>CM060453.1:1250000-2500000 GCA_030544415.1 Thalia dealbata
CCACCAAATTCAATTGTGAATTCATCATATTATATTTCAAAGCGGTCGGTTTTTGTTTTGCCTAATAAAAACTACATAACAACCCAAGTAAAATTTGTCACCCCAAGCAATGTACCACAAGGCAAAGATTTTTAAGTTAATCTACAGATAAACTGCAATTTCCTGGTGCAACATCCGGATCCGGCTACAGATCGTCAGAAAATGAGTGCTTATGTTGAAAGACTCTAGCTTACTTCTGTTAAGAATTACACACAAACAACCAGGGCAAAACGACGACGATAACAGCGAAGCCTAAACCACCCAGTTGTACGTACAGGATACATTCATACATATGATACGAACACTTAAATGAGTGCGGCCGCTCATTCAGCAAGATGAACTACAAATTCATACTAAGACCCTACATATTTGATAGATGAGCCATTTGGACGAGCTTTCAACAATTGACAGGAGAAGCCTTGGGCAGATGCTGCCCGTCACTGCAGTTCGCTGGAGGAACGCCCTTCGGGACCGCCATATCAGAATCCTCCTTAGGGATACCATTTTCCGATGGAGCGTCTGCTTCCTGATTCATTTGTTCGGTTCCTGATTCCTCAGGCTTGTCAGCTGGCTTGGCATTATTCTCCAAACTGGCAGCTGTTTTCTCCTGAACATTTCCGTTCTCGTTTGCAGCTTCTACAGTGGTAGCCTTGTTAGGATCTTGTTCACCTGAGCCCTCATCCACTGGTTTCACATTGGCAACTTCGTTGGCTGCGACCTCTGAAACGATGCCCTCGTTCACTGCAGTTCCTGTAGCATCATCAGCCTTGTCCTTGACCTCGTCTGTTTCTTCAGCTTCTTTCATTTCCGCATCGGTGGGTGCTTTAGCAGCTTCTTCTGCAGTCGCATCCTCCTTTGGCTTGGATGTCTCATCCACCGCATCACCATCATCTTTCTTGTCCTTTGCAGCTTTTTTTGAGCTTGATTTCCTTTCTCGCTTCTTCGGCTTCTCATCTTCTGAAGTCTCTACTGCCTTGACTCTCTCCCTAATTCTTGCAGAACGCCTCGGGGTCTCACCTGCATATACACACACATATGATCAATTACTACACATCTCTAATTTACTTGCATTGGCAACACAAGCAGTCATCGAAAGATAGATGAAGGATACCAGTTCCCCAGTCAAATTCAGAAGAAGGGGGGCCTCCGGGGTTAGACTTCAGATATTGCTGTAACTGTCTCTTACTCTTTATCTCCTCACCTGTAGGTGATATGAAGACAATCTCGTTTCTTCTTGGACTTCCATCCTCATTCAACATGAACTGCAGTTTCTAATATATAGTTAGAACAATAGAGAAAGATTAGGTGACATTAATGTGCAGCAAAATCCAGGGATGCCAGTGTTCCAAAATATCTGCAATGATTCTTAAGGCATATTGACCAGGGTAGAAGGGAAACAAGCAAAAAAAGATTAACAACAGGAAACAGGAACAAGAGCATGAATGTAGAACAGTACTTTCATAAAGAGATTTTTTGCAAATGTTAAAGAGTGATGCAAAACACTCTTCAAACTCAGAATATTAGAAGAATCTTCCCAGGTTTTATTGAATATCCAATATCAATTGTGCAAAAATAAAACACAAAAACTTCTTATAAGTTACTGAGCCAAAAAAGCAAATGCATGAGGGTCATTTCAAACCTTTTAAGACTAAATGGATACTACTCGATAGTATTAGAAAGAAGACACTGACACTTTGCAAAAACACAAAATCGTTTACGAGTCCAAGAAAAGTTGAGATGCACAGAGTAACTTATACTGATACCCTCTTAGAAACCTGGCATAGCATTTCTTTTTGACATAAATCAGGATAGAGTATATATGGAAAAAAAAAAGCTTATAGTTCAATAAAATAAATGAGGCAAAAATCCATACTTTGAAGGCTAACGGATACTAATGAGGGAAACCAAAATTCTTCATCACTAGTGCCATCGAAAAAAACCCTTCCGTTCTTTGTCTTTTGGATAGAGAGAGAGAGAGACGAAGAGAAAGAGTCAGAACTAATACCACCCACTTGATTGCAGAAAATCACATGATAACTAAATACAATATCAAAACAAAAGAGAGAAATGAAAGGACTACCAGTATACTGACTTGATTGCAGAAAATCACTAAATAACTAAATATATGAACCACATCGGGAGACACAAAAAGGTCTTTCTGCTGAAGCACATTTACGTATGCATATTGCAGTTTGTATCCATCCTGATTAGTAAAACACATCGACACCTTCAAATATATAATGGAGAACAAAAATAAAACACAAATTGGTGTGATTAGCCTTCTATTTAGCGATTAATTGTTGTCATGCCCTACAAAACACTTGAAGTTTGATAAAGTAATCACATGGTTCTGCGGGTCTAGAGGTTTCATGGCCATGATGAACTAAATACTTGAATCATAATGTTATTAAAATAAAATATTATTATCTTTACATTAGATATTATTAAATATTAAATTAATTTCACATATTGAAACTCAAAGCTGCTTATCAACATATACCTAGAAGGTGTCACCTTCACAAAAGCTGAATAAGAAAACAAAACTTCTTGAAGAATAAATTGACTCCAATCTCGATATTTCCAAATTGAGCAGATAATGAAAATCAAGTGCAAATTTGATCAGTCTAGTGAATTAGTTTGAAGTACCTACTATGAGCATGCCCCATAGACTTACAGATTATCATGACAGAGACAATGAGCATGGTGTCACGTATTTTGAATTAGTTTGCATGTAAAGTTGAATCATAAAGAATTTCATATGTGAACTCAAAGCTTCATAACAACATAGACTAAGGACATGCCACCTTCACCGAAGCTGTTAAAAAAAACACAAGCTAAGTCACTTTTCATCTTCCATCATCATGATGGCAACCCCATGAAGCTGACTTTGACAACTGATCTTAAGAACCAACATTGTCAGGTCCAACTCCTAGCAAGAAATAGCACTTCACAACTCGACTAGCTTGTTAGGCAAGAGCATATGCCACCTTTTGATTGACTAATGGGATGAGAGATTGTGGTGTATGATCCCATTAACTCACCCAACCATTATCAGTCGTCATCAACCATAAGACAGCAAGCACCTCTAAGTAGAGGGTGAAGTAATCGGATTTGGACTAACTCAGGCATAGATCAAAGACAATGAAATTTGATTCTAATAGTTGCCAGTAATTTGTTCACATGTCTTAGCACTCATTGTAAAATACCACATAAGAACTGACAGGCCAAAGTCTTGAAGTTTGACAATCCCCTGATAGCATATCTCAAGATTTCTTGGGCCACCAATATATGTCTTCATAAGCTCCATTTCAAAACTCAAATCATAATAAATTTCAACTTATTTGGAACAAAGGAAAAATGAAGCACCGGGAGCTCTTGGTTGACGTACGATCAAGGGAGGCATTATCCTAGTTCAAGTTTTCACTCCTACTCTGTTATGTTTTACCTAGTTCCTTTCTGTTTTCTTTTAAGTTTTATGTTTTTTTTTTCAACATCCTCTCGAATGATATTGTATTGTTTCAGATTGGTGAAATGAATGCACTGTTTTTCCAAAAAAAAAAGAAGGAAAAATGAAGCAAAAACCATTAAACAGAGAATGAGATAAACGATAAAGATGACAAGTCACGAGATTCCAACTATCTCGGGTTGGCCATATGGATGTTTTTTCTGTCAATTTCTAGAGGGCAATGCCATAATTCAAACTAAGATCTACAGAATCTACTTTAAGCAAATTGAATATTTTTATAGAAAAATCTAAGGACCGATTTGGAACGATAATATTGCAAATTACTTGTCAAGTTATCTAGAAGTACTTTCACTTTTTAACTCCTCCATACAATTTCATTAGGAGCAAAACCCGAGGAACCAAAAAGATAAAATTCTAGGACCTCGAGCTTGTACAAAGTAAAACTTGATCAGGGGAGAGTGAGGCTCCTAGAGTATGACATGGTTGTCTATTTTCTGTACAATATATATCAGGAGATAAGGTGCTTTGTGTGAACATTATTTTCCATCTCTAGTATCTCAAGCACCCAGCAATTTTTGATGGTCTCAAAATCTGATAAAGACAAGCCTTAATTAAGTGATTGCAAATTAAAATGAGTACATTTACTTATTAATAGCAAAGGGTTAGTGGGCCCTGTCTACAGTTTCTGAAACTTATCTAACCCGCAATCTTCTTAACTACTTGGGAGTGACAAAAACAGATGTTTAACAGAAGAGAGAAAACCCTAAAACCTGCTTAAATATTTGTAAAAAATGCTGAAGAATATGATTACAGTTAACTAATTCTCAGAAATCCATATAAAAAAGTTAAAATTTTATTTGGATTTATTTATAAAAATAGAGGGAAAAAAACTAAGATCACTAAACTTCAAGTACAATAAATTCTTGTAGACAATATTTGGTGAGGTTATAAATTTCATAGTTCAGACCAACAGTACGACAAAACCTACCCACAGATCTGTCAAAGTGTTTGGAAGAAATTTGTTGACTTTATTACAGCAAAGAATTTATCATCATCCACATTTTTTTGACCGCTGACCTTCGACAGCGGACAACGTACCTATATCTCCAAGGAGAAATATAGAAATTTAAACATCGACAAGCTAAATGGATCAACTTAAACTTCGCTCGAACACTCATCTAGGCGCAAACCTTATGTTCGTGATAAAACCAGTCCAGACTTAAAGCTACGAAAACAACAGAATCCTAGAGAAAAATAAGCTACAGGGACCAAATTCATCATTCCTCCACCAAACATCAGTCCTAACTCCTAGCTGAAACCATTCACTCCATCCATTCAACTGAAAATTAAAAGCTTAATTCAGAGACCACCGTGAAAGCAGGAAACCCTAGAGTGCTAAACACAACTACCTCAACACACCCCAGCAAATTACCCAAGCTCGCGATCGAAGTCAAATCAGAGAGCACTAAATTAGGGCAGGAGGAAGCTAATTCGAAGCGAAGGGAGAAGAAATAAAAAATCAGATGGAATTCCTCGGAATCGAACCTTCTTCGTCCACCCGGCGGGCGCCGCCAACTCGACGGTGACCACCTCTGCCACGTCCTCTCTCGCCTTCTCCAGCGCCGGCGGTGTCCCCTTCTCCGCGGTCGCCTCCCCGGCCTTCTCCTCCGCCATCGCTCGCCGCTTCTCGAACTCGACTTCCCGCTCTCGGATAAGCCAACGGATTCGTACGAAATAAAAATCACCCATATATATATATATTTATATAATATTCATATATGTTGTACAGGATAAGTAAAGTTTAAACGGCGTCGGAAACGGCGGAACTCAAAAGTGAATCCCAGCGTCCGATTGAAACGTGAGCTCTCGCGCACGCACGATATTTTACCGACCCCAGGATCTCCTGCACCACTGCCTATATTCCCGATTTTCTATTGGACGAAACTGCGGATCCCGTACAGAATTATCCAATAGAAGCACGCGAGAGGTACAACTCTATGAATGAGCCTGTGCTGTGGATCCTAAGACGAAGGGGTCGAGATCTCCTGCAACGTCCAGCTTCTCGCGCGCGATGTTTGCTGACTCGGGATCGCCTGCGTTGGGGGGAAAACGTGGCTGAATAACGTTTGCCCGCTGCAGAAGATCCCTGCCCGGCCACCTATCGGGCGCCGTGGTGAATCTCACGTGCGCCACGTGGGGGGGCCGCAGCTAACGATCACGGTGACGGACGTTAATGGCGTCGGTTGAGAAACTGCGGGTGGTAGTTGGAAGGGAAACGTGTCGCTGTGGGTATCTTTTCGGGATATTCCAACGAGTTGGGTTATTTTTCATTCCTTAAGAAGTTATGAATCCCGGTAAATATCCCATAATTTTTAGATCTTATATATATATTATTAAAATAATAAATCATATCTTTTAGTCTCGACAGCGGATTATTGAAAATAGATGGGATCTTCTGTGGCACCCATAATCCTTTACAATGACAGACATCATAATTCATAGAATCAATCATTTATTCTATCATTACTTCTATACAAATATATATATTTATAATAACTACGAGAAGAATCATATAATATTCTATAGACTACGAAGAAAAATAATAAAATAAAATTAAGCACGTTAAATTTAAAAATTATAAAGTAAAAATAAAAATAAAAATAAAAATACAAAGTGGTTATTATCTTTATATCTTTCATATCTCACGAACTAATAAAGAGCCTGTAGAGTCTTATATATTCAATGTAATATGATTAAAGAATAATGTGGTTCTAGTTTATAATTATCCTACTATATTATTTTATATTATTTTAAATTGATGATATGAATGAGATATTATTATTTTTAAATAAAATTAAGATATTTTTAATTTTTATAAGACTTAATGAATTGAATTTTAATTTTTTGATATTGTCCTATTTTTCAATAATATATATTATAATAATGCAAAGATCCAAGTTTTTCTAATAAAACTAAATTATTTAAAAATATTGAAAAATAAAATAATTATACCGGAACATTAACCAGCTCTTGGATCAAAAGGAAGAAAAAGAAAAAAGACCATATCTCTTCATCGGCCCATCTTGATGAGGCCCGGGGGGCTCCGCTGCATCCACAGCGCCACCGCTACACTCCCCGCCGCCGCCTCCACAATCGCTCTCGCTCCGCTACACGGCCGCCGCCGCCTGCAACGACGAATCGGCCTCCATTTACCTTCCACAGTCTCTCCTTGCGGAGCATTCCCTTCTCCCGCCTGCTCCTTCCGCTGGGCCACTCGTTGCGCTGCTGGTGAATCGATGGACCGCGCCACCGTTTCGCCGCAGGGCGTCTCCGTCCCCGACCCGGATCTGCTGGAGAAGAAGAAGGCCTTCATCCGTAGCGGCGGACCCAGTAAACTCCAGGCAAGTGATCCGAGCTTTTGTCCTTTTTTCCTCTCATTCTGCCTCGCTGTTGGAGTTTTTTATTTTCTTTTACGTTTCAAATGCCTGATAGTTTGCCTGTTCATCGAAACATTTAGGTAATTGCGGACTTTGACGGTACGCTCACTCGGTACTGGATTGATGGCCGCCGTGGTCAGAGTATGTTGCCTACCATTCCGATTTCCGGGTTGTTAGTGACGGGTAGCTTGAGCTCTGATTAGATTTTTATTTTTACCTTTATTTTTTGCTTCTTTTTGGTTAGCCAGCCATGGACTGCTACAACAGGGAAATGCCGAGTATGATGCCAAGAGGCATGCATTGTATGAATACTATCATCCCTTGGAGATATCGCCCACCATTCCTATTAAGGAGAAGACGAAGCTAATGGAAGAATGGTATGTGCATATTCTTGCGTCAGAGGAGTTTTGGCCTGGCTGCTGGATGTCTTATTAATACAGCTTTGATCTTAAGTGAGAGCTCGAATGTAGTTTGATCACTGTCGCCTATTACTTTTGCGCTAAGAAATTTCTGTTTCAAATGTTTGCCTGATTCGATTCTTCTCTGGATTTAATTCAACCCCATATTACTGGCACAATTTGGCAGCATGAACCCTGGGATATTCTTCCATGATTAGACTTGCTTGATCAGTGTGGATAGTGAAGAATTTTTAGAGTTTTTTTAGCTACTTGCTTATGCTTATACCAGATGATGCATTTATCTCAGCTAAAAAATTAAGGCTTTATTTGCTGGTTATCGTTAGAGAATAAGGTGACAATCCGGCAGATATTAAATTTTGTGAATCAATTTTTTAGGTGGAATATCCTGATGTATTATTTAAATATTAATCTTATTAAAATAGTATTAATTTCAAAATCTTCCAGACTATCTTAAGCACTGAAAGTCGCACTTAAGAGTTTTTTTTCCTTGCACTTCTGATTCAAACATGGTACTTGAAAAAAGTGTTGATCAATGTAAATGCTAATTACCCGTGTTACAGGTTATTAGTTTTGCATGTTTTATTTGGTCGGATGAAATAAACCCTGCACGGTCCTTCTTTGGCTACTCATGATATTTGGATTCAGTGTTTGTTTAAGTTGTATTTATTTTTTGTTGACATATCTATATATTCCATGATGTGCTTGTTTAGTGACAATTGCTTAATGGTTATATTCAATTATTAAGTGAACAGATTCCTTAAATTTCATTGTCAGTCTTTCCAAAAATGATGTTCTTGACCTTCAGGTGGGAGAAGACCCATGGCCTTCTGATTGAGGGAGGCCTTACTTATGATGCAATAAAGAGATCCGTGTCTGAGGCTACTATTGCTTTTAGAGATGGTGTCGTTGAGTTGTTTGAGTTTTTGGAGGTATCCAACTTGCATACTATGCTCTTGTCTTCATTTGTGTTTAGGATACATGTCTAGCCACGTAAAAATATGCCCATTTGGAGGACTCATTATGCCAGACCTTTAGTTTCCGGCAGCTTCGTAGTTTGTAACTTTATTAGGGCAACTGTAAAACAAAACATACGAATTATTCACTAAATGAGCAAATGCAGATTGATGCTGGATTCTTCCTATAATAGATAGACCTACTCATGCTTGAGTACATTTATAGAATAACCAAACTAATTTAACTTCTTTTTCCATATTGTGCAGGAAAGAGGTGTTCCTGTCCTTGTCTTTTCCGCAGGTCTTGCGGACATCATTGAAGAGGTAGTTCATGATTTTGAAGGAATATTTCAGTAGTTTTTAGTTAATGAATCCAATTATAGTAAATAGCATACTTATATTGATATTTCTTTTTATTATTTTATTTAATGTATCAGGTTTTCAGGCAGAAATTGCATAGATCTTTCAAGAATATCAAAATTGTTTCGAACAAAATGGTGTTTGATGAAAATGGTCATCTTGTTGCCTTTAAAGGTGTTCCGTTAGCTCTTTTAGTTTCTCACAATTTTTACTGATTTAGAATTCTAGAAGAACTGATAATATCCTAGGGTTTTGCGTCTTTGAACATGTCTCATGTTGTGACTTCAGATTTACTTATTTATTTCTTACTGGTCTTCTTTGCAGCTTTTCATTTCGCATAGTGGTAGTTGTTAAGTTAGTAACACTAGAGGGCTGAGGATAATAATAAGATAACTGTATTAGTAATTCTAGGACTTTTCATTCTTTCAAGTTGATCTGAGAAACTTGGATATCAAAATATATAAAAAAAAAGGTTAATTATTCTAGAAATGAAGTGCGGAAAGGTAGATGCAAGATAAGTAAGTGGCTTTTTTAAGGTGTTGCACTACAATGGCATGTGACATGCCAATGCTTAGAAAAATTCATGCCATAACAAGTCCTTTATGTTTTGCAACGACAAATCCGACCCCACCATAGATTCAAATGGAAAAACAAAAAAGGAATACATCTGCCCTTTATGATATCTCAGTACTACTTACATTCTATTCTCTAATTCTCATCCTATGTTTTGCAATGAATACTGATTAAAGGGAAGACAATCCATGTTCTAAACAAGAACGAGCATGCATTGGATATGGCTGCTCCTGTCCACAATAACTTTGGAGATCCTAATGGATTTAAACCTGATACTGCCTTGATGAAGAAACGCACTAATGTCCTACTTCTCGGAGATCATATTGGAGACCTGGGCATGTCTGATGGCCTGAACTATGAGAACAGAATAGCCGTTGGATTTCTGTAAGTTTTCTTCTGGATTTTTATATTCTGCTGTCATGGATTTCTGCTTCATTCTCAATGTTCAAATCAAAATTAATTAATTTTGTTATTATCTTTTCAACAAGATTTTCGAAATATTCGCTCTTTGAATTTTTTATGGATACTCTCGGTTTAAATAATCGGTTGTGATCTTGAGTGAGAGGATGAACCTTGGTACAATTGTAAGGTTTAAGATTGCTCTCTCAGATCGTTTTATAATCTCGAGTGAGATTATATGGTCCATCAGCTCCGTTGAATGCTGCAAAATAATTTAATAATTGGATTTACTGGTTTTAGGTGTATGTTTGTTAGTACTCTATTGTTCGAAAATGATGTAGCAAAGTAGGAGATTAATAGATAGAGTTTTCATATCCTCTTGATAGTGATGTACCTAAGCATCCTCGTATATTTTCTCATGTCCTCTTTGATTTGTTTTTCATAGTCAGTGATAAATCGGTTGTTGAGTCTCAAATATGGATGATCTCCGGGCTTCGACTTCGAGAGCAACTTACTCGAAGCACAAAACAAGAAGTATTGATGTCTATCTTTGACTTTAAAATAGCTAATTAATTAAGCAAGAAATATATGTATCTCAAAATAAGTGAAGAAACTGCAATCCAATTATTTTGAATCCATTATCTCTAGTGTCTAGTTTTAATACTGAGCGTGCATTTTTTTCATAATTAACAAGGTATACTTGCTTTTTTTCCCCTGAAATCTCCCTCAGATTTATAGTTTACAACAATTCAATTATTTCTTGGTCCCCCAGGAATAACTACACAGAGACTTCTCTCAAGGCTTATCTTGATGCTTTTGACGTTGTATACCAGGTGAGCCATGACATAAATCTTGCCTGCAGCTTTCGCATAGGGATAATTTATCCAAAAATATTTACATATGCAATATCCACAGGCAACCAAATAAACGCATATGCTATTATCTTTCACCTCATTGTCCTCTACTTTGATTCTTTGCAATAAACTCATTCTTCCTATATAAAAAATCTTCATTTTTGGTTGCAGACTGATGCTTCCATGAAAGGAGTTCTTGAATTGGCATCGCAACTGTGTGCAGATAATCCATGATCTTGTCCAAGTGTTTTGTTTGCTAGGTGTAAGCTGTTTCTGCCAGGATTAAGCTTTGACACATGTTGGACGGACGAAACTTTGCCCCACATAACAAATGCTGATGCCATTATGGTGCATTGTAATTTTGCGTTTGTTTGGAAGGTTTCTCAACTATATTTCCCCGAGAGCCGAACTTTCACATTTTGTTGCGGCTCTTTACGCCAAAATATATAGACATGCATGGTTCGCCTCAACGAAGAATTTTTAATTTTAATATATAGGTTTAGTTTTTAAAAATTCTATTATGAAGAATAAGATCTCTAGCTAGCTTTTGTTTCGAAATAAAAAATTCGGTATTATAAATTTATTATATTTTTTGAAGCTGTCTTTTAATTTTTAAGTATATTTATATTTAAAACATATAAAAATTTAAATCTAATATATATAATTTAGATTAGAAAATAATAGGGACGCCGGCGGGCCGCCCACTGTTCGCAGGAGCCCGGTTCGGAAGTTTTCTTCCGTTTCTCTTCCGGCCGCCTCTACGCCTTCGCTTTCCAGTAATTTTCCGACCGGATTCTGCTGCTGCTGCTGCTGCTGCTGGTTCGTCTTCTTCTCTCGCCTCCATTCTTCTCCTTCTTGCGCCACGGCCCAGTCGTTTGTCTTAACGCCAGTTGGGGAACACCATGGTGGCCTCTGGAAGTCCTAACTCCAGTGATGCATCTCCTTGGTCGTCGCCGTCGCCGTCGCCATCGCCATCCCGGCTATGGAGGCCAGCGGCGCAGAGAAACTTGAGGAATCAGTGGTCGAAGCTGTTATCGCGCAAGGATCGGTGGGCCGCTGCGGCGTCGGAGGGGAGATCGCATGCTACCTCCCTCGTTAACGCCTATCTCAACCAGAGGTTAGGAAACAACTGCTTTGTTGAGTGCAAAAGGAAAAAAGCATGGTGTATATGTGCATTTTTCTTCGCTGTTGCTTGTTATGTTTTTAAGGTGGGAGTTGACAAGGGTTCTCATGATGTTTAGGTACATACCGGCGATGGATTTGGGTGCTTTGAAGGATATGCCGGGCCTTAAGCAGAAGGCTTGCAATAAATTGGCTCGTAAGCAGGTTACGTTTCTATGTTTTCATTTTTTTTAAAACATATATATAGGTTCAAGTCTTTTGATTCTATCCATTTGCTCCAGGAAATGTATGGAAAATTGCTCCTATCGTCTTACAAGAATATGGTAAGTATTCTTAATGGACTCTATGCGTTAAGTTAGCTTTGTTCATAGTGTTGATTAAACTTATGACTTGTGATTGCTCCTGAAGGTTGTAATAGAGGGACTCTCTTTGATAGGTTTCGTGCATCTCATATCTGTTTTATTTTTTCTTTTCTTGTATTATAGAGCGCTTCCATTTATTAGGTTTCATGCATCCTACTTTTTTATGTTCTAGTTATTGTGTTGATTCTCTCCTTATCTTCCTATCATAAATGTTCTATAGATGCTATTGTTCATATTAAAATTTAACAATCTCAGGTACTTGCTGTTGCTGAATTGGTCGAGTCAGCTTGCTCTATGCGTTGCTTCCTTAAAGGACCTATTGCAAGCCCTCTTACACAATTTGGTTATAGCCGTGAGCATGAGAATGATCCTGGTGATGGTGGAGGAATACCAGTTTTTTCAACCCTTACGATCTCACATTTTGGTCCGTTCTCTTTATCCATCACATTATACTACATGATTGGTATTATAAGATGGAATTTAAGTTGCTCCTGGTTGTCAAATAATTATTTTACTTTATTTAAATTTCATTGCAGCATTTTGTTTGATAAGTTTCTCTTTCTATTTGAATTACGTGGTGTTTGTTGGAGTGCTTTTATGTCCCCATTTTTATGTATGCGGTTATAGTATGTTAGAATGTTCATAGATAACAATCTGGAAAATCTAATAATAAATAATGTGAAGAACACCAGAAATGCCTTTATGACTTGTGGTGTGTTCCCAGAGGAGCTTTTTTATGAGAAAATTGAAAGATCGTTTTGGTCAGATAATCGATCTATCATCATCTCAGATTCAATTGTCTCTTTGTTCAATATCTAAAATTTTCATTGTGCATAGTGAAAGGCTGAACCAAAATCAGCAAATACTTCGCCAACTGTTGGAGGAAAATTACATCTTGTATCTATATGTGCTGAATTGGCTCAGAAGCTCTGCAGAGATATTATAATATGATGAATATTTGTTAACCTAGTAATATTATTCTTAAATGAAGGTCATATCGAGTTTTATGATGATTTTGGGATTCAAGCATTGTCCTCCTCTATTCCCGCCTCAAAGTTTTAAGGCAACAATATTCACCTGTGTCATGGTATAACGTCCTCAGTGGAAACTGTATAGCGATCAAATTTGCAACAGGCTCGAGTATGAAAACAGTCTCTTTGTTATCGTATCAGGTTTTATATGTTGACCCTTCCTGTATCTTGCATTGATGCAAGTCTGATGCATTGAATTATATTTTTTTCAATTACATTTGTAATAGGAATAAATCATTTTGTTCTTCCATCTCTTCTACATGTGTCCTACATAATTATTTATCAATGCCACTATGGTTTTTTGTGATTGTGTTCTTTCATTTGAGAAAGAGTAGCTGTTTTATGCTTTTATATCTAACATTGATAATATGCTTATACATGGATATTTACCAGAGGAGCTCGCCAAAGAACTTGTCGATATGTTTGTCTCAGAGTTAAGTTTGAAGGTACAAATTATGTTTTCTTTTGTTATAACAATTAATTACTATGCGGTTTCTTGGCTCTTCTTTTCGTACTGACATAATTCTCATATATTTCTCGTGTTACTGATTTTTCGTACACTTTGAACCACTTTTCAGCGGTTCCTTCTGGTTGAGTTGCTGTCAATTAGACATGAAGAAGATCAAAGACCGACAGACAAATTAAAATGGTCTGAAGAACTATATGCCGGAGAATTCCAAGATCTGACAGTTATAAATCTATGCTCTGAAGCCAATGTTGAGCCCCTACTTCCGCAGATAAGAGGTTGCACTCCCTGTACTTCTCTGAGCACAAAGGCAGATGGTCACTTGAGTAGCGATGTTTTGCAGGTCAGTTGTTTTCAAAAGCAATTCTTAGATACAACCTTATTCCTTACTTGATGTCATTACCAATTTTTAACTAAACATTGCATTCTGACATTTTGTGCCCTCTTAACTACATCTGAGTGTCAGTACACTGCAATATGTTCTGGTTGCTCATACTTCGTTGCTTTGGGTTTCTCTTTGAAATTCAATTACTCCCTAGGTTGTGTGGTTAGCCTAGTGAATTATTATATTCAATCGAAATTTTTTTGAGTCCATTGCATTATATCAGTGACCTGTTTGAAAGTATCATTGGAGTATTATTATACCAAAAGACACCAACGTTTCAATAAGTAGATTACAATTTGTACACAAAGTGTACATCCCTCTGGTTAGAGTAATTTGATTAGAGTAATTGGGCTCTGTACGGGAGGATCATGAGGTCTTGGGTTCAAGACTCATTAAGTTCTATAAAAAAAATTGGATTAGGCTTAGCTGTATGGTTCACTGTCTTTTTAAGAACTTAGATGGTTAAAGCATATACACTTCCTCATTTTCTCTGATGGTTCACTGTCTGGAAATGTGTTTTAACTCATTTTCTCTGATGGCGATGGTTCTCTACTACTATGTCCAAATTACCATATTCCTTGTCACGTCAGCGTGAGGTATTCATATTCCTTTTGCCACTCGGGTTCCTTTCCCCCCTTCCACTTGGATTGACTTGTTTGTTTCACCTCTCAGTTGGATTGATTTGGCATTCTTCATGTTAACATATTTGACTTCTTTAATCCCTTGGAAAGTGGTCGTTTTGCACATCGAAAGCAAAAACTTTCTTCCTTTTTTGGCAACTGATCTTGTTTGCATGCAGGTTTATTTGGCAACATGGATCACCGATGCAAATATCGACATCAAAAGGTTTGCCCAACTGAAACTTTTTCCATCTGTCACAGTTGTTATGAAGCTTTTATCTCGAGGCAAAATTCAACCATGTCTATGGAGCTTGACCTCTCAAAATTTTCATATAATCTCAATTCAAACCCTTGAGAATATGATTTCAACTTGGTCAAATTCCTTTTTAGTATGGCAAATATGGCAAAACAGGATTCGAATTGTCCTAATTAAGGCTTAAATGTGAATTAACTCTTAGTTTACTATATCTTTCCTTAATCCAAGCAATCACTCTTGGTTATATGCAAGTCACCTGATGATTTTTGTCCAAACTTCAGATGGTGACAATCAATTAGTGAAAGCTGAACAAAACAAAATGAAATGATTACTTTTGAGTGGCTAAATTGTGGGATTTTTTTTTGGGTTAAAATGGAGTGTGACCAACGTATTCTAGTGGTTAAGTTCCTCTCTCTTTTTTTAATCATCATTATTAAGCCCCTCTCAAAGAAATTATTAATATCTTAGGTGTCTCTTTTGCAGAGTCAATCACATATTTAAGATCGTCGAAGAAGAAACACAAATCAAATTGTCATGACATTTCAACCAATTTTTGAAGTTATGTAAGTTCAAGGAGTAAATATTTGAATTGCTTGACCTATTTCATCACTTTGGAGGTGCCTGCAGCAAACTTTCTTGTGGATTTGTTTGTGGTATGAAAAAATTCAACACGTACCGGGCTTGGAACTTCAGTGAGAAGAGACTAAAAAAGATTCTGGTACCTGCCATGTTATTTTCTTGCTTGCTTTTGTGCCTTAGTAAAGAAAATAATTGTATTCCTTTACTTGTAGAAGAACAATTAACTTTTTCCAAAAATCATGTTTGATTTGCTTATATTGTTTTGGGAATTGGATTGGGTTGGCTACTTCAACATGATTAGTCTTTGGCCAACCAAAATCTAAACTTCTTGTCTTTCAACTTGTCCTCAATAACTGTGTATTAGCATCTAAACACAGTTAGGCAAAATAGGAAAGATGAAGGGTTTGGTAGATCAAGGGTGAAATGATGATAACTCTTTATCCAATTTAAAGGTGCATAACTGAAGTTGATGAGGTTCAACTTAGACCCATGCGTTTATTGAAGCCACTTTACATTCTATAGATGTATTTCCAAATTAAGGTGAATGAGGTATTTCCACCCGAGTCAATCTGTTCGATAATAAAATGCTGGAGCTTCGCGACATGCTTAATTTTGACTGTGTTATCGATATGAATAAGAGAGAGGGGGAGAGGAGCTGTTAATTGCAGCAGCAGCACTGTTTTGGTTGATGAATTATATTGCAGTTGGCACGCCACCCTGCCATCCGTTTGGCTTGAACATTGATGGAAACAAGCAGCCAACAACAAATATTATTAATATTGATGACGACGATGATGATGAACACGCAGCACGAGACTAGAAGAAGGTTTCCGACCTTCTTCCATTAATAATGATCTCAAGTATATATATATTAAGCAATCAATTGCAACAACACATGAAGTTCATTTTATATTTTTGTACTAAAACATAATCTATTTGTTGTATGCACCGTACTTTACATGATCAACTCCTGTGGCAACTTTAATTATATATATTATTAGGCTTTTTTATGGCCTTACCATATCAACTACTGCAAGGTACACCTCTTTCTGCTTTAATTTACACTCGGACTCATCTTTGATTCAACACTTCTCTTGAGCTTTCCAACGCAAGGCTCCTCGGATTCACTCTGGAGAATTGGTATAATTGGGCAGTTTGATCGGATTGATCCCTTGGCATCCATATCAAGAAGCATTGTCCAAAACCTTTTTGCGCTCTCATAGCTTAACTTGATATCGAGTATGCGCCTCTATGTGGAAACTGCATCTTGTTGGAGGGAGCTCCTTGTCTCCAGCATCACTCTACTCCTGCTCTTCTACGGTACTTGCGATGTCATTCAATCCTCGCAAGGTTTTGATTGATCTTTTTTTGCTGAAATCGGACATTGCACCAAAAGATCCTTGGCATATCGTCCTAGTCCCTGAGCACAAAGACCGTGCCACCTTTCCTAGTATCAGTGTCCCATGAAGCACAACCAGCATACAGTATATAGTGCACACTCATTCCGATCTGGCCTCTGCAGTGCACACCATTTCCTGAAACATTCTTATTGAGTACCTCTGCAGTGTACCTGCCTCCTTGTTGAGTTTTCTCCTGAACTTGGTTTTCAACGTTGCCTGTATTATCCATAAACCTCAAGATGCTCTAATCTTGCTTAGCTCTGGTCAAAATCCCAGCTAAATTATCATCTCTCCTTCCCAGAGTCGTGGCTGTATTCTCCAGCTTCATCTCCAAATGCTTGATTAGCGGCTAGCACTCAGATCTCTTGCAACCGTGGGCCCCATGAGCAACAAGGTGTAGCCGGTATTGAAATAGCCACTTGGTTGCTCTGAGTCTTCACTTTCAGATCTGCCTTACAACATAGATGGACTGTGCAAGAGGTATCTTCTAGTTGAGGTACAAGTTCAGTAAGATGATATGGCTTATTCCCGCTCCTAATCACATGTCCTGGCAGCGATTTAGTTAAGTGATTCCTTTCCCCTGCATTCCATCACCTGCAATCAGCAAAATAAATGTCAAAAACCACATCTTATAACCATTGTAATTTACTTTACTATAAGAACATACAAGATACTAGAAATCCAATCGACTGACACTTAAATTATTCCTGATTTGACTACTTTTTATTAATTTTGTTGATTTATTGTTTCAAATTAACAATTATTTTAGGCTAACTAAATTGAACAAGCCGATGGCCATACAACTTATCAAACTGGCCAATTCAACTCGATTCTCAGGACAACATTCACGGTTAAACGTAAATTTGCAGAAGTGATGTTTCTTTTGCAAGTAAATAAATAGAAATGGAGTTCCGAAGTAGATAAACAAACAAGAAAAGAAAATAGGCAAGTACCACCATCTTATTTGGTCACTGCTCCTCCAAATCCAAATTCTGTGCAGGCTGAAATTATGCATCTTACAAAGAAATCCACAAGGCAGTTTTTTGCATGCACACCCAAGGTGATAGATAGGCCGACAACTCAATATGCTTTTGAAGATACTAAAGCATATGCTTTAGATGACTTTTGAAGGTCAAGTTGGACGAGCCAACCATTAATGTATAACAATTCAAATGATCATTTTTAAGAATTGTAAAATACAGAACTATGAATCAAGTTTGAGTGACATGGTTCAATTCCAGCTACTATAATCACATTAACTAATGTTAAAAATGGAAAAGTAGAAACGTTTCAAAATGCAGCAGACCATTCAATTTTAAAAAAAATAAATTAAACGCCAGTCAGACAATTCTTAGATTCTCAAGCATCATTACTGTCTTCAGCTTATTACAAGGTTTTTCTTGAGAAAAACATCCAGAAAACTTTAATTTGCTTTCATGCGTGTAGACCTGCACAAGATGTAATGGTTATCTAGAACAAAAGAAATATAGTCAACATGCCCTGCATGATGTTGAAATTTTGTGAAGGAGGATACTTCACCTGTAGTTAATATATAATGTCAGAAGCTGTTGTTTTATCCGAGATATATTTCTGCCTCACCCTTCAATGTCTTCAACAAACGGTAGTTCCATATGTTCATCTGAACCAGGATCACTTATTTGTTCAGTCAATGAATCCAACACCTCGTAGATCTCAGGTGCCAGGGGGTTTGATCGATCCCCAACCAGGAAAGGATTAAACCCATTCCCTAAATCAACCCAAGCTAAACCCGGAGTTTTCCTCACTCCCAACTGCCTCATCATTGTCCTCACATTTGCAAGTTCGTCCCAGCACCCAGCAGCAGCATACATATTAGCAATTAACACATAGTGCCCACTATTGTCAGTTCCCATTTCCAGGAGCTTCTTTGCAGCTCTTTCTCCAATCTCATTGTTCTTGTAGACCACACATGCTCCCACAAGTGCTGCCCACATGGCAGCAGTAGGCGGTAGTGGAGCCTCGTTAAGCAATTCCTCTGCCTTTGCCACCAGACCAGCCCGAGCCAAAATATCAACCATGCAGGAGTAGTGCTCCATTTCTGGCACAAGGCCGTATGTGCCGACCATCATGTTAAAGATCTTTTGACCTTCTGCTACAAGACCAGAGTGGCTGCAAGCTGAGAGGATTGCAACCATGTTAACATGGTCTGGTTTCAGCCCAGAGTCAATCATCTGATCAAAGAGTTTCAATGCAAGGGTTCCTTCACCCTGCGCTCCATAACCAGCTATCATTGAAGAGTATGATACTTGGTCACGGTCAATCATCGAATCAAAGACCCTTCTAGCAATCAAAACGTTTCCCGACTTTGAGTACATATCTATAAGGGAGTTCCAAAGTAATATGTAGCCCTTGAATTCATACTTAGTGATGTAACAGTGGAGTTCCCGTCCATGTCGAAGGTTTGTCAAACGGGCACATAGAGCAAGGTACGTCACAATGGTTACATAGTTTGGTTTGAGTCCTGAGCGCACCATGTCTCTGAAAACAAGAGAAGCATCCTCTGCTTGGTCCGACAGGCCAAAACCTGCGATCATTGTGTTCCACGTAACTAAACTCCTAAGTTCAGCCATCTGGAACAAAAGCCAAGCATGGTCCACGTCTTTGCATCTTGAGTACATTGTGATCAGTGCATTTCTGACATTTTGAGCTCCATCACAATGGTTACGAACTGCAAACCCATGGATCTCTTTCCCCAGCTTGCGTGACCCAATGTGAGAACAAGCCGTCAGACCAAGAACCAGCGTCACAAAGTCAACCTCAGACCCACATGCAGTCACCTCAGAGATTAATCTCAGTGCTCGTTTAGGATGGCCTCTTTGCAAATAACCACCAACAATGGCGTTCCATGTCAGGCTGTTCACCTCCGAGCCCTCTGCTCTCATCCGCTCAAACAACTCAAACGCATCATCCCACATTCCCCTCGACGCATACGCTGACACAATCGAGTTCCAGGACACAACATCCCTCTCCGTCATTTCATCGAACAGCTTCCTCGCGACGTCAAGCGCGCCGCACCTGGCGTACATCGCGACCAGCGCGTTCCGGATGAACAGGTTCAACTCCACGCCGCCGGTATGGATCGACCTGTGCACCTCCCTCCCGAGCTCCAAGTCGAGCGTGTCGCTGCAGGCTTTGAGAACAGACGGGTATGTGAATTGATCAGGCCGAACGCCCCGCCGAGTCATCTGCAAGTAGGCGCGTAGCGCGCCGGAGGAGTCGCCGTTCTTGGTGTAGGCAACGATGAGGAGGTTCCAGTGGAGGACGTCCAAGCTGGGCGAGTGGGAGGCGAGGTCGTGAGCATCGGCAAGGAGGCCGGACCGGGCATAGAGGGAGGTGAGGCGGGGGAGGAGAAAGGGGTGATCGAGGAGGCCGAGGGAGAGGGAGAGGGCGTGGAGCTGCGGGGCCAGGGAGAGGGTGGCATGGGAGAGCAGGGAGGCGAGGGGGCGGAGTAGGGGGATGGAGGAGGAAGAGGAGGAGCCGAGGCGGAGGCGGAGGAGAGAGAAGGCGGCGAAAGCGTGGTAGAGGTGGCCGCGGGCGGAAAGGTCGACGATGGAGGAGGCGAGGGAGCAGCGGGGGAAGGGGGAGGGAGGTTGTGCAAAGGCCGACGAAGGGGGCTCCAATGGCGGAGGCTGCGGCGGCCGTATGCGGAAGAGAGAAGCAGATGACATAATAATACGCGTTGGACATGGCTGAAGCGATTTTTTTCAAGCCCGACGCATATTTATAGCAAAAGAGAAAACTGAGCACCCCAACCTCCTTATCCTCGTAAACATTATATGAAAATTATTTTTTATCAAAAAATTATTATATATGAAAGAGCTAATATATGCTTTTTAATTTTTTAGAAAAAAATTATTTTATGAAAAACATAATAAAATTCTAAAACCTAATAAAATTAAATTACACCATTTCTCAAGTAAGAACTAATTAAATATTTTTTTTGTGATGTTTATTGTTTCTAAAATCTTGTGGAACTACTTAATATCAAAATAAAATAGAATAACTAAAAGTTAAATAAAATATTTCTAACCATTTAAAAACTTGAAACATAACAGAATCTGAGTTTTATGCACTCCCATATTGTGCTCCAGATTGATCGAAGGATAATCCATCAATTGATTAGCTTTAAATCAAACGGATAATCCAAAATTAATCTATTAATTGATTGGCATTTAAATCTCACCTGTATCCTCTGCTGATTCGATTTGGACTGAAGACCCGAATAACATGTTAAAATCATATCGATATGTGGTCCTATTTGACCTGAAACATCTTTTAGCAAGACAAACATTCTCCTAATGATAGTCATGCAGAGACCCCCTCTTTCGTGGGACCTTCTCTTGCATTCTTCCTCCATGGCTTGTTCTTCTGATGTCTGATTGTTCTGCATCAACAATGCAAATTCCTTTCCTCTTATTCAATTGCCCCTGATTTGAGTTGACTTATTTGAAGATGTGCAGATGTAGCAGTTGTTTTGCTTTCAGAATTTGCAAACAAAAAAATAGCATGTCCTGTGCTTGAATAATTAGGATACACAGCACAAACTCAACAAGTTTTTCATCAAAATAAGAAACAAACTACTCTTCAAAATGAAGGCAGTAGATGCACAAGTTGAGTCTTGCAAGTTTAGCACACTTGTAAGACTGAAAAGTTGGAAACCAGATTAGTTTATTACAGTAGAACAGGTTGCTGATAAACTTTGAAAGCACAATTATACTAGGGCTGAATTTATATGGATTTCTAAATACACCCTTCTAGAACATTTTCTTCAACATAAGCACTCTACTCTGTCAATTAGTTAAAAAAAGGAAAGAATGAATCAGCAGCACTCAAATATCAGAATAAACAAACCTAGCAGGAGTGTTACATGGTTCTGAATCTTACAAGTTCTAGCTGCACACTTTTTCACAAAAGGAAAAAAAAAATGATAACACAATGTAGATTCTTTAAATTAGATTGCTAATGATTGCCTTTGGAACCATCAAGTTTGCTAGCTAACCCTTCATTTCCATAGATTTCCAGAGTTCACCAATTCAGCAACAATTGCATATTTTCTTCAAGAAAGAAGCAGGGGTTTACAGCTTCTCATTATTCATGTAAGTTTGGCACGCCTTTTAACTTTAAAAAAAATGATACAAAAATTAGACTCCTACAATAACATTGCTAATAAATTGGAACCACAAGTTTTGCCATGATAACATTTGAAAGGATTTCTACACCCACCATTTTTGTACCATTGGCACATTTTATTCACATAAGAAATCTTCAAATAAACATATCTGGTGCTTGGATCTTCTCATTATTCTCGCAAGTTTTGCACACTGTTTGACTTAAAAATCGGGTTTATAATAGCCTTTTGAACCACAGTTTTGGCAGGGTTGCATTTTCTTAGGGTTTCTACCCCTCTCAAAAATGAAACCAAGATGTGGTTTTGAAGTTCTCACTAAACCTTGCAAGTAGAAAACACATTCTGACAAGTACATGAAGTAACCTACTCCTACTTGACAGGATCATACAAAACGCAGCATAAAAATTCTATGTTACAAATATTGAAGTACACACCCAACTCAGGAAGCTTATCACAAATATATCAAAATTTGACAAATTGATCCATAAGGCATAAAGTGCACATACTTCAATTAAAATTGCAGAAGTGATTAAAGCAGCACAAAAATGTCTGCTCCTCACCTTCGCTGCGTGACAAGAGTTGCATGGAAAGTGGCATGCAACTCTGTTTTCTCCCCAAAAGCAATTTGATTTTTAGTTGTGGCACATGTGTGCTATTTTTTTCGCAACTTGTCTCTTCTAACCTTTACTATTCTGCGGCCAGACTTCTCACCTCCACCACTACCCAAAGAAAAGCTTCCACCTTGAGGAAATTCTTGACTAGCAGATGCTTGGAACGGGGATGGATTTGAAGGAATAGAAGGATTCTGTAGATTGGCAGATGCTTGGAACGGGGATGGATTTGAAGGAAAAGAAGGATTTGGTTGACTGCCAAATTGAAAGATTGATGAAATGGGCTGACTTGCTGGAGCACCGAAAACTGAAGCAGGTGATGTGCTAGCTTGGCCAAACTGTGAAACCATATTACCTGCTGGCTGATTAGTGTCTTCAGCCATGCTATCCTCCATATTCATCTGATCATTTCCAGGTGACAGAGAATTAAAACCAGATGCTGAGTTCAGTGAGCCAGCAGTGGGAAATCCAGGAGAGATGGTTGAGGTACTAGCACCGGCAGAATTTAAAGAAAATGCTGGAGGTTGTGATGAACCAAACATAAATGGCGTGCTCCCAGTGCCAGTAGATGATGCTCCAAATGCAAACCCAGTAGCTGGAGAAGATGTACTTGAACCAAAAATACCAGAAGCAGTAGATGTTGATGCTCCAAAGGAGAATCCAATGGCTGGAGAAGATGTACCAGAACCAAAAATACCAGAAGCAGTAGACGTTGATGCTCCAAAGGAGAAACCTGTGGCTGGAGATGATGCACTTGAACTAAAAATAACAGAAGCAGGCGATGTTGATGGTTGAAAAGAAGAACCAAATATGTTGGAGTTTGTCATTGCCGTTGTCGTTGTCGTTGTTGTTGTCGTTGTTGCTGTTGTGGTTACTGCTGCCAAGGAAGGAGCACTGACAGTGGTAAAACCAGTACTTACTGAGAAAGATGGTGTAGAACTTGATAAAAATGGCTTTGAATCTGTTGTGGCTGTCACAAACTGTGAGCTGCTCAAACTAGATGGGGAAGAAGCATGCAGCCCAAAAGCTGGAGATGAATGAGAGGACTGGATCTGACTTGCTGAACTCGGAGAAAACTGTGAGGTTCCACTTTCTCCTTGAGTTGACAGAGTGCCAAAAAATCCAGCAGCAGTAGCACTGGGAGACATCTTCGTACTGTTGACACCAGCCAGTGAACCAAAGTTACTAGTTTTTGCTGAACCAAAGTTAAAAATGCTGTTACTTGCTCCTGAAGATGGTGATGATGGTGCAAAAGTGAATTGCTTTCCCCCAGCACTTGAAAACAGATTTGATGAAGCATTAGCCATAGAACTGCTTCCAATGCTCGAAACCGTAGAAGCTGCCAAATTGCAGCCAGTGTTGGCTCCTGAAGTCTGAGATGCAGCCACTGGTGCAGAGGAAGCATTGCCTCCAAAATTAAACACTGCAGATTTATCTGAAGTTGCATTTTTCAAGCTGACTAGAAATGGTTTGCTGGGGTTTTCTTCTAGCTTTCCTGCATTTGATTCTAATTTTCCTGCATTTGTTTCAGCCAAAGGTAGAGTAGATGTGCTGCAGGAACTGGCCAAGACAGCTGCAGTAGTGGAGAAGGTATTGGTATTAGTTCCTCCAGAAAGTACCAGGCCTTGAGCAGCAGATGATGAAGATGGAGATGACAGAATTGGTGATCCATTAGGCATGTTCTCACTGCAAGAAGCACCAAAAGAAAATACGATAGGAGGCTCTGATACTGATTTATCTTCACCTTTATCTGAAGCTGAACTTTTCATTGTGGCATTGCTGCAAGCATTATAATAATATGGAAAAAATGGCATCAAACAAAATGATTAAGATGAAACTAACAGGCAAACTATAATTGACCTGAAACAAATTATATTCAACTCAAAAATTAACTTGTTTTCATTCCATCATAGTAGGATTTTTCACTCTCACAGTGACACAACCATGACAGATGTTTGCATTGACATTATAAGTACATCAAACAAAGCTGAAAAAAGAGGAGAAAAATTAACCATGAAACAGAATCCATCTCTTTCAGGGTAATGTCTTAGAAGAATGCAATAGCGAACTCAGGGTCATTAGATGTCTTCACAATTAGTGATGCAGAGATCAGCAGTGTCACTAGCAATTAAGCATATGCAAATATGCTGAATGATTAAAAAGACTTTCTTTGGAACGATTGAAGGGAAGCACTTTTGGAACAGGCATCAATGTATATTCATTTTAAAAAAGATTAAATGGCATGAACAAGAAAAAGAAAAATAAACAGTTCAGAGCTCACTTTATGCCATTTCCTAAGGTAGATGTGGCATGAAAACTGCTTGAGGTTGTGACTGAACTAAATTTCATTCTACCAATGTCCTTGGAGCCAAAGCTAAACAAAGGTGCAGCACTTTCTCCCTTTTGCATCACTAACTTCTCAACTGGTGGGCTAGGCAAAGTTGGCGTTGGAGGTGGTTGAGAAATAGCAGAAGAAGCCACAGAAGGAAAAGTGAAACCCTTTCCATTTTCAGCAGCTACATCACTGGAAAGCTTCACATCAGCTTCCTTGGAGAAGATAGAAGATGGCACCGGTATGCTTGCCGATACTGTTAGGGGGGATCCCTCGGTTATTAACATTGGAGGTTCAACAGATTTATCAAGTGGGAGCTTCTCCTTGTCTTTATGCTTCAATTGAGATGAAGGATCCATCGTATTGATCTTACTCCCAATTGTAACCTTAGCAAAAGTAACAAAAAAAGCATCAATATACATCCAAAGGATAAGCCAAATAACTGGATATAGAAATATTGACACACTGACATATACTAGACTTTTTGGTTGTCAATTACATTTTCAATCATGATAGAAGAGGAGTTTCCATACCTCAGGTTCACTTATCTTGAAAGCTGACTTCTGATGAGCATAAATGTGCATATCATTTGCTGTGGAACCAGGTTTAACTCCTGAAATAGAAGTTGAGGGACCATTCTCTCTATGGATTTCAACTCTCTCTTGTTTATTAGATGACGGGTTATTTATACCTGAAAAGTGGCAAATCAAACTAGTTTCTTAAAAAAAATCAGAAATAGGAGTGAGGTAAAATCAAACTATTTTCATGAGAACCCAAATCCCTGACCTTTCGAGAATGCAAGCACCTTATTGGAAGGTGATCCATCAAAGAGATTATCATTTAGCTTAGGTAATTTTTCCTTTGGTGAAGGAACCAGCTTATCTAGCTGCTGCATTATTTTGTTTCCCATATCAGTTGACTGAGGTAAAACTGGGACAATAGCACTGTTTGCCATTCTGTGAACTTCAGTTTCTTCTTCCACATCCAAGCAAAGAGGCCTTTGATTCCATGATGAATGGCCTTGGATTTGCTTTTTGGTTGAGATCAATGGACTAGGACGAATATTTCCAGGAGTAACTGAATGCATAACTTTTTTTGACGAGGCGGATATGAGCTTCTGTCGAATCCTTCTTATTGGGCCAACAGATCCAAAATCATTATCTAATACTGAACCTCTTCGTTTCAACACCTGCATCAGAAAACAGGATAATTCCAACAGTTGCAACAATATACCACGTTAGCAAGCAACAGATGATCTGCTCATTGAATTATCTCAAGACAGTTAGCATACAAACATATTTGCAGAATAAAATTACATGAGAATTTGGATGAAGGGATGATTCTTGCATAAGACAATATTAAGTGTGCATAAAAGTTGATGCTAACAGTAACCCCATAGAGATCAAAACATTACGAGCAAAGCCCAACAGGTGTAATTGAAGGACCCCTCAAATCATGGCTTTGGTGGTTGCTTTACTTAATGCTTACAGGAGGTAATCCAAAAGCAGTAAACCAACTTAGATTCTTTGGCTTACTATTGGAACATTTATCATTTGAAATCTTCTCTAAGAAAATAAGAATATTTTACCATTATAAAGTCACCAGGTATGTCAATATGTAAGGATAAGAGAAATTATATTTAAAGATTATACAGAAGAGAAATTTCATGAAATGCAGTCATGATCTCTAAACAAATTTAGGTGTCATCTCAAGACGAAGAAAAATAGAAAGATCTTTCCACACAGGAACTAAAGCAGGACAATGTGGCCTTATGAAACAGAATTTTTTCTAGAACTACTTTGAAGTACAGAAAACATCAAATCTAGTTAGGAAAAGCTTGTCTTGAGCAGTTAGAGTTAGCTTAAGCATACAATCTAAGTTTCACACCCTTTCATAAATTTATTTTGACAACCAAAAAGTTCCTACATATTTTAACAAAACAAACTATGTCTGTCACAAACTTTCAAAATAGAACAGATTAGAACTAAATGAATAAAAGCATAATGATGATTAAAATCTTTGGACATCTTGAAGTAACCTAGTTAGCAAGGCATTTGACTGCAGCTTATATCAGAAATAGAGGTAACCATTGTAAGCTATAACCAACTATGATAGTGCATTATTCACAGCTCAATCACCCTAACCACCTCAAACCTTGCCCACTGGCCCTGAGCATCTCAAACTGGTAAGTAAGGATGTCAAATGCAAATTCACTTTCAACTATTATACATCTCCTCCCCTTCTAAAAATTCACATTCAATGCACTAGAGAAACAAAGAGACCTGTGCTCTCCAATCTCAAAACTATTTTTTTATCTAATGATTTCAAATGTTTGAAATAGCTGTCTTGTTGACATAATAATTCCATGTACAAATATCTAATTATATAATGTTGAGCGGTGGAGTACAAGTATTGGCATTTCTGCTGTTGTTCCTCATCCACTTTGGATGATATTTTGCATCATTTTAGATTGGCAAAATGAATGCAATGTTTCATTTTTAAACAAAAATGGAGTATTAAGTATAAGAACAAGATGTTCTTCATTTGATGTAACTGTTACTGATGCCATCCAACATTAACATCAAGATTCTCTATAAACTAAAATATGAGAACAAGGTGTCTATAAGATTCTCTCTGAGCAATAACGTAAATCAAGATATTTGACAATAGCGAAGCTCAGGAGTTCAGCATCAAAATTGAAGCAACTAAAATCCAGTGGATATTTCAGGTCGAATAACTAATGATAGTATTGGTGCAAAGAGGTAAAGCACATTAACAAAGTTTTGAAGACAGTAGTTCTTGGTTCATCTCTTGAGTGAGCCAATGATCTTGTAGCAAGATTTAAAATAAAATAACTCAAAAAGAAGACATCAAACAAAACTCAAAAACATGACATAGTTCCATGTGACCCTGTGTTCAACTTTCAGGGAAAATGGAAGTCTAAATAAATATGGAATTGGATAAGGAAGCCCAACTAGCGATGTAACCAAGTCCCACGTAAGAATTAATGATGTGTCTAAACTTACTACCACCCCACAACTCCAACTAATGAAGGAAAAACCAGCAACATGATATTCCTAGGATACTTAGCACAATGACAAGGAGTTAAAATGGCTCTATGAGAATTAGTTCAGTAAACCACCTCCCTGCCCCCTGATTGCCTGCCGCTTGGCGTCTGAAGAGACACGGATCCCACATAGCCATCTTTAGAGGATCCCTCACCCTGTAATGACAGTAGTTCACATCACAAAGAAGTGAAGAACAAAATCCCAAATGTATTTAGGGCTATAAGTTTTCAAACATTGGAACAGAATCTAGCCACTGTTTCCAGCAACATCATGTCAGACAACACAAAGACAGAGCTAACCTTAAAATAGGGAGAATAGGCCATTCTATACATTGCAGATCTGCCCTGATATCTTGGTGCCAGGTAGCTACTTTCAGGAGTCTCAGCATACCCAGAAAATTGAACAGATCTTGGACGCCTTGTGTCAAATTGTTTTATGACAGTAGAGTTACTTGGCACATTTTTATTCTCATGGAGAAGATGGCTTTGCCAGCTTAGAGCTGAAGGGGAAACTTTTGAAACCCTAGAACCCATATATGCCTTAGCAAGCTCAACTGGCGAAGCAACTTTGTCATCAGCAATCTATGAAATGTTAATGAACCAATATTAGGAGAAAAAAGCATTAGCACATAAGAGGTACTATCAAGTATCAAGTTAAATCTGATGGACATCATTAACACATTCCAAGGGCAACAAAAAATAATGCAATCATCTAAGAGCTTATTCGAGAGGTGCAGGCAAATTGTTGATGCTCAAATTGTATTCCCTTAAGAGATAATTGCTAAATCAACAAGATGTTTTCTAATGATTATAAAAATCAAAAAAATCAAGAGTAAATAAATATGCTGCTAAAGAGCATTAGTTCTCATACAGATATAATATTTGCAGGTGTCGCAAGATCCTCATGTGGTCTGCTGCTTTCTGTTTCCTTTTCAGGTAGGGGAATGTTCACATTTTCTAATTTTGCAACATCAACAACAGGTTTCGGCAAATCCAAATCAATAGTTCTTGATTGCAGTATATTTGTCAAGTGCTCAAACTGGGCCCTGTTTAAAAATAGAATTTTATTATAACAATTATATAATTGGCAAAATAATATGTGAAATAGAAGAAAGAGTACCAGTAACTCCAACATGATTTCTCTAAAATCAAATTGAAGAAACAACAGATTTTTTGGAAATTTGTGAAAGAATTTAACTCAGCAGTTGATCAATTGGATGAAAAAAAACTGAATTCTAGTATAGGTATAGGAAAAGTGAAATAAATTATTTCCTGCCAAAAGCCAAAAGGTCTTAGGCTGATAATACGAGACTAAACATAGACAGTTCAAGGTTGTCGAGGACCTCAACAGACAAGCTAATTATTTTCAGGTCACTAGTTCCTGCCTGCCTCAACAACGACAGGAAGCATGAGCTTATACCAGTATGAATGAAAAAAATTGTAAAATTGACAGAGAAGCTAGGCATCCATAGGGTCAGTCATAATACCAACTAGCCAGTAACCACAGTCAGACACAAAAGCAGATGAAAAGAATCAGAAATTAAATACTTTCCTTGTTATGGTTTTCTGCTTTAAAAGTTGCTGAAACTCCAAAACTAAATCATTGTCAAGGTTATTTGTTACATTGTTTTCGTTGTCATTATTTTGTCGCAATTCAGCTGATGGTTCCTGCATGACAAATTACAAAATCATTAAACCTGAGATTTCCATGGTAAAAGAATACATGAAAAAGTGAAATGAAAAGGCATGGAACAGAAACAAGGAAAGACACAGTAATAAATAAAACAGCTTGTGAAAGTTCATTGATTGTCCTCCATATAGTCAGTAAACTAATATCAAAGTCATAGAATTTTCCAAGAATATCAGCACAGTCAATCAAATTCAGTTATATCCCCAAAATTAAGTTGCACTTGACAGCCAGCCTTCTATGACCAGGATAATGAAAAATTCTCTCCCACGGAAAAGGCACAACTGAAGATCAATCTCTAAGGAACTTTAATGCTTAAGAATTCCGTTTGAAATGTGAACAATCCAATTTTGCATATCTTTCTTTTTGCACTTTCAATAGTAGGCAAAACTTTTCCCTGTGATAAGTAAGACTAATTCTACCAGCTTTTCGACATTCACTTTGAATCTTCTGATTTCCTTAATCAAGGTATGTAACTTTTGCATTATAAGATTCAGAATCAGTCTAAAATCAGTGCAAAATAAAAGAGTAGCAGCAATATGGCAACTGAATACAACTAAAACATAAGATCACCAAGGATCTAAAGATATTCAAACTTGGGTATCTTCTTTCCATGCCAGTACAGACATGAAAAGCATTCCAGATTCCACCAAAATACTCTTGATGTTACTTAAGTTAGTAATTGTATGAATCAGAAGTCTTTTCTCCTCCAGTTAACTGGTTGTAATGCAAGAAGATACTAATGAAATATAAATACAATATCTATCAAAGATGGTATTACTTACACTGGAAACAGCTTCAGCTATTTCTGTCCCTGATCCAGAAGTTTCACCTGCAAACATTATTCCATGATGACCAATGAGTTCAAAGATTCATCTTGGAAGTATTTACATGACCAAGAGATTCAAGGTACAAAATGTGAAGCACCCTAGTGCTATTACAAAGTAATGTAGCCAAATAGCAGTACAAAAAGTGAAGCATATTAAATCTGCTACAAAATAGTGTAGCCAAATAGCAGAAAAAGGGATGAGTTTGGCACATCAACTACGGAACAATCAGTAGACCATACGTGGCAAGGATGATGCAAGAATGAAGTCTCTATATAGTGTGAATGAGACGATGAGCAAATGAGTGATCAAAAACATAATTTCCAGCAAGCACATGTGCTGGTAACTAGTAGGAAAAAAACTTCCAAAGGATAGAGGAGATCAATACACATGGCATAATCCTATTACAATAAATAATGAAGTTTATATTAAAGGTGAATTAGCATCACAAAAGGCACATTTGTGTGTTATAGTGCAGAAACTAAATATTATTAATTTTACAATCTTCTCATTCCAAAGTTACTAAATCAGCATCATAGAATTTTATGGAAAAGGTTATCAGGACTGGGATAAGATGCTCCCCAGAAAGATGTTGATCCTTAACGTCATAAATGTGAACGATCATGCCAATAGTTCAACTCTCTCACTCTTCCTACCTAAAACACCTTCAAGAACATGGGGATCTTCCAACGAAAGCAAGAAGACAACTGAAGGATGTCCGATTGCAAAAGTTTGATGAATCAATATTTTTAAACACTATTTATGAAAAATAAATAAGTAAATCCTTCAATACAAGTATTGTCTGGATAATTATGTTTGATCCTGGTCAAACTATTCAAATGCTAATTGGAATATCTCTCATTTGTATTTACAATTGGATTTTTTAAATGGTTATATGGATGGAGAAACAATATGCAACAATCAAAGTATCATGCTAGTGATCCGACTTCATCTCTAATTTCGGTTATGTCCGAATGCTTCCAACAATTTGATTAATACTTCCTTACAATTTGCAACTAAAACAGTAGCTGAAAACCCCTAAAGAAGCCTCCAGCTCAATCAAGAAAAGCCAAGAAATGGAAAGCCCAAAAGCATATAGCCTGCCAGGACCACAACCTGGAGCTTCAGCAACCGGCGGCAACGCAGGGAGCTGCTGCCGACGGAACACAGAGGTGAAGAGCTTGGTCGCACTGCTGGCGATGAACCGCGAGGCCGGATCAACGAGCTTCGCCAGCCACCCGCCGCCGCCGCCGCTGGGCACCGGCGGAGGAGCCCTGCCGCCGCGTGCGGCTGAGGTGGGACGATCATAGGGCGTCGCGGCAGCCCTCCGGAGCGCCGGCCGCTGCCGCCGCAGCTTCCCCCCGGTTCCCCCCTCGTAGCCCGGCGTCTCCATGGGGAGGGAAGCGCCGAATCGAGCGGGAAAGGAGGGGGGAAAGGGTTGCCGCCCCGGAGGGAGGGAGGGAGGGAGGACGCGAGATTGAGGGAGAAAGATCGAAGCTTTAGGGCGGGATGGAGAGAGAGAGGAGGAGGAGGGGGGACGAACGAGGGCGGGGAGGGAAAGGCGAGAGAAAAGAGAACGCTTTTAGGTTTTGGAACCGCAAGCCCGACGCCGCCGTGCGCCCCCCCAACGCCAAAAAAAAGGGGGAAAAAATAGAGGCAAAAAATAAAACCCTCGAATTGGCCGGGAGAAGAGCGAAGTGCGAACCGCGTTCCACTCGATCGCAACGGAGCGGCGACAGCGCGGCGGTGGCTTTCGATAATATATTTTAGGCTATTTTGCATAATAGTCTCTGTAATTATTCAATTTAAATCTACAATAATATATTTTTTCAGCTAATTTTTTTATATCTATCTTTTTCTTCCCGTAGGTCTTTTTTTTAATGATAATAAAATTAATAAAAATATTAATAACATATTATATAAAATTGTAAAAAATTAACACATAGGAGTCATCAGTACAATTTTAAAGAAAAATATTGGTGTAATTTAAAGGTAAAAATAGTAACATTTTATCTCAACGAATCTTTTTAAAAAACTTATAAATATCTTATGTATTTATCTTATCAAGTCTTAATGAAACTTTATCGGGATAAGGGTTAAATTAAAAACAATTTTTTTTAAAGAAAATATTCCGGTCCAAATTAGTATTTTGGTCCTGACCTTTTTATAAATTTAGTAGTCTTCATAACTTTATCGTTTCGAATTCAAGACCTCTGATGACGTTGTCTTTGTAATAATGTGGTCTTAATAATTTATTCTTCGTTCATTTTGATCCATATTATTGTACCAGCATGTCTTTAATAAATTGTTTTTTAGTGTTTTATTGGGGAGTTGGCAGAGGCTCCATATAAGCCTGCATCTTTCTCTCTGAGATAAACTAATTATATTTTTCGATAAATCACTATCAACCGGATCAAATATATAAATGATTAAAAAAAAGTACCAGATAAGTGATAAAATTGATTAGATAGGTAGTATTTTTATTAATCAACTAACTTTACGTATATATATATGTGTGTGTGTGAGATTATGCAGAGTAGGGTAACTGATCTTTAGGGTAGAAACAATCATCAATCTTAAATTGATAACCACGTAATTAGAATTTTTTATGCGTAATATCTGCAGCAGTAGCTTACAGCACAATAAGCATACTCGTATTAGGAGGTTAAAGTGAGATAGAATTATATTTCATAACCCGTGGAGTTTATATATAAATTAAGTGGAAAATTAGATATGATATTTTAAAATAAATTTAATTGGACGAGCTTAAACTAAACTCATTTAGGTTGGATTGATTAGGTTTAGAGATGAGCTCAGATTAAAGCCCAATTATTTTCTTTTAAAAAAACCAAAACTAAACTAGAAATCTGGGCAGAGCACTTTTGAAAACTCTGCATGTGGCAAGAAGTATTTCACCTTCAGAGTATCGAACAGATTTAAAGAATTTTGAGCATACATATATCCAAGTACAGCATTTAGTTTTGGTCGTACAAACTTTACAATTCTAGGAACACCAGATGATGTTATCCAAAATTTGGATGGATGTTTCTTTTAAAAATAAACGCAAACCTTTATGAATACAGCAACATATATAGAGCTTCACTTCCTATCACAATTCTACCCGTGATAATTACACGAAAAGAATAAGAACCTGAGAACTATATACCTCTTTTTTGTAACGAGATATTGGATTCATTTCACCATTCTGAAATGAGGTGCCACCATGTGTGAACTACATACCTCGTCAGCCAAGGTTGAAAGCTTCATATAGCTCTTTTTTTGAATCTAGATATTGGATTCACTTCACCAGTCTCAAATGGTACACCATACCATATGAGAACCATATACCTCGTCAGCCAAGCTTGAAAGCTTCCCTCAAGCCAAAACCGCAGTTACCCTGCGATCCTTTCTTCCCAAGAACATTGTTTCCTAAGTGCATCATAGAAACAAACTCATTGTAATCTATGCGTCCATCCTGACAGGAACAAAAAAAAAATGCAAAACTGGGATTTAGCATGGGATAGATCAAAATCACATGACGGATTTGTTAAAAATTAAAGCTGAGAAATTTATTTTTATAGCATCGCATGTGCACTATGAAACCAAACCACACAAGTATAGAGAAGTTACATGATCTTGATCGACTTCACTGATCACATCATCAAGCTGCAGATCTGATATTCCAAACTCATCACAGGCCTGCTGCAGTTCATCTTGAGTTATGTAACCACTTCCATCCTTGTCGAAGTATGAGAAGGCTCTAAATAAGTGATCCTCCTTATCTATCTTATTTATATGTAGAGTGGCAGCAATGAACTCTCCATAATCAATCGTTCCACTGTTATCAATGTCCGCCTAAAATTTCCCAACAAAGAGATAAATAAGCAAATGTTTTGAAGAAAACATTATTAATTTTGCCTAGAAAAGGGCATGAGTTTGAAGTTTGAACGTTTGAACGCAGTTACCAAATAAACACTGACTATTAGATGTTCGAAGTTTGAACGTTTACCGCCTGCATTAGTGCATAAATTTCTGATTCCTTGAGTTTTGCTGCACCAAACTTTTCCAATCCAACCTTGAGTTCTTCAAAAGAAATCTGACCACTATTGTCTGCATCTATCGTCTTGAACATCTCCTTGAGACCAGCAATTTCATCCTCAGAAAGGTGTTCAGCAATAACCTTTAAAAAAAAGGAAACATACTTTGAGGAAATTCCGGCTTTCAAAGGAAATATGCAATATCCCTACTCTGGAGCTTACTCTGATTGCCAGTTTTTTTAGTTTGTTCATTGCGGAGAATTGTTTCAAGCGAGATAGAACCGCAGAATCCAGAGGCTTGTCAGGAGCCACTCCATCGATCTGAACCCAAGGATGAGCTGGAAGCAGACAACAGAACTTTAAAAACCACAATCTTGGTAACAAGCAACATATCTCGTGATAGGTAAAGTATCACAAAACTCCTTAGATCTGATGCAGTATACTTATTTGTAGCTTAAATTAGGTTTTTAAGTACCGTTTTGTTAAGAATATAAATGTATAGCTTGAACATACACCTCTAGTTAAATTAAATCATTCCTTGTTGGGCTTAGGCTACAAGAGTTTTCCCTCCAACACATGATCTTCTAAATACAGAAGGAAAGTGATGCTAATTTGACCCAAAAAAAATCGAAATATCAAACAGATTGTTGAGTAGTCACATTGCTTGGTCAATTTCAAACCAAACATAACAAACCTTTTTTTGGAGGAAAAAACATATCGAACTTTTAACACTTACTGCCATGTGATCCACTGTTATCTGATATATGTTCAGGCAATAAATAGATGGTCATACTAAAAGTAGATAATGAATTTCCTTTCTCAGACTTACTTAGAACATCTTGAGCACTCAGCCGTCTTCTGGGATCCCTAATAAGCATTTTTCTTACGAGCTGTTTGGCACTGTCAGAGATACTAGGCCATGGTTCCGACTCAAAGTCAAGATTGCCGTGCAAAACCTCTTCAAATATGCCTTGCTCAGTATCTGGGCACGATATGAAGTACGTAGCATGTCAGGTGGGGTAGACATAAAATGAAGGCTCTTATGCAGTAATCTAAATGCACAAATACTATGATGATATATAAATTTAGCTTGTGATTCCTATACTGATGTCAGGTATAAAATCCTCACCAGACCAAAAGGGAGGGACACCACAAAGAAGAATATAAATTATGACACCAGCACTCCAGACGTCTGCCTCCGGACCATACCGTTTTTTCAGGACTTCCGGTGCAACATAGTAAGGGCTACCAACTACATCAGTGAATATTTCTCCTGGAAAAAAAATAATCTGCTAATTCAACTTGGAGAAATGTAGCCATTGAGAAACAAGAAAATGATCGATGCAGCTCATGGAAATAGAGCAGAATAAGAATAAGGTTCTATATCAAATTTCTAAAGCTACAAAATCAACCGGTTTGTCAGATGGATAAATAATTTAATATATATACAAATCCAATACTTATATGATGTTGATCGAACACAACAACAACGTAGACTAGAAACTGTTCAGTGCCCACACATAAGCCGAAGTAAAGTCTCAAATGAATTGTTGGATGGGAAAAACTAGCATGACGCTAAAACGATGAAGGGATTCTATTGGGTTGCCGTTTCAGGATATGTCCTAGCAAAAGAACAGATTAGGTGATATATGTGGTTGGCAAATATATTCAGATTGTGCAGTTAAATACGGTCATGTTTGATTCTGGAAACTAGATGCTTCACATTTTATTTTTTTTGACGGTGAAGATGTTCACGTTTTGATTCTGCAATTTTATAGAAAAGTATTCCGATCAATATACGTAGTAACACAATGGCCATCAGTTCCAGAGTAGGTTCCTTATATCCCATTCTAGTGAAGCTAAGTACATTCTCCATCTGGATTTCACGATTGTGTCGAAGTCAATGGGCTTACTTGTATGATTGCGTAAGCTAACGTCAATGAGAAACTACTTGATTACAATTATAATGGACATCGAGAAAAAATCTTCTCGTCCATGTTCCGGTGAAAGTTGTCCCGTTAGCTACCAGAACGCTTTGACAAAAGATGTTTTTTCCTTCATGGGAGAACTTTGTTTTTCTTTTCATTTTTCTGCCCCGTGCTCTAGAGACAGGTCTAATCTTACACTATGCCATTAAATCATCTAATCACTCATCATTTCTTTTCGTATGGATCCTATTATCTTAATGCCATAAACCAAAAGGCCTATTGTGGATAAACATATTAGAATAATAAGCGTAAGAAAAAATAACTTGCAACAATTATCTGAAACATAGAGCAGTCAACAAAGGATATGATTATACAGTCATAAATGCTGAAGAAAAGAGATGACCCACAATTCACTAGGAATGAAACAAAAAGACTGCGGTGATCTGATATTTGTACAACTTGGACTCCGAGTTCCAATCATGACATTTCTTATCAACTTCCATGATGGATGCAATATTATATCAAATATTTAAGCTAAAACAATGATTTAAGCAAGGACGATCATAATGTCATATTGGGAACGAAGGCAAATTAAACTGATATCACACAGAGTTGACGAGCAAGGAATATACCAAATTTGATGCATCTAGAAATTCATAAGTAAATTGAGGAAGAGTGCTACCTGGTTGGAAGAAAACTGACAATCCAAAGTCTATAGTTTTAAGGGGCGAATCCTCCATTTGGTTGACAAAAAGAAAATTTTCAGGCTTCAGGTCACGATGCATGACTCCCATGGAATGACAAGCTTGCACCACTCCAACAATAGTCCTTGCAAGATCTGCTGCCTTTCTCTCTGTGTAATGGCCCTTCTGGATGATCCTATCAAATAGCTCACCTCCAGCACACAACTCCATGACCACGTGAACAGCCACTGCATCTTCATAGGCCGATCTGATGGAGATCACGTTTTGGTGACCGGACAAATGATGCATTATCCGGATTTCTCTCCGAACATCCTCCACATCCTCCTCTGTCGACAACTTCCTCTTCAAAATGGACTTGCAAGCAAACTCCTTGCCAGTTGCCTTCTCCACACAGAGATACGTTGTCCCAAATTGTCCTTGTCCAAGCTTCCGTCCCAAGCTGTAAACGTCCTTCAACCTTTCGTTTTTGCCTTTCAACACGTAATCGGCCTTAAGTCCCGCCGAGTTTGTCTTGCCATTAGCCTTCTGTGCCGGCTGCTCCTCCTTACCTTGGATCTTAAGCGGTTGGGAAGCATTGATCTGCGAATTACCCGAGTTGCTCGCAACGTTAGCCTTGCCACCAGGAGATGGAAGAGCATCCCTGTTCAATCGATGCTTTCATAGAGTAACACTTACTGAAGAAAAGAATCGATTCTTCACGGCGGCCGGCCCATTCGAACATATATTCCCCATCCGATCCGGCGACTCAAATTTCCCAGCGAGTCCTCTTCGGCATTTGCTCGAACACGTCCTCCAAGGCGCACTCACCAACAAAAGGCAAAATTTCAAATCACGAAACAATCAAATTCCAACAAGAGCCGCACCTCCGACAGAAATGCGCAGGAAAATGCAAGTCCGGATGCAAACGCGCAAGCAAAAGTTCGATCTTTACGTGACCAAATCAAGAGAAGATCAGAAAGAACGAGAAAAATCCCACGACCAGGATCGGTGTGGGAGCAATCCGGATTAAGAGAAAGGTGGCACCTTTCATCGAAAAACAACGAGACGACGATCCAGCCGACATGCAAACACGGAAAAACGCAGGGAGAAGGGAGGAATTCCGATAAAACCCTAGAAATGTGAAGATGGAACGCGAGGCGGAGGCGAGGCGAGGCGTCGTCAAAGGTCGGAGGAGGGAGATGAGGGAAGAAAGGGAGGACGAAATGGTGAACGTAACCCGTCGGTTCTCGGTCGCACGAAGTCCAAAACAAGAGGATTTTTTTTATTGGCCTACCTTTTTAGTTTTTTACTAATTTACTCCTCTATTTATTTTTAAGGTACTTATTAATTAATTGGATTAATTAATTTGTGTGTGTGTGTATTTTTGGGTTTTTTTCTTCTCATGGCGTACGTAAATGGATGATGCAATTTTAAGTTTCTTACGGAGTTTTTGACACTTCAAAAGAAAGGTTGAAAAAAATTGGGGACATGGATGATCACCCATTTTATGTTTACTTGAAGTTTTGATGCTCTTGGAAAAAAGTTGAAAAATATAGTGCTGTTGATTTTTTTTCTCTCCTAAATATATGCGTTCATTATTTACATAATCATTATTTCGGGTAAATGGATGACAAAATTAAATTTTGTATAATCTTTTTGGATAAGAAATGTACCTTGTATGTGATGACTTATTCGTTACATAAACTTGTTAACCAAATTAGTGACAAATGTTTATAGTTTTACAGGTCAAAATAACCAGCTTACCAAGAACAAGATACATCAGAGAAATATACATCCAGCTCAATCAAATGCATGTATCAAACCTAATACAAAGTTACAACTTACAGTTGAACTACCAACAAGGTTGAAAAATCACAGATGTTAACCTAAATGATCAAGCAGCACTATTCTCTATACAGGTTCATGGTTTAACAACAGCAAACCATGCACCTCCAAGCTTGAAGACACTTGCAGAAAATAATAAAAAAACAAAGCATATTAAAATGGAGCTCAATCCGCTTAGCGCTCCCTAAAAAAATGCACAACCAACCTGCAACTTGCATCAGTTTCATGTATTTGGAACAGAAACAAGTGGAAGGAACTATTTGTATCGTTCACCTACATGTGCCTGTGGCAGATCTCCAGTTACTAATTCGGGGTGAATTATCAAGAAGCAATAGCAAGCCAACGTTGTGTTTTGATAGTCCAAAAGTGTACCTGATGCGGCACTTTAGTATTAGAGAGTTATTGCAAGATTATAGGCAGCAAAAAAAGGGAACAGAAAAACCAAAATGCTGACATACTTGGTCGGTGGTGCTTTCTTTCTCCAGAGAATAAATGAGAATATCCACTGAAAAGGCAACACAAAGAAAATACTTTAAATTGAGGGAAGGAAAGCTAACGAACAAAGAACAGTACATAACTTCTGAACTAGAATAAAGTTTTATAGGAGAACAGGCTTCAAAATTTTATGCATATTAGATCGAATAACTGAGACAATTCACAAATTCATGTTATATTCCACGATAATTGGCTGTGCAACATAAATGATTACGGTAAGGGGTGAAAAAAAACAACTATGAAAAGGATGTAACAAGTGAACAAACAATTAGTATTGTTCATCTGAACATCTATGCACATAACACTATACTACCTATTAATAAAGGCTGGCAGCGATCATTTGGAATCAAACCTTTTCGTCAAAAAAAATCCGTATACAATTAGCAATTCTTAAAGTTTTGTCATCTAATAGCATGGTTCAACTGAAAAGGAGATTCAATATGCAGTTTATAGATTCACAGGTTCAAGCTCATCTAAAACCAACTCACAAACACTTCAATTAAATTGCCCCTGAACTCTCCTTTAAATTTTTTCCTATCCTTCCAAGAATCTAGTGATTATTTATTAGTCGTGTAAACTCTTTTCCGGTCATCATCTGATCCTTTTAATAATATTTGGATCGCAATCACACACGTGACATCAGATTCTATTTATGGATTTGGCCACTAGCATAAATTCATGACGAACCACTGAGAATAACCAACACAGGTGGAATGTCAACAAAAGAATGATTCTGATGCGTCAATATCACCTTTCCTCTTCATGCTTTTATGTGCTTGCAGTGTTCAATGAATCCATCATTCGGGCCATGTTGTTCAAAAAATAAGTTGGTAAACAAGTCCAGTTGAGAAAGGAGGTAATTGTACACAAACAAGCGAACGTCACCTTTGATTGGCCATCTGAAATGGATAAAACTATTGCCACTTCTTTCTAAGAAGAAGTGGTGACTCTTCTTTAAGGCCAAGCTAACTTACATCAAGTAAAGAAGTCTGACCAAGACTGTCACAGGCATCAAGGCAACTTTACAATTTACATTTCAGGTTTAGACCACTCTTAGAAATTATTGATGCTTGTGGGTCAATTAGCTCAATTATATTTCACGCCACAGCTAAGTGCTGAAGAAGGTTTTATTAATAAATGCCTAGAAAATAACAAGGAAATTGACATGCAAACCAATATTCCATTTTTAGTTGACAAGGATAAGGTGACAAATATATTTTTTCAATAGTAAATTCTAAAGATGCTTTGGGTGGTTGGTTTGATACATGAGATAACAAAGTTCTCTCTCCTTAATTTGTTCTTGAAATGGGTAGATTGCATTCAGTTTTCTCTTATATAATTTGCTACAAAGTTCACCGCTTCTGTTATATTCTTCTAATGGCATAACAAGTTTAGCATGCTTATCACTTAGCAAATTAAAATTCTGAACACAAATATTTAAAAAATGCACAACAGAGTCACCAATTTGATGAGAGATGAATGGAGATATGCTTTTCTCAAACAACCAAAAGTAATCTGATTGTTCGCCAAAAAAATAGTACCTTGAGCACAGCGAGAATAGAGAATCTTGAGACAGAGTGTGTTTTCTTCAAAATCCTTCTCTCAGGGGAGACATTCTTATGCAATCGTTGTGCTATCTCTCCGAGTAATAAAAATTGTGCCTTCTCTGTTCTCATAGAGATCATGGCCTGCCGCATCGCCTCCCTGTCTGCCTCCAGTGCCCGCAGCCTCATGTATAGATTTTTTATATCAGGGCTCCGACATTCCATCTCATTATCCGCCTCCCTTCGCTTCTCCTTCTCCTCCAGTGCATCCGCCCAATCATCAATGACATTGACAGTAGAAACACCATGCACGGCATCAATCGTATACACCCTATCGCTCATGTCATCGTTGCCGCTACCATCATCCAGTGGCTCGTCCATTGGAGCAGGAAAGTCCTCCTGCAAGGATTCATTTGAATCCATGCTGGGAATTGAGGCACGGCTATCTGCCGAGAATGACCTAAAACGGGCTGATGGTCGGGGTGGCTCCTCCACTACACCCTTCTCCAATGAGTCTGCGGCAGCCGGCGAGGTCTCGAGCTGGCAACTCTGTTGCTCAAAATTCCCAAGCGCCTCTTCGCCGTGGGCCATCTCCGCAAACGCATTCTCTTCGAGCTCAGCAGTCGCATCGTCATAATCCCCTTCCCGTTCAACCTCACTGGGATGGCTGCGATTCGAAGGAGGGTGTTCAAAGGTAGAGACTTCTTGAAATTGAGGGGAGCGGAGCTCGTCGTCCGAGGCTCCGTCGGACGGGACAGCAGAATCGGCATCGCCAGGGTCGATACCGCAGCTGAGGAGACGGTGCTGGTAGGCCTGAACCTGCAAGGTGAGGGCTTGGACGGCCTCCTCGCGCTTGAAGAGGAGGTCCTCGAGATCAAGCAGCTCCTGCAAGTCGTGCTCCATCTTCTCATCAGCGAACCGCTTGAACTGTCGCGCCTCCATCTGTAGCTCCGCCTTCTCCCGCTGTAGGCGGAGGATCATCGACATGGTCTCGCTGGCGGCCGACGCCGCGGCGCTGCGCTCCTCCTCGAGCTCCGCGCACAGCTCCTGGATCGTCTCCTTCTGAATCTCCACCGTCTCTCGCAGTGCGGCCACCTCGTCCTCGACCTCCACGCGAACGGCGGGGACCCCGTCGCTGCAGCCGCCGCCGCCGCCGCCAGGATCGAGGCGGCGCTTCAGGGAGCGGCGCCAGGAGGGGGAGGCGGGGCGGCAGCAGAACTGGCAGGCGCAGGAGCAGAGGCGGCCGGAGGAGGAGGAAGCGGCGGGGGCCTCGGACGGCGCTTGGGGATCATCCATGGCGGATCGAATCGGGGAGCACGCGAGTACAGACGAGGGATTCTGGAGACCGCAGCCGTGAGCGGATTTGGGATCTCATCGAGGAATTGGTTTGGCGACAACTCCCATTCTCTTCTGCCCTCGAATTGGAGAAAAGGTGAGAAGAAAAAGCTGCAGGGCGGAGGTGGTTGTTCGCGCGACGCTGGCGAGAGAGAAGAGGAAGTTAAAATAAATAAATGCTGCGAAATAAAATAAATAAAACGAAGTGACACAGTGGATTATTGTTGACCTTTAAAATTATTGTTTTTAATGGTTTTAATCATTTTGTCGTTCGTGGTTTAATTTCATTTTGGTACCTGTAATTTACCTTTTTTAACAACTTTGCCTATTTATTTATAAAATAGTCTTAATATACACACATTATTTATCTAGTATTTAAAAAAAATATTTAAAATACTGCGGTGGGTCCAAACTTTAACTAATCAAAAAGTACTTATTTGTTTTTAAATACTAAATTAATAACATACCTATATTATCAGTGTAATAAAAGTTATATAAAAGTACAGATAAATATAAAGTAAAATAAATTTCTTTTAGTCTTTTGTGCTTGGGTTATGTGTAGCTTTGGGCCCTTTTATCGGAATGTGATTGATGTATATTTATTGATTTGTTATTTGAAATAAATGATTCGGCTTGATATTTAGGTTGATAGATTAGATCAGATTAAACGACAAAATTAAAGGAATCAAATTGAAATTAGTCCGAAAAATAAAATAAATCACTGAATATATATATATATATATATATTTTGCTTATAGGATATGTGAATAAAGGAATGTTACAATTAGCCCCTTTTATTATGGTATTTGCAGGGTTATCCTTTCATGTTTTGAAATTAGGATGGGGAGTTTAAGAAAGAAGAAGGAATAAATGATTCGTTGGAATTTTTTATCCGTAAAAAAAATATTCTTATGATTTTTGATTATTAAGAAAAAGTTAATTATACATAGACCCCTCTATTTTTTATAATTACAAGGTTAAAACTCAATGTGAGTTATATACCTAAACGAATGTGAGTTACTTGTCCAGCGAAGTTTTTCTTAAAACAGCAGACTAAAAATGGAAAATAAATAAATAAGAAGATCTCTAGAAATATATAACTTTTTTATATTATATCGGAGATTTCTTATAAAAGGCCCTTTGTTTTGATTTTTAGCGAGAAGAGCCCTGAGAAGGGTTTGGGGTTCAGAAAAAAAGGAAAATAAGTAATAGATTACGGGAAATTTATCACAAATGGGCCATTGTTTTTTTTCTTTCCAGTGATAAGTCCTTCAGTATTTTTGAAAATTATAAATTATAAAACATAATATATATTTTTTATGAGTTTCAGTATTATCTCTTTTAATAAGTTGAAAATTAGAAAAAAATTTCCATACGTTAACTTTATTTTTTTCATAAATTTTAAATAAATTTGATTGAGAAATACTTTATTTCTCTTTTTTTATACGTTACCTTCAAGTTAAATTTGACATACTTTCAGTAGTGCATTGCATGGAATGATGTATATATTATTATAGTTTATAGCACAAGTTTATTTTATTATATTTAACGTTTTTATATAATAAATTTAGGTTATACATTTTTTTAAAAAAATTATTCCCCTAAAATTTTAACTTGCAGCTTACTTTTCTTATTAATAAATATATTTAAAAAATACTTAAAAAATAACGCACTTTAACTGGCCTCTATACACCTTATTCTCTATTTATATTTTGAAAACAACAAAGATCGTATATTTTAATCATTTAAAAAAAAAAATAACACAATAACCTAAACAAACTATCAATAAAAACCATAATTAACCCTAAATTAGCTTTAATTTCCAATCAAAACATAACTATTAACGCTAATTAATCACGCCTAAATCTAATAGAATATTTCAATTTAAGATCGATGGGTCAACTACAACTTAATTCGAGCCACTGATCCATCATCTTATATGAATTTAAAACTCAACTCAAACCGAACAGCATATCTTCCTCACGGTATCATGTCCCATCACCCCGTATTTTTTAATCACGAGTTGTTACCGACTACGAGTGCCCCTCCCCCGGCTGCGCCACCCTCGCCGGTGGCGGCGCCGCTCCAGCGGCTCCGGTGAACAGAGTTACACTGCATAAAGATAACGTCGTCTCTGCGGCCGCAAACGAGTTATCCAGTCCCCGCTTGCCACCCTGCCCAGTGCACGATTTTCCGTAGGACCAGAACAGGGAACAGGAACATCATCCGCTTGTGAATTCAAAATATCCACATATTACGAAGTATATGACGTCACATCCTTTTTTGTTGGTCCACCTATGACGATCGCTGTCTTGACGATGACAGAAAAGCTTCGTGCCCCTCAATAAACCCTGGGCTGGGGTTTCATAAACGGAACCGCTCATATCCCCTCTCTGCTGTGACTCTTCCTGTAGTTCATATACAGGTAACAGGAACACCGACCACTTGGAAAGCCAATATATACAAAAACGAGGTCGTATATGACGTCGTAACCTGCTTTGTTGATTCAGAGATGCGGTGTTCGCTGTCTTGGAAAGACAGGGCTTATTAGGGGGTTTGCTAAAATTGAAGTTTGCCATCTCCGCTGGGCTTCTCAGTCCGCGTCTCTTCTCGCCCGCCTCCTCATGGCGCTCTCGACGCCATCTCTTCTCTCGTCTCGCTCACTTTACCTGCTCAATCCCACCCTCTTCTGCCGCTCCGGCCGCCAATTTGGAGCCCAACCAATCCGATGGAACCTTCGCCGCCTAAATCGGAGGTTCTTTTCCGGCGCGTCGACGCCTTTAGGAGATCCACGAGGTGGAGCAATTCCTCCCTCTTTTTCTCCTCTGCACACTTGACATTTTTGGTTGTTTACGTTTGCTATTTTGTTCAGCAATGGCGTCGGAGAAAGAGGTTTTTACCTCTCCGGAAATTGCAAAGTCGTTTGATTTTTCATCGGAGGAGCGCATATATAGCTGGTAATTCTCGGTAAATACGTGTTATTTAGTGTGCTTGATGTTCTGCCAATTTCGGTAAATTTCAAGCTAGTACATGAAATACATGTAAAACTAATTAAAAATGAACGAAAATAATTGGGAAAAAAAAAGATTTAATGCCCCAGAAGATTTTCTTTTCCAGCTTCCTTCATTAAACTTTCACTAGTCTAGATATAGAAATCATATTATTGCTGAAAGTACATAGAATAGTTAAAAATAAGGAATATATCTGCTATGCTTCTTAGAAAGTGAACAAGCTACTGAAAATATGCATACGAATTCAACTGTAAAATATATATGGTGTAAAATCCACTTCATTGCACGATTCCTCTTGCTTGACTTAGTGTAATATTGTTAGGTGGGAGGCCCAAGGGTACTTCAAGCCTAATTTTGACCGAGGAGGAGATCCTTTTGTAATTTCAATGCCACCTCCAAACGTTACTGGGTCACTCCATATGGGACATGCAATGTTTGTGACTCTTGAGGTTAGCAAACATTACTCCTTATCTTAGTCTGTTACATGGATATATTGATAACAAAACTATGTATGATTCAGTCTTTTTTACGATAGCAATATGTCTTTTCTACTCCAAAGAATTTTTGATGCTAGTTGACTTGAGGAGAAATTTATATAATTGTATGGATGTTGTTGTTATTGTTTTTATATACACAAGACAATGCATTACGTGCATTTCCCCCATTCACATATGATTCTCAGTCTTTCCTTCTTTTATTCCAAGGTGCATGTCTGAGGAGTTATATAAAGTGACACCTCCACAAATAACATGTATTGCTGCAGGAACCTTTTTTTTAGCTTCCTACCGCTGAAGCAACCAATTCATCTTATTACTTCTGATTACACCCTACCTATTTTCACATATCAGAGCCTAGTCGACAACAATTTGAACAAGTCACTTGACATTCAGGAAGTGAACGTTCTAGAATAAAGTTAACTAATGATAGATTTGACTTTGTGTTGGAAATCAATTAATTTGTCAATCAACAGTAAACTTACTACTTTCATCAAGAACCTTGAAGACCATGTTGTTCATACTTCTATTTTTTTGTTGGGGATTCATAATACTACTACTATTGCAGATTTTGTATAATTTGATCCAAGTGCAGATTGAAGTAGAAGACATTGCTAATTGTTTGAATTATGCATTCCAATGACACAACGAAAAAGGTGGTAAAAACAATATGATTCTCACTAAAAAAAGGTTTGATAAAAAGTAAAATGAATGAAATTGATGTGCGATCTTCATATAGGTTGAACTTGCCTAATATGGACTAGAAACTAGAATATCTATTAGACAGATAAATAATGAGAATATATTTGTTGCTTGCCATTGGATAATGATGTAAAAGTACAGATGACAAGAACATGTTAGTTCATAATACTAAGAAAATTAAGACAGTTCTTGTTGTTATCTTAAGAGTTAAGTTTCTGTATATTTTTCATTTCATACCCTATATTAATGTGCAAAGGGGTGTGCATGAGATAGCTAAACAAAGTTACTGACTTATTCTTTTGACATGCTTCTGTTTGTGTTGATAGATTTTAAGTCAAGTTTGATCCTATAAATCTGTTATTCTCTGATTAGGACATAATGGTGCGATACAACCGTATGAAAGGAAGGCCTACCCTTTGGGTTCCAGGCACTGATCATGCTGGCATTGCTACTCAGGTCTGTCCTCTTCACAGTCAAAATAGCTTAAGCATGAGAATTCTTTGACTTGCAAAGTTCACAGCAAATTCTTCATCCGTTTTTTTGATCATATAATACAATTTGTCCACCATTTAGTGGGTTTTCAATATAGTGTATATTTTTACATCTCGTTTACTGATTTCCTGTACAATTTTTCCTCCAACATGAATGATTAGTTCTGGGTTGTTGCTTATTATTCTATGATTTGTTTTATGCTATTTTATTTCCCTCTATGATTCTTTTAGAAAAGTTATATTTATTTCTGTGGTTCAGTTGGTCGTGGAAAAAATGCTTGCTTCTGAAGGCATCAAGAGGGCTGACCTAAGTAGGGAGGAGTTCACAGAAAGAGTTTGGGAATGGAAAGAAAAGTAAGTGAATGTCTTGTCAGTTCATTGAATCAAAAAGGAAACTAGACCTTTTTTATTTCCAGTAATGTTGGTCACGTAAACAAGAATAAATGATGTCGACACCATTTGGGTTCTGGCTGTTTGTGCTGAGTTTTATATCTACACTTGGATCAAAAATGGTGTTTTGCTGGCATTTTTCTGATAAACAGTTAATAATTATCTTATCTATTTAAAAACTGTTTTGTACTATCTGCTGCTAGGTCGTATTGTTTTTTCTCCTGGAGTGACCTTGTATTTTTAAGATATTGGCCGAAGTGTACTTGATTTATTCTTTATTTGTTTACTGTTATTCTATAAGCAAAAAGAACAAACTGAACCTGCTTTTCTGTTGCAAACTTTTGTGCTTCTATCTTTTTGTTATCTTTCAAGTTGAGAACACCTTTTTTCTTTCAGGTATGGTGGAAGAATTACTAATCAGATAAGGAGGTTGGGTGCATCGTGTGATTGGACAAGAGAACATTTTACCCTTGATGAGCAACTAAGCCGTAAGTTTTTTGGACCTCCTTTTCTCTTTTAGTATATGACACTGTAAACCTTTCTCTTCTTTAGAATTTCATTTGATGTCATTTTTATATCGTTCTAGTGGCATCTCATGGAGCAGAGGTATTTTGTTTTATTCATCCTGTGAATAAATTTATGGTTTCAGCCTTTTGCAAATATAATGACTTGCTACATGGGAAAAACTTGAACATGGATCTTTGTCTTCAACCTGCTGGGGATTTTCCCATCTCCACAATTTAATTCCTTGAAACATGTTAAAAATTAGTATTTATCTACGGAAGTTGTATGCCATATTTGTACAATGCAAACAAAGAAACCGGTATCAGATTATTTTGAGCCATCGCCTAGTTACTCACAAAAACTTGTGAGTAATGGCCTTGACTTACAGTTAAAAGGCACTGTTTTCCATGTGCAACCTTTGACCCTTACTAAATGTGATTAGGTAATTTCTTTCCTTCTCGTAGTTGATGAAAATTTGTTACTCTCTGATGCCTTTTTATTTCTGAATGGATTATTCTAAAAATTTTCAGGAGCTGTGATTGAGGCATTTGTGAGGCTTCATGAGAAAGGCCTAATTTATCAAGGTGCTTTAGTTAATCAAATAATTTTATATAAAATTTCTGCTTCAGTTTGATTATAAATGGACAGACTGCAAAGTCTGGATGTTTTTGCATGTTCTTGGAGGTGCTGCTGATAGACACCTAGTTTCTCTTACCCTTTGTAATGGCTTAATGACATATTGAGAACAGTTACAGTGTAACCAAAAGATTTTGAATGGTAATGTGTTACAAGTTGCTTTATTTAATTTCAACTTTTTAGGAGACTTTAATGCAAGAAGTTGAGTTAACTATGAGTAATGTCTAATATGATAGGACATCATTTTACTTCTTTATTTAGAGACAGAGTCCATTGTTCACTGGGTATCATCTTGCAGATGCAAGTGACCTCAAGTCTTTGCTGGTCTGCAGTTGTCTGAGAGTATTGCATTATATATAAAAATTAGTTTCTCTATTTTCTTTCTTTTTGTTGCCTTTTTCATCCTTTTGAAGGACATTTTAAAACATTTCAGATTGGTGAAATGAATGCAATGGTATTTTTTTTTAAAAAAAAATTAGTTTCTCATATTGTGGAAGCTTAGTTGTTTACATATTTAGCATTTAATCACTCTTTAAGAAATGACAAGAGAGACTTCTGTAGGCTTTTTTTTTTGTCTTCGCTTATTTCTCAATATGCTGTATGAACTTAAGTTGGGCCTGGTCCATTTCCTGTTATTTATGATGATCTTGTTCTGATGATATACTTCTAACTTAAGTTTCTTATGTTGCTGCTCATAGATGGTGTTTTCTTATTTCTCTCTATTCTGTTTCTTTGAAATGCATGTAGCATCATTTTTGGTGAAATGAATGCGGTTTGCTGTTTCAAAAAAAAAAGATGGTGCTGCTTGTAGAATTGTTAATTACTGAAAACTTGGGTGGATGAAATCATATGTTCAATTTGTTCAGGATCCTACATGGTCAACTGGTCACCAAACCTTCAGACGGCAGTTTCTGACTTGGTATGCTACAAATTAGTATTTGCAAGTATAAACTTTTACTCTACTTCAGGCATTTCAGCAGTGTACATGTTATTGTTCTTTTACCCGTTCTGAAATTAGAGGTTCCTTTATTCAATTTGAGATATCTAAAATAATATTTATTTTCAGAATTTATTTTATCTCACATGTTCAATATTTATTTTATCTTACATGTCCATATTTCAAATTTTTTATTCATTTTTAGTTCTGACAGAGGACAGTATCTGAATATCTATTTTCTTTTACAGGAAGTTGAGTATTCTGAAGAGCCTGGTTATTTGTATTACATCAAATATCGTGTTGCTGGTGGTTCAAGGTATTCATTGATTCATGACCTGTTTTTAAGGTTTTTCAGGTTTTGGGGAGATATTTAAGCAATTACTCTATCTTCATTTTACGTTTTATTAATTTATAACTTAGGTAACAGGTGATTACTAGCTGTTCCATTTTTAATGTATCTTCCTTACTGGCTAGTGCTTGTATCTCGTTGCTGTTTCTCCAGGAATGACTTTTTGACAATCGCAACAACACGTCCTGAGACATTGTTTGCTGATACAGCCATTGCTGTGAATCCTGAGGTACATAATTTTGTTTAAGCACTTTCTATTTTCTGCATGGGGATTGATCTTGTTATATGAACTGATGACAGTAAAGAATTAGAAAATTTCTGCTAATCACATACTTGAGAGTTGTTCTTTTCTGAAAGGACAAACATGAGAGTTGTTGATGAAACATCTTATTCATTTCATACCTGATTGCTGCTGTTACTTATATCTAATCAATTTATGCTTCAATGTGGACATATCTTTGGTTTCATTTTTATATGCTAAAGTGTCAAATATAATATCGTTAATTTAGGAGGTTGAATCCATTTGAGGGTTAATGTATAAGAGATCAACAAATTCTATACTCTGTTACCAATACAAACAATGGTTTTAAGAGTGTAATGAAGGATTCTATAACCTGCTTTCTCCTTTTTCATAGAATATTATCTGAGATCAAGAGTAATGATGATTCTAGTTCCAATAGAAATTTACTTGTAAGAGTGATTGATCTTGACACAGGATGAACGTTATGCAAAGTATGTAGGCAGGCTAGCAATTGTACCTTTGACATTTGGCCGACATGTTCCTATTATCGCTGACAGAGTAAGATTTTTCTTGTCTTTGCTGATTTTAACTGTGGTGTTTTACTAAAACTATTGCCTTTATGAATGTTAACTATGAATTGTGCTTTTATTTAGTACAGTCAATATTTTAACCTATTATCTTATGATGAGAATAAAAACTATCATGCTATGCAGAGAATTTTTGACTGATGCAATGTTTCTTCATCTAGTTTCTGGTTAGATATGCATGAGCAAACAAATTCATCTCATGCTATTTTTTCTCAAGGTTTCTGCAAGCTAAATATGTTAAAGCAACTGCTGGTGGTTGATATGCAGTGTATTTTTTCTAATAAAAACTAACTTAAATTTGCAGTATCCCTTTTTTTTATCTGCGTCATTGTGCAGTATGTTAATAAAGAGTTTGGAACTGGAGTCTTGAAGATAAGCCCTGGATATGCCCACAATGATTATCATATTGCTAGAAAGCTAGTTTCTGTTTAGATAAATATGAGTAAACAAATTCATCTCATTAGTTTCTTCAAGCTAAATATGTTAAAGCAACTGCTGGTGGTTGATATGCAGTGTATTTTTTCTAATAAAAATTAACTTAAATTTGCAGAAGCCCTTTTTCTTATCTGTTTCATTATGCAGTATGTTGATAAAGAGTTTGGAACTGGAGTCTTGAAGATAAGCCCTGGACATGACCACAATGATTATCATATTGCTAGAAAGCTTGGCCTACCAATACTGAATGTTATGAACAAAGATGGTACACTAAATGAGGTTGCTGGATTATACAGGTAAGACTTCATTTTTCACTAGGGGAATGATTATTTGACTGAATCATTATGTGGCACATGTGATTAAATCCCTCCTATTCAGTTTCTTCTTCCCATTTTATTTCTTCTGATTATTCTTTTTCCAGTGGTTTAGACCGATTTGAGGCTCGCAAGAAGATTTGGTCTGAGCTTGAAGAGACTGACCTGGCAGTAAAAAAGGAACCTCATGTGTTGCGAGTTCCCAGGTCCCAGCGTGGTGGTGAAGTATGATGATTTTCTCCCCTTGTTCTGTCAACGTTGATGAGAATATTCCATTATTTCATCTTGCAAATTACTTGTTGGTTACACTAATGTGCTATTCTACAAGGTAATAGAGCCACTAGTGAGTAAGCAGTGGTTTGTTACTATGGAGCCATTAGCTGAGAAGGCCCTTAATGCTGTTGAAAGAGCACAAGTAACTATCCTTCCTGAGAGATTTGAGAAGGTGCTCATTCATTGTTTTTCCATTTCATGGGTTCTCAACTTTCAGTTTCTTCTACCTAAGTGCTTTGCATCTGACTGTTTTGTTCAACAACCTGAGTAATCAACGGTCTTCTCATGTCAATATGTTATTTACTTTTAGAAGTTCCAAAAAATTAAATGATATTCAGATGGCTTAAGATCATTCCCACCTTCCCTGATGTAAGCTCCTCTTGATTGTTAACAACAGACATATAAACACTGGTTGACAAATATTAAGGATTGGTGTATAAGTAGACAGTTATGGTGGGGACATCGTATTCCAGTTTGGTACATTGTGGGCAAAGATTGTGAAGAAGAGTACATTGTTGCTCGAAGTGCTGAAGAAGCTCTTTCAAAAGCCCGTGAGAAGTATGGAAAATCAGTTGAAATATATCAAGATCCTGATGTTCTGGATACATGGTTTTCAAGGTTTGTTCTATTGCTATTTTGCAAACTGTGGTTATTAATACTCAAATTGTAGATAGAGAAGCAAATTATGAGATTTGTTAATATTCAGATCTCATTCTTAGGTAGTTTTGAATTGCTTCATACATGTGCCTTACATTTATTTTGTCTCGGCACATTTTCCTATCCTTCCATATTCAGAGCTTATCTCATGCTTTCCAAATAATGCGAAACCTTTTAAGTTTGATATTTGTATGGTGCATGTGAAAGGATTATCGTGAAGAACTTGCACGTTAAGATTATTGGATTTATTTTCAACCTCATTATCTCAAAAGTCTAGGATATAGGAGTCAAGTAAATTTATCTAATCTGCAGTGAGCGAAAGGTTGAAAAATGATCAAGATATTCTCTCTTTTTTTTGTTTCAGTTCTCTGTGGCCTTTTAGCACCCTTGGCTGGCCAGATGTGTGTGCTGAGGATTTCAAGCAATTTTATCCGACAACCATCCTTGAGACTGGGTCTGTTCTTTTATCTTATTTTATATCCAATATAATATTTGGCAATGCATGCATAAACTTAGGCTTCATGGTCATGTTTAGTTGCCCTGTTTGATTAAGATTGTGAAATTCTCGACACCCTGATATAAGGAAGTAAAAATAATTGGTTTAAAAAGGTGTTAATGATTTAACAATTTTCGAGGAACATGAATGGAGCTAAAAAGCAGGTTTTGATAGTAGTTATGGGGTTCTTTTTAGTGCCTATTAATTAAGAGCTGGCAATTGAAGTTAAGGACAACAGAAAAGACTTGGATGATAGATTGACTCAGTTCCTAGTAGTAGTTTTTTTCCTTTTTTTATATTGGCTTGTTCCTGTGATTTCTTATGAAAGCTACCCCAAAACATAGGTTTTACCATGAATTGGGTTGGTGAAGGCTCCGAAATATTAATCTTCACCACCACCATCCAAGCCTTTTCCCAAAAGTAAGCCTGATGTAGTACTTGACAAAAGAACCAGAAATCACCTGTTAACGTATTTCCTGAGATCAGGAAGTTTAGCTAAAGTGAGATTTATCTAAATTCATTATTTTTATTCTTGAAGTTTAATCTGATTATAACTAGAAGCTGACTGCTTAAATTTCCTAGAAGCAAAATACTCTAAAAAGGAGAAATAAAAATCTATACCTGGCTTCAACATTATGGTTGTCATTTTCAAAAGAACATTCTGATTATGTCAAACTGTTCATGAAACAACAAGCTGGAGAATAAAATTATTTCAAATGTTCTTGCTTATGACTAAGAAAAGAGGTTATATGTCAACATGCATACTTATCATCTTTGAGAATAATTCTAAACAGATTTTGCTCCATGTCTTGTAACTACTGTTTTTGGACAGTCATGATATTTTGTTCTTTTGGGTGGCTCGGATGGTCATGATGGGGATTGAGTTTACTGGAGCTGCACCCTTCTCTTACGTTTATCTGCATGGTCTTATCCGTGACTCGCAAGTGAGTATTAAATATTAACAAGAAGTGATATGGATCCCATGTGCAACTTTTTTTGTCGATATGATTGAGATTTGTACAAATTGCAGCGTTAAAGCTTGGGAAATGTTGAATCAATTTGATGTTTTATTCAGGGTCGAAAAATGTCTAAAACCTTGGGAAATGTCATAGACCCTCTTGATTCCATCAAGGAATATGGTACAGATGCCTTGCGATTTACACTTTCTCTGGGCACTGCTGGACAGGTATATATTCAGCTCGGATAATACTAAGTTTCTTGCTTCATTGTCCAATTCATATATATTTATCTTGTTCATCAACTTTCCTCTTTATCTATTCAGGACCTTAATCTATCTACGGAGAGATTGATGTCAAACAAGGCTTTCACTAACAAACTATGGAATGCTGGCAAGTTTATATTACAGAATTTGCCCAATAGAAGTGATGACTCTGCATGGGAACAATTATTAGCATATAAGGTCCCTCTCCTCTTTTCAGTGATATATTTAGAGGACATAGTATATTTAGATAATCCAGATTCTAGTTATTCAATGATATTTAAGTTTACCAATTAATTACCATTCATAATTTCATATTAAATTGCATGATATCAGGAGTTGATCTTTTACAATCTAGTTTGATATTTCGCAAATTTTACAAGGCTGCAAAAATTTTGAGAACAAATTATGAACAATGTTTAAAAAATAAGTCAGGCAAGGGTTTCAATAAACTGAGGAAGGTATGCTAAGCAGATACTGAGTAGTTCATAGTAGGATGCAGTCCTGTGCAAGAGGTAATAGAATAAATATTCTGAACACACCGTCACATTCAAACAAACCATCTGCAGTCCTGTGAGTAGAGTGCAAACCTGTGTGAATAGAATAAATATTCTTACCAATGAAGACATATTAAGATAAATATCAAAAACCATGTGCAGTAGATACCAGTAATAAAACAAATTCATATTTATTACATAAATTGGATTTGGATGCTTGCTAATTTTATGTTATTTACTGCACTATTTGGTAATTTTAATAATCTTGAAAATGTTTTTCTAGTTTGATACGGAGGAGGCACTTCTTAAGCTACCATTACCAGAGTGTTGGGTGGTAAGCTTATGACTTCTTTTTCTTCAGTCCCATTTTCCTCACTAATTAACAAAAGAAATGACATATTTAGGTCTCCGAACTCCATGAGCTAATTGATCTCGTCACCGTGAGTTATGACAAGTTCTTCTTTAATGATGCTGGTAGAGAAATATATGATTTCTTCTGGGGTGATTTTGCTGACTGGTAAACAACTTCTGCTGGGAACATGTTGTTGCAATTGCTGTATTTGCATGCACACTTTGATAAGGCTGCATATTGCTTATCATATGAGAGCAGTGTCATAATCTTTTTTTGATGTTACTAGATGAGAACCTTACATTCTGAACTGGTGTCTTCTTCTATATTTACTAGTGGGGTTGCATTTGTGGACTTGGACAAGTTATTGTTTATTGCATATCATCCAAGAATTAACATTCTTTCCTTTGAAATTAGAAAAGACTTATGGTAAAAATATTAACTAGGATGATTCTCTATGTATCATTGCACTGCTATCAGCGCTAATAGAGGTTGCTATGTATAGTTAAAAAATTTCAAGTTTGTCTGAAGTCTGATTATTCACTAAGAGGAAGCTTAAGGGCATTTTTCGTAGATTTAAGGATAGTTTAAGCGAAGAGTATAATCCTAAGGAGTTTTAGAGTGCAATACTGAGGCATTGAGATGAATGAGTGAGATTGATATAGTTTCTAAATTGTGAAGAATGTGGCTAATTTTGATTGCCATTGAGTTGCAACCTTTGAGCCCACGAAGTGGTTGACCATGTCTAGGTGATAGGCTGGCTCCTCTAGCAAAGGTGAATAAAGGGACACTGCATGATACTTATGAGGTAAAAGCAAACTGTGTGACAATAAGATTTTTGTTAGTAATAAGGACAACATTTTCATACGATTTGTACAACTAATATGATAATAATTGAGGTGGATGTGCAGTGTTGAAGGAAAGATAAAGAAATAGTTCATCTGCTAGTAGAAGTTTAGCTTCAATAGAGGATAAAACGATAAATTATCCAGGTACCTATGTGCCTCTGACAAGTAGGCACCAATCCTATGGTTAGAAGCACTTAAGCCAACTAGTAGTGGTGTGAGAGGTAGAAACTTTATCACAAAAAAGTACTTAGAAATGAGTTCTGTCATTTCCTTCTATATTTGGTTCTAAATTTGGCATGCATCTATCTTTTATTGAAAAGGAAAACATGGAATTTTGCTTATTCTGTATTATGCCATGTATGCATGCAGAACTCCATGAAATAGGTCGTATTTTCTCTATATTGACTATTTCACGAGCTTCCCATTCTTCTAGAGAAATAGCATTCCATTGAGCTCTAATAGTATACCTGCATTTTTGTCAGTGTGTTACTAGTTTGAACTACATTGTAATCTGTAATTAGTTGTTTTCTTCAGGTATATTGAAGCAAGCAAAACTCGGTTTTATCATTCTTGGAGCAACTCAGTTGCTTCTGTCGCACAAGGCATTCTCTTATATGTATTTGAGAACATACTGAAGTTGTTGCATCCATTTATGCCATTTGTAACTGAGGAACTATGGCAGGTAGCATATAGTATGAGATTTTCCTTTCTTGGTTGTGTTATGCATTTCCTGCTTCTTCCTTTCCAGTGGAAGTTAAATGGAATATAAAATTTCATGGTTTTTGTATCAATTTGTGGGATCATATGATAATTATACTTTATTGCATAATTATTTTATCTAATGAATATGTAACGCACACCGTCGTTAACAAGTTGTTTATTTATGGTGTATTAAGTTCACTTTGTCACTTGTTAACAACGTTAAGATTTTACTTGGATGGATACAGTAAATTGTTATTTGATATAAAAAGGTGTATAGAAAAACCCATATCGGTAAAGAGAGAAAAATCAGTGTCTTCACATGTAGGTAATATGTTCAGATAGATAGAAGTGCTAGCTTCATTTTTTTTTAGTTGGTTTTAGATCGCATCTATCCTAGTTTAGGGATGACCTTCATTTTGGGTATCTTCTTTTCCTACTATTTGTCTTGGAACAATTTAACGTACCTGGTCCTGTGCAGGCATTGCCATATAGAAGGCAAGCGCTAATGGTGTCCCAATGGCCTCAGACTTCACTTCCAAAAGATGTCAAGTCTATGAAAAGATTTGAGAATTTACAATCATTGGTTAGTCTTACTATTATTCTTTTACATTCCTTGTGTTGTCTGTGTCTATACTTTCTCTCCCAACTCTTAACATATATTTCTATGTCGTATGCCATAGATTAAAGCCATCAGAAATGTTCGAGCAGAATATTCAGTTGAGCCTGGTAAACGCATATCTGCTTCGATTGTTGCAAGCACGGATGTCCTTGATTATATCTCAGTAAGCACATGCTTTTCGTCATCATTGGTTGATCCCAAAGATTAAGACAATTTATGAATTACCATTTAATTTTTTTTTATCCTTTTGTGCAAGAGATATACTTTTGATTTTCAATTCATATTTTTCTGTAAAAACTCAAGCTCAAGTTCCGGACCAAAATTTAAATCTTGGTTTGGTTTGAATTTTTTTTTTTAAATTAATACTATATTTTATTTAAAAGTGGTAATAATAATTTATTAGAAATAGTATTCAGATTAAACAAAACCGAACGAAAACAAATAGACTTGATATAGTTAGAATTCAAGTGAATGTAGTTTGAAAACATTGTTGGATAATTCGGTTGCGTTTGAAATGGATTTACACATCCTGATGGTTTAAATCACTATTTTCCTTTGCAAATTCTTAAGAATGAGGATGAACTCTTGGGTTCACTTTCCACACTAGATCATTTTCCATGGTATTAGTTATTCATGGTAACAGATTTAGGGGTATAACAAAGTACACAAAGTGTACGTCCTTCTGGTTAAAGCAATTGGGTTCTATACGGAGGGAGGTCTGGTTAGAGTAATTAGGTTCTATATGGGAGGTCATGGAGTTCAATACTCACCTAATTCTAAAAAAAAGAGTTAGGAGTGTAACAAGTTGTGTCTACTCTCTCTCTTTCACAGTCATGTCTTATACTGACTTCATGAAACAATTTATGGCTTTACTTCGGTGAGGAACTCATGGACCTATAAAAAATACCGGTCCATCTTTGTGGTTTTGTGCCGTGTGGTTGATGCTTGTGCAACTCTTTTTTTTTTGTCTTGTGTGTAGGGCGAGAAACAAGTACTGTCTTTGTTATCTAAGCTAGATCTTCAACATGTTCATTTTGTAGAATCTCCTCCAGGTATGTTTAGACACTCAAGCTTTCTCTATTGAGTTGCTCACTTCTTTCATTTCTGATGCTATATGACTGGTTATATTAGATAACGCGAAGCAATCTGTACATCTTGTCGCTGGCGAGGGTTTAGAGGCATATATTCCTCTTGCTGATATGGTGGATATATCAGCAGAACTCCAACGACTTTCAAAACGCCTTTCCAAGATGCAATCAGAATATGATGCGCTTGTTGCTCGGCTCAATTCTCCAAGCGTACGATACTACTTGTCATTGACTCCATACATTTATTTTAGAAACCTTTACATATAAATGTGATACCTATGTGCGTATTTGAACATTGAATAAATTGACCTTAATTATAAGGATCTCTACACAACAAGTTGCTGATGGAGTTTTTGACTTCTATTCCTAAGGAAATCTTTAGCAGAGAACTAACTCATTGTCATTGTAATTGATTTGATTAAGCTTTAGCCCCTTGGATTTGCACACTCGAACTAACTAGGAATATGGATATGTAGGAGGTAATGCACCATCGTAAATAAACTATAATCTAAGCACTCTGTTCTTAGTCACTGTATCTTGTTCAGTTGCATGTAAGATTCCTATTCCATGCATTATAACTTACAAAGCCGCAAGTCATGTGATTCATCTTCTGGTGCAGTTCGTAGAGAAGGCTCCTGAGGAAATTGTGCGTGGGGTTCGGGAGAAAGCATCCGACGCAGAGGAGAAGATATCTCTCACAAAAAACCGCCTCGCTTTCCTTGAATCAACAGTTTCGTCCGGCTAATCCGGTTTCGTCCGGCTATTCTTTTTTCCTGATTAAACAAATAAAGATGAACTGGATCGTCAGGTTTCTAAAAGCTGCAAATGCTATCTACTGCTGACTGAAACTTGCCATTTTGCAATTCGCATTTGTGCAAAATGCCGGAGCTGAAGCTGCTTGTGGTGTGCATCCCGGCTGACCGAGTGAAGTTATTTATGCCGCGGACGAAGGAAGGCTTTTTTATTCTTTGCTGCCGCCGCCCTCATTCCAAGGTTTTTCCGTGCAGATTTTGTTGTTCGAGTAACATGATTTATTTATTGTATTGTAAACGATACAAGAGTTTTTTTTATATCGTACGAGCAAAATGAATTCACAATTTATATGAGCTTTTTATTATGAACTCTTGTACTCTCTTCCATAGTTCATGTTGTATAGAAAGAACATTGTTTGCCTCGGTGATAATGATTTGTAGTTTTATTAGACTTAATGAATTGTCTTGATTTGAAAGGCAAAAGGTTGGTTCGTCCATTTGGCGTGCAGTAAATTTTCTCATCTCCCTAATAAACATTGTATGATTTTTAATTATACTTTATATCTCTCTGTTATTTTTTAAAACTTAATGAGTTTTGAATTTCAATTACTCTATAGATATCGCTCAATTACTCTAATCAGATATCATTTAAGATTTAAGACGATAAGAACATTTTTCACACATGTTTACTGTTCAATTTAAATAATGTTCTGTCCCACGCATCAGCTATTCCTGCTGGAGTTTTATTTCTCTACATCGTAGAAGCATCACCGCCATGCATATTTGCTCCTCCAACAACATCAGTTCTACTGGACGCAGACGACGCAGCCCCGAAGAGTCTCTCCCAGGCCTTCCCCAGCTTGTAGTGGACGAGAACGTAGATCTTGAAGTTTAGCTGGGAGGCGGCCGGCGGCGGCCGGGGCATCGTGACGCTCAAGAGCTCGGCGTCCCGGTCGAAGTGGGCTCGGACGCCCTTGAGATCGCAGTGCTTGGGGGCGGCGAAGTCCTTGGAGAAGCGGCTCCGCCGGTTGCGCTCCTTCATCTGCCTCTCGCCTTTGATCTTTAGCTGCCTGCGGGTGTCGATGAGGATGCTCACTTGTTCCCTGCTGAACCCTGAGTCATGGAGTAGGAGTTTTGAGTTTGGCCATAAAAACGTATCAAACTATCACTTCTTATTACATGTTTAGGATAAAACCTCTGCAGAAGGTTATGCGATTGAGAACGCAAGTTCTTTCTAAAAGCAATAAAATGATGTGCATATATATCCAAACCTGGCAGGTGAAGCACTAGGGTTTCGCGATCGTTCTCCCGCGACCAGGTGCAGTCGGGAACGAAGTCCACGTACTCGGGAGGCATCATCTCCTCCTTCTCTATCATTATTTTATTCCCTTCAATTAATCCTTCCTTCGGATCAATCTTCTTCTTCGTCGTCATGTCTTTCAATAGTTGAAGGAGCCGCATGCCGTCTCGGTCTCTCCAATTTATATACAAATATATACTCCGCTCCTGCTATATGTATTTATATATCTTTTCTGGTGTGTGTACTTAAATTGAATTGTTGCCTTACGCACCGGGTTATATCAAAGCATAAGCATCCCTTCCCTTTGGGTGGAGGGCAAGGTATATAATATGTTCCTTGTTCAACTGGGATATAATCGACATGATGGCCAATTCTGCATGGGTAATTAATTATGTCCGAAACAAAAGCGATTAAAATGATTATTAAAAAAATGAATTAAAATCCTCAAACTGCAAACATCATCGTCTTCGTCACCGATCATCGCTGCCGTCTCCAGCACAGCGTGATGAGCATCCGCCCGGGCTCCATCAGCACTCAGCAGAGCTTCTCATCAGAGTCGATGCAGGTGGACGAGAAGGCAGAGGAGGATGAGAGGGAGCCAAAGATGACCCCCGGTGATGACGGCCGGAATGGCATCGATCTGAAGCTTCTGGCCTCGCCGGCGGCTCCGGTCTCCCTTGCAGCTGCAGATGAAACCGTTTCCGGCCGGAGGTTTGAAGGGGCACCACGGCATGGCCGGGTTTCCAGGGTTTTGTTTCCTCCGGCGGTGGTGCATGCGGTTGTTGTAGCCTGCTTGCTCCTCTTCCTCCTCCAGTGCATTCTGCTCCGCAGATGTGTAATTAAAGAACCAATGTAGTATAAAATATATTTCCACATACTTTAACTTAAAATAACAATTATAATTATCCATATCAAATTATACAAGATTTGATTAACTCGGCAGCAAACAAAACGTTATTAAAATATGAATCAAGATTCTCAAATTGAAGTCGTCGTCGTCATCGCGGCGGCCGCCGCCACCGCAACCACAACATGAAATGCGCTTGGAGGAGGAGGAGGAGGAGGTCCCAAAGACGCCCGTAGGGTGACGACGGACGGAATGACATCGAGTTGAAGTTTCTGACCTCGCCGGCAGTGGTCTTCCTTGCTGCAGATGAACCATTTCCGGCCGGAGGTCTCAAGCGGCACCTCGTCATGGCCGGTTTCCAGGGTTTTGTTTCCTCCGACGGCGGCGCATGCTCTGTAGCCCGCTTCCACCACCTCCACCACATTTTGCTCCCCAGCCGCGTAATTAAAAGCTGCATCGATCGATTGCAATTTAGGTGTTTAATTATCTGCGGCGTGTTGTGCACAAAATTTATTCCCATCTAATCAGAATTGTTTCGGGCTTACAGAGTTTGTCGCCGACTCTAAATTCCATGGCTTCAGCCCAAGTGCTGTAATCAACATCCGGCTGCCAACCGCTCTCATCCCCCACAACAATCTCCACCGCCATCGCCAGCGGCGGTAGTACGGCGGCGGCGGCGGCGACGACGGCGAGAAGAAGCACACGCTTTGAAGCCATTAATGGAAGCATATGTGGTCGCTGGATAGATAACAAGCAAGAGATATAATTATATACATCAACAAGAGATGTACATAACCGAGGGAAGGAAGAGGACAAGACGGGAGAAAACTTTGCCGAGGGAATACTTATATGTATTTATAGCTATGATTCAAAACAATGAAGTTGTGTTCTTGGATTTAACGAGATGATTTTTGTCATCATTGATGGTTGATCTTTGAAAGCAAATGAGAGAGATGAGTCCGGCAGTACAATCACTCTGCGCATAAATAGCTCGCTAACAAATACAGGATGTTATAGGACTTGATCTACATTGTATCATAATAAATATAATTTTCATATATAAAAAAATAGCACCAAGAATGAAATTTTTAGGATTTTGGGTTGAAGGGATAAATGCAAGTGCTTTCTTTTTTTTAACAAACGGGGTAACTGTAAGTGTTAGACCAAGCAAATACAAGGGCCACGGCTCTATGGCCAATTCAGAAGTCAGTAGCATCCATAGCATCATAGAAACAAATCCAACGTAAATGTCATGGTGGCTGATGAAACATTATCTAAGCTCAATCAGTACAACAGATTGAGGATTACTACAGCAGGAAATGTTGTCATCAGTAAACAAATAGAATTGCTATCAGCTGGGGGTGGGAGTGAACGCTCACGTTGCTGTGGAATGACGATCTCCTCACAGAAAATAAACTCCCATCGATAGATTCAGCCGTCAGAGGTCCAAGCCGACAGCCACCCAGTTATCATCACTGCATGGCAAAGGAATGGCACCATCAGGCAAGACCCGGTTGGATTTGCGGGGATATACCTGCACTCTGTTGCACAGCAATGAGGAGGCAGTTCTGCCAGCGGGAAGTTTGTCGCTCATGATAGCTGAGTGCTGCTCATTAGAACAATCACTATTTGAAGAAGAAGAAGATGCGGAGCTCCCATGCTCAGCTGAGGCACGTTTTGAGGTGTGCTGCTGATTAGAACAATCACTATTTGAAGAAGAAGAAGAAGAAGATGCTGAGATCCCATGCTCAGCTGGGGCACGTTTTGGGGCGTGCTGCTGATTAGAACAATCACTGTTTGAAGAAGAAGAAGATGCGGAGCTCCTATGCTCAGCTGGGGCACGTTTTGGGGCGTGCTGCTGATTAGAACAATCACTATTTGAAGAAGACGAAGAAGATGCGGAGCTCCTATGCTGAGCTGGGGCACGTTTTGGGGCCTGCTGCTGATTAGAACAATCACTATTTGAAGAAGAAGAAGATGCTGAGCTCCCATGCTCAGCTGGGGCACGTTTTGGGGTTTCTTCATTGTTCATCACAGCTGCAGGTCCTGGCCTCTTCTGCGTGGTGGCACCAGCATCATTTGAGCTGATTGCACTCTCAGTGGCATTATCATCGGTTGCAGGAACTTTTGGGAGATACTCAGTTGTGCCCACTTCAAAGGAGTCATCGACTTCATTTGTTGAACCAGTCACATCTGCATCCAGAGGAGACTCAACTGCATTAGCCGAATCAGGTACAGTACTATTTACGAGAGATTTAGATGACCCAGGAGTTGTCCCATGCTCAGCTGCAAAATTTTACCTAGTTATCATAAAGACTTCACGAGGAGGTAAAGATAATGTTCCAACTATATACACTAACATAATGCAGTCTTGGTTACTATGGAAGGATACATAAAGAGGTCTGCCACATATATTACCATCCAAGAAAGCTTAATTTCTTTCAAAATTTTCAATGAAATTTGAAAATGAAGGAAAATTTGTCCAATGTCCATACACTTATTTTTCTAAAAAAAGGGGACATGGGCTATTTGATCAAATCTTTCCATTGAAAAGATCACTCTGGTGAACAAGATGCTCAAATCTACAAAATATTGTTGTATACATGTGCATACTCAAGAGTATACTGTTAATATACCTGCAGTTATATCATCTGTCAGTGATTTTGGTCGCAAGAGATTACTTGGCTTCAGAGAGTTTCCAATTGACTGCACTCTCGAGGTAGTAGGTTGACGTCCATTTTGCACTTGCAATAACAAGAAATTACTGGATGAAAATTTGTTTGGTGCACCTGCAAGGAAATGAACAAGCTAAACTCATCTATTTCAAGTTAATAGCTAATCACTTCAAAATAGACATTATCTACTCAACATATCCTACAGTACTACACATATATACTTCTAGTCAATAATGAACTATTACTTTTAAAGAGGCATATTATCTACTATACAATTCCTTCAGTCTTAAATTCCACAGAAATGGGAAGTTCTATTAGAAAATTATAAGAAAAAACTACATTTTATAGTATTAAATCTTGATAGATGGTCTTTCTTAGTTTATTATAATCGTTCTTTCACATCAAAAAGGGGCATTTGGAGATCAAGGATGATAACAAGCGATGCAGCATGAGAACCTAAAAAAAATAAAAAAACAAGCAATGACTTACTTTTACAAAGGTGAGATAAAGCAACCTTTGCCGCATTTATTTCTGCTTGCTTTTTAGTTTTTGCAACCTCTCCTTGGAAACATTGACCTTTTGCTTCTACTTTAGTAGAAAAAGTAGGCAAATGATCTTCTCCATATTTTGTTGTGCTATATTTTGGCACGGGTAATCCTTCTTTCTGTAACAGTTCCTGCAACTGATTCTTGTACATAATAGAATCAACCTAAATAAGGGATAAGGGAAAAATCAGTTTATCAAATGCATTTACTTAAAATAGAAATATTAGGCCAGGGAGTGTTTTGCACTGACCTGTTCATTGTCTTCCATACACACTGACATTAAAGCAACCTTTGCAGCCGATTGTTCAGCTTCCTTCACTAATCTAAAATACCCAGCACTCTCAAAGGTTTGCTCACCAACTTGCACAATAGCTTTAAAGCGACAAGAAGAAGGACCATCACTCACACATCTATAAGTAGGTAGTTCTTTTGTTTTCTTTAGAAGATAAGTTTGGAGTTGGTTCTTATATGAACCTTGACTATCTGCAAAAAAATACAAAATAAAATCTTACTCAAACAGATTTAGTTCACAGCAAACTATAGCAGCATTAAACAAATTTAATTTACATTACATAATAACTAGTAATTAGTAAAACTACATCAACTTACAATACAATGTTAGGACATTATAATGACTTTGTCACTTTTGTTTGCATTTGTTATCCCAAAAGATTGTTCACCACTTTATTCATTAAAAGACATTTATCTCGTAGTCATAAAGAATGTAAATATTAGTCTAAATACCTGTTCTAAATTAATTTTAATAAAATTATATTCATAGGCCTGATCTAAAAGAAAAGCCTTCATATTTTAGCATATAGCCACTCGTACAGAATCAAGTTGCCCTGTTAAGACAACAAATTTTTGACATATTAGTCATACAAATATTTCCATGTGGACAATTACACAAAGCACAGAACATTCCCAAGACTTTGAGTGATAAGAAGGTATTTAACCGTCTTACATGTTCACAATTCCTCATATAATCTTTCATAAGGTAATGAAATGCTGGAACCATAAAAACCATCATGAAGAATAACTTGGTGATAGACTAACTCCTCTTTGTCAACGTATTATCATATAATTTTTTTTGCAATATGAAATGTCTATATTCAGTTTCTTTCATTTCAGAAATCAAAGATTTACATGCTTATCTGAAGATGAAAGATTATACAAATCAGTAAATGGCATAAATTTCTTCAACCTTTTCCTTATAAAAAGATGAAAATAAATTTTCGAAAGAAAGAGGACCAACATCTACAATCTCACTGTCAAAGTAATGGGCAGCAGCCGTATTTTCATTATTTTGTTATATTTTATGAGGTAGGATTTTCAGGTCCAGCTATTATTATTGTTTGACATACCACATCAGATGATGCGGTATGATGGTAATGATTGGTCCACCAAGATACTGATACATGGCAATAAGTAATAGTGCCTAGTGTACTGATAAACAACAAAGAAAAAACTACTAGCTAACAAATTATAATTTTATACTGTACATGCCAGCAAAGTTGCATGATAAAAAACATAATCCTTGTGTTTTTCAAAAATACGTCCATCTACCAAAAGAAGCATACAAAAGCAACTGTATCAAAATTGATAAAGCCTGATTTTTAAGGAAAAAAGTTATAGTTGTTAGCCTGACTCATAATCCAGAAAAAATAATGTATGCGCTGATGGAGTTTCTTGAAGATTGAGGATTTTCATATATTTCTTAATGAAAACATACGAAAGGGCACCCAATACATGCATCAACATACGGTGATGAATTCCCCTTAAATTCTGCACACCAACTTTTCAAATGTCACAGGCACAAAACTCAAACAAAGTCAGGACACAACAAACCACAACATATAGTATGTTGGAACCAAGGTAAAAAGGGGGAAACAAAGGAGACAAAAACAAGCTAAACGCATGTAGAGAGATTCTTATAACTACTACCATCCTACCATGAGAAAACAATAATGAGGAAACTAAGAAAATAGAAAAAGAAGAGAAACAAGGAAAATACGCCATGCAGACGCTTATAATTCATAAAAGATCCATTGGATTGCTCCTAGTGTTCCATAGGAATATTTTTAATAGAAAATTCACCCAAAAAGTCCAGCTACCCATCCAATCAGGACAGCACAGGGAGATATTTCTGCTCCTATAACCATGCAAACTCTGGATAACTGAAAAACTCACCGAGGACCAAAGGAAGGGCAGGTGAGCGGGGCGGCGGCGGCGGCGGCGGTGACGGTGACGGCAAGGGGGTCGCCGGCGACCTTGGCGGGGAGGAGCCTGAGAGCTTCCAGTATGCAAATTGGGCGGCCTTGTTCTGGGCTTCCTTGGAGGATTGTGAGAGATCGGGGGAGTGGAAGAGGTTCCCGTTCACAGCGACGGTGGAGCGGAAGCGGGCGTTGTGGTCGGGGCCCTCCCGAATGGTGTCGTACTTTGGCAGCGGCCATTGCTGCCGGTGGCAGAGCTCCTGTAACTTGCTCTTGAACATAGTGGACAAGGCGCCGGGCGCCACTAGCTCTCTCACCTCCGGTCCGGCTAGGGCGCGAGGGGAAGGGCGGAAGGCGAGAAAAGTGGATCGGTAAAGATTGGATTGCAGACAAGGTATGACGAGAGCTTTTAGTTTGTAACGGGGAAGGGGTAATCCGGCACAAGCGCTGCGGTTTCAGTTGGTAACAGTTTATAACGGGGAATGAGCCGAAGCGAAGGGATGATATATGTGTGTTTATACATTACTTTTAAAAAAGAAAGGGTTGATATATACCTGTAACAGCAGTTTGAATGGACTAGAGCTAAGATGTAAATGTGCCCGGTATATATATATATATTGTAATATTAAATGACAGAATTGTTAATATGTTTTGCTGTGATGCCGGCCCCGGGTTCCTAAAATATTATTAGTCCTTACCTTTTCCATCAATCTAAATTTTATGGGGGATTTGATATTTTTATTTTAATCGAATTGAGTCCTTTTCCATTTAAATATTTGTAACTCACTCTGAAATTAGATGTCTAGTGTTTAAGTAATCCCTTTATTTCCCTAATAAATGATTTTATTTTTGAATTCATCTAAATTTTATTTGATGGCATTGCCAAATATGTGTTTACATTGAATAAAAAGAATCACTTCACTTGTATGTTTACATTGCCAAATATGTGTTTAATATTTATATCAATTGAGCATAGAGGAAAGGTTCCTATTTAAAAATCGTTAAACTCATGTAGGATCTTCAATTAATAATTCCGAATTACAATTCGTCCTCCTGACAAAATAGTATTTTCTTAATAGAGTCCTCGGATAATAGTTCAACACATTGGATTTAGAGATTTAACCCATTTGAGTTATGTTAGCACATCATCACCGACCGCGTAACCCATGCAAAGCATTTTATATAAGGTGTGGTCTTTCTTTAATTTGGGCGTTTTTTTTGAGATTTGATCTCCAGCAAGTTTCCAATGTTTCTCCAGTTTGATTCACTCCCACATGTTGGGAAAGGAAAAATCCACTCCAGGGACTACTTACTACGAGCTAAAAATATTAAACACAAACATATCGGGAAGACTGATGATGGGACGAACAAACAACAGGCTCAGGTTGGCAAGGATTCATGTTTATTGAGGGTAAAGAATCATAGAGGAGTTGAAGCCGTCAGTAATGTCGATTACTTGGCACTAGCAAGTTGCGTGCGGAGAAGCTTGGCAGCTGCGACCATGGCGGTGAGGGCAGGCTTAACCTCGGAGTACTTCCGGGTCTTGAGGCCGCAGTCAGGGTTAACCCAGAGGATGTTGGTCTCCAGCACGGCGAGCATTTTGTTGATGCGGTCGGCGATCTCTTCGGTGGAGGGGATCCTGGGAGAATGGATGTCGTACACGCCGGGGCCGATGCCGGCGCCGTACTTCACTCCCTCGCGGAACACAGAGAGGAGTTTCTCGTCGGAGCGGGAGTTCTCGATCGTGATCACGTCGGCGTCCATGCCGATGATGGAGTGGATGATGTCGTTGAAGTTGGAGTAGCACATGTGGGTGTGGATCTGCGGAGAAGAAACAATGAGATATGAACCTGATGGGAGGAGGAAACAATGGAATGATTGATCGAGAGGAAGGGGTTGAGTAGGTGTACTTGAGTGGTGTCTTGGACGCTGCAGTTGGTGATCCTGAAGGAATGGACTGCCCAGTTGAGGTAGGAAGCCTGCTCTGACTTCCGAAGTGGAAGGCCTTCACGAAGAGCTGCTTCGTCGATCTGGATAACCTTAATACCAGCAGCTTCCAAATCCTCAACTTCTTTCTTGATAGCAAGTGCAATCTGATAGCAGGTCTCTGACCTGATCGAGTAAGCGTATACAAGGGCATTCGATGAGTCCGACGTTAGTCAGAATCCAAAAGGATGTCGAGAATATAATGAAATTTGCTCACCTAGGTTGGTCGTTCCTGACAAATGACCAGTTAAGAATTGTGACGGGACCGGTCAACATTCCCTTCATGGGGCGAGAAGTCATGTCCTGAGCCATTTTGGACCAGAAAACAGTCATGGCCTTGGGGCGGCTAACATCGCCGTAGATGATGGGAGGCTTCACGCAACGTGACCCGTAAGATTGCACCCAACCATTGACTGTGAATGCAAATCCTGATAGCTGCTCCCCAAAGTATTCCACCATGTCATTCCTCTGCGTGGGTTTAAGGAAGGCAAGATCTTGATCAGCAAGTTAGCAATGAAACAAGATGCATTATCTTCCAAAACAAGAACCAAATCGTTCCTTCCATGCTCACCTCAGGCTCTCCATGGACCAAGACATCGATGTCAAGTTCTTCCTGCAGCTTGACAACTTTGTTGATTTCTTCTTTAATGGACTTGACATACTCCTCCTCTGAGATTCTGCAAATACATGAGATGGTCAAACACAAAAAGGATAAGTAGTGTAAACAATTGCGAGAAATTTGGCGATTGTTATGCAACACCTACTTTTTTGCCTTGTATTCACGTCGGACTCTTCGGAGGTCCATCGTCTGTGGAAACGAGCCAATTGTGGTAGTGGGAAGAATGGGTAGGTTTAGCTTCTTCTGTTGTGCGTCCAGCCTCTTACTAACATCCGTAGCTCTACGATGGTCAGAGCCCTTTAAAGCAGAAGCCTGCAAGACGATGCCACCGTCGATTAACTTCTCAAGCCATTCTACCAAAACATTACTTAAAATTCATAAATACTTACAGCCTTCTGAACTTCTTCATTTGTTACCCTGGGAGATGTCTTTCTTGAAGCCTGGGCAGCAGCACTTGCAGCGAAGACAGCCTGCGCATGCAAACCAACAGGATCATGTGCAACAACTTAAAACTAGTAGCTCATTAAATATTCAGATTGCTAACCGCACTGATGCAGGTACAAGATAATAATCTAAATCAGTGTTATTTCTGAGTACCTCATCCTTCGCACCAGCCAAGGCCTTAGCCAATGCATTCACTTCAACTACTTTCTGCGCAGCAAAAGCAAGCCAGGTCTTGATCTCATCATCCAACTTTGTCTCGTTGACAAGGTCAACGGCAGTGTGCATGAGCGAGCATGAAGTAGAGACGACGAGCTTGTCTATTTATATACAACCAGCAAATACAATCAGTGGAAAGTCAGAGAGCTCCAGAAGGAAGGACAGGAGATATTTGAGGAACTAATACCTTTGCCAACAATGCTCTCAAGGGACTCAAGTGTACCGAGAGAGGATGTGAGATCATTTGCCCAGATGTTCCTTCCATCAACAATTCCAGCAAAAAGATACTTGCCAGTGGGGAAATTGTTTTTCACCAAGTCAATTGTCTTGGCTCCACGCACAAGATCAACACCATAACCGGAGATAGCTTTCAGGGAAGTCAGGGTCCTAAAAAAGCAAAACGAGATGTCAACTCCTCTAAAAATTCATAAAAAATATGGTGCATCACTCATCAGTCAAAAAAGGAACTAACATGTATGCTGCTTCGGGAATATCTGCAAAGTAAGTCTCTATAAGCACATTCAAGCCAGACAATGATGATTCTAGCTCTGTGTAAGCCTTTGTAAATGCTTCCAATTTTTGCGACTCAAGATCCAACACAAGCGTTGGCTCATCAAACTGAATCCACGAAGCACCAGCAGCCTTCAACTCAGCAATAACTTCCCTGTTTACATTGACTTCATGAGTATATCACAAATTGAAAAGGCGAGAAAAGGGTTAGATGCATATTTTATGTCCTTACTTGTAGATGGGGAGGATATTTCCAAGAAGTGAAAGAGGACTAAATGACTTATCAACACCTTTAGCAGGCTTTGAGAGCAACAAATATGTAACAGGACCAATAAGCACTGGAACCGTATCAACTCCAAGCTGCATGATTGTGATTAACAGAATGGATATAATTATTGAGAAGATTACTAAACAGTTAATGCCAACGGACAGGGACAGTTCCAAAACATATGAGCCACAAACAAATATGGTATAATATAGTAAGGAAAAAGGAGAAAAAAAACAATTACTCACATCCTTTGCCTCCTTATATTCAGACACTGCTTTGTGAGAAGCATAGGCGAACTTTGTATTTGGACCCAACTCAGGAACAATGAAGTGGCTATAAAAGAGAATACCTTATGCATCAACAAAGAAGTAATATGACAGATTAAATGTAGATCCTGAAAGGTCAGGGCAACATGCTTACTAGTTGGTGTCAAACCACTTGGTCATTTCCATAGCAGGAACAGAGGCATTTCCCCTGGCCATAGAGAAATAGATATCAAATCCAATCTCTCCGCCCGTATAGTTGTACCTCTCAGGAACAGCACCAAGCATTGCCGTGGTATCAAGCACTTGATCATAGTAAGAAAAGGTATTGCAAGGAATGTATTTAGTCCCAGCCGTCGCCATTTGCTTCCAAATGGATTGCCTCAGTTCAGTCGCAACCTTTTGCAGATCTTCAGCACTGCTCTTCCCGTCCCAAAAGGATTCCAATGCAAACTTGAGCTCTCTCTTGGGCCCCATGCGTGGATATCCAACAACGTGGGATGCCATCTTTCTAGATACCTGGAAATAAAAACTATATCATAATCAAATCGACTTCAGAAACAAATATATTAGTGATCGAAAAGTTTCAGCGTGTCATTCAGATCCACGTCTCAGCAATCAAACTAAAATAAATGCAGATCTATTGGAAATCACTAAACCAAGTAGTTCAAATACACTAGTAAAAAATGTTCAAAGTATTGCGAACTACTCATCTTCTCAAATCAATTCGTAACTAGATCAGAATAACAAAAGCAACAGACTAAACACTTAACAGGTAAGACGCGCTTATAGAAAAGGGACGGAAATATTTTCCAGGTTAGTAAACTAGATCTAAAAGCAACCATGCAGCCTGCAGACTCAACACGTCAAGACAATTAGGACGTCGCATGAACAATTTGGAATAAAAAATGACGCAATAGATCCAGCATCAAGAACAGAGTCTATGAAAAATTCGACAAAAGAAGACGCCAACAAAGTCCTAGATCAGATCTGACAAAGAAAATGAGACATAAACCCAAGAAGAAACCCGAGCACAATGCCAAAGTTCTCGAGAAACCAGAAGATGCTTGCGAAGAGATCCAATCCAACAATAAGCAACACTAACCGATACAGCTACGGGGATCGAATGGCTCTGAATCGGATCAAAAAGCCCCTCTATCGATCAAAGAAGGACAAATGAGACGCATGACCCTGCTCTAGCGCAGAGAGCATAACATCCGAGGAAAAGCAGGGAAGGAGCACGAGAACGAACCGATAAAGTGAGATGGGGCTGACGGAAAAGAGGGAGGCGAGAGCTCACCTTGGGCAGCCGGGGGGCAGACGAAGCGGTCCGGATCGAGAAGACGAGGAGAGGCGAGAGGGAGAAGCGCGAGTGTGAGCGGAGATCTGCGAGAGTATTTATAGCGCGCTTAGCAGCAGATGCGATCGGCATTCGGCGACCCCCGACGACGAAAATGATTAAATTAAAAACAAATAAAATGAATGAACTGTAGACAAAAAGGTGAAATAATTAAATAAAATTTGGATAATTTAATTTATAAATTGAGAAAATTACAAAAAAAAAGCGACCTTAAATTTAGAAATCTACCGTAAATTATCACGTAACTTCATCAAAATACTATGAAATTTTAAGTAACATAAAAGCGAAAGAAACTATCTAAAAATTTATAAAAATTGAACTGCTGTAAAAAAAATTATCTCCTGAATTATATGACCAAAATTATAAAATATAAATTCATAATACTCATAGGTCTATAATAATTTAATTAAAAAAATTTATTTTAACTGGTTCATCTTACTTTTAAATTGGGTAAAAGGTTGATAAATCTTTACATGTAAGATCACCGATCACATGTGTTAAAAGGGATATGGAAATGAAATAGAAAAATAAATGAGAGATCTTAGTAGGTGAAGAGGGTTGGTGAGACAGAGATTGAGAGTTCCCAAGAAAAAAAATTGGGTGAGGGTGGTAGGTATAATTTCAAAACATATTTTTAAATATTTTTTCTCAATGAAATCTTGTTCATGTTTCTTATAAAAGCTGTTGAATATTAATATTTTTAATGAAAATGTAACTTAATGGCATTACAAAACAGTATGGTAAAGATAAACACGACGATAGTGAGTTTCCAATCTATTGTTTTAATCTTGTACTTTTTACTCTAATCAAATTTACTTTATCCTGCAAAAAAAGGGAGCTGTATATAAATACTGTTTCAGTTTCTAAACATGAAATGTTTGATATGGTGCGGTGAACGAGGAGTTGAAATTCCAGTAAAATTGGGCGACTTGTATTATTAATTCCATCGTATTATTAATAATGCACCGACAAGATTCTTACGTGCATTGATGCGTTCCAGCCAAGCCCATAACTAATGAAACAAAAATACTTCCCAACTTGCAGAAATGCTTTTTTCTTTGAAACAATGAAAATAAATAAATCCCTGGAAATCCCTGGACGGTCTAATTTTCCCAACGGAACAAAATGTGTCGGTTGCCGACAGATCCGGCCTGCACAAAAGTGAACCAAATTAATTGGCTCGATCGATTGCCATAAATGAGATCAAAAGACCGAGTCGAATGAGATCCAGATTGAATCGTGCCAGTAGTTGTCGTTCGAGTTGGGAATTTTAATTAATTTAGGTCAGTGCTTTAGACGGAGCGAACCGTATGCTCGCTCCTTGCTCCATGTTCAAAAGAGTCTGGGCTTTCTTTAGGTTTTTGGATGGTTTGGGTCATCGCTTTCAACTTCTTACTTCATGCTCAAGAGGGTCTGGGCTGAGTTGGGCCTTTCATAGGGTCGACCTTAAGTTTTGTCCCCCATGGCCAACCTTAGGGTCAGGCCGATTGGATAAGATCCAGCTGCGTCTCATTTTTTTTATGAATTATAACTGTAAATTAGTTTTAACTTCGTACTTGCTGTTAAATTAAATTATCTTGTGATTTGTACAGTCGATAAGGAACTTCTACTTTCATATACGTGTGAGTTTCATAGCTATCAAGGGGATAATTTTTTTTTCTTAAAAACACGATGAAATTTTAATCTGATTCCAAAAACACTCGATCGAGAACCGATCCATATAAAAAAAAAGAACTGGCACTCGGGAAGTAGTTCAACATTAAAACACTTTATCCTTCTTTTATTGCACCCAGTCCATTATGCAGCCAGTTAAAAGTGTAAAAGACAAGTTAAGAAACAGAGCAACACGACCTTCATTTTTTTTTCTTTTGAATTTAAACACAACCTTCATTTAATTCGAGTTTAATTAACCTGCAAAAAGAGCAACAAGAGAAGATATAAGAAAAGGCAGGACCAGGTAAAGGAGAACAAAACCTAAGAAAAAAAAAGCTAAAAAAATAAAAGAGTTGAACTACCACTACCTTACTGTAGAGAAGGAGCAACGCAAGCCGGGTGTTCGATCGAATCCCTCAATCGCTGTCGCTGCTGCTGCTGTGTCCGTCATGATGCCCCTCACCGTGCTTCTTCTTCTCCTTCTTCTTCTTCTCCTCCTTCTTCTCCTCTCCATGCTCCCCCGATCCGCCGTGGATCTTGTCCTTGATCTTCTCCACGATCCCTCCCTCGCCCTCCTTGTGGTGCTTCTCCTCCTCCTTGTGGTGCTGCTCCTCCTTCTTTTTCTCCTCCTCCTTCTTGTGGTCGCCGCCCATGTGGAGCTTCTCCTCGATCTTGTGGATGATTCCGGCCATTTTTTCTTTCTTCCTCTCCGCTTCGCTGCAGTGCGATCGATGAGAAAGGCAATGAAGAAGGGGGGGCTATTTATGGACGCGGAGGCGAAGTATGCGGACCCGCCGATGCCTCGATATTTTTTTATTGAAATAATTAACGGAGTGTTCTCGATATGGCTGATAAATGGGATTCTCTGAGTTGGCTAAAACAGCAATCAGCTAATCCGGAGGGATATTTAGAGAGAGAGGGTCGACGTGGTTTCTCTTCTTTGGTTGCCAAATAGCTGTACGCCGAAGGGCCTCTTTTTGGGACGCGGAGTTCACGGGGTGAATCGACGGGAGATTAACCAATGTGAGGTTGCCGCGTACATGGTCGGTGGGCTCTGGGAACGAAGACGTTGAAGGTGAAGACTTTCTCGCACCCTTCTCTTTATTACCATCCGATGGTCCCCGTGCATCTGGTGGACGTAAAAAATGGGACCGACTAGGTGTCCCGTGTCCATAAGGGTACGTGTCCGTTGGAGGACGAAGGAGTTTAATTACCAGCGGAAAGGCTTTCTTCCTATCCTGACTGACCCCTCAGTTTTGCTTCGATCGCACGGCAGAGAGGTGGGTAGATGTGGGGGTAAATGATTCAGAAGCCTGTCGGCAGCGACATAGACAATGGAGTATATATATTTATATATAAAGAAAAAGGCAAGTCGAATTGGATTCTTTCATCACGACAATTTTATCTCCAAGATCTTTTTTTTTAAGAATAATGTAAGAGATCGTTATATGTATGAATAAATGAATGATATTTATTTTTAAAAGATGCTCCTCGATTTCGTGGGCTGTGTGATGAGGTGTATAATTCTAATTGATTGCCGAACCGAATCTAATCCAAATAAAGAGCATTGTGATTCCACACTAAATCCCGACCTGACGGCCCTCCTCGGTTGATTGCCAGTTTGCCACTAGAAATATCTCCATACTCCCGACCTGACGGCCCTCCTCGGTTGATTGCCAGTTAGCCACTAGAAATATCTCCATACAAGTTTCGGTTGAATTGGAATATATGAAGTAATTTGCCCTGCCGTCGACGTTTGCCACTAGAAATATCTCCATACAAGTTTCGGTTGAATTGGAATATATGAAGTAATTTGCCCTGCCGTCGACGTTTGCCACTAGAAATATCCCCATACAAGTTTCGGTTGAATTGGAATATATGAAGTAATTTGCCCTGCCGTCGACGTCATCCAAACCATGCATTTGATCACCATCCAAAAAAGATGTATTTGATTAGAGTTTATAACCATGTTGATGATGAGCCTCCCTCAGTGTCGTTACAATGCAAGATCTTTGCCCAATCATTCAACAAGAATATCATCGCATATTTCCCCGTTCTACTTTGTCACTATAAAAAAGGAAGAGGATTTAATTTCTAAATCAATCGTCCTGTGTAATTTGTTCAAATGCAATGGAAAAGATAGAAATCCTTGTGCAATTTATAAAAAACTGTATTCTAGTAATCTAGTGCAGAAAACAATCGACCATAACATCTCAAATTGAAACTTAATAAATGATCCAAAGAAGCAGAGAACATCTCCGATATCACAGTTTCAACCGACAAACAAAATTGTTTCCTGAACACAGCGAAATAGATAAACTAGGCTCACACAAGGAATAATAACTCCAAGCAGCAATGTCAGAGTTCGACCCGAGTGGGACCGCAATGAGGTCGTTAACCTCACCGCTTCTTCGACACACCAACAGTCTTTCCCCTCCTTCCAGTGGTCTTTGTGTGCTGACCACGAACTCGAAGACCCCAGTAATGACGAAGTCCACGGTGGTTCCTGTAGCAATGGATCTAATGATTAAAAAAGGTACTCGCTTTGAATATGCATGTATGAACATGGCAGAGTTCAACCAAATTCACTATTTGGGAGGAAAAAGAACTCCTTGAAAAACATATAGAAGGTATATAATTAATCGGCAATTCTACTGAAGTATAGTGAAGGGAATAGGACAAACTACAATAACCACAAGTCAGATCGATACTGAGTTTTACTCTCTATTATGCATATCTACCTTGTTTGCTATTCTAACTATTAAGGGTTCGAGGACTATTTTAGAATTAAATCATAATGTTGCAAATTTGTGAGTGCACAAAAAGATACATGGGGTCAAATATAATGAAGAGAAGCCCAAGAGTGTTCAAACAGATAATTGTGAGTGTAGATACGATAAACTAAAACCAGCAACAAAGACTAGAAACTGGAGAAGCTTAATTTTATATATATGATATATACCGTTCAAATCACAAAAGAGAAGAGTATATGACAGTATTAAGTTTAATAATCACTAGAAGAGCATTCAATCAAATATATGTCATTTTTCAACCATCAACATTATGATCTAATCACACATCAAAAGGTACTCCCACGACAACTCTAGAAGTTCTAAATGCTGTCAACATAGCCAGCTGACAGAGCATTTTAAGGATAATTGGAACTCCAATCAAACTAGTCATTTAATAATTAAAGATTTAATGTGAAACAACAGCAAGTGGACAACAAAAACAACTGAAAGAACATGGGCTTTGCAGGAATAAAATCATAAAAGAATTTGAACCTACGGTGCAGAACTTAAATTAAAATATGAAGTAATTAAAAGTTAATATGGATGCTTCTTGACATGATATTTAATACATATTATAAACAAACATACTATTCTTTGCACAATACGTCTTAACAAAATACAATTGATATATTACAGAAAGCAAAAAAAAAAAGGTTCGGAGTTAGCTGACCTTATCTTCTTAAGCCTCTCAAGATCATCCCTCAGCTTCATATCCAAGGCATTAGAAACAACCTGAGAGAACCTCCCATCTTTGTAATCCTTCTTCCTGTTCAAGAACCAATCTGGTATCTTGAACTGACGTGGATTAGCAACAACTGTCATCAAGTTCTCAAGTTCCGCAGCAGAGAGCTCACCGGCCCTACAAAAATAAAGTTATTCGTGTAAAGAAAAATGGGCACACAATGACACTTCCTTTTCTCTTCCCAAAATAGTACTATACGATATAGTAGATTTGTAGAAGGAACAGCGCAGACAATAACAGTTACAGGTAAATCAAACGGAATGATTTTCAGCAACTGGAGGTAACAAATTCCTGTCTTAATTGTCATTGCATAATTAACCAACCATATACAAATTTGCCACCATTAAGTGCCAAAGGATGTACAAATATCATTTACTTTGTACGAATGCCTTGAATCTGTAACAAAAAAGAATACCTAACACGCTAATATGTTTTAAATAATAAGATTTATGAAATAAAAAAAAAGCATTAATGCGAAGCTTCTGTGCAAATTCCTCAACCAAAAGTTATAACAATAACTAACTGACATAGATCAAAGTGAAACTATCATAGGAAAGAGACTATGGATCAAAAAGATAACCTCTTGTTCATATCGACATCGGCCTTCTTGCAGACGATGTTGGCGAACCGGCGACCGACACCTTTAATTGAAGTAAGGGCGAACATGATCTTCTGCTTTCCATCGACGTTCGTGTTTAGCACACGAAGAATGTGCTGGAAATCCTCGTTTGCGACCAGCGACTGGCGATGCCCAATTAAAAAAACACAAGATCATTTGCATAAGTCCGAATCAAAGGGGAATCGATGAACCACTCACCATTGCGACGGCTACAGGTTCTCCCTTCTGCTGCTCTCAATTCCCACCTGCGTCACAAAACGGCGGGGGCGACGGCGGTAGAGCAACCAAAAACCCTAGGCAGATCGCATCCTTATATAAGGACGCCATGTAGCGGGTTTACCCGAAACCATTCGAAGTTTTCGGGTTCGGATTTTGGGTGAAAGCCCGCACAAAAACTTGCTTTTATTTTTTAATTATATCTTATAGCTAAAGAGTCAAAAAAATTCCTTTGCTGTCCATCACTTCCTCGCGGGGACATCCAAAACTAAGAAGCAGCAGCTGCTCGCTCCTCCTCGGATGCAGCCATGGCTTCCACCATCCCCACTTCTCCTGCTCCCTTCCTCTCCCACCTCACCCACAGCAAGCTCTTCTCGCTTTCCCCCATCTCCGCTCTCCCCACGTTATCCCCACCCAAAACTCCCAATCTCCCCTCTCCTCTTCCTGCTTCCCCCCACCCGAATCCCTCCCAAGGCCTCCTCCGCCTCGCTGCCGACCATCGCGACCCCGCCCTCGGTCGCGCCTTCCACGCCGTCCTCCTGAAATCTGGGGGCCTCGACGACACCCGGCTCGGCAACGCCCTCATTTCCATGTACCTCAGGCTCGACCGCCTTCCCGAAGCCCGCAAGGTCTTCGACGCATTGCTCTCTCCCGACGTCGCATCCTTCTCGTCCTTGATATCCGCGTATGCCAAGCGTAGCCGGCCGCGCCGGGCGGTTGAACTCTTCGGCCGGATGCGGTTGCTCTCTGTTGAGCCGAATGAGTTCAGCTTCGTCGCGCTCTTGACGAGTTGCATCCGCGAATTGGACTGCAGACTTGGTTCCCAAGTCCATGCCTTTGCCATCAAAACCAACTACTGTTCCTGCGTCCAGGTTTCCAATGCGCTTCTCGGGGTGTACGTGAAGTGTCGGTACCCCGATGCTGCGGAGAAATTGTTTGACGAAATAACTGAAAGAGATGTTTCCTCGTGGAATGCGATTATCTTGGGTATGGTCGAGGCTGGTAGGTATGATGAAGCATTTGAGCTCTTTAATCTTATGCAGTTGGATGGACATCAAGGGGATGGCGTCTCCCTGTCCACCCTTTTGACTGCCGCTTCAAATGTGTTCAGTTGTACCAAAGGAGAGGCCATTCATGCTTATGCTCTTAAAATTGGATTAGATTTGGAATTAAGTGTAGGAAACGCTCTAGTTGGATTTTATACTAAGTTTGGCAGCATAGAAGATGTAACTGATGTGTTTCAGAGAATGCCAGTAAAGGATGTGATCTCATGGACTGGAATGCTTAGTGGGTTTATGAAATTTGGCCTAGTGGATTCTGCTATTGACATCTTTTGTCAGATGCCCGAGATTAACTGTATCACATATAACTCTCTTTTAGCTGGGTTTTGTCATAACAAAGAAGGTTCTCGCGGCCTAGAGTTGTTTCGGCAGATTGTAGAGAATGGCTGGGAGATTTCAGATTTTACATTGACTAGTGCCATGAATGCTTGTGCATTGGTCACTGATTTGAAGAAGAGCGAGCAGATTCATGCGTTCGTGACTAAGGTTGGTTGTAAATTTAGTGCTTGGATTGAAGCTGCCTTGTTAGACATGTGTGCCAAATGTGGTAGAATTGAAGATGCTAAGAAGATGTATTTGGGCTGGGACCATGAGGAGAGCTTTCAATTGGTATGGACTTGTATGATATATGCTTACTCTAGGATTGGGCGGCATGATGAGGCTTTATCTCTTTTTCAGTCGGAGGTGATGAAAGATGACCCAGTGATCATGGATGAATTTGCAATGGCGACAGTCCTTGGATTATGCAGTACCTTGGGTTTTGTGGAGATGGGACAGCAAATTCATAGTGTCATTGTCAAGTCTGGTTTATTGTCTGATCAAGAAGTAGGTAATTCTTTGTTTAGTATGTATGCCAAGTGTTGGAGCTTGGATGATGCCATTACTCTCTTCAATCAAATGCCTCAGCTTGATAAAGTGTCATGGAATGCATTGATCACAGCCCATCTTCTCCATCGACAGGGAGACTTGGCTTTGGAAGTGTGGGATAGAATGCAAAGATTAGGTGTGAAGCCTGATTGTCTTACCTTTCTCTCGACAATTTCAGCTTGTAAATATACAACCTCAAACTCTGTTGACACTTGTCGTAGACTATTTCAATCGATGCAGTGTTCTTATAACATTACTCCAACGTCAGACCACTACTGTGCCATGGTTGATGTTTTAGGCAATTGGGGTTCCTTTGACGAGGCAGAAGAGCTGATGAAGAACATGCCTTCGAAGCCTGATGCATCAGTTTGGCGAGCTTTGCTTGACACTTGTAGATTGAAATCAAATATGAGTTTAGGAAGACACGCAACACAATCTCTTCTAACACTTGAACCCCAAGATCCATCCACTTATATTCTTGTCTCAAATCTTTATTCTGCTTCTGGGCGATGGCATTGCTCAGAAAAGGTGAGGCAGCAAATGCGAGATAAGGGCCTGAAGAAGAATCCTGTTCGAAGCTGGATTATTCATCAAAACAAAGTGCATTCATTCTATGCAAGAGATCGGTCACATCCGCAATCTAGAGATATCTATAGTGCGTTGGATATACTCATTCTGGAGTGTATGAAGGCTGGGTATCAGCCAGAGACATGTTTTGTGCTTCATGATGTAGAGGAATACCAGAAGAAGAACTTCCTCTTCTACCACAGTGCGAAACTGGCTGTTGCATATGGTCTTATAACGGGAAGGCCCAACCGAGCAGTGAAAGTGGTGAAGAACGTTCATCTCTGTGGTGACTGTCATACTTTTATGAAGCACGTTTCTTCTGTGACTCGTCGAGAGATCTCAGTGAGAGATGCTTCGGGATTTCACTTTTTCAAGAGTGGTGTGTGCACCTGTGGAGATTACTGGTGATAATTTTGTAGCATAAATTCGCTCCTTAGCTTAGTTGTACCAATTGTGCAGATATAGAATAGTAGCTTCATTTCATACCTCCTTTTTTTTTCCTTTGCCAAAGCTGATTTTTTTGGTCTTGAAATAAGTGACATGTTGGACATACAATAAAATATATGTATACATGCAGTATTTGTATATTTGTTGAATATATATGTACATTTTAGTAGTAAGATCGAAGTTGAAAGATCTGTTTCGCTACTAGATCCAATTCTTCAACAGAGAATCGCTGGGAAGAGATTTAAGGGGTCCTGGTCAGCTTTGCTTGACAGTTGCGTAGTGAGATCAACTATGAGTTTAGGAAGACAATCTCTACGTGAACTAAATCTAAAGCACAGTTTAATATTTCTATATTATCTGAATTAGACTTTAAGATTATATAATAATAAATATTTATATTAAGTTTGGATATAGTACTAAATATTTATATTTTTACAGTATACGTGAATTCATTGAGGTCTCAGTTCAAGACTCATGGAGTTCTAAAAAAATATATTTATATATCTATAGTAATTTTTCTTGATATTTTAATTATAATATTGAAATTTTAAAGGTAAGTTTTATATAATAATAAAATTTACTGAGAATAATGTTATTATAATATTAAAACAAAAAATAATTATAAATAAAAATAGAAGAGGGTCATTGAAATTATATCCTTTTCTATCATAGAGGATTAATCTATGATTAAGTCTACACTTGGTGACTAAAATGTAATTTTCCAACTATTCTCCTTCCGCAAAAACGAAACCCTCGATCTTCAACTCTGTGGTTGTTCCCTGCGCAGCGGCACAGGCGGCGGCGGCGGCGGCGTTCTTCCTTCGCTGAAACGTTGCAGAAAGGCGGTGGCAGCACCTGGCGTTCCCTCGTGAGAAGAACCTATCAGGCGGCGACGGTGAGACCGACTATGGAACTCTCTCATCCCAGTAGATGAATTCCATATGGTTTACCGTTGTCCGGAGCCTCGCCGCTCGCGGTCTCCGCTGCCGAAGCTGCCGCCTTGTCGAACAGTCCCTATTTTTTCACCAAGCGCTCCAATCCCTGCCTTTTCCTCATTCAAGATCATTCCACTCGCAACAAAAACAAAAACAAAAAGAATCCGCATTGTACAATTTTTCCTCTGTGATCAACGATGTGAATAGCAAAGGCTGGAGTTTTGAGAGCTTAACTGCAGCATTTGGATCCGTGCAGCTTACACAACCCCTTGTAGAACGCGTGATGCTTGATTTTAAGGAGCCTAACGATGCGAAAAAGGCGCTAGCTTTCTTCCATTGGTCCTCCTGTACCAGGAATTTTGTGCACGGCCTGCGCTCCTACTGCCTCATCGTCCACATCCTGATCCGAGCTGGGCTTCTCATCGACGCACAGGTGTTGCTGGAATCAGCAATCCGGAAGTTCTCAGACGGCGTCGATTCCACAGGATTCTCTGTAGCGGAGGTGCTTATGGGTACTTATGAAGAAATCCTCCCTGGACGCCGTGTTTTCGATCTTCTGCTGCACGTGTATTCGAAAATGAGAATGGTCGAGCAAGCTTTGGACGCTTGTAGACACTTGGAGAAACGTGGATTGGATGTCAATTTAATCAGCTTCAACACTATGCTGCGGGTGGCGCAGAAATCCAATCAAAATTGCTTGGCCTGGAAGGTGTTTGAATATATGTTTGTGAGAAGAGTATACCCTAATCAAAAGACGGCCCAGATCATGATTGATCTGATGTGCAAGGAGGGAGTTCTGCCGAAGACGGTGGGTGTTCTGGATAGAATCCGTGGAAAGAGATGTGCTCCAATTGTAATAGCGAACACTGAACTTGCTTTCAGGATTATTGAGGAGGACAGGGCCGAAGACGGGATTATGCTGTTGAAAAGAATGTTGCAGAAGAACATGGTGTTTGATGATATCGTATATTCTCTGATAATATATGCCTACTGCAAGATGTCGAAGTTGGATTCAGCGCATATGACCAGGGATGAAATGATCGGCAAAGGATGCAGTTTGAACGCTTTTGTTTATACTTGTTTTATAGGATTTTACTCTGATGGATGCATTGATGAAGCTCTTCGACTAATGGAGGAGATGCCTTCGATGGACCTGAAGCCATACAATGAGACCTATAATCATCTTATATCAGGGCTTGCAAGGACTGGTAGGACTCACCAGTGCTTGAACTATTATGAAAAGATGCTCAAAGATGGGTTCTTGCCTAGCTGTGCTGCTTGCAATGAGATACTGAAGAGGCTCTGCAGTTCTGGAGAAGTTGAAGAAGCCAATAGAATTCTGACTTCGTTGTTGGAAAGGGGACTTGTACCTGATCAGCAGATGTACTTGAACCTCATTGATGGGTATGGGGGTACTGGCAAAGCTCAAGAAATTCTTCAACTTTACTATGAAATGGAGCATAAGGGCCTTGTGGCTGGTGATATTGTCTACACATCCTTGGTTCGAAACCTCTGTAGATGCGGAAAGATGAATGAGGCTGAGAAATTTTTTAGAATTGTAGGAAGAAAAGCATTGGTTCCTACTTGTTGCATGTATGATTCAATGATCAGAGGGTATTGTAACAGGGATAACGTACAAAGAGCACTGTTTTTCTATGATGAAATGATCCGAAAGGAGTTAGTGCCATGCTCAGATACATTTATGCTTATGGTGAAAACAATGCTAAAAACTGAACTGCCTCTGTTGTTAACAAGTGCTAAAAGCTCCAAGACATTATGATGAGCTCCCTGGTTTGCCCTATTTTTTCCGTAAAAAGGTGGATTTGGTGAAAACATACCACAGACAGTCGATAAGCATGATGGTGGAGTTGCTAAGTTGCTAATGAAGAATATGATGCAACCACTGGCTTAATGATAAGGGTCTGATGGTTGTGTATTGAAATATCTTCAAAGTGTGACAGAGATCCATGCCAAAGAGATGGCCAGTCTGATTCAACATTTTGAAATGTATATGCAGATGGCTGTTTTTTATTAGCCTTTTCATTTATTCTTGTGTTATTTTTGAAGTATGACTACTGATTGAACATTTTCAGTGCCTTGGTTTTGGAAGTTGCTTGAGTTTTGATCATCAGGCTGTCATGCACCTGTTGTATTCGATGCTCATTCTAATAGTAACTGTAGCTGTCAATCCTTTTTAAGCCAGTGGAGTGAGTCGGATGAATCTTATCGCATCAACATCCTTTAGGTGAGTTTTGTCAGTCATGAAGAAGGTTCTCTGAAGCCTAAGCTACTTCATCACCTTTTGGAGAATGGTTCGCAGATCTGAGAGTTTATACTGAACAGTGCAGTGAATGCTTACACAACAGTAAGCTGTTGCGACATAAATAGACTGGAATTCGAGTTCAAAAAAAAAGCCTCTTCGCCGTGCAAGGGGAAGATTTCAAAAGGTTCTGTGAAGCCAAAAGCTACCTCTTCAGATTTTTGAGAAGGGCCTGGAGATTTCAGTCTACACCGATCAGTGCAGTAAATGCTCCTACAGCAGTAAGGTTGGCTGAGTCATGGAAACAGCCACTTTACTGTGCAAGAAGAACATTGCAAGGGCCAAAAGCACCTCTTCCAGGATCATACACTCAAGTTCAAGGAGATTCACACACTAAAAGTTCCCAGGTTCATAGATTGCTTTATCATAAATGTGCTATTTCTTTAACATTTTGTATATGGCGTCATATAATGTCCTAAATATTAAAAAAATCCAACTGTATCTAGCTTTTATTTATAATTAATCATGACTGTTATATTTTTTGAAAAAATACTTGCATATAAATCAATTTAGACTTATACTTCAAAAAATATATTCTATATAATTAGTTAAATTTATTTTTTAAATAATAGTCATTTTCTCTCACAAATAAATGTTACGAAGAAGAAAAAAATTAGTACTTAAATAGCTCATATTATAATTTCCAATTTTTAATATTTATTTTTCCGACGATAAAAAATAGACGAAAAAAAACGCACATTTACTCTCTTCGCAACCCTCAACTGCACCCACCTCACAAACCGGCGGGGCCCGGAAAAAGGTTTCCAATCATCTGTAAGCCACGCGAGTAGGAGTAGCACGTGGAGATCGATTGGAATTGATGTGGCTCAAGTGGAGGCGCGGCGCCATTTTTTTTTTTTGTCAACTTTTCTGCTTCGTGCTCCAAAAAACCCTCCCTCTTTTTTTTCTTACTCTCGTCCGTGGCGGCGCTCCCTCCTTCCCTCCCTCCCTCCCCTCCTCTTTCTCCCCGCTTTTAGGGTTTCTCCCCGCATTCCTCCTCAGGTTTCGAGCAGCCGCACCCCCCGGAGCCTTGGGCCCCTCCTGCCCGCCACCTCCAGATCGGACCATGGCGTCGGACGGCGCCCCCGCACCTCCCGCTGACCGTATCCGTTGCTCGGCTTTGTTTCTGCTTTTTTATTCGGTTGATCCGCTTGTTTTGTGGCTTCTCGATTCGTCTTCTATACGCGGAGATATTGAGGTTTTTCTATCGATTTTGGGTTGGGGGTTTTGTCGGGGTTTATGCGTGGGTCGGATGGATATGGTGTGGTGAAGGGTGGGATTCTGAACTGGATTACTAGTTGCTTCTTGATCTGCTCCACTGCGGAAAGGTTGTGTTCTGCTGCGCTGAATTTGGGGTTTTGGGTGGGTTTCTGTTGGAGTTTCTCCGTGGATCGAATGGGCGAAATTTGATGAGCGGGATTCTGAACTGTGCTATTGCGACGTTAGTACTGGTAGTATCTCGTACGCGTTGGTTCTCATATATAGGCGAACTTTTACCAATCGATTTCGAAAAGTTATCATATGTTTAGTATCGCATGTCGAAGTTTGGGTGCTTGCTTTCATTCCTTGATTAATCGTAACAAAAGCTGCAGATCTGATGCAGAATTTATCGTTGGACCCACAGAGCGATAATAACGATGCATTAAAATCTACAAAAAAGGTTTGCTTTATTAATCTTGCATAGTAATCGTGTCTGATTTTCCGGCAGACGCAAATTAAAATCCCTGCAGGTAAAGGGTTGGGGTGGATTATTGCTGATGCTCTCTGATTCCTTCTAACAGCCTTCTGGAGTTCAGAATGGTTCTGCAAATGGTGGGGAATCAGCAAAGGCGCCTACTCCAACGAGTCAGCAGTCTCTTACTCCTCTCCCAGAGCATGCGGATTCCAGCGTGTGCTACGTACCTAATAGATACACTTCACCAGTCTACTATGGAGGTTAAACTGATTCGAAATCTTTTAATATTTAATAATTTCACAGAAAAAATACTGACTACAATTGTCGATTGCTATGCAACGTAACTTGCGGATGACAATATGTTTTTTCATGAATTATAGCTATCTTATATTCTTTTATAACCAGAAACATATTTGCTTGGTTATGTTTTTTTTTTCATTTATTATGATAAACTTACCCTAGTACATTGGAAAATTTCAGGTTATGATAATTCCATGACTGAATGGGAGGAATATCCTAGATATGTTAGTCCTGATGGACTGGAGGTGCCAACACTTGTAAGTTTCCTTAAACAGTCTTCATGTTTCTTAACTTGCCGTTGTATAATCTTATAGTGATCGTAGGCGCAACTCTGATTTGATACATTATTAAATGCCCTGAGAATGATATTGATGCGGCCTCATACAAAGCTCTCTCATGGAAATTTATGAAATTGGTGTTCTTTCTGTGGTTCTTGAGCTTTGATGTTCTGGTTCAAGCTTCTATCATTGTAAATAAAACATTTTATATCATTTTCTGATTATTGACAGGGCGTTTATGGGGACATGTACCACCACAGGTATGGCTATCCTCCATATAGTCCATATCCTTCTCCTGCCTCCCCTGTTCCGACATTACGGCACAATGGTCAACTGTATGGATCCCAACTTTACCAGTATCCAGCAACATATTACCAGCCACAGACTCCTGCTGGTGCAACGCACTCAAGCAGCCAAAGTCCGAAGTCTAAAGGGGGTGTTTGTACATCTGTTGCAGCAGACATCCCTTCCATTCCAGCGGATACAATAAAGTCTAATTCAAATGGAGTTTCTAAAGCAAGCATAGCTGCCACGAATGAGTCAGCAAAAACAAAACCAGGTCAACAGAATGCATCATCGAATGCAGGTGGTTCAGTAAATAAAGGGACCTTGCCTGGTGGAATTCCTTCTTCCGGCTACCAGGACCCTAGATTTGGTTTTGATGGTATGTGGTCACCTGTTCCATGGTATGATATGTTTCCGAATGCTCAGCAGAACCCTACTTCTGCTAATACTGTCTCTCCTGCATCTTACGTTGGAAAGAATACGTCTTCAAGAAACCAGAATCCTCAATCGATCCATCTCATGGTATATTGCTTACCATTATTTTTTATGTTAGTCTTGGGTAGTTACTTTCTTTTTGCATTTGCAAAACTTTTAGTTGCATCATGGAACATTGTTGCAAGATAATCAATTGCAATAGTTCCTCTCTTTTTTTCCTACTGTTTTGTCATGGTTTAAGTACCACTGCACAAAGTGGAATATAAAAACCATTTCTAAAAGCATTCAAGCTGTATTGAACAACAACATTATGTATAATATTTGTGTTGATATTATATTAGTTCGGTCCAAGATTAATATAACTATTAGTGTCAAGGCTTCAAACCATGGGGTTCGTTTGGCAAGACAAATGATATTGCCAAGACTTATTATAGAGAAGGAATATCAATAACTAAGGAGTGGAATTTTATCTTTATTTTATTATTATGTTTTTAACAAAAGTGCAATATGAATTGATTATTGTATTATTCTTGTTACTTTAGGAATTGGAACCATTGTAGGATTTGCTGTTCCTTGTTTAAACTGAACTAGGTAATACTGAGTAGATTGAGAACTACATAGCTATCCACCTAACCAAAGACTCCCTTTGGGTATATTACTTTGATCTTTAAGAATTATCAGTTACTTGTCTATTTGATTCCAGGGAATGCACGCCCCAAGTTCAGCAGCTTCAGGAATGGGGAATAAGATGTATCCCCATAACCGCATCTATTGCCAGAATGCTAACAGTTTTGGCATTGGTCAGACGTTTCATTCAAGTATGTATGATCCCAGAATGAATGGACAATGGGGAATGCCCATTGATGGCAAATATAGGCCAAGAGGCCGAGGGAATGGGCTATCTGGTTATGGTAATGAGAATTCAGATGGTTTGACTGAGCTTAATAAAGGACCAAGAGCTGGTCATTTCAGAAACCCAAAGGAGTTAGGACCTACTGTTACTCTCGCTGTAAGGGGACAAGCGCTTCCCACAAATGCAAATATACAGGATTCTTCCTCTGCTGTTCCTGATAGAGATCAATACAACAAGACGGACTTCCCTGTAACATATTCTGATGCTAAGTTTTTCGTCATTAAATCATACAGCGAGGATGACATTCACAAGAGTGTTAAGTATAATGTCTGGGCCAGCACACCTCATGGAAACAAGAAGCTTGATCTTGCTTACCAAGAATCTCAGGAGAAGACAAATGAATGTCCAGTCTTCTTATTTTTCTCCGTGAGTATAATTTTGAGCAATCTCTTTCCTTGAAGTTATTATATGAGGCTGCTGACTCATTGTTTGTTTGATTTATAGGTCAACACTAGTGGACAGTTTGTTGGTATTGCCGAAATGGTAGGTCCAGTTGATTTTAATAAAACTTTCGATTACTGGCAACAGGACAAGTGGATTGGTTATTTTCCTGTCAAGTGGCATATCGTAAAGGATGTGCCCAATAGCATTTTGAAGCACATCATATTAGAGAATAATGACAACAAACCAGTGACGAATAGTAGAGACACACAAGAGGTGAGGGAAGTTTTTTTTAGTGTCTTTCGTTTCTGGGTCTTGATTCTAACCACCACTATCCGGTTGCCCTTCAGATTAAGCTTGATCAGGGACTTCATCTCCTCAAGCTCTTCAAGGAGCACGCGAGCAAGACATCCATTTTCGATGATTTCAGCTTCTATGAGACACGGCAGAAGGTTTTGCTAGAGAAAAGAACAAAACATCTTCATAAAAAGGCATGTTCTTTGCCTTGTTTTCCTGTTATAGTAATAACAGTCTTAGGGCATTTTAGTAATACTAGGATAATATTACTGGGGCACCTTGTTTAACCAAATTATAACTAAATTTTAATTGAAATTAAGCTTCAACGAGACATGCCTTTGAAACCTTCCTTTCTGGCTAACTAGGAATTACAAAATTTGCGTTTAATCAAATTCTACAGCCATTTTTATACTTTCTTATGGACAGGCTATGGATGGAAAACCAGTGGATGCTGACCCTCAAGAGAAGGACGGGGCAAATAGGAAACCCGAATTAGCGAACCCCTTAGGAGTGGTCACAGTGCTGAAGAAGGATCCGGCGCAGTGTGGTCTTGCATCTGTGGAACAGATGCTGCCGGAGAAGAAGAATGGGGTGGATGCAAAGGCCTAAAAGCAGCCAAGGAGAAGCGTGTCGTAGCTGACGATGTTGCCAGCTTCTGCTGGGAAGGTATTTTTACAAATGAGAGGTACTCAAGGTTGAGGAAGAATACTACAATGGGAAGTTTACAAAGCTGAAACGTGTGCAGTAGTTCCTCCCAACTCGGTTGGTAAAGATTTTGGATGTTTGTTTTCCCTTTCACCTTTTTTTTTGTGAAGGTAAGTGGGAGATTTGGTTGGTGTTTAGGGTGTCAGAGGCGACCAACTTGTTCTCGTTGATCAGTTTTTGTTTTTTATTTTAGTTCTGGTCATCTGCAAGAATGTACGCTTACATGGATGCTTGGAAATGGTGATGTAAACCTCTTTTCGAAGTTAGTTCCTTTCTTGTGCGTATGTCTACTTGTAAGCTCCTGATGCTTTTGTTTTTGAAACTAAAGTTCATCGAAACTTAAAAGCACTATGCATTAAAAATTTCGCTCATCCGTGATGTATGAGCAAGTCGTCCATTAGCGATTTAACTTGTTAAACAATTAACAAAAGATATTCTTGAACAGATAACTAGGAGTTTCTGGAATTATAATACGATCTCAACTTTCCACCTACTTTTTGGCAGTCACTTGGAAGTACAGCAGCAAGCTTGATGAGCTACAACCGCACTTTGCTCATCAAACCTTGTGAACCAAGAAGAGACTTTATAGTTGCTGATACGGGACAAGACTGGTGTAGTGTTGCCTGATTAATATGAACCGCCGCCCATAAAACTGGCTGATAAGATTCTCTCTCAAGGAATTCTTCGGCTATATATACAGTTGGATGTTGGAAACTGCTCAAGCTTTTGAGCAAATGCAACCGCCACTTCGGTGAGCTGATCTGTTAAGATCTGCAAGCAGGCGCAGAATTTGTTAGCGTAAAATATTCAAAATGATCCAACATTTTCTGTTGGTGGAAGATAGAGATTTAATATTGCACCAACTCCTCTAAAACCTCAAATCCAAAATCTACGGTTCGATTGAGTGTTTCTCACCACTGTTGGACCTTTCTGAACTCCGTCAGCACTGGATATATGTTCTCAAATGCTGTGTACGTTTCATCCCTCACCTATCTCAGCAGCATTAAAAACATATTAGCCCAACGCACGCACAGGAAGAGATCGCAAAAGCGTTCTACCTTAGCTCCAGTAAGAACAATCTTGCCGGAAACAAAAATGAGAAGCACGATCTTTGGTTGCTTCATCCGGTATATTAATCCAGGAAAGAGCTCCGGTTCATACTAGAAAACACAAAAGACACAGAAACGTGATCAGATAAAAAGCAAACTTGGCAAGGACTTTGACATCGCAAGAGCCAACAATATAACTTACACTAGAGAAAGCACCATGTGCATACGCAAGTCCCTCCAGCCTTATAGGGAATTTGACATCGCAAGAGCCAACAATATTCTGGATCTTGAAGTCCTGAAATTACAGCACAAGTTAGCCACAGGAAGAAAGGAAGATGACACAAAAAACACAAATAGTAAAATACCTTAAATTTTGCTGGAAAGCCAAGCTTCTGTATAATGCGAGCATACTGCACAAAGAAGAGGGAAATAATCATAACCATCTCATCAGAAAACTCATCTTTACATCAACAAGCACACCCCAAGAACCTATCGAGCAACCAAGACAAAAGGATTTTGGTACAACTGCATTCAAGTTCATTATGAAGTACCTTACGTGCTGCAAGTTTTGATTGCTGTTCACTTTTTGCCCCTGTACAAACCTAACAAAACAAAGAATAGGTTAGTCAGAGGGTCCAGCAAAAAGTGATCTCGACAACGGAATTTCTTAGGAGACAACAATATGAGTTAAATACATGGTATTTAAGCCCACTTACCATCTTTCCAGAGGCAAATATCAAAGCAGTTGTCTTTGGTTCTCTTATTCTCATAATGACAGCAGCAAAACGCTAAAACAGACAAGTTAGAAAATAAACTTTCAACAACATGAAAATTGTGTAAACTTGCAGAGCACTACAGGCCTACAGCACATTACATATAAATGAAGGTGCGTGGAAGTTGAAGATGTGTTCTCCAGTACCTAAGAGATGCACTCGATCTATTCTCAACTATATGCTAACAAGGGAATAAGGATGCAAAAATTAGCATGTCTGTTATTGTATATCAACATATTGTATGATTCTTCGGATATAAAAAATGTCCTGTACCACCATTATTACGATAGAACTATGTATAAACTTGCATAAATGGGCCATAAATTATAACATATTCATACAGTATAACGTTATAAGTTATTCAAGTCCTAATTTATAATTTAATAATGTCCCATAGAAATTTTTTAGCATTGCCATTTAAAAAAAATCATACTTATGTTTTGTAAATAAATTTATTATTATAAGTTATAAATTAAAGTTTGAACAAATTATAAGATACAGATGTCTTTCTTTTGATATTCTGAACATGAAGAGCGGGTACTAGATTATTACACATCAATTCATGATTCAAAATTATAAAAGCTAGAAGATTATGTTAGAAGCAATGAACAAATAACAAAGAAGATCTTCTTTTAAAAGGAACCAAATATAAGTATGCAATGAATGAAAAACCATAGGATTTAGTAATACAAGCAGGCACATAAGAAAATAAAAATAAAACAGAGTGCAAAATGATATCATGCACCAGAAGTCATAACGTCTGATGTTCTTCCATACCTTTGGATTGTACTCTGCGTTGCGAGCTTGCAGTGCAATGGACTTAAGGTCCAACTTACAATCCAAATTTACAGTGGAGACGATATTCCTAAATATTAATCAAACAGCTCAAATGAAAAGAGTGCATTGAGATCATCAAACTAATTTTGCGTAAGGAGACAAATAACAAAGTATCATTACAATGTTCCATAGTGATGCTACAACTAAGATCATATCCATCAGTATAGTTAATTCAAAACAGAGTGGCAAAATATTAAAAACAGATATCGTTAAGTCCATATCATCCAGAATTAAATTATAATAGAACCACTAAATTAAGCGTCTTTCAAAAGCAACCTATTGACGCATTTTCATTACAATATTATTTCAAAATAAAAGAAGAAGCAAGAGCCATCAGCTAGAACATTAGAGACAAGGTTTCAATACGGTAACTTTTCACCGATAACACAGCCAGTTTGTGGAATAATCGAAAGAGGATCAAATTATATGACTTTTACAGCTTAGTTTCGATGTGGTTTTTTCAATATCCCAGTCAATTAGACATTTCTAATACTCCTCTTTCTTCTAAGACAAAAAATTACTGAGCTCGATACTACAATCTCATAAAAGTTCCAGAATTAAACTTTACTAGTTCCATTAGTTTTTTCTCTGATAACCGGGGAAAAAGAACATACTGAAGCGTTGGAACAATGCCGGAGGGATGTTTCGCGAGATCAACAGGCTGACTCCCCTCCAATCCCTGCTCCGTCATGTTCTTTCCTCGGTAAATTCGTTCTAATTTTCTTTTCCCCCCTTACGAAGTTGCACCCGCTATTGACTTCTTCGATTTCCAAGCCCCCAACCGATCATCCAAAAGCGAGCACAGATCAAGCCCCCTTCAAAGAAATCAAACCGCAGCACGGCAAATCGACACGATTGCGCTTCCCATCGACTGCTGAGCCCAGAACTCGCAAATCAACAGATCAACAAAAGTACCGATCCTTCTGTCGAAGCGCGGCACGACAGACGAATCCCTCTTCGAGTAGATCGAAGTGAAAAGCGGCAGATCCGCGACGTTTGCGATGTCGGGAGACGGGGAAGGGGAGCGATCGGGGCGAGGAAGGAAAGGAAGAGGGCGGATTCAAAAGTGGGGGATTTTTATAGGGAAGGGGGAGGAGATCGGGAGGCAAAACGGGGGAGGAGAGGAGGCTCGTGGTTTTTTAGGGTTTGAAAGGCGAGAGAGAAACAAAGAAAGAGAGAGAGAGAGAGAGAGGAGGCGGAGCGATAAGGGGAGTCGTGTTTTCACCGGAAGGTGGGGGTCGCATATTTATAGGCGCCCACCGGCTACGGGGCGGCTTTCGTGTCGGATTCCCATATTTCACCGGTTTTAGTCGGTTTGAGGCCTTCCCGAATAATTATTAATTGATTCGCATGCTAATAAAAAATGCTTTCTTAAAAAAATAATAAATTTAAATTAATACCTAGATTATTTTTCTCTTATTAATAAACTCAAGCTAACAAAATTTAGATGTATAATTTATTTTTATTTGTAAACGTAAATATAATGATAGTGATGGTCGTTCATCCTGTGTATAAAATTGGCCCATGTATATCATTTATTTACTTTCATTAAAATTGCAAGAGTAAGATAAATATTTTCGTACATATTTAGTTGATTAAAAAAATTTAATGTGAGAAAAATATTAAAAAACTATTTATTATTTATATGATTAAAAAAAATTCCTAATGGCCTCCTAAGTGATATATGGTATATTTATTTATCTTGATTGAATATGATAAATAGTAGGGCTAGACTTATCAGTTTAAAATATAAAATTAAAGCTCCTCTAAAATTTTATAAACTACTTAAGGGTGCATGATTGATTTAATATTTAATAATTTTAAATACTTACTAAATCAGAGGTAAAATTTTATAGAGGAGGCTGGATTAAATACTCGGTAAATTAGTACTTACTAATTTTTAAAAATATTATGATTAAAATATGATGGTGCCTTGATTGATTGGGATATGATATATCATCGTCATGCTATTTAGGTTGAAATGGATCATTATTTATATGTCCGGTGATATTAGAACCACAAGTGATGTTTACCTTTCCTTTGTAAACCACAAGTTCAGATATTTTTATAACCCTTTACTCATCCCGATTAAGACATCAGACCGCAATATAATGATGGCCAGTAATGAGCCGCAGCGCAAGTATTCGACGAAATGCCTCGAAGGAAAAAAATCACCAGGCGGCACGCTCTTCGTTCGTAGCACGCAAACTATTCGACGAAATGCCTCGAAAGAACGCAGACACACCCCCGGGCCGCGGCTGCCCTAGCCGACATAGCACGCGAATTATTCGACGAAATGCTTAAGCGAAAACAAACTTGTAAAGAACAGCACAAGGAAGCATCAAACGAAGCCGCCGTTGGCGCGGACCACCTGCCCGTTCACCCAACCGCCGGCGTCGGTGCAGAGGAAACCCACCACCGGCGCGATGTCCTCCGCCTCTCCCAGTCGCCCCATCGGGTTCCCCTCGATGTTCTGGCGAACCATCTCCTCGGTCTTCCCCTCGAAGAACATCTCCGTCGCCACCGGCCCGGGCGCCACGCAGTTGACCGTGATCGCGGTGCCCTTCAGCTCCTTCGCCATCACACTCACCATCGCCTCCACCGCCGCCTTCGACGCCGCGTACGCCCCGTACCCCGGCCGCAGCGCCCTCACCATCGAGCTCGTGATGCACACGATCCGTCCGCCGCCGCCGCGAACGAGCCGGCCCGCGGCCTCCCGGCAGCACAGGAAGGCCCCGCGGGTGTTGACGGCGAAGGCGGAGTCCCAGTCCTCGACGGCGGTGGCCGCGACGGTGGGGTATTTGTTGTCGAGTACTCCGGCGCAGGCGACGAGGATGTGCATGGGGGAGCCAAAGGTGGACTCCGCGGAGTCGAAGAGGGCCTTGACGGCGGCGGGGTCGGAGACGTCGGCGCGGACGGCGATGGCGCGGGAGGGGTGCGATGAGTTGAGTTCGGCGGCGAGCTGGTCGGCGGCGGCGGAGCTGGAGGAGTATCCGAGGACGACGGAGGCTCCGAGGGAGACGAGGTGGGAGGCAATTGCCCGGCCGATGCCACGGGAGGCGCCGGTGACGACGGCGATGCGACCAGCGAGAGGGGCGGCAGATGGGGCAGCCATGGCCGACTAGGTTTGTTTAATGGGACTGCTTTCTCGCGTTGTTGTACCCTTATGGAAAGGACCCGGACTTTCTTTTAATATATGGAATCTTTATCTTTTCAATTTTTCTTCCTACTAAAACTGCTATACTTGAGAATAAATTATATTTACAAAAATATATATTTAATGATATAATTCTCAGGTAATTCCCTTCTTTTTTTTGCAAGCGTAATTCCTAATCATATTTGCTAGTTAATAGTCAAAGGTGGTTGATTATTTTATTAGAACGCGTGATGATTTTAATTTTATCTTGCTTTTACATTTGAAATCGTATTATAAAATATTTTTAACCATATAATTATTATAGTATATTAAATAATATTAGTCAGAATTAAATTATAATATTAATATAGTTGGGATCGTATTCTAACTATTTTTATCCCGTCACTGCTTATTATGTCACTGTATTAAATTAATATTATTTAAAACTCATAATCTTTTTTTATAACTTGCTGTAGCTATTTTTAACTAAAATATAAATTTATTATATCAATACAATGTTACTATGATAATATTAAATAGACAACCTCTTAGTAAAAGAACTCTAACTCAAACATTAGCTCAATTATTCTAACTAAATAAAAGCACACAGTGTGTAACCCTCCTATTTATTATCATTTATCGTTATCGAGTTTAATAAATATTAATGTTTTAATACGTAAAAAATATTAAATGGACGTAGTTGCTGGTTTGTTCACTGTGAGTCTTAATTATAATTTCATCGTACCTCCACTCCAACCATAACTAAGCAATCCGTTAAAAGTAATAGGTTAGTTGTCTGGTTTCATAAGATGGAAGAATAAGTTGGGTGAGTATACGGTGATAAAAAGTAATTAATATTACACATATGAAAATATTGTCTTCCATACGATGCTATTAATATATATGCCGACAATGAAGGCGATAAGAATGAGCCGGCCATCCAATTGGGGAGTCGTCTGCCCACCCAAATTTGTCTCCCTTGGAAGTTTAGGGAAGATAATGAGGGCCGGGGACAAGTTGAAGAACCTTTCAATCCCAACTCCCCCCCACCTCACACAATCTATATACATTTTATTAATAAATAGTATTATCATAAAATAGAAGCGTCTTTTATACATAACTATTCTCAACGAGTTATTAGCAATATCACTATTTTCCAGCAATTAAATTAATAATAATCTAAGAATTTACTTTCCTTAATAAACTAACTTATTTTATCTTTTAGAGCCTATAAGCTATTTAAATTTTTTTTTAAACAAATACATTTTTTAAAGTCATGCAGTTCTAAATTCATGAACTCTCAAATTTTCTACCATTTTATTCCATCAAACATTTTAAGGATAAAATGTTTAAAAGAATATTTTGAATTTAAAAAGATAAAAAAGTGATGAAATAAATGGAATCTCAGTCCCTTAGGCTTTTCAAATGGGGGGTTAAACAGATAACTACTCACTTCCCTACCCGGTGCACGGTTGGGCGAAACGCAGTGGGGGCGTGTGTAACCGGGACGAGTGGGAAAGCGACGTAGGGAAAGTAGATTTGAAGCTCCTGTTCCTAATAAGAAACCACACAATCAGAATAGATCGAGAATTAAATAAAAACCCTAACCCTACCCCTCTCCTAATCCTCGAAATAAAATCTCATCGCCTTCTCCTCCTCCTCCTCCTCCCCCTCTCGGAAGCAGTTTGCTGGGGGTGTTCGTGGCTTCTCTCCTTGATCGATGCCCTGCCGCCTCGATTTCTCCTCTTCGCGCTCGATCGCGGCTGCGTTCGGGTAATCGCCGATCCCTGCCTTGCGTGGAATTGTATTGATTGGATTTTTTTTTCCAGGTGATGTTGCGGAAAGTGAGGTAAGGGAGGGTCAGTGTTTTTCGTTTGAATTATTGGTTCTCGAGCTCCAATTCGAGTGCTTCGGTTTCTTTTTTGTGAAATCGAACCGATGTGCTCGGGATAATATTATCTAGTCTTTTTTCTCTTGATGTTGATTCTTCCTGTCGATTCTTTATGGGTTGTATTCTTATGTGCCTTTTTATTTATTTATTTATTCGTCCGGATACGAAAAGGAAACCCTTTTCTTGTGTCAATCGAGAAAATTGCTTTTGCTAAAGATCGGTCCTTTTTCTTTCTTTTTTTTGCGTTATCATCCATTCGATCTTTCCTCGATTGCCAGCTTTATTTAATCTGGCTATGTTCTTCTGCGCTTCTCTATTCCATCTTAATTGCAAAAAAAAGCTTTTTTCCTGGTGATTTTATAGTTATTTGTGCTAAATACTAAAGATTTTTCTTCATGATTGGTCTTATTTTATCTCCGTTACCTAGAAAGTTTATGGTTTTCATGATATCCATAACTGTATTACGGAAAATTTTATGATTTCATATAGTTTCTCCCCTAAAGAAGTTTTTCAATATCGGAACAATATTCCAAGATATTTGAGGTCATGTTTAATAAACTAATCAACTATAGTATTGCCATGCTTGTAATTATGATCGATTATGTAGGTCCTGTAATATCTACTCACTTGCAACCCCGACGAAGTAATCCTGACAAGGGGATTATCTGAGTTCTGCTTCAAACAGAAGGACAGGAAACTAAGGATCTTGAGATCTGGTGAATTCTTGTAAGACAGTATCGGCTGAGAAAATGGCACAGGAGGGCTGGAAGAAGGAGACTGATCAGACTGAATGTGAGGCGCCTGAAGGTCCAATTTTATGTGCTAATAACTGTGGCTTTTTCGGTAGCGCCATGACCAATAACCTTTGCTCCAAATGCTACAAGGACCTTGTCATGAAGCACAAGTCCATGGTTTCCCCACCTGTTGCGGAGGTGGAGAAGAAGACCAGCCTTTTATCTCCTCTGGAGGTGGAAAAGAAGACTACCCTTCCATCTTCTTCAGTCCAAATCAATCTTATTGAAGATTCACATAAGTTAGACGCACCCAGTGAGGTTAAAGCTGTTGAGGATCAAGTCGAGGACTTGAGCAAGAAACAGCCAACTAACCGTTGTTTCCAATGCCGAAAAAGGGTAGGATTAACAGGGTTTAAATGCCGCTGTGGTGGTACCTTCTGCTCATCTCACAGGTACTCTGAGACTCATGAATGCTCATTTGATTATAAATCTGCTGGACGAGAGGCAATAGCCAAAGAAAACCCTGTAGTGAAGGCGGACAAGATTGAGAAGATCTGAAGATGTTGCTGTTCTTGAAGAGATTCTGAAGTTGTCGCTGCTGTTCTTGGAAGGGGCGGGGGAATCGCCATTTATTCCTGACGGCATGTTCCCATAGAATTCCAGGGGCCATTATATTTGTGAAAGGGAGTGTGCCATAATGCTTTATATTTTCAAATTGAAGATATTGGTGTGTTTCTCATCAGTAAATAATGTAAAAAGGAACTATGTTCTGTGCTTTCTTATCAACTATGTTCTTAGTACCTCCTGGTGGGCTGTTGAGACTCCATGTTCTTAATTGTTTGCTTGCTCGTGGTGCAAAGAAGCAACTCCAGTGGCTGTTTCATATCATGCTCAACTACCGGGCTACTATTTATTAGATTTTGCTTTATTTCTAAAAGAATGTCTTGTTATGGTCTTGGACCTCTATTCAAAGAAAATGTTACTCTTGTATGTGATTCCCTCTATTGTGGACTGGCAGTTGGCTTTCTTGATGATGATGTCTTGAAAAACTGTAACCAAGTTCGAAAGTAATAACTTTGCATAAATGAACTACCTGCTTGTATTAGGTGTGATATAAGGATAATGAAGATAAGATAATTATCTAGGTACAGATAGGTCAATGAATTGATTTTTTAATTACAGACCTAGTAAGTTTCTCTTCATATTTTCTAATTAAAAAATGATAATCTATAAAAATTTATTTATTGGATGATCATAGTACGTCTCTTCATATTTTCTAATTAAAAAATGATAATCTATAAAAATTTATTTATTGGATGATCATAGTACTTTTAAAGGATTTAAAATTCTTGATTATTACAATTAGATATTTACTTTAAGCCTTACAGATAATAATTTAATAAGGTACACGATTTATACGGGAGAAAGTGACCCTAAATAAAACCCGTGGGCTCATGCCCATTATTGTAATCCCGCTGCCTATATAAACAATCTGTAAGTAGCTTTCCCGCCACTCCGGATCGGCTTTTCCACTCGTCGCGCGTTTCGGACCTCCTCACTCTCCTCCCATCTCTCTGCGACGATGCTGTGGGTCGACAAGTACCGCCCGAGAACCCTCGCCAAGGTCATCGCCCACGAGGAAATCGCCCAGAACCTGAAGAAATTGGTGAGCTCTCCCCCTCTAAAACCCTGCCCCGATTTCGCCTTTTGATCTAGGGCTTTGGCAGCCTGCTTCCTTTTTCCTTATTCCGTCACTGTATCTGTTGATAGGTCTCGGAGCATGACTGCCCTCATCTGTTGTTCTATGGGCCGACTGGTTCCGGCAAGAAAACCCTAATCATGGCCCTTCTCAAGGAAATGTTTGGCACGGGGGCTGAGAAGGTTTTTTTTAGTCTGTTAGTTTATTTATTTATTTTTTCCTTCCTATTTTACGCAGTGATTTTATTTTCCTTTGTTTTGGTGATTGCAGGTGAAGCTGGAAAAAAAGACATGGAAAATAAACGTAAGTTGCTAGAAGTCTAGGGTTTTCTATTATTAGTGTTGATTTTTTTGCGAAAAAGGTTTGGGCTTATACGATCGTAAAACCTCTAGCTGCGATGCACGATCTCTAATAGCAATATTTCCACTCGAAAGTAAAACCTCGTACATATTTCGTGGCTGGCTGTCGTTTTTTGGTGCTTAGTTTTGGAAGTTATTTACTTAAGCACTCTGTGCAGGCTGGTAGTCGCAACATAGAGCTGGAACTTGCGATGTTGTCAAGCACACATCATGTCGAGTTGAATCCGAGCGATGCAGGATTTCAGGATAGGTATATTGTTCAGGAGATTATTAAAGAAATGGCGAAAAACAGACCTGTCGATACACAAGGGAGGAAAAAGTTCAAAGGTAGGTTCCGTTTTGTTGCTTTGTTTTTCCATACTTTTGTTTGATTCAGTGTGGGCTTGATTGGATGGGGTCTTATTTTTTGATAACTTTATTATGCGAAGGCGATAGTGTTGAGTAACTTTGATATGAGGTTTTTTTCTATGCGTGACTGCCAAATAAGTTCATGAATGATGAAAGCGTGCAACTGACTAAGGTTCAGCTTTTATGAGGTTGAGGACAACTTCATCACTGTTATATTCAACTATAAACTGAAACACCGATACTTCAACTTTATTGAATTGAAGCTGTAGAAGATCCTTAATTTGAAGAAATCGTTCTCAATAAACAAATGATTTACTTTAAAATTTAACTGCCTGGTTGTCATAGTTGGTAAGGACATGTATAATTTAAATTTAAAACAATTTATATGATGGAGAATTATGCGGTGCAGGAAACCCTTAGCTATTGACTGACATTGACATGCTTTTATATAGGCTAGGAATCAATTAAAATGGAATTGTTAATTCATAAAAGTTCATTTATATTAGTCAACTTGTTGTTGCCTACTTTCCTTAATCATTTTCTTTTTCATTTCTGTTATTTTGAAATTTTCTGTTATTAATTAACACAATTTCACTGATTTTGCTCTTGATATGGCTTCCTATTTGGCAGTTTTAGTTCTGAATGAAGTTGATAAGCTATCAAGAGAAGCACAACATTCTCTGCGGCGAACAATGGAAAAGTATAGTGCATCATGTAGGTTAATTTTGTGTTGTAACAGCTCATCAAAAGTAACTGAGGCTGTAAAATCCCGCTGTCTGAACATTCGAGTGAATGCACCCACTGAAGAAGAGGTTGGCACTTTTAATTGGATTAACATCTTCTGATTTATGCAGTGCAGATTATTTTGTTCTTGAAGCATGTTGTATGATGTCATGATCACACTTCTATCAGATAACTGGATGTCACATTGGACACTAAAGTCCAAGATCGTCCAATCATTTAATGAAATATAAACATGCCAAGTGAACAATGGGCTTTAGAAAGAACTGGTTCCCAGAAAAATCAATCAGATTCTTTAATAACTAAGGCAAAGATTTATTTTATTTTAGATCTTCATATACTGGCATTAACAACTATGATTTCTATTAATATGAATGTCAGATAGGCAATGCATTATGCTGTGAGTTAGATTCTTTATCACTTCTAGATGTTTTAAATACCATTTTTTGAGATGCCTTGATCTCTTTTTTATATTATGGTCAAAACCTCAACTCACTTCCTTGTAAATGTCCAATCAGATTATCAGAGTTTTGGAGTTTATTGGCAAGAAGGAAAACCTGCAACTTCCACCTGGATTTGCAGCTCATTTAGCATCTCAGTCAAACCGCAATTTAAGAAGAGCAATATTGTCTTTTGAGACATGTAGAGTACAGCAGTAAGCACTTAAGCATGTGTTGATACTGCTAATTCATGCATATTGCACATGTCTGGACATTCACATATATGCTACATTTCCGATTTGCATCCTAAACTTATGTATTCATTCTAGAATGACATTGTCACTACAGGTATCCATTCACAGCAAACCAGACTGTGCCACCTTTGGACTGGGAACAATATGTTTCTGAAATAGCATCTGATATGATGAAGGAACAAAGTCCAAAAAGGTACCTTTTAAATATTTTTTTACACGGTCTTTTCAAGTAGCTGTTCAATGAAAGAAAAATGCTTGCTTGTCTAAATTCTAACAACATATTAGCTTTGCTCAAATTATACGGCCGCTTGTTTGCATATTTTGCAATTTTCACAAAAAAGAATCTACCAAAGTATTCAGGAAATGGGTTAATTCAGTAACTATGAACTACATATGATGAGTCCAAAGTAATCAAATGCTTGGGTTTGTTAGTTTGGCAGACTAAGACTTTTGACATTATTAACTAGAGAATTAATCTCCAAGTACCATGCTCACTTCAACATTCCTTTTGCAAAATGAAGTAATTCTGGTAAACAGAAGTTGTGTAGGAGATAGATTCAACGGTGGTCTTTAAGAAGGGATAAAAGAAGGAAAGATAAAGGTTTCTAGACTCATCCATCTTGCTATCTGGTTAAGTTTGTTGTGAATCAAAATCTTTTATATCCTCAAAGACTCATTAATTTTCAGTCTTCTGGTATTAAAACCAGTTGTTCTATATTGTTGAGCTAGACTTTGTGCCGTGTCATACCCCTAGAGTTGTGACACTTTTGGTGTAAATTTACATATTTCATATTTAGAGGCTCATCGTTTGTTTTATCTTCCTTATCTAGTAGATACAATGGTTACTTCTATTCTTATTTTAGTGATAACCCAAACTTTCTGGAACGTTTTCCCTCTTTCCCAGGTTATTTGCAGTGCGTGGAAAAGTGTACGAGCTTCTTGTCAATTGCATACCTCCTGAAATTATTTTGAAGGTGAAAGATACTATATTATCACTGTTCTTTCATGGGGTGAAACTTGTTGTAATTATGTTATTTGAGTTTTCAGAAGCTACTGTCAGAACTGTTAAAGAAGTTGGACTCTGAACTAAAGCATGAAGTATGCCATTGGGCTGCTTATTATGTAAGTATCTTTTAGCAATATGAACCTATTGACTCCTGGTCTAATTACTGAAACCCTAAACAACTTATATGTATGCCACTGGTCTGCTCAGTGTGACTATATTTTCCATGATTTCTTCATTTGTCGGTTTGCTGGTTCAACTCTTCATTTAGTTATATGCTCACCTCTGCTAGAACTTACTACATAATGTTAATATATTCCCTGTTATCACCCTATTATTAGATATTATTGCAATGGCTAGTTCGCGGTAGAACATGAATTCTAGTTTGTGTAAATATGACTTCAGTTACAATTACTTCCCATATATGCTAGCTCCATATTTCATCTTCTTGTAAATACCCATGGATTGTTAATATTTCTTTTTACTCGGTCTAATTTACTTTTTGTGCAGCAACATAGGATGCGTCTCGGCCAGAAGGCCATATTCCACATAGAAGGTATTTTTCTGCTCTTTCTTTCAATAACTATAGTTGTTTGCACCTATTGCCTTCGTTTTGGATATCAAAACTGACAATTGTTTTTCAAGTTAATAAAAGAGACTAAACCAATTAGTATCTTTCTCAAAGTAGAAAATATTTATACCATTGTGTTGGTTAAGTTTTTCTGCACCCGAACCATTACACGAAAGGCACTTCTAGAACTATTCTAGTTATGCTAGTCCTACTATTCTACAAAATAATCATACCGGTGTTGCTTGATTCTACTTGATCTGTACATCAATACATGAGTCGTTATTTAATGAAATGCAACAAGTCCATAGGAGAAGAAGATACATCAAACCACAATGTTCGTGAATTTGACATCTCTGTTGTATGAAATTCTTTTTATGTTTTAGTACATGTCAAAGTTGTAATTACTCACTTGACTTTCAGAAACCCCATTGGAGTAACTAATCTCTTTCTTTCTGCAATATACTACTTTGACCAGCATTTGTGGCTAAGTTCATGAGCATATACAAGGCTTTCCTCATTGCAACATTCGGATGAAACTCGATGAAGTTAGACCTCGTCAACTTACCAAACCCGAAACAAGTCTAGGTACTACAGTTCTCTTTTGATCTTTATATTTTATGGTTACTTATTATAGTAGTGGTTGGCTATTATATGCATTTCCTCTTGCAGTTGAATGCCAGGAAGGTTAGATCCTGTCATATGGAGAACATCTCTTGGAAATTGCTCTCTGCTCATCTTCTCAGAATTTGGCACGTACAGAACTGCTACAATGTTCTTGATGCTGTCTTCGAACTTGGCATGATTCATCAAATGCTTCCTTTCCCCTACATTGTTCTTAGCTGTTTGAGATAGAAATGTTAGCATTTATGCGGAAGCTGCACCGTGTTTGTGAGGTCCTCCCTAAATATTATGCCTGGTAACCCCCATTTTTAGCCTGTTTTAATTTCTCTATGCTTCTGATCATTAGAAGTATTCCTCAGGTTAGTGAATAAACATCGCTTCTGTGCAGTGACAATAGATGTGTTGTATCACGTCAAATTTCATCTCATTTGTGTCACCTCTATTCTAATGACATACCTTGCTTTAGATTGCCACTCGAGGTTAATCCTTTTCAAAATTGTTTTATTATGAGCTTCGATGTGGCAAGTGGCAGTTTAAGTTGCTTCGTATAAAGTTTTGTGCAACGTTAATTTATTTTTATTTAAATTATTCTACTCATAAAATTAATTTGAGCAGGTGAACTTAAATCAACCTAATTGAGTTATGATCATATCTATCCAAGTTTATAATTTAAATGTAATGATATCAAATCTAAATCTTAAAATTTATAATTGCGTATTGAGTCGTATCATAATAATAGATACTGATAAATTAAAATCACAAAAAATTGGTACGTAATATTCACATCCGTATGCGATTCAGTCAACAATTTTGAATTTGACTCGTTGTGGTCAACTACTACTTATTACCGGGCCGACATATTAAGCAGGACTTGGATGGTTGGTTTCCCGGCCCGCCTTCTCTTCTTCGCCCCTCCTCTCTCGCCCTCTCTGCGCACCCTTGAAATCGTCAGAGGAGGAGAGGCAACGGCGATGTTCCGCCATGAACCCTAGAACTTGATCATCCCCCATTTCCCCGTTTCATCCAGTCGTGGATTCACCGTTTCATCCAGTCGTGCATTCACTGCAGATTTGGACCCTTCCGTTTCTTACCCCTCCCTTTTTATCCTGCAATTTTTTCTCCTCAAATCTAGGTCACTGAGAAGCTAATTGCTCGGAGTTCTGGGTCGTTATTCGAGAAAGTTTGGATCCCCCTCCCTTTTTATCCTTCAATTTTTTCTCCGCAAATCCAGGTCACGGAGAAGCTAATTGCTCGGAGTTTTGGGTCGTTATTCGAGGAAGTTTGTATTTTTTCAGAGGCAGTGCGAAAGGGTGTGCTTTTAATTGAAAAAAAATTCTCTAGAATGCCGCCGATCCTATTGTCTTCGAAGGCGATTGCTAGGTCTTTATCCGGCAGAAGCCGAGGTTTGGATTTCAGAGCTTTGTTTCGATTGTTGGAAGCGCGTCCTGACGCTCGCTTGAGGTTGGAAAGGTTCTCTCAGACCCGATGTCTGGCTAGTTTTGCTCGTCCTGCCGGCCACTGCATCGGTCAATTGGTTGGTTCCAGCGAAGTGTTTGTTCCTTCCGTTGGTAGTTCCCATCGCTATGACCAAACGAGGTGGTTTCTTGGTTGTGGGGATGGAGACGAGGGAAGTGCTCTTTCTAAGATCCATAAGGAGCGTCGCGTTATTGGGTATGCGTTAAACTCTACTTTTGTTTTACTTTTGGGATTTGAAAATCCATCAACAGAAGTAATCTCGATTGGGTCATCCATTTTGCAAGTACATTTAATGTGGTCCGAACAAAGTGTCCTTGTCTTCTTTGTTTCTACTTTTTTTTGGATCTCTAGAGATGTCGTAGCGTACTCTGTCACAGGTTTGTTTCCTGAAAAACTTTTAGGAAAATGTTCTCTCGGATAATGGATGAAAATTTTATGCAGATACTCTCCAGAACAATTATTTGCCGTGGTTGCAGCTGTTGACATGTATGAAGAGTTTTTGCCATGGTGCCAAAGGTCTAGGATTATGAAAAGGAATAACGATGGATCATTTGATGCTGAGCTAGAGATTGGGTTCAAATTCCTTGTTGAAAGTTATATCTCGCATGTGGAATTGGTTAAACCAAAGTATATCAAGGTCTCATACTTTCCTTCTTATCATCTGCTAGATATTTGATATATTCTGAGATGCATCATGTTATTGTAAATATGCTGCCTTTTGTTCCTTCCTAGATCTGTAATCTTCAGCATTGAGAGTATTTTTAGCGATATCCATTTCTCAGTATCCTGATTATCTTTTTAGAGTGCTGATCACTTGAGCTTGATTGGACCATACAATCACCATTACAGATGGGTTTTTACTTGGCTTCGTGTCTTCAAATGCTTTCTTAGATTGAGTATATTATTACTTGATTAACTCATACGTTATAGCAAAGATTATTTTTCATTCCCAAAAGAACTATGAAGAAAGTTTTTGATGAATTTTAAGCAAGATACGTGATCAAGAAATTACACCTTAGCAACTAAACTTAAGAATAAGTGACATAAATGTGTACTATGAAGTTATGAATTACTTTCTTGAGAAATGATTTTTAACATAGACCTTTTCCTTACAGTGAAACTGCATGGTTTTGATTCTAACAAATCTATTTAACTAGGGATGTCAATTTGAGCCACCATGACTAGCTGTCCTATTTCCAACCCTTGACTGATATTTTGCCTGATCCCATCTAGTTTTTTCTTGCATCCCCACCCGAATCCTTTGACTTAATCCACCTTTTCTTACATCATCCTTATTCACACGAATGTTGATTTCTATAATATGTTTAATTTTTCTAAAACCCATTGCAAACTTGCACTTGACCCCATCCTCACCCCTTTATATTGGCATCCTGCCCCATCCTGCCTCATGGGTGGGATGTATTGGGAAGATCAATATCTTTCCTTCACTTTTAGCACACACACACCATCCTACAACATTGCCATCCCTAATTAAGGATGAGTTGTACCACCTGTCATAGATATGCAAGACTAGACTTGCACAACTTGTTATTAGGCAATAAGCTAACATGTGTGTGTGAAATAGGATTAGACTCATCTTGTGCGATTATTGTGCAGGTGATTGCTGGGCAGTAGGCAATGGCAAACCCCAGATGCCTAGCCAATGCTCACTTCAAGTACAATGTGTGCATCTGAATATAGAAATGCTGAACCTCTCAACATAGCTTGCCTTAGAAAATATAACAGTGTGGGCTTTTAACTCTTTATAAATTGCTTTATGGATATAAGGATCATCTTCTGGGAATGGATATAGTTTATTGACTTACATAAACTTAGTCTCTTTACAACTTTTCTTTTTCCAAAATGGGTATTGATGGTCCATTTATTTATACCACTGGTGAATAGATTTGATCTAGCAGTCAGGTAAATAAATAGCGGTATTCCTGAAGCATTGGAGATTGTTAGTGGTTTTGTGGCTATAGACTTTGTCAGGTTATGTTAATTAATTCAATGATTTTCCCCTTGGATTTCAACTCTTTATATTGTTCTTTTCCATCATCCTATAGAGATGATTTAGCACCAATTTGATTATTCTATGTCACATATCCATCAAGGGTCAAGTTCCTTCTTATCCTCTACCATGGCATTAATTTTCTTTATAAAATAGTATTGAAACCCCAGTATGTATTGGCACATCAACTTTTTTTTCAACCAATGTATTCTTTTGTTCGTCTAAAGAATTGCTTATAGTTTTGAAGTATCTAGCCGTATTTTGGTTGCAAATAGTACCATGAAAATGCTCATGCTTGTGATCCTTTGTTTGCTGGAGCTAGTTAAAAGAAAAATCCACCTCGAATCCATGGTTGGGACATGAATTTTTTTCACTCGTGGTGGTTTCACTAGTTAGTTAATCATTCAATTGTTTTACTGATTCTGAGTTCAAAGTCAACTTCTGTGTATTTTCAAATATTTATCTGGGCTCTAGTTGTCTTTTGCTTTTACTTCATCACATACGCTGTTTTCTAAATATTGTGATGTTTTTCTTTTTGTATACATATTATCAATCAAAGAAGGTGCTCATTCTATATTATCTTTGCATTTCTTGCAGACCACTGCTTCAGACAGCGGCCTTTTTGATCACTTGATCAATACCTGGGAGTTCAACCCTGGTCCAGTTCCTGGATCTTGTGACCTTAACTTCTTGGTTGACTTCAAGTTTCAATCACCTCTATATAGCCAGGTAATATTTAACCTTTGGTTCCCCAGAACCTAAATGATACCTTCAATTGAAAACTTCGGTTTGATACCTTACACTATTTTGATTCCCTTTGATGCCCTTTAGTTTGTATTAGTTCACGAGATTAGTAATACTTATTCTATCCTTGTATATTCCCGGTGGAATACTTTGTTCCTTCGGTGGTGGAAAATATATCAACAATAGAAATTTGGATCATTAGTTATTTTCAAAACTATCCTTATGAGTATAATAGTCATGCCAAAATTCTAAAATTAAAAATTACTCCAGACGCTGAAGAAACATCTTTAAACGCAAATGGAGTTAGTAGAACCTCCTTCATGACTTGTCATGACTTTTGTTCAAAATTATCCGGAGGGGATGGTTATACAATTTGATTCCATAAGCATTCCAGATCTTCTGCTGGCTTCTTATTTATTTGCATATTGTTGGCAGGTGGCATCGATGTTTTTTAAGGAGGTGGTCTCTCGACTGGTTTCTTCATTTCTCGATCGCTGTCACAGAATCTACGGCCCTGGCGTACGAGTTCTTGAAACGCCGTATGGACAAAGTTCATAAGCCAGCCAGCCTTGTCTCAGTAATCTCCCTCAAGTCTCAATTAGGTCGGTCAGATGATTCCTGCTGCCGCCGAAGACTTGGTCTGGAGTTTGCTTCCGTGATAACATGATTTGAAGATCTCAAAGCTTCAACTGTGACCAATACCACACCCTCTTGGGAGTCAAAATTACCTGATACTTCATTTTTGTTCTTCCTTTCTGCCCCCCTAATTTAGCAGGATCATAGAATTTATTTGCAAAGATTATCTTTGCTTGGAGAGTATTCAAATCCTGTATTGGCATTAAGCCCCCATTTTGGTTAATCAGAGATTCAGTTTCTTTTTCTCGAGTGATCAAAATCGCAGAAGTCAGGAACTCTCAGTTGAGTTTCACATCCTCTTCGCCATATGATTTGTAAAGACAACCACCCTCGTAACATATAGAGATAATTGTAAAGATATCCCCTCTATGCATTGAGGTTCTTATAAAGTTTACTTTCTAAATTGTAAACACTACATCTCTCATGTTTAACCAGACTATGTATATGTATATATATATATTACTTTGGAACGAAAAAGGTAAATTAAAAGGGTCAACTTTTAATTTTCAAATCCAGCCAGTGATGAAATGAAATCTACAGTGACCTTCCTCTGTTGAGGGGGTGGGAGCAACCGTGAAATTTAAGGACAGAGGCGTCTAAATTAGGGTACAATGGACGACCCCAAAAGTTTCATAAGTTACAGACAAAAGTCCTGAGATGACAACCATGAAAGATTCCAATTTAGAAAACCTCCCCCTCTCACACAGCAAGAACAATGAATGGGACATCATTCTTGCCCCACTGCAGATTGCAGGACAAAAAAATGATTTGGCCAGCTTGGACGAGCTCCTCCTCCTCCGCCTACAATATTTAGAACAACCCACTCTCATTCAATTGCCTTTAGATCAATCTGCTTGGATGGTAAAACTCATAATGATGATGTTGAGCATACACACGTATATAGTGAAACTGAATTGAAGATCTTATATCAATATTCTCTTTCGTTCTAAATTAAGCAGATTAATCCTCTACACCATGCACTTGAATGATAAAACAAAGGAGGAGAAATAAATTGAAACAAGGAGGAGAAGAAGGAGAAGAAGAAGAAGAGCAGATAATTTAATTAATTAATTAATTATTCCACCGCATCTGAAGCTACGAAGAAGAAACACCAAATGCTGCTCATTAATTAACTCAAAACAACGCCAACGAAGACTCATCCCCAACCTGCGACGTCGCCGCCCCCGTCGCCATCCTCCCGAACCTCCTCGGCGACGCCGGAGGCGCCGCCGCCAGGTCCCCGGACCTCCTCCTCAGCATCTGCCGCATGCCGTCCGCTACCCGCACCGCCGGGTTCGACCTGGCGCTCTTCCTGCAGAAGGAGAGGTGGGCTCTGATGGCCTCCTCCACGCCGCCGCCGCCGCCGCCGCCACAGCAGACGACGTCGTCCTCTTCCTCCTCCTCCCCGTGCCTCTTATTCTTGGTGCTTCTGCCACGGCCCCCGCCGCCGCCGCCGCTGAGCTCGTCTCTCACTGCCTCGCAGCACAGCCCGCAGAGCCACTTGCCGTGGAAGTTGGCCTTCACGTCGGCGGCGTACTCCGTCGTGCATTCCTCTCTGAGTCCGCAGCACTCGCATTTCATGATGACCACCTCGATCTCCATGGAGAGGGACAGATCGGAGGGAGGAGGGGACGAAAATGACCGCCTTGTGCTGTGAAGACTCACGAGGGAGGAAGACGATGATGCATCATATAATTATAAATAAATAAATATACATACATATAAATAACTCCGTGACGAGGAAGAGAATTAATGAATTCGAGTGACTTTGCAATTTAATCAGCCTTCTCCATTGGGTGGGTCAACACTTTGTTCTTGATACAACCTAATCTAATCATGGTTGTCACCATCGAATCAATTTTTCTGATGCTGCATATAATATCTCTATATTCATATGTTATCTTAGTAGATATTACAATTATTTTCATCCAACTATTGTTCCATTCTAGTAAGAATATTGATTTGTTGACTTGGAACAAGGTATTCCAAGGGCATGAGATAAAATAAGAAGAGGTGGACTACTGAGGGGAATCATCTTCTTAACTGAATATTTCTAGAATAAAAATAAGTGATCACTCCATTCTTTGTGTCCTTGTATTGGATGTTTTTTTTTATTATTAGAGGTATTAAAAGATGATAGTATTTATAGATACTTGATGGTTAGAATTTTACTAGACTCAAGAACTCACCTCTTATCAATTATATATACATATATATATATATCATCAACATCTACATTAGAAAAATAAGAGAGATAAATTAGGCACAGATTGCTGCATGATCTAAGGTGGAAGAAGATGAGACAAGGTTAGTTGGCAAGTCTCGTTGCTTGGTCTTTAATTTTCTCCAGCATTTGAACTACGATCATCATCATCATCTTATTTGTTGCTTTTTAATTTCTTTATCAAAAAAATTTATATAGTGAATGAGAGTTAATTAAGTAGAAATGTTGAAAGATAGTTGGCAAAAGAGAGGTTTTGATTGCCACCTACCTAACCATGACCTAAAAGGGACTTCTAATTAGTAGGCATATTAAATGAATGGAAGGCTGATCATGTGCTTCCCTCTTAGCTCTATTAGCTTCATTGGTTCTTGCAATTTATTTAATTTCTAGCTTGGATGGTATTTTTTTAAAGTTAAAATTTAATCCAAACATTAGTTTTATGTGGATACACATTTTGATTTGTTTTCAATTTTAAAATAAGATAACTTAAATTAATTAATGTAATATTTGTACGTTTATATATTAATATTTGACTTGGTTAATGAGATCTTAAGTTTTAATTTATTCTTTTTATTGATTGAGGTAAACCTAAAGCACATAAAATTTTCATATTCACTTCAACACCTTTTTTGTTTAATAATAAATTTTTTTGATTGGTGATAGGTGGATGGCACCTCCATGATATAATAACATGCAATTGCCTTCATTTAGAATTTGAGCTAAGCTTTTGTTTTGTCTTTTCTTCTGCTCATCAATAATTGCAAGCCACCCTAATCATTGCATTACATTAACTTTTTCTCATGGTTGAAAAAACAAAAGTGAACAACATGATGAATTGGTTTTTAAATCTTGAAGTAAAAGAGAATTAAGTCAAATTCAATCAATTAAGGAAAATAATATATTCATGGGAAAACACTGCATATATATTTTTTATTTAGATAAATAGTTAATATATACTTGGAGCTCTACAATATGTTAAAGACTTTTTTTAGTAGAACTAGGAATTTAAACTATAATTTTGTTGCTCTTAGCTTTCTTTCTTTTTTTCCCCTTCATTATTAACTCAAGTTTTTTTTTTTAAAGTAATAACCCAATTATACTATAAGGTACATCTCCTTTACCTAACAAAGTTAAGACATTTGCAATTTAAAATAAAGACCCTTACTATTTAAGCAAAGTAATAATATCTTCTAGCTTTTAAGTCTTTGGGTTGGTTGTGAAATCATGTGTGACACTTTAATTTCATGAGTATGCCTTTGCATAGTTTGAATGAGTCTTGTTACAAGTTGTAGTTGAGTCAAGACAAATATGGTCAATGTTGAGTTCAATCAAGGTCCTACCAACTTTAATTTCATGTGTGTGTGTATATATATTCTACCATGACCAGCTTCTAGTCTTTAACTAGCATAACAATTTGCTTTCAAGGTTGATCAAATGTAATTTGTTGTATTCATGGGTCATGTCCAACTTTGATTTTTTTTTAATCTCTCTGTAACTTATAGAAAAAATCAATCAATTTTGATTGGTGGATATTTTTGGGAAGTCCAGTCTTTCACTTGGCATCAAGCCAGGAAAATGTTTACTTTTTATTTCTAAAACTTCAAAAAAAGCTGTTTTCATTGCCTTTATTGGATGTGACTTCTTAGGGTCTCAATCATCTTATCTCACACACACATATAAACTTCTTTTATTTTTTTCTTTAGTTTGACACACATATATATATACACTGATTTCCTAAAATTGTAATAACATTTCAAAGTAAGCCAACTGGATCAAACCTATGAATTGCCTCTAATTTGGAGGCATATGAATACCAACTTATTATATTAGTAACTAAAATTCTAAACTATTGGTCAATATTTTTATTGGAACTAAAGTCCAACTTATTATTATGTGAATTGTAGAAATATGGATTTTATAAAACTGATTCAAACTGACTAGTCCAAGAAAAAAAAAGTTAAGTCATACTGATTGTTTACTTTGGATTTCTCTGAGCTAGAATTACCTTTTTTGTTAAATATATAAAGTGATGGATCCCATACATTTTTTAAAAAAACTCTAGCATTACTCAACACATCCATGCACAGGAACAAATAAGATTGATGATGAATTTGTTCCTTTGAGGTGTTTTGTCCACAAGCAAGAGAGTTTGGTTGTGTGAAGGAAGCGATTGAGGATTGGGAGGAGGAGGAGGAGCCTGCCACCCAAGTGATGGAAACATGGCCAATCCTGCCCCCAGTTTGAAAAGCCAGTTGGATGAGCAGCATGAGTGAGTTGTGGAGTGAAAGAGATTGGTGCGTATATCCCTTTGTCCATGGATTGAGACTTCAATCTGGTCTATTTAATAACAGATGGAGTTGAAAATACTTTCTCTTTTTCTTGATATGATAAATACTACATGAATCTGACTAAAAAGATGTAGTCTTTTAAGAAGAGATTTTAGCATCATCTCAATCTGATGTACCAGATGAAGCAAACCAAAAAGTAAAAGGCAGAGTCTTTTAGGAAGAGATTTTAGTATCAATTCAGTTTGATACCATGAGAAGTAGACCAAAAAGTAGAAGGATGGTATATAGAAAAAATAGTAAATCTTAATTAAATGACCAACAAAGGTTTGGTTTAAGAGGAAAAATGTGAGGAGGAGAGATGGATTTAGAAAAAAAACTCAGCTTTATGAATTGACTGACATCTGGGGTTTGGTAGCCACTACGTTTTTGGCATTTGGCACGGCAAAATTGAAAATGAGTAATTGTTCTGATGAGCCAATAATTTCCCTACACATATTTCCACTGAAAGCAAAAAAGTTGAAAGCCACATCTCCAAAATCAGATCACTTGCAATTGGCTGCAGAAGGATAATTTCTCTCTCTTTTATTTTCTTTTTCCCTAGGGCTTGAAGAAGAAGAAGAAGAATTATTAGGGTCTGCTTGATTGATGCAGGGTCACTAGCATGGATGATGGATGGGAGAAGAAGCAATTCTTTGTAATCTTCTTGAGAACAAGACAACCACACTTCATTGATTTTTTTTTCTTTTTTTTGAGGTTTTTAAAAATTTGATGATGCAGTGAAGCAAAAAAAGACAAAAAATGTCAAGGTAACATCTACTCATTGAACAAGCAAAGGAATTTATTTAATTGCTGATGGAAATATATATGTGGGAATAAAGTTTTGTGTGGAAATTACCACTTAATTAATTTCTCTAAAACTTTTTCCCAATAATCATTATTATGCCAAGCTCATACAGCAAAATAACATCTTCTAAAAGACGGAGGAGGAATACATGGAGATGACTATAGATGACTATATCTGCACACATATATTCACCAAAAACAACATGAGATATACTTTCAACTTCAACTCATACACAAATTAATACAACCATAATGTGGTTTATTTATAATCTCTTACTTTTAAAAATTGATTATTTTTCACTTCATTCTTAATTTTTATAATAATTTGTTTTTTTTCTTTATCAAAATAATGAAATAGTAAATTGTAGTTTGTCCTCTCAATTTTGAACATATTAGTTTTCTCTGTAAATATTAAAATAACAACTTGAACATCACAAAACTTTATGACAAGTCACAGTCTTCCTTCATTCAATAGTGCTGGTATATGGATAAGTTATCCTAATATTTTTTTATTTTATTTAAATTACAAGCCACTTGAACAAGGAACTACTGAGAGCATAAACCATGGAATATGTAGGGGTTGCCATCATCCATATAATAACCTTTTTAAAAAAATATTATTATTTCCTTGCTACTTTTTTTTAAAAAAAAATCCACTTCAACTAAATCACTGTGGTATTTATTTTAATACCATATCAAATTATCAATCTCTTCCCAAGATAGATTTGAATATTATTTTTTTTAATTTTCCTATATAAAATGATAATGTTATGTAACAGTGCTAATAATTAATGTATATTATTTTCTTCAACCACTCATCTTTCCACAGCATATTTTTTAATATTTATAATTATAAAATACTAACTACATATATTAAGTATATTATTTGTTTTTATTAAAAGATAATGTTTGAATGACTTTTTTTAAGCAAATACTTTTACATACTACTAAGTTGAATGGATTGATATGACATTAGTTAACTATTAAACGAAGGAAGAAGACAGACTCTTCTGATTAATTAATCAATTAATTAATGCCCAACAGTTCACTGTCAAACCCACCAATAATAATAAAAATAGTAAAAACAATATAATAATAATAAATATATGGATAAGTGCAAGTATCTTCTCAATATTAATCTTAATTACATAAGATATACCCTTAATTTTAAAATAGTAGGAAATAGTAGATACTAATTTTTCTAGATTATTATTATATTACATTCCATGAAGTCATCAAACCCACTTAAAATTAACTTAAGCTCGATAATATGTTACAATAAAATAATAGAATATATCATATCATAAACTAAGCATATGTGTATATATATAATAAGCTTTATAATGCCTAATCCTCCCTCCAATTAATAAACATTATAAACAATGCAAAATTATTGCTAATATATATATTTACGAAGTATATAAATTAACTTTTTTAAAAAAAAAGGGAATTAGAATTTTTTTTTTTTTACTGCGGAATTAGGGTTCTTGGTAAATTGCCCTACGGATATTGAAAAAAAAATTCTATTGATGTGATATCAGAAGAAGAAGAGCGAAAAAAAAAACCGCTCCTTTCTTTTTCTTTCTTCCTCCAACAGTCGCTAAAGTTAAGAAGATGATTTCAATGGCGCTCGTTGGTGGACTCCACCTCTCTCTCTCTCTCTCTTCTGCGTGTGCATGATGTGATCCCCACGCACAAACCCTCGCCTGCCCTTCCTCTTTAAATCGGCGCCCATTTCTCCGATTCAGTTCATCGTGGATCGACCACCACCGCCACCTGCTTCGCGGTTCGATCTGCATGTCTGATTCATCCTCTCTGAGATGTTGGCCGCCGAGACAGTGAGGGAGGGAGGGGAAAAGCGCCATCTTGATGAGTTCGTCATCGTTAAAATTGGGTTCTTGAGGTTCAAGTTCGAGAGCTGGGGCGTATTGTGGATTCTCCTTGCCTTCGAACGGCCAATGCACCAGAAAAATTGAATCTTTCATCATCTTGTAAAAAAATTGGATCTATTTTTTTGTCCCTTTCCCCCACTCCCTCGGTTGAAACATGTTCTTTTGAAATATGAGTTCTTTGCTGAATCTTTAGATCGAAGAGGAGTAATCAGTCTCATTCATGTTGTAGAAAGTGGGGTTTTTGACACCCTCGCCTTGAACAGTTCTGGAAGAGATTTAGAAAGCGAAGTTTGAGTTCTTTGTTGAATCTTTATGTTATTTCAAAGTTCTGCGGAAAGAGGAGCAGGAGGCAAGATTCCAGCATCAAACCCAGGTCAGTTTATGTTTATTTCTTTCTTTTTCCTTTTTGTAGTTGTTGTCGTCTTTGTCTTTCGAGCGGGAGATGGAAAGAAGAACATCTCCTCTTTCTTCTTTTTTTTCTTTAAACCTTTTCTTTTGAGCTTTCTCTTCTTCCCTGTTTGAAACCCTGAATCCCTTTTATTGCGTTACATCTACAGAATCGATTTATTTGCGGAAGATATCAAAAACTATTGAGGAAGAGCAACCACTAATGTCTAATTTCCATTCCCTCCCATCTCCCAGTGGCAGCAGCAGCAAGCCCAGGTCTTCCTCACTCTTCCCATCTCCAACCCTCTTTGTAGGGTTCTCCCCGAGTAGCTCCGCAGACTCTGAGGTTGCCATGAGCCCTACCTCCATTTTGGAAACCAAAAGCTTGTCCTCCATTGGGAGCCACCTCTTCTCCGATGGCCACCAAAAGAAGCCATCTTTCGATCATAATGGGATCAAACAACATCCTTGGATAAATGGCGACTCGAAAGCCATTGGACTCGGCATCATCGATGCCCTCAACGATGAAAAATCCGATGGAATCTCACCCCAGTCGAGGAGTAGAATGGTGGTGTTTGGATCTCAGCTGAAGGTCCAAATCCCTCCCCTTGGCCCCAGCTCAATTTCACCGGTTGGATCACCGATAGATTTTGGCATCAGGAAGAAGGACTGTCAGCTGACCTTGCTCTCCCCCGCCTGGAAATCTCCAGGCCTTGAGATGCCAGCGTCTTACCCTCGGGTTTTTACCAGAAGCATCTCCATGAAGGAGATGGAGCTGTCGGAAGACTACACCTGTGTGATCTCCCACGGGCCGAATCCAAAGACCACACACATCTTTGACAATTGCATCGTGGAGGACACTGGAGACGGTGGCTTCACTCCATCAATGAAACGAAGCAGCTATGAAGCTGATGGCTTGAGCTTCTGCTGTGCTTGCAAGAAGAACCTTGAGCAAGAGAAAGAGACCTTCATGTTTGGGTAAGCTTGAAAATTGCTTTTATGAATTGAACTAAATTTGAACATGGTTTAGTTTAATTAGATTCTTTTCTCACACAACTCTTGCTAATATTCCCAAAGTAATAATAAAAAAACTTCACTTATAGTTCTATCCTTAAACAGTTAGAGTTTCTCTTTGGAGATCTCGAAGATGTCTTGGAGATCTTATCTATTTGTCACCCAGGTGTAAGAATGCTGTGAACGTTTTCCTCTAGAGATCTTGAAGACAGCCTTTTTGCCGTGCAAGGTGAAGTGCGGACACTGATCCTGCCTAAACCTAGTAGTCATGAGAGCTTAGTCCCACTCTGGTCGTCCTTTTTATCCAAGCAAATTTGCTCATATAGATGAACTTGTCCCTTGCTGGATTGTGCTTCCCAGTGGTCAATCCAGGCTTTGCGAGCGTGACTGTCTGATTCCTTTGTCTTTATTTTAATTTGAAAGGACACCACTGCTTATTTTTGTTATGTCGGAGCCATGTCCAAAATTCTATGCCATTAGGCCTTGTACTCGTGCCACTGTTGTTGGGGCTCCTAATGTCTTCATTGTCCATTCACTCTGGAGGTCCCCTACTATGAGCTTGATGCCTGCATGCTCCCTTAAGTTAGGGTTATTTCACTTGGATGAGTGAGAGAAAACGATCCTGTGTTCTTCCCTTGTAAAAAGAAAATCTATGAGAGATGAAATTGAATCATGTAGCCGACTTCAAGTACTAGAGATACGTAGAATCTAATCCATCTTTCACTACTTGTCTCTTGCAGGGATGGGAAAGCATTCTGCAGCAGCGAGTGCCATGACAAAGAGATGCTCAAAGATGATGATGGCAACGAGGATGGGTTAGGCAGGCTCTCAAAAGAATCATCACTCAAGATTAACATGTAGTGCTAGCTTTTCAAGTGTCAGAATGTTTTGCATGCTGTGAATTGCCAATAAGCAAACATCATTCATGTACCAGCTCATGTTTTTTGAGAACTTTCTCTTGCTTCAAGAGAGGAGTTAAGCTGATGAGTTTTTTTTCTTTCTCCATTGCTAATCTTGGGATTTTGGTAGTACTTCTTGATGGTAAATCAAGTTCAATCAATGTTTTTTCCTCTTAATCATTTTGCTCAGTAGTTGTGCCTGAGATTACATTATATTGAAAAATTTTGTCTCTTTTTGCTTCACATAGACCTAATTTGCCGTTACCTTGTCTTTTCTTTTATTGAAGATTATAATTAGGAGGTGGGATGTTATGTCGATTTCCAGTAAATATTATTATAAAAGGTTCTATAATGACAAAATACAACAAGAGAGGATTTTAAATTAATAACCACTTGATTATGTTTTTTTTTCACCAGATTCACTTCTCATAATGGGTTGCATCCTCGTTCTGTAGGGCGTAGATCATCATTAATTCTTTAATTGCCTCACAATGACATCAAACTATTATTACAGTCGCTGATTGAGTTTGGTGTACGGGAGCAATCTTGCTTCGGTGGCATCTACCATCTCTTCTTATCCACCGCATTATTTTTGGCGAGACAACAAAAACTAGATCACAAGTGGAAGCCATCAAGTGAAAGATGACAACAACACAAGATCTAAATTTTAAAGAATTTAAGAGAGCAGAGGGTCGGTGTTGAGTGCTGAAGATGTCCATGTCCCTCGTTCTCTCCCCTGGAGCAAAATCGACTTCCTCAGCACGTCCTCCTTAGTAAACCCTGCCTTCTCCAGCACCCTCTGCGACGCCCTGTTCTCCAGGTCCACCAGGGTCTCTCCAAATTTTATTACAAGAGAATTCAGGTGCACCTTTGGAGCAGTGAGGTTAAGATAAATCTACCGACAGAACTCCTGTCTCTCAAATGAATCCATCATGAGTACATGTCACAATGAACAAAGAAAAGAACTATTACGGCTTATGTCTAGTTAGATTCTGATGCATGCTACAGAAGAGACGTAGGTAGTGTATGCAATACCTGCAAAAATAATTAACAGACAATTAGAACTTGGGATGTATCTAGTGAAACCCAGAACAGGGGGAAGAAAATAACAAAGGTTCTTGCTCAAAAGTGCACTAAGTTGGATACCCAGGTGAACAAAATGTTAGAAAAGTAGGATAATTTTAGTTTTTAACTCAAATTTGGAAAAACTCTTTGGCTCAATTAATCACAAAATCAGCAAATTACTGGTATAGAGCTAATTAACAAAATTAATCTTTGGATAGTAGGATTTGCAGGATATCCACCAACTAATTAGAATATCATTTCCGTCAATATGAACTGTTTGTTTTGGGTTGTTCCTTGAGGTTTTTGGTGTACATGTTCTCCTCTCTTATGTTTGCTTTGTAATTTTTTTTTTCTTTCATTTCAACTTTGTTTTTAGACATCACTTTGGATGATATATTATATCATTTCAAATTGATGAAATGAATACAATGTTATCTTTCAGAAAAAAAATGAACTGCCATTGATAAACTCAATCTAGAGGTTGAGCATTAATCAGAAAATACTATTCTTGGTGAAAACAGTAGTGAAAGAAAACAATCAGAAGGAAGTAAAATTCTGTATAATCAAAATGAGATTAATATTTTTCTAATAAATGAGGTGCTTAAGCAATTAACTTGTTAAACAATTTTTTCAAACAAGAGGCATTATGTAGATAATATCTTTTAATAGTATTAGTTCATGTCATCATGGAAGCCTGATCTTTCATGTCTTTTCAGTGCTTGTTAAAATGACACTTCGGATGCTGAAACAATTTACCAAGAAAATAATGTGCATGTGTCATATGTGTATATAAGTGCATTTTTGAGAGATGATTTCTGCGAATGTAAATCTTACCTAGGTGTGGAGTGGGGCAAAAATGGCCTTTACAGCTTCAAAGACCTCATTAATAGGCATCAGCGTGTTAACCTGCATGAAACCCAGATCTCTAGTAATCATGTAATTGTCTAAAAAAGCCGATATTGAGTAGATTCTCCTCCCAGCTATTATCTAGGTCGTGTTGTTTGCATATTTAACCTCTACAAAACCAGATCGGAGTAAAGGGTTGTACCCGTGTGAGAAGGGTGTACAACTCTCCATGGAATGGCTGAGTTATGACTTTTGGCCACGAATCATGCATCCCTATGAAAAGAGATGGTATATTTGGTATTTGTGTATGATTACAACTAATTGAGCTTCCCAATTCCTTCTTTTATTGTTGAAGACTCAAAAATGGCCGAAAGGAGGATTAAAATAATTTTATTTCGTTATTTGTAGGGGTCCTGTCACTAGTACGATAACTTCTATAAGTGGTACGCCATCACATGATATACTTACTAAGCAATATGAAAGAAAATTAAGAAAGCACATGGGAAAAACAACTAAGTAGCTTCCAATAGATAATGAGACTACATAGCTTGCAAGCATGGTAACTTAAATAAATATCAAAATATGGATAATTACAATAAGATGGACAAAAAACATAGTCTATCAAGCTTCTACGAGATCCTGGAAGATGCAGGTAAAAGTAGGTACCTTTCGAACCTTGCCCTTTGTGCCGTAATACTCAACTACAGGTAGGCTAGATTCTACAAAAACTCTAAAACGCTTCCTGATGGTCTCAAGATTATCATCATCTCTCCCCTAAATTATTCAAATATGTTAGTGAGTTAGCAGTCACAAACAAGTGCAAATAAAAGTAGATACAGAATGTAAATCACAGAACCTGATTGCGACTTAAAAGTCTCCTTTCCATCTCTTCCTCTGGACAATCAAAAAATAAAATGAATTCTGGTTCAATTTTTGCCTGAGAAAATAAAATAAAATTGTTAAACGCTGATAGTAGAACTGATGAACTAGAACAACAAATGAAAATGTGATGGTATTGCTAACTTACAACATTCTCAAAAGCAACACGATTCTCTTCATTTCGAGGAAAACCATCAATCAGAAATTTATCATTTCCACTCTCCATCATAGCCTTCAGTAAAAGCTTGACTGTGACCTCTGAAGGGACAATTTTTCCTTCCTTAATCATGTTTGAGATCATGGTCCTGGAGAGGAATCCGATAGAGAAAAATGTTCAAAACAAAATAAAAACCAGTTTCAGCATATTTCATGTCAGAATATATCAGTCATCTATATAAAAGACAAAGGAAGACAATATGAGCTTGAAAGCTAATCCACTTTGCAAGGGCTTGGTCTGGTCAAAAGAGGATGGACATTCGCCAGACAAAATTAAAACATTAGACATGTGTCTACAACATAATTCTCTATTTACTCTAAGCCACCTTTATGGAGTGTCTTCTTCTCCTTATTTCTAACTTTGCCTTCTCCTTCTATAGCTCTCCTCTCCTTCCAAACCTTTCTTCATAGTCGCATCATCACCAAACATTTAATTGAAATGTTAACAAGGTAAAACTAGCCACCACAAATAATCACATAACAGTGGGACTTGCCAAAGGGTTTTTCGTCCAAACAAATTAAACTCTTCAATCCTAATTGACTTAATTTTATTGATAAAAAATCATAATTGATTTATTGTCACAACCAACTGCCTGATTCATACAGTGAAGCATCCAATCTTTCTTTGTTTCTATTTTAAAGTGTATACAATAGAAAATATATCTCTTATGTGTTCAAAGTTTATACGCTTTGAGCAACTAAATGTTTGAATCACTTAAAAAATGACCCACTAATATCCAGGAATTCTAAAATCTAGTCTTCTATTGTGTTAGAATGTTTAAAGGTCCTCAGAGAATTTCGTTTAATATAAAAGGTCCTCGGTGAAGTTAAGATCTTACGTACATTTATATGTTTGATTGGTCTATCTGAACGATACTTTCCCTAATGAATCATGTGGTCTACTTGAAGAATAGTTTGGAGCTAAAAACTTTTAAGGCCTAGATATAGGAAAACAAAATTTAAAAGAAATAGTCAAATACCCATTCCCTGACCCAGACTTGATTTCTGCGCGTAGAAGATCACCAGCACTAAGATGGGTGAAACCATAGTTTTCAACAATTTTTGCACACTGCGTACCTTTTCCACTGCCGGGGCCACCTGTTGCACAGAAGTTCCTTTAAAGTTCAAAAAAAAGAAAGAAATGTGTGTTTCCAAAAACTGACCCATCTGTGTTTCAAGTCATTGCAAATCAATGGATATCGAATACCAAAAACTGATATATACAGACATGATGGAGCAGAAAAAAATGAAGATAATCGATAATTACTACAACCCCTCTTCTTGCCAGAAGCATCAAACTTCTCGGAAGACATGAATTCAGTGGAAGATTTCTGGTAAATCAAATTCTATAAAGAGTTATATTAAGATGACCTCGTGCAGGAAACACTTACCTAACACGAAAACAACTGTGATCTTCCTATCACCTGGGAAGTCCTCTTTAACATCCTATATCCAGTGAGTGAATATTAATCCTCGTACCAACAAAAAGAAAGAATCTCTTGAACAGAACTCAAAAAATAATTTAATAAACTTCCTAAGGAAAATAATAGTGCCACATCCTATGTTCTGCTTCCAATAAAAAAGAACACGATGAAGACACGATGAAATTACAACGAAGCTTCGATACTTTGTATTCTAGATCAAAATGCATGCATACATCTGTGCAGTAAGAACCAAACATAGAATACCTTGCTTGAATCAGCTGATGTCCCCATCAATATGACCACGTATTCAAATAAAGGTGTCTGCAAGGGCAAACAAAAGACAGCTTAGTCCGTAGTCAACGAAAATACGTTAATATTCAACGAGGCATCTATTGATTTTGAATAACGCAACCAATGCAACATCCAGGTTCACCAAATCCTATCGCCTAGCAGTAACCCTAGACGGTCGCATCGATTCATCCCGAAACTAAACCTATCAGGACGAGCGCCTACTCGGACTCTCACGAAGATAAACTGCGAAAGACCTAACTCCAGAACCTCAAGAAACAACCGGATCTAAAAACAAGAAGCAAGCCTCGGGATCAAAAATGAAGCAAACGAAGGAAAACGTCTACATCCAAAACCCTGCTACGTAATCAAGGAGTTAGAACAAGAAAGAGGACGAGGACGACGGGATCTGAAACCTCGCGGGGGGGGAGGGAGGGAGGCAGTGAGCGAGGACCTCCGATTGCGAAGCAGGTTCTTCGTCGACAACCACGGCGAAGGGGGTCGAGCAGAGCGAGAGTTGGGAGGAGGGAACTGGAGAACTCGGTATATATTTGTATTTATATATAAATAAACGATATAATAAAGTCTGACAAGTAGAAAGATAATAATTAAATTTTCTCATTTTTAAAGTAAATGTAAAGAGAATTTATCAACTTCTGTAATTTTTAACTCAAATCAAGTCAAAGGAAAAAATATTGAAGTTGATAAAAAAATTTGTAAATGCAATTTCGAATATGAAAAATAATAATTAATATGATAAGAGTTTGATTGTAATATTAAAAATAGATTTCGAAATTAAGTACTTATTAATTTTTGAATTAATTAGAATAATTTATATTATTTAATTGGTTAAAGTTAGGGGTTAAAAGGCTTATATTGGAGCAATAGAATCTTTTACTTTTTGAATTTTATCAGATTCTAGTGTTCATTTAAATTCTTAAATCTCTAACTAAAATATTAGACTCTATACTGGAGGACTATGAGGTATGAGGTCAAGCCTCGTTAAGTTATAATAAAAAAATTATTAATAGATTATAATATGTTAATTAAATTACTTTTAAAAAAATTAATGAATATTAATTTCATAATCTTTGTATAAAATTTAATTATCTGTAATTTTAATTAGATAATAATATTTTTTTTACTGATAAATTAGAGAGGTCTATTGGTATTTTTTCATATGAATAATTAATCTACTAAGTTATTTTAATAAGATGAATTACACCGCTAACAAAACTTCGTTCAAGGAAAAAAAAACAAAATAGGGGTTTGATATATTTTTTTTCTAAATGAAGTTAAATCGAAGTCAATACATTGTTCTTCCCTCGTTAAAAAGTCATCTCTTTCTCCATGGAATTGACTTGGCCTTCCCCCACTTGTGTGGCTGGGAGAATCACCCACAACAACACGCAATTTCTAAATTTGAAGGAGCCATCTTTCTAAAACATTGATCCAAAAATTTAATCAATATATATTTTTTTTTTCTGACCATACTAGGTGATAAGGTGATAAATAGGTTTCTGAACGTGAAAGAAATAGACAGTTTATGGTCCGAGTAATTCATTTTTATCTACTCAGAGTCTTGATTAGGTTTTAATATTCAGATCGATGTATAAATGCAGGTAGGTAGATGTCACCTTATGTACTCTAAATTAAATATTATTTTTTAATAAAAATTTAACACATTATCACTATAAATACGAAAAGATATTTAAGTATTATAATGTAAAAGTTATATAAAAAAGTAAACATTTTAAGAAAGAAAGTTATTATATAAATTAGTGCTTCACATATTCCTTAAAATACTCTACTATTATCATGTACATCATCTTTTTGGTTATTATAGCAGTTGCAATTTATATAGTATAAATCAACATCTTCACATATTTTATTTTAGTAGTTTCTATCTCTAACATGAGGGTAATAATTTTTAAGGTTTATTTATTGCATGTTAGATGTTAAATGATGTATATATCTCTATGTATAAAAGGCGACATAATAACTTAATAATTATTATATCAAAATGTTTTTTTCATCCACTAATTTCCTCAGATATCATATGAGCTCTTGACCTAGCAAAATTTGATCGTAAAAAAAAAATTCTAGATGAAATGGACAGGATAGAATCGTCATAGTCGTTTAACGTGGGTTTGAGCTCCACGTAATTAATTCATCAAGTTCAAATGGTTGACCTGTTCAACCAAACCGAGTTTTAGCTGGTAGACTTCATCATTTCAAACACCATGCAATTTGTTTTTGTTTGGAAAAAAAAAACCTTTCAAACTGGTCGGTGGGCCTACAACATTGACTTGTAGGGATCTTTTGGATACTTCTAAACATCTGTAGACATCGTATTTATTAATATTAGTTAGTCCACGTTAATGAATGAATGAATTAATTGTCTCCTTGGATCGTTCCACTGGCTTCAAGATTCCTTCTAGAAATTAATTGCTGCCTCAAATAATACATGTATCGTGTTATAATTATAAACTTCGAACCAAATCGAGAAAATTAAGTAAAGCCATCTCAACAGTTAAGTTCGAGTTAGTTTGGGTCCGAACTCGGAGTCCAACCGGATCGATTCCAAGAGGTTTTTCTTCTTCTTCTTCTTTTTTTAAAAAAAATGGTATCGAGATGGGGCGGGTAGGATGCGTGCGACTTGTCCGGGGTGCTCCAAACTTAATGGATAGTTTTTTTTTTCTTAGCGACAAATAGACGTTTTGTCCGCAGTCGACAGGAATAAGGCGACTCACTCCAACTACCCAACCACCGCTCCGTGAGGAGGTCCCTGGAAATTAAATTCCGGGCCCGCCCGCGTGCCGACGTGTGTGGAGCCAGTGATCGCCACGTCACCCTCGAGGCGTTTCCAGGGTGACTCGGTGGGACTTTTGTGGGCTGTTGCAATTACTACCTGGAAATTTAAAGGCCTATTTAATGGCTCGATGCTGCGAGGAATGGAAGCGAAGTCGCATCAGTAGTTGAGAGAACTGGAGCTCTCGCCCTCCCCCTCGATCGCTCGCTCGCCCTCGCGATCTGGTGCGGCCGCGTCGCCGTCGATGGACGGATTGCTGAGCCCTCTCCGGCAGCCGCGATGAAGTGCAAGCTGCACCCCTGCGAGGTCGGGGCCGGCGTCTGCGCCTCCTGCCTCCGGCAGCGCCTCCTCGCCCTCGTCGCCGCCTACGACGGCGTCCCTCCTCAACGCCACCGCCCTAGAAGGTCCGAGGAGTCGCCGTCCCCCCCGTCCCCCCTCGCCTTCCCTCGCTCCGTCTCGCCTTACCTGAGCGGCTCCTCCCGCCGCCGTCACGTCCTCTTCTTCAGCACGCCCCAGATCGGCCCCACGTTCGTCGGCGAGGTTGGCCCTGGTCGGAGGCGGGGCTTCCAGCGGCTCTCTGCCTTGAGGGTCCTCTTCGGGCGTCGCCGATCGGAGAGGGGGGAGCGCGATTGCGAGTCCGGCGGGAGTTCCGGATCGAGCTCGTGGTTGTCGGCGCTCATCCGGCGGAAGAAAAAGAAACCGAAGACCTGCTCGACGGCGGAGGGGGAGACGCAGGCGCGCATCGGACGCTGTGAGAGGTCGCGCCGGGCAGTGGATCGGGGAATGTCGCCGGCCGTCGACGACGAGGAGACGGATGTTAGCGGGTATTCGAGCGAGTCGACGAACGGATGGCGGCATCCGACTCCGACGTCCGTGCGTCAGGTGTTGGCAAGCGGGCGCAGCCAACGCCACCACCAAGGCAGGCTCGGCAGCGTGTCGGGGTTCGCGGTTTGCCTGAGCCCGCTGATGTGGGGAACCGCTAGCGGGAGGCGCGGCCATATGGCGGAGGCATCGAGTCGGGTTTCGCAGTTTTCCGGCGACCTGCGGAGCCCGGCGTACTCCGTCCCTCATCACCGCAGCGCTGCTGCCAGAAGCGGTTCGTTCGGGCTCAGACCGAGCCGTTCGAGGAAGCTCGCCGACTTCGGCCGGTTCAACTGACGAATTTTTGCTCCGGTGCTTCCTTTCTCATTCATTCTTCACGACGATGTCTTTTTTCTTATTCCATTTTTGAATTATTTTAAATTATGTAGTTGGTAAAGTTGAGTGCTACTCCCGTATATAAATTAATAAAAAAAAGATAACTATTTGAACCTAAAATATATGTAGATTACTGCTGACATATTTTTTAGAAGAAGTTGGTCGAGAGTATGCAATAGAAAATATAGATTAGGAATTAGAAATGGGATTAAGAATTGCAGCTGATGCATGATATTGATGGAGTAACTCCATCTCCTTGGTGGGATATGACATTTCCCTTTGTTCAGAAGAAATGAGTGGGCTCATTTCTTGCAGGGACATGCCTTTAAGCTGGAATGAGCTCCATAATGCATTCTTGGGCCACCCCATTCATTCTGTCTTTTCCCAGGTTCAAGCAATGGCCATCCACGGCAACCATCATGTACAAGGTGTATCGCATGTTTGTTCATTCATAATGAACATCCATCAGGAGATGATGGATTCAGGAAACCACTCACCTGGTGCAATCTAGAATTCCTAAACTCAAAATATACAGTAGGAAAGAAAAAGCTTGAGTGCACTATCTTCAGTCGGTCTTTTGAGTTGGAATCATTTTGCAGTTGTAAAGTGCACAGGAAACTGATGAAAATAAAAAATATTAGTAACTAGTGGTTGCTGTTGTCCATGTTCTTTATCTGGTTGCCTAATGCAAAATCTAGGCAATCTTTTCTAAGCATTATGTCAACTGATCTAGGATTGTCCATTCAACTGCTCTAGTTTATATCCAACAGTGAAGCCAAGAATTCAGTGACAAGGAATCTTCTTTGTGGTATGATGATTCATTTCGATGTAATTCTTACCTTGGAGAAGAAAATAATGTTTCTTTGGTCAAGCATTCCATAAACTTAAACTTGGTTCGTCAAGTAGAACTTTTGTAGATAGAAGGTGTTTTCTTTAAATCCTATCTTTAGTTGTTGTGGAGCGATCCAAGATCAACAATATCTATGCCTTCAAGGTTTATCATTTTTCTGTTTTTAGAATTTTTTAAAAGATGTTATAGTCATTAATTTATCTTCTGAATGGAGTCAGCGTTTCAAGGTCAAGTTCTTTTGGCAAATCTTTTCATGAGCATGTTCTGTTGGTTGTGACTTGGAAGTAATTTTTCTCATAGTTTTTACCTGGTACTAGAAGATGCTTTGCTGTCCTTAAGTTCATCCTCTTTCGACTCTACAGGCTCAGAATGCTGTATTCCACCGAGAAACATCACTGATAATTTCCAAGCTGGACTGTGTAGAAACCAAATCATCACATTGAAAGAGTGAGACTGCTCCTTTTCCTCCGTAGCTAAAAGGTCTTTCTTGGTGTTGCTAATGGATGTCTGCGCAATCATTCCAGCTGCGGAGCCCCCAGGCCAGTCCTTGTTCCATGGTCTCCGTCCTGTCTGCTACTTGTTCCATCCAAGTGCTATGACCATGTCGCCCACCTCTCAGTTCTTTCGAATCAAATAATACATACACCTCAGAAATGCCATGTTCTTGTTATAGTGTGGATGGCCTACTCCACAGTCACAGGCATACTAGACAGCCATAAGATCCTAGATGAGATGTGGTGCCTCAACTCAATCCCTAGTTATCAGCAGAGGACAAGGCACCAACAACTACTTTGGCAGACACTGCCGAGGGTACGACTCCACCCAAACCAATCGTTTTATTGACCTTTGATTCCTGCAGCTGTATACTTATCGTATTTAGTAGTCCCCTTTGTGCTCTCAGTGTTGTTCTCCAAAAGCAACTTGATGCTTAGCTCTCTAATAATGGCATTGGGGTGGGTTGGTCCAGTGCCATAAATATGTTCTAAAGTTGTTCTAATTGATTCAGTCATACATGACATACAGAGTAATGCTCTCCTACCTTTTAAAATGAATAGAGATTAGATTGCATTAAGGGAACAAATCTGTATCGCCTAATGTAAAAGCCAACCAGTAAGCAGGTTTTATTCATGATGCCCCGGGATTACAGGGAGGGATCACCGGTCGAACTTAGATCATCTTAAAAATTTGGCTTTGCGCCTCCCTCAGTCGTGTAGATTGCGACGAAGTATCTTGATCTTAGTAATTGCAAGGGAATGTGAGAAAGAACAATATTTGTGAATGAATGAAAACAAAAGGAGAGAAACAAATTACATCAAGGGGAGTAACGAAATATAGAGGTTCGTTCACTTGCAAGAAATATATATTTCCTTAATTTATTTAGTTATTTTCGTGATGAAAGAAGATCAAGGGAAATATAGATAATCCAAAATGATGGTGATGATGATAATAATAATAACGAAGGAAGATAATTGCAGAAATTGAAAGTACGTTTTCCGTATAGTAAACATATGCTTTTTGAATAAGAGAATCATATATGAAATAGTAAAAGGAAAGGATGGTTAAAATTTCAAACTTCCAAATGGCGACCGTCACAGCTATAATAACATCAAGTGAAACCAATATGAAGAATTCAAAACTCTATCAAGAACATGCAAGGTACCAAATATAAACAACATTTCATAATTATCAAACGGTAGACCTCATCGGATACTAATAGGATTGCATAATGGCTTTTTATACAACCCATGGATGAATTGGGTGCGAAAGTAGTCATCCAACAATAAGGGATAGCATATACAAGCAAGAAACAACCATCTGTTTGGATGATGCAGGTGCTACAAAGCATATGGCTGGAAGAGTCAAAAAGGAATAGCCAAATGCATCATTATTATATCTAATTATTATCTCCCATGAACGCTGGATCTGGATACGACGGACCAAAGAACAAATCAAGTGCATAATAATGCATTCATCTCTCAGATGAAGAGTAGCTGATACAACCATGAAATAATTTTATCGAATTTGCTGTTGCTAAAAGAGCATGACCAGGAAAAACTTGTAGCGTCCAAAAGCCTACCGGTTTGCGTCAGGAGATATGCATCTGTACCTTTGCGATCAATCGAGCTTGACATTGGAGTAAAGAAGGGTGTCTCTTGTAAGTGGCATATAGAGCAACATATATATCTGCCAAAACCATGATATCAGCATGCGATGGTGTAAAAACATCAATAGACTTGTGATTAAAATTCTGCGATAAAAATTTCTAATGCAACAAGGAGAAAAGGCAGATTCGACGATGATTTTTGGTGCAGCAAGAAATGCCACAGGATAAGGAGAAAAGCTGATGTGGTTGCTTCAAAATATTATGTTTATCAGCAAAAACACAGTAGGGGGCAGTGAATTCTTTAGAGGTTTCTTTACTAGTTCAAATAGTATTTGAGGAATATGATTCCTTACCCCCATCAAAGTTGATACCAATAGGATAAGCCCTGTTATCCAAGCCAAACTTCGCCTAACAAGAATGATCTCCGAGACAGTCGTATTAGATGAACTTGTTTCCGCTAACCATCTTGAAAGTCGTGGCATAGATGTCACATCTAACAACATTCCTGATTTTGATGATGGCTCATTGCTCAAAATGACGACCCCAACAATTTTGCCTGACAGATTATGCAAGAATCAGTCAGAACCCTCATAGAAATTCTCTTTAGAAAATCATCAAAACAATTTGAGAGCACAACTACATTAAATTATCATCAAGTTATCAAAGGTGGCCAATACACCATCTAGCTAACTAAGCTTCAGAGCCTTGACCTAAAAGATCTAGAATTAAAACAGATACTGATGATTAATAATGCCAAATACTAGGTAGATAATCAAGAAGATTTGAAGCTTGATTGGTAGTTCAAAAGACAAGAATCTTCACTGATCATCAGAACGAGATGCGCAACTCAGATGATAAATATAGAAGATAACCATAATGAAGATATTATACTTCTTACTTAATGTCTATGAGCCCGTGAAGATAAACAACCAAGCAATAACATATCTAGCATGTAATACATGTTCAGTAACAATATACTGATAGATTATTAAATCATATCTGGTAAATTGTTCAGGTGCAGTAACAAATAAAAAGCTCGGAGTAGTTGTGCTTTTATTTTTCATCTGTGTTATCACTTAGACCAGGTTTTAGAGTCCCTTTTTACAGAAATCACTAAAAGAATAGTGAAGAGCATATCTGCAGTTTTAGACTCCTTGTACCTCCAGAGGATAAACAGGTCTGCATGGTATCTTTCTGTCTATTTATGTATTGTTAATTTTCTAGACGAACCATAAATTAATTGCTTGTTTGTAGATAGAATACATAGACTAAAAATATACAAATGCAAATGTTGTTCTTATTCGGCTATGAAACTAAAAGCAACTAACCTCGGTAAACCACTTGTAACATATCAAATAACTTTGCAAGCATTGTCTCAAGCAGCTCGACTCCCTGAATAATGGTGTCACCACTACCATATTCTTCTTTAAGAGCCTGTATTACATTCATCAAATTCCCAAATAAAACAAACATCATAATTATAACATAAACTTGAATACAAGTTAATAAATCTCAACAATACAGTCATCAAGTGATAATTTACCAAGTGGAATTACAAATGATTAATTATACTGCTGAGTGATTCTTATATCTTAGTAATATAGCTCGGAAGATAAATCTTGCTAAATATATTGTTTACCAATCCCTCCGAAACATGATTGAGACCATATTTTGGAATACCTAGTGAAGTACTGCTTTCATCAAATCAATGAACAAAAAATATGAATATAGCATGTTTATCTTACAAACAGATATATTCTGTTTCTAACAAAAAAATAACATACTTGATGCCTATACATCAAATGGTTACTTGAACTACATTCCTATAAATGCTCACGTAGAAACATAGAGCACATTATATATACAATTAGTGAAATACTTGAAAGATGAGAGGGCAATAGCATGTAAACGATCCATTTTGAATAATGCATAACGACAGGAATGATGAAAATGAACATTAAAATCCGTGAAAATATATCACCTCAATGCCTGTGAAATGGCCTGTCATAATTTCTGAAGGTATTATATTGCTTTCTGACATATCTTCATGAATTTTCACTGCCCTTTTGATCTTTCTAACCAAAGAAACAAGACTGGATGCAAACTTGAGGTCTGCTTCCTGTAAAGCATTTTTGCACAATTTGTTAGCTTTTTAACTAGATACTTATCATGTGAAGGAAAATGCCAACATGAGTTCAAACTTATACTTAGTAAATGATTTCACCTTCGCTCTCTGCTCTTAATATAAAATCAATTTACCAGTAAAATATGTTTTAAGGTTATTCCAAAGTTAGGTGAGGAGCACAAATAATTCATGCAAGACAATTGACAAAACAACACCAGCAACCATCTCTCGTGCATTTATTATTTTCTAAACTTTCTCTATTTGCTAAAAAATTTCTCATGTTTAAGATCAAGTTTTTTTCTTGCTAGTCATGCATAGAAACAAAGTACCGGACTTGTTTGAATTTTTTTTATGCATGCATTTATTCATGAACACATCCAACTAAGAATTAACCCATACAACATGGTAATAATTGCCAATACTTCTTTTACTAGGATAATATTCGTTAGGATACAACTTGAGACACAAATACTTGGGGGAAAAAATAAATTTTGGCTTAATGACTTTTTGCTTGTACATGGCACATATACAAATTCTCCAACATACTTCCGATATATAATCAATCCAATATCTCATTGGCATAGTTCTACGGAATTGCTGATACATATATAAAACAGATTTATTAAGAAATTTGGTATAGATACCACAATGATAGTTTAGAAATAAGCAAAATATTAGAGTTGATGAATCCAACAAGTGATTTATGAATCTATAAGAAATTCAGCTATGAACTTATAATACAACTAGGAGGAACAATGCCTTAGAAATATGTGCATAAGGAGTATAAATTATGTTATTTTAAACTTCTAGAATGTAAATCCATCAAGCATCAAAAGAATACTGAATAGAAACAAAGGTACTGTAGACTGTTGAACCTTTGCAAGATGAAGATTCAAAGTGCTACCACTGGCTAAAGGAACAGCAAACCTCCCATCTAGAGCTTCTACTCTGCCAACATATGATCCTCCCATCCATTTTGCCTACATTAAAAAAATATTTTTGGATTAAACCAACTGAAGATAAATAGTTTATTTGGAGGAGCTTGCAACATCTAATCATCAATTAACTAGTGAGCAAAACACTTACAAGATCACTGAGTTCCATATCAAGACAATCAGCAGTGCATTCAAGATCCAAAGAGCTGTCAAAGGGAACGACGGAGACTTCATCTTGATCTGGAAAAAACTCAAAAAGTTTCACTAACTAGAACACAGAAGGTCAATATTAGGACTTAAACACACCAAAGATAAGCCAAAACAGTAGATCATGGATATGCATAGCATCTGGAAGAAAAGCATAAGAGAGAAAATTCAAACACCTGGAAGTTGTAGTTTGGTGTTGCTTGAACCAGAGATCCAACTTTTGTAAATATTACCAGTTTGGATAGTTAAGTATTCAGTAGATAGCATTGGTTCTGGAAAAGTACGTGAATTACATAAGCCTTTTGGAAAAACTTATATGATCTGAAGTTCTATAAAGGAAAAGATACTAACCCTGAATTCCACTAACTTCCACCATGAAAGTAGCATGAGGTCTATCGAATGGATTGGGAAATAGAACCTCATTTAACTGTGAACAAAAGGGCAAGAAGATTTAGATTTCACCAGTACTAGTACTAACGCTAAGAATATAGAAGTTGATTGGTGGATATTCAAAGAAGAAAATTGTCCACTTAGTGTAGAACTTTATCATTAGAATACCTCAATGCCCCTGAAAGGTGATAGAGCTAAGGTGATCAAACAGGGTTTTGCCCAAGTACCTTGTAGGATGAATCGGCTGGGAGGGAGGAAGGTGGTGCAAAACCAAGCAAAACAGATACTGTTGCAGAAACTTCAGACAAAGACATCGAGTGTACCTGTGAAAAGCAAGAAGGTTGGATCATGCAAGATGCTATCAGAACAAAAAAGTGCAAACTATTCATAAAACTACACAGATATAAAAGCAAACATACTGAAGTTGCACAGAAATTGAAGATATTACTGAACATGGTGGAAAAAATTCACCATTACTGAAGGATCCAGATTTATTTATATGCCAAAATTGACCAAAAGCACATAATAAAGATATGATATCTACGATTTTCATCAGAGTGGAATACTTCTTAACGTTGCAATGATATTTAAGGGTAAACTGTAGCTGCAAGCTTTAGAACCTTTTGCTTTTTAGCAAAAGGCAGAATTGTGAATGACTTCCAGGAGCATCTGCTTAACATCATTTAAATCCTTAACAGCATAGTCAAAACAAACACGGTAGAACAAGATCAGCATAAACTGAAAAGAAGATAGAAGTAACTCAATTCATGCCATTTTGATGCGTGAATTATAATGTTATTATCTATCTATTTCTCTTATAGATATTTATCTCCTCAAAAGGTAGCTTAGAAATGTAATGGCTGATAACAAATTCAAGCTTCCATTTCGCTCAACAAAGGGCGAGGTTCCCATAACCAGAAAGCGAGAAATAACTAAGACCCATCTATACATGCCCGACAATGAGATCATAAACTCAAAAGATAAGATCAATAGATTACCTTCCCTGGGGCGTCCTGGGCACCATTCCTGATATATCTCGAAGACCCGTCCAGGAAAACGACCGATCCCCTGATCTCCCCCTGCACGGGTCAAAATACGCAGCAGATTTCGCGATAAAATCACGGGATCAAGCAATTACGCAACCAAATTAAACAAAAGCCATGGAGAAGCTGAAAAATCAAAGGAAAGGATCGGGAAACGTACCCTAGCTTGCAGGCATAACGACGACGATAAGATCAAGAGCCCCAGACCCACAAGGAGGCGGGATTCCATGGCCGATGAACCGGCGAAGCGGAGAGGCGATAGGGTTTCAGAGATCCACGAGCTCCAGTAGAAGTAGAAGGAGAGAAACGATCGAGAAGAATGGAGAGGGACCTCCGATGAAGTACCGGGTCGTGTCATCGACCGCTTTCTATTTATCCAACCCGCCTGAAACTGATTCGGACTCGAACACGGATTCGGGTAACCCATAACCATTACTCAGCTTCCATTTAATCCGTAATCCGCATAACTGCGTAAGTCCGCTTATCTAGTTATCTTAGTTCGGATTCGGATTGCTAAGTAGTCGAAGTTTGAATTAACTCTGGGTAGGCGACCCGTTATGGTTTCTACCTTCTAAATAGACGACTAATGCTACAACTTACGGAACGCTGCAAGAAAGAGCTACGTCTGCGCTTGTGTGTGTCTTAAGTCGGGTAAAAAGTCTCAAACCATCTGTTTTTTGGTTTTTGTTTTGAAGGAAAAAATAAACCCTGATGATGTTTTTTGCTTTTGTTTTGAGGAAATAATTTGTTTTTTGTTTTATGTTTCGAGGAAAAACCCTAACAATGAGTTTCCATTTAAACTCCTCTCTCCTCCGCCTCGACCACCGCTTGCTGGCCGCCTTCACCGTCATTCCTGCAAACCCGTCGGAGCCTCCCGCTGCCGATAGTTTCAGCTTTTGTTGTTTACCCCACTGGTGTCTCTCTTCTATTGTTGAAATGTACATGAAGAACCTTCACATCCCGTTGAGAGCCCCGTGCTATTTTCAGCTGTTCATTTGTCTTCTTTTTTTACTTTGATGTGATTATATATTCTTACTCCGTTCGTTTGTTTGCATTTCAACTCTTGGAAGCAAATTATCTTTTTATTTCACATATTAAAATAGAAGGCTTGAGTGTTCGTGAAGTGAGTTAACTGACTGTCTTGGCTATATCTGTTCTATATTCTTATGCGGTAATTAAATGTTGATTTAAAGGACAATTTGAACCGTGCTGAGATACTGTCTTAGCTTGATTAAAGATGTTGGATAGCATGTAAAGGTCACTTTCTGTTGGTCAAGTTCTTTGTGCCATTTGCTAATGAATTGTCCTTTGAAGGTGTTTACCCTTTCTAGGAATGTTTGCTTAATTTATCTAAGTATTTTCATATACTGATTGAATGAATATCTGCGCTTTCTATGAATTCATTGTCCAATTAGACAATCCTGGAAGTGCATATCCTTATGTCCTTGAAATATCTCTGCAACAAGAATTGTGATTTTGTTATCAACATTTCGTTAATTTTGATTTATAGTGTTTCACTTCTCAGGGTTTTGTTTGGTTTTCTTCCTGTGAAAAAAATGCAGGGTGCTGATGGTCACTTGCTACATGAAGTCTTACTCCTGTTCTTGCTAATTTCAATTGAATATCTGGATCTTAGATCTTGCTGTTATACACTATTTTGAGGCCATGTATCGCTGTAGAAGCTTCATTCCAAAATTAACCTTCTTGTTGCAACAGAATAGAATGTATATGACAAACTATTGCCAAGGTGACTTTCTTGTTGGCACGCATTCTCTCTGTCCTCCTTGGTATTGCATGTTGCTTTTAGTTTTTCACTTGTTCCTATTCCAACTATGTAGTCACATGATCAACCAGTAATAAGTAGTAGCACATTTATGTTTATATTTGTTTTTTCGTAGCTATAAACAAAAAGATATTCTTTACTGTGTTTGTCTGTATGACTTGCATACCTGGTAGATACCAACGTTATATTGCACCTTGGTTCTGATTATAGATTACGAAGTAAGAAAAAATAAGAGCAGCTCAACTTTCATGTAAATGAATACTTTCTGATCAAAAGATGAAGTAAAAGTATGAGTCTTTCTTGATTTATCCCCTCTACATCTTCTGTAAAACGGTTCTGCTTTGGGGCCATCTTTTCTGTCTTTCTAAGAACAGTTTATATGTTTGTCTATATTTTCCATCCTTTTAGTTTTTGTTTTAATTCTCATTTGTTGACTAATACTTTCTAAGATCTGGTATCATTTGCTATATCTGGATTCAATCAGATTGCGAGAGTATTCTTTTGTTCCATTGCATAATGTGTTGATTCTTTATTCAAACCTCTCTTGTTGTAAGTTCTTCTGATAGACTCTAACCAGTCTCAAGTTCTCCCAAGTAGGGAGTTCACTTGTTATGGCCAATGGGAGCATCCTACATCAATTCTCTTAGTTCAATTACATTGTATTTCATGTATTCTTTATCATTTACATGATAAATATTCTTTCTCACATTTGTCTAGCATTTGTGGAGGATTTTTTTTGTTCCGCAGAAGATATTTCAACTTTTTTACATTTTTTTATCTTTTGCTAATCAGAATCGATCTTGAGTGGTAAATTTGCAACCTCATTATGCCGATGGCGGAAAACAATGGATAGACATTTAATTATGACAGATCACATCCGCAGGTATTTGAATTCGTTACTGCTTCCTATGAATATGAATTACTTTTTTATGGGTCAATGATTAGTTTTTTTGCATTTAAGTTTTATTTAAGTACATAATATGCAACAAATATCTTGATGTAAATTTCCTAAATGACTTCATGCAATTTGTTTACATTGAAATGGACGGTTTTTTTGCATTATCCACTTCATTTATTAAAATATAATATATTAGAATTGGCTATTCTTTACCAATATGAAGACACAATTGGTTGGAGTCCATATACATCATTTGTAGCTCTACTATTGACTTCTACAGAATGCAATAATAAACTAATAACAGTAGCTTCTCATCAGGTGCTCGGTGGTATCAGAAGCATGTCATGATTCATGTTCACCAGCAGATTTATTGGCCTTTGTTAAGTCTGCCTCACAAAAACTTGAAGGTGGGCTTCTTTTTCACTGTAATATTAGCTTTTCTTTCCTTTGAAATATCTAAATCATCAGGTTATCGATCAATGTTTTCCATGTAAAAGAGTTTCCTGAACAATTGAAGTTAGCTGAAAAACATTATTGTACTTCTATTTTTAGTGAAAGGAGAGTTAGTTCCATGCATATTCCTGTTGAACTTGATATTTGATATTTGCCTGATTTCATATTTTACCTGTTCATAGCAAGTTTGTAATTTAATGTTCCAAATTTGCTGGAAGTCATACAGAATAATGATACTAAAAACCATGCAGGCCCAAACCATTATTGGTTGAATGACATCATTGGTTGCACAAAAGCAGAACAAGATCAAATGTCCTTAATGGTCGTGATTCCAGTTAACAAGGATTTAGACATGGCTGGCTACAGTCGACATGCTCAAGTGTTTCAAAGGGTAAAATTGCTGCAGCAGAGGTAGTTATGTTTGAGCTTATCTGGTAATTGCAGAGCTCTCTATTGATGAAAAGTGATCATTGACTGTGGGTTTCTCACTGTAGGTATCCAGTACTTAGTGTTCTTGCTTTATGCTTTGGTTCACCTGATCCAATCTCTAATCATGCTTTGATCACTGAGGCTGTTATGGAGGAGTATGTCAGCTTTCCTATTTTAATATTAAAGGAAGATTTTATGAAGGTAAATTACAATGCTTCGTTTATTTGTATGTTTATGCTTGACAAGGATTTAAATGAGTAGTATGGAGGAAGATTATTAGTGCATTATACCACATGGTTTTAGCTTTGGAGGAAAAGTGTTCTTTTAGACAGATGTGTAAATAGGGAAATGTATGTAATCATTGGGAGGATATTTGAAAGATGATGAAGAAAATGTACTATTTGATTTGACTAATTTTTGTTTGCAAAGAAGTTAGCATAGTTTCCTCGCAGGAAAATACTCTGACTCTGTTTATTGACTTTAAATCATAAAGTCTGTAATCTTCACCTAGCATTGTTTCTTGCTATTCCATGCTTGGAAGTTACTTGAATGATCCTTAGTTACACTTTCCTTTTTGTTTTCTTTTTATCGTTTGAATCTCCCTCAGACCTTTCTTTAACATAATTACATATTTCATAGTTCTCCTTGTTACCAAGTCAAGGGATGGAAAGTTGAGGATGAGATTTTTGATGGTGATGGTTTTTTGTATTTAGGTCTGATTAGATTGGCTCCAGAAAATCCATCAGAATTGTCTAGAATCATCAGAATTTGTTTGGAATTTTGTCTTAGAAATTGGAGCCGTGGATATTGGAGATATCTGGAATTTGGTGAGCACCAGTTATGAACTGGCTGGAGTTCAGGGAAATTTACCAAAAATCTAAAGGGTCTCTACCTGATCATTTGTTATTGGAGAGAATTTAGAAGAACTCAGCTATATTTGTAATATTTTATGTCCTGCATCTCTCTGCGAATTCTCAACTTGAATTGGCTGATGTGATATTCCTGATAATTCTATTCTTGAGATTTGTGGTTTGGTCTTAGTTTGTTGGCTTTTGGTGCTCAAAGTGTTTTTGGTGCAAACTTATTAGTTTTTACTTTGCTGGATGATCTGATATTCCTGATCATCTACTCTTGGGTACAACTTACTGTTGGTCTGCAGTCAACAACCAAATATTCTGTGTTCTGGACTGTGTGAATTACTCTACTGGTGCCTCGTTTGTCATCTTATTCAAATTTATATTTTATTCAGATGTCAAACCATGTGGGATTATTTTTATCTGGAGGTTCTATAGAAAATTTCGTTCATTTTGATCTGGATGCTGATCTTGGAGTAATTTCTAAAGGTAAATTTTTAGAACTTTTTGCTTCCACTTGCAAATGTATCAGAATTAATTTTCTATTGTTTGATAATTGTAAACAGTTCGTTTTGTATTTTTGATTATGCTAGCATGCCAGTGGACATTTCTCTAGTACTGAGCAGTCTTGAATTTAAGCTTCTGATGCAATCATGAGCCTGTCTTATAGATATAAGGTCTTCGAAAGAGTCATATTGTAGGCTCTTGATCATAGCATACGCCAATACAAACTATCAATTAATTGGTTTTATCTAGTATCTTATATCATTTCGGTTTGTTGACTACATGCAGCAATTAAGGAATACAGTTTGTTTAAGAAAGAAACTATTCCTGCAATCCAGCACACTGGTGGTGATAGAGCAGGCCATGTAAAAGAACCTTATCTTTATCCCTTCAGGAATTTGCTTCTCTGCTACCCAGGTTCACATGTGCTCCTCATATTTTGAATTTATATGGATATGTCCACATGTCTTGGTAACCATTCTCTGTGGCTCATTTTAGTGATCTCCTGTGAGTAGCGTCTGATTTTTCACCATTTCAGGGTCTGTATCTGTTGATGAAGAAGGAAATCGTATATTTATATCTGACAGTAACCATCATAGGATCATCATTAGTAATAGTGCAGGAATGATTTTAGATTACGTAAGTATCACTGCTTGTTTTTCATCATTGAAATTTATGCTTATTGTATGCTTTTCTTGCTTGCTATGCACAAAATATTTCTTTGAAGTAAATTTGCTCCACTGAAATGATGTGAGTACAAGGGGAACTCAGAAAGAGAAAATGGAAAATAAGAGGAAAAAGGAATATATATGTAGACAATATATTTGTTTTCATCCAATTTCTGCAAGCAGAAAGTTTGGAAGTTGATTTTTCCTTGAAACAAACAATGAGATTTACATCTTGTTATCTTAAGATCTCCAAGTTACTGTGCAACGGGATCAAAGCACTTATTTTCCTGTTCTTTCCTACAGATCGTATTTTAAAAGGGTAGAACCAAGTTGGATTGTCAGCTTATTGATTTTCAAACTAATTGTCTTTTACTACCAGAAATGTCTGTTCTTATTATAGAAATTTTCTCTTTGGGTATTGCATGTTTAACTTTATTTTTATAAGAAAAGATTGTTTTTATAATTCTAGCTTATATTGTCGTGTATTTCTTGGATGTGAAAATCTTCAGGTTCACTCTGCAGGTCAATGTTGGACAGTGCTTAGTTTTATGGGAATAGCATGAACATTCACAATATTAGATATTTTATGCCTTAGCTCATCTTAAAATGCTCAATTTTATTCTAATATATATATGATTTTTAAAAAAATTATGAGATGCAAAGGTGATTGTCTATACATTGACATTTCAGACCTTACTTAGGTCTTTTACTATCCTTGTTATTCTGATGGTGACAGCTTCAATTTATACACTGAAGTTTTCCTACAATGATAAAATTTCGGTCCATCTGATAATATATAGTTCTATGCTATAGAATTCATAGTTTTTTTAATTCAATTTGCAGATTGGTTCTTCCCCAGGTTTTGAGGATGGTGAATTTGAATCTGCCAAACTATTTCGCCCCGCTGGATCCTTCTATGATCCCATTGAAAATAGCCTTTTCTTTGTGGACTCTGAGGTATGACATAGAAACATCAGTCTTTTATTCTTCCTGATATTTTTATTATACTAGCTTCCTTGTGTAAATCATCCACGACTGGTATCTCTAATTCATTAATACATCACAATATTGAATCTTTCTGTTATATGATGCATCCAAACAAAATTCCATTTCTACTTTTTTTTTTCTTACTAAAATTTTATCCCGTGGATAGGGAAAGATGCATTTAATTGATTTTTAATTCCTTCATCTTATTAATCTTTTGAATTATTTTATTTGTAGAATCATGCCATTAGAAGAGCTGATATAGAGAAGAGAGTCGTGGAGACTATTTATCCAGCTTGTGCCCAGAAAAATGGTAGTGTTTGGAGTTGGATCCAAGATAAGCTTGGACTGGGAACTGAAGTTGTTTCACAAACTGAGCAACTTGATCCGGACGTAATTAAATTTCCATGGTCTTTGATGAAGACGAGCACGAATGACCTCTTCACTATTGATCGTAGGTAAGACAGTTTTATACTATTCAATGACTACTGTCCTTAATTTCACACAATAATTCTACTATAGGACAATTTCTGAAAAAACAAAGAGAGAGAGAGAGAGAGAGAGAAAGGATTATGAACTCGGCTTTGCCTGTGCATAAGTTTGCTGCTTCACTTACTCCAGAAGCAATTTACTTCTTAATTATCTTTTGCACTTTCAAGTTCATTGCAACAGTCAGCGAATGCTGGGAAATCAATGAAATCAAATATTTAGATTATTTACATGATCATGGTATGCATTATGCTTCGTGGATAGCAGAGGACTAATACAAATCAAACAAAAATGCTTGATAAGTGTATCAATAAAGTTGTAGAGAAAAAGCGATCTGAACATGCAAGTATTGACTCCCTAAGATATGTGGGCGTTGGTTGTCTTGATTATTGATCAGATCTCTGATTTTTCAGTCTCCAGACCTTATGGGTTGTGAGCATGGAAACTGGAGAGGTCAAAAGTCTAGTGAAAGGTGGTATAACTTTCTGCTTCTGTTTTTTCTATATCATTTATTCAACAAATCTGAATTACATATCATACTTTCTTAAAGGTGCCTCAAACATTATGGATATGTTCGGAGACATGATAATGGAAAAAGTGACACTACTGAAGGACACTTACCAGAATATATCATCAAAGAGACCACATCACTTCCTCTCTTTTGAGGGGATCCCTAATGCTGGTTTGCTTTCATCAATAGCAAGTTTTCAAAATGATGTTATTTTATGCGATGCAGGTTGGCTATATTTAATGTTGTTATTCTTCCTATTTTTCACTGGATAACTTAACTTGGATTGTCTCCTGTATTCTTTCACATCAAGCTACTCAGAAAGTTCTTAGGTACCATCGAGAATCCAAGGGCATTTCTTATTTAAAACTTACAAATTTAGGAGTGCTGGGAATACCGTATTGGATGGTTTGCCCTATTGAGAAGGTTGTTGAAAGGTGAGATGATTTATTTCTACTGTCATTTTCTTTTATAAGCCTTATCTAAAGCAAGTGATTGATGTCCTGTTTTCTTTAAACAATGGGCTACAGGTTTTTTTAAGTTTGCTGATTCTTTTGCATATTTTTGATATTGCAGTGAAAACAAAGGGAACTACTGGAGTGTGCAAGATTATCACTTTAATGTTCTTCCTGGTAGGTTATATCATTTTTATTTCATTCCAAAATGTAATTTATTTGTCGACACGACATGTAACTAGTTTCTTGATTCTCATCATGTCAACCTACTTTCCTCATCATGCTGCAGTTACCTTATGCCAGAACAGTGGCATATGCCTATGGTTGTTTATGAGTTGGTTTTTGTTTATGCTATAAATTACACAGATAGCCTCTTTAGTTTTGGAGGTAAGGCACGGAATATGCGCACTCCCATGGCAGGAATATTGTTTTCTGGTTCACACTTTGTCTTAGTATAAAATTGTGGAACTTGTTAGATAGTTGCTTATCATGATAAAAACGTTCTTATGGAGTTTGTCGAATTTGACCCTATATCCTAGCACTTAAATCCTTGTATTCTCAAATTATTTTATCTGACAACTTATTTTTGGTCCAAACTTGTGAACTTTAACATGCAATTTTGGGATTGTGCGTGCACGAACGATAGAGCTATGGTATCAAACTCACAGTTCCATTGTCTGATCTCATACAGGAAGGTGCAACATACAGTTTTATGTAAATGTACCTCAAGGTACTGAACTAGTTGCACCTGTGGATGAAAGTTGCATATGGTGCCAAGCCAAAGGATCTGCTGTAGAACATTTTGGATCTAAGGGATCAGAAACTGGTGCAGAGAAGGTAACACAAAAAGACCTTCTTTTCTCTGCTGTTTTAGGTCTCATTGTGCTAGCTATTGAAATTATTCATTGTGCTTGCTAAGGTTAGTGTTGCTCAAGAATGGTTTGACAACTTGGATAATCTAGCCTTTTCATCGATCAAGGAGGATGATACCTCCGGTCAGGACGAAGAGGAACTTCTAGATAGGCACTTTCAAGATGATAAATTTCATTTTGATTGTGCTATCAACATCAGTCCTGGGACTGCAGAGGTACTCACCCTTTTACTGGATATCCTTCGTTATATTTGTGCTAGCAAGCAAAAAATTATCTTGCCTGGGCATTGTTAAGTTCTTGGACACTTTTTTCTTGCTTGTACGTCTCACTTTATGATCTGTCTATTCTTTTGGTGGAGTTATGTTAAACCACATAATTAAGCATGAGAATTTTAGGAAACAACTTGAGTGAGTGAATCCTACTAAAAAGAACCTTTTATGCTCTTAATCATCTAGTCTATGCTCCTGATGTGTGTTTCCAGGAGTGGGATGATATTGGTTCTGCCATGCTAGTTGTAGTCCTGATTTATTATGATGACAAAGTCAATCCCTTCCAAGGTTTCAACCCTGCATCATTTGTTCTGGTTGAGTTTCACCAGTGTACGTGTTTGCAGAGAAGATGTCCTCTGGAAACAACAAAGTTGGAAAATTAAAGGAAATAACTGATGTGCTGTTATTCTGTCTATCCCCTTCATCTTCATCTTACAATTTCACAAGTCACGTCTAGAGTTCCAAAACTTACATTTTCTATTTTGGGCTTTTATATGCTTAGACCGAAAACTGCCATGTTCCATGGTCAGCAGCTCTTTCTATCCTGTATTCCATAATTATTTATTGAAATAACAGGATATTTTTCTGCTTTTTGGTTGCAGGTAGTCGTCTCTGCTGTTCTGTATCTGAAGCTAAAGAAAACACAATCTACGACTGAAGAGCAGAATTTAGTAGCAATGAGGCTCATCGGCTCCGATAACCCTAAAACAAGAAAAGTGGAACAAGGTGCAGCTATCAGGCTGCTTACAGATACCTTCGAAGATCTAGAAGAGATGATCTTCATGAAGCCATTGCATATCAGAGTAAGGTTCGAGTGTGCCGACCATCCGCGTGCTGTAACCAACAAGGAGACCATCTCCACAGACTCCACAATTAAGGTCTCTGTATCTTTATAGACTAGTTGCATATTCGATTGATTCAGTTTAGTTATTGCTCCTCTCCCAGATTCCCTAAAATTCCTTTTCCCCATTCTACTTCCGTCATTTCTGACCTCTCTTCTACGTGCCCGGCTCCTCATCATAGATTACTCTTCTTGTTTCCCTTCAGTCTTCCTGCACAAAAACAAGGAGGATAAATGATATATCTATACTGAAAGTTCACACTTCACCACACAATAACCTCACGTAGTGATAATTTCTGAATAATGGTGGTTTTGACATTTTTTAGCAGCTATGACTTTTGGTTCTCTCTAGACAGTCAGTATGCTACACTTGTATACTTTTCTTATCTCCACAAGATTTAATTAATCACTTATTCCTCCATGATGCTTCAGCTGACCAAAGCAGATCCTTTCTTTAATTTCCCTTCTTTTGTGGTAGACAACTGAGAGTGACTGCCACCAAACAATAAGTAGCCACTTGAAGATCCCAGTGCCATGCTCGGCTGTCAACTGCGGGTTCTTTGAAGTGGGTGCCACTTCCCTTTCCTTTCATCACCTACCCCTCCCTGCCCTTCCTCCTCATCCTCCTCTCTCTCTCTCTCTGCCAAGTGATGAAGTCGGCTCTAGGCTTAAATATGCCAAAATACTTGAATCCTCGAACATGTAAGCCTGGATTCTTTATTGTATTTTTAGATTCCCACAAGATTATCTCGGGCATTTCACTGCGCCGTTATACAGTGGATGTGCTTCTTCCTTTATATAGTGATGCCTATTGCAATCTGGTGGCCTTGAGAATGAGTTGTTTAGATACTTCTTGTTTTGTTTTATAAAGTCTACAAAGCAGACTCTTTCATCTTGTGCTGCTAATTTCGTGAGGTTTTATTCATTTCATTTGGTGTCATTTGTACGAGATTTTTTTTTTTTTGGTCTACAACGAGAGATTTTTGATTAATCAGAAATAAGAATGTGGGTAGGGTAGTCCTGTGGACAAGGAATCTCCATCTGTTTTGTTCGGTGGCGAATTGTTTGTGGACAGAGAAATTTGAACAAAAGGAAAAAGATATCTCCATCGCCTGTGTTTTTGAAGGAACAAAAAAAAGATTATAGCAGATGTTTAGATTTAAAACATTCATTAATTATTTACATCCGGCTTAAAAATATATATATATATACACATCAGCATCATTAGTTTAATAGTTAATTTATTCCTAATATATGGAGTATATATTCTATTATAATATTTATCATTTATCTTCTTTAAAAAAATTATTTTGATAAATATCTTTAAAATATATTATCATAAACTATTTTTAAATATTATATCATACCATGTCTCATGAATAAGTAGCACTACAATTACTATTAAAATATGATTATGTAAAATAACCATATCAAGTGACTCTAAATATCTTTTAATTGGTTTAAGATTTATAGGATAACAAATTTAAAAATAATGTTTGAATATATCAACATCTTAAGTTAGTAAAGATAAGACAATTAGGAAGCAAATATACCCCGTAAATTTGAAAACAATGTTTTTAATGATATCAGCATCCCCAGTAGCCAAAAGAGACCAAGTCGGCTGGATTTTTCACGTGAATAGTAAATATTTATCTGCGAACTGTATCCCTTAGAAAGAAGAAGAAAAAAATTGAAAAAGTTGGATGCCTCTGTTGAACTGATTAGGCAACGCAGACTTAAAGACTCTCTCTATCCTTGGTAGGTGAACGAAAGCAAAACTTCAAATCTTTCTTTCAGTTTCATTTTATATATATATACAAACAGTGATATTCTACTTACATTTTTTAAAGTTTTATTATTATAATATATTTATTAATCTTTTAAATTAATAAAATTATTATTAAAAAAAAGTATCATATCAGTGAAATAAATAAAAGTAAGTATAAAAAAAAAAGTGGTTGTCTCGTTGCATCGCAAACTTTCCCCTTCCATCTAGAAATTATTCGGATGAGTGGGACGCACGTCATAATCTCTCCCCTTCCATGCTTCTTCCCATTTGGATTTATTCCGGATGGATGGAACGCGCATCGTCGTCTGCGGAGTAGGTGAACCGCAGCGAGGTCGATGGAGATGGAGGAGTCCACCTTTAAACTTCTCCTGCAAGCCACGCTTCCGCCTCATCATGTGCTGAGGAGAAAAAGATACGACGGATATGAAATGTTTTTGAGGGATGATGGAAGGTATAGGAAAAGAAATGTCGGAGGACATGATGATGATTTATAACTTGGTTGGTGCCTGCCTTCCTTCCATTAAATATTTTGCTTTGCTTGCCGAGGGGATAATAATAAACCTTTCTTCTTCCTAACTCACTCGTTCATCTGCTACCGCTCTTTTTGCTGGTGAAATAATAATTAATAATAAGATAGATAGAGCAAATAAGTGTCACCCCGTTATTTAATGTTAGTTCAAATATGCTGAGGTTTGTAAGTCCCATCTTACTTGTTATTTAAGTATTCATCTCATGATTTTTTTAGCTACAAAGTCTCTTTTGTTTTTTATTTAAATTATTATTATATTAAGATCAATATATCTTAATTAATTAAAAACAGTTAAATTCTACCGTAGTAATTATATATTCAATATGAATATGACTGACGACCAACTTATTTATATGCATTTTATCATCTTTTAGTAGTAAAATTACAAGTATATGTTTTATAGAAAATCTCGTGTTTTAGCTCTATATAAATTTATTGAAAAATCTCATTTGATTTTATCTCATTATTTATTTTATTTTATAAAAATTATGAATTTTTTAATTAATTTTATATTTCACCTAACCTAAGTGTTGACCATCGATTTGACTTGTAAATATCAAATGCATGCATTTTTTTTTTTAAAAAAATTGATGATTAACCGGTCAATCTTAATCATATATCTATTTTGGAAACGGCCATAGTAATAGTCAAACTTAGTGCATATTTGGTTAACTAAAAATTGTTTGGTTGACTATTTTAAAAAATTTGACTTGAATTTTTTCAGATTTAAATAAATTTTTTTAGAAATCAGATAACAATCTAAAACTATATTTAATTTTTTTCATGTTCAGGAGATTATAAAATTTTAATTTTTAAACAAATAAACGACCAAATAATTTTTTTATCAGTTTAAATTTTTTTGCAAGATGAAAAAAATATTTTAAGAAAACATTGAAGAAAGAAGAGAAAAGGACACAGGAAAAATTTCCACCTAATCTAAACTTTGACTCTTATTTCACATCATATTATCAAATTAAATCACATCGGTCATGGGGAATTATAATTTCATTGGTAAAATGTATCAGTTGCTTGGACCGCTGAATTAATTAGCCCCCTTAATAATACAAATGGGCCCACCTTTTTTGTCCCACCTGTCGCTTTCTGATTTGGCGGTCTCTGCAAGGAGACAGCTTAAATAAAAATGAGTTTAAAACTTATTAAATTATCATATACATATATATACATCATTAATATAATAGTATATATATAGTTAAAAATAAAAAAAATAATAATATCAAAAGTGAAGAGTAGGTGAGCAGTGCATAAGTATGTATTTATATAATTATCATACTAGTAAACATCAATATCTATTTTATTATTCATGGCTAAAGTTACTAAAATTGAATGCTTCCTACAAATTTGTGATCCCCGCTGAAGCAATCAGTTCAACTTTTTTTTTTGTCGCTAACACCATCACTGTTGATTAATTTTGGGTGGCCCTTGTCAACCTCCTCCTTAATACCTAATACCTGCCTTCTTTGAAAAGTATGACTACCTACTCTCTTTTTTTCAACTTCATTAGATAAAAAGAACAAGAATAATAGATTAAAAAAAAGAAGAAGATTTATAACTATAATTTATGAAAAGTATATTACTATATACAGAGAAAGTGCCTTTTGTTTGCTTTATTATGATACACTGGACCGGTTCGGTTGAACCGAACCGGGAAAGGGTCCGGTTTAATCAGGTGCAATGATGTCCATCGCTCGCTGGGTGCGGTGGCGTGGTTGGTGGGAGGAAGACGCTATAAAGCTCCTCCGCCATGGCTGCTACCGCATCACACTCCTCCTCCTTCTACTGCTGATCTCGGAGGCAAATTGAAGCGGCGGCGTCGGCGGCGAGAGAGGCAGCCATGGGATCCATCAAGAACACGCTGCAGCTGACGCCGGAAGAGGACGAGGATGCGTGCCTGTACGCCCTGCAGCTGACGAGCGCCTCCATCCCGCCGATGACGCTCAAGGCGGCGATCGAGCTCGACCTGCTCGAGATCCTCGCCAAGGCCGGGCCCACCGCCAGGCTCAGCCCCGCCGAGATCGTCGCGCAGCTCCCCACCGAGAACCCCCAGGCCCCCGTCATGGTTGACCGGATACTCCGCCTCCTCGCCGCCTACAGCATCGTCTCCTGCTCCACGGCGACCGACGCCGACGGCAGGGTCTCCAGGAAGTACGGCGTCGCGCCGGTGTGTAAGTACCTGACCAAGAACGAGGACGGCGTCTCCATGGCCGCGCTGGCCTTGATGAACCAGGACAAGATCCTCATGGAGAGCTGGTAAGGGAAACAGACGAGCTTCGATTAAGCGATCCCATTTATGTGATCCAACGCCGATTGTTAAAATCTTCGATGCTCTGTTCTTCCAATGGCGATGCTCTGAACCTGTCTGCATAATTGCCGCAACGAACGGCAAACAACAGGTACTACCTGAAGGACGCGGTCTTGGACGGGGGCATCCCCTTCAACAAGGCCTACGGCATGACGGCCTTCGAGTACCACGGCACCGATCCGCGCTTCAACAAGGTGTTCAACGAGGGCATGAAGAACCACTCCATCATCCTCACCAAGAAGCTCCTCGACATCTACCGCGGATTCGAGGACGTCAAGGTGCTCGTCGACGTCGGCGGCGGCATCGGCGCCACCCTCTTCATGATCACCTCCTGCCACTCCCACATCAAGGGAATCAACTTCGACCTCCCCCACGTCATCTCCGAGGCCCCTCCCTTCCCAGGTACTCCTCCTCTCTCCTCTAAACCTCCACCAATTTCTGCATCAAGAGGCTCAATTCTCGGACCGCTTTTTTCCTGGAACAGGCGTCGAAAACGTCGGCGGCGACATGTTCGCGAGCGTTCCCAAGGCGGATGCGATCTTCATGAAGGTAACAAATACAACTCTAACGATCAACCTCAAGCAAATTCCACCAAAACCAGTAGCTAACGACGCCTGCAAAATTAACCGCAGTGGATCCTCCACGACTGGAGCGACGAGCACTGTGCGAAGCTGCTGAAGAACTGCTACGACGCGCTGCCGGCGAACGGGAAGGTCATAGTGGTTGAGTGCGTGCTGCCGGAGGTGCCGGACCCGAAGCCGAAAACGCAGGGCGTGTTCCACATCGACCTCATCATGCTGGCGCACAACCCCGGCGGCAAAGAGAGGACGGAGGCGGAGTTCCAGACGCTGGCAAAGCAGGCGGGCTTCTCGGGCTTCAAGTCCTCCTACGTTTTCGCCAACACCTGGGTCATGGAGTTCACCAAGTAGGAGGCAGCGACGACGAACGGAGATTTCTATCTGTGTGCACCTTGCTTTTGTGTTGGGTTTGAGCTCATCTGATATGTGAAAGCTTATTATTATTGCCTTGTTTTCAGCTTCTTCTAATAATACGTTAAACTCATTAATACTCGATGCCTTCTGTTCCAGTTAATCCTAGCACATTTAACCCTTACGATAAATAAACCAAATAGTAGAATTGAATTATCAAACATAAATAAGAAATAATGGGAGATTTAAAAATCTATCAACAACCAGATAACCAAACAAGTATTGTGTTCCGTAAACAGTCGTTGGACCTCCGAGCTCGATGGAGCTCAAAATTGAGCTGTTGAATAATGATACGCAGGCCAAGGCCTGGCAAAGTCGCTAGAGTTCATCATCCTCCCTCCTTTGGAAATTGGAACTTTGGCCGGAAGAGGAGGACAGCTTGGGCCTGACAAAACCTCCAGAGTTAACCATCTACGTCCGTTGGAAATTGCAACTTTGGAAGAGGAGGATAAATAATTGCTTACAGGGTTCACGTGAGTGCATAATTAAGATTCGTCCCGTGCAAGGTCGGCCCGACCGTGGTCCGCCCCGTGAGCGGCGAGCGCGCATGCGGACGAACGAGGCGTTCACGGGATGCGCTCGCGTTCGCCCCGGCCGGCGCCCGCCAGGCGTTCTGTTCTGTCCTGCTTTTAACCTGCAGTCTCGTATGTCGAGTCAACAAGCAATTTAATTAGCCTTGTCTTCCTCCTCCGATTAATTAATTGTGGGGGGTTTGTCATCATATTTCGAGCAACTCTGCAACGTATAACGTCATTCTTTCAGAGAAAAATATATTTATTATTATTTTAGTTTCAGAATGCTATTTCGTGAAAGGAAATGCTAATTAAAATCCATGATCAGAAGTAATTAAAATTTATGAGAGGGAAGGGGAAGAAGCCGGCTATAAATTTGCCCGTCCACCGCCACCTGCATTATCTTCTCGGTCTCCTCACTGATGGAGTTGCAGAGGCGCAGAAGCTGCTCACTTCCTCCTCTGGTATTCACCTTATCATCTCCACCTCTCTCTCTCGGTGGTGGTGGTGTTCGCTTTTCTTGAAACTTGACAAAGCAATCGCCAAAACTCGCGGACTGGAAGCAGAATCGATGCATTGCGTCGTTCTTCTCCTAGTTTTTTTTTTCTTTTATAATTTCATTCGCGTTGATTCCACTTGTTCGTGTGAGCATACGTTCTTAACAATCCACGTCCTTCTTGTTTTGGCTTCCCATTACCAGATTCTGGCAGCGTGGATGCTCCTAATGGCGGCGGCGTCCATCAGGCCGGCAGAATGCACCAGAAGGAAGCGCCATTTCCCGGGGGCCGACAGCAGCGAAGGAGAAGTGGAGAAGTTCAATTACGCTGCAGCCGCCTGCCGGGCGCACACGGCGTCGCTGGCGGACTTCGGTGGGGTCGGCGACGGCGTCACCTCCAACACGGCGGCCTTCCAGGGGGCCGTCTCGCATCTCAGCCAGTTCTCCTCCGCTGGCGGCGGCATGCTCTTCGTTCCTGCCGGGCGGTGGCTCACCGGCCCCTTCAACCTCACCAGCTCCTTCACCCTCTTCCTCCACCGCGACGCTGTCATCCTCGCCACCCAGGTGATTTACCTCCACTGTGAGGATCGAATCGAAGCTTCTGCTTGCTGAAACTTTTTTTACCGTAACAGGACATGAACGAGTGGCCAATTGTTGAACCCCTGCCTTCATACGGGAGAGGAAGGGATGCCGCTGGTGGAAGATACAGCAGCCTCATTGGAGGCTCAAATCTCACCGATGTGATCATCACAGGTTTGGTTAAAGCTTGTATTCATTCAACTCGAGAATAAAAGAGAGGGATCGAACTCACCAGTATTGGAGCTTAATTTGCAGGGGATAATGGAACAATCGATGGGCAGGGAGAGTTCTGGTGGTCGAAGTTCCATGGGAACAAGCTCAAGTACACGCGAGGTTACCTCATTGAACTGATGCACACCGACCAGATCTTTATCTCCAACCTCACGCTGCTCAATTCTCCTGCATGGAACATCCACCCGGTCTACAGCAGGTCTTCCCGTGTAACTCTTCGGTTAAACTTCTGAAGATTTCCTTGCTGATTCGATGGTGTGATCGATGCAGCAACATCGTCGTCTCCGGCGTCACTATCCTAGCGCCGGTTCATTCTCCGAACACCGACGGAATCAACCCAGGTCGGTCACCGGTGCTGTTAATTCCTTCTCAATGAAGGATGATGTGATCATAGCTAGGGATTTGATCTCGCTGCAGACTCCTGCTCCAATGTCCGGATCGAGGACTGCTACATCGTCTCCGGCGACGACTGCGTGGCCATCAAGAGCGGGTGGGACGAGTACGGCATAGCCTACGGCATGCCGAGCGAGCACATCGTGGTGCGGCGGCTCACCTGCGTCTCCCCAACGAGCGCCGTCATCGCGCTCGGCAGCGAGATGTCCGGCGGGATCCGGGACGTCCGGGCGGAGGACATCACCGCCGTGGACTCCGAGTCCGGCGTCCGCATCAAGACCGCCGTGGGGCGGGGCGCCTACGTGAGGGACGTCTACGTCCGGCGGATGAGGCTCGACACCATGAAGTGGGTCTTCTGGATGACGGGGAACTACAAGTCGCACCCGGACGACAAGTACGACCCCCACGCCGTCCCGGGGGTCGACGGCATCAGCTACAGCGACGTGGTAGCGAGCAACGTGACGACGGCGGCGCGGCTGGAGGGGATCCCCGGCGCGCCCTTCACCGGGATCTGCGTGTCGAACGTGACGGTGGAGCTGGCGAAGCCGAGCAAGCTGCCGTGGTACTGCGCCGACGTGGCGGGAATCTCGAGCGGGGTATCGCCTCCGGCCTGCGGTGCTCTCGCGGACCAGGGCGCCGGAGCGGCGCCGTGCCCGTTCCCCAGCAACGCTTCGCCGGCGGACCGTGAGATTGAGCTCCAACAGTGCACATATGTGAACTCTCATTAACAGTTAAATGTTCGATCTGTATCTATTACTATTCATATGAAGTAAAAAAAAATATTTGCTCAGAAGAAACAAGCAACTGCAGATTTAGAGAAAAGGGTAAAGATAAATAAATGCAGGCACTAGAATTCTTCGCAGGCACTTAAAACAAGCATGCCATGGTTTGAATAAATTGCAGAAGATTAGGTCACTAAAATAGCAGGATTAAACATCTCAATTGATACAGTTGCGAGTACAGAACATCTCAGTTACCTTATTATTATTATTATTTTTCCTCAACCCCTGGCTCAACTTCTAGGTCACAAATTTGCAGGCAAACAGATGACTTGCCCCCAGATGATTAGCAGCCTTCATTAACCCTATCATAATTACAAAGTGCCGGCAGCAAATTATACTAGAAAAACCCCTAGTGCAGTAATGGATCAGGGTTAAACTTCAATGACTCTCTCCAGATGAGCTCCTTAATGTCTTCTTCACTGTAGGAGGGATGTTCGAAATCAAAACTGAACGGCATCGGGCAAACGGGTTCATCGTTGATGTTGTGGAGAGCCGCTAGATACGGGTGGCGCAGAGCTTCGTCGACTGTGGCAAACAAGCACACGGTTGGTGGTGTTCTTAAAAGTAGAAGATATAGTCAGCTGAGATCGATAAAGAGAACTATTGTTAAGCTGAACTCACCGGTGATTCGTTTGCTAGGATCGAATACCAGCATTTTCTCTAGCAAATCGATGGCTCCGTTAGACATGGTCGGAAACCTAGCTCGAAAATTTTGCTTCGGGTACTGAGGAAGTTGTCTGACATATCTTCGAGCATTGTCACTTCTGAGAAATCCAAGGCTCGAGTCATCCGGCGAACCGATCAGCTTTTGAGCAGCCAAAAACCCGATGAGATGTCAGATCGTTAACTATGCATGCATAAGGAGTGAAGTAAAGTAGACGGGACGATAAGCATCACCTTAACAGATAACCTACCTCTGTGATCAGCCTAAGCTGATGGACATAATCTTTTCCAGGAAATAAGGGTTCCCTCGTCACAATTTCACCCAGTATGCATCCAACAGACCAGATATCGATAGCAGCAGTGTATTCTGAACAGTTGAGGAGCAGTTCGGGTGCTCGGTACCAACGAGTGACCACATACTCAGTCATGAAGTCTGTCTCAGAAGTCGTCCTTGCCAAGCCAAAGTCGCCGATCTTGAGATCACAGTTTGCATTTAGGAGCAGATTGCTAGGTTTAAGGTCGCGATGCAGGACTTTCGCCGAGTGCACATATTTCAGCCCGCGGAGTAATTGATAAAGAAAGAACTGTGAGAAGTGTTTTCAGTGTCATGCAAGGCCACAATTAACAGAAACTATCAGATTAGGAAATTAAGGTGCCTGATGGAATAAAGTGCAGAACAGACGTGTAAGAAACCGAGAAGACAACTGATTATGAAATGGAATGGAAGGGCCAGAAGGTATGGACACATCAAAAGCAGAACTTGTAATCATTAAAAGAAAACACTTGAAAGATCCATTGGGAATCTCTAAATCTAGAACGTCATACGAAACTAGTGAAAGAGTTCATCCCTCTTCAAGATGGGTCTGATTCAACAAAAAGATAGCAAGCACCAAACCTGGCAATGATCATCTGTCAATTGTTGGTTGGAGCGTATTATCTGATGAAGGTCAGTATCCATCAACTCATAAACAATGTATACGTCGTTAAAGTTTTCCCGTTTAGGAGGGCGTATAATATCCTTTATTGCAATAACCTGTAGATGGAGAAGGGTCACCCAGTGAGCAATGACCACAACAGCAAACCTGAGTGGTTATTGTTTCAGCACTTAAACTACTTGTAACATTGAATCATCAGAAATCCTGTTCTAATATACATTAATGTATATAACTGAACAGAATTTGTCAATCCCCAATAGTCGGGACTTGACAGCTTCTGGTTGTTTCTCTTGAAAAACTGAAAGCAATTATAAGGAATAAATGTCACCGAAAAGAAGTTTGCATGATCACATAAACAGGAACAACTTGTGAGAAGCTACTCCTTCTGGTTAGAGTAATTGAGTTCTATACGGGAGGATCATGAGGTATTGAGTTCAAGACTCATTAAGTTCTAAAAAAAACTTGTGAGAAGCTACAAAATGTTGGAAGTCATTTCAGTTTAATGATGAACTTACATTCTCATGATCCATATGACGAAGAAGCTTTATTTCTCGTAAGGTTCTCTTGGCATCAATTCTATTATCAAATGCGTTGCCAATCTTCTTTATCGCAACCTCTTCGCGGGTCTGTGAATTCACTGCAGCACTAAAGAAAAGCAGAAAAATAAGCCTTCTGAAGCTTGGTAGTAATAATGAAAATTAAACAGGAGAATTCATCTGTCGAGGCTTTCAGCACACACGCTAGAACTGTTCTTGCTAGATTAAACGAGAAAAAAAATCAAGTCCTGTCATATTGCATTTTGCTTGAGCTTAGAGGAGACATAATAATGCACACAAAAGAAGTGAACTAAGATGCTTCTTTTGCTAGGTAGAAGCCTACGTGGTAAAAGAGTGGAGTGGCTTTCAAAAGAAGATCCATTCTCAGTGAAATCATGGTCCCAGAATCTATTGGATTTACCTCTCTGTGCAATCACAGTCCAAGAGAATAGCATTTCACCATTATCTCACAGAGCAGACATGCAAACAATTATCAGTATCATCCTCGTTGTTCCATTTGTATTCATTGTTTAATGATCTAAAGGTACTACGGCTGAACCCTCCTACAATCTTAGGAATAAGCTGCACCAGAGGCAAACTTCTCTATGAGGCTTTTCTCTTTCAAGTACTTGAGCATTGAACTTGAAGATGAACGAATAATAACGACAAGAGCAATAGAGCCACAGAGTATTAAGAGGCACTGCAACCAAGATGAAGAAAAATAGGATAAACAATAGAGAAAAGGATTAGAAAGACAACTCTGACGCATTTCCACGATCTAGGGAAAACCCAGGAAGACTATCATGTGAACTTCCATTGCGGAATTGAACGGAGAACACAGAAATCAAGACCACGTACGCATATTGGTGGACTAAAAAGGAGCAAAAGTAAAGTGTAGCACCAGCTGAATCACGGATATGATATGAATCACCCTTGCAGTCAATATCCAATTTTGGACTCTCAACTCTCAGCCACATGTGACCATTAACTATTAATCGAGGAGCAAATCCTCATCAAAAATATACATCTCTACGCAACGGAACTCAATCCAAGATAACTGCAGGTGTCCTTTCTTGATCATTTTACTTGGTTCCAACTCAACAACAAAATCGAACTATGCGAGCTGAACCTGGCAGCATCCGGGTGGCATGCCAAGAACATTTAGAAGAAAAAAAAGATGAGAAATTTAGGTCTCACCAGACGATGCCATTAGCACCCCGGCCAATGGGGCGGAGCGGGGGGACGTACTTGGCGGTGACCTCGAAGAGGTTCCCGTAGACATTATACTGCACGTAGCGGCCGCCGTGGGTGGGGACGCCCTTGATGTGGCCTTCCCCAGGAGCGGTGGCGGCAGCAGCGGCCGCGCAGGCGGCGGTGGCGGACCCGGTCTCCATTCCGAGTACGGACCTCTCCCACCTCCTCCTTGAGCTGCTGCCGGTTCTGCTCTGCCCTCTCGTCTTGTATTGTAGACAAGGAGGAGAAAGGACGTGTGGAGAAAAAGGAGGGGGAGCGGGCGCAGGATCCTGTGAAGGAGAAGGAGATGATGATGAGGTAGAGAGGATTGAAGGGAGGGGGAGGAGGAGAGGGCAAAGAAAGAGGAGGGGAAAAGGAGGGAGTGAAGTGGGGGGAAGTCCGTGAAAGGGGAGTTGAGGACTACTTTTCTCGGGTGCTTCGGTGGATGGCTGCTCTTACTGTGGTCGATTCCTGTCACTGTCCGCCTTCCCTTCCCTTCCCTTCCCTTCTCTCCTCTTCTCCTCTTCTCCCTTCTCCCTTCTCTACCAGAGCATGTTTTATTTGAAGTACAGAAACACGCAGCACAAAAACTTCCCTTTTTTATACTGTGAGCTTAATGTTGGATCTTTTTTTTTCTTCTCTTATTTGATCCTATCTAGTATTGATAATACGATAGGAAAATTTTGTGTATTTTTTAAAGTAGGTTATCCGTAGTAATCCTAAATAATAAAAATATATATTTTTCATATCTAATCTTGCTTGCATATGAAATGTTTTAAGGATTATGAGAGAAGATTGCTGATATGATTGACCGGAAGCTGATCAGATTACTGTAAAAAAAGGAGAAAAAGATTGGAATCATGGAGGGGGGGGGCAGGAACAAGTGAGAAGAATTCAAAAAGGTGGAAAAGATCTTCCCATAATCCCATTTGGTGATTGACCAGAATAGGAATAGCAGCAGCATCCCATCCCGAGACAGAATAGAGAGAAAGAAAAGACCAGTAGTTGGCGGTTTGACAATATCTGTGGATGCTCTCATCATGATGATGATGATAAAATAAAAATAAAAAGTAAAAGGTCTTGCAGTGCGGCATCATCGACCCTTCATTCTCCAACTTGGCCACACGTCGATTATTAAAAAGAGTAGACCGTAGAAAGTCTTGACGGGGGGCAGGAAAGAGTTGAATCTGTTCCCTCGTCCTACATGTAAACGTAGGATGCACACATCTAGATTTGGCCAACTCGGAGAACAAGCGCTGGAAGGACAGAGTGTGAGCATGGGATAAAAGGTCAACCAGCAACCCAAGTCAACGGGTGCACAAGTTCATTTTCATGAGATCATCAGGTGTGAAGCCATGTGTTATTGACTGACTGATTATAAAGAAATCTATTTGGGTATGGACTACGCTCTTCCATAAATTGCATTCAAACTCCAATTAATTATATAGGATATGTACATATAATTTTTTTTCCATACAGTAGTTGTATTTATCATGTAAGCAAAATGTTGAAAAAAATATTTTATTAGAAAAAATAAAAGAGTAGAGATGATGGCTAATAAATATATAAATTATTTATACAATTTTAAAACAGATAAATAGATATGGAAACGGTGCCCGGGCCGGCCTGGCCCGGCACGTTACTGCATTTTTTTTTCTTAATACGAAAATTAAATCAAGATCTTTTACAAAGAAAGTGAAAGTAATTACTATTCTATTTTATTTTAATATATATATATATATATATAGAATATATAAATTATGCTACTGATCATATCTACCGTACTATCAGACTGCTCCGACACAACACAGTCTGGGCCGGGCTCATGCCACCACCCAAAGCATTTAGTCCATAGAGAGTCAAAATTAAGCTTCCATCCGTACAGCATATGCACTCCAACAGTCATTATTAAACAGTTTTTTCTTTTAACTCAAGGCATAGGTTATCGCATGAAACACCAAGAAGTCAAAATCCATTGTTTGCTTTTAACTCGTATGAGCACCTGGTTTGAGGGCTTCAGTAATGCAAGCTGCTCCATGCTGCATTTCCTTCGTACACAATGAAAAGAATTACAATATTGTTCAAAACTAGGAGCTGCCTTAAGAGTCATCAGCAAGTCCCAGTAATCCAACGCAAGAAATATAAGGCTCCAAACCAGTAACAAGAATGTTCCATGTAGGTGCTTTCAGATTTCACAAGTCCAAAATGTTACCATATGTCACACGAACCTTTGGATACGGTCTGACACAATTAAACAGTAAATACTGATAAGTGCAGCATGGTTCGAGTTGGACCTGTTCAGACCTGAATAAAACCAACTCAATTAACGATGAACTGTAGATCCAGCATTTGGTCCTTGGTAAGACCAAGAGTTATTGCTCAATACACCCCCGTCTAATGCGTGAATCCATGGAAAAATTTCCCCCTTACCACATGAAAGTGGGAGAGGGAAATATTTGACCTTACATTAATCTAATTCTTTACACCAACTGGAGTTCGATGTCATGGTTCATTTCACTCTATAATAAAAACTACATTAGCAAAAGCATAATGCATATGAGAGCCATCCTAGCATTAGAAAATATGTTTCTCATCTTCTTGGAAGGTAAACAGTAAAATGGAAGAAGAGAATTTATTTGTCGAGTTATAGAATTAAGCTCCATGGTAGAACTGGTAGTCATCAACAAGCTGGAAGGAGGAATTGTCAAAACATGAATGAGAAGGAAGCTAACTAGAAAAATGCTTCTGAATTCTACCTACTGATACATCATTTGTGTAATTGCCAAGATATCCTGCTATCAGAAATGAAGTTTCAAAGAGAAAAAAATCAGGACAAGGTAATCAATTTGAGAACATCGAAGAACCAAATCATCCTCCCCTATAATTAAATTTTATACATCCACAAACACCTAAGCTGCAATCACTAAAAACGAGATAGCATGAGAGAAACCCTCGTTCAGGTAATATTTTTTAGGAAAAAAAATCAGACAACCTCTAATTACCAAAACAAGAAACGGTGATACCTATTCTGTACACAGCCGACCCCTCTCCATGAACATGATTCACCATGATGCACCAGTGATCTTCGAATCAATTGTAAATCTAGGAGTTGAGTCAAATTCAAGTTCCTGAGGGTGTAAAACCCCGGAATCATTCCTTCCAATGTAGGAATTGTTAACCACCAAAGAAGGAAAAGAAGCCCTTTTTCTTAGGTTCCTCCTCAACCATGACGGCAGTCATGGTGTCCTGCTCCACCAGCCTCCATGCTGCCTGCTCGAATGCAAGCCCAGCCAAAGTCGGAGGTTTGTTCAGGACAAGCGGACATCCTCTGTTCGTGCTCTTTATGACCTCCGAATCCTCAGGGATGACACCCAGCAGTGCAAGGCCGAGCATTTCCTGCACGTCAAGCACCGACATCATGTCCTCGCCCCTTATTAGATCCGTCCTGACCCGATTGACGATCATCTTGATATCGCGGATGCCATCGCACTCGAGAAGGCCGGTGACGCGATCCGCGTCGCGCAGGGCGGTGATATCGGGCGTAGTGACGAGCACGGCCTCGTTCGCCGGCGCGATGGCGGTGATGAATCCGGCGTCTATGCCGGCAGGGCAGTCGATGAGGACGAAATGCGGAGGGCCGGCCGGGCGGGAGCGGAGGGCGTCGACGACCCAAGTGAGGGCCTTGGCGCCGAACCCGATGGGGAGCTTGGATCGGGGCTTCGAGATGCAGAGGAGCTCAAGTGAGGGGCAGCGTCGATCGCGGACGAGCGCCTGGTCGAGGCGGCAGTCTCCATTGAGGACCTCGACGGCGGTATAGTTGACGCGGTTCTCGAGGCCGAGGAGGAGGTCGAGGTTGCGGAGGCCGACGTCGGCGTCGACGGTGACGACGGAGAAGCCGAAGCGGGCGAGGGAGAGGCCGACGTTGGCGGTCGTGGTGGTCTTGCCGACGCCGCCCTTCCCGGAGGTAACGACCACCACGCGGGGGGTCTCCCCGGCGAGCTGGGGCTTCCGGTTCCACTGTAGCGAGGAGGAGACAACCGGGACGCGTCGAGGGCGGCGGCGGCGGCGGTGGGGTGACAGGGGAAGGGGCTTGGTAGAGGGGAGGAGAAGACGGGGAAAGGGCAAGGACAAGGGAGAAGTCATTGTTTAGGGTTTGGGGGTTTCAGAAGAGGGAGGGGGAAGAAGAGAAGGAAGCGTCGGCGGCCATGGCGAGTGCGATTGCAAGCTCGGGGGAGGTTAAATAAGGGCGCGTTTGGGTTCGCTTGGGCTCATCTTAAAGCGGGTTTGGTCGAGTCGCTTTGAAATGTAACCCCTTCGCCAATTCCAACCGTAGTCAAAGTAGACTTCAAGCACTTCATATTATTTATTCTTGTCTATTAATTAATAAATTCATACCTCAACTTTTTTTTTTAAAAAAACTTTTATTAGTCACCTGAATGCACCATCCAAGCTTTAAATTAGAGCGTGCCATATTATATTTAGACGTAGACCTATTATTTACAGGATCTGCGGGAGATTGGATCAAAATTAAGGCTCAACACTGGCGTATGATTAAAAAATTTGTGAAATAAATTTAAATCCTACCAAAATTATTTAATTCGAGAGAGGAAATGGACTAAAATACTTTAATTTGATTCAACTAAAGTTTAATTTTAATAGGAAAAATTATTTATTCCGTTGGCTTGCATTTGGAGAATACTTTAAACTTTATCACTGAAGAAAGCCGACGACGGGGAGATAGATCAGGCGCCCAGGTTTAATGGGGAAACGAAGATGCATGGTGTGCAACCGCCGGTTCACCAGTGGCGCCGCCCTCGCCGGCCACATGGGTTTCCACGCGGCGGAGAAGAGGACCGCGGCACTGGTGGCGGAGGAGGACGAGAAGGCGGTGGCCGCGCACGCCGTCGTCCGCAGCTGTAGGATGAGGAGGGCATTACTTCCGGAGGATGTTGAGTTATTGTTGTCTTCCGCCTTCGTCTTCGACCGTGACGAGGATGGCGGCGCGTCCCTCCACGGGAAGCACAGACAACGGCGACCCGTCTGTTCGCTGGATGACCCCGCCGCCGAGAAGCCTCTGTGCTGCGCCTCCTGGTCGTCCCACGAGATGGAGGCGTCGAGTGCCCTCCTGCTGATGTCCGGCGGCGCATCGAGAAAGTCCGAGGCCGACGTGAACCCATGCGCGTACAAAAACAAGGACGAGGAGGAGGAGGAGGAGCAATTTAAAGGCGGGAGGAGATCGGGATTGGCGCAGCGAAACAGGACATATCATGCATCCCGGACCTACAGAGCTGTCGGCGCCGTTATGAGGTTTCAATGCGACGGGTTTTCCGGCGCCACCGCCGCCCATGGAGAGGCCAAACTGTGTCAGTGCTTCAACAGCGACAGTGCTTTTGGATCCGACCAGGCCCTCGGCGGCGGTCACAAGAGGCAAAATCCTTACGCCGGGGACGACGGTGCCACTTTCCCTGCTCTCCCTCCTCGTCCTCCTCCTCGATTACCCGTCGGCGCCGCGAACAAAAAAGGCATATGCGTTGATCTCAATCTCCCTCCTCCATCAGATGAGGAGGAAGCGAAGCAACGGGCGCTCAACGGAAACCGACCTCCTCATGCCGATTCTGATGCAAGAAACAGCTCCGTCAAAGAAGGTTTTGGCGTGGGCGGGACAGGGGCAGCGGTAAAGAAAAGCAAAAGCTTTTGGTGTGGGCGTGCCCGAGGCGGCAGTCCTCTTTCAGGACCTCGACGGCGGGCGGTATAGATGGCGCGGTTCTCGACGCCGACGTTGCGGAAGCCGAAGCGGGCGAGAGAGCAGCAGACGGCGCCCTTGCTCAGTGGCGACACCACCAACACGCGGGGCAAGCAGATGGGAAGGAAGGAGAACGGAGGATGATGAAGTTTTGAGCTTGGCACGGGGTTTCTGGGGCGAAGAAGAAAGCGTCTCCGAGCATGGCGAATACGACGGCTAGACTTTTAATGTATTAACTTTGTTTCTTAATTCTTGATCGTTAACGTAGGGCGATTCGTCTCTTGTACAGGTGTCATGGAACAGATATATTATTTGATGAAATGTATAGATACATGCCAGTGATTAACTCAAATATGATTAAAGTTCTTGAGCCAACGGAATACCGCCTGACAACGTGAGAATGCATATGTTCGTCTTAGAAATACCCAAGTAAAAGGCATAGCAATCCATTTTATAGCAACATTTGACAGGACACTAATTTCTTATCAGCCAAGGAGGTTGACCTGTTCGATTACAATATGTTAATCATGTGTCTAGCCACAGCTTCCTGATTAAAGATTTTAATCGATATAGCTAGTTATGAATAACTACTAATATTACAAGATTATTTTTCTCAACATTAGTTATGAATAACTACTAATATTACAAGATTATTTTTCTCAACATTACAGAATCGGGCGAGTGATCAAACTAGATTCTCATGGAGGTGGTGAGAAACTGGGTGTCTGCCAACAGCGACCAGGTAGAGGCGTCCGGGCTTTCCCATACTGGGTGGGTGACAGGGAGGTCTCCCTCGCACTCTTCCTTGAATAGGATTTCCAGAATACCTGATGCATCTTCCTAAATCCAGAAAATAGAACATACCTATTTGAGATAGATATATAGATATCTGATACTTGCAAAGAGAACAGAAAAAACGAACGACCAATACACGCCACCATATAGAATGCAAGCAACACAGAATCAAACTATCAACACTGAACCTGGATGCATAGCTCCAAAGAGACTGAACTTGGGTCGACTATGGACTAGTTCCTCGGACCATGATTATGGTGGTCCGTCCAGTCTGTCCATCCTGTGAGACCCTTAAAATGTTACTGTACCAAGAAGTCGAGCAGCAATACAAAAGGTAGCTTTAAAGCCCAACTACTAATATTGGTGTCTTGTGAGTATATTTCACTAGTTCTATTGGCAATGAAGATTTAGCAACTACCGAGAAGTGGAGGAGTTTACCTGGAGTGGAGGGCATAGTGTCTTCCGAAGGTATCATATTCGATGGCATTTTGGTGTGATCTATGCCTATTTTAATTTCCCCTTCTACTGGAGCTGATGGAGATTTTGACAATGCGATATTCCTTACTCATGCATTCATAACACTATCCAGAAGATAATTCTTAACAGAGTAAAAGTAGACTTGAGAAAATTTTGAATACAATACAGCACTGGAGAGTGGAGTACCTTAATATCCCATCATCACAGGAGACTTCTCAAGATGCAGAATTTTCTGGAGTGGTCACAGCTCCACATCCAGCTGTGCTCTAAAAGCCTGCAACCAACAATCAATTTGGAGAAACTATTATGAGCAAATTTCAAACACAACTAAAATACAATTAAAAGTCATTCATTACTGCGACCTAGATATCAGATCATCAATGGCAGCAGATACAAATGGATTTCAGAACGGATGATTGCTGAACTGCACATAGAGACTCAAACATGAAAATAGAAGAACGGGCAACTTATGTAGAGTTCAATATGCAGCAAGTATATTCAATGATAGCCACTCATCATTGATGTGTGCAGACCCAAGAGCTTGAATTTTAGTATCCTATTTTGAAATTTAGCTCATGTTTTGTAAATGAACCAAAAAGTCATCACTGTCCCTGTTTGCATTTTCTTGTATGTTATAACATGATTAACTGCAACATAAATACTGTGCATGTCTGTACAGATTCCGCTAGGTCTATCTTAAAATACTTTCAAGTGATATTAGAAAGCAATCTCCTAATGTATTGTACCAGATCACTGGGAAGAAATAGAACTCAGAAGCAAAAGCCAAGAGGATCATTCATCCGAAACTTGTGGACATGGTTAAAGCAATCCCAAGTAGAACTATCTCTGGTTAACTTGTGAAACCTTCCTGGAAAATGATGAAAAGGAAAGCAGGAGCGTGCAAGTATTTCCATACTTTAAGGAGTGAATGCAGGAATATCAGTACTTACAATAAGAGAGAGAAAAACGAGAATTTAGCAATCATCAACATGATTTTTCCTACAATGATATTAGGACTAATGTAACTTCTTGATCGACAACCAAAGTCATAAAACCTGTTTCTTACCTTCAACATCCAGATGAAGACCTTCAGGTGTAGAACCCTTCTGAATCCAATAACCTGTTGGATTAGCAGTGTTAGCACTCCTGTAGTTTCTGACAGAACTAATGTATAAACATCCCATAACAGAAAGCAAACACATCCCTATTATGGTAGGAAGAGTGCAATTCAGCGATTGCAATTCTCTACGTGAATATATAGGCCATTTCCAGGACAGAGGTGTATACAAAAATCCACTATGAACTGCAAGGCTAGCAAAGTTGGTATTATCCTAAGCTGTCCAAAAGATTGACTAACCAGTCCCGAGTGACATAATCTAACAATAAATAATTCAGATGCTGCAGCATCCTAGACTTCCGACACTAGGATGCATAAGATAAGTCATTACTGGAGGGAAATGAACATACCTTGGAAACAGAAAGAAGCTCAGTAAGCAGATGATCCGCTATTTCATCAAGCAGTCAGCTTAAACATAAAATATTAGTCAGGACAAAAACTAGGCAAATCTTCTAGAAGAAACTGAAATATAGAAGTTCCAGTACCATTCCAGGTATCATCATCCTCTCATCACCGAACCTCACACCTTCATTCAATACTTGGGATGATTTTTTGAAGTAGCCTGAATTTTCCAGTTGAACTGGGAACAGGATTACCGGAAAAAGTTGGTAGCTCATTTTCCAGCACAGAATAAGCATCAGCGAAGGCCTGTCCATATCAGTGTCAGTCATTGGCATGGTCAAAAATCATCAATCATGAAGAAATCTGATACATGCAACTGCCTTACACCTCATACAATTCATGAAGATGCAGTATGCAACAAAATGTGCTGGTAGACACAAGGAAGCTGCATATGTTCATTCTGCACAATCATGTTATATCATCTTTCACTCCTTAATCTACAATTACTGCTAAGCTTGTTATTCCTAACAAATTATGCTAATCAGCGCGAAAATAATATTACTTTAATCTCATTACCTTCATGCTATTAGACATTAGTTATTACTTCACTTGTTTTAAAAAAATGATAAAATAGCATAACATAGATCTAGCGGTTGTAGCTTAATGTGCATGGAGTAAAATCTTATACTGACCTTAATACATTGATGTATTCGAAAACAGTTTCTTCCAACATTATTAGTTTGGTATAGAGGATCATCAATATGAATTGGATCAATGCTGCAAGTTATGTAACAAAAACAATAAATCAGAAGATTAAAGGTAGAACACATCGAAAGCCAAATGAAAGTATATGAAATGCATCCTCTAACCTGAGACCTCTCTCCCTGTTCATATAAACTCCACTTCCTTGGATTGAAATTCGCATTTGGCGTGGATCAAATACATATCTGCAATTGAACAACAAAAAAGGGATTTAGTCATGCATTCAATCAAAGAAAAGCCACAAAGCATTGGAAAGAAAACTATTTTCATGGCAAAATTAGTTTGTTGCCTGACAATATTTAATTAAGAGATACTTGAATCAACATTGTTTACCCAAAAAAGTAGAGAAAGTCCATCAGAAGGCTGCCAAGGTTCTGTAAGATCACAAGTGATGTGAATAAGAATCATATAATTTCAACATTATTGCAAGTTTTGAAATAGTTAAAGTCAGATCACAATGTAGAACTTGTGACACCAACTAATCATCAAAACAGGATCAGGTTTCTAGCTCAGGAACATTAATCAAAGAACATTATGAGAACTGAGGGAATAGGTTTCTTTTGTTAGTCAGGCTCCCAATATAGAATGTATTTCTTAACTGTTACATGACTTATGACTTTTTTTAAAACTTGGTGAGTATTGAACCCATAACCTTCCGTATAGAACTCAATTGCTCTAACTAGAGGGATGTACACTTTGTGTACTACATGACTTATGACTTAAGAAGGTCATGGAGAGTTATTAACTGAAAACATTGGAGTTTCAGAAAATAATCAGAAACTGACTAGTTTCTACCCGTAAAGAGCACAAATAAATAGATCATGCTTCATTTAATGGCTTATGATCCATACATATCAAATGTTGTTTAGCCCACACATTAAAGTAAGTCAAAATTCATGTTGCACTTGGGATACTCACATCCATCCGCCAAAAAACTGACAGGAAGTGTTTGGATATAATGATATGAATGTACAGGTATGTCCAATTTAATGCTTAAACCTTTAGTTGGAATTGAGTAAGAATCAAGAAATATCTAATGTTTGTTCAAGGTACGTAACTAATACAAAGTTTCAGCTTTCTCACCTCACCATAACTAACAATTAAGAAGTTGCATATTCTCTAGAAGAGTACATCTATAATAAGCTCAAATGAAACAATGAATATAATTATGGATCATTCAACACTACCGTATTTTCTTGTGTAAGTCAATGTAAATACCAGGATAGAAAAGGAGAAAAAAACTTGAGGAAAGTTGATGAATACTCAAGGAAAAACCAAAATAGTAAGGCGGAACAAATCCAGATAAAAACCAGCAAAATTATATTTTTAATGTTGAAGAGGGTGTATCGACCAGAAATTCGTAGCAGAGAAGGAAAGATCTATAATGAGAGACCATTTGACAATCCTAATTTGCCTATACTGACAATTGGTTAACGTTCTCAACAAAGAATTGAAGATTGGAACATAGTGCTAAACCACATCAAGCAGAATCTTACTTGGTTATTGGATCGACCAACATGGTGTTCATGCTGAAGAAAGCGTATAATCAACAACACCTGCACAAAGTCATACAAGCAGCTAACTTGACAGAATATTTTGAATACAGAAGATCTGCATAGTACCTATTCTCCAGTATAAGTCAGTATAAAATGAATATAGAGTTAATACATCTCCAGGAAGCATATGAAATTTCAGCTGTCCTACAATAAACAGTTATCATCATACAACTAAATCTTTTACCGAAGGCTCAAATTTGCCTGTAACAACAAGAAGATTATATGGCAAATAGCAAAAAGTATACTGCAGTTGCATCAATTGACCAATTATTAAAACAATAAGAAGTCCTAATTTTACCAGCTACATGAGATTGAACGTATGGATCTTTTTTCCACCGTTGAGCTATGCAAAGTCAAACAGAGTCATCTGTTTCTCTTTAATTTGGTTCTTCGTTTACCTCTTCTTGGACAAACGAATTCTCATTGGCTCACCATATTTACCTCTTCTCAGCTTTTAATGTGTTTGCTACCTTGAATGCTTCTTGCCTCATTCTATCCCCAATTCTACTCACCAAATTGCTTCAAATGTAACCATTTCTAAGTTATAACTTTTAGTAGGGATCAATTCATTCTTTAACATTGATTTCAAGCAAAGATCTGTTTCAACTTACGACATCATTAATTTGCCTTTGGAAACTTACAACACCATTAAATTGTCAATGGACAAGAAGAGTTTGATCACTAAAAATATGACAGACAGCCAGTTTCTTCGGGGATTATTGATTTTGTCATTTCTTTCTCCAAACATTCAATTGCCATACATCCTTTCCTAGGCTGCAGTATATGGTTTGAACCAGATTTTCATGACAGTAAAAGCTCAGCATGTTTCTCAGAGAAATTCATATGGGTTGATGAAATTTAATACTATGTTGGAAGGGTGAACCATAGCTGGAAAATATTCTTTGACATCAGGGGGTACAGTTTCTTCACTTGACAACCGACAAGAAAGATGGGAGTCTAGCAGTCAGCTGATTCCTACATCTCAACACCTTCAATAAAACTACGTTTGAGCATATGCATCATGGAGCAGCTCAATTTTTAATATACCACATTAAATATCTACATAAAGAAATTTTGCACAAATAGAAATCTAAATCGCCATTTAAAATCTCAAAGATTGATAGTTGAAAATAGAACGAATATATAGAGGAAGAAGGAGATGGTAAACTAAATTCCACTGACATCAATTTGAATGATGATCCATCTGAGCTTACCCTAATTCCTGGTGATAAATTAGTTTTCCAGAAAGATAGCAGAACTTACCAAACAGTATGAACTCAGGCCACCAGAATAAGCATGGTCCAAACTTCGATCAGCCAAGAACTTCTTAAGAACTAAAGCAAGTGGTACAGAAGCCGGAAATTGCTGGGTGAGTTCTCTAACCTGCAAAGATGATATTAAAAGGTATTATACAAAAAGTCTTGTCACAGGCCTGAATAGCTCAAAAATTTACTTGAAAGTTAGGATAGCCATCATGATGAGAGAGCAAAAGATAAAAGCACTCAGACCACGAAACTTTCCTTTTACGGTACGAAGTGAAAATCTAAATCTACTTTGCAGATTACCAGTTCAGAAGTTAGAAGTCCCGTATGAGAAGATGATTTGAAGCTAATATCAAGACGAATTGACTTCACATCAGCTGTATCATCCTTTTTCTTCTTTGACTCTACAGGAGAAGTGTGATCTAAACTACAAGTGTCAGATAAAGGAATGTCGGTTTGCTCGAGTGCAATTGTTGAATAAGCACGTGGTACATCGACCATGGAGGAATTCTTTCTCGAAAGATCAATATCATTAGGAACTTCTGCCACCAGCATAATGACAGGGATCTGTTAAAAAAATCAGCCATAAATGCGGAAATAGAGAACCCAAGAAAACAAAAAAGTAATATGCAAAGTGAAGTAGTTTTACCGCAGTATTTTCTATAGTTTTTAGAGAGTCATTTCTAACCCACTCCTGGTTCCCAAGGTATCTAGCTGCATGCTGGAAGAAACATAGCATACAAATATAGTGCCTTAGAGTATAATATTAGAATGCACTATATCATTTCATCGTTTGCATAAAATTACAGGTAAAAAATTCTGGATATCCATCTCACAAATTGTGTATGGTTCCATCATTGCAAGGTAATAAGTTTCCTAAAACCAAAGGAAGTATTCAAAAGGGGAACTTCATCGAAAAAAAGTTATAAATAGGTTTCAATGGTCAAAGTAGATGTGTTTCAGTTGGATAATGAGGAAGAATAAGTTACAAACCAAGGTTAGGGTGATATGTAAGGGTATCATAGTAGAGGAGACATGTACACTTTGCTAAAAGGAGAATGCAACAGGGGATTATTTATTCAATGAATGCCCTTACACTACTCATGGATGGACTCTCTATTTAGATTAGCAGAAAGTGCAAATGTACAGAATCAAGACTGAGCCATGGAAATTAAAGGAGAAAAAGAGAGAAAGGTTGTCAAAGATGAAACAACAAGAAGCATGGCATTGGAGCATTTCAGGGGAAAGGAGTAGAAGGTGTTTTAGTGCTCAATGAAGTCAGAAAGAGCATTGGCCTTTCCAGCAGCTGCAGCCCTTATATTCTACACTAACACCTGCCACCATGCGAAGGACTGCTCTGTTTCAGTGGTTCTGTTTTGAGTGGACTGTGCTTCCTGTCGCTGTTTGTGTTTTTTGTTGCTCCTCTTGTATTTTCTATCGTTTGCCTTTTTTTCTTCTTTTGATCCTCCTTTTGAAGGATATATCGTATCATTTCAGCACGGTGCAATGAATGCAATGGTATCTTTCAAAAAATAATCAAAGTAGAGGTTTACAAAAGAATAAAGATTATGTTATATTGTCTAATATGGTGACTAACTTTATACGAAGATTCAACCCAAAAGAAGAACAAACTTAGAATTGTGTTATAGCCTGACATAATAGGGGGAATTAATGCATTTTTCAACACAACTGAAATTAGCCAAAAAGGTTAGCCCTCAATTCATAGGAGATTGATCTGTCTATTCAATCCTTTAAGGTGGAACACATAGGAACATATAATTCTAGAATGACACGTCATATACAACAATTTGATGGAAAGAAAAAAAAATCAAAATTAGCTCCTCTATCCTATCTTTTCATAATAGCACCAGATAAGAATTACAGAAGAAAGAACAAAAATAAACCGTAAGTGCAAGGTCGACATGAATCAACAACACGACCAGATTACCTGAAGGCATGTTTCCTTGATACCATTACGACCTTCCAAAATTCCAGCTTCTTTAATTGGTTCCTGAGAAATAACTCCACTTGTCATCTTATCCATAGACCAGCATTACCACGACACTGAGGTTAGCACTATGACCAACATGAATTGCTCACCAAATTTCTAACTGGGGGAAGAGAAACCACAAGATCTACATCACTAGTTGGAAGAGCCAAACCAGTTGCATTAGACCCGAATATGTTTGTCCTAGATCGAGGCCAAAGAACTTGAAGGGAACGTGTTACTCTCTTTACAGCCCAATTGGTATATGGCTTCTTAATCAAATTCTCGGCAGCAACCTGTGACATTATCAATGATGAACCAGAAATTAATGCATACTTCCAAAAAAAAGCATTATTATGCAAATTGGTCAAAGATTTTTTAGTGTGTAAATCATTGGCAAGTGAAGTTTTGTATCTAACACATATACATATGCAACAAAATCATATGCATGTCAACTCACGACACATCAAGAAATGGTATTCACATGGATGATATAGTAAATAGATGTATTATCTAGTTATCATGAAACTGATAAAATATTGTGAAAAATCAAGAGAAAAGAAAAAGGACCACATGAGCAAACTTTTCTAAAAAATCCAAACCTGTTTGCAGAAGCAATCAATTTCCTCATGTAGAAGATTGTGTAATATAGATAAGGATGCTTTAGCAGATGAACAATTCCCCAATTCAGGGGGTTGCAAAGGTAGAGCTACATCTGGCTGCACATTTATTTTTATAAATTACAAAAGAATCACAGCATATGAAAAAACATATCAAAAGAAACTTGTATTCCCTTACATGTTCCTGGTCAAAAGCAAGCTGGGGAATTGTGATTAGATGATCTGTTAACAATGATCCATGAATTGATCGAACCATTGGATTAGTGGTGAGGCCTTTGTTTCCCCATGAAGGCCAAACAACTTCAGCACCATCAAAACAATGTCGAGTTTCAAAACCACTTTCATCAGAATACCAACTTCTAACACCCCAATTTCTAGGACTTGAGCTTCCAGACCTAACAATTGGAAAGCCTCTCTTTCTAGATTCTCCTACTGGAGAAGGAGGAGGAGGTTGAGGCACTCGAGGAACACAAAGTACCACAGGAGATGGTGGTCTCTTGATTTGGGGAGCATCTCTCCTGGTAGAAGGCACACATGGGCTTTTATGCTCATAATTAACTTTAAATTCTGATCTAGAACCTCTCCTAGACATGCCTGGAACAATGATGGGGCGTAACATTGAGAATGGAAGTGTATCTCCTTTAACTCCCTCAATAACTCCAGGTGAGTTACTTATGGATTTTGGCACTTTCTCTTCAGCAGTATCTGTCATTGCTGATGAATTCAATGCCTTACCAGGAATATCGTTTCCTGAAACAGCATAACCAACAGATTGGTGTCCAGGCCCAATGGCATCAAAGGGTGAACAAAATGAGGTAGCCGTTGGTGAGGCCAGGCCATTTGCACTGTATGAAGATAGTCCAGGCATTCCAACCATATCATCAATAGCTCTATTGAGATCAGCCTCATGCCAGGCCCAAGCACTATCATCAGAACTATGAGATGGTGGACGAGAAAAACCAGATCCAACATGTTCAGCAGGATTCCAATACATTACTCCTCCCCCAAAAAACTGATTATAATCACTCCCAGATAGCATATGTGTCTCCATTTCCTCCTCAGACAGCCAATAGCTCTCAGTATCCTCTGCCAAATCTGACATGTTTTTTATATCTACAACATCTCCAGAATGAACTCTATCATTGTCACTATAGCTACCAGTATTTTGCAGTGCAGTGCCGGAAAACCCTGTGTAAAATGAAGAGTGAAGCCTTGGATTATATCCAGAATCATAGCTTACAGTGACTGGCTGACCCAGTCGGCTGCAACTTTTCACCATGGGAGGCCAATCAAGACTCATTGGCAAAGGTAAAGAAGGTAAGATCCTGTTGCATGCACCTTCTGTGGAAGGCAATCTTGCCTGATGCCTCGAACACAAAAAGGATTGACGGCGATAAACAGGCCATTCATGTCCAACATCCAAATGTAGCCTTTCTGTAGCAGCAGGAACATGTTGTGAATTGAAATACGAGAAGTTTGGGGGTGTTAAAGCGGGCCATTCATATGATTTACCTTCAATTGGATTTATTTGGTTATTGACAAAGCATGGTTTGCTATCATTTCGAATTATAGAACTATCATCACTTGCAAACCCTCCTTGCTTGATTTGACCTGCAGACTGTGAAGTTTTTCCCAAAAAAAATTCAGGATTACTAAGCTCATTATATGATTTGCCATCCATTTCTTCCTTGGGCATAGACGTAGAAAGATTTGCTGACTTGCATATGTTGTCATTCTCTGAACATTTTATGGATGAAGCAATTGAAGGTGCAATTATTTCATTGCAAAAAATTCCATTGGTCATTGAAGCAGAACATGAAGGCATCACCGGAACCACTTGAACAGTACTAACAGAATGTGAATCACACTTGCAAATATAATTGACCACTGCTGTATCACAGTTCTCCATGGCATTATGGAGGTCACAACCCACCTTCATGCACTTTGACTTTGCACTATCATCCATAAAATTTGGTTCCTTAGAAGACCTACACAAATTATCTCTTGCTGATGAGTCCAAACAGACACCAGAACCATTCAGCAAGGAATTAGCAGTCACAAGATTATTTAATCCATTAGGATTAATCACTTCTTTTGTTTCAATTTCTGCAGCAAGATGTGACAGATCGGTTTTCTTGCTTTCAAGTTGAGGAAGTTCAGCAGTTGCCAAGTTTAAGACTTTGCTTTTAGCTCTTTTTCGTCCTCTTTTCTTCTTACTGCTACAGCTCTTATAATCAAATAAGACTGCCACATTTTCCTACATAACAATAATATGGCATTACTCAAGTTGTTTCAAATAAAACATTAGTGAGTGCATGGATTAAAGTAATTACAGTAACATTCTCCAACAATGGAGCCCCACTTCCAGGATCTTTCTGCAGGGTAGTTACTGTTCTAGCCTTCTGAGTACACTCTTGCAATGGAGTTTCCTCCTGGGAGCAAAGCCTAGTGGTGCACTTACAAGATGTGTTTGCTCCATGTCCATTAACCTAAAAATTAAACAGCTCGATTATTATGAGTCAGAAATGTCAATGTAACGGGAAAAAGGATGATATAAGAAGGATAAATACCTCAAAATGTTTGCATGGACTGGAGTCAAAATTTGTTGCTTTTGAAGCAGAACCTACTTTCCCAGTTTTACGAGATTTTTTCTTCCCTTTGAGACAGCTAGTTTTAGACTTTCCATGGCTTTTATTTGGAATGGTCTTCAATTTTGCATCTTCCAGAAGTTCAACATTTATATAATTAGTATAAATAACCATGAGGAGTCCTTGTACTTTCCTCAATAACCAATCAGAAATGGTCTCAGCAGATGGTAATGTAGTAAACAAAATTGGATTTCTAATATGATCACTAAGGTTGTGAATTAGAAGAGAAGATATCTCATGAACTACTAGGATGCAGTTCAAATATTTGGGTAGATTTTTTGGCATTCCAGAGGAAGTGACCATTATGATGTCCATATAAATTTCTGGCTTCCTGCTGAAGAATGACCTCTTAGACCTCATCCAATAAGGAATAGGGCCGTATCTTAATTGAAATTCACCATAAAGCTTGTATGAACAAAGTTCATTCTGCAAAATAAGTTTTGACTCCTTGGAAACCTCATTTGCCTGAAAACTTACAGAATCACAAGTAAGAAATTGATGCAAACAAAAGCATGTATGATGGTGTTACATCAAAGAGACTCTGAAAGTAGGTTCTCACCTATTGGTCAAAGATAATTCAAGAGAACTGCATTGTAATTTGACATAGATGAGTAAAGGAAAATGGATCTGTCAGTCGCTTATTAATACCAGATCCTCATGTGTCAAAGTTCAAGAATGCAACTTAATTTTCCTCTAGCCTGTATGTATTTTCTAACCAATACAAGTGCAATAGATCAGGATGCTAATAGATAATTAAACCAAGCACATGGTTCATATACCTAAAACTTACTGAGTTAATAATTCTTGTCCACTGAACAAAACCTGCCTTCCTTTGTACATCAGTATAAAATTTTCATCCATTGGATGGTCATGGCAATGAGCAAAGTATAAAACTCCATCCTTGTGAATGCAACACTAATTAAGTAAACTTTTTGCCACTAGATTATCTTGCATTTCCATATTCACTGCTAATTTGTGATGAAAGGTGAGAACGTGTCCTTATGCAGCCCAAGTGCTCCTCTTTTACATAGGGCATGCAACCCAAGTTCATGTCCTTATGCACCAACTTTACTGTCATTAGGTTCAAGCTAACTGCATCAAGAATAGGGCACCTACGATTCATTTTTATATGTAATGAAAGGAGCAATGAATCTCATTGCAATGCTTCGCCACTAGCATAGTGCTTAGGTACTTGTAAAGAAGCACAACAAACGTCCAGGTTTCAACATACAAGCACATAAATAAGTAGAGATGCTTGATGGACAAGGATGCAATATGAAAGTCACAGCTTGTAAAGGCTGCCCTCTCCATAGTCCCACCATCTTATTCCAGCTTTCCATTTTCCACAAAGCTGGTAACCAAACATCAAGATGATGCAATGTACTATGTTCTGAGAACCTAAACAGACTAAATTGTTTAATAATGTCTAAATTTTGTTATTTCCAAGTAACTGCATGGTAAGTCATACACTTAATTTCAGTAGCCAACAATGGCAATCAAATTCCTTCTGATGTGTGTGCGAGCATTAGTTAGTACACTGCAGCTCAAATGAGGTATAAGAACCATTTGTTTTTTATTTGTGTTTGTGCATGGATCCGACCAAACACAAGAAGGCCACGGCCCATCTTTCTCTTGGTGTAACGCATCCCCTCTCATTCCTCACAACATTTCAATCTCACCCTCGCCTGCTTTGCAGCTCACCATCGTTCTTAATCCACAGTTTGATAACAATCAATGACCCATGTTACTCGCTAATACAAAGAGCACGTGATGAACTGACTACATGCCTCTGGTAAGCTAATGACAACTGACAAGCTACGAGTGACATAGTGATGCTAACTATCCTACATTTACTCTGAGGTGCAAGAACCCCAAACACGGATGAACTTTGAAGGGGGCACTTCTTACTCAAAAATCATAAGAGAGTCAAGGTGTGATGGATTTCAGGTTCAAACGGTTCAAAAATAAACAATCAGCAATTAAGCAAAAATATGCATTCACATTGAGCAAAAAAGTCCTCGTACGCTGAAAAAAGTATGATCGTTAACAAAGTTAAGAACATGGTAATGAATCTTCGCTCAGTAAAATCACATTACTGCGATTACAGCAACAGTGCAGTAAAAAAGGTACCAGATATTTTGCTGCTTTCCCGAAGAAGGTCTCGATGATCTTCTTTCTTCCTCCAGGATCCAACCCAACCCACCAATCCACGCATCCTTTCTTCCTCCAAAAAGCATTTGCCGCCAGACCAGCAATCAAAGCCTTTTCCTTAGCTGCCTTCCCACCCTTCAGCTTCTTACCTCCCTGGGAGCTAAGCCACGACAACCTCAGAGCCACCTCAAGCCGATTCGCCACAAACGCCTCCAAACTGTAATACCCTTTGTCCTTCAACCAGGGAAGCTCGGCCCATTGCGCCGCCAACCCATCGCTCTCACCTCTGAGGAACCTCCCCCCTGAGATCCCGTCCATGACGGCCACGAACCGGTCAATATCCGCCACAAGGTCCTCCGACACCGTGAGTGCGTCCAATAGAGGGGAGTCATCGCGGGAAGCGAAGAGGAGAAGCGACGCGGAGAGACTCCTCTCGGCATCGTCGGCGGCCGCGGCGCGGGAGAGGAGGCCGTGGGAGCGGCGGAAGCAGAGGGAAGGAAGGGAGGGGGAAGGGAGGTCGGGGAGGAGGAAGAAGAAGCCATGGCCGTGTCGGCGAAGGCGGGAGAGCATCTGGAGGAGGACGCGGAGGAAGTCGCGGTCGGCGACGGTGAGAACGGCCTGCCGATGGGGCGCAGAGAGGGCGGAGAACCACCGGAGGAGGGTCGCCCTGGGGCTAGGGCTAGAATTGGACGCCTTGGAGGAGGCGGCGTGGTACACGGCGATGTGGGCCGTGAGGGCGTCGAGCCGTTGATGGCAATCCATCTCCATCGTCTCTCTCGGAATCGCGTAGAACAAGGAAAGGAAGAATAAAACTTCTTCTGATGGAAGACGAAGAAAAAGAAAACGAAGAAGGACGAGAAAATGATTTGAGGACTTCTTTTCAGTTCTCGGCGCCATTCATGTAGCTTGCCTGTCTCGCATGAGACAGAAAACACGGTTTCTTCTCCCAGAAAAAGCGAGCGGGGTCCACCACCTTCACCTTTTCTATGGGAAATTTGACTGAATCCTGTTTCGAGGGCGACAGCTGAGGTCCGCGGCGTTGGAGTTGGGCTGCCACGCGGGGCTTAGTTCGAGCAACGAGGTGCGTGAAACGATGGAGAAGAACGAGGAAATGCTTTTGCTTTTGGCGAAAAGTCACGAAACATTTCGACGGGTCTTACTTCCTATTTATTCATACAGTAGCCATTTTCTACCTTAACTTTATAAGCGAGATATTTATGAAATAAATTTACACACGATTAAATTCTTTCAATAAATAATACGGTCTAGACGTTGAAAGATAGCAGGACGGTATCAAAATTACTTTTAACAGTATATTTTAAAATATAAATAAAGTGTAATATTAACAATATATCAATATATTGTTTCACGTGCAAATTTATTTTGATTTCGTTATCATTTGAGCGTTTATTCTACCGTTGATTTGGATCTGCAGGTGGCTACAAGGCCCATTAACCCATATCGGTCCAGATACCCTATTTTTACTGATATATATAATATCTTAATGGGCGTCAGTCACTCTGAACAAAATCTCACGTCACGGACTCTCCAATCACGCATGCGATTAGGGAAGACTCCGACCTTTCTCGCCTCGTAATCCAACTCACGCACCATGTCGTCGTCCCTCGTCCCTCACTTCAGGATCAATTTATTAACTTGCTGTTTTTGTTTTCTTGTTTTTGTTCTGTTTTTTACTTTTTTAAACTTACGGCTCACTCCACGAGGGCGTTTAAAAAGAAAAGCAAAAGAAAAATAACTTCCCCCCGCTCCGACGTTGCCGTGCCCGGCGTAGCAACGACAAAGCAAAAGGGAAGCCGTTTCGGGCTCGCATTTATTTCCCCGTTACGTGACGGCGTAACGCCGCCCTCCTCACCACCTTCCTTCCTTCCTTCCTTCCTTCCGCCGCGAGGAAGCCAGAATTAATCGCGTCCAAAAGTTAACATACGAGCGAACGAGCGATCGAGAAGCGCCCCCGGGGGAGGCGAGTAATTGCGGGCGTGCCACCTCCAGCGGCTCCGGCTGACCGGTCCATCACGCGGTGCGAGACCCACAGATTAATCGATCGAAGTGGGAGCAACGTTGCACGAGTGACGAGTCCCACCGACTCCTAAAATTGCTCTCTTGTTCTTTAGCTGGATCCCATTCGCATGGGCCCGACCGCCTCGTGGTGCATTCGCTGCCCCACGTTAACCCTGCCGAATTATAATAATACGACCACTCTCATTTTATTCTTATTTCTATCATTATTCAACAATGTCAACGTATTCTTTTTATTTATAATAAGTATTCTCTCCAAAATATCTAATTCACCTTCCACCCTTATTCGTACAAGTTCAACTATATAATAATATTAGAGTATAACTTCTTCTGTTTAAAAATTTTTATGATCCATATATCATCCTACAATCTTATTATATTTTAATATAATTTCAAGATCGCATTCTATATTTACGATGATAGGATATTAAATATTAAAAAAATATTATGATGTTATATTTCGTATGAGTTAATATTATTAAGAATATATTTTGAACTAAAATTTAGATATAATTATATTTTAATCGTGATAGGTAGAAGATTTAAAATTAGAGGGATTTAAGTGCAAATAAGTAATTATAGAGGGTGTGCATGAAATTACTCCCAAGTGATTGACGTCGAGTCCTGGATCGACGGCGAGCAAGTTGACACGTTGACCTGAGAACGAATCTCGAAGTGCCGCCATCGGCTGCTCTGATTGGGGAGCGAGCGTTGTGATGTCGTCGAGCGCACGTCGTCACGTGGCGCAGCGAGGAGAGGCGAGGAGTGCGTTTCTCATTAAATGGAGGAAGAGATTGGACCGGTCGGGAGTCATTTCGATCTCGATCCGGTTCATAAATGTGTTTGACGTAGGGTTTTTTAATTGCTTCTTTTGATCCATTTACTTTGGGAGGGGGAACGTTATACGACGGTGTAACAGAAACCGTATCGGCGCGGTCCCAAGGCGTGGCTTGTCGGTCCGTTTTAGTTTTGTTTGTTGGGGTCGTAACAGCGATACGGACGCGGTTTGCACCGTTTTGTGGGGCGCGCCTCTCTATGAATAAAACGATGTCTTGTGCCGTGTCTTGGTTCGGACAGGAAACAGGCTTCCCAAAGCGGCAAAATTGAGCACTGCGTCCGCCAACCCGACATATAATGATTGAGTTTTCATATCGGTTCACTCAAAATTCTTACCATAGCATGATAATATAATTAATTTTTTTTTTAACTTCGTTCCTAATAAGTTTGGGTACCTTCTTTTTACTGATTGTTACCAAATACCCACCGCCCAAAAAAAAACAAACAATACATCTACATACCTTTTTGTTTATTGTTACCAAATAGTTGCTACTACCTAAAAAAAAAACAATGGAAAGGCAAAAATATATTTAGTAATCTACTACGTGCTTTTAAAATAACAAACGCACAGCGGTGCGGTGGTTTTTATCGTAAACGTGAGAGTCGATAAGGGCAAAAATTAACGAAATATGGGCGACTAAATAAATTATGGGTGGCGGGGCGGCGGCATTATTGTAAATACACCGAACTTTCCGTGGCAAATCCTTCCGATGCGTTATCTATTTTTACCGGCAAGGCTAACAGCTGGAGCGAGGGTGGCAGTATCGTAAATAAAGTGAATTATCGAGGGTGACTGTTGTGGACTGGAATAAATTAATTTTAATTAACAACGCGTTTACGTATCGCGTGTTTAGGCGGAACGGAAGCCGGAGAAATAGGGAAGAAAAAGGAGTAAAAGAAAAAAAAGAAAACGAGAGAAAAGGAAGCAACGCAGCTCTCGGCGACAGACGGCGGAGCCGCGGAGGGTTTTGGGCTGCGGTCAGAGCTGACAGTTCGCAGGACATCTCTCCTCGTTCCTCACTCGGCTTCTCTCCCCCTCCGAAGGGCGATCTCGGAGCACCGATTTGTTGGAGGAGGGAGAGGAAGCGGAAAGCAGACGGGAGGGAGAGCCAGATCTTTGTGCTTTTAGTAATTTTTTCTGCGAGGAGCCGATCTCGGCCTGTTGGTTGGCGGTGGATCCGGCGGGTGTTGGACGATACGGAGGAGGGGGAAGAGCTCTTCGGATCAGGGGACGCTGGAAGCAGGGAGAAGTTCCATTCGTTTCCAGTGTTTTTTTGGTAGGAACTTTGAGGAGGGATCGAGGGGGCTTCTGTTGGATTTCTGTCATCGTTTGGTTTGACAATGGTATGGAATCTCCTGTTTTAAGTTTGCGTCTAGCTTACCTTTTGCTCAACTTGTTTTGCATTTGATTAGAACAATAATTTTCCGCCGATTAAAGTGCATTGACTTTATTGAAGTTTTTTTTTTGGTTGCTTTCAATGTCGTTTTTATTGGGCAAGCATCTAGCAAATGCGATTTGATTGAACATATTTAGTAGAATATTGTAGGCCACAGAAGTAAGGTGATAGAGGCCTCCGAACAACCTGGATTCGTATCTACACAATCACGATGTGTATCTTTTCGTTTCGGTATTGTTCCGTATCAGTATAGCGTGCCGTATTTGAATTAATACCTTGCATACCAAGAGATCTGGAAATTGCATTTTTTTTCTTTCTGAATGGCTATTCTAGCCACGTATTTTACTTTTTCTCTACCTGCATTTGATTAATGTTAGTTGCTTTTTTTTTCCTGAATGGACATACTATCTTTGTATTTTTGAGCGACTGTTGATGACCAATTTCCCTGGACTGGACAGGCAAGTCAGTTCAGCATAGCAGTAGGTTCGCAGGTCTGGGTCGAGGATCCTGATGTGGCTTGGATAGATGGAGAAGTCTTAGAGGTTAAAGGTGATAATGTCAAAATCAGCTGTACTTCTGGAAAGACGGTACGTTTTTTCAGACACTGTTATTGTCCATTACGCATTGCAATACGGATGGAAGTCCTAATTACTGTATACCCGTGCATTATATTAGTTTGATATTTGTTCGTTTCTTGTGTTGGAAATGCTTCCTCAGCTTCTATCTGTGCATGATACATTTTCCTTATTGTCATTTGAGGAATATTAAAGATTTATTTTATAATTATATGTTATTTTGGATAGTCTTTACTGACCAGTTTTAAATTACAATAATCAATCCGTGACATTATATATTTTAATCCCATGATTACAATGCAGGTTAACGTTAACGTATCTAATGTCCATCCTAAGGATCCTGAAGCTTCACCTTGTGGAGTTGATGACATGACAAAGCTTGCTTATTTGCATGAACCTGGCGTTTTGCAGAACTTGAGATCTAGATACGATATGAATGAAATTTATGTGAGTAAATATCAGAAGCTAAGATGGTTGGCCTTTTGTTTTGTTTTTTTCACATGTCCGTGCTATTGAATTACACACTCTATGGAGTATATTGGTGATTTCCTTGTCATGTGTGCTTTACACTTTATAATACTGTATTTGCATAATCTCTCACATACGTTATCTTGGAGCTGTTACTTAGAGATTTTAATACTATTTTATCTTATTCATTTGTTTTGCTCAAATAGCTCATTGGTCAAATTTTTACACAGACATATACTGGAAATATATTGATTGCCGTCAACCCATTCCGAAGATTGCCTCATCTGTATGACAACCACATGATGGAACAATATAAAGGGGCGGGCTTTGGTGAATTAAGTCCCCATCCATTTGCGGTCGCTGATGTTGCATTTCGGTACTTCCAGTTCTTTCCACATTTCTCATATTTCCATGGGCCTTTGGTCTTAGTATAACTCTGTTATCCAATTTAGATTGATGAGGAATGAGGGCATAAGCCAATCAATTTTAGTAAGTGGGGAAAGTGGAGCTGGTAAAACTGAGAGCACAAAAATGATCATGCGTTACCTTGCATATATGGGAGGTAGATCTGCATCTGAAGGGCGGTCTGTGGAGCAGCAAGTGCTGCAGGTTAAGTTTTTTCCTAACTTAAATGCTTCTGTTCTTAATTGTATATCTCTGTACAAATTCTCCTTTGACATTTTATCTTCCTCTAATGTTTTTTTTTATCCTCTCACACAGTCCAATCCTGTTCTTGAAGCCTTTGGTAATGCAAAAACAGTCAGGAACAATAACTCAAGGTGCTCAAGAGTCACATCATTTATAATCATAAAAATGTCCATATGTTTTCATAATTATTGTGTGATGAAGTGGTATTTTTTAAATTTGATGTTGTATTGACATCTACAGTCGCTTTGGCAAGTTTGTTGAGATTCAGTTTGATGAGATGGGAAGGATATCTGGAGCTGCCATCAGAACTTACCTTCTTGAAAGATCCCGTGTCTGCCAAATTTCTGATCCTGAAAGGAACTACCACTGCTTTTACATGCTCTGTGCAGCACCACCAGAAGTACGGATCTTATATATGACTAATCGAACTTGTTTGAATTTTGTATATTTAGCCAGTATTTAAAATTCCAGTAACTCACCTTTTATTGAAACCTCAAGAGAAGAATCGAGATGTTACAGGGCCCAAAGAATTAAGCTAAATTACATGCCACATGTCATAGAGAATTGACTAAGATGCATGAGAAGACTTTGCTGTCTAAAATTCTTCGGTACATGAACTAAAAGTTGATTACCCTGAAACCTTATATCATGCTTTTGAGTCTGGTGTATAAGATCGATCAAATAAACCATGTTTTTATCTTAAATTCAGGTTAGTCAATTAATTGAAGTTCAGGAAACAAAAGTTCGTACCTATTTTAAAATTGATATTCTCAATTGATCTGGTCTTGTGAGAGCCGAGGCACATATTGTTTGCTTGTAAGGTTGTAGCATTTGCATTTTTTAAGATTTTTTAGCCTAGTGATCAACAATTCACCTGAGAGATAGAAACCGGATTTCTTGGTGATCTTTGCTGAATTGCTGTTGTACTCTGTTTAAATCAAGAGTATTACCTGAATATTTCCTTATAGGTTGCAACATGAACATCATTTCTCAAGCACCTGCAATAATTACCAATTTGTTTCCGATTTATATCCTTAGTTATCATCTTAATTGAAGACGAAGTGACTACACTAGCAGCAAGAATTTGCACTTCCAGTCATGAAATGTTTGAGCTACTTTTTATACAGGAAATTCAAAGATATAAGCTGGACAATCCCAGGAAATTCCATTATCTTAACCAATCCAATTGCTATGAGCTTGATGGGGTAGATGATTCCAAGGAGTATCTTGAAACTAAAAAGGCTATGGACATCATCGGCATTAATTCTGATGAACAGGTTAAGCTCAAGCTTGAGAAACCAAAAAAAAGGACCCTTTGCCAGATGGTTGATTTTTTGAGCTTGTTTTTTGATGTTTTCTTTTTCTTTGATTCTTTTGGTTCATTCAGGATGCCATTTTCAGAGTGGTGGCTGCTATTCTCCACTTAGGAAATATTGAGTTTATAGATGGAAAGGAAATAGATTCTTCTCAACCAAAAAATGAAAAGTCATGGTTCCATTTGAGAACAGCTGCTGAACTACTCATGTAAAATACTTGAACATTACATCCTTGAAGATTTACTTCATAGTGGATCCATATTTATATGAATAATTAACGTGCCTTCAGGTGCAATGCAAAGGCGCTTGAGGATTCTTTGTGTAAGCGTGTTATTGTTACTCGTGATGAAAACATAATAAAAACATTGGATCCTGGGGCTGCTGCTTTAAGTAGAGATGCTCTTGCCAAAATTGTATATTCAAGGCTCTTTGATTGGTATGCTTTGTCAAACAATTGATAAGCTTTCCTTAGTTCTTTGCTCATGTTTCCTCTAAGTTCATGTAAGTACAATATGCAGTTCACTGATTTCATTTGTATTTGCTATATGCAGGCTTGTAAACAAGATCAACAACTCAATTGGTCAAGATCCTAACTCGAAGTGCTTAATTGGAGTGCTAGACATATATGGCTTCGAGAGTTTTAAAACAAACAGGTGCTTAAGTGGTATGCCTTTGAGTTTTCCATCAACAATATAACAGCACTTGCTGTTAACATATAGGATAAGTGACGCGACACCTTTGGCTCTAGTTAACAGACAAGTTGTTAGCATGAACCTTTTGCAATTGTCCTTTCCATTTCTTGCATAGGCATAAGCCTCATGCATTAAGCCATCCTAGTTAATTTGACTAGTTCAGGGAATCTTTCTTGCTTTTACTTTTTAATTTGCACAGATGTCTATATTACCTTTTTCTTCAGTTATCCCAGGATGAGAATGCAGAGTTGAATCTCTTATTGCCCTTTTGTTTGATAAGGAATCCTTTGAAAATGAGCGAAGCAGACCAATAAGGAATCATTCTTTTTATTATCTCATGTCATGGAGCTATAGCTGAAAAGACTAATATGATTGTATTTTACAGCTTCGAACAGTTCTGTATCAATCTGACGAATGAAAAATTGCAGCAACATTTTAATCAGGTCTGCTAAAACTGATGCCTTGACCTTGAATATGATGTGTTAAACTTTAGTTTCCATGAGGTTTCTAACTCATCAGATTTCACCCTTGCAGCATGTTTTTAAGATGGAACAAGAAGAGTATACAAAAGAAGAAATCAGTTGGAGTTATATTGAATTTGTTGATAACCAGGACATTCTTGACCTTATTGAAAAGGTTTGTGTTAATAGTTGTGATTTTAAACCAACATTTATTTCAGATGTCATCTAATATTATTGATATAATCAAAGCTATAATTTATTTATAAAGAAAATATTAGTAAATATTATTTTCTCAGACGTTTCAGGTTAATTTAACTAGAAATTACATAATACAAAAGATGCTAAATTTCTAGCTTTTTGAAAAGTAAAAAACTAAAACATCGCCGGTGAAATTAGCTCAACCTGTGCACCCTGGACCCTGATCTTTTATCCATGCGCGTCCTCTGTTGAATTCTATGTTTGGTTGGTAACTCTTTTTCTGTTGGCTGTCAGAAACCAGGTGGAATCATTGCCCTTCTGGACGAGGCTTGGTATGTGTCCTTGCATATCACTCGTCTTTTGTGAATCTTTTTTATAAAATCTTGCTTATATGTATTATTCTTTGTGCAGCATGTTACCGAGATCAACACATGAAACTTTTGCTCAGAAACTGTACCAGGCCTTTAAAAACAATAAGCGATTCAGCAAGCCAAAACTATCGCGCTCTGACTTTACCATTTCTCATTATGCTGGTGAAGTGAGTACCTGTAGCTGATGATGCTTGCCATAGAACATACATTATAGAGAAATTGAAGTTGACTCTGGACTTTCCTCATGTAGGTCACTTATCAGACAGAGTTCTTCTTAGATAAGAACAAGGATTATGTTGTTGCTGAGCATCAGGCACTGTTGGGTGACTCTAAATGTTCTTTTGTTTCAAGTTTATTTCCACCTCTCTCAGAGGATGCATCGAAGTCTTCAAAGTTCTCATCAATAGGTGCAAGGTTTAAGGTATAACAGTAATTTTCTTTTCCGAGTAAATATTTTTTCATGCTTTAATATGTGATCTCCAATAACTATGCAGCAACAACTGCAAGCTCTGCTAGAAACTCTAAGTTCCACTGAGCCCCACTACATTCGCTGTGTGAAACCCAACAATCTTCTGAAACCATCAATATTTGAGAATCAGAATGTTCTTCAGCAACTTCGTTGTGGTGTAAGCTTCTCTACCTAATTTGCAGACTAAGTAGGGACATTTTGATGGTAATACATAATCCAGATTATTCCTCGTTTTAGGGGGTGATGGAGGCAATTAGGATAAGTTGTGCTGGATATCCAACAAGGCGCACATTTTATGAATTTGTAGATCGTTTTGGCATTCTTGCACCTGAAGTCTTGGATGGGAGGTAAGTGTATTTGAGCATATAAATTTGTGGAATTATACTAGAACATATGTATCGAGCTCAATTTGCTTCTCCCATGGCAGCTGTGAGGAGGTCACTGCTACAAAAAGATTGCTGGAGAGAACGGAGCTGAAAGGTTACCAGGTATCGCATTGGAATAATGAAGACCAACTTGCAATCACAACTAAATTTTTATTGTCTAGATGAAGTCGAGAAAATCTTTTGAAAATAAATAATCGCTGATTTTTTATTTTACTATATACTTTGTCGCTTAATTGAGTTTTGCTTTGAATCTAAATTTCCAGATTGGAAAAACAAAGGTGTTTCTTCGAGCTGGTCAGATGGCTGAACTTGATGCACGTAGGAATGAAGTTCTTGGAAGATCTGCTAGCACAATACAAAGAAAGGTCCGGTCATTCCTAGCTCGTAGAAGCTTTATTGCACTGAAGAAATCAGCTATTCAGATTCAAGCCATATGCAGAGGTATCTTTATATCTTAACTTCTTGTGGATGAAGATCAAAACTTGGATTCTCTTTCAACCTAAAGTAACGCTTTCTGTTCCATTATTTTTTTTGAAGGACACCTTGCAAGGCAGGTTTATGAGAGCATGCGCCGACAGGCATCTGCACTCTGCATCCAGACATATTTCCGCATGCATCTTGCAAGGACTTCCTATATAAAGTTGTTGTCTTCGGCTATTTTCATCCAAGCTGGTTTAAGGGGGATGACTGCTCGCCAGGAACTTCTATTCAGGCGACAGACAAGGGCTGCAGTTATAATTCAGGTAAGTTAGTCGAAAAATAAATATAACCTTCAATTTTGATTGTAAGACATAATGATCTTCTCTGCAGCTTCAGCATTTATGATATAATCATTTTCTTTTCTGCGACAAATCTGTATTTTGGCATAACATCAGTTTTTTTCTTAGTTCTTGTTCTTATTAACACTGACTGCCGAAACTGGATGCTGTTTTCTTTTGCAGAGTCATTATCGCCGATACCTGGCACACTTAAATTATTCAAGGGTAAAGAAAGCTGCGATGACAACTCAATGTGCTTGGAGAGGAAGGGTTGCAAGAAGAGAGCTACGAAAGCTTAAATTGGTAAATTTTCTTAAATTTGTTTTTATAAACCTTTTGAAGCAGTCATACCTTGCTGTGGATTCTGTTTCACAGGTCTACTTTCATTTATCTTAATCTGTAAAAATGGATATCTAGTTTGATTAAACAAGAGACTGCATGATGACCAAAATAATTCTGTTGTTTTTGTGGTAGATCTACTTATATTTAAAATTTTGTTCTATATCTGTTCTCTCTCTAGGCGGCGAGAGAAACTGGTGCCCTTCAAGCTGCAAAGAATAAGTTGGAAAAACAAGTTGAAGAACTTACTTGGCGTCTGCAGTTGGAAAAGCGCATGAGGGTAAAATTCTATGTTACTTCTGTTTTACTATGTCCAAGATTTACATATTGTTTTAAAAAATTTCACATATAGTTTCAAACCATTTTATTAATGGCTATACAAGTCAAACAACATTCTGTTGTGATCCTATATGCTATTTTAAATGCTCCAACTAAAGATGAAGTGGGATGATGCAACATCGCTTATGTTAATTTTTTGTACAAAGTATTTCTCTAATTTTTGCTTAATATTCTGGAAGAAATTGGCCCCCGTGTTGGTCTTCAGTATGATTTTTTTTTGCAGAGTATTAAGGTTAACTGTGCTGTTGATTTGTTTAAAAAAAACTGCATATGCTGTAGTATGCATGACAAAAAATATGTCAAGTAGGATATGTATTTTGTAGGTTTTGAATATATTATTTTAGTTATCCGAAACCTGGAAAATTTTGTATTGTGAAGAAATAAGGTGAGTCTCATTATAAACGGTATATGAAACAAGGATCAACGTTCTTTTTCTTTCCATTGTGACGATTTTTGCCCTTACTCCTAACTAATTCTAAAAACAATTAGAAGGATAAGGGAAGAGTATAGATCCTACAGCAAGCCAAATTATCACAGTAGTCACATAACTGGGGAGGGTCCTTTTTCATTGCATTGCTCTCCATTAGGCCTTTTACTCTCACATGCTCATGCTCTCGTGTTTTATAGCCAACTGCCTCTTTTGCAGGCTGACGTTGAGGAAGCTAAGACACAGGAGAACTCAAAACTACAAGCTGCTTTGGAAGAAATGCAGCAGAAATTTAAGGAAACTAAATCTTTGCTGGTAAAGGAGCAGGAGGCTGCCAAAAAGGCTGCTGAAATAGTTCCTGTTATTAAAGAGGTCCCTGTTGTTGATACTGTTCTAATGGATAAGCTTACGGATGAAAATAATAAGCTTAAGGTGAGAATATCGACTAGTAGATTTTACTCAACTAACCTTGGCCCCATTTTTTTGCATTAGAACATTGTCTTAGTCATTTTCCAAAATTTGTAGGATTTAGTGAGTTCTCTGGAAAAGAAGATTGATGAAACTGAGAAAAAGTTTGAAGAAACGAGCAAAGTTAGTGAGGAAAGGCTGAAGAAAGCAATGGATGCTGAGTCTAAAATAATTAATCTGAACAATTCGATGCAAAGGTTCTAATAGTTTTCCCCACATCTTTCTATTATACTGACAACTTCGCAAACTATCTGATGAACTATATTGTTGCTTTGAATTTGTTTCATCACAAATTCTGTTTTGATTCTCAAATTAAAAGTCACTAATATCTGATGGATTTTGTTTATTTTGCTAACAGGCTTCAAGAGAAACTGTCCAACATGGAATCTGAGAATCAGATTCTGCGACAGCAATCCTTATTGCATTCCCCTGTGAAACCCATGTCCCAGCATTTATCAATTCCGATAACTCCTCCCAAACATGTATAAGTTGTTATGCTGAGGCACTTTTTTTTGTGTAATATTTTGTTATGGTCCTTATTCTTTTCTTGTTTCAAATGTCAGAATTTGGAGAACGGTCATCATGAGGAGCCAAAGGTTCAGTGTGTTTATATCTTCATATTACTTATATTTTCAAATGATTTCATATACGTTCAGGTCAAGCGTATTATTTTATGTTAAAACATTGTATATAATACCCATCTGTATCCACAGGAACCTCAGAGTGCGCCACCAGCTATAAAGGACTATGCAGATTCTGACACCAGTCATATTAAATCCTATGGGGAGAAGCAGCTTGTATGCATGAATAGCCTTAGTAAAACTAAGCTAGAACTATACTTGCCACTTTTATTTGACAAACTACATTTGTTTGCAGGAAAACGTTGATTCGCTGATCAATTGTGTCAGTAGGAATATTGGTTTTAGTCAAGGAAAACCAGTTGCTGCATTTACCATTTACAAATGCCTTCTTCACTGGAAATCATTTGAAGCAGATAGGACTAGTGTTTTTGATCGTATCATTCAAATGATTGGTTCTTCAATTGAGGTAATTTTCCAGGTTACTTACCCTGTTCATCCAATTGAATGCTTCAGTAGCTTGTTACCCAAATTTATATCCTCTACATCTTCACATTCAGATCACAATTTTGTTTATTTCTTATGCAAGGTGAAAGTTCCATTTGAGGTTCGGACTTGTTTATTTCACCATCTTTGGGAATCAAATTTGCTTTTAACTACAAAAGCAAGTAAAAGTTTTTTAGATGTTTAGGACTTTTTGCACCTTCGAGAATGATTGTGAAATCACCTTTGAATCCATTTTAGCTTATACAATTTCCTTCTCTTTCCGTTGCGTTTGACTTTCTGCATCATCTATTAATATTCTTAGTTCGGGTAGGATCTTTTTCTAACACCAAAATGTTGCTTCCCACTATCATTGCCTTCTTTGACGAAACTATGATTACTATCTTTCCTTTGGCTTTTGATTGCTGTCTCTGCAGTTGTCTATGAATTAGATGTTATTCTAATGTTGTTTTCTTATTATTTTGGCAGAATGAAGAGAGTAATGACCATCTTTCTTATTGGCTATCAAATGTTTCTAGCTTGTTGTTCTTGTTGCAAAAAAGTCTTAAGGCGGCTGGCACAGCTGGTGTTAATCCACGTAGGAAGCCTCCTGCCCCAACATCATTATTCGGGAGAATGACTCAAGTATGCTATAACTGTTATTTCTATATTTCTGTGTTTAGTATGTGAATTTTATGATTTCTGTTTATGTTATCCGTAGTCACTATATCTGTTGGCTGTGCTAATATCTGCATTGTTCAACTCCAGTCATTTCGTTCTTCACCATCTATTGCTCTTTCTGTGGATGGCCTGGATGTTGTGCGCCAAGTTGAAGCCAAATACCCTGCTTTGCTTTTCAAGCAGCAGCTAACAGCTTTTGTAGAGAAGATATATGGAATGATTCGAGACAATGTTAAAAAGGATTTATCTTCTTTGCTCTCATTATGTATTCAGGTATTTTTATATGCTTAATGATTATCGCAACATTCTATGCTATACTTTGTTTTAAACATTAGGCTATTGATATTTATACTGGTTGAAATTAGATAGGACTGAATTCGAGATGGCTTTGTGTATTAGTAGCTAGAAGTCATCAACTTAAGTGAGTGAGAATCCTTAATGTTTTTTGGATTTACTATGCCAAAGTCCTCAGTTCTGTTGTTCATGACCAACATGACTTTGAGGTAGAATCTCAGCCCACCCCATATTACTCCATACCAAACAGCCCCAGAGATATAATGGAATTCATCGAATTAACTAACATTTTGATAAGAGAATAATCCTGAGATATAATGGAATTCATTGAATTAACTTATATTTTGATAAGAGTAATGTTTTCAGCTTGGTTAGTAATGCTTGATACTAGAGGTCATACGTTCAAAATCCATTGAAAAATGGACATTTTAGCAAATAAGATAGTTTTTGTCATCACGACAAATATGCTCAGTTCTTTGATTGTTCATACTGACAATGGTAATATCTAGTGTTGCTTGTTAGCTCGATTGTTCCAATTTGCTATATTTTATGACAAGTTTGCATCTCTATATATGTTGCTGTTCGCTTGAAAAAATAGGCCCCAAGAACAGCTAGAGCAAGTATGTTGCGTGGTTCTGGGCGTTCCTTCGGAAGTCAAGGACAAAATAACCACTGGAAGACGATCATTGATAACTTAGATGACCTTCTTAAGATGCTCCAAGAAAACTACGTAAGTTGTCTCAAATTGAGAAATGGCTGTCAACTTTTGTGAGAAACATCTATTTGACATTGTTCTTTGCAGGTGCCTGTGGTTTTAATTCAGAAGTTAAGTGTGCAGATCTTCTCATTCATAAATGTACAACTGTTCAACAGGTAATTGAATTTTTAAAGCATCATTTATCTAAGATAGACATGGGAGATATAACTGCTTTGTTTCGCCCAGTTTACTCCTCCGTCGTGAATGCTGCACCTTTAGCAATGGAGAGTATGTGAAATCTGGCTTAGCTGAGTTGGAGCTATGGTGTGCAAAAGCAAAACCTGAGGTAATCAATAGAACTTATAGGGTGCAGATGGCAATAGCATTTTGCTGCTCAAAATCTGAACTTTTGCTGTCATTACAGTATGCTGGATTATCATGGGATGAGCTTAAGCACATTAGGCAAGCTGTTGGTTTCTTGGTATGATCTTCTTCCATTATTTGATAAACTATGTTTTTCTTTACAGCATAAGAAAAATCATGAAGTTTAGGATTTTCTAGTTTACCTGGGTTGCGCAACTGCTCCGATTCTAACAACATTGTATTATTCCATGTACAGGTAATATTCCAGAAATCTAGGATTTCTTATGATGAGATAGTCCATGACCTTTGTCCGGTAAGTTGGAAGGACATGCTTTCTTTACCTTAAGGCTTTACTTGGTATAGGGTAATGTGGGGTGGAATCCCCATTCCACAGGTGAAATCTGTTTCAAGCCCATAGTAAACAAGGCCTAAGAGTGCATTTATATTCATATCTATCTGCTTGCAATGAGTGTGGTGGTGTGCAAGTGCTGTTGCTTGTAATAGGTTGACCTTGACTATCCTTGCAGGTTCTCAGCGTGCAGCAACTTTATAGAATTTGCACACAGTACTGGGATGATAAGTACAACACAAAGAGTGTATCTTCATCTGTAAGTACAACAGTTCTTTAGAACTAGTAATTTTAATTCTCTACCAGAGATCATTCATGCGACCTCTGAACTCGCTTCTGGCTACTAACTTATTGAGAGAAGTTGCAAAACTGCTGAATGAATCTTGTTTCCTATGGAAAGAGTTAATTTTCAAAATTGAAAAGCCTGGCTGTTTATGTTTGAGGTTGTTTACACTTGAACAACATTTTTGTTGCATATTTCAAGGTTCTTGGGAGCATGCGGGTTCTGATGACAGAGGATTCCAACATTGCAGAAAGCAATTCCTTCCTGCTGGATGACAGCTCCAGGTAAAAGGGAATTCTTCCCAGTCATCTACTTTGCTATCTCATGAGATTTACAACAGAATCATAATATATCATATTCTCTTGGCTCATGGATCCAGCATTCCCTTCTCGGTAGACGATTTATGTACTTCTTTACAAGCAAAGGATTTCTCAGAAGTCAGACCAGCAGAGGAGCTTCTGGAGAATTCAGCCTTCCAATTTTTACAGGAATGAGGCACTTGATGAAGGACCACATCTCCCCATACGTGGGTTGGGAATTTGTTGTCGTGAAATGATGTACATCCATTCTTTGTTATGATTTGTTTCTTCCCCTCCCTGCCAGGTTGTAAAAAGTTTTATGAAGTTCATAGATGTGTAGGATTCATCTAGTAATTCTTAGGGTTATGGATAAGCACTACATCCTCCCATTATGTGTCTCTGTCTCTGTCGTTTTATAGAGAGACATCCACATTCTTTTTGTTCTAAGTTCATTGTTTGGTTCAGTTTAGAGAAATGAAAAAGTTGAAAGGAGAGGGGAATGCCAAATAATATGATGTCATTTTGTCCTATATGGTATAGATGTAAAGCTATAAGTTACAGGAAATTTAATCGAAAGGTGGTTCTTTATTTGTATTCAAACAAAATTCTTGGGCTGCTGTAATTTTTTCAACCAATGAACAGATCAATCTGATTCTATTTGTGAATTGTGATCCTAATTCATATTTGTGCTATCTGTTGTGCTAAATCTGGTTCCATAAACTTTGAGCGAGGGGCATTGTATTTAATTAGAATTTAGAATGGCAAGAGTTAATAAAACTAAAGATCATGATTAGCACCAATTAAAGTCCAATAAAAAAACTACTCACGTTTTCATTATTTCCATCGAATTATTAAATACTAGTTTGATTTTAGTTCAGTTTTCCGTTGGGCTGATTGATGAACAAATTTTTTTATTAATATTTAGTAAATTTATTACATGGTTTATGATTAAATCGCGCATTTTATTTCACTTTAATTCTTCAATTTTGACATTAAACATGAGGAACGATGTTTGACACTTGTAATCAACCATTAAACTGAATGACTAAAAGTTGGATGTTTGGAATCAGCATTCCACTCGTATTTTACACGACATGAAAGAACTGGAGATTTGACAAAATCCAGGTAAATCTAATCGTATAGGAGATTAATCTGCTGTACACATTTCAAAGAGCTATATAGCATTTAATATTCCTATCATCTGCTGCTTGCTAAATTATATTCTCAGCACCAAAACAGCTGTGAGGAGATCCAAAAACGTTTGTAAATTTTCCTATGCACATCACGTATGGAGAGAGACCATCAAAAGCTAGTAAATGCCGAAAGAGAATAAAGAAGCATACTTGCGGTTCTGTCAATCGACTAAAAGGCAACGCAAGCTACGACTCTGTTTGGATGCGCTTTAAAATACACCAGTCTTGCATATCGGGCATGATATCTTCCTTCTCAGCCATGCGGCAATGCACTGCCCCAACAGATAGAGATTAGTTATACAATTTATTTTAACTGAGAGATCAGAATGTGCATGGACTTTACTTCTTTGTGAAATTTGTGCATGCAGGGCAGATGGCGAACGACGTCTCCAGCATTTTGTGACTCAAGGCAGATGGGACATGCCTCTTCTCTGCTGTTACCCTGTTGAATATATTGCAGAGAATTGAGTTCGAAATGCACGTAATCAGCCAAAACGCTCATTCTGAGAATAAATGGGGCACTTCTGAACCTGGATTACAGATTCTGGCAAGCTGTTGATCTGACTCTCCGAAGCACCCGAGTGAATGATGTTGTAATTATCCAGGGTCGAAAGGATCTCGTAATCACTGAAAAAAAACAATAATTAGAAATATGTATAGCCGCTATGAGAGCCTTCCTTACTTTGGATGATAAAGAAGATAGACATATCATCTATCAGCAGCATATTGATAGATCTTTCTTTAAAACTTACTTTAATTGATAAGGAAAAAAAACATAGAAATGCTTACTCATCGTATTCAGCCTCGAAAGTATCATCTAGAAGTTCCATTTCTTCATCATTCCCGAATGTAGCTTCCAATGCTTCTCGGATGTAAACCCTCTAAGAATAGGAAAAAAACTCAATATATCAGTAAAAAACAAGAATTTGCAGTCATATTATGATTAATAAGCACAACAATCTAAAGATCCAAGGAGATAAAAAAAGCGTCCAGCAAAGACTTCTTGTGACTGGAGACATGAGTAGGGGAGTCAAAGCAATCAATCACGGGATGTGCAACTTGACAAATTAACAACAGAAATTCAAGTGTTACGTTGTCAAATTTTGCAATCGTATTTATTATCTAAGCACGACAATCTTTTTATAAAAAAATCTAAAAAATTGAGGAGATAAAAAGGCGTCCAGTAAACACTTGAAGAGACATGAGAAGGGAATCAAATAAACAAATGACGGGACGTCGAATTTGATAAAAGTAACAAAAGACATTGATATTATGAGTCAAATTTTGAACAATTAATTAACATGATCCAAGATAAGTGGGGAGAGGGAATGTAGGCAAAGGTAAAATCAGCAAAACTCCATGTCAAAGAAATTGAGAGATTTACCATTTCTGGATCCGTGCTTCCATTGTTGATGTTCCTTCTTAGTTCAGCAAGCACTGACTAGTTAGTACAGAAATAAATAATTTATTATTTAATTTTGTTTAAATCAAACAGCAATTCAGGACTTTCCAGTATGGAATCCTACCATCTGAAGATTCATCTCAGGAAGATGGAAATTTCTCCTGAACAGGGTCATTCTACTTGATGATGAAGCTTGAACATGATTTCTCAATTGATTGCTCAATTGTTCAGAATATTCCTGGAACGAAGGCCGTTGCCCGTGTCCATATAGATGTGCCATGGATGCATCCCTCTGACAGAAATAAACGATATTGAGGAAAACACATTATTTTCTGGTTAAAAAGCCAATGATTATTAAAAAATATTTTTAGAGGACATTAAATACAAAAATCAACAGCTAACACTGCCAGGGTCTGGTCAAATTCGACATTTTGATGACCTAAAAAATTTGAATTGTGGCAGGGAAAAAAATTAAATGATGTCAAAAGCACAAAGAAGGAAAATATACTGTAATTTCAAACCAACTTCTAAAATTTATGTCTATAACTTCTAGATTTTTTCCTAAAATGCTTTTGCCATTCTTACAAGATTTTTCTTTTCTATCTCAAATAAGAATTTGGACAATCTCATACCAACGCATCCTCCCTATCAGATCGTATGATCACGCTGATCCTAAATTCCTACTACTGATCTTGCACACCCTGGAGATCACAGAACATATTTGCTATCCTTATATGATTCTACTTCTATGTCAAAATTTATTTAGCCGATCTCAAACCGATGGATCTTCCCTATCTGATTTTATCATCACTCTGATCCTAAATTCCTAATATTAATATTGCACGCTATGCAGAAACCAGCTCCAATGGTTTCATTAGGACTTCAAGGTACTAAGAGGAGACACCAAAAAATTGTCATAAATATGGCATTCCTAACCAAGTGATTCGAGTATTTGGAGCACAAAATTACAAAACTTTTTCTGAAATAATTTTCATGGCCAATCTCGTAATAGTGGATCTTACCTCTGGAAGCACCATTACTGGTGGATCCTAATACTGACCTTTGCGAACTACCCGAAGACCAGATCTAATGGCATCAACTTCCCGAAGGTTCAAAGAGCATGAAGGCACTAAAGCAGAGACAATAGGCCCCTACCAAATAATGGAAGTCTTCAATGTATTTATAAAATTGTTCAATATGGCTCATTTCAATCAGCATTCCAAGAGAGAAAACAAAGTAGATCATTATTATTAGATCTTGCCCAGCACCCCAAAAGGATGCATAAAGTAGTCAGTTAAATGACTCCTACTAGTTAAAACTTTAAAATGGACCTGGCTCTAACATTAATGTTTTTACCAACTCACCAATGACCTTTCTTGGTAATTATCTATGCCTGATGAAAGGCAATGTATCATAGCAATTGTGCAGGAACCACATGGATGTCAACCCTCAAAAATGACCAAACTGAGATATAAGAAATAGCATTCACCAAAGGATTTGTAGAATTTAAATTGCTGAAATGAAAGTAGCTTAAGGATAAAATAGTAAAATAGAAATGGAGATACACACAGGATGAGATCGATATCGTTTTGCAGATGCAGCATGACTAGCTTCCTCTTGCTGCAATGACCACGCCATATCTGCATCAGCCTGTTCAATGATCAGATGTTAGATATAAGCATTTCATTCATCCAATTGATAAAAGATGAACTTCACCAAAATTTGACTATCTACCTCTTCTGTTCCATCAAGACCTGACTGTTCATGATCATATTGTTGTTGAAGCTGACGCGCTAGTTTTTCATCTGACTCGAGTTGGTTAAGTTTTGAGCTAGGATCATTGTAATCAATGGAATTTTCCTCTTGAAAATTGCTAGAAAAAATTGCCTTATCAACTTCTAAAACTGGTTGTGATGATTCTCCACTACATTCTGTACTATGCTGCCTAGCAATTTTTAGCTTCAATGCTTCGTTAGAGGATTGGAGGCATGAGATTTCTGGGACCTCCAAAGATGAACTTGACCGTTCGCTCAATTGTTTCTGAAGTAAGCTGTGCTTCCTTTTAGCTTTATGCTTTCGTCGTCTGTGGTTCCTTCTATGTTTTGGATCAGACTCAGGAGTTGTATAAACCATACTTGCATTTGATCCATGTTGGGACAAAAATATTTCAGGGTTATTAGGAAGGACCACACTCTCTCCTCCAACTGCATTTTCATGGCTTGGATCAAGTAACGGATTGGTCTCTTCCCCACTGTGATCACAAGCTCCCTGATAAAACGAGTTAGCAAAAGCTTTTTCTTTAGGATCCATTGGTACCTCATCTCCTACTCTTGCAGAACCAAGTGTATCATCACTTCTGGTTGTAACAAGAGAAACTCCCTGCCATACTTTTAACCATTCCCTGCATGGTGCCATACTTTTAACCATTCACATCATGTTGCCAGATTTTATAAGTACCGATAATGTACCCAGGCTTCATGCAAATTTTAGCTGCATTACTTAGAAAGGCAGGCATAACATTCCATTTGCGAAAAGAAAAAACAAATCTAGGCATAAATAAAAATGCTGGTGTCCAGATAATAGTAATAAAGGTATCTAATTCACTTCATGTGGTAGATTCAATTGAACAAGAGTTAAGTAGAAACATCAACAAAGTATGTTCATAGGAAATTAGTAAAGTAACATTGCTAACCCCATCACTTCCTGGGATCATGCGCGAGCCCTACAATGTAGGAAATTGGCTTTGTTATGCATTGCCTTACGAGTAGCCAATTCCTCATTGGGTCAAAACACTGATTCATATAAGCATGGTTTAAACATTGGTATTATTGCTATTGCACCAAAGCATTGAGATAGTCAAGGAGAGTTGACAGCAATGACTTGGAGCACAAGGGTGAACTGGGGGATTTACATTTTGTATAATGGGATTAGAAAATTTATTTTCAGATATTCATACAACACGTTAGGGTCTTCCACACTCATATGATTCATTCACAACCAGGATCCCTATGCAAGCAGAAGCATATCAGACTTCTTAGTTTCTCCCACACTTCTATGCTTCATTAACAGATTATTTCTTTGTGAATGCACATGTAATCACACAGCATCTGTGCAAACCAAAACTGCAGTACCTCAAATTAGATTTTGAGAAAGCATTAGGAGAGAAGAATGCGAGTATACATATGCAACTATAATACGTTATAGAGATGTACAGGCCAACCTCAGCAGTTCAGTAATAGAGGCTCTGGTAGATATATATAATCTAGAGTCTCTCATAAGAAAAATAATGCTAAGGAGGTTGTTATATTTAATCCTCTCATAACCTTATAATTAGCATTTTATGAAGAATTCAAGGTTCTGCCTGAGAAATTCGTTATTGTCCTGAATACATAAATAAAAAAGGTCCAATGGGGAAGTAGTTCACATACTACCAAGTCCTATGTGAAGTAAGTGACTTGCAATCAGACAAGAACCTCTTGTAGTCTAGTTGCAAAGACTTGAAAGCTACTCATGAACAGATTACAAAACCAATTCACTAATCCATTAATCCGATGTGAGTTCAAGCTGCAAACAAACTAACATAAGCACGAACAAACAAGATAGATTTCACTCTGCTAGGAAGAATTAGTAATCATAGAAATGAATGCAAGCAGGAAGGAAAAAAGAGAAGGAATAGGAGAAGCGAGATTCCAGGTGGCATTGAAAAGGGAAAAAGGAAGGTACCATACATAGTAAACAGATTTAATATCAGGCAACATGATTTAACTTGCAAACCATAACTCCGGTGACAGGTAGCCAAAACAATAAATTATCTAATAATATCATGCAGAGGTAAAAGTCAAATTCATTAAAAAAAAATCAACAGCTCATGGTAATGATTACCATACACCTTCACAAATATTTCATTTTTGATTGCCAAATGATTAACTGCAAAAGACACGGAGTATTCTGCCAATATGCCACATAATTATCCATAAAAACTTGGTATGAACTTGTCAAAACACATTAAAATTTGATGATAGAAAATTGTACAACTATTGTATAGCATGAAAAATAAAGAATCTTAGTAGTTAGTACTATCTTTTTTAATTACAAGTGCATGGGCGTTCGTACAACTGACCTTTCCAAATGAGGTTCAACTTTTTTTAGTTGCACGTTCTGTGCTTCACTATAATCCAATATTTCTTTTCCTTTGTTTAGAAGAGAATGCCTATTCTCGAGGATGTCAGGCAGAGAACCGTGTTCGCTTAGACAACCGTCATTATCAGAGGTCTCCTCATCGAGGTCAATAAACATCGCTTTTGTTTTGGAGGAATCGTTGAATGTGCATCTTTTCTCTGATCTATCGGTGGTGTTACAAGTCTCTAACAACATAGCACGTTCCATGCCTTGCATATTCTGCATAGTTATAAGGGACAAACAAATAATACTCTTCAGGAAAGATACACCAAACATTTTTCTCATTTCTCATTCAGTAGTTCTTCAGAACCAAGGTTGAAAGTAGGTCATAAAATAATAACTATAATCACAAATTCGCAATAGCAATAAGGAAATCGCATCGGTTCCCTGATGATATAAAAGCTACATAAGAACCCTACCAGAAAATACAACGAACAGAGAATGAAGACGAATGTTGGCATTTTCAAGTTTTTGAACAACCACGGTTCTAAAAAATTTTATAATGCAGACAAAAAGGATAGGTAATAGAACACGAACCATCGAAAACAAATCCAAAAGCTCAATAAAGGCATTGACCTTTCAGAAACACCGTGGCTAGAACGATTCGAGGCCAAAAATACCATACCCAACGAGCACCTCCATCATCCATGGATGCACGAAGGCAAATCCAGCAGCAAGACCGAAGGAATCCGATCGGTCGCCGCCAAGTCCACCCAAGTCCATTGACCGATCGAATGAAAGCGGAGAAATAGCAGGCAGAAATCATCAACGCAAACAAAAAAATGTAAGACCTACCTCGTCGACGGCTAAACCACACAGGGCCGCAACGATCTCCGAGTTCATGACAACCTCGTCGGAACCCGGAGGGGAGGCGGAATCCGTACACCGCCCTCCGGCGCACCCACCGCCTTCGAAGTAGGAACCCCCCTACTTCGCCCCGTCGCTCCTGCCGCTTTTTATAAAAGCTATTTATAGGCGTCGGATTCCGCATGCATCAAGATTCGCGACCTGGCTGCCGTGGTGCGGACGCCGCGGCAGAGTTGCGTCGCGATTCGCGTCCACAGTGGGCCTTGGCGAGAGGCCGACCCAACTTTCCAGCCCGCCTGGTCCATGCCCCCCAGGGACACACGTGGAAGGATCTGGTTGGGGGGTTTAAGTTGCCGCAGAGGGGTGATAAAAATTTGCATTTCTTAGTATATTATATGCACGCGTGATAAATAAATCCGGGTTCAAGCATTATTAATTCCGTGTTATCTTGGTAATGACACGTAAGTGTATTTTAGGTTATTTCACGAAGTTACTTCGCTTATAAATGATTATATTTTGAAATAATTAGTTACATCATATTCTGGGTTGAAGATGTTCGTTGATTTAGTTGTTATTATCATATTAAATATCATTGAGTTTGGGGTAACGACGGTTTATTTTCCTTTTTGGAAATATATTTATTATAAAGTTGCATGGCTTCAGTGTATTAAATGGGTGGTCTTCATATTTTATTCTCTAAAATAAATAATGTCCAGTGTATTTCTAAAAAAAATAAATCAAATACTCGAATAATATAATTTTATAATTTTGAACATCTGTGATAATAATGATTTTTTATGAAGAAACTACCGCCGTACTGTAAAGTGATATTTTGAACATCTCTAAATTTTATTATAGCATTTTTACAGAGGATATCAAATAGCACCAGATAGCACGGAGCATATATCTAGTATTAATTATTACTATATCAATACCCAACAGCTCAATATCTCATCCCACTAAATAAATCTTCAGTCCGGCAATTTTGCTTTTTATTTTTCTTAAATATAAAAAGAAGGGAAGTATCTCTTGCTCTATAATATAAAACTCATAAATTTTATAATAATACAATAAAATATTTTTTTCTTCTCTAAAGTATTTGTATTTCTTTATACTATAATAAAAAAAATTAAATCTAAAAAATCTATATGCTGAACGATTGGTTCAAAGATTCATGGACAGCTTTGATCAATTGATTAAATGCAGGGAAAGAGTCGTGCTAATTAAGACGGGTTTGCTAATCGTGCAATTCCTCGGCCCCTGGAACAGGAAGAGCAGCTGGCCCTTCAAACTTCAAGTAACAAACAAAAAAGAATAAATCTGGAGCGGTATACGCAGATAATACAAAATGCCCGTGAACTCGACTGGAGCACTACGGAGGCAGCCGCAGTAGTAGTAGGTCGGGTCAGGTCACCGCCGGTGGGCCGGACCCCCCCCCCTCTTTGGACCGACGACTCCTCGGGGGCCGCCAACGGAAGGGTGGGAGGCTGCTGCCGCTGCTGCCTGCCTTTTCCCAAATGACCCAAAAGCCCCAGCATAAAAAGCCACGTCGCCACACCAAGGAGGGACAGAATCGTCAATGCGCCCCCTCTCCCTCACTCCGCCCCCTTCTCTCCATTAAAAAGGAAAAAAATAGAACCGAGAAAGGGAGGCAAGCCAAAGGCAGCGCCCCGAGCGTTTCCGCCTTCCTCTCCTCCCCCCCCAATTCGTCAAAATTTCGCCCCCAATTCTTCCCCCCGCCCCCGCGGCAGGCTCCGCTCGGCAGCTCGCTGCGGCCGCCGGCTGCTCCCCGCCCTCCGATTCTTCCCCTCCGGTATAGCTTCTCGTTTGGTCTCTGATTGCATTTTTTTTTCCCCCGCTCTAAAGTTGTGTTCGTCTTAATCCGGTGGGTTGGGGGTAATCGTGCGTCGGGAGCTAATCCGGTGGCGGTTATTGTTCCTCTGGGAGTTTTGGAGGATTTTTTTGGAAATTGTGTTTGGCTAGGTGGACGAAATTGGAAGCAATTTTGGCTGATTGCTGGGGATCAGCACTGTTGAGAGCTGAAACTTCATGCCTCTTGCATGAGTTTAGCCTTGCATTGTGCCTTCGTTCTTCTTTTGGATTAGTGTGCTTTTTATCTGATGCTGGAACTCTTTTATTTCTGCTTTGTTGGATTACTTTGTTCCTGATCAATTTGCTGAGGGTTTTTTGTCTTTATATTTTCTATGCTTTGTAGGAAGTGGCCTCGAGGTATTTGATGATATTTATCAGTGAACTTGAAATAGTTGGACTCTGTATTCTAGGTTTTGGATACTTTTGAGAACTTGGGAAGTTTTGTAGACAAATTTCAGTTTTATGATTAAAAATTCATGGGGTGGTGTTAAGCCACGGTTTGTGCAGAGACCAGCAAGCTCTGATATTCAAGCTTTCAGGTACTGTCGATAATTATGATCTGACTATTTGGAGGAGATTGACTGCTGTGGTGAAAATGATGGGGGAGAAGGTTCTCATTACCTACAAGCGGAAGCGCCTTTCTGCCAATGCAAACCCTATTCATGTCAAGGCTGATCTAACAGTAAAGACGCTAGGGGAGGTATCTTAAATTCTCTATATCCAGCTGAATTATGTAAAAGCTGAATACTCTATATCCAGCAGTGGATAAATTCTGATATGCTTTGTTAGACATGTTTTCTGAATAAGATGCATGATGTGCTCGTTCAACATATTTTCTTGCCTGAGCCAGTATAAATGCTTGGGTAAATTACTAGAGTTTAAACGATCTAAAGTAGCTTCACATGCTCTATTGCAAACTTTATTGAGAATTTGGATTCAAGTGAGTAGCTGTAATCTTGATGTAGTGTTGCGATGGTTGGAAAGTGCAATATATCTACACCTTTCGTTCATTGAATTTTGAATAAACTGCTGAGCTTAATTTTAACTGCTTGTGTTTTTCTTTGTATATGTTCTCTTTCGAAACTTTGACATTGATCCATGTGCTCAGAAATCTTTTACAACTTATTTTTTTGCATGATAAGCTGCTAGATTAGTGGATTTATTTGTAATGTGAAATGTTTCATCTTATTGCTAAGAATGTGTCTGAACTTTTAAAAGCTAGTCTGAAGTAGTAACTTCAGGTACTACTTCCATTTGAATTGTTCAATAGTGTGTCTTTGCAGTAACATATATCATGCCATGCAAATCAGTGCTGGTAGATATGCCACTATTTTAGACTGCTGTCTCGGTTGTTGATGTTACATATATCCCTTAATCTTTCACATATGTTTGCAGATAACACTTGTGGGATTCTTACCAATATTGCCTAGTGATTTTGACAATCATAGTTTCTTCCGCTGATATCTTAGGTTATGTAAGCCAAAACATTGCTACGTGAAGAAACATTTTCTATATTGAGAGAAATCTGTATGATGTGAGCAATGTTTATCTAATATGAATTAAGAGGATAGGATTTATGGAAAAACTAGATAGGGAAATTTTGAGAAGGAATGTAATGGGCAAATCCATTCATAGTTTAAAACAAATAAATTTGATAAACAATATGTTGATTCTGCATTACTTTCTGAATTCTCTTTCATTTGTTCCCTCCATCAACCTAGCCCATGTTCCTGTTGCTATATGGCTGTCACTATACCCCTTTTTTGACCGGTTGTCACTCTACTCTGAGAAATATGGATGCTGTAACTACCGTTAGAGTATTTACTGACCATATTTGTATGGACTGTTGGTTTCTTAATGTGGTAAAATCAAGTCTATCTGTGTGCAACTTGTCCAATGGTTGAAGTTCAGATGCATCAAAGTAATGCAACTATTCCTTTTCTAGGCATCTTCGCATGGAGCATTGATATTTTGATATGCGGTAAAATCAAAATCCTATGCTTCTGCAACTTATTCAACGGTAGAAGTTCCAAGACATCAACTACTAATGCAAATTTTCCCGACTAATTCATCAAGAAAGTTTGGAAATGTTAACTCCCACCATTTCTTGGTGTGGGAAGCTTGATGTACTAGACTGTTCTTTTCATGTGTGTTACTTTTCCAGCTGAGGGTATCTACTTTACTTCCTTATACCCTGTGAGACTGTACCCTATATTTCTTTTCAAAATTTTGCAATATAAACTCTGTCATTCAATGTAGTACGGAGTTATAGATCCCATTGAAAATATCTTCTTATTGCAAAAAAAAAAAAAGAAATTGATGAAATGGTGCGAGGAAAATAATTGTAGCATGGATTTAGTATGTTGGTCTAACTTCCAAATCTCACCATCAGGAGCTTCTATGTTAGTTCATGTTGCCATGGCAGTTATTCTTCATCTGCTTCCTGCTTTGTTCTACACTGATAAATGTATTTAGTCTATTGCATCCTTATATTTTCATGTAATTGTGCAGGATTGCTTCCGGTGTGGTTCTGTAGATGTAAATGAGAACCTCCTGGTGTGTCATAGTTGCTCTGGCAGCTATCATCTTAGATGCATTGACTCCCATTCTGAGGTTAATGATTAGTAGTGCATATTATGCTGATTATTTCTCTTTATACGCTCTTATTGACCTGATGAGTTATTCACTTTGTCATGTTTAGTATAACCCTGAAGAGAGGTGGCTATGCTCGTCTTGTACCGAAAGTTATAATGTTGAGGTATCTTTGCAATATCACTCTCATCCATCTAGCAAAGTGAAAGAACCAAAAAATGTTGGGGAATCTGAGACAACTTCAGTGAAGAGTCCTCAACAAGCCTTGTTGCACTCTAAATCAGTAAAAGACAACTGTGGTGAGGGAGTCTCTTTGTCAGTAGAACCACCTACCAAGAAGATAAGAGATGCTGCAGCTGCAGATAAATTGGATACAAAATTTGGATCTGTATGTGGAGTAGTTGAAGGAACTTCAAGGTCTGAGACAACAGAGTTAGAGATTGTAGGAAGATCAAGTTCCACACTTTTGAATACCTGGACAGAAACTGATGTTGGTTCCAGATTCACAGAGGATCGTGCTTCTGTTGTAGGGAGTTCAGATAAAAGGAGTGGCATAAAGTGTAACGATAACAATCGGAGAGCTACTGCTAATCTTTCCTTGATTACATTTCGTAGAAGGCCCAAAAAGAAGAAAGATGTTGATGTAGCGGATGAGTTTATTGCAAGGAATTCAATGGATAAGGAGAAGCAGAGTTTAATGGTGATTAGCAGCAGCCATGAACTAGGAAATTGCTGTGGATGTATAGATTCAACATTATCAGAAGCAGACAGGCCCAGCCAACAGCAAGCAGCTCAGCTGAATGTGGGTATATTTTAACCTTTAGGTTCATTTTCTTTCTAGTTTAACTGTTGTTTGTGCAAGAGGAGACACAAACCTGGCTTTTATTGCTCTTTAGTGACTTTGACCAGTAGTTATTCACAGAGAATAGAAGCAACACCTACTTGCAAAATTGTTGCTGAGATTTGGTGATAAAAGTTTGACAGTAGAACTTTAGGAGGACAATAATTCAACTGATAAGCAGTAAATTTTTGAATATACAAAATTACTTAGAAAGATAAAATCTATATTTTGAATACTGACAAATTTCTTGAAATTATTTGATATTCTGAGTGATTCTGTATATTACAGATGCAATCATACTTAGAGAATTCATCAACATCAAGATTCATGATAGCTTTTGCACCTTACTATAATGGATTGTTTCTAAGAAAATAAAATTCATCATCATTGATATTCTTCAAAATTCTGTTATGACTAACAACAAAATCCTGGTGTCATTATGCCTTGAGTGGTGATGTTCCTTATGTTTTATTCTCAATATCTACGCATAAGAAATTATCATGGCAGAATCTTATATTGCCAAGGGAGTACAGGATGTGCATTTCTTGTTTAGTGTTCTTTATCTTTAAGTGTCAGTAGATGGACATGGGAATTCAATTGGTAGCTTAATAATGATGAACATTTTAAAAAATATTTAATGGACACAAAAGGAACCATCGACAACTGCCCTCCTGTCGTCTTGAGATTCATTTATCTGGCATTAAAATTGACATGGTCATTAAAGTGTACAACACTTTGCCACCATGGTGACAGAACTTATCGCAGGTTTTGATGCTAATCACCAAGAGTTCCTTGAGCTTATTCTTGGGTTTGATGAGATTATAAGCCATAACCAAAGTACTTCATTTCTAACTAGTAGATCTAGCATGGCATATATCATTTCTTCAACCACAATAAACTCTTTATGACTAAACACTTGTGTGACATTCTGGATAGATGCAGGAAGGCAGAAAAGATGCTGGTCTTGAGCTGAAACTTACTGGACAAGGGTAAATTTACTGTCTTTCTTGTTTTTCTTCCTTCTTTCAATGCTTTTGAAGTAAAATGCAATTTTGTTTGTGGTAGAGCTGGAGACAAACATAATGAGGAATGCACACAACGAACAGATGTGGATTCTCAGAATGTGTTGTCTTCACAACCCTCAGAAAATGTTCTCTATTGTCAATGTGATAAATCCGTTGGAGCACCTACAAGTGATGCAATCAAAGAACCCACAGTACTTCACAAAAGCAAGCAATCAGGGATGGTCGACGCTGACACATGCACAAGAGAAGAAAAGGGAAATGACCAAGTCTCGAAGGAGAGAGGGTTAGTAAGTGGGGGAGAGATTTTTGTAGCCCCAGCTGTTCATCTGTCTAATTCAAAACCATGCAAATTGTTCACGGATGCTATAGCTGAACACTTTCTGGAGTCCCAAAGCTCATCATCTCAAAATTGTGCCCTAGTAGTTGTAGATGAGGAAACTGATGGCAGAGCCAAAGGATCACAATGGATTGAAACAGCTGATAAAGCAGTTGGGGAGGCTAAAGGAATTTGCACATCCACTCGTATGGATGCGAGTCGAATTGATTGCAGACTAACATCAAATGGAAGAGCTTCCTCTATAAACCCTATAAACTCATCTATAAAGAGTCAACTCAGTCAGGTAAAATTAAACACTGGAGTGGATTGTTTTCTTTTTTGCTTCTTAGCTTTTCAGCTTCTTTTATCAATTTTTCAATTTCAAGCATATTGTTAATGTCAGTATCAATTTCCTAGTTTTTGCATACTAATGCACTGGAAAAAAAATGATGCATGGTTTCAGTGTTGCATTAAATCTTTTTGGTTTTTAGTTAATTTCTCTCATTTTGTTTTTAAATTACTATCTTGAATGAAGCAGGATGTGTCCAAAGAATGCATGAAGCACATATCCAGATTACCGGAAAGATTATTACTGACAAAGACAAACAATTCAACATATGGAAGACAACAGCATGAAAGGGCATCAATTAACTCCGTCTATACTGATTTCCTGGATCTTTCTCTTCCACTGGATCCTGAAGTGCATGATGCTTCTTCCAATGCTCTGAGAACTATGTCATTAACGGCTGATTTATGTGTCAAGGACACTGTTAGAAAATACAATAGGCAATTTAGACTGCACAGCATGGGTGAAAATGCTTCTGTATCCCGTCAAAAGCAGGTATTCGAGAATGATATGGTTGGATCACAATTGCTCAAGGGAACTACTATGTTGGACAAGTTTCAGAGGTATTGTCATGAATGGTCAGAAGAAGAATTAGATTTTCTTTGGATTGGTGTGAGAAGACATGGATTAAACAATTGGGGTGCCATTTTAAGGGATCCAAAGTTTTGCTTTTTAGAATCAAGGGTTCCAGAAGACTTGGCTGAGCAATGGGATAAAGAACAAATAAAACTTCTTAATGGTGCACTTTGTCAGCCAGCAAGACCAACATTAGATGTTTCAGGACCTCTCGGCATGGATGATACTTGCTGGGGAAGAACTACAGGTGGTAATTTATGCAGTGAGAAAATTGTTTCGTCATACCTGGAATTTTCAGCTCCGAGAGCAGAAACTAAACTTTCTCTAGGAGGTGTATATGTTCAGAGTGAGGGCAATATCATGAGAAATTGTCCCCATTTGGCAGGCTTGTCTTTTCCCAATCCTCTTGCACTTAAAAATTCAACTCCAAGCCCTTTTGTAGGAAGCAACCTGATAGGTTCTAGCAATTCAAGGTCTGGAAGCAGACATCACAAAGCTTTTAAAAGAAGATACAACAGGTATGATTGTGACTCATCTCCTTCACCCCAAAGACCAGTTGACATAGTAGCTTCTGAACAAAGATCTACAAGTAGCAGTCTCCCTCATTGGCTCAAAGAAGTATTAACAATGCCCCAAAGGCAAAGTAGTTTTCTGCTGCCTCCTGCTGGAGTTTCAAGCATAAGTTCTGCTAGCATGATAAATAATGATGAGCGAGTAGGAGTGTTTCCAAGTGCTGATGACCCACCTGCTCCTCATAAAGATTCCTGTGGAAGGGGAATACTAAAGAGGAAGAGCGCAGCCTCTAGGAAGAATTCTAGTGGTATTAAGATGCCTAAAAATTCTGTTCCCATGGATAATCCCTCGTTGCAAAGAAGATTTTCCTTACTACCAAACCTGGGATTGACTCCTCCGAAACCTGCATCCATTGGCCCTGGACCAAGTGACGATATCTTAGATTTAAACAACGCATGCTCTGATCCTATAGGGCCAAATAATTTGGTGGTTATTGATAGTGATGCCTCTTCCGAGGAAACTATATCGGATGATCAGGGCAATAGATGGTAACTGTTCCTATAAAAATTGGCTATACAGTTTACCATCTGTACAGAATTTTGTTGTGTCTGCAGAGATCAGGTATGCAGAAAATCACTTGTACAGAGTTTTTTCTGAGCTGTAACTTCTGCTTTTGCTGTTTGACCTGCTAAATTCGTCTTCCCTTAATATTCTTCTCTGCTGATTTGCATATTCCTTTTCTGAATCATCCGTGATTGACTTTATTGGTTTTATTTCTCTGTTTAACATGGAAGTAAAATTTATCTAGGCGGAGGTACTTGCTACCTATCAGTTGTCTTACTAATGACTTCTTTTAGGTATTTGTGACCGCCATGCATGAAGCAAATGAAGTTTATCTTTGCTGTATGCATGCTTGTCATAGAACTTACTAAAATCTTATCATATAGCATTACTAAATATAATTACTTTTACCAAGACAATGTAGTTTAGCTACATCTTTATGCATTGTTGACTGTACCATGTGGTTTAGCTACCTGTGAAAACATCGTTATGTATTTTAAAGAAGCTTGTGATTCTGAATCTGTTGAACCTCTCTATATAACCAGAATCTGTGTTTAGGGATTCTGTAAGGCTGGTGCTCCTGCTTGCCTCTTAGAATGTGCAATTTCTATGTTGTGATATTTAAGTGTTCATGGATTGTATGATTTGCTAGAGCAGCAAAATAGGCTTTTTGCATGCCGCTCTGAAGTGAGTGTCTTTAAGAAAATTTTCCTCTTGCAAAATGTAAGAATAACTTTCTGCTTATTTTTATTGTTTGAAAGCTTTCATCGTATTCCTAATGATGTTTAAATTATTTATCTTGAGAAAAATGATTAGGCCAAGTCTTAGCTGTCGGTGGTGCCAAATAATCCCAAAAGTCCAAAAGTGTTATTATTATCCTTCACCATAAGGGGCATGACCACATGCCCTGGCTGTTGGAAGGAAAAAAAAAAAAAGAGACCCGATTTCATATCGGTGGATGTACTTTGGCATTTCATATATATATTTCTGTTAAGATCAATCCTGTTCCCACTTGCAATTCTTTTTTCTCTAAAGTCTCCAGTCGATTTGATATATGCACCCACAACATGCTAATTGAGTAATATCACTTGATCCCATCATTTTCCACTCCCTATGGATTCCACAGTTTATTACTAGCTAAGAAAGATTTGTTTTTTATAGAATTATGGATTGTTCAACACTCCTCATTGGTCATTTTTTTATAGAAAAAACTCTTTGTCACTTCACTTGTCTTCTTGTATCATGTAATTTCCTCTTCTATCTTTTCTGGTCGATAAATTGGTAAAAACAGGGTCAATTTTTCAAAACAATTAATATCTATATAATAAGATAAAAATGATAAAATAATAGTTTTTGAATATTTTATGATTTTATTTTAGCATGATGAATTTAAAAAAAATTAAATAAAATATATCTTTTCCCATGTGGCCATGTACGAAAGAAGAAATAGTTTTCCTTTAATTCGCCGAAGCAAAGATGCCCCCGCACACTATTTCTATTTGGCGTTTACGGCCAACGCATGGACGCCAGGCGTTCGGTGCTTCGCCGCTTTCCGCCCCCTCCGTCGCCAGCTGCGATGTCGCCTGCAGACCGCAGCCGCCTCTCTCTCTTCACACCGCACCATGTGACACTGACTCTACGCTTGCGGTCTCACCCCGCTACTGCCACTCACTGACGCCGCACCCTCCTTCCCACCCGTCGTCCTCGTCGAATGCCTCGTCGGACTGCCCCTCATCCAGTAAGTGATCCACACGTGGAAAGGTAGGTTACAAAACGAGTATCCTTGATTTATTCCCGTCTCTGCTGTGCCCTCCTCGTAAAAGATCTAAAGAGGATCGAAGCGCTGCTCGTTGCGTCATTTCATCGAACGCCTGGTGCGCCATCGGAGAGACAAGGGAAGGGAGGAGGAGGAATAGGCGGCGGCGGCGGCGGCCAAGATGCAGTACAAGACCTTGGGGCGGTCGGGGCTGAAGGTGAGCCAGCTCTCGTATGGGGCGTGGGTGACCTTCGGTAACCAGCTCGACGTCAAGGAGGCGAAGGCGCTACTGCAGTGCTGCCGCGACCACGGCGTCAACTTCTTCGACAACGCGGAGGTGTACGCCAACGGGCGCGCGGAGGAGATCATGGGGCAGGCCATCCGTGAGCTCGGCTGGCGCCGGTCTGACCTCGTGATATCCACCAAGCTCTTCTGGGGCGGTTCCGGGCCCAACGACAAGGGTCTCTCCCGCAAGCACATCGTCGAGGGCACCCGCGCCTCCCTCCGCCGCCTCGACATGGAGTACGTCGACGTCCTCTACTGCCACCGCCCCGACGCCGTTACCCCCATCGAGGAGACCGTCCGCGCCATGAACCACGTCATGGACAAGGGCTGGGCTTTCTACTGGGGCACCTCCGAGTGGTCTGCTCAGCAGATCACCGAGGCGTGGGCTGTGGCTCAACGCCTCGATCTAGTTGGCCCCATCGCCGAGCAACCTGAGTACAACCTTCTCTCCCGTCACAAGGTTATGCGATCTGATCTAGTTTCTCACGGACGCTTTTAGATCTAGTGATGAGATCTCCCTGATTATAAAATTGCTTGTGGTTGTGATATTAGGGCTTCTCTCTTAAGATTTCTCTTTTTCACTTGTTAGTGCTTGAGTAATTCTTACGCTATCTGAATTTGCATAGCGCATCATCATACTGCCGTTCGCTCATTTTGGTAAACGATCTGGCTTTAGTGGCTGACTGATTTTAGCATTATCTTAATTTGACGTTGAATGCGTTAAATGAATTTGATAGCTTTCATTTTTTATGTTCTCCAAATCTTCCATATGCCATTTTGTATCAGTTGGTTTTGTTGTTTTACTTTTTACCTCTAATTACAGAGTTGCCTAGTCCTAATCTCTCTATCCAGAGGGCAGAGGTGTATCTGATGTTTTTTTCTGGATGTGATTATCTCTAGTAATGGAAAACAATGTTTTGAAGAAGAAAATGGTTTCGATCTTAGAATATGCTTTATTTAATCAGAAAAGCATGCTATGTTGTAGAAATTCTCTCCTGCTTGTTTATGGTGCTAATTAGAAACCGTACTACATACTCCAATGTTAGATCACAAGACTAAGATATCAGCAAGTGCTCCAATAGTCGCCATTTTGAAAGGCATGCACTTTTTTTGGTATTCATTGGCTTACTAGGAAACTTTTAGACTTTGTAGTTTTAATGACCATTTATAAATGATTGCAGGTATTTAGTACTCATGCTTTTGTTCCACTGTAAATATAAGAACTTCTGACACAGACTGTGGTGACCCTATGTGGTATAAGATTCTTTAATCTTCTATGTAGTGAATCAATCATCATAGTCTACAATTATTGTTTGAACCAACCCATTAAACAAAAAAATGCAGTTTGCCCAATCTGAAAAGTGTTGCAGTCTAAAAAGTATACAATTTAACGTCTGAAATACATTGGTGATAGATGATATTCAAATAGTATAACTATTCAAGCAAAGTCCCTATGACCAGTCACGAAATTGTCTTGCTAACAAGTTTAGAACTATAGTATTATTAAATTTGTTTGTTATTCATTTAGTTTTGATTATTTTTGGGAACTTTGTATTAGAACATAAGAATGTAAATTTGCGCTTAGTATTTTCTGAATGCTGCTACAGGTCGAAGTGGAGTACCTACCACTGTACAGCACATATGGCTTGGGTCTCACAACATGGAGTCCACTAGCATCAGGAGTGCTAACTGGAAAATACAGTAAAGGAAATATACCAGCTGATAGTCGGTTCGCTCTTGATAATTACAAGGTGAGGCTTGATGTATTTGTTCATCATATAAAATTATGCATATATTCTTTCCTTTCATCAGTAAACTGAGAGTATCCACTGTAATAGCATGAGCGAAAGTTTAAGTGATATCAGATTTGTGCCCATGGGATCATTTCCATGTGGAAATAGATAATCCAATCAAATCGTCATGCTGCAATTCGGTAAAAGATCATCATGCTGCTGGGGTATGTTATAAGTATAACAAACATCGTTATAGCTATTGATCTTAAAGGACTCCTAAATCCCATCTAGCATTTAGGTGTTGACTATTTGCTCATCAAAAAACGTCATATTACCAGTGAATCTTGACACTGTAGACTTCATATCAATTGACATCAACTTGGTTCAAGGCTGATTTGTTTTCAGCTAATTCCTCAGTCTTCCAATCAGGAGTTTAGAGAAGAGGAAATTGAGATGGAAGAATGATAAAAAGAAAATTGGTTAGTTGTGTAATATTTTTATGTCTTTAGCCCTATTGTTGGAATGCTTATCCTTTAATGATACAATTGATACTACTTGAAGTAGTATCCTTGCTGATTTTTAACGAACTAATTTCCATTGCTTATACTTTTATTCATTTATTTATCATCTATTTATAATGTTATGCATATTACCATGAGTTTGGACATATCTTTCTTTGACACTTTTTTTTTATAATTTTCAATTTTTCTTAAGAATATCACTGATGCACATTTTGACAAAATATTATGTATAATCATCCACTGATGGAATGATTTGATGGTATCTACGAGTCCTACAACTAATCTATAATCAAAATCATCTTTTTTTTAGTACCTTGTACTACATTTCTAGGAAAACTGCAGGGAACCTTGCAAGAGCTCTTTTCTTTGACACTAGTAATTCTGTTAATTTGGGTAGGACATGACGTATTGCTATGCTGTAAAGGAAATGTAGTCTGTGGTAAGATTTAATACCTGAGGAAGAAAATCTAACTCACGATTGTTCATGTCTTTTGTCAAATACTTCTTTGTTTCTCTATTAATCTGATTTAATTGATTCGATTTTTTCTTGGCAATTTCTTATGGTTTCCGTTTTTTTTTCTGCCTGTAGAATCTTGCAAGCCGATCGCTGGTTGATGACGTGCTAAGAAAGGTTAATGGACTGAAACCAATTGCAGATGAACTAGGGGTCCCTTTATCTCAACTTGCAATTGCTTGGTGTGCATCAAACCCCCATGTTTCGTCGATAATTACTGGGTCTACCAAGGAGAGCCAGGTACTTCAAATGCAACCTAGCAATTTATAATTCTACAAGGACAACTATTTTTTCCCTTTAGTTCTATATTAGCTTTCTAGGCGTTAGACTAACCTTTAAATCATATCATAATAAACTTGCTAGTTGACCTGCAACCATACTATTCCTTTGCAATCCTATATTGATTATTCTCGTATCGTTTATCTCGCCTTTGTTTCTTACTTTGGCAAATTTTTATCTTTCATTCAGATTGTAGAAAACATGAAGGCTCTGGAGCTTGTTCCTAAGCTGACACCTGACATCCTTGAGAAGATGGAGACGATTGTCCAAAGCAAACCCAAGCGTCCAGAATCATACAGATAATTTTCTACTCTTCTTCCCTGAGTTGATGAGGAATTATAGCCATACACGCATGGGGAAGGTGTTTTTTCCGCGTTTTCTCCTGCGAATTTTTAGTGAATGGTATTTGCACTGGTGTGGTCTGGGATTCGAGCTGTTCTTTTTTACATCTGGTTGTGGATGTGATCATTGTAGTCGGTGTTGTTGAACTCATAAAATTCCTTTTGGTTTTGTTTCCTCGTACATTGAACATTCTCTGTTTGAAACTGGTCGGACACAAGTTTAGTTCATCAATGAAATATGTCGTGCGCTGTTCGTCGTTCCGTATAATGTGAATAATGATAAATGATCATCAATGCTTCGATGGCTTTGAGTAAATGTGCTTTTAATTAAAAAAACGTCAAACTGATATTAAAGGTAGTATGAACCCGTGCCTGTTTCTATTGCAAAATTAGAACCCACATCTGAGATGGAGATCTCATGTGCCGTGGAAAGTTATTTTTGTTTTTTAACCTAAAAGGACTGAATTTTTATTTTTAAATTAGATTGTTTTTCTTAAAAGAAAAAGGTTACCCTTCTAGATTTATGTTTGTTTTTTAACATAAAAGGACTGAATTTATTTTCAAATTAGTTGTTTTTCTTAAAAGAATTATATTATCCTTTTATTTGAAAAAGGTTATTTTATTTAGAGAAAGTAACTCTTATAGTGTGCAATCTTATCTTATTAGAATAGTTTAACTTATAAGATTATAGGTTAAAGCGTATAAAGATTATGAGTTAAAGATTTACTAATCTTAACTTTTCTCTAATATTCTAATATTACAAAGATTATCTTTAATTAATACCAACTTTTTCTCTTATATTTTAACGTTAAAAATATTATTCTTTATTTCATTCTACTATTTTATAGATTATAAAATAATACACGTACATTAAACCCAAAAATAAATAAATCTTTCCATGTTTGATTTTTTTTTGTTTTGCTGAGAGTATAAATAATAAATAAGGTGTGGCAAGAAAGTGTACATTTTAATTGCTATTACGGGAGTATCATAAATAAGGTGTAACAAAATATACATAATTTAATATAAAATAGGATTGTTGAAATTAAAGCTCCACACGAAATAAAAGGAATTCACCCAAGAAAGGGATTTAAATGTATAAATACTTTTCCCCCCACTCTTTCCTTCGTAGTTCAAGGGGATGTCTGTTGGATAAATGCATTAGGAAACTGTCAATTAAAATGGAAACACCCCATTAATTCCATTTCTCACCATCCAATCTTATGCGACCAAGAATGAATAAACAATGAATTAAAAATACTATGACAGTAAAAAAAAGGTTGAATAATATTCCCCTTTTCTCTAAATTAAAAAAAAAAGGTTCCATCAGAGATGAAGTGTGAGATCAATCTCCTCCTCATCTGCACTCTTCCCATCCTTAGCCCCAACATCTTTGTCTTCTTGATCAAATGAAGGGGCTGAGCTCGTCGGCGTCAATGGCGCTTTCAGGGTTGCTTGTGCTACATGCGACCCTTGCATAACCCTGGGAAAGCCAGTGTGCCTGGGGTTGCTGTAGTTTCTCTGCAAGTTCTCAAACTTCCAGCACTCTTCATCTGTTGGAACATGCCCACCACCACAAGGAGAAGCCAAGAATGCGTAGCCGGAGTTGTATCTCTGATAAATCCTCGATGCCACTTCAGTGCTGTTGCTGGCACCGAAGGGCAGATAAGGATGGTAGTAAGAATGCCTCGGCACCGGGCCGCCGCTCGGTGGGTGCACCGATGACCGGAAGTAGCTTCTGGCAGAATGGAGGAATGGTTGATTTGCATGCAGAAATGGTGGGGTTGAGAACATGGGCACCAGTGGTGGCTGCATGTTGTAGAGCTCAGCTTCGTGCTCAGCCCTCTTCACCGCATCTCGTTCCCTCCGGTGACCATTTTGGTGGCCGCCCAATGCCTGTGAGCTCGCGAACATCCTGTCACAGAACTGGCACTTGAAGGTTCTTCTTTCTTCTGTTTTATCCTCTGCTTTTTCTTCATAGTCAATCCTTGTTTCTTCATTAGCCATTCGATCTATAGAAGTTTGAAGTTTCTCATGTTTGAGTAATAGCTTATGGGTAACATCAATAAGTATAGATGTGGTGAAGATTAATTCGAAATGATCATGTGGATTCACGGCAAATATAACTAATAGATCAAACTGGAGGAAAAGAAAACAAAGAAGAACAGCTAGGCCAAGAAAAAGAAGTACAATCTTCACTATCTTGATATATGAATGAAAAGAATAATAGAAAACCTACCAATGGTGATTGGAACACTGTAAAAATAAGATGTGTTTTTGTCTCCTCAAAGACACCCGATAAAAAGATGTGTTCCCACTAATTGATCTCCTCTTATACTAAGAGGAAGATGAGAGCAAGCCCAAGAATGGAAACTCATGTTGCAAAGGGATGCCAATCCCTGGATTATAATTTTCTCAGAAAGATATCTGGTTTAGAAGGTTCGACAAAGGCAAGAAAATTTTCGGACATTATGTGTAAATGGGACATCATTTCTTTCCATTAACAATAGATTCTTTCACCTTGACATTAAGCAGTTGTCTTATAAAAACAGCATTTCTCTCCTATGAGATAACAGCACAGATCAACCTTCCACAATGTGCAAATATGTTAGAGACCAGAACCACTACAAGAAAGACATTAAAAGAGGGAACTTACATATAGAAGCTTTCTGGTTGGCATCTCTATGTACTTGTTGCTGAACATCTGCCAAAAGTGCAGTGTAATGATTATAAAGTGCCAATTATTTTCCAAACATAATCACGAGTTTGGCATGTCTTGTTAAGTACATCTCTTCACCCTAGTCCAGATGAATGTAATATATAATAAATTAGTCAATTTGATTATGGAAAGAATTAAAATTTAATAAAAAATATTTTCTAGGTGACCTACACAGAAAGATATTTAAGTATGTCGAGTTATACGTGCTTGTTTGTATGAAAACCATCCAACCATGGAATTTATAAAATCCCGTGGACATTACTTGAAGGAGAATGGAGTAATATTCATATCATGCAAGGAGAGTTGTGAAGGAAACCTGTCAATGTATTTGCTAAAAGCTTAAACTCACACTTGCTAGAAAGGCTATCCATGAAAATAAAGCATTGCCTTGCCCTAAGAAGTCTGAAAAAATGGCAAACGATTATTACAAAAAACTGTTTCACATCTTTGTTTCCCTGAAATGCATGTCAAAGATTTACTTGCCAAGAGAGCAAGTCCTAACGCAGAGTGAAGAATTTGCAAGGGGTATATGGCTGGTTGAGGCTGCGCAACTTGCGAATGCATCTGTAGTAATCATCCTGCAGGAATTTAGACCACAATCTACTTCAATTGAGAACCATCGTCATCATATTAAAGTTCAAAGTTTGAAATTTCTACAACATTTTTTTTTCTTAGTTGCACACTTCCAATGGCATGCATGCAGGCGATAAAGCTTTTGTTCTTTACTTCAGGGGTTAATGAATTGTCCTTTTTGCCATGAGCATTATTATCATGCCATTCTCAGAAAGTCCCTGAATTCAGCATTCTTGTTTATTATCCGAATGGAGTCTTCTTATATCTTTACCATTTTAGTCGTTCAGGAATAATTCGGGGTATACATTCCTAGAACCTATCCACATTGAAGAAAGGAACAAATAAATCCAGCATGTTAAAATCTTTCTTTCCAAAACATACTGTTAAAGTCTTCCTTCCTAGCAAATTAAAAAATCTTCATTGGGCATATATTTAATATTACTAATGACTACAAATTAGACACGTTTTTTTTATAATAATCCAATGTTTTTGTCCTTACTAAATTGCCAACTTTTTTTAGATGAATATCAAATAGATTTTGTTTCTTCAAGATAGAAAACAATCGCATATTAATTGATGCCTCTTCCATATCCATCTAGAGAAGTTAATTGGCTATTAAAGAGCATAATGATAAGTTAAATATTAGAAAAGCTTGTCCAAGTCATCATTGTATTTGACTCCAGAAAGACAAAGTAAGGCTTTGGAATTCTACATACTTAATGGATTAGATCTAAATACAAGAACCTACGAGAGATGAAAATAGCCTTCAAGGAATGAAGGTTCAAAAGAGATTCAAGCGTGCAACTGAAAAACAAATTTGAATAAAACAAGTGAACTAAATGCAGTCTGATGCCAAAACATCTTGTTCTATACATGCTTGATTTTGATTTGCACTTCCATTCAAGCATGCAAGAGAAGGGGAAATCATATATAATATAACACAAGGTTTTGCCTGTACCAATTCGGTGGAGGAGGTAAGTACTGACCATGTAGGAACCAGTACATGGACAGATCAATTTTCTTTGGTTTGCTTGGGTCTGTATTGTCACCATGGTATCTGCTTGGGTTGACTGTACAAAGCGTCAGCACAGGCACATACCAACCGATATGTATCCAGTATGAAATCTGAGCTACAATTGGTACACTGCAGCATTAAAGGCATGGCGTTGATTGTAATAATTTGAGATTTACTATTTCACCACTTGAACTTACCCTCGCCATCACTTTCAACTAGACATTGCCATCACACGTCTCTTTATATTTTGTGTGTGCAACCACTAGAACGACAGGATAAACACCACAACTAACAACAAAAAAACTCTACATGAAAATGAACAAGATAATATGTTATCTTACATTAAAAGAACAGCAAGGAGTATCTAATTATAGTAGTAGTTCTAGTTGCTCAGTCTGTAGGGAATAAATATAGCACCAGAGCAAATCATAAACATCCATATCAGATAAATACACTAAAGGACACAAGAAAGAACAAGCATCAGATCATCTATTCCTCTCGTGATGAAGGATCCATTCCAGTTGAAGGGCTATCGGCAAAGTACTCTTGGTGTTTCAAGTTCACTCCATACTGCACAGTGATAAGAAAATGGCGTTAGTTTTGCGAAACTATGGATAGAAAAGGCAAAAAATTAGAAATCACTAAAGGTATAAAAATGAAAACTAGAAACGAGACCAATAAAATTATGTTTAAGGAAAAACCATATTTGAAGGACTAAGCACTTGGCGTTTTGATCATGGTGATTATTTTGCCGATGAACTTCTATAAGCAACATTCATGTTTTCCAAGCATCATACCTTGTTTTTAATGAAAGATTACACACTAATTTGAATGCGGGGACTTAGTACTAGACAATAATTACTACTGGGCTAGAAATCATCCAGCACTGGAAGCTACATATCTACTTGCCTCTTGAAGAGATTTTGAAAGATCATCCATTGTTAAGACAAGCCGTTTATCCTGCAGCATTATCACCAAATTCATTATCATGTACTGATATGCATTGAAGACCATTATTTAAGAAAATGGACTTCAGAGGTTGCACCTTTGGCTGCTTGCTCTTATCCTTGACCGGTGCTGCTTGCCTGGCTTTGCAGTGCCTAATATAATATCAATTGAGAAAAAAATTATTACCAACCTTGCTTATAGACATTAATTATTTTATAAAAAAGTGGAAAAATGTCTTCACTCACAAGAATTTATTTCTTCATACTATAAATTTACTTCGACAAACGCAGACAAAAAATGCAGTAACAGTCTCTTTTTAGTGGAGAGGCTCTGATTTTCTTTTCTTTTTCCCATTAGAAAGTAAATTGTGGTCTCCAGAAGAAATCCATGGAACAGGAAGTCTGTTGTCGAGAGGAAGAAATTTAAGGAATGATCATGCTTTGAAGGACGAGAAACTTCTGTTTCCTATATTTAATAGGGCATGTGGTGACTTACAGAATTCCTAAATTGCATGTAGTGAATCAAAGTACTAATCTAAAAACACAATGATAGCTCACCTGCATCCATAGATGTTGGAGACGGGTCAAGAGTGAATAAATAGCAAAACGTGGAATATGGGAAATCATTAGCCTACTCAGTGAGATGGACCAAGAAGGCCTTTTTTTTTCTTTAATTGATGAAATTCCAATGATTTAAACCCTTCACCAGAACATGTGTTTTTCAATGATATCAAAAATACCTATATTGTTTATTAATACAACATATAAATTTCACCATCATAACAATCAGGCATTTCATAAGATTAAAATGTTCTGCATAGCCAATTTTTCTTAATCACACGATGACAACATTAAGAATAAAACTGAATGAGGATAATCAGACAGTAGGAGAAATGCGAGAGAAAAGTAAACATACTGGAGAGCATCACTTGCAACCTCCGACACAAACTTTTGTGTAGCAATCGCTATCAGCCTAGTTCTGCAAGAAATGCATGTAATAAGAACATTTAGCACAAACCGATACAATCATAATTCCTACAATCCTCTCAATTGGCTAATAATTCCAAGATTTAGAGCAGCCCAAACTTATGAATATCTACATATGCTTTCATCAGCTGCCACTCGCTGGAGTCGACAGAGATAAAATGTGTTTGCTATTTAACACTTCTCCACTGAATCTACGTCTACTCTTCAAATCAAGCGCAGCACGATTACGAAACAGCAGGATCCGTTTAGTGGCCAACAACGGATATATTAAAAAATTAATCAATCAACAACAAATTTGCTCCCCCTAAAATCCAGAAACCAGAAGAAGGTACCAACAGTCGTAAGTCAGGGCAGTGGAAGCCACTCTTCGCGAGGTAATGCTCCGTCAGCTCGTCCGGAATCTGCGACGAAATCGACCAGGTAATCGACGAAGCGAGCGCAATAAGAGGAAACCAAGCGGATTAGGGTTTTTTTTTTCCTTTTTCTAAAATAAAATTTTCTACCGTGGGAGTGTAGTCCATGAGGGACGAAAGGAACTCGGTGAGGGCCGCGTCGTCGTCATGCCTACCCTCTCCGCCCATTGACGGCGAAGGCGAGGAGGAATTCATCACCGCCCACCTGCAGACGGCCGCCTTCTCCGCTTCCCCTCCGCGCCTCTACACCCTCGAGTCGACCGACGACGCCGTGCCACTACCAAATCCCACCTGGGTCGAGTAGGCGTATAAGAGACCTGCTCGACCGGCCCGGCCCGTCCTGGCCCGCAGGAATAACCCGGCCCGGTCTGCCAAACTGGGCCGGCTATTTGATTAAGAGGAGAAAAAATAATTTGTACTTAAAAATAAATTCGGTTTTATATTACTTGTTTGACCATCAAAAGTCAAAATTACAATTTTTTTAAAATTATATATACAAATTGAGTCAATTTAAATTTGCTACGGGCAAGCAACGGCGCCAGCCAGCCACGCCGCAGTCAAAATTTTATGGCAAAATTGACTCGTCCTCGCCATCAGCGGCTGCTGTGTCTCCGGCCCAACACCGAACTCCGGACGAGCGGTTTTGATCGGCGGTTCATCCGCGAGCCCCGGTTGAAGAACCGGTCGGATGATGCTCTTCGCGACGCATGATGGGTCAACCGAGACATGGGATCACGGAGAAAAGTCTAGGTCAAATATTTCAAAGTTGTACTAAGCAAAGGGATGACCAGATGTTAATGTGAGAGGTCAAGGCAGTCACAAAGCCAGTCAACCTTCCTTTTGGGGATTAAAAAAAGAAAGGTTGTTGATTCATTCATTCATACAAACCTGCATTCACATGGTCCGGATGGCTTTTTTGGTTGTTGATTCACAAAAAGAAGTCTCTTTTTTTAAAAAGGAAAAAAAAGAGGAGAGGAGGATGTTTGAATAGGTGGAAGTTGAAAATTTTAAAAATAAAAAAGTTGCAGCATTGATTTTAAAAATGAATGCTGCTACATTTTATTCCAAGGAAAAAAAAAATCCAATGGTGTTATCATTATAAATGTTGTCCTTGCATTAGTTGAAGTAAGTCTGCATAAAAAAGATAAATGTGGAAGGAAAGTATATTGACTTATTTTATTATATTTTAAAATAATAAAAGCTTTCTCAAATCAGATCAACCTTACTTTATATATTATTAAAAGGTGAATGATAAATAAAAGGTCATCTTTAAAATCTTAACAGATAAAAGAAAATTTTTATATTATTTTTAAATTAATTTTTATAATTTTAAAATATTATAGTTAACTCAAAAAAAGATATCGGATAAGATGATAGAAGATGAATTGGGACTTAATCTTTGACTGTTCTTGACATGAAACCGCACAGCAAGCAACACATTTCAATGTATCAATCAACTCCATCGCCAGGAATCTAATTGAAAATTTTGGTTTTTAACTCGAATGCAAAGTTAGGAACAAAAAACATGTCATCATCAGCCTTGAACTAAATTTAATGTTACAGTAATCAAAAGGTTTTAGCAGATCATAATCTAAGAACTTGTGGAGGAGGAGGAAGAAGAAGAAGAAGAAGCATTTCAACAGAAATCAAAGTATACATCAGCGCTTAATAATTCGTTCGACATAACCCATCCTCCATGTACAACAACCTGTTTGCTAAATTGCCAATACAAAGATCACAAGCTCCTCCCTTTGGAAGGATTCGAAGCACCGCCGAAGAGCTTTCCGATTGCTTCTCTAATGGCGGCCTCAGAATGGAGTCCCGATCTCGCTCCTATCGGTGGGGGTGTAGAGAGCTGACCGGTTCCTCGGCCTGTTCTCCTCCAGCTGCTTCACCACCTCGTCCATGTCCGGTCTCACCGACGCCACCGGAGCGCAGCAGCCCATCGCCAGCTTCAGCGCCTGCACCAGGCCGTCCTCCATCGGGCTCCGGATCCCCTTCAGCACCTCCACGTCGAACACCTCCATCGTCACCTCCTCCAGCACCGCCACCTTCACCATCGACGGCAGGTCCGCACCGTCGCCCTCTCTTCCGGTCCCCTTGCCGGGTTTCTTGCCCATCAGGATCTCCAGCAGCAGGATCCCGAAGGCGTAGACGTCGGTCCGCGCGTTGCACTTCTTCATCTTCTGCAGCTCCGGCGCCTTGTAGCCGTCGGACTTGGCGGCAGACACCATCTCGTCGGCGACGGCAGGTACCATCAGCTTATCGACCCCGAACTCGGCGAGCCGCGCCACGAAGAACTCGTCGACGAGAACGTTCTTGGAACGAACGTTGCCGTGGGTTATAGGCGTCTCCAGGCCGGTGTGGAGGTGCGCGAGGCCACGCGCAACGCCGAGGGCGATCTTGTGCCGGCGAGGCCAGTTCAACAGCGGCTTCCCGGCTCTGGTGTCTGCAGAAACATCGAATTCCAAAGGCAAAATTGTGAGATTTGTGTATGATGATTCTTTCTAAATTTGAATCGTCGTCGATGGAAATTGTCTAACCATGGAGAAGCTCGTGGAGTGTACGAGTGGGGTGGTAATCGTAGATGAGAAGCTTTTCCCCGCGCTTTCCTTGATAGAACGCTCGCAGCGCCGCCAAGTTCTCGTGCCGGACTCGCCCGAGCTGCCGGATCACCGGCAAGCACTCATCTTGATCCTTGCAGCTGCCTTCTCGCAGTAGCCGGAGAGCAATGTTGCCTCCGTCCGCAAGTTTCGCCTTGTACACCGTCCCGTAGCTCGTCTTCTCCAGCACCTGGCCGGTGGCGTTCAGCACGTCGTCGAGCGTCAGGTGCTCGCCGCCCTGGAACACCATCAGCCTCCCGTCGCCGCCGCCATGGTTCGCATCTTCCTCGAACACAATGTCCTCCTCTTCGTCCGCCTTCCTTCCCTTGTTCCTCCTCTTCCTCCCCTGCACCCAGCCAATGGTCACCGACGCAAGGACCACCACCCCGGCCAGCAGTCCGATCACGATGCCTGCAATCGCGCCGGAGCTCAGCCCGGAACTACTCGATCCGCATTTCCCGAGCGGCGGACCGCAGAGCTCCGGATTGTTCCCCTGGAACGCCTCCGCCGTGAACCTGGACTCCTGGAAGGCCGCCGGCAGCGCACCGGTGAAGTTATTGGAGGAAAGATTCAGCTTCGTCAGGTTTCTCATCCTCGCGAGGGAGTCCGGGATCGAGCCGGAGAAGTGATTGCCGCTGAGGTCGAGCTCCTCAAGCCCGCGGAACCCGGTGATGAACCCGGGGAAGGGCCCCTGGAATCGGTTCTTACCCAAATCAAGAACCTTGAGACCGTCGCAGCTCGCGCCGGGCTCGGCGGGGTCGGGAACGTCGCCGCTCAGGTTGTTCCCGTGGAGGCGGAGCGCCACGAGGCGGCCGCAGAGGTTCCAGATGGAGAGCGGGAGCGCACCCTCGAGCTGGTTGCCGGAGAGATCGAGGTCGGCGAGGGCCGGCGCGTTGCCGATCTCAAGGGGGATGGAGCCGGTGAGGGCGTTAACGCCGAGGTACAGCGACTCGAGGTAGGAGAGCTGTCCGAGCTCGGGCGGTAGGGACCCGGCGAGGGCGGCGGCTGGGAGGCGGATGGAGAGGAGGTGTAGGGAGGGGTCGGAGGCGAGGGAGAGGTTGGACCGGAGGGCGGCATCCTCGTCGCAGCGCAGCGGGGCAGCGGCGCCGCCGGCGGACCAGCGGAGGCCGCGCCAGAGGCAGAGGGGGAGGGAGACGTTCCAGGAGGAGAGCTCGGCGTTGGCGGCGGCGGCTGCGCTGCCTTGGAGCGCGGGCTTTATCTTGTTGAGGAGGAGCAGCACGTCGGTGGCGGTCGGCTGGGCGGACGCCAAGGAGAAGAAGAAGAAGAGGCAGAAGAGAGGAATAGGAGCAGCAAATTTTGGACAAAAAGAAGGCATTTTGAGAGGAGGAGGAGGAGGAGGAGGAGGAGGAGGAGGAGGAAGAAGGCGGAGGAAGAGGAAGGCGGAGCTTGCAGAGGACGCAGAGAGGAGGAGGTGGGTTTTTGAGGTGTGGGTTTTGCAAGGGGAAACTTTAATAAGAAGTTTCTTAATCGCACCGTTGCAGGGGAGACCCGGCGTCTAAAACACTCCAGGATGTGGGCCCACTGGCTGCTTTTGGAGTTTTGACCGCTGGGTGGAAATTGATGTGAGAAGGCAAGGGGGTGGACGAAAAAGTTTGGGGAGAAAAGTGGGGAATTGAATCCAAGCTCTTCCTCTTCTACCCTTTTGCTGTCCCACCACCTTGCAACAATACCCTTCTACTTTAGTATAATTATAAATACTAAAAAAAAATCTAACATTTTATCTTAAAATTATAGAAATATATTTTTAAGAATTAATTGTAACACCGTCCAGTTTATAATATTTATAATTTAAAAATAATATAAATATTTTTTAGTAATAATCTCATCCAGTTTTTAATGTTTTTAAATCATGAGTAATCTTGGTTTTTAAAGTTGTAAGTAGATGCAAATTAGCCATTTAATATCTCTCACGGTGAACTACTTTATAAGCAGTGAGATTTAAGAAAATTTTTCTTTCCGTGACGGAAGAAAAAATGATCTTTGAACTTGATATTGATTTGAAAGCAGAGAGGCCTTTTGGCAGAGTACAATGTTTGCTGCTTTCTTTCTTTCTTTGAGGCAGAAGAGAGGATGGAAAGGTCAGGGAGGAGAAGGGGCTGCCTTGCCTGCTGCAGTGCTGCTTTGTGTCTGAGTGAACTGTGTGTCCTCCAACCAGCTCTTCATTTTCTCCATCTGACGAGGGAGGAGCTGCCGCATCAAAAAGTCTGTCTCCATCCCTCGTTCGATCTCTCTGTTGAGGGAAGAGCAGGGTGGAGTTAATTCAAAGGGAGGAGGAGAAGGAGACTGCAGGTGGAGAGCATGCAGAGAGGTGGCCTCCCTCCTCTTCCTGGAGAATTAAAGAGGAAGAAGAATGCACGCTTCAAGGTTTGACAAACTGGGAAAGAACAGTGCAGAATAAACGCCATTTCCTATTGTTTTGAACTTTCAAGTTGAACTTGTTAATTTCTCTTCTTCGCATTATAAAAAAAAAACTTCGTCTTTGGCAGTAAAATGATGGAGGCAAACTTTTGCTTTTTGATCACGAGGAGGAGGGATTTAGGTCATTATAAAATGGGGCACGCTTGACCTGAGGAAGTCGCAGTGGGAATGGCCGCCTCCTTTTAAAAAACTAAGGCAGCATAAGATTAAGAAAAGAGATCAACGTTGGAAATGTGTGAAGGGTATGCGTGCAAGCCCTACTTTTGCGGGTTAATTTCCCTATGCGCTGTTTTCTACTGCATGTCCTTAGTATCCTAAATTAATCCCCCAAGTGAACAAAAACTATGAACAGTCCATATTTAGATCAACCGACATTCAAGTGATGAAGTAACACAGAGTGATATTTGATTTGGTTAAGAAGTATTGAGTCTTGTACTTTTCATCCTTTGAGGTAAGATCGGAAAAATACTAACAAGGTTGCTCTGCATGTTAGAAATCGATCTGGAGTGGATTGTATGGTCGACTTCCTGCTGCCCTTTCAGTATAATGAGTGTAAAGTGGGGGAGTTCGGAGGCCCTTTGTCTCCTAGTACTTGAAACTTTCTGCAAATACCTAACACTAAAATCCAACAGCATTGCTAGGGTCAACAGAGCCCTACTTGTAGGAACCCTATCCTTGTTTATTCGTGAAAAGAGAGTTATTCAGGCATTTTGGATTGTCCTGTCTACCTAGGAAAACCTTCGTTGAGGAGCGGGAAAAGAAAATTCTAACATCTGCATGATTAAGAGAGATAATGAGATGGTTCAGATCCTAACTAGGTATTACTTTGCTCTGGGCCAGCTCTAATAGATACGGGGAGTCACTTAATTTGGCCCAACTTTTAATGTTCTTACTTATATCTAGTTGATATATTTTTAGAGCAATATGATTTTGAATTACTCAAACATATGATCAAGTTTAACAATTAATAAATTAAAAAGCACATGGAAAAGAAAAAACTGATGGAGAAGATAACTGCAAGCAAACAAACTAGTCCTCAGCAATGACGATATAGAGAATATCAAGTCCATCATCATGCCTTATCATTATCTTGATTGTTTCTGAAATATATATAGGGATCAGATAGAGTTATTCACAAATGGCTACAAACTCTCACTGAACAATGAACACTCTAACTTCAGGGAGAGTCACAACATTTATATACATATAGATAGATATATATATCGAGTTTGAGTGATGCTGAGGACGTACAAAATCAGACATCAAGTGGTCAGGTGGAGAACTCCGAATCGAAGCACAAGCAAACCCCACTTTTTTGCTGTGCCGTCGTCCCATCTTTCCTGATGAGATGACAAGAGATCGAAGTTAAAGTTGAAGACACAATTTTTTTTTAAAAAAAAAAAATCGAAGCCAAAAGGAACTCCTGATAAACGTACTTGGCAAAAGTTGCATCACGCCCACTGTGCTTGGCTCGGCCGTCGTTTCTGTTGCTTTCGAGCTTCATGCTTCCACCATGGGCCGGGGCTAATGGGATGGTCTCGATCTGAAAACAGTGCGAATCCAAACTGCTATTGATCATCCTTCGGTGTTATCAATCTGAGTTGAATTTATTCAGAGTGCAGTTCTCAACTACTCCCCATCTGCTGCTGGTCCATGACAATATTCGCATGGTAATAATAAGATGAAGGGCAACCCCTTTCGTGTCTATGCATGTAGATGGTAGTGAATCAGTGATTCCTTCCCTTTGAAACAGGAAAAAGAAAAGGTGAAATAATCTGCAGACCTTTTGATCTCCTCCAAACGTGGTGATGAGATGATTACTGCTACTTGATCTGATGGAGTATAGTATATCTGCAGCGGAGATTCAAAGATAAAAGATGTAGAGTTTTTTATCGCAATTTAAAATAATATTTTCTAAAAACAATAAAATAATAAAAAAAAATTCGCAGTCTACTCGTCGTGTCATAAAGTTGATTTATTTTTTATTCATGAAAATTGTCCACCTTCCTCCTTCGTCCATGTCCACCGTCCCTCGTTCGTCGGTGGCTCCGACCTCTCGCCGGTCACCATGTCCTTCCTTCCATGAGAAAGAGGCGGATGGTGGGGATACGGAGGGTGGAGATAATAAGCGACGAGCACGGAGGGATTGGCGATGGCAACCAGAAGACGGCAGCGATGCTTATCGACGATGGAGGGAAGGGACGGCCTTAGAGACGCGCGGTGGACCGGCCGGGTCGGACGGACGAACCGATGGAAGGTGGATTTTCATGAATAAAAAATAGGTCAACTTTATAGTACTGCGAATAGACTGCTTACTTCCTGAACAAAATTTGTTGCTTAGATGGTAAAAAGCTCTAAAGATGTACTTGAAGCTGCTGCTGCTGGTGCCGCTTGTGGAGATAGACGTTGGCGTGATAGGATGAAGCCTCCTAACAAGTAATAGTAACTTCCTCCCGAGTTTGGAGATCCGGTAGATTGCCGGATATCCTGCCTGCTTACTGGCCTGCTATATGATGACCCACCTGCATGCATTCCATCATCTCATGGTGTGAATATATATAGAGAGAGAGATACTTAAGTGGAACCTGCTTCCTGTCTTCGACATTAGAGAAGTTTCCCTGCAATCATTTTCATCATCTCATGTCGCAGAGTGTGTGCGTGTGTATATATATATATATATATACAGAGAGAGAGAGAGAGAGAGAGAGTTGAATGGAGCTGCCTCCAATGGTAACACAGAGGTCGAATAGTTGAACCACCTCACCCTACAACTCTTTCAGCACCCGTACTTGCGACCTACATATAAATAAATGTACAGTTCACAGTTCAAGTCATGAATTATTAGGGGTCATTACTGTTATGTCATTTTCCCCTTGGATTGATACTGGGACCAAAAATGTGCACATATGGAGGAGCATTCATTATTTTTATTCTTGTTCCCTGGTGTGGTAGCAGAGAGAACCTGGATGGATGGCCTTCCAAGCAACAACAGCTGCTGTGACTGATAAATAATTCAAGAGAAGACACACTCATATTCGTTTGTAAAAGCACAAGCCTAAAATTATTCAAAATCACCACAACTAAATGAATGACCAGCACATATCACTAAGAAAACATATTGCAAAGAGTGACCAGCAAATGCGACCAAACAACATGGTTTTTGTTAGCATGGTTTGAAAGTCCTTCCATTTTGGTAATCATCAATCACAGATTATTTCAATTTTTCTAATTATCAGGAATCAGATAATGCAATCTGTCATTCCCAAATAAATCTGCAACATACAGGTACTGAAAACACCTTTCTTTGCAATTTGTCGCATTTCAGAAAGCATTTGAGAAAGCAAGGATGAATTGCAATTCATCATTGCTTCATTGCTATTTAAAAAACCAATGGACAAATATGACGCTTTTGTCTAAAATGTAACATAATTTACATTTCAGTTTAGGGTCAAAATCACTTTTCAAATCTTTAACCAACAAAAGATTAAAACAATAGAAGCACAAAGACAGTAGATACTAAGCAAAACCTCGCCTAGACAAATGTGTACCTTCAGAAACAATTTGAGAGCAGCTTGAATAAATTCAAAATTATTCCTGCAAGAAAGCTCATGAATGAAGTAATCCAACAGCATTCCAACACACTGCAATTCTGCTTGTCTATGATCTAACTCTTCCAAGCCATCCTCATCTACAATCTGTAACATACGCAGTTCCAAGTCTAGAGCCGAGGGTGATAAACCTTTAATATAGTTGGTGAAAGCTATGTATTTTCTATTAATCAAATTAACAGAACCAATGATACAAAAATACCAACTAAGAAGATATTTGCACGATCAGAGATCAGTTTGGTAAAGTGATAAAATATTAAGCATACTACACAGAAACTATATTAGAATCTCAAGTGGGAACAAGGAACAAACTTACAATTCTTTGTCTCCATACAAGAATGCAGCAAGGAAATAAACTGTGAAGATAGATCCATGTTCTTTTTCTCATTTGTCTTGTCTTGGTTATCTTTTGCGTCAGTAACTGCACCATCAGTCTGAAACAATATTTGCCCAGAAAGAGAAGGAATCGAGGGTAAGAAGAAAGGTGCCTTTTCAGGCTTCTTTGGTGGATCCACTGGCTTGTTACGAACCTGCAGTATCAAAGGATAGTTATGATTACACCAGCAAAACCTTAAACCAAAGGCAGATCTTTTCCTTAAAGAAAAGTCGGCCTATGTAATTTAAATGAAATCAAAATTAAAAACATACCGACCCTTATGATGTCGAGATTAGTAAGACTTTGCCATTGTCTTCTAGGGAGCAAAGAAAGTGTAATGAGATTTGGCATCTGTTTATCAACATGAGGAAAATAACATGAAATATGCGGTGTATTTAGAGTCCCAGCACTAGGCACCCTTTCTTCGTTGGTTCCTTCTTTTGAATAAATAGATGGCATTTCAACATTCCTCACTTGGTTTCCACTTGCATAAGAATCCACATTGGACGATCCAGAGAACATTGATTGATTATACCTGAGATGTATCTCCAAGCATCGAGACCATGGAAGAAGTAAAGATAAAGAAATGTAGCTTATCGGGCAGTCAGAGATAATTCCACTGACAACATCTTGCTGCCGTACAAAAATGTTGCAGATAACAAAAATATTGAGGAATTATACATACAACAAAAGAATGACAGCATATCCATTTAAGAGCATGCTTAAATAAAGTGAACATTTCACAGAGAATAAATACACTGCCAACATTAAAGCTCAGACACATAAGAAGGAACAACATTTTACATGGAAAGGGATATCTAAAGTGGCAGCAATCACTTGGATTTTCTTTGATTTTAGCAGAGGTCACCTTGAAAACTTTTCAAATGAATAAGGTTCCACTTGTCTATCATATGAGGAAAAGAATCAGGATTGGAACTCTACTGTCTGCACAAGGATTTAAATATCAGTCAACCACTGGTGTATTTGGTGGCACTCAGTATGGATTAAAAAAATATTTTAAAAAATTTGGGTTTGGACTGGTACAGCAAGGATACCAGTTGTGGTTTCTCCAACTGTTCAAGAGTTGGAAATTTTGCTCCAATTGGAACTCTAGTCTGGCCCAAGATTTAAATACCGGTCTCCACTCAGCACTTATCAAAGGGTAATTAAATTGAATTTTTGGATTTGAATTGGTAGAGTAGGGATACCAGCTGTTGCTCCTACTAGCGAAGACAAGCAAGTTCACCGTATCAACCAATATATGATATTTCATGAACTAGAAATACCCTTCCCAAAACAGAACTAATAACACACTGAAACAAAATACTCACCAAAGATATACACCATTTTGATCAACATGGGAAGTTGCCAAAACATCCATTGAAGGAGACATAGATAATGCTGTTATAGAAACATCAACACGTATTGCATCTATTTGCCTTGCCAGTATGATATCCCAAATTCTGAGAGTTCCATCCATGCTAGAAGATAAGAGCCATTTGCCATCCTCACTAAAGCACAAATCAGTTATACGATCTATGTGGCCTTCAAACTTACGAACCATCCTTAGTGCCAAGACATCAAATAGCCGAAGAACCATATCCTCTGCTACAGTTGCCAATAGACCTAAAATAAAATAATGAATTTTGTCAATTTACATGATTTTGAAGGATAGGAAAAACATAGGTGTAAAAAATTATCATTTATTCGGTGATACACAAATATATAATCCAATTACTTGAACCAAAAGTGTACACATTGTGTACTAAGTGCAGTGGTCTTGGTAGGTTAATATTAGGATAGAGGTCTTGGTAGGTTAATATTAGGGTAGAATTGTTAAACTCTAAGTTAGTAATAATGTGTGATGTTGGATTGGACTAGGAAATAATTGACTAAAACTTATGATTGATTTGGATTTAAAAATTTAATTGAGCTTTGCAATTGATTTGGGTTATGATGGATTTGGCTTTGGATTGGATTGCATCCGAGTCAAATTGCATTGGATCAAATCTGAGTTGAGTTATTTCATATTGGATAAGATTAGGATCTAATTTGATCAATTAATTTGAGTTAAAATAGCTTAATCGAGTTTAACATAGTATACTTTGACCAATTATGATCAGATTTATTATTCGGATTTGAATGGGTAGAATTTAAATTTATATTGCTATTGTATATCTTTTATTTTCTTCTTGAATGTCTTATCTTCTACCTACCGATCTTTTCTCTGCATAGCATAGAAAGTTGAAATTAATATAAGATTTTCCTTTTACAAATTTTCTTTTAGGAAAGCAGCCCCGGAAAATTTATTAGGCGTAAGGAGTGGCCCACTTAAATTCTATTTTTTTATTTTACCTTTTATATATATATATATTAATTTATTCAATACATACTTGCATCTATAAATAGACGGCATCCACAACCTAGGGTTACAGCTATAGGGTTTTTACCCAATACCATGTAAAGAACTTTGAGAAGAGAAAAGATAATTTACTCACTTAACATTGGTCTGCTTACATGTGGTATTTATATTGAAACTAAACCTAGGGTTACAACCATAGAGAAATCTGAGTCACACATCTATAAAGACTATGGACCACATATTAAATATAATTATTCTAACAAAACTCATTTTGTAAGAGATAAAACCTAGTACTAGACATATTCACTTTGGTTGCTTATTCAAGTTGACCTTACTAGTCTTGATTGTCATCGACCCTTTTTTAACCTTTGATCTCAATCTTATTTGTTCATTCAATGATTTTAAGTTTATGACCACTCATTAGGTTAATATCTCAATTTTGGCTGTCGTTGTGGAAAAACATCATATAATTTTAGTTAAATGCACGATGCCTGCAAATCCAATATTCTCATCAAGTGGAGATTCTATTAGCATATATAGCTTTCTAATGCTGCATATATTATTATTCACTCCCTCTCTCATTCCACTCTTTTATTTTTTTCAGTGTGCTAAATTAACTTTGGTTCTCAGAGGTAAGACTCCCTATCTTTTATTTGCTCTCCTCTTTATAGTTTATGCATCATACCAGGTGATTATCTTAGTTTCCATATGTTAGTTATCCTAGGAATGCAATGTGCTTGAAGTCTTATCAAAAATTAGATCGATAAAGCGCATGCAGAGTAATTCTGATGCAAGGTGCTTGAAGTCTATCAATATTCTGAGACTATCAAGCGCATGCAAAGTAAATAATCTTCGATTTTTACTAAACTTATACTGTAATTCTTATTTACATTGTTAATAAGAATGAATATTTATAATGTAATTCTTATTTACATGCAGAGTAAATAATCTTCAATTTATAATGTAATTCTTTGGTCAAATTAGATCAATAAAGTCTATCATGATATTTTGAAGGTTTAATCCTGACTATTTTCATAAAAAATGAATATGCTGCAGTAAAACTCTCCCTTGATATTATTCACAGACCCTATAACAATATGTATATGAACCGAAAATATTGATGATGGTAGATGAATATATATGTACATAGAATCATAAATGTCAAGCCTTCCTGAGTGTTTCCATATTTGGATGAGGTCGAACAACCTCAGACAGAAGCGTATCAAGCATATTTTTACTAAACATGGAAGGTGTACATTTTAAGTATAGTTAATGTTGCTAAGTAGAGAGACACCATCTACAGCCGATTAACCCATATGTAGAGAGAGAGGGTTAGCATGATACTTAGTGAAACCTAATAGAGATGTTATCTTTAAAACATGCAGTAAAAAATATCTTAAAGTAATGGCGGAGTTTTGCCTCTTCACGAGGACTAAAACTACAGAGATGCCGAAAGGACGGGAGGATCTTGTATTAATTGCGGAGATGGCACAAAAATCCAAACGTTATGAAGGTATACTGATCCAACCCTCATCTTATTCCATCTTCCTTCTTGACCTTGCTGCATTTTTTTATTGCAGATATGGTCGCCGCTGTGGATGGAATATTGAGTTTGGGGGTACCGCTTAATCCCAAAGAAACTCAGCTCGTCTTTACGTTATTCAAGCAAATTCTGAACTCAAGTGATGCATCATTCGCTGGACTGAAGGACCTTCAGAAGGAGGAGGTCTACCGTGGCCTTGCAGCAAAGTACTTATAGAAGGCCCAGTTGCAACAAGTAACACTTTATGAGAAGATGCTGGTCTGCCTGAGAAATTGAAAACTTTTTCCTGAGACTCCAGAATTTCTATTGCTTCAAAACAAAACGTGAGTTAATAATTTTAGTATTTTTGTTTATTATCTAAGATTATCTGATCTTGTTGCAGTTGGAACTTTAATGCGTAATAATCCCCCATCTTGCTCATCGCGATCTTGGGGCCTGATAGCCGAGAATTGGGCATTGCTCATCGCGACCTTACAGAGGCATATGTTGTTGTTTTGAACTTTAAGGAGGCATTGCCCTTCTGTTTGAAGGCCCTGGAGATCCATACGACACAACAAGATCAGATAATCTTAGATAAACAAAAATACTAAATTATTAACTCACGTTTTGTTTTGAAGCAGTAGAAATTCTGGAGTCTCAGGAAAAAGTTTCCAATTTCTCAGGCGGGCCAGCATCTTCTCATAAAGTGTTACTTGTTGCAACTGGACCTTCTCTAAGTACTTTGCTGCAGGGCCACGGTAGACCTCCTCCTTCTGAAGGTCATTCAGTACAGCGAATGATGCATCACTTGAGTTCAGGATTTGCTTGAATAACGCAAAGACGAGCTGAGTTTCTTTGGGGTTAAGCGGTACCCCCAAACTCAATATTCCATCCACAGCGACGACTATATCTGCAATAAAAAAATGCAGGAAGGTCAAGGAGGAAGATGGAATAAGATGAAGGTTGGATCAGTATACCTTCATAACGCTTGGATTTTTGTGCCATCTCCGCAATTAATACAAAATCCTCCTGTCTTTTCAGCATCTTTGTAGTTCTAGTCCCCGTGAAGAGGCAAAACTCCGCTATTGCTTTAAGATATTTTTTACTGCATGTTTTAAAGATAACATCTCTATTAGGTTTCGCTAAGTATCATGCTAACCCTCTCTCTCTACAGAAGGGTTAATCGGCTGCAGATGGTGTCTCTCCACTTAGCAACATTAACTATACTTAAAATGTACAACTTCCATATTTAGTAAAAATTAAAGCCTCGAAGTTCTAGATGTGCTTGATACGCTTCTGTCTGAGGTTGTTCGACCTCATCCAAATATGGAAACACTCAGGAAGGCTTGGCATTTATGATTCTATGTACATATATATTCATCTACCATCATCAATATTTTCGGTTCATATACATATTGTTATAGGGTCTGTGAATAATATCAAGGGAGAGTTTTACTGCAACATATTCATTTTTTATGAAAATAATAAGGATTAAACCTTCAAAATATCATGATAGACTTTATCGATCTAATTTGACCAAAGAATTACAGTATAAATCGAAGATTATTTACTCTGCATGTAAATAAGAATTACAGTATAAATATTCATTCTTATTAACGATGTAAATAAGAATTACAGTATAAGTTTAGTAAAAATCGAAGATTATTTACTCTGCATTATCGATCTAATTTTTGATAAGACTTCAAGCACATTGCATTCCTAGGATAACTAACATATGGAAACTAAGATAATCAGCTGGTATGATGCATAAACTATAAAGAGGAGAGCAAATAAAAGATAGGGAGTATTACCTCCGAGCACCAAAGTCAATTTAGCACACTGAATAAAATAAAAGAGTGGAATGAGAGAGGGAGTGAATAATAATATATGCAGCATTAGAAAGCTATATATGCTAATAGAATCTCCACTTGATGAGAATATTGGATTTGCAGGCATCGTGCATTTAACTAAAATTGTATGATGTTTTTCCACAACGACAGCCAAAATTGAGATATTAATCTAATGAGTGGTCATAAACTTAAAACCGCTGAATGAACAAATAAGATTGGGATCAAAGGTTAATTTGTGCATCATACTTTTCAGGACGCATAATGATTAGAGAGTAAATTTTGATCAGCTTTAGGCTTGATCACACATTTGTGTCCAGAAGAGGTAGATCAACTCCGAGAAAAGCTTAGGAAGGAGACATGTGGCAGAAGTAAGAAAGCAACTAAATAAGAGGGAAGAATGGATAATCCTGCTTCGTACTTCTTATCAAAATATACATGCAATTTTTAGAAAAGAAAAGAAATAAAAACACCACCCAGACGCTTACTCACTTACGGCTCAGTCAGTCGAAGAGCAAAGAGAAAATAAACATCAGCTCAAAAGGCCCATTCTAAATTTCTTTTGGTCTCCCAAATGGAACTCACGGTAAGGTTATCTAAATGCTCATTATAAATGAACTATGCGAAAAACCACAGAGTAGTGCGTAAATTTTTCCCACTGTTTGGCAAATAAGCGAACTCCTGGATCTATCTCTACTCAAAATCACGCACAGACGCGGAGCTTATACTTGAGAGCACGAGCAAACCCGATCAAAGGCTTAAAACAATAAACTAGTTGGATCTAGAGACATCACCGAAGCTGATGCAGCCGAAACGTAGAGAGGCAAAGGAATCGGAGATCGACGAGCACCATTTGCTTTGCTAGGCGGCGAAGTGAGGGAGAGCGAGAGAGGGAGCAGGCGAGGGCTTATCTCGAACCAGATGAACCCTATTTGCTGATGTCAAAAAGGACGGAAAGCTCATTCGAAGAATCGATTCCTCGAGGCGGACCCGAATCCGACGGCCGTTTACCTTCTAACCTCCGCCCATCTGGGCCATCCATTTTGGGCTGCCTCCAATTTAAAATTCTATCTTTTTAATTCTTTTTTATTTAAACATAATATTGACGCCCTCTAATTTATAATTTAAAATTCTATTTTTTTAATTCAATACTCAAAAAAAAAACACAACGATAAAAGATATTTTTGTATGAATCATTATTTATTTTGTGAATATTATTAATTTTTAGAATGAAATATTATTTAATTAATTATTAATAGGCAAACTGGTAATTTATTATTTACGTGATTACTTATTAATAAAATTGTGTACATTGCATAATTCATTTAATTAGGTAAATATATCTATATAATCTAGTGCTGTAGGCGCACAGATCAAACCCTAATAAGATTAATCAATTAGCCTCGTTTCTGCTGCTGCTGCTTTTTTTTTAACTTTTACTTCTTAATTTGAGGTCGACTCAGTGGACTTCATTCACAACCAGTTGACTCCTAAACCCAGCCTACATTTGCAGACACGCGTAACCCTTGTCGCCTCATCGCCTGCAAAAGATTGAGGGCAGCAAAGCACTGCAGTGAAGCAAAAGAACTCGGTGAAGCAGCTTCATCATCCATGGCGATGCGTTGCATGTTCTTCAAAATCAACGCCCTTCCGCTGTGGACTCGGAGTACTATTCTGCCCCTGCGTCGTCGTCGTCGTCGTCTTCCATCGTTCCTTAAAGAGTACTTGATCTCAGAAGCTAAGCAGCCAAAAAAAGGACCCAACTAGCAGCAACAAAGCAGATCGCTCGCCGCCTCCACAAGCATACAGTCTCAAAGTGCGGCGTTCGGCGCTAAATCCCTTGTTTATTCCACCCTCCCTTCGAGAGATCGAGCCATCCCCCCACACCCTTTTCCCCCCCTTTTTAAATCCCAATGGAAAATGCCATCTTTAATCCCCCATCAGCGCATTGCTCCCCAAACCCACAGCATTGAAACCCCTTGTCCTCCCACCTCTCCCTATAAACAGCACCGTCGTCTCTATCCACCTCCGCGAAACCCTAACCCTAGCTCCTCCTGCTAACAATTATCTTTAGACATTATTAATTAACATAGTTAAATATAAACACTCCACCAAATTAATGTTTTTTTTTTTACTAGGGTTCCACCCATCGTACGACATGGGGGGCTCCAGTTTGAATTAAAAGCAGAGCACTTGGCGTGGCATTATTATTATTATTATCTCCCTTGATTAAAAGCATATCATGCACACATGTTCTGATTAATTAACCAAAAGCATGTCGGAAAGAATTTTAAAAAAAAAGTAATCATGCGGTGGAAAAAATATGAGACACGAACTGGTGCTTGCAAATTAATTAAATTAGCGGAACAATTGGGCTCACATCAATTCAAATCGGTCGAGTCAAACCGGATCAAATGAACCAGATGAGCCGCACAATTCGGCTCATGCCAATTCAAATTGGGCTCGATCATTCGCATTCTTTAGCCCAAATGTTAAGATTTCGGTGACGCCGCGCGAAAGGGTTTCTCTAGGGCTTTTGGTTCTGCTTCCCCGACTCGCCTTTTGCGCTCCGCCATGAGAAGAACTGCTGCCCTCCTCTTCTCCGCTCTCGCCGCCAGGGCCAAGGACAAGGCCAGCCCTTCCTCCGGCGGCCTCATCAAGCTCATCTCGGAGGTACCCCCCTCCCTTTCCCATGGCCGCTACCAGTTCCCTTCCCGATATGCCCCTCGCGCTCCCTACAGACCACCCCCGACTCCGCCGCCGCTCCGCTCCCCTCCTCCACCCCCCGCCGCCGCCGGCGAGACGCCGATGTGGCTGAGCTCGAGGAGGCATTCGAGTCTGCCTCCACCACCGACGACATCCTCTCCGCCTTCCGAGCTCTTGAGGCCTCCCTCGACCCCCGCGACTACCGGCTCGGCCTCGCCTGCTTGAAGGTTGGTCAGCACCTCGATTCGATCGACTCCGAGGACCAGGAGAAAGTCCTCCAGCTCGGCCTCCGCGCCCTCGAAATCCTCGATGCCGATAGGAGCAACCTCATATCGGTCTCCATGGCCCTCCATCTGGCCGGCTCCGCGAGCTACAATCTCAAGCGCTTCAGTGACAGCTTGGGGTTCTTGAATCGGTCGAACAGGATTCTCAGTTCCCTCGAGGGTGATGGGTCTGCATGTGATTTTGACATCAGACCGGTGAGCCATGCCGTCCAGCTGCTGCTTGCGAACGTTAAGACCGCAATGGGCAGGCGGGAGGAGGCCTTGGTCAATCTGAGGCGGTGCCTGGACCTTAAACTTTCGATCTTGGGGCCTGATAGCCGAGAATTGGGCATTGCTCATCGCGACCTTGCAGAGGCATATGCTGCTGTTTTGAACTTTAAGGAGGCATTGCCCTTCTGCATGAAGGCCCTGGAGATCCATACGTCAACTGGGGCAGAATTCTCTGGAGGTGGCTCATGATAGGAGGCTATATATGTACATAGAATCATAAATGCGGTAGATGAACGCCCCAAAAATTAACACACTGACGTACTATTATTTCACTAAGAGCATTTTTTATTCTTTTCAATACTTGTTACTAGCTGGATTCAAACATATGACTTCTACCATGTTAACTATGATTGGATGACCACCTATCCCAAATGCTGAAGCATTTAGAAAAGGAATCGATTAAACTTGTAAAGAACTTTGAGAAGAGAAAAGATAATTTACTCACTTAACATTGGTCTGCTTACATGTTGTATTTATATTAAAACTAAACCTAGGGTTACAACTATAGAGAAATCTCAGCCACACGTCTATAAAAGTTATGGACCACATATTAAATATAATTATTCTAATATTCTTCCTCAAACTGAGGCATATAAAGGCTATGGATCACATATTAAATATAATTATTCTAATATTCCCCCTCAAGTTGACGCATATATATCATATGTACAAATGCTGAAGCATTTAGAAAAGGAATCGATTAAACTTGTAAAGAACTTTGAGAAGAGAAAAGATAATTTACTCACTTAACATTGGTCTGCTTACATGTGGTATTTATATTAAAACTAAACCTAGGGTTACAATCATAGAGAAACTTGAGCCACACGTCTATAAAGGCTATGGACCACATATTAAATATAATTATTCTAATATTCCCCCTCAAGCTGGCGCATATATATCATATGTACTCAGCTTGTCACAAACATCTGCTAGCTTTGTCCTTTTAAGGATTTAGTAAAAATATTTGCTAACTGATCCTTTGACTGAACCGAAGTTGTTTTGATGATGCCAGATACAATCTTTTCCCTGATAAAATGACAATCCACTTCAATGTGTTTTGTTCTTTCATGAAATATTGGATTTGATGCAAGTGTAAAGCTGATTGATTATCACAAACTAACTCCATAGAACTAACTTCACAAAATTTTAATTCTTGAAGTAGTTGCTTTAACCAAAGGAGTTCAAATGTTGTAAGTGTCATAGCTCTATATTCAGCCTTTGTACTTGACCTAGCTACTACACTTTGTTTCTTACTTTTCCATGAAATTATGTTTCCTCCAATGAACACACAATATCCTGAAGTTGATCTTCTAACACATGGTGATCCTGCCCAATCTGCATCTGTGTAACCCATAATATTTGTGTTGCCTCTGTCTTTATATATTATTCCTTTTCCTGGTGACTTTTTAATGTATCTAAGAATTCTTATACCTGTATTCCAATTACTAACTCGAGGAGAATTAAGGAACTGACTTACCACACTGACCGGGAATGATATATCTGGTCTAGTTATAGTAAGGTAATTGAGCTTCCCAACTAATCTTCGATATCTATTAGGATCTGAGAAGAGTTCCCCTTGATCTGGTAGAAGTTTTTCACTCGGATTCATTGGAGTATCAAGTGGCTTGCAATTCATCATTTTTGCTTCATGTAGCAAATCTAGAGCATATTTTCTTTGAGATATAACTGTCCCTCCTATTTTTGAACGAGCTACCTCAATACCAAGGAAATATCGTAGCTTACCTAAGTATTTGGTTTGAAAATGTTGAGACAAATGTTGCTTTAAATTTTTGATACCTTCTTGGTCATTCCCTGTTATAATTATATCATCCACATACACAACAAGATATATGAGCTTGTTGTTTGAAAAGGATTTAGAAAACACTGAATGATCAGCTTCACACCTTTCCATTCCAAATAGTTTCAGAACTTGATTGAATCTTGTAAATCATGCTCTAGGTGATTGCTTCAACCCATATAAGGATTTTTTTCAATTTGCAAACAAGACCAGATTCTCCCTAAGCAATAAACCCAGGAGGCTGCTCCATATAGATCTCCTCATCTAAGTCCCCATTTAAGAAGGCATTTTTGATATCAAGTTGATACAATGGCCAATTTTTCATAGTTGTCATTGATAAAAAGAGCCCTATTGAGGCAATTTTGGCAACTGGAGAGAATGTATCACTATAGTCTAGCCCATAAAATTGAGTATATCCCTTTGCTACAAGCCTGACTTTCAATCTGTCAATCTCCCCATTAGGTCCAGTTTTAATTGTGAATATCCATCGACAACCCACGATAAACTTTCATGGAGGAGGAAGAGTAAGTGTCCATATTTGATTTGTTTCCAAAGCACTCATTTCCTCAATCATAGCCTGTCGCCATCCTGGATGAGATAGAACTTCCTGAGAATTTTTAGGAATTGCAATGGAAGACAGGGTGGATACAAAAGCAAAATGTGTTGGAGATAAACGATGATAGCTTATAAAATTATATATTAGATGTGGATTGAGTGTGGACCTTTTACCTTTGCGAATTGCAATGGGTAAATCAGCTGGGTCTGAAATTTGAGAAGCTTGAATAGGATCTTCTGCAAGTGGAGAAGCTGAAACATGAGCTGAATCAATTGCAGAATCATTCTCAGCAGGAGCTTCAATTGTTGGTCGACACTCATAAGTGATACCAAATCGATTAGATGGGGTTGTATCACTATCGTTTAGTTCTTGTTGCTCATTAAATTCAAGAACTAGAGCCTCAACTTATTTTTCTATATGTTGCTGACCATAATTAACATCAATGATAGGTATTGGTAAGACTTGTTCTAGAGACTCTGTTTCAACTGGAGATGAAAAATATGGAACATTTTCAAAGAATGTGACATCTGGAGAGGTATAACACTTATTTGTAGATGGAGAATAACATCAATACCCTTTTTGCAATCGAGAGTATCCTGAGAATATACATTTGGTTGAACGGGGTTGTAGTTTATCATGATTAGGAGATAAGTCATGTACAAAGCAAGTTGAGCCAAATACCCTAGGAGGAACTATATAGAGAGTCTCTTGAGGAAACAAAAATGAGTGTGGAGTTTGATTATTGAGGGTTGAGCATGGCATTCTATTAATTAGATACACAGCAGTAAGAACAGCATCAGCCCAAAATTTTAATGGAACATTAGCATTAATCAAAAGGGTTCGGGCTGTATCAATAATATGTCGATGTTTCCTTTCAACTATCCCATTCTGTTGAGGAGTATGAGGACAACTAGATTGATTTAAGATGTCATTGGATGCAATAAAGGGGTTTAAGGAAGCTGAGAAGTACTCTTTAGCATTGTCACTTTGCAGGATGCGAATTATTTTTCCAAATTGTGTCTTAATTTCATTATAGAAACTTTGAAATATTTTGAATAATTAAGAAAATCCAAGTACACCTTGAAAAGTCATCAATAAAGGTGACATAATACCTATAACCTAGGATAGATGGGACACGTCTTGGACCCCAGATATCAGAATGAATGATATCAAAGGGTGATGTAGTTTGAACATTGTTATTTCTAACTGGATGGGAAACTCTAACATGTTTTCCTATTATCAAATCCATGCAAGGATCTTACACTTTCTGTCTTGTTCTTTATTATTGGTTGACACTGCATTATATTAGCAGTCCTATTTGGAAATCCATGCAAGAAGTAACATCGATCTCGTGTATGACCTTTCCTTCTACAATAGGTGCATCGTATTGCTACTTGCTCCATGAGGATATGTAGGCAATCCTTTATTTGATGATCTACTGCTGAATAGATTGCGCAGCTACACCAGAGGATGACATCGCTTATGTGATGATGAATAAAGCGGCCGCGGCGTATAGAGTTAGGGTTTTTACCCGCTCTGATACCATGTAAAGAACTTTGAGAAGAGAAAAGATAATTTACTCACTTAACATTGGTCTGCTTACATGTGGTATTTATATTGAAACTAAACCTAGGATTACAACCATAGAAAAATCTGAGTCACACATCTATAAAGGCTATGGACCACATATTAAATATAATTATTCTAACAAAACTCATTTTGTAATAGATGAAACTTAGTACTAGACATATTCACTTTGGTTGCTTATTCAAGTTGACCTTACTAGTCTTGATTGTCACCGACCCTTTTTTAACCTTTGATCCTAATCTTATTTGTTCATTCAATGGTTTTAAGTTTATGACCACTCATTAGGTTAATATCTCAATTTTGGCTGTCGTTGTGGAAAACCATCATACAATTTTAGTTAAATGCACGATGCCTGCAAATCCAATATTCTCATCAAGTGGAGATTCTATTAGCATATATGGCTATTCAGGCGATATTTTCTAATGCTGCATATATTATTATTCACTCCCTCTCTCATTCCACTCTTGTTTTTTTCAGTGTGCTAAATTGACTTTGGTGCTCGGAGGTAAGACTCTCTATCCTTTATTTCCTCTCCTCTTTATAATTTATGCATCATACTAGGTGATTATCTTAGTTTCCATATGTTAGTTATCCTAGGAATGCAATGTGCTTGAAGTGTTGGCCAAACCCATTTTGTTGCTGTTCCTGCTCATGGAATATAATCAACTACGTGGGTTTGATAAACTCCAGCAGTCCAGCCTGTGAAAAAATCCACTTCCAGCATGAGTAGGAACAAATTTGTCGAACAATTAAAGGAAAATAAGGAAATTTTAGAACATTGGTGTTTTGTATCTGATCCTGATTCTGAGAAGATATGGTTTTGAATTTGATTAATAACAATTATCTTTTATCTTCAATCACCCGAATGTTTTTATAGTTTTGATGTCCTATGATCTTTACTATTCTTTCATTAGTTTGGCGCATTATGGATAATCATTAGTGCTTATTCATTTTTTTTCACTGAATTGTCGTAGGTCCTCAACTGCCAAAAAAAAATCCGAGCTCTTGCATCGTACAATGATTTCACTTTTGCTGCCTATGGAACTAATATTGGAGTCTTTAAACGTGCTCATCAGGTTTGTATGTAGAAGAGAGATCAACTTTTTCTATTCTTGCTTCAGTGATTAGCACTTTTTTGTTCTTAATTTTCCCCTTGTAAACGCTAATGAACCTTAACCAACATGGCCATGTAAAGTGGTAAATGCTAAATGGGGCAAAACTGCTATTGTACAGCCAAATTAATGTCTGAATATCTGAGGAAGAATATGCAATTTCCTTTGTGTGTTGGCACCAATTTAGTAAATACAAAAGGAAGGAGAATAGTTCTTTATAAATTGCAGCAGTATTGAGGATAAAACATAAAAACCTTAAAATTACAGTGTATTCATTGTTAAAAAACCAATATTCAAGGCTGTCGTTAAGCTCATAAGTTTTCTCATAGCTAGATTTACTGACCAGTTTATACCTGAAAAATAGCTTTTCACGCCTATCAATGGCTTGCTTGATTGCAGTTAATCTTTTTTTTCTAAAAAGTGATTTATCTTATCTATATTTTTTTGCATTAATCTTTATTTTCTATTATTTGATCAAGTGATACTTCAAACAGGTAGCCACATGGAGCAAACATGAAGAAAAAGTTAATCATTTGCTTGTGTTTGGAGATCATGTCCTGAGTATTGATAATAAAGGCAATATGTTCATTTGGTCCTTTAAAGGTGTTGTGCTGAACCTTGAACCAGTTGGCCATATTCTGTTAGATAAGAAATTCACCCCAAGTTGTTTTATGCATCCAGATACTTACCTCAACAAGGTTGCTGCTAACTTGTTACTTGTCTTTTGCTAGTTCAAGGAACTTTACCTTTGAATATAATTTTGCTTTATGAAGAATCTAAAGGGATGTACATAAATCAGGTCATCATTGGTAGTCAAGAAGGTCAGTTGCAGTTATGGAACATCAGCACAAAGAAAAAACTTTTTGAGTTTAAAGGTTGGAGTTCGTCCGCTTGTTGTTGTTTTGCGTCTCCTGCATTGGATGTCGTGGCCATTGGCTGCTCTGATGGCAGTATCCATGTTCGCAATGATGAAGAGATAGTGTCCTTCACGCATTCTACTCGTGGTGCTGTCACTGCCTTAGCATTTAGAACAGGTTCATGGTTCTTATCTGTGTGTAGTTTAAAATAAAGTATGCTGAATATTTGGTTCCATTTTTTTAGGATAATATAATATTTTCTTTTATTTTATTTCTCAAGCTAGCAACTCTTATCCTTTTGCCATATGAAGAAATTCCCATCTCTTGGTTTTACAGTGAAAACTAATGAATCTAATCAAAAAGCTATTAACCAGGCATCACTACCCAATGATAAATACTAGGTCTGCTACTAACTGCTATGATAGGCTTACACAAATCTTTCTATAACATCACATTTTATTATTTCCTTGGGATGATGATCAGCGATAGGAAGAACATTGAGAATATAAGGCATTCTTTGCTAACGTAAACTAATTCAATTCCATTTTAAAGTACCTTTGATTTGTTGTTCATGTTAATGACATGATGCTATTGTCAATGCATTATAATGTATATTATGTAGAGTACAGGTCCTTAAATTGTTTTTTGCAATTATGCAATAGTGAAAGCATGCTAACTTGTGTAGAGCCATTGTATTATATGTCATACACACTGTTTTCCATGGTATTTGTGATGATTGAGGCCTCAGAGCTAGTGCAGCAGCCGCACAGTAGAGTTAAACTTTATTTGTTAGGATTAAAAGGGAGTAGAGTGTTGCCGATTTGCTTCCTGTATATGTTAATCATGGTCTTGTTTGGAATGCATAGGAAGAATTGATTTTTTTTTGTGGTTGTTGTTTTACCCCTGTACGCTAACGAATACGCACTTTGATTCTGACTTAGGCCAAGGTAAGTCAGCAAGATGTTGCACCGGAAGTTTGAGCACCCAAGGCATGGATCGATGGGGGTTTCTCCCCAGGAAGAGAGCTTCTCGTCACCGTGGAAAGGGTAACTCTGATCACTTAGCATTTCACATTAGTTAGTCCTCAAATTGTTTCACTGAACTTAAAGGATAAACCTTTTGAACGTTACTTTGAGTGCGCATTATGGTTTATTAGTTTCTTGTTTCACAATTGCTGAAGTGCGAAGTCATTAGAAAGTATTTACAAACAAAGATGTAATGCATTTTGGATCTAAATAACTTGCATGTCCTACTTAAGTTGTGGAGTTTAAGTTATTTACTTGGATATCTAAAATGCTTGTAACAGATGTAGACCTGTCAATTGACAATTTGACAGTAAAATTCAATGGAACTATATATTTTTTTATACACTAATTATAAAGTGATATAACACCTTTTGTTCACGGTTAACGTGGGTACTTTTATACATTAAATCGGATCAAGTGTTAGAATGTCAGCTTGAGTACAACCCATGCATCTTCAAAAAAATTTATTGTCGTGAGATTTGATTGGACATCCTCGTGGTCATGTGACAGACGTTTACATAATTATGTCTCAGTTTAATCTACTAGTTGAGTATGTTGGACCATCTTGCTCGATAAAACGTTTGATATTATGCAGCTTTGTAAAAGATCAAGCTTTGGCATGAAAAATTATAAAAAGCAACTAGTACTAGATCAGAAGTTTTTTTCTGAGAAAAATTTGTACTAAATTTATTCTATTATTTGCAGACAAATTCCACTACCGACTTTATCATGCAAAACGATTGTACCAGATAAGTTTTTTAGCCATCCATTTGTAGATTTATCATCAGAATTGCCAATAAAATTATGCTTATACCCTTAACAAATTAATTCTTTTTGTACCTCTTTTTCACAGTGAAGTCCTTCCCTAGGGATGACCCATCAAAGCCTTGTAAGTTTACTTCATTCCTTGGATACAAGGCTGGTATGACTCACATTGTATGTGAGGTTGAGAAGCGAGGATCAAGTAAGTGTCTGTTTATTCACTTTAATAACTTGTATTTTTCTCTTGGTTTGGTTATTCTTTGTTTCGACACTATTGTTTTAGGACAATCAAATTGCATTTGCACTTTACTATTTTTGGATGTTGCATTGCTGTGATTGCTATCCGTTCTAGAAAGATTTGTATTGCAATCACAATAGTTCTACATCTGATCTGACAATAGGTAGGGAGACAAGTAAATCTCAAGTGAGATAACATTCGCAAACCCCCAAAAAAAATCATTTTTTTTCGTTTTCTTTTATGCATTTTGTATATTTACCACATTTTCCGTGTCATAGGAGTCAGTTTGTTTTCAGCTTCTTTTTTCCATGACATGGTTGATCTTGTATGCTCTTGCTTTGATGGGTTCATTGTTTACTATAGTTATATCTTTATGTTGTTTGCAGAACTTCACAAGAAGGAGACATGTGAGGCAGTGACGATCATAGAAACTCCCCCAATGGTTGTTGTTGGTTATGTGAAGACACCTCGTGGTCTTCGGTCTCTTAATACTGTATGGGATCAGCATTTAAGTGAAGAAGTGAGAAGGCGATTCTGCAAGCACTGATGCAAAAGCAAGAAGAAGGCTTTCACAAGGTACAATAACAAATATGAAAGTGCGGAGGGGAAAAAAGAGATTACAGCACTGTTGGATAAGATAAAGAAATATGCATCACACTCAGGTGCTTCTTAATGACTTTCAGTCACTTGGCCAGCTTTTTTTTTTGGCTAACATGGTTTGAAATTCTTTCCATTTTGGTAATTATTATAATTCTTCTTTCAAAAAACAGTATAATAGTCTACGATGTTTAGTTTTGTCAAGGTATGCTAGTATCCTGCTTAGGCTTCTTTGTAGTCTTCAATTGTTGCATGATTTTTTGAAGGTTATGATAATATTGGCTAATTTCATACTTCCCAAAAATGACCTTTGTGAAGTGATCCTAGGTTTTCGGTGACTTTCTAAAAGCTGACTTCATGGTATATACTTCTTTATATATTCATCTTACTGTGTACAAACATTTCGAGGAGTATCTTTTGACTTTTACCTACATTTCGAATAGAAATTTTCTTCATAATCCCTAATCCGCAATCATTATATTAATAAGTAAAGCTGCAGCAGACTCAAAACTGATCCTATCATATTCATCCAGCTCTCGAGCTATTATTTCTTTTTTTTCCGAAAGTATTTTAGGAAATCTTGTGTTATGTCTGCGGGTGTCCTTAGATGGTGATTCTTCTGAATTAACCGCTGATTTGTTGATGTTTTCTACTTGTATGCATCAGATAAGGAAGATGAAGGGTCTGAAAGAGGAGAAGGCTCATCTGTTGGAGATCTAGGTAAATGGACTTTGCTATCGATTTCTTCGATTAGAGAATTCTAATTTTCTTATATCATAATCTGAAGTATCATTTAGGAAAAAAGATACGCTTACATAATCTGAATAAACTGATGGACGCATGTGATGCGGTAAATGGCCTGGTTCATCTTTCTTGTAGACTTCCCTAGCCTGAATAAACTGATGGATGCATTTTGGAGGAGATTAAAAGGAGGTATGCAGTTTTTTTCACCTATTTTTATTTCAAAGGGATGAATCACTGATTCACTACCATCCTTTATCCCAGATAAAAAAAGACATAAAATATTTATTAGAAACAATTAAAAAAATAATATTCAGAAGTAAAAAATGCAAGAATATTGAAGAATAGATGAAAAATCATTCTCTCCAACCATATCCTTTTATATGTATATCTAAACAAGAGAGAAACTTCATAATACTCTAAGATTCAATTTCTAAGCAAGAAAGACAAGAAAAAAATAAAACTATTATATCCAGACAAAGCTGCTAAGCAACCAGTGGTGAAAAAGAAATAGCAAGTGATGTGATCTACAACTTTAAGCGCCACCAGCACTCTCATTTACGTACTTATATGCGAGTTCCTAAATTTCTTCCATCTCCTTTCAATTATTTAATCGTTGTGCCTCTCTTATGTGGACCTCCCCATCACTCAGCCCCCAGATGTGGATGCACCCACCATATGGGAGGACAAAACTTTCATTTGTTCCACGAGCTCCTTGATGAAATTATTACCACCAGGAAGGAGTTTTAAAATTACAGAAAGCTTGACTAGCGATGATGTATGCCCTGTTAGTAGAGTGAGTAGCTTCGGAACAATAATTAGAAAAAATTCAACGCCAATTCTAGTCTAACTGGATCTGCTGCTGGCAGGTTTACAGCTGCTTGAGTGGCAGACACGTTGACTTTGATAGCATCTGTTGTAGCCAATTCCTTCTTTATTTCCGAATTATGGGGATATTAATACATAGTAATCCTCCATCCGGCAATAAGATCATAACCTCCTAGATAATAAACAAAAATACTAAATTATAGAGAATTTAACTCACGTTTTGTTCCGAAACAGTAGAAATTTTGGGGCTGCATCGGGAAAAAGGATTCGATTATCCAATTGGGCGAGCATTTTTTTATAAATTGATGCGAGTTGCATCCGGGCATTCTTCAAGTACCATGTTGCAAGGTGACTGAAACCCTCCTCCTTAATGTCCTTCAATATATGCAAGGATGCGCTATTTGAGTTGACTAGGTTCTTGAATAATGCAATCACATGGTAGGATCAACCCCAAAGAAACACAGCTTGTGATTGCATTATTCAAGCACCTGGTCAACTCAAGTAGCACATCCTTGCATATACTGAAGGACATTGAGAAGGAGGGTTTCGATCACCTTGCAACATGGTACCTGAAGAATGCTCAGATGCAACTCGTGTCAATTTATAAAAAATGCTCGCCCAGTTGGATAATCGAATCTTTTTCCCGATGCGGCCCCAATTTCTACTGTTTCGCCAAAAAATGTGAGTTAAATTCTCTATAATTTAGTATTTTTGTTTATTATCTAGGAGGTTATGATCTTGTTGCAGGATGGGGGATTACTATGTATTAATATCCCGATTTGATTCGGGAATAGAAAAGGAATTGGCTACAACAGACGCTATTAAAGCCTACGAGTCTGCCACTCAAGCAGCTGTAAACCTGCCAGATTAGCGCATTAAATTTTTTCTAGTTATTGTTCCGAAGCTACTCACTCTACTAACAGGGCATAATCATCGCTAGTCAAGCTTTCTGCAATTTTGGAACTCCTGCCCGATGGTAATAATTTCATCAAGGAGCTCGTGGAACAAATGAAATTTTTGTCCTCCCATATGACATATGATGGGTGTATCCACATCCGGGGGCTGAGCATGAGTGATGGGGAGGTCCACGTAAGAGAGGCACAACGAAAGATACTGATAGCTTCATTATTTTTAAATAATTGAAAGGAGCTGGAAGAAATTTCGGAACTCGCATATAAGTACGTAAATGAGAGTGCTGGTGGCGCTTAAAGTTGTAGATCACATCGCTTGCTATTTCTTTTTCACCACTGGTTGCTTAGCAGCTTTGTCTGGATATAATAGTTTTATTTTTTTCTCGTCTTTCTTGCTTAGAAATTGAATCTTAGAGTATTATGAAGTTTCTCTCTTGTTTAGATATACATATAAAAGGATATGGTTGTCAGTAAAAATCTTTTACTCTCGGAAAATGAAGAGAAACCAAATCAATTGACTGGAAACCTATTCTTCAATATCCTTGTATTTTTTACTTCTGAATTTTTTTTTTAATTATTTCTAAAATAAATATTTTGTGTCTTCTTTTATCTGGGATAAAGGATGGCGGTGAATCAGTGATTCACCCCTTTGAAATTTAAAAAAAAAAAGGTGAAAAAAAACTGCATGCCTTTTAATCTGCAAACGTGATGATGAGATTACTGCTACTAGATTCGATGGAGTTCAGTATCTCTGCAGCGGAGATTCAAAGATAAAGATGGTAATTGTAGTTGCTGCTGCCGCTTGTGGAGATGGATCATAGATGTTGGCGTGATGGGGTGAGGCCTCCTAACAAGTAATAGTAACTTACTCTTGAGTTGGTGATTCAGTAGATTGTCAGATATCCTGCCTGTTTACTGGCCTGCTGTATCGCATGCATTCCATATCTCCTGGTGTGAATATAAATATGGAGGGAGAGAGAGAGTTAAATGGAACCTGCTTCCTGTATTCATCAATACAGAAGTTTCCCTGCGATCATTTTTATCATCGCGAATATGTGTGCGCGCGTGTAAATAGAGAGAGAGAGAGATTAAATGGTGGGCAAAGAGGTCGAATGGTTGAACCACTCCAGCCCACAACTCCTCCAACACCCGTACTTGCGAACTACATATAAATAAATGTTCAGTTCACAGTTAAGTCATGAATTATTAGGGGTCATTACTGTTATGTCATTTTCTCAGGGGTTGATGCCGAGACCAAAAAAATGTGCACATACGGAGTAGCATCCATTGTTTTTATTTTTGTTCCCTGATGGGGTAGCAGAGAGAACTTGGATGGATGGCCTTCCAAGCAACTGCTGCTGTGAGTGATAAATAATTCAAGAGAAGACACACCCATATACATTTGTAAAAGCACGAGCCTAAAATTATTCAACATCACCACAACTAAATGAATGACCAGCACATATCACCAAGAAAACATATTGCAAAGACTGAGCAGTAAATACCTAGAGGGAGAGAGTTTCAAACTAAAATCTCCGATCGATACTCACTTTTAGCTGCATCTCGTACATCTGTGTCGACGTTCTAAGTGAAGTACTAAATAGTTCAGCCTACACAAAACATATTGATATTCGGCTAATCTTACATCTCAGAATTACACATTAAGCAACACAACAAAATAGGAATAAAACAAAATTGCAAGTGCACCGGGAAGATGTCTCTCTCATCAGTTGCCGGTTGCTACGAAAGGAGAACGTAGTCAAGAACAGATGAGATAAGCATGTCTGAGAGGGTAAGCAGGTTCTTGATATCGTCCACTTGAAATGCAGGACTAGGTCAGGTGGCTCAGTCGTATGTCATACGTGATCTCTCTGGAAAAGTAGATACGAAATGGAATGGCTGGAGATCAGATGCTGTCTTTCCGGCTAGTTGGTATATGTGAATGCAGTCTGTGTAGCTCCAGATAAATTCATGGAGCACTTCTACGACACAATGCAAGAGAATGCCTGAGAAGGTTCAAGTTGATCCACGTGCATATATTTAAGATACTGCATTCCAAATCATAGCTTGTTTGAGCTAAGATGTACATCACACTGTCAACTACCTAAGCAAAAATGTGGACCTGCAGTCGGAAAAAATAATAAACATGAAATTTTAATTGCACAATCGCTTGTTAAAAGAACTACTAGTTTAATAGAGATTAGAGAATGTAGCTCAAGATACCTAAAAAAGCATGAACGTGTCCCATATAAAGCTTGAAATCTAAAAATAACTTGCGGACATGACAAACAAGAAGGTTACAAAGTTAAGCAGCTCGTGTTGCTCAGCTAGTTAGAAGTGTAACCAGATGATCATGGGTTCAAGGCCCACATTTTATAAAAGAAAAAGACATGGATAAGTTACAATGTCACAACAGTAATAAGGTAACCTTCTAAAATTACAGTAACAGAATTTTGTCAAAAAAAATGAAAATAACAGAAACTGATCAACTAGATTAATTGCAGCAACGTTAACTCATCGATATGACTTGCATTGACATCAAAATGCGTATGGATAGCATGGACAGCTTAGAAGTGATTCCAGATATTAGTATAACATGAAATAATTGCATTGAGAATTAGACCCTGTTGCCCTTTCTACTTTTGGGGCAAGAATAACTAATGAGGTACTCCTTTCTACAAGGAACTCCTTTCTTAAATTAATTTGCCTACAACAAATTCCACTGTAAGGTATGGGCACAACAACCTTGCGTGGTCACTATTTAAAAAAGGATGAAAAATTCAACCACAAAGTCATTTATGCTTCAAGCACCATAAATAACTTGCAAAAAATGTGCCACAATTTTAGTACATCTATATAAAATTGTTGAAGATGGATACTTATCAACAAACATATTTGTCAACACTACAGTGCAGCATAAGCAGAAAAGCACCTGTGAATCAAAATTGTGAATTGCTGAGAAATGTAACCATGCATCTGGCACTTTGAAACATTTTGTCTATCCTTTGCCATATCGTACTTTGCACTTCAAGAAGCCTCTTAGCTTTATCTTGCAACATCGTATTGCGTCTCACTGTTTCCCCGTGAATCTGGTTTGCCGAAGAAAGCAAGCATATCAGCTATTCGTCAAATTGAAGATGAACATACATTAATTCAACATGGAAAATCGGTTCACCACATCTATCATATGTCATAGCAAGCAACTTAAGCATTCATTGCTAAGAAATAATTTGCACTATCACAGATTATTCAAATTTTTTTAATTATCAGGAATCAGATAATGCAATCTGTCATTCCCAAATAAATCTGCAACATACAGGTACTGAAAACACCTTTCTTTGCAATTTTTCGTATTTCAGAAAGCATTTGAGAAAGCAAGGATGAATTGCAAATGCTTCATTGCTATTTAAAAAACCAATGGACAAATATGAAATTTTTGTCTAAAATGTAACATAATTTACATTTCAGTTTAGGTCAAAATCACTTTTCAAATCTGTAACCAACAAAAGATTAAAACAATAGCAGCACAAAGACAGCGCCTAGACAAATGTGTACCTTCAGAAACAATTTGATAGCAGCTTGAATAAATTCAAAATTATTCTTGCAAGAAAGCTCATGAATGAAGTAATCCAACAGCATTCCAACACACTGCAATTCTGCTTGTCTATGATCTAACTCTTCCAAGCCATCCTCATCTACAATCTGTAACATACGCAGTTCCAAGTCTAGAGCCGAGGGTGATAAACCTTTAATATAGTTGGTGAAAGCTGAAACTGAAACAGTTTCAAATTAACACGACTATATGTGTTTTCTATTAATCAAATTAACAGAACCAATGATACAAAAATACCAACTAAGAAGACATTTGCACGATCAGAGATCAGTTTGGTAAAGTGATAAAATATTAAGCATACTACACAGAAACTATATTAGAATCTCAAGTGGGAACAAGGAACAAACTTACAATTCTTTGTCTCCATACAAGAATGCAGCAAGGAAATAAACTGTGAAGATAGATCCATGTTCTTTTTCTCATTTGTCTTGTCTTGGTTATCTTTTGCGTCAGTAACTGGACCATCAGTCTGAAACAATATTTGCCCAGAAAGAGAAGGAATCGAGGGTAAGAAGAAAGGTGCCTTTTCAGGCTTCTTTGGTGGATCCACTGGCTTGTTACGAACCTGCAGTATCAAAGGATAGTTATGATTACACCAGCAAAACCTTAAACCAAAGGCAGATCTTTTCCTTAAAGAAAAATCGGACTATGTAAGTTAAATGAAATCAAAATTAAAAACATACTGACCCTTATGATGTCGAGATTAGTAAGACTTTGCCATTGGCTTCTAGGGAGCAAAGAAAGTGTAATGAGATTTGGCATCTGTTTATCAACATGTGGAAAATAACATGAAATATGCGGTGTATTTAGAGTCCCAGCACTAGGCACCCTTTCTTCGTTGGATCCTTCTTTTGAAGAAATAGATGGCATTTCAACATTCCTCACTTGGTTTCCACTTGCATAAGAATCCACATTGGACGATCCAGAGAACATTGATTGATTATACCTGAGATGTATATCTAAGCATTGAGACCATGGAAGAAGTAAAGATAAAGAAATGTAGCTTATCAGGCAGTCAGAGATAATTCCACTGACAACATCTTGCTGTCGTACAAAAATGTTGCAGAGAACAAAAATATTGAGGAATTATACATACAACAAAAGAACGACCGCATATCCATTTAAGAGCATGCTTAAATAAAGTGAACATTTCACAGAGAATAAATACACTGCCAACATTAAAGCTCAGACACATAAGAAGGAACAACATTTTACATGGAAAGGGATATCTAAAGTGGCAGCAATCACTTGGATTTTCTTTGATTTTAGCAGAGGTCACCTTGAAAACTTTTCAAATGACTAATGTTCCACTTGTCTATCATATGAGGAAAAGAAACAGGATTGGAACTCTACTGTCTGCACAAGGATTTAAATATCAGTCAACCACCGGTGTATTTGGTGGCACTCAGTATGGATTAAAAAAATATTTAAAAAAATTTGGGTTTGGACTGGTACAGCAAGGATACCAGTTGTGGTTTCTTCAACTGTTCAAGAGTTGGAAATTTTGCTCCAATTGGAACTCTAGTATGGCCCAAGATTTAAATACCGGTCTCCACTCAGCACTTATCGAAGGGTAATTAAATTGAATTTTTGGATTTGAATTGGTAGAGTAGGGATACCAGCTGTTGCTCCTACTAGCGAAGACAAGCAAGTTCACCGTATCAACCAATATATGATATTTCATGAACTAGAAATACCCTTTGCAAAACAGAACTAATAACACACTGAAACAAAATACTCACCAAAGATATACACCATTTTGATCAACATGGGAAGTTGCCAAAACATCCATTGAAGGAGACATAGATAATGCTGTTATAGAAACATCAACACGTATTGCATCTATTTGCCTTGCCAGTATGATATCCCAAATTCTAAGAGTTCCATCCATGCTAGAAGATAAGAGCCATTTGCCATCCTCACTAAAGCACAAATCAGTTATACGATCTATGTGGCCTTCAAACTTGCGAACCATCCTTAGTGCCAAGACATCAAATAGCCGAAGAACCATATCCTCTGCTACAGTTGCCAATAGACCTAAAATGAAATAATGAATTTTGTCAATTTACATGATTTTGAAGGATAGGAAAAACATAGGTGTAAAAAATTACCATTTATTCGGTGATACACAAATTTAGTGACATGTTGTCCAACATTCCAACTGGATCTTAGTTCACGACCTTTAAAATCCCAGACCTGAGAGACATCAGAATTTCTTCATCGAAAAGAACTTCAAACACTCCACATACTGTACAATCTTAGAATAACCAAAACTAGCATCCAAGTAAGCATCACTCTGAACAAACATATGGATGATTCTAAGACTTGTCTATGGAAAAAAGAGAACTGACATAATTAGAAGTGAAAAGGCAAGAACTCAGAAGCAATTGTTTATGATATTCGATGAAGTACATGTATTAGCATTATTAGCACAACAACGATGTAAATGGGTCAAAGCTGGTTTGCATCTTCTATGAATTTCCAAAAATTGTAGTGTGTAACTTCCATTTAACGTGAGCAAACAATTGACATCCCGATGATAAGATAACCAGGAAATGACAATCATTGAGACAAGAAATATGATGAAAGGAAAAGGGCAGTAAAATAGATACTTGAAGGGGGAATGGTAATAGGTTAGGGATAGATTTCCATGTAGGACCTTAGCTATGTAGAATAATCCCAATATTCCTGACATGCTTTCTAACCAAACAATATTACATAGTAAAAATCCACCTACAAACATTTTAAGATTAGGCTAACTAGAGACCTTGTGGGGTAATCCTTTAATGAGGTTATGCATTATAGATCAATATAGTAACAAATCTGCGGCAATACTGAGTTATGCTAACTAGAGACCTTGTGGGGTAATCCTTTAATGAGATTATGCATTATAGATCAATATAGTAACAAATCTGTGGCAATACAGAGTTGTTCCATGTATGGTATATAGGAAACTGAAAACCTTCCGAAATACTTCTTATATGAGCCAGCTGATTTACTGCATAGTACATGACCAGTGTAACAGTATCAATGTTTTGTCAGTGAAATTTTCTGTCTTCATTGATTATCTTAATAGAATGAACTCTGAGACGTTTGCATTATTCTCTAATGTCTTAAGCAAGAAAACCCAGAAAAAAAATGTAATACTGAAGCAGTGGGAAGATCAAACAAGAGTGACAGAACAATATATTAAATAACCAATCAGCAAATGTTGTTGCTCTTAGTATGGTCCGAAAGAACATATTTTTGCTTATATACAAAGGACGGATAGTAATAGTATTAACACAGGCAATGGACCCAAATTTACATCCTTTACTGCAATCACAAGCATACCTTAATGTCACCATTATACCCTGCACTTATCATCGAAGTGTTTGTAGCATCACAAGCAACTCCAACAACTTCGCCATCATGTGCACATTTTGTTGATAACAAAATATCAATATAACTACCTCGGCTGATTCCTGATTGAAGGTTAAAACGTTCGATCCAACCACCTTGTGTGCCCAAAATGGCAAAATTACCACATGCACTTATTGCACACGCCTAAAATGCACCAAATAGATAAAGACAACAGGTCAAATGCATCATAAATTTCTATTTACAGAGACATTGTAACAAGTCAATATCCCATTACTACAAATACTGATTTTAAAGAGCTACTTGACAAGAATATACCTTAATTGGAGTTTGAATATCTGCGGACGGCGATAGAATATGCTCACCGAGGACAAAGTTCTGTAGCCGCCAAACATATGCTTTTGGAGTATCCATATGACAAGTAACAACATTGCACCAGTCACGTTCACGAATCTCAGCTGAAAATGATCAAAGATTATAGCATTGAACTGAACTACATCATTTCAAAAAAATGTAAAGATTTTCTTCAGACTCTTGGCAATAAAATGCATATAGAAGACTCTTGCAAGGAAGACATAACATACAACAGCTATTATTCAGAAGATCCAAACTTTTTTGCATAAATTTGTGGTGATAATTTATTGAGTTCAACCAGCTTATACTAATAAGCAGTTCTGTAAATAATAAGCACAGTAAAGTTTACAATTATCAGTGTCATATGCTGAAGGAAGGATTCATACCGCAATCGAATGCAATAACAGGCTTCAGCTTGATTTCTTCTTCCTGAAGATAGAAAGCAAAGGAAATATTTTCAGGCTCCTTACAAGATCAAAAAATAAGGAAGATAAGAAAAAAAGCAAATGTATCAAACATATTCATCAAAAGGTGTCTACATAACGACCTGTGTCCTAAGCTTCTTGGCTCTTTTAGTTACATGCTTCTGAGAAAGCTCTCTACTTTGTTGCTCCTGTTAAAGAAATAATGAAGACTAATTGAGCAGTAGATTGTAAAATTAAAATAGATGAGAAAGGCAAGGGCTTTGTACAATTTTAATACTAGAGAACTTGAAAAGGAAAGTAAATGAGAAAATGGGAATAAATTAATTGTAGATACCAAATGCCAAATAACCAGCATAACATAAACTCCAATACATCTTTGTCAAGGTCTACCAGCACTGTGGAAAATATAAAGAGCTGATAGATAAGTGCAAAAGAAAAGTGGCAAACCTGAATAACTGAAAAAAGGCGGAATGCACGATCTTGACCAGCAGATAAAATATATCTTCCATTTCCATAAAATCTGACAGTATCTCAAATTTGTTAGATTGTTTGACCATTAAAAAACTGCAAAAACTTGCTATTCCATTTTGTCCCACCTATGCAATGGCAATTGCACTGGATTGGGAAAGTAAATAGGAGAATCTTGTATATTAAACAAAAATGCAGACTTCAGGACTATAGATGAACGATCAGAAAGAAACAGCTTCTAGGAAACTCTTTGTATTTATTTTGCAATTTTGTTACATTAACCCCTTAAAACCCTTCTGTTTTGTGTATGATCGATGCAGAATCAGGTCCTGCAGATCTATTGCACAGGCAGCATCCATGAAGCCACACAAGTTACGCATGATCATTGATTAACTAGCAGAAAATTATTCTGGACAGAAAGAAGTAGAAATGAAATTATAAAATTTTATGACACTTTGATGCTTCAAGATTATATGGAGCAGAAGAGGAACTAAATTATGGACCAATTTTCAAACCCATATAAAATGAAAAGGCAGATTATGTTTACAGAGCCTTACATATACAGATGATAAATAAAGCAAAAAACTAAAATCATACAGCATAGAGTCCAAAGTTTTAACAATTTGATTTCACCTTAGGCATAGAGGTGGAGCACTGTGGCCACTTCGAAAACGTAATAACCTAGCATCCCCATCACTTGTATCGAAAATCCACATCTATCACAAATGGCACATACATTATGGAGAAGAAGAAGATAAACTAAGCATTCAGATTAAAGGAAAAACCATTTCCAGTAATACTTTCAGAAGGGGGTGACTAAATAAAAACCTATATGCATTGATAGTAGATATACACACTGAGGTAATTTTTTGCAGGTTCTTGCAACTGTCACAGGCTAATTTGACAAACCAAGAAGAAAGGAAGGATAAAAAAGTAAGTCAATAGAAATATTCCTTATATCAATCCAGAATTGAATACCAAGTACAGACAAGCAAGAGAGTAACTTAACAAGCATTTCATAACTCTTAGAGCAGAGGAGCATTACCTGAAACTCTGAATCAAAACAGTATGCAAATTAACATTCAGGGAAGAGGTTGCTTTAGAGAAGTAACTTTGTTGATGGATCACATTTTCATGAACGAATTAAATAGGTAGGTATCTGCCACTATGACATGGTATAGTGGAAAAAGGTCAGTCAAAGGAGGGACTATCATCGGTACAAAAAGGAATAATACCCAAGTAACTGATAACCAAGTAAATATCTATAAATATTTATATCTTTATGACATCTTGCTAATAGAAGTGCAATCCATGAACTCTTTTTTTAAACTTAGTCAAAGGAGCGTACACTTTGTGTACGATAAACTTGATTACTTAATAATGATATCCTACTGTTAGTAGGCCAGATACATAAAAGCAGAAGATCCAATGATGGAATATATATATATATATAACACTAAGTAATTGAAGAGAACAAGTGAGAAGGATAGCAGCATCAAATTTTTACCTTAATTGAATTATCTGCTGATGAACTCATCAGAACAGGTTCATTGGCAAAAAAATGAAGGGAAACAATTGTGCCATCGTGAGCTTCCCTAATGACTGATTGAAGCCTCTTCTTATCCAGATTCCATATGCTTATGACACCTGATGAACCCCCAGATGCGAGAAAAGGCTGCCCATCTAACAGAATAAAGGAATTATATAGGCCTATCATTGCCCTCAAACTAACAAAGCTACCAAAATGCTAATGTAATTACTAAAAATCAATTACAAAATTGTCAGGATCAAGACTAGGATCGATTTAAAGAAGTTCAAAAAAGACTATATTACCAGATTAGGATGTTCAATATTAGCGATTCACAGTGAAAACAATCCCACATTATAATCTCTTCATGCAAGCAGAGATGTGAAAGTTCAGTTATCCTATGATATAAATAAGCATAAGAAGCTTTTGCGTGACATAAGTTTTGGTACCACCATCTGCTGCTCAAGTACTCAACTCCAGTACTAGAAACCGTGAACTCAAAGATATACCTGGATTGTTGACGGAAATTGGTATTTCTATGATCTCCAATGAGAAATGTACTCGGTATCATATTTACTGCTTAAATTCAAATTTTTAACTTTTCAAGAAATGAGGCATAAAATCAGGGGAATTGCTATGTTTAAGATCTTTAGAACAAAATGCACTTGGTATCATCTTTATTGCTTGAATTCAAAATAAAACCTTTCAATTATAAGTAAATGTCTCATTTCAAGGACCAGATATGTAGTATCATTGTCCCTTGTCAACATAATAAACAACAGTAAATAAAGGAACCAGAACTGAAATTAGTTATATCAGCTGACCCTGCTGGTGATAAATGGAGAGAGAACTGATAATTGAACCGATTCATATGCGAAGAAACAAGTGTCAGAGAATCAATACCTCAATCATCACAAGTACAATGGAAAACATCACGTATGACATATAATACAACGGCTCTACATAGCATGCCTTCACTATTATATATTTGCAAAAAATAAAATTTAAGGACCTGTTCTTTACATCTTTTTTTGAAAGATAACATTGCATTCATTTCACCAATCTAAGGACGATATAATATATCATCCAAATAGATGCAAAAAGGTATAATAAAAAATATGTATATAGTGAAGTATAAACATTATAAGTATTATATGTATAATGTTTATACTTATAAGTAAATAAAAAATAAGTATTATATGTATAAACATTATAATATATCATCCAAGTATAATGTTTATACTTATAATGCATTGACACTAGCATCATGTCATTAACATGAACAACAAATCAAAGGTACTTCCAAATAGGATTGAATTAGTTTACATTAGCAAAGAATGCCTTATATCCCAATCTTCTTCCTATCGCTCAGTGATCATCCTAAGGAAATAATAATATGATGTAATATTATAGAAAGATTTGTATAAGCCTATCATAGCAGTTAGTAGCAGACCTATGATTACTTTGAAAGGAAGAATACGGTTGGGATTTATCATTTGGTAGTGATACCTTGTTAATAGCTTTTTGATTAGATTCATTAGCTTTCACTGTAAAACAAAGAGATGAGAATTTCTTCATATTGCAAAAGGATAAGAGTTGCTAGCTTGAGGAATAAAATAAAATATTGTATCATCCTAAAAAATGGAACCAAATATGAAACATACTTTATTTAAACAACACACAGATAAGGACCATGTACCTGTTCTAAATGCTAAGGCAGTCACAGCACCACGAGTAGAATGTGTGAAGGACACTATCTCTTCATCATAGCGAACATTGTGAACATGGATACTACCATCAGAGCAGCCAATGGCCACAACATCCAATGCAGGAGAGGCAACACAACAACAAACAGATGAACTCCAACCTTTAAACTCAAAAAGTTTTTTCTTTGTGCTGATGTTCCATAACTGCAAATGACCTTCTTGACTACCAATGATGACCTGATTTATGTACATCCCTTTAGATTCTTCATAAAGTAAAATTATATTCAAAGATAAAGTTCCTTGAACTAGCAAAAGACAAGTAACAAGTTGGCAGCAACCTTGTTGAGGTAAGTATCTGGATGCATAATACAACTTGGGGTGAATTTCTCATCTAACAGAATATGGCCAACAGGTTCAAGGTTCAGCACAACACCTTTAAAAGACCAAATGAACATATTGCCTTTAATATCAATACTCAAGACATGATCTCCAAACACGAGCAAATGATTAACTTTTTCTTCATGTTTGCTCCATGTGGCTACCTGTTTGAAGTATCAGTTAATGAAATTATAGAATATAAAGATTAATACAAGCAATATACAAAAGATAAACCGCTTTTTAGAGAAAATTAACTGCAATCAAGAAAGCCATTGATAGAAGTGAAAAGCTATTTTTTAGGTATAAACTGGTCAGTAAATCTGACTATGAGAAAACTTATGAGATTAATGACAGACTTGAATATTGCTTTTTTTAACAATGAATACACTGCAATTTTAAGGTTTTTGTGTTTTATCCTCAATACTGCTGCAATTTATAAAGACTATTCTCCATCCTTTTGTATTTACTAAATTGGTGCCGACACACAAATGGAATTGCAAATTCTTTCTCAGATATTCAGACATTAATTTGGCTGTACAATGGCAATTTTTCCCTATTTAGCATTTACCACTTTACATTACCATGTTGGTTATGGTTCATTAGCATTTACAGGGGGGAAATTAAGAAGAAAAAGGTGGTAATCACTGAAGCAAGATTAGAAAAAGTTGCTCTCTTCTGCATACAAACCTGATGGGCACGTTTAAAGACTCCAATATTAGTTCCATTGGCAGCAAAAGTGAAATCGTTGTACGATGCAAGAGCTCGGATTTTTTTTGGCAGTTGAGGACCTACAACAATTCAGTGAAAAAAATGAATAAGCACTAATAATTATCCATAATTCGTCAAACTAATGAAAGAATAGAAAACATCATAGGACATCAAAAATATAAAAACGTTCAGATGAATGAAGATAAAAGGTAGTTGTTATCAACCAAATTCAAAAACAAATCTTCTCAGAATTAGGATCAGAGATAAAACGATAATGTTCTAAAATTTCCATTTTTTCCTTTAATTGTTCGAAAAATTTGTTCCTACTCATGTTGGAAGTGGAATTTTTCACAGGCTGGACTGCTGGAGTTTCAACAATTAAATTCCCTGGTTTATATCAAACCCACGTAGTTGATTATATTCCATGAGCAGGAACAGCAACAATATGGGTTTGGCCAACACTTCAAGCACATTGCATTCCTAGGATAACTAACTTATGGAAACTAAGATAATAACCCTTGTATGATGCATAAATTATAAAGAGGAGAGCAAATAAAAGATAGAGAGTATTACCTGCGAGCACCAAAGTCAATTTAGCACACTGAAAAAAACAAAAGAGTGGAATGAGAAAGGGAGTGAATAATAATATATGCAGCATTAAAAAATATCACTTTAATGGCTATATATGCTAATAGAATGTCGACTTGATGAGAATATTAGATTTGCAGGCATCATGCATTTAGCTAAAATTGTATGATGTTTTTCCACAGTGACAGCCAAAATTGAGATATTAACCTAATGAGTGGTCATAAACTTGAACTGTTTAATGAACAAATAAGATTGGGATCAAAGGTTCAAAAAGGGTCAGTAACAATCAAGACTAGTAAGGTCCACTTGTATAAGCCACCAAAGTGAATATGTCTAGTACTAAGTTTCATCTGTTACAAAATGAGTTTAATCGATTCCTTTTCTAAAAGCTTAAGCATTTGGGATAGGTGGTCATCCAATCATAGTTAGCATGGTAGAAGTCATATGTTTGAATCCAGCTAGTAACAAGTACTGAAAAGAAAAAAGAATACTCCTAGTGAAATAAAAGTATGTCAGTGTGTTAATTTTGGGGCACCCTTTTGAGAGGGAGCAAAAAGATTACAGTATAAGTTGGGTCTTTCCTATTACGTGAAATTCTTAGACGATGATACAAGTAGCCATTCAATGATATATTTTAACATCATGCAATCTCAATAAGCCAATACTAAGACGATTTGGAATTAACAAACTGAACGCCTTAAAAGTTGTGTATGATTTTGAAAATCTAAAAAACGTCAGTTTCAGTATGTCATGGAGCTAGTACAAATTCATGGAATCTTATACCAATCCACTTCTTGCGCCACTTTATCCAGACCGGCTTATTGAATCCTGGCGGTTCAGATGCATTAATAAACTACTGCCACAAGGATAAATCACAAGGGTTCCAAACCTAGTTCAAGTGTTAAAAATAAACATGATTCCACGGCAGAGACAATTGGCGTCCAAAGTGTCTCATAGTACGAAAAATAGACAAACAGGCCAAAGAAAAAAAAATAGACTCACGTTGTATATCTGCCACGCTTTCCCGACGCTGACGGTGACGAAGGTCTCCGTGCTCAGTCTCTGGACGGAGAAGGGGACGCTGCTGGTTATGTAGCCGATCGCTCGGAAGGGCTCGAATATCCCCATCGTCCACCGCTAGCTTCTCGGACGAGAGCAGCTGCGGCGAGACGGACGAGGGTTGAGGAGGTGCCGGCCCGGGACAAGGCGAAGGCGGCGGTGGCTGCAACGGGGAAGTGAAGGAATAGCGCTCCACTGCCGAATAAGTTGATCTGGCCTCAGGGCGGCGCGCCAAGGGCGGACTTAGGTTTTGAGTCGCACTTCAATAAATTGAGCGCTTTTTTATATATTTCGAGGGCTGTGATGGCAAAACGGCACTCTCTTTTTAACGTGTCGAAATCCACCAATATTACACCGTCATATTCTCATAGAAACTATTCAATTAATAAATAAATTTTAATTAATTATATCATAATCAAAGTATCTTTTAGGAATTCAATAAATAATTAAATATTGCCCCATGAGTTAAGTTAATGAAAAATATCCAAAATATAAACTTGGTTAAACATAATTAATCAAAATATAAAGTTATTATTATAGAATAAAATAAAAAATGGATTGGAATTTTTTTTCTAAAAATTATGTATTTTCGATCAATAGATAAAACTTTCATGAATACGACCCACAGGGATGACGTGTACGTCATCGGCTGATCCACATATCAAATAATTTCCACGTCATCTGGACGGAGCGGGTCTTGCCGTCGAGCGACGCATTTACGTCTGCCCACAGCTTTACCTCTCCCCTTCGCATCGTGGGGCCAAGAGAACGTCTCCAATTACAGTGTAGGGTACGTGGAAAGATTTTGTTGTACCGGGTGAGCAAAATATTTGTCACTTTACCCTGTTTCCAAATGGTAGTGGGAAGCGAATGGCTCGTCCACGGCTGCCAATATAAATAATGATGCCGGTGCTTCTCCGTTCGCTCTTCGTCGATCGCGTGAAGTTGTGGACCTCGCGGTTCTTTTATCGCTCTCCGATCGTTCGAGCTTCCATGGCGGATTCCGGCGAGGCCTCCTCCTCTTCCGAAGCGTAAGATTTTTTTTTTCTTTTTCTCCTCTGTCGGTTCCTCTTCGAACGGGGTTTTGATGTTTGGGGTTTTTGGTTTCCTCTTGTGTTGGGTTAATCGGCTGCAGCAGGATGTTTAGGGTTTTTGGTTTTCTCCCGTGTTGGGTCAATCGGCTGCAGCAGGGGAAGAAGAGTCCCAATAGACGATCGATGATGATAATTCGGGCCCGGATACGGATGCACTTAATTACTCTTTAAATAGGATCGGTTTTCTGCCGGAAAGAGGATTAAGTTTCAGATTTGTTGCTGGTAGTGCCGGTTGATCTGAAATTTCAGTTTACTATCGATCGTTATTACTGTGTTTATTTGGTTATGCACTTGATTACTCTCTTTTTTCCATCGACGATGTCGTTAGGGCAAGAAGTGGAGAGACACCGTCCGCATTGCGCTTGCAGACAATACGTGCGATGAACCCAGAGATGAGGATGAATCAGTTTGTTAGTTCAAACCTCAGAGTGAGGCTTGGTGGTGTTCTTTTCTGTGCATCAACTCTTCCGATGTTTTATCTGAAGTGTAAAAGTAATGCTTTGGTTTATGTGGTAACTTTTATCCATATATCCTTATATCCTTATTTATTATTCTACTAAGATGAGTTTACTAGTTTGATCCTTAATTATGCTGGGTTTTTTTTTACAAAGGTCTAATCCCATGTAATAGTATTTACTTTTAAAATAAATATATATATTATTTATATATCAAATGTTAAAGTATTTTTAAATAATATATTTATTAATCATACGATAAAGTTTATCATGAGATTTTGAAGGTTTAATACTTACTAAAAAAATTTAAAAAAAATGTTGCAGTAAAACTCTCCCTTAAGATTATTCACAAACCCCTGTAATAACATATATATGAACCGATAAATACTGATGATAGTAGATGAATATATATGCATATAAATGCCAGTACTTCCTGAGTGTTTTCATATTTGGATGAGGTCGAACAACCTCAAACAGAAGCATATCAAGTATATCTAGAAGAGGCTTCAATTTTTACTAAACATGGAAGGTGTACATTTTAAGTATAGTTAATGTTTCTAATTCGAGAAATATATGTAAACAAGACACAACAAATGTATTTAGCTAATTATGAATTCCAATAACAGAGAAACTTATACACAGCAAACATATTCACGACACATGAGTGGAACCATTTTATTGGTAGCATAATTAATTAACGATACAATTGCATGCCATTTAAATTAAAATGTGTATATAAGTAGAAAGCCTGCGTTTCCCAGATGGAGATTTAAAACTTACTAAGAGAACAAAAAGGTAAGAATATTTGCCTAAAAGAAGCAGAAGATGAAAACTGTCGATATAATTATAACACTACCACTAACAAGGATCTCTCAAACATACACATGATGCGGTATATCTAATTCCAACAGAGTTGTATATTTAACTGCACGGATTGCATTAATCAGCTAGAATGAATCAACGTAAACTGCATTGAATCTTGATAGTATGTCTCATGTACGATAATATTTAGTAGCAACACTTGTTGTTTCTTGTTACCCTAAAAATGCTCGTGGAGGGGTCTATCAAATTAATATTCATCCATGCATGCAAATACATATATTTGAAACAGCCTCCAGAAATTTTGATATACACACACACACACACACACACAGTGTATAAAAGAATATATGTGCATGTCCTTCATTAGAACCAGAAGGGGGGGATCAATTGGCCCACCTGATAGATGCTGTAATTTTAACAGTGTACCACATTTTGGTATATATAGGAGGTCCACCTGCGCATTAGTAAAGGGACTGTAATCACTCTTCAGTACTACTGTTAATATATGATGACCAAGGCATACATACATATATATATTATTTACACATATATGCAGCAGCTTCCCTTTGACATTTGATCTTCCCAGCAGCCACCTAAATTAGCCTGCTGCTAATTGCTTCCCCTTCCTTCTCATCATCTATTTATATCCCCCATGAGTGGTACTAAAGTTGATGAAGAAAGTATTAATTCCTACGCACGTTTAATCAATCGCCTGCTAGCTGTATATATATTTTGTGATCACCAACAAGCAGTTCAACGGCCCATGTTTCAGAATTCAACCTAGTCTTACTATAAGAAAGAAAGAAAAAAGGTGCGAATTAAAAGTTTAACAAAATCTACAGACGATCATCCTACCAGATCTCTTGCTCACAGTGCATCACTAGTCTGCACTGCCACAAAGTCAACTCTTCCTTCTTCTATGCATCTATACACTGCAATTGACTAATTATCTTGCTCTTGCTATCTCTCTCTCTCTCTATACATGTATGTATATCCATGTTTCCGGATCATGGAGGGAACTAATTGATTGATTAGTTAGTACGACTTTTAACTTTTCTTCTAATTTAAGAAGCACAATACACGAAGTAAGAAAGATAATATCAATCCTGCAAATTAGAGAAATAAAACTGACAACAAAACTGATAAGAAAGAAAGATGAGTACAGTACTTTCAGTGACAATAAAGGAACTTATATTGCCCCAAATGTGAAGGCAGACAGACTAAGACACAACTGCTATGGAAACTTATATGCAGACGTGCAAGAAAAGAGTTTGAATGTACCTCGAGATTATTGCCGCCCGGACAGTACGAGTCATGTAGCCACTTATCTGCGGATGCAGCATCATCAAGATTCTCATCCCTCGAAACAATTTAATCTCTCGTACATGTGAATCTTGATGATGCCACACCTGCAAACACCGACCGTGTATCATCTCTCTCTCTCTCTCTATATATATATATATTATGTATATCTAATCGTCGATAGTATATCTATGCGTGTGTGTGTGTGTTTAGATCTGACAAATAATATATGTATATACACAAATAGTTGTCGAGATAGAAGAGTAATTAATTAAGCGTAACTGAAGAGAAAAGAAAACCATTAAGCTCTCAAGCAGACAGCCTGCAGCAGGTTGCAGCGAGCCAGCCCTAATGCCGATGAACCCCCATCTCAAGATGTCGATCGATCAAAGTAAAGGAAGAAGATGAAGAAGGAAAAAAAACAAAGAAAGAGAGAGGGCAAAAAACAACTGCAGGAACTTTAAGAAGTAGTACGTTGTGGCAGATCAGGATCACCGTTCCACGCATTGCCTGCACTCCTCTTCCTGAGCGAAGAGTGCTTGCTGACTCACTGGGAGGGAGGGAGAGAGGGAGAGGGGGAGAGGGAGAGAGGTACCGGCTGTCGGAGCTTATTATAGCGAGTGAAAGGTGTGGAGCCTGCAGAGAGAGAGAGGGGGGGAGGGAGATCGATCGACCAACAAAAAGATCGCATCGATTCGCTTCACAGATCGAAGAGTTTAAGGTCTCGGCTGGAACATTCACGAGTGAGAGATTCCAATAACCCTATAAAAGAAAGCTCATCTCTCTCTCCCTCCCTCCCTCCCTCCCTCCGTACACTCCAGAGCTGCCGCTATAGCTGGAGAGTCAAGCAAGAGAGCAACAGCAACAACAAGAAGGAAATAGCTAGGACCGAGATCTGAAACATACGCCCTGATCAGGTGGAGATCTGAGCGATCTATACAGAAATCTGAAGAAAATGAGAAATAGAGAGAGAGGAGGGGGTAGCAGCTTGTACAAGGAGAGAGGAACAGCCAGAGAGAGACGAGGAGGAGGAGGAGGAGGAGGAGGATGAAGTAATGTTCTAGCTAATTAAGGAGGGATGTGCAATGTTGTTATATAGGAGGCGAGGAGGTGATGAGCTCACTGCGTGTGAGAGAGAGAGAGAGATGTTTAAGAAGAAGAAGAAGGATGGGGAGATCGGATCGGAGTCCAAAATTTCTAAACCTAGAAGGAGAGAGAGGAGGGGCAGTGCAGCTTTAAGGCGGCAGTCAGCAGCAGCAGCAGCAGCTCTCAATCACTGACGTGTGGGCTGGAGAGCTGCTCATCCGTGATACATATCATCTCATTAATCCCCACACGCCCAACTAGTCCTTCTTAATCACGTATTAGTTAATTTCTACCTGCTGATAACAAAATATATCTCAATAAAGGATACAGGAATTAATAAAACACCAACGAGCTTAAAATACACATTCAAAAAAACCCTAATTTGCCTATGTGCATTTAAAACCTATGTTTAGTTGTTTAATGCAATTAATCATTCTTAATCGGTGACATGTGTGGTGTGTGGAACCCTAAAAAACTGTTTTTTATTTTACATGTGTTAATTAGCCGGATGGTGTTCTCGTGCTTGTGCTATGTTTAAAAAAACTATCTTAAAAGTAATACTGGTGTTAAAAAAATTGTATGGACATAACCCTTTTCAACTAAAAAAATTAGTCCAAAAATATATCCCTAATTTTTCAGTCTATGTTCTACTAATACATTCAAAACTATAAACAATGCTAATCTGAATAATCAGGATTTGATTCAAAAAACACATTACTCCGTAGTAAATAAGGTATCAACATCCCTGCACCGTCCTCATACGCTTCTAGCAAACGTATGTTTACTGCACATTGCCTATAAGAGCACCGCCTAGAAACTTACAGCAAAATTCTAGAACGAGATGAAACAATTATAATTTTTCGTATAACTAGTGATGATTCTCATAAACGAAGGCTAATTACTGAAGGTATTCTCATCGTTGATATTTAACGAAGGCATCCAATATTAGCAGTTTTTACTGTGAACATATAAGATGATAAAATTCAGCTTGAAGTATGCCTAAATATCTTAATCCAATGACAGAAATAAAAAACATTTGATCGTGTTCACTATTCCGAACAGTTCATTCCATCAGAAGGCTATCAGTCCAGGAGAAGCCCTTCGGTAGATCTAACTCAGCAGTACAAACATGTCATCATGAGGATATATGACTTGATGAAGATTTTAATTTCATCCAACATATTTTAATATATCTGAATCTTTGTCTCCATGATTAATTCCACTATCAAATGTTTTCACTGTGCTCCTGTCCTTCAAGGACCAACTTGTCCCTTCCATTGTCTCCCTTTTTTTTTACTTAGATTATTCTATTTTTAGTTCATAACAATATATTTATTACTCATCTAGCTTGTCATAAAATTATAATCTATATACGTGTGAACAATAAATTAAAAAAGGATTATTCATCTCATTGCGTAATATATTTTAAAAGGTGGATATCTTTTATCTTGTCTAATAATTATATATGAACAATTATAACGTTCAGAGGGGATGCGGACAATATTATGGTATTGTTGAGTTGGCTTTGAAGGCTTTACAGGATAGTTTATGCCCTTTAACTGGTCCATCCATCTGACATCCTTCATGTGCATGCCTACCATCATTATAAATAACTTATTTGTCTTTAATTGCGCTGCCCATTCTTAGTTACGTGGAGCCATCGATCGTGTTCCCTTTATCTTAATTATTCGATATATGTTTTATTGTTCTTTAAAACATATACATTATTAATTAAATCATACGCTCATTTGGTTAATATTTGATCAATAAATAATTTTTTATCGGGGTTTAATTTTAAGGCTGCTACTATTAATTACAAATGAAATCTTAAATTTCTTTAAAATCCATCATTTGATCAATAATAATAATAGGCTTGGTAGAATTGAAGGGGCATATCGCATGCCACGTTGACGCATGATAGCCATCCATTTTCTCTAAAAATAAATGATTCCAAGGCAATATGTAATTATTTATAATCAACTTTAACACGTTAATTTTAAAAAAAACGTGATGATTAATAGAATGAAGTAATTTGAGAATCCAGGTGTACTCAGACGTCACGCCACAGCTCACAATTTATCTAATCAAATCGCGTCGTGTCATTAATTTAATTCCACCGTGGAAACTTTAAATATTTTATATACACACACATAGATTTCATAACTAAGGAATCTTTCGTTGGATTTTGGCGCTTAAAGTTTGAATAGTTCATTAATTAATTCCACACAAGGACTAAAGAGAGACCGGCACACATAAAGAGGCAATTATTTTCTAATAACAAAATTTTCCGCATAATATAAATTTTAATAATGCACAGTATGATAGATTTGACACCTTATCACCGTATTATTAATTAATATAACATAGCATTAAATATAATTTTGAGAGTTGCCAATTACAATAATATATAAATATATTGTTTTAAAAATATAATTATATTTATATGCTCCCCAATTACTACTCCTTAATTTAATTATATATCGATAAATGCAATTATGGAAACAGGCGGAGGGTTGAAGAAGCGAAGCAGCGATGGCGAATCTTTTCACGGAGGTGGGCTGGTGGGTGGGGTGCGGGTGGGCAACTACCTAGTACGATTAAAAACACAACGGTTGCCAAGATCTTTTTATTTCCTCTTTATGGATTTTGCCGCCCCCGTCCCTCCTCTCCTCCACCTGTTCTTGTCCCTCTTCCATTTATTTTTCTCTTTAACCTGCTTCATAGGGAAGGTGACCGTGAAAATTATTACCGCACAGGAAAGTGAGCATTTTTTTTTAAATGCAACCGTCTTGCTATGTGTAATTATTTAAGGTACAATCTAATTCCCAACATTAATCTCGTAAGCTAATTTGAGGTAAATGATGATTACTTTAATTATATATATATAAATAGGCAGAAAGAGTTGAGAGAATTATTATTGACTTTGTTTGACCAGTTATAAAAACATTCGAGGAGGAGGCCTCAAACTTCCCGCCCTATTATTAGCAAACACGGCCTCCTCCGCATTCCACCATTCCCGCCTCGCCTCTCTCTTCCCTTTTCTCCCTTCCTTCCGTCCGCTTCCCCCCTGCCCCTCCCCGTCGATCCAAATCGCAGTCCCTCCCATGCCCAACCTACACATCTCGCCCCCTTCGCTGCCCTCCCCCGTGGCCATCATCGCCCGCAGCACCTGCCCCTCCTCCCCGCCCCCCTACCCGCCACAATGCTGGCACCTCGGCTTCGCCGGAGATGGTCCGTCCTCCTCATCCTCCTCCTCGCCGGCCTCCCCCTTGCCAGGTCCCAGGCGGCGAGCACCGACCCTTCCTCCCCGCTGTTCGCCTCCGTCATCTACGACCGGATCACCAACGTCACCAGCATCTTCGCCTCGGACATAGCCCAGCGATTCGAATTCTGCGTCATGGACTCGTGCGTGCGCTTATTCGTGCTCTCGATCGATCCTTCTTCTGGGTGCAGCGGTTCTTGATTCTTGAGTCTTCTGTTGGTTGCAGGGATAGGGAATGGAACGATGCGTTCAATTTCTCGTCGGATCTCACATTTTTGTCGAAATGCGCCAAAGCGACCCAAGGTGTGATCTTCCCTTTTTTTTCTTTTCATGCACGTTGTTAAACGTAATTTCCTTTAATTGTTAGAATTCATAGCAGGGAAATGCCCGGTGATCTGAATTAAGAAAGGATACAAGTTTATAGATCTGTTCCTTCTTCAGAAATAATACACCTGTGCATAATTCTGTTTTTTAAGGATGGATTTGACGGTAGATACCTAAGAACAAATAAATTTCTCATCTTGTCCCTAATCGAACTGACAGGAGATGTTACTCGGCGCTTATGCACATCCGCTGAAGTTAAGTTCTACTTCGACAGCTTCAAGGACAACCCCGGGAATATTAAAAAAAAATTTCTAAAACCAAATTTGAATTGCAATAGGACATCATGGTTATCTGGATGTGAACCAGGATGGTCTTGTACTGTTGCCAAGGAGAGTAATGTTGATCTTAAGGAAGCAAGAATGGTACCTGTTAGAACTGACCAGTGCGCCCCTTGCTGTGAGGGTTTCTTCTGCCCTCGTGGTCTCACTTGTATGATACGTGAGTACATCATGAGTTTCTTCAGATACGTTCGTTTTGTTCTATGATTGGCTATTCTATGCGATTAATTCATCGTCCTTCTGGGTAAATTCCGAGGAGCAATTTCACTGATATTTTTGAATGCCATGCTTAGCGATAGGAAGATTTAACCCTTTTCAGTTTATCTTGAGACCTTTGAAGGAATAACTGACCTCATTTTCCTTGATGATCTGAAGCATGCCCATTAGGTGCATTCTGCCCAGTTGGAACATTGAACAGAACAACTGGTATCTGTGATCCGTAAGTTTATCCTCATTCTCTCATATTGATGTCTTATCTCAACTAATTACTTAATTGTATCTTGAAACTTGATCGACAAATATATACAGATATACTTACCAGCTCCCTCCTGGTCAGCTGAACCATACCTGTGGTAGTGCTGATTCATGGGCAGATGTTGTATCTACTGGTGACATGTTTTGCCCACCAGGGTACTACTGTCCAAGCACTATACAGAAAATTTCGTGTAGCAGTGGGTATTGCTTCTGAATCCTACCTTGTCTACTTTTCAGTTCTTTTACCTACATTTTTTGAGGGCGATAAATTATGGCTTAAGCTTTTATCTATAGTATTTGTTATATACTTTTCATATAATTATAGCAGGAAGATGGATGTTTGAATTTTTTTTAAAGAAATAGCTGTAAAAGAGTATATAGCCCCATTTAAGTCAGTCTTATACAGACAAGGGGAATGTTCAAGGATATATACGTATATATTGAATTAATGCAGTCCTAAACAACTAAGCTTTTACGTACCTGATTCAAGCCCGACATGTTGGACTAAGTTAACTGGAGATAGATACGAGATACTTCTTAGTACAATGATTCTAGTTTCTTTCAATTAGTTCTACCATACAGAACTGCATTCTTTTGCGTGCCAGCAACTAATATCCATTGCATTGCTCAACAGGCATTATTGCAGGAGGGGTTCTACTGCTCCAACAAGTAAGTTCTCATTCTTGCAGTCCCGTATCTTTCAGCATACTGTGAAACTGTCTTCTCTCGCCCTGCGTGTTCTCCAACATTGAAGTTCTTTACTCTGATCTATCAAGGTTGTTGATATTAGCCCAGCACTAAAACTTACGTAACCCAGCACAGTTGGTTTTAGTTGCTATTTATTACTAATTTTCCCTATATTTTCTGAGAATCTGTCTTGGTATTTCTTTCTTTTTGATTAATTTATTTACCGAAGTTGTTATGTTCTTGCAGCTTGTTTTAACAAAAATTCTTGTCCACCGAATTCTTCAACTCAAGATATTACTATATTTGGTGCCTTGCTGATGGTGAGCTATTAAATTCTCTGGAGAACAGCTATTTGTAAATGCAGAACAACTATCAATAAGAGCGTTCTTGTTTTGTATTCTAACTTCATCTGGATGCGGTAGCTAGTATCAACTACTAAGTTCTCGATGCAGGTTGCGTTGACTCTCTTGCTGTTAGTCATATACAACTTTTCCGGCCAAATGCTCACGAGTCGGGAACGAAAACAAGCCAAATCGAGAGAAGCCGCTGCGAGATATGCAAGAGAAACAGTCCATGCTCGCGAAAGGTGGAAATCTGCCAAAGATGTTGCCAAGAAGCATGCAGTCGGCTTGCAAACACAGTTTTCTCGTACTTTCTCTCGGGTAAGGTCTTCTAAGCCAGCGGAGCCGAAGGGTCTCGGGGGCCAGATTGGAGCTGCACCTAGTGAGAAAAAGGAAGGGTCCAATAACCTTACTCAGATGATGCAATCGATCGAGGACAATCAAGATAGTTATGATGGCTTCAACATGGAAATAGGAGACAAGAACCTGAAGAAAAATATGCCTAAAAGTAAGCAGATGCATACTCGCAGCCAAATCTTCAAGTACGCATATGGTCAGATCGAGAAGGAAAAAGCGATGGAACAACAAAACAAGAACTTGAGCTTTTCCGGAGTGATTTCCATGGCCACGGATGGTGTAGAAGCTAGAACTAGACCTCCCATTGAGGTGGCTTTCAAGGATATCACCCTCACTTTGAAAGGGAGCAAAAAGAAACTTCTACGATCAGTGACCGGGAAGCTTATGCCCGGTCGCGTGGCTGCCGTCATGGGCCCTTCCGGGGCTGGAAAGACCACTTTTCTGTCCGCTGTCGCCGGGAAGGCAACCGGATGCTCGGTGACAGGGCAGGTACTGATCAATGGAAAAGCAGAACCTATACGCTCATACAAAAAGATCATCGGTTTTGTACCACAGGATGATATAGTTCATGGAAATTTGACAGTCGAGGAGAATCTTTGGTTCAGCGCAAGATGCAGGTACGAGAACTATACCCACATTTTTCATTGCTAGTCGAAATGTTCAACAGAGCAGATAGCAACAATGTAGCTTCTTCTAATGTTGTAACTCTCATGGACATCATACTGTACTGTGCTACAGACTTCAAGCAGAATTGCCCAAAGCCGAAAAGGTTCTGGTTGTGGAAAGAGTAATTGAAGCTTTAGGCCTTCAGGCGATAAGGGATTCACTGGTCGGGACTGTGGAGAAGCGCGGTATCTCCGGCGGACAGAGAAAAAGAGTGAACGTTGGTCTCGAAATGGTCATGGAGCCCTCTCTACTGATCCTGGATGAGCCAACTTCTGGTTTGGACAGTTCTTCATCTCAACTGCTACTCCGAGCTCTGAAACGCGAGGCTGCTGATGGAGTAAACATCTGCATGGTTCTTCACCAACCCAGGTCGTCTATCCTTCTTGATAATTTGAAGAACTTGAATTTTGTTAGGAGACTTCAGCTTGATCTCTCATATCAGGATTTCAGCTTCTCTTCTGAGTAATTTTCTCATGATGATGCAGCTACACACTGTTCAAGATGTTCGATGACCTGATACTTCTGGCAAAAGGAGGGCTGACCGCCTACCATGGATCGGTGAAGAATCTCGAAGAATACTTTTCGGGCCTTGGGATCAATGTTCCTGACCGCGTGAATCCTCCGGATTACTTCATCGATATCTTAGAGGGTATAACAAAGCCAAGCTCCGGCGTGACCGCCAAAGAGCTGCCCCTGCGATGGATGCTGCACAACGGGATCGAAGTGCCCCGAGATATGCTGCAAGAAGCCGGCGACCTCGATGCTTCAGTGAAAGGGACTGCCTCAAATGCTTCTAGCACTAGGACGGACTCCGGCGCTGCCACCACTGTGGCAGAGCCTCGCCATTCCTTCGCCGGAGAAGTGTGGGGCAATGTCAAGGACATTGTAGGGCAAAAGAAGGATGAGTATGAGTACCAGTTCTCCAAAAACAAAGATTTGTCTGAGCGGAAAACTCCCGGCATTCTCAAGCAATACCGTTACTTTCTCGGAAGGTAATCAACTCCGTTACTGATGAATTGCTCGACTCTTTAATTTTCAATGCTTGATTAATTGTCAATTCATATTCAGGGTTGGCAAGCAACGTCTGCGGGAAGCCAGAATACAAGGAGTTGACTTTCTTATTTTAGGGCTCGCCGGTGTGTGCTTAGGAACGCTTGCCAAGATGAGCGACGACCAACTCGGTTCACTCGGCTACACCTACACCATCATCGCCGTCTGTAAGTTGGAAAAATCCAATTAACTTGTCAATGTTTGATCGGGTGATCTAGTGATATCTCTCACTGGTTGCTTTTGAAATTGCAGCTCTTTTGTGCAAGATCGGAGCACTGAGATCATTTTCCCTGGAGAAGTTGCAGTACTGGAGGGAGAGGGCATCGGGCATGAGTTCACTGGCATATTTTCTAGCGAGGGACACCATCGACCACTTCAACACAGTGATTAAGCCAATCGTCTACCTTTCCATGTTCTACTTCTTCAATAATCCCAGATCATCCATCTTGGACAACTATGCAATCCTGATCTCACTGGTTTACTGCGTGACGGGAATAGGATATGCCTTTGCAATATTCTTCGAGCCCGGTTCTGCGCAACTGGTGGGTGATACATTCCACCTTAGAAACCTTCAATCACCTTCTTTTCTTCGTCCATACGCACTAAAACTCTCTCTATTTATGTTTCATTTTGCAGTGGTCTGCTCTGCTACCAGTTGTTTTGACTCTCGTAGCAACCCAGGATAACACTTCAAAGATTTTGTCCAATTTGTGCTACACAAAGTGGGCCTTGGAAGCGTTTGTAATCGCAAATGCTGAAAGGTAATGCATTCGACTGATAAATAATATCCTTGAATCCACCCTACTTGGATTGTGAGTCAGATGTGTCATCTCCTGCTCGTGCAGGTATTCCGGAGTATGGCTGATAACCCGGTGTGGATCGCTTCGTAAAAGTCACTACGACATCAAAGACTGGGAGTTGTGTCTGGGTATTCTCGTCGTCTACGGCATCGTTTTCCGCTGCCTCGCCTTCTTTTGCATGGTGGCCTTCCAAAAGAAGTAAAGGTGTGGCGATCTGTGACCATCCAGTGAAACAAGAGAGTGAGAGAATATAAGAGGAAAACAACTGAGGATAGGGCTTTGGATGGGGTTAATGTATCTTCTCTCAAACTCGGTCCAAAAAAGTTTACCACATTATGCTTCTGTGTCCTGATGCTTGTAGTGGCACATCAAGAACTGGCGCATGCTTTAGAAGTATATTAATTTGTACAGCTGAGTAGTGATACGTGTTGACTGATTGCCAGCTCGATCGATTTATTATCAATCAAATTATATGTATACATTCAGGCCTTGGATTAATAAGTATTATTGATTGTTTTTGAGTAAAGTTGTTTGTTTTTTTTTAAGAAATAATTATGGTTGTATTCCCTCTATTTTACTCTCTTGATTATAAATTAAAATTAAAAAAATCCTATAAGTGAGGGGTTACGATGCTTTTCATTCTGACCCGTTTAAAGTAAATAATAGGTTTAGAACCGAGCGCAATATTCGCTTAAATTTGATGATTGGATTGGATTAGAATGTACAAAACATTGTTTTTTTTTAATTCACCGTATGGCAACAATAAGATATGAACGGATGGCAAAGTGAGGAGGGCGTGATGTAGCAAAATTTAAAGTAGAACAGTGGACAAACTTACTCCTTTTTAATAAAATCCGGCATATCGATAGCCTAAAACTAAATAATCTGATAATAAGTATCATATCCAACATAATGAACGATACCAGAAATAACATTAGTCATTAGTAAGTGCGCGACGAGCGTCTGAGCCCGAGCGATCCTGTAGACCTCCTCGAGCGCGTTCATGGTGGGTGCCTTCGGGAACCACCCGATCGCGCTGACGATGTCATTCTGGAACAGGTTCCGGCTGTAGAAGGCGACGTCGAGGAGGAATCAGCAGCTGGCTGTGCCGAGCAGGTGGCCGCCGTGGCGGAGGAACTCTCCGGAAGAGGCCGAAGTTGTTGTTGGACTGTGACTGGGGACTTCGTGAGCTCCAGGTCATGATCCACCTTCGCCTGCTCGTCCTGCAGCTCCACCTGGAACACTTTCCGTCGCCGCCCTCGTCTCCCCCCCAGGCCACGAGCGCCGTGTAGCGCGCGGTCTCTGGCATCTTCGTCTGCCAGTGGTACGTCAGCGCGGTCGGCAGCGAGCCGACCATGATGATCAACCGCCAGGCACAGTCGGGCTCGGGAGCGGTGGAGGAACCTGGTCTTGAGCGAGGATGACAGCGCCCTGCATGGCGAAGAGGGCCGCGATGAAGGCGCCGCGCGTCTTCTTGTTGGCGTACTCGGACATGATGGTGGCGGAGAGTGGATAGTAGCCGCCGACGCCGAAGCCGAGCCATAAGCGGAAGAAGCAGAGTGACGCTCCGGGGACTTGGAGTTGCTACTGCGCCATGGCGGGACTTGAAGAAGCAGAAAGAAAGCGGGTGTCGGGCGCATGGGGATGGCGGAAGACCGGCGACACGTGCGACAACGGGGGAATGTTCGCGCGAGGCATACGCAGCACATGCGACTGCGCTCGCCGCTTCCCGCGCGTCGTTCCCGCTTCACACGTGTTCTGACCTCCTTCGCGTTCGCCTGCGACTTGTTTTTTTTTTCTTTTTAATATCCGTTCACCACTTTATTTAAAATAAATAAATAAATTACCTGAATTTGAAATCATATGGTTTTTAATTGACTAAATAATTACATCGCATCCTGTGATTATAATTTTAAATGAAAATTTATATTATTTCACTGATTAATAGCCGGATTAGCTTTTCTATTAAAAAATACACGGAAATATTTAGAAGGAAAAAAAAAGTGATTCCTCAAAGTATTTCGATAACAATCGGAATTGACTTAATTCAGACACAGAGACGAAGTATTACACTGTATGATTCTCAAGCACAATATATATGAAGTGAATTTATCAAGGCAGGAGTTGATCACTTCCTACTTCCTGCAGCTCCATCAGCAGAATCACTCTCCTCTTCGCACACCAGAATCTCCTCGAGAACCTTGTCGTCCAAGCACTCCAGCTCGATCACTTGCTTCCCGCCGGCAGTCTTCGAGCTCGGCCTGCTCCCGCTCGCCGTTGATGCGCCCGTGGACGACGGCCGCAAGGAGCTGCCGCTGCTGCGACAAGGTTGGACCTCGCCGGGGAAGTTGAGCACGGCAAGGGCGCCCCTCATCTCGTAGGCGGCCCTGTCGTAAGCACGGGCGGCCTCCTCGGCGGTGCTGAAAGTGCCGAGCCACACACGGGCGCTGCTCCGGCCCGAGTCCCGGATCTCCGCCGCGTACTTCCCCCATGGCCGCCGCCGGACGCCGCGGTACCTGGTCTCAGGCGCCGCCTCCTCCTTCTGATCTCCGTCGTCTTCCTTCTCCATCGAGGTACGTGGTGGAGCTCAGAGCTATACTGAAATTTTTAAACTGAACTCGGAGGGACGCTGTGAGGTCTGAAAGAGGAAAGGCTGGAATCATCCCGCCGATGAATCTTGCTCGTTGGCTTACAAATCGGCGGTGGAGATCGCGGAGTCGGCCTGCCGAGGCTTCAGATAATGACAGATTGCAGGCGGCGTGATCGAACCCGATAAGGAAAGAAGACTTGTCATTGCCGCGCGTGATTAATTAGGAGTAATACTTTGGTTGGTTCGATGTATTTGGATCTGCCACATTTATTCTGGTCCTAAAATATCTGCAGCAGTAGGCGTGCTATGTTTTCTGGGGATTTAACTCGTGCTCTTTTGGAGATCAACGGTTCGTCTACTCCGAGTTGTAATTTTGATCCTAATACTGCAAATGAGGGTGTCCTGTAGAAGAAGCGCCCCACTTTGTTCCAAGGAGGATTGTGAAGGTCACCATCCTTACATGGCACTCACAAGCAAGATGCTACAAGTTATCCATGATCCTATTTCCACGTTAGCAATGTTTCTCAAAAGAGAGAAGAAAGAAAAAAAGAAGAAGAAAATAACTCTAAAAGCATACAAAAGCATGTGGAGCAGAAATCATGCTGAATGTTCTTTTTTCTGGACCGACTGCGGAGACTGCGAGCAATTCCTAGGCCACCGTGTTTCTCCATCAAGGAGCTCAGCTCAGGGGGTTTGAAGTTTATCGCGATTGAAGGGAATTGACTTGACCTCATGTAGCCATGGAAAATAATTAAGACTCACGCAACTGAAGGTCGACGGGATAGCTGGGCAGTCCTTGTCCTCACTTGACTTGATCAGACATCCTTTGATGAACATGCCTAGAGCAAGTCCCCTGCCTGCAAAAGTGAACATCAGCAGACATTAATCAAGGTAATATCAAGAAAATAAAAGTGTTCTCTCAAAGGAGCAATTAGAAGAGGTCTCATGCACCGAATGGCAAACGATTCCTGCGTCAGCAATTTATTCCTTCTCTACAGAGCATAACTAAGGATGGATATTTGAAGAGAGGCAACTCACTTGTGTCAGGTGTTATTCAAGTCTAAGACATGCTGACATTATTGAACAAAGAAAGAAGAAAATGTAGATTATGTTGCCAAAACTTTTTATTTATTACACTGAATATGCTAGTACTATCACTCGTAGAAAGGTATAATCTCATTCGTATAACTCATCACTGCACTCACTCGAACAATGGATGATCAAATTAGAACCAATACACCGTACTGAAGGTTTCAGTTCAGTGCAACACTTGCAAGATTAACTCAAGTATACCAAGGTCCATTATGGCTTGCGCGTAAAAAGTGCTCAGAAAAAGATCACAGATATCCATGCCTGTACTGTGTAGAATTTGTTTTTTTCCTGATGATTGATTGCTTGAAATCAGCACATCATAGGAATGCCTGGTCCAATCGCTGCCATGAATTTCCAAACACCTACTAGATGGCACCACGAGTGTGTCATTCATAACACCAAAGAAACTAAAATGCAAGCAAGGGTAAAATTTTACAAGTACAGAATACAGCCTTAGTAATTGAAAAGCAAATGGTGGAGAAACATACATTTCTATTGTTTGTTACGATATCCCATTTTCTATTTTATTTTTTATTTATTTACTAAGCCATTTATCCACAAGTTGACTTCCGGGCCATGAGGTAGTACAAGTTACACCGGATTTACATGTATGTCTAACCGACATTGTATAATTAGTTCTTTTTAATTAACTCTAGGAAAGTACATCTCCCAAAAAAGTGGCGTTTAGTTTGCCGTTCATCCCTTTCAAAGAAAATATTACTTTGTCATTTATGCGAGCACATATTTTAATAGCATGAAAAACATATTTTTCAACAATATCTGACCTTTGATATCAATGTTGTGCATCTTTGCTAGGAGCAGAATCCTTTTCAATTGATGAGGATAGGGCTTCAGCAAATGCTTCAGATATTGGTCCAACTGCCTTTTTCTTCAACTCTTCAAGAAGCTTAGCAGCTTCTTTAAGCTCATCTTTAGCACTTGACCCATGACTTCCCCATGCATCAAAAACTCGTTGTTGGAATTCCAGAGCAAGAGTGTAGCTAATTGCACATAAGAACACATAATTCTTCTCCGTTATTTGACAAATAAGAAAAAAAACGATAATCCAACTCTAAGAGAATCAAAAAACAAAATATTTCTTCAACAAAAGCATTTTAAATAGTCTCATAAAGCATATGATGGAAAGGAATTCATACCTTCCCATGGCGCTATATGCATTAGCAAGGCTCTGACATGTAGAAATAGTATCAGCATGGTGCGGGCCTAAAGATACATCCATGATATCCATGGCAAGAGCGAACATCTGTGCCGCCGATTGTGGCCGCTCCATCTCCATATATGCTGCTCCCAAGTTATTATAGACGTACCCTACACCAAAATGCTTTGGCCCAAAGCTCTCTCTCATTCTCTCAGCTGCAGTTTCCAGATAAGGAATGCCCTGGGCAACCTTTCCAGTCAAGAGAAACAGCCACCCAATCTTCGCTGCGACATTCCCCTCGACGTGTTGTTCCTGAGGAATCTTCTCTACCATGGCAAGAGTTGTCTTCAGCAACGATATAGCAGTCTCAAAGTCATTCAGTGATTCATACACTGCTGATATCTCCATGTATGCCTCAGCAACCATCGCAGGTGATGCTGATTCTTTTTTCTCAAGAATACCACGAGAGACCTCTAAACAACGCTTTGCATCGGGGAATTTCTCCTGGTTGCACAAGGCTTTTGCCATGGAGATAAACACCAAGGCTCTCGTCTCGCTCTCCTTTTCGGTCTGCTGAACCACTCCTTTGAGGGTGTCGATTGCTGCCTCATATTTGCCGAGAGCGATGTGTATATTCGCTGCATCAATCTCAGCATGAAGCAGCTCCGAGCCACCCATACCCCAACTCTTCATGACCTTTCGAGACAACTCATTCTGCTCCAAAGCCTTCTTATGCTCCTCCAAACCAGTATAAATAACACCAAGAAGCCTCCTATCATGGGCCACCTCCAGAGAATTCAGCCCCAGTTGTGACGTATGGATCTCCACGGCCTTCAAACAGAAGGGCAATGCCTCCTTAAAGTTCAAAACAGCAGCATATGCCTCCGCAAGATCGCGATGGGCAATGCCCAATTCTCGGCTATCAGGCCCCAGGATCGAAAGTTTAAGGTCCAGGCACCGCCTCAGATTGACCAAGGCCTCCTCCCGCCTGCCCATTGCGGTCTTAACGTTCGCAAGCAGCAGCTGGACGGCATGGCTCACCGGTCTGATGTCAAAATCACATGCAGACCCATCACCCTCGAGGGAACTGAGAATCCTGTTCGACCGATTCAAGAACCCCAAGCTGTCATTGAAGCGCTTGAGATTGTAGCTCGCAGAGCCGGCCAGATGGAGGGCCATGGCGACTGATATGAGGTTGCTCTTATCGGCATCGAGGATTTCGAGGGCGCGGAGGCCGAGCTGGAGGACTTTCTCCTGGTCCTCGGAGTCGATCGAATCGAGGTGCTGACCAACCTTCAAGCAGGCGAGGCCGAGCCGGTAGTCGCGGGGGTCGAGGGAGGCCTCGAGAGCTCGGAAGGCGGAGAGGATATCGTCAGTAGTGGAGGCAGACTCGAATGCATCCTCGAGCTCAGCCACATCAGCGCCCCGCCGGCGGCGGCGGGGGGTGGAGGAGGGGAGGGGAGCGGCGGCGTCGGGGGTGGTCTGTAGGGAACGCGAGGGGCATATCGGGAAGGGAACTGGGTAGCGGCCATGGGCAAGGGATACGAGCTTGATGAGGCCGCCGGAGGAAGGGCCGGCCTTGCCCTTGGCCCTGGCGGCGAGAGCGGAGAAGAGGAGAGCAGCAGTTCTTCTCATGGCGGAGCGCAGAAGGCGAGTCGGGGAAGCAGAACCCAAAGCCCTAGAGAAACCCTTTCGATCTTATCATTTGGGCTAAAGATTGCGAATGATCGAGCCCGATTTGAATTGGCGTGAGGAGAATTGTGCGGTACAGTTGGTTCAATTGATCCGGTTTGACTCGATCGATTTGAATTGGTTCAGCTGGTTTAATTAATTTGCAAGCACCAATTCGTGTCTCGCAGTTTTCCACTGCATGATTACTTCTTCTTTTTATTATTCTTTCCGACATGCTTTAATCAATTAATCACAATATGTGTGCTTGATATGCTTTAATAAATGGAGATAATAATAATAATAATAATAATGAAGCCACGTCATGCACTCAGGTTTTAATTAAAACTGGAGCCCCCCGTGTATGATGGGTGGAACCCTAATTCAACCCTGCAAGACATGGTGCCTTGGTCAGATTATTATTCTTTATAAATAATCTAAAGAAACTCTATAATGCCAATCACTTAAAAAATATAACATTAATTTACTATAGTGATAATATTTAACTATATTAATTAACCCACTACAATTTTGTTAAATGAAATTAATTATAATAAATTTATATAGAGTGAACTTTTAGAATACACTTACATTTTAATTATTTTAGAGTGCGCACCATTGTAATATTGCTAATTCTTATTGTATTATATTCTTTCTTTTTATGATTGTTCTGCCTATCCATTCTTTTATGCATTTAAATGGTAGTTTTTACTATACTAGATAGTAATAATATAATAAAATTTAGCGTTAATAGTATTAGTTATTATATTGACTTTTAGATTACTAAGTCGGACATTATTTTTAATATTATTAAATAAGTTATTGGTCTAATTATATAAAAGAAATATATTATTTTTAGGATAAATAGCTATTTTACCCAGACAAAAATAAAAATAGTGATAATAATTAACTATATTAATCATGACCTATACACTAATTAAATTATTCTTCACTTTGTGCGAAACCGCATGTGATGAATTGGATGTTGTGAACCCATTACCTTTCTTAGCTCTCAAGACATTGAATTTTAGAGAACGAAAGCATGAACTCTACTCGATCGAACAAGCAATTAACAATGGCGGAAATAATACCCTTAAATAAACTAAAACTGCGCCTAAACCGATGCCTCTGACTCCGTGCCCCCCCCTCATTTAATTAATTAATCATGACATCCCTTCAAACACGCAATACGCCCTTAAGCTGCTCCGACGAACTAAAGAAGAACACAGTTAGCTTACTGCTGCCTAATCAAGAATTCGTATGATGTTTCTTTAATCGGCAGAAAAGTTTGGAGAAATTTCGATCAAGTTCTTTAACTCGTAGCATTTACAGCACATACATCTGATGGCGTATATGATTATAGGAAAGATATATCGGCTAAACTAACTTTGAATAATTGATCACTGATCAGCTTCTCATCATTCTCTGAGCCATGGCGTGGAGCTCCCCAAGCTCATGCTGAGCCGCCGCTGCTCTCTTCTTGCAGAATTCCTGAGTCGCAGAAGCCAACTGCATCCCGTCGAAGCAGCAGTAATCCACGCAATCGATGGATCTCTTGGAATACAACGACTGCAGAAGAGCCGAGGTAGGGTTTCCCAGCGGCTGCTGATACTGATGAGCCAGCTGAGCCTTCACCTGCATCAGCTGTGCTTGCAGAATTGCCACCTGCGGATTTATAGGCAGCGGCGGTTAATCGATAAGATACAAGTCGCTGATTATGAACAGATCGATCATCGATCGATCAACCTGCTGCTGGAGGGCGAAGATGTGGCCGACGCAGCCGTAGACGGGGTCGCGGATGCGCGCCTGAGCCTCGTAGGCGACGGTGACGACGGCCTCGTAGCGGTCTCCGGCGGGGAGCTGGGAGAGCAGCTTGGAGACGTTGCTCGCGCCGAAGACCTTGTGGATGGCGGCGAACTGCGCCGGCGACTGCTCGGTGCTGAAATAGGGGGCGAAGATGCACTCCGGCGTGCACTTCCTCCGCAGGAACTTGCACGCCCCGCACGGCGACCCGGACCCCGCCGACGACGACGCCATGAGCCTGGAAAGAAGGCAGCAGCAGGAGGAGGAAGGCTAGGGTTAGGGTTTTCGGGGAGGTGGGTGGAGACGACGGTGCTGTTGCGTCGGAGTTTGATTTATAGGGAGGGGTGGGAGGACAAGGGGGGTGGCGATGTAGTGGGTTTGGGGAGCAATGCATTGATGGAGGATTAAAGATGGCGTTTTCCATTGGGATTTAAAAAGGGGGGAAAAGGGTGGGGGGGAGGGCTCGATCTGACGAAGTGAGGGTGGAATAAACAAGGGATTTAGCGCCGAACGCCGCACTTTGAGACTGTCTGCTTGCGGAGGCGGCGAGCGATCTGCTTTGTTGCTGCCAGTTGTGTCATTTTTTTGGCTGCTTAGCTTTTGAGATCAAGTGCTCTTTAAGGAACGGGGAAGACGACGACGACGAAGGGCAGAAGAGGAGTACTCCGAGTACGTGTGACGGGGGGCGCTTTCCACAGCGGAAGGGCGTTAATTTGGAAGAACATGCAAAGCATCGCCATTGATGATGAAGCTTTTTCCTGTGAACCTGCTTCACTGAGTTCTTTTACTTCACTGCAGTGCTGTGCTGCCCTCAATCTTTTGCAGGCGATGAGGCGACAAGGGCTACGCGTGTCTTATGGCTGCAAATGTAGGCTGGGTTTTAGAGTCAACTGATGGTGAATAAAGTCAACTGAGTCGACCTGAACTTGAGAAGTAAAAGAAAAAAACGCAGCAGCAGCAGAAACGAGGCTAATTGATTAATCTTATTAGGGTTTGATCTGCGCGCCTATAACACTAGATTATATATATATATATTTACCTAATTAGATGAATCATGCATTGTACACAATTTTGTTAATAAGTTATTATGTAAATAATAAATTACTAGTTTGTGGGTTATACCTACTGATAATTAATTAAATAATATTTCATAAAAAACATAATTAGCACAATATTCATAAAAAAAGAATGATTCATACAAAAATATTTTATTATAGTCCTAAATATACTCTTCAATGTTATGTTTAAATTATAAAAGAAGAATTAAAATTTATAAAACTTTGAATTGGAGGCAGCCCAAAATGGATGGCCCAGATGGGCGGAGGCAGAAGGTAAACGGCCGTCGGATTAGGGTCCGCCTCGAGGAATCGATTCTTCCAACGAGCTTTCCGTCCTTTTTGACATCAGCAAATAGGGTTCATCTGGTTCGAGATAAGCCCTCTCCTGCTCCCCCCCCCTCTCTCTCTCACTTCGCCGCCTAGCAAAGCAAAGGGTGCTCCAATTCATCTGCCTCTCTACGTTTCGGCTGCATCAGCTCCGGTGATGTCTCTGGATCCAACTAGTTTATTGATTTTTAAGCCCTGGATTGGGTTTGTTCGTGCTCTCAAGTATAAGCTGCGCGTCTACGTGTGATTTTGAGTAGAGACAGATCCAGGAGTTCGCTTATTTGCCAAACAGTATGAAAATTTAGGAATCGTTATGCTACTGCCTTACGCACTGCTAGTCTGTGGTTTTTCGCATGGTTCATTTATAATGAGCATTTAGATAACCTTACTGTGAGTTCCGTTTGGGAGACCAAAAGAAATTTAGAATGGGCCTTTTGAGCTGATGTATCTTTTCTCTTTGCTCTTCGACTGAGCCGTGAGTGAGCAAGGGTCTGGGTGGTGTTTTTATTTTTATTTTCTTTTCTAAAAATTGCATGTATATTTTGATAAGAAGTACGAACTAGAACACTGCTTTTGTTTCTGCTTGCAGAATTATCCACTCTTCCTTCTTATTTGGTTGCTTTCTTACTTCTGCCTCATGTCTCCTTTCTAAGCTTTTCTTTGAGTTGACCTACCTCTTTTGGACACAAATGTGTGATCAAGCCTAAAGCTGATCAAAATTTACTCTTTAATCATTATGCGTAATGAAAAATATGATGCACAAATTTGTTATCATAACATCATAGGGTTTGCTTAAGTCCGTCTAGTTGGAGTCATCTGATAATTTGACAGTGAAAACTTGTCATAAGCATACAGCTTATGGATAATTAGTTGTGGTATTGTGACCTATGAATTGTCTCTGTTCTCTATTTCATGGATGTGATATAATTTGCGCAAGTAGATTAGTTTTTCTTCTGTAGATTAGCATTATTTCCTGGCGGATGAGAGTCACCATGCACCTGCTATCTATTGGATCTATGTGAAATATCTAACTGTTGTGGTCTGGTTCAAAATGTTTTGCTTTCATACCCTTGTTTCCATTATCAAGTATAGTGGTGATTTTGATACTTAGTGGAATTCTTTGATTTCAATATCTTCACAGTTTTCTTAGGTTTTAATATTATATTTCTGTTTTTTGGTAGATGTCGCAAACGAAAGAAGTGAGGTAAGTATCTTCTGTAGCCTTAAGTGATAACTTGATGGTGCTTTTCCCAGTAGACTTTTTTCCCTTTTACAATCAATTCTTTTTTCAGGTATACTTCCCGATCAGTGACGCCTCCTCCAAGTAGACACAGCAAATCGCCCTCACCATCGAGATCAAGGTCAAGGAGTCGCTCCAGGTACTTGTATTTTCTCTAAAGGTTTTAATTATCTAGTGGTTCTTCGCAGTCTGTACTCTCATTCTGTTTTTGTGCTAATGGGTTGTGCTTCTTATTTATCTGCACAGAACCCCACGTCCTAGAGGTGCAGCTAATCCAGGAAACAATTTATATGTAACAGGCTTATCCACACGGATAGACAACAATGAACTTGAGAAATACTTTAGCAAGGAAGGAAAGGTAAACCCCTTTTTTAAACCAATATTAATTCTACTTTTCTGCCTTGTGCTGCTGATACATTTGTACGTGAACATTAAGATTCTAGTGTTGAAGATTAGTGAGCAAATATCTTATTTTTGTAGCCTTACATTTATTAGATGCTGTAAAACTAGTTTAGCATTTCATCTAGTTCAGATGGATATAACCATGAAAGTTCATTGCTTTGGTGAATTTGATTTATATTCCAACACTTATTACTCATAAGTCAGTCATTTTGTGAATTTCGGTTTTTCCTTTTTAATTATAGTTTTGGCTGTCGTATATTGTTATCGACTTATTTCTGTTGAGATCTATGTTACAGTGATTCACTAGTGGTTGATTGGTTTGCAAGTGCATTGGATGAGACATGTTGATTATCCACTTTGGTTTGCAAGTGTCTAGTTCTTCTTTAATAATATAAAATTACCACATTTCTGCTATCGAGAAACTGAGGTAAAAATATGAAATAAGAAGAAAGATTTTGCAATTGTCAAGACTTGAGAAATTTGGTGATTTTCAAGTTTTAGTTCCTTGATAAATGTAGTATGTCTACCAATTTAGGGCTTTAGCTACTTTCCTTCTGATTGGAGGTAGAGCCAATGTGGGTCTAGTTTTGTAGTTACAGCTGACAAGGTCGATGAGACAAAAAACAAAAAAACTCGAACAAGGGATCCAAATGTAGTGGAAGTATGTGAACTGAGAACCAGGAATTTGAATACCAGTTCCGTAGTGCTTGTATTCTTTGTCTAATTACCACATGTTTAAGCTGGTAACAGTCATGGAATTGGTTATTTAAAAAAAAAGTGCCTAATTATTTTGTTGCCCAGCGATATAATCGTCCGATAACAATTAACAAATGAATTTAAAATACGTAAGTAGATAAATCATTAGTTCTATATTGGAGATTATCAAAGATTCTTCATGCTGTCAATTTTTTAAACCTTTTGAACTGCATGCCTTTGTTTTTTCTCCTGCATCAATGCCATCACATCTTTTTGAAATATATGCTAGAATAATTAGATTTAATGTCATAGTCCTTATATGATGTGTGGCTCAGATTTATTTATGATTGTAACCCTAAGGTTTAGCCTCACTATAAATATGTAAGCATGCCTATGATATTAGATAGAGAAAACAAATTTTTTCTCCCCTAAAGTTTATTACAATATAATACACGGATTTTTTTCATTTTCAAAAAAGATCCTCTTTAAATAAAGTTTTGAAGACACTGACTTCTGTTACTTTTTCGTGTCTTGCATGCCTTATGGGATGTCTTTTGGATCTTAGAGTACACCACATCCTATTATCTAAGCAGTGAAATAAATTATCAAAATATTAATTTGATCTTATAAAAAATTAGGATTTGAACATTAGGAATAAGTAATTGGAATGAGCTACTAACAAGTATTAGGCTTCTTAACATATTTTGAAGCTGCAGTAGAGGAGCTTCTTGCTTTTTATGTAACAGGCAAGAATCTTCTTTCACATTTCTAGACATTAATCACTTTTTTTTTTGTTAGTCATTCATCTATATAAATGTGGATATATTAGTGCATAATTATCTATATTGACAGTATCTGTATATACCTTTCATGCAAGCAGAAAGTTAACATGAGGTTAAACAGACATCTACATATGTTGTTTAATTTGAAGTATTGAGGCTTCTCATTTAAATGAAAATTCACTTTTTGATATAATGCTCCTTTAATATAGGTTCTCGAATGCAATGTGATTCTGGACCCTCGTACCAGGGAATCTCGTGGTTTTGCCTTTGTTACAATGGAAACTGTGGAAGATGCTGATCGGTGTGTCAAGTACTTGCACCGTTCTGTTCTTGAGGGCCGCTTAATCACTGTGGAGAAGGTAGTTTAGTTATGTCTCTCAGATAGCATCATGTGAATGAAATTGCCTTCATGTATCTGCATGTTAGCTTTTTCATCTCCAAGTGTCTTGCCTGATAACTTTTGGCATCAGGTTTGGTGTTGTGTAGCTTCATCGAAAAATCAATATGTGCCTATAACAGTCTGAATGTCCTCATCCCAACCTGAGCACTACATCGGCATACTGAAGTCACAAAAATCCGACTTTATTATAGAGGATTGCATGCCGTCTATTCCTTTTTTTCGCTGATTATTAACATCTTCTGGTATGCCCAATAAAATTGTCCTGTTACAGTACTTAATTTGGTTTTACTTGCGTCTGTTCTTTGGTTAGCACTCAGAGATTCATCACACAGGAATTGTAAGCAAAGTTCAACTTTTCTCAAGAAACTGACAGCCTTAACCATACATGCAAACTCATTATAAACCTAAAGATAAAAGTGAAGATATTAACCTTAATATAATATTCTTCACTGCTTGGTTGTTTCTCTAACTTTGTATATATTTTGCCAATCCAGTTATCAAGTGGCATTTTTTGCATGGCACAATTCACATCCGTTTGTTTTCCTTTTATTCCTTTTGTGTCAGGCAAAAAGGAAGCGTGGAAGGACACCAACCCCTGGAATGTATCGTGGTGCTAGAGAAAGAAGAGGTATGTATTGGGATCACTTACATTTTATACCCTTGTATCCTAACACAGCAATCCATGCAAATACCAATTCCTTGAGAATGAGATTGTGCCTTTATGTTAACGTAACTCTTATGTTCAAGCTTTACGACTACAATTGCTCAACCTGTAAACTACGGACTGTTTGTTTATATTTATCACCTACAGAGAGATTTGATTTCCATAATGTAAAAACTTTTCTGATTCACGTATATAGATAAAATTCATCTTCATCTTGATGCTTACTTTCCATTATTTGACGAGTTAGTCAGGAGAAAGATGGTAAGACAAGTCCTTGGAAGTAGCAACCATTTGAGTGCATCAGCAAACCTACATGGCGTGTAAAATTTGTCGTGGTCAATTTGTCCAACTTGGTCCACTTGGAATTTGATGAACCAACCCAATAGGATGAACTTACCCATTAACATGATGAGATCGGACCACAGACTTAGAGTTTAAGCCCAAGTTAATGTTTGTAAGTACGCGAAGACTTGTGTTTATATTCATTGCCAAGGAACATTCATCTTCATTTCTAAGGAACATTATGTCAATTTACTCGTTATAGGTGTAGACGTATTGACTCCTCTTTGTTTTTTGATCATACATTTTTGTTTCTTTTGTAGGTCGTGACCGGAGACGCTCCCGCAGTTTTTCTCCATACCGACCACGTTATCGATCCCGTTCCCGTTCTCGCTCCCGTTCTCGCTCTCACCATCGTTCCCGTTCTCGTTCAAGGGGCCGGCGGGACCGGTCCTACTCCCCACATGGAAGGGACTCTTACCGAAGGCGCAGGGACAGATCCTCATCACGAACAAGTGATGGCAAACGCAGATCTGACTGAAGATGATGTCTGGGCTCTCATCCCCCTACCATCTCCTGTATCGAAATCATAGGATTTCAAACTGTGAACAACTTTACAGTTGAACGACATCCATTCTCATTATTGAAGAGGGAAGACAAGAACTCCACCTTGTACCTAAATTGCCGGGTTGGATGTTGGTTCATCCGGAGTTTGGGATGTATTGTGCCAAAACTTGTAAGCTTACTGACATCCATGTGAACTAGATCTCGAGCTTGGTTCATCCATTGTTCTCTTTCATCCAGTGACTGGTGTTTTGCTAAGTAGCAGAGTTTCTAAGATTTGGAAGACGTCACATAATACTATTGTTTCCTCATTTGCAAGCTTGTTAAGGTCAAAATGCTTAATCGTAGGACAGGAAATGACTGACAATGATGTATGTCATGCTGTGCTGATAAAATTATCGCGCTTTGGTGGTTCTTGTTTATGAGATTAATTTTTCACATGAATCCGTAATGGAACTACATTCGCTACATTTGACTTTTGATTGTTCTTTCTTGTTTCGTACAGTGAAGACAGATTTTAATAATCTATCGAGGATGTAAAATATCAATACTGTGCTGATATAATGTGTAGGTCTACAATTGTGTGGGACTTTATCATTCTTAAATATTTTTTCGAAATCAGGTTATGAATAATCCAAACTGAATTATGTGAATGGAGCAGGCATTAGTATTTTATAAAGCGGGTGAAGTTGAAACAGGAGGATTGGAGGTCGCACACAGCACAGATTTGGATGCTGCAAAAAAGAAAACAAGTCTTATATCCGTTGTAATTTTGCACGAGCCCCATGAAGAATGCTAATATTCGAAGAAACTGATTTAAAGTCTGGATGAGCAGAAATCTACAAGTTTCTCTTTTAAAAAAAAAGAAAAGAAAAAAGAGAGTAGAGTAGATTCGACTTGGTTTTGCTTAGGCGGCCCAAAATAAAAGGTGAAAGCATTCTGCTGTCTTGGCGGCCCAAATGAAAAAAGTTTGGAAAACGAATGAAAAATATGTCAGAAGTGGGATTTGAACCCACGCTCTCTCACGAGAACCAGAACTTGAGTCTGGCGCCTTAGACCACTCGGCCATCCTGACTTTGATACACAAAGTTTAACAATAGTCTATATAAGAGATAATACGTACATACTATCTACAAATTTCTCTATTTTGTGCGTGAAAATTAATTAAATAAAAACAAATTAATGATAAAACAATCCCACGGAGAGCAAATGCTACACTAATCATAATACTAAGCAGCCGCAGATAATTAATGCTACATACGGCAGGAGATTTCAAACAGCCGAATCATGTAAATTAAACCGGGTCAGGACGCCGCAGAGAAAGCAGTTTGAAGGGTAAAGAAGAATAAGACTATATACCGAGAAGCAGTTCAAGAGTATGACCGATAACCGACCTCGGAAGCATCCTCTGCTCCGACTCCGAAGTGAAGCTGTTCCTGGATGCCGAGAACCGCTCCGCGGGGCGCGTCGACGTCGGCGGGCCACCCTCGCCGTCGTCGTTCTGGGTCCGCTACCCACCAGCGCCTGCCAACCTCAAGTCGATGGATATGACTATGCCGGAGGGTTCTGCGGCCTTCGTCCAGGTCAGAACGTTCGATCCGCCAGTTTCTTACTCTGTCATCACGGAAATTTTATCCCCCAGGCTGGCGAATCCGGTTGCTACTACGGTCAAGCAAGTCCCCTGGCCCAACTGAGCTTTGATCTACCCTCAAGTATTGCAACTTTTATCATCGTTATATATCATTTGATGCTTTGTTATTCATCTGGATCGATGCCTTTGTTTATTGTTCGTTGCAGGAGAATTGATCACGAAGGGAACACCGCGATCCAGTTTATCATCTGCCTCCTCCGCTGCTCCTTTTGCTGGTGCTTTAGCTGCTTCTGCTGGTGTTTAATTAGGCGTTGTTGTCTGTTGTCAGCGTCTTCCTTTTACTGCCCTTTGATTAGGTGTTACTTCTCTGTTGTTGTCAGCGCCTTAAGCTTCGTGAGTTGGCTGTGTCACTGTAGTTAAGTATTAGGATTGGTCATGTGGAGGTTAAGTTATCCTGCAGTGTTATCTAAAGTAATGAAGAACCAGCAAACTTTTTAGTGTCTATTTTTTCTTCTAGGCATTTCTTATCTGATAAAAAATCGATACATCTCCTAATAGCATGAGCTATTCTTGTTCTCGAGAAAACAAGAACGTGTTCTTGCCTTATAGATCACATATTTGTTAAGCATGAAAAACTGTTCTCGCCCTAAATTGACCCAATATCAAGTTTTTGTTCTCGAGGAAACAAGAACTGTTCTTGTCCTAACTTGACCCAGGATCCAGTTTTGCAAGCTGGAAAATGTTCATGGGGAAGACCAAGTCAGCGCTGCCATTGAAGGCCTTCCTCCCCAGGATGATGTTCACCGCCGCCGTCGGATGAAAAGCGTCCCAAAACACGAACTCGTCTCTGTTCGCGCATGGAGTCTGCATGGGGAGGCAGGTGATCTGCCCGCTGTTGCGCCCTACCCCGCAGCACCCGTGGTCGGTCACCTTGAACCCTAAAAGAAGGTCGATCGATTCGATCAGTCAATCTAAGTGCATTAATTTTTAAGAACTCCGAACTGATTACCGTATGCTTCGGGGCGATGGAGGATGTCGGACATCATGCGGTGGATATCGACATAGACGAGCTTCGCGCGAGGAAGCTTCGCGTTGAGGGCGTCCACCATCGCCCTGAGCCTGCGGTTGAAGGGCATCACGAGCTCCTCAACCTCCGGCGAGCAGCGGCCGGAGGGATCGCGGGCGAGCATGTTGGGGATGCACCCCATGGATCCGACTCCGTTAATCACAAACTTGCGAGCTCCGAGATTGTACAGGCTCTGCAGAGAGATGGATCTGAATCAATGGACATTCTCTTCATCGGCTCATCGCCTTTAACTAACAAATACATCGACGACGACGACGACGACTTGCCATGAGCTGACGAGAATACTGCTGGACCAGGAGATCGGCGAACTGTTCTCCGGTGAACTGGTTCCTGGTGTTGTAGTTCGGCATCAGGTAGTTGTTCAAGTAGTCGTTGCTGCCTATCCCCAAGTAGAAGATGCAGTGAGCGATGGCGTCGGCGACGGCATCGGCTCCCAAGTCATCGGTGATCTGGTCGAGGGTCGACTCGAAGTTCTTTATCTGCTGGTTGAATGGAATTCTGCCGACCTGCATGCGTTTCAGCTGAGCAAGTTTGGCTGCGGCATTTCGACAAACAGGTGATGTGCATGCGTTTTCAGTAGAGTAAGATTGGCATTTCCACAAACAGGTGATGTGCATGCGTTTTTAGTAGATCATAATTGGTTGAGGCATTTCCACAAACACAAATAGGTGACGTGCGTGGCACATATATTGATGTGTGTGTGTGTGTGTGTATACAGAGAGAGAGCGAGAGAGAGAGAGAGAGCATGCATGCTCGATCTGCTCACAAAGTTCCGGCCGGTGATGTCGAGGATTCCGGCTGCGGCGGAGGCGTAGTTGACACCGTGGAGGGCTGCGTCGCCGGAGGTTTGTGAGTGCGGCGGGACGAGAGGGAGGCCGAGGAGGTCGGCTGCACGCAGCTGATTAGTTAGCGGGGCGGGGGAATGAGAGATCGAGATCGAGATCGAGGGGGTGCATGCCGCAGCGCTCACCGAGCTCGTCGACGACGGTGTAGCCATTGGAGAACCTTCCGGTGGCGCCGGCGGGGAAGTCGATGCCGTAAGGGTAGTAGTTGGCCTTGGCGAAGGACGCGAGCTCGTTGTTGTTGCCGTCGTCGATGAGGGAGTCTCCGAAGACGAACATGGCGGGCACCAGCTCACTGGCGTCGTCGTCGCTCCGCCCTACTTCTGCTGCTACTTCTCGTGCCGCTAAGGCCATGGACGACGACGATGCAGAAAAAAGAGCTACGAAGAGGAAGAAGAGAGCAGGTGAGGGGGCGGCGGAGGCGGCCATGGTGACGAGGAAGAAGTGGCGGAGCAAGTGAATGAGAGAAGGGAGGGAGTGCATGAATTGATAAAGGCCGGGAGAGGGAGTTGGGCGGGTGTTGGAGGATTAATGAGAGTGAAGGAGTTGCATGAAACGAGGTCACCGGATTTGAATGCTTTGACAGGATCGATGTGTGTCTGGGTTGACTCAGTGAACATTAAAAGTCAACTATAAATATTTATTCATCCCAGTAATTTTCCTTAAAAAAGTAAAAGAGAAATGAGGAATGAAGTATAACTCGTGGTCGGCAGGATTCGAACCTGCGACCACTTTATGCCATCACTTCTGACCAAAACCCATACAACGCAATAGATAAAAAGGAAAACACAACGCAATAGATAAAAAAAAAAAATACGTGGTCGGCAGGATTCGAACCTGCGCGGGCGAAGCCCACATGATTTCTAGTCATGCCCGATAACCACTCCGGCACGACCACTTTGTGATATTGCTCTTAACAGAAATCTATAGAAGTGTTAGACCTTACGTAAAGCATTCCGCTAAGATGAAGAAACAACCTTCCTCATTAAATTTTTAATTTAAATTGACAAAATTTTAAAAGTAATCTGACTAAAACTTTATACTCCACAGACAAAAAAATATTCATCAGCGTAGCACCTCACATCTCCCACCTTATCATGCTTATTATAATTTTAATTTTCTCTGTTTACTTTTGATTCAAATCGACTAAATTCAGTAGAATGAAACTTAAACTGAAATGAGTTGACTTACTTGCGTCTATGGCTTTTATATTACAACTAGTTCAATTTACGTACACCCCTAGAGCCTGCAGAAAGATACTGTAGCTGAACACTATCCTCTTCATACTGGTAATGTTTATCCAGAAGAAGAAAACAGCACCACATTCCCAGCAGATTTGAAATATACTACAATAATCCATCTCCAAATGGGGAACAGCTTACAGCCAATAAGGACACTGATTTCAATCCTCCTGCACTCAACTTGCTCTCTCAATTGGCCATCATCATCCTAATCCCTCCCTACTCCTTGATTCCATGAGAGCAGCTGCAGCTGCAGCAGCAGCAACAGGAAGAACAAGGAGAACAGGTAGCAGTAACGACAATCCTCCTTTTTGCTGGAGCTTGAGTGTTAAGCAAGCAGTCCATGAATGGAATCATTCCTCGATCAGCAGCAGAAACCCCCCTTTGTCACTTTAGGAGATTTCCAGCCCCCAAAAATTCGACGCCTGTCCGCTCCCCCGGCGACCTAGCTGCTGACAAAGTCAACAAAATTCCCTTTGCAGCATCTCCTGTTAATAACCCAAATGATCGAGCTTGGCTTTTTCACAGTCCTAAGAAACGATCTCAATGCGAGAAACGCCGAAGTTGCTTTCTCCAGGCTCAATGATGAACCCTAGATTTGAGCAGGCCCACCCAGATCTCTAATTCTTATCATTAGATAAAGAAAGAAGAATTGCTTTGGATAATTTAACTTCACCACGAGTTTGTAGTACTTGTACTGGTCTGATATGCTCTCCTCCTTCCTTGCTTGCTTCAGGAGGAAGACTCAGCTCAGAAGACAAGATGGAGAAAAAAGAAATGATTGGATAAAGGACATGTACACTAATCAATATATTCTCAGCTTTGAGGTTAGTGGATGGTTTTAAATTTATATCTAGATCGAGGAATCAAATTTAAGAGGGCAATTGAGTTAGGTTTTTGTGAAAGTTTAGTGCCAAGTAAAGACCTCGAGTTACTCCCCCTGTTGAGCTCTATTTGCCATGGAAGAGGAAAAGGGGAATAAAAAAACATGAAAACCTTTACCACTTTATAATCTGGCAAGGCAAACTCTGATGCATCGAAAAGGAAGGGCAGCTAACAAAAGAGTAGCTAATCAACCCAAACAGGTTATGAATGAAGTGACACCTAGGGCTCCTATGATGTCCAATAAGCCACTTCCCCTCTGATCTTTATGCCCTAGCTGAACAAAACCACCCCCCCTCAAAAAAATAAGTAAAGTTGCAGGAATCCAGTGAAGGCTTTATGCCCTAACCCACCACCAGCATCCTTGAGCCCTCCCACCATTGGATGTCTTCTTGTTCCTGAATGCACCAAGTGTTACCCCATCAATGGATAAATCCTCCCCAGGCCACTGCCACGGTTGAGGAAAAGGATCATGATGAATTCTCTCTCCTTCCTGTCCTCCTTCTCATGTTTCTTTAGCTGTGTTCTTTTTTATGCCCTTTTTGATTTGACAAGATTCTTGGTGCTTAGATTAATTTAGTAACAAAAGAGATGGAATGTGAATGAGACGTGACATCAAAAGAGTTTTGTTTAGCCAAAGCTTCGTAGCTTTCTCACAGAGTCACATGTATGTCCCAGTTCAGTAGAAAAGAAACATTCAACACTGCACCAAACCTTTGATTAGATATCACTTCAAATCCTCTGCAGTTTAATGTGCTCATTGAATTGGATCATGAGAAGGAATTCTCATTGGTGATAGTTATATATACATATCTCCACATCCTACCACTCCCTACAGTTTGATGCGAGGGAGTCTCCCCCGAAGTTTCTAATTAAACCCTGTGGGGGTAATGTGTAAAGAAAGATATGTCACCACCACCACCACCACTCACCGGGAGAGTTTGAGATTGAGCTCTTATTTAAAGGCCACCTTGTCGTTCATGGAGGGATCATTGACGGCAACAAGCCAGGGAGGAGATCACAGAAAGAGCAGGCAACAACCTCGAAGCTAGTTCAAACTAGTGGGAGGTTGTCTGCTGAGGATGGTGCGAGGGAAGGTACAGCTGCGGAGGATCGAGAACCCCGTTCACCGACAGGTCACCTTCTGCAAACGCCGGGCGGGGCTTCTCAAGAAGGCCCGCGAGCTCTCGGTGCTCTGCGACGCAGACATCGGCATCATCATCTTCTCCGCCCACGGCAAACTCTATGAACTGGCCACCAAGGGGTACTACATACAACAATCAATCACAAACTCCCCAGTCTTGATCTTTAATTTGAGTAGCAGTGGTCATTAATTTGTAGCTTAACATGCTCCAAAATGCAATTTTTTTTTGAAGGACAATGGAGGGTCTCATTGAGAGGTACAAGATGACATCTGAGGAAGCTCACAATACAAGTAGTGACATGAATCCCCCTCAGGTTTGCTCCACCATCCTCCATATCTCCAATCAAGCAGCTGAGTTCAGCTGGCCTTTGAACTGTTCATATTGAGGTTTGACTTCATAGATAAAAAAACCACTGAGCTAGTAATAATGCTTTATTCTTATGCTCTACCACTAAATAGCATCCATTTACAGTGTAAAACTCTGTATGTTGATGCCCCAGATGTCACATTGTTGTTTTTTTGGCATAAATTAATGAGATTGGGGAGAAAGTTTGAGGACAAAAAAAACCACTCTGAAATGGAATAAATCTTACCATATCCTACAAATCCTTTGATATTCTAGTCCCCCATAGAAAACGACATGCATTAGTTCATAAACAAGAAAATGACATTGTCCTTTTTATCTCTGATAGGAATCTGAGAAAGAGATATCCATGTTGAAGCAAGAGATCAATCTGCTGCACAAGAGTCTCAGGTACTGCCACAGATATCATGACAGTAAGAGTTAATTGTCTCAACGACGACTCTAATTTAGGATAATTACATAGACTATCCTTTATAATTTGAAAATAGTAGAGATCTCTTTTCTAAAATTTTAAAATTATAAAGATTACCCCTCACAGTTTAGAGATAGCATTTTTTTTTTCTTATGTTTTAAAATTGTAAAGACTAACCCCTTATTCATCCAGTTAGTCTTGATCTAAGGGGAAAGTTTTCTGTAACTTTTTACTATTTTCAAACTATGAGGGATAGTAGTCTCTGTAATTTAAAATCTTAGAGAAGAGGTTGTTATTTTCAAACTATAAAGGCTAGTCTTTGTGATTATCCTAAACCAGAGGGGATATCATTGCTGCAGTTAACTCTAGCAGTGATATGGAGATGTGTCCTACATTGAATGTTCTGATAGTTATGGCTGTGTAGGTACACCTTTGGAGAAGGAAGTAATAGTTCCGGGCGCATGACTCTGGATGAACTGTATGCATTGGAGAAGCACCTTGAGATTTGGATGGAACACATCCGCACCAAGAAGGTTCATTAATTTATCTCTTCTTTCTCCTCCTCCTTCTGCTGCTGCCGCTTCAATGTTTGCATCTCCTATGCATTGAACCATTTGCTAAATTGTTCTCTATAAAACCACTTTCCAATTCCAGATGCAGGTCATGTTCCAGGAGATCCAATCTCTGAAGAATAAGGTCAGTCGGTGAAAGAATTCTCCACTGAAGCCATAAACTGTCATCCATTTGGAATTCTGACTGACTCTTGAGTTGGTTTTATTGTGCAGGAGGGCATACTGAAAGCCACCAATGAGTTTCTTCAGGAGAAGGTGACATCTTAGAATGCACATCTGTATCTGTAACTTATTATAAAGATAGTCAGCGATCTTAATGATTTCTTCTTCTTGTTCTTCCTTTTTTTTGGGTGGTGTTGCTGATGATCTCACAGATTGTGGAGCAAAATGTGCTTTATGATGTAAGCCCAGTGATAGTGCAACAAAATGGGCATTTTGAAGTAGCCCCAAACTTAGCTGCTGACACTATTCATCAATACCCACTAACCACCATACAAAGCCAATTCGACAATTTTTGGGGCCCTGAAACGGCCTTCTCCTTCACCTGCTAATAAAGGCTTGCTTGCTCTCGGGGGTCCTTTATTATTATTGTCTATTTCTCTACCCTTGTTGCTGCTGCTGTGCTTTATATAGATATATAGATATCCATATAAAGATGTGTATGTTTGTGTCCTGCAACTGCTGCTGTGTAAAATTGATGGCTCCCCCCCCCCTCAAGCAGTCAGTCACTTGTTATTGTGTGTATTTGTAATGGGACTTTGAAGTTGGGGAGTTGTTATGGTTGTATTAGATGAACTCTCCTCATATCTCCCATCTATATTTGTGCCTAATCAAATTTAACTACTTTATGTGCTGTTTTATTTCTGCTGTGTTGTTTAAAGTTAACTTATCTGAAAAAAAAAGACTTCAGTTTTTTTCTAACATGGATTTGAATTTGATTCATGTTTCAATATGGTCTAATTAACATGGGGTTTATTTTGGATAAATGGTAGGACGATTCTAGATTATAAAATTTTATAAAATTTATTATTGTGCAATGCTTTGTGTAAATATTGAGCAAGTCATTTATATTATTTAGTGATTCATTTTGGATAATTTATTTATTAATTTTTTAAAACTATTAGAGTACATCCAACTAATCAAATTTGAATCAAAGTATTAAATAAGAGAATGAGTCTACATCCTATGAGCAATTGTCTAATCAATCTTTTTTATATAATTATAAAAATAAATATAAATTATATCTAAAGATTAGAGTAAAAGAAGTAGAATTAGTCCTATATAACTATAGCAAATTAACATATTTTACAATATGTATTAATTTGACCAAGTATTTTTTTTACTACTAAATTTTATAAATTTGAATTGATTTAACAGTCTGTAGGCTGTAGGAAACATTTATGTTTTTATTATCATTAAAATATATATTTTTATTTTAGCGACAGAATTATAGAACCTGCTCCCTTCTGGAGTTTGGAGGAGACCGTCTTCCTTTCCCCCGTCTCTTCTTTCTTTTCTTGCGCAGTGGAGGAGCGGTTGAAGCGGACATGCTTGAGCTCCGACGGGGGTTGATTGCCTAAAGTTTTTTTTTTTGTGACAATTTGGATTTAGTGGGGACTTCCGACGGAGTGTTCGTCCAAGAGTTTATAGCTGGTTGTGGGGGGAAGCGCCTTTTTTTTCTTCTTTACTTTTTGTTGGTTCTGCGCTGCCGATGAAAACGACTGCTAGGATTTCGGCTAAATTTGGACTACGGTCGGTATTTTTTTAGGGAAAAATTCTACCTCGTGATATATGGATTGAAGTTAGATTGCAACAATATCGATTTTTTTTTATCGGAGCATCGGTTAGTCTGTGCATGGTCATCGATTAGGGTTTCTCTGCGTTCGGGCACCTTCCAGATGTGCAATTTGGTGTTTTTATTTTAAATTGTTAATATTATTTCAGTTGGTATTTGGTTCTTAGCACCCCCGGTGAAGTTCGGCTTTATTTCAATTTTGCAACTTCTCGAGATTGCCGAGTTATTTTCCTCCACTTATGTAACTTTGTCTGGCATCTTATTACTAGACCTAAGAAGAGAGACTGATCAAGGTTTCAACTTCATTTGAATCTTATCTAAGACTAAGATGGAATGTGTAAAGATCGGTTCAAAGGTCGATTGGTTTCAACGGAAAGGGCAGGCCTGGTATGCTGCTTTTCTCTGCTTTGCTTTTATAATGAAGTTTGATGGTCTCAAAACTTGTGACTCTGACCTATCTTTATTACGTTGTAACACCAAAAATTCAGATATGGCCTTTTTTTTTATATCCACCCATGGTCTATTACCATGCATATGTTGTTGGAATTTACTATGAGATATGAAAATAATGTTCTGGTTAAATAATTTCATACTTTGTTCAGAATAAGATTTAAAACTAGAATAACACTCATTTAAATCTATATTTTATCAGTAGTGTTAGATTAGATCGAGGTATTCTAACCAAATATCTAATTTCCGTGGTATCTTTAATGTTTCATTTTAGGTTTTGCACAACCGGTCTACCGAGTGACGTGACTGTTGAAGTTGGTGAGTTGACGTTTCATCTACACAAGGTGATAAATCTATGAATATTATGTTGGTTTTTATCGATTATTTTGTCCATTTCCATTCCTCATCAATGTCCGAGTGCTTTGTTATTCATTCTTATTAGACTATTAATCTCGGTTTATATAGAGTTTGATGACCCATGTATCTTCATATTGTGAAAAGGATTTTGTCTTGTTTTTGGACTACTTTTTCTTTAAGAAAAACAGTTGTCTTTCTTTCTGCGATTCATCTTTTTAGTATTCAACTTAAACACTAAGTGGATCTTATAGTATGTTTCTTGCTGCTTCATTGTGACAGCTCCTCGAGTTCACTGATTACGTTCATCACTGGTCAAAGAATAACCAAATTAAGGGTTATTAACAATCTTATTTTCCAAATAATACTAGGTTAACTTCTTTTAGCTGTTGTCTTTCTTTTCATGACTTTGATTGTTGTATACAGAAAATATGATGAAAAAGAAACAGATTTTACATGGGCTCAGCTACGTGGATATTTCTCGCTTTGGAATTGTCCAGGATTCTCTAATTAAGATTATCATATTATTCACTATCGATCAATTGCTGTATCCCTAATTTGCTGTTGCAGTTCCCTCTGTTATCAAAGTGTGGTCTTCTGGAAAAGCTGATTCAAGAAAAATCTGATGAGGGAGAAGAGGGTTCCGTCATAGAATTATCTGATATTCCTGGTGGTCCAAAAGCTTTTGAACTTGTTGCCAAATTCTGCTATGGCATTAAGCTAGAAGTGACTGCCTCAAATGTTGTTCACCTGTGCTGTGCGGCACATCATCTTGAAATGAGTGAAGAAATTGCTGAGGGCAATTTGATCACTCAAACCGAGGTCTTCCTTAACCAAGCTGTTCTTCGTAGCTGGAAAGGCACTATTAAGGCGCTGCAGACTTGTGATCCTGTCCTTCCTCATGCTGAAGATCTTCAAATTGTGAAAAAGTGCATTGATTCCTTGGCTGTTAATGCATCTAAAGATCCAGGCCTAATTGCTGAGCATGGCCCTATGCAAAATGCATGTGGGAGTATTCTATGGAATGGTATAAGCACAGGAGCAAGACCACAACTTAGTAGCTCAGATTGGTGGTATGAGGATGTATCTTCACTGAGTCTCCCCATGTATAAGAGGTTGATCTCTGTCATGGAATCGCGAGGCATCAGACAAGAAGTGATCTCAGGATCTGTAACCTTTTATGCCAAACGTCATCTTCCAGGCCTTGACAGGCGCCAGAGCATCTCTGAATCCAGTGTTCGTCTAGAACCCAGAGCTTTAACAGGTCCTCCTACTGTAGAAGAACAGAAGCATCTTCTCGAGGAGATTGATAGGCTGTTGCCCTCACAAAAGGGTCTGGTATCAACTAAACTTTTGTTTGGACTTCTTCGTACTGCCATGATCCTGCGAGCCAGCCCCTCTTGCATTGCTGACTTGGAAAGAAAGGTAGGAATGCAATTAGATCAGGCTTCCTTGGAAGATTTGTTGATTCCGAACTTCTCTGATTCAGTTGAGACACTATATGATGTAGACTGCATTCATAGAATCGTTGAGCACTTCTTTTCAAGGAATCCAATCACCGGAAGGGCCTCTCCTGATATAGCTGATGAGGACCAGTTCTGGGCATCGCCATCTCTAATACCGATGACCAAAGTTGCAAACCTAGTTGATGGTTATTTGGCTGAGGTTGCATCTGATGCTAATCTAAAGACATCGAACTTTCAATCTTTAGCTGCTACTATACCAGAAGATGTCCGGCCATTGGATGATGGTCTCTATCGTGCCATTGACATGTACCTGGAGGTAACTGTTAAAACCCTAATCATTGGACGCAGTTCATTCTGCCACTAGTCTTCATCTTTTATGCTGCATCTGTTGTGCTAATTGACAGGCACACCCATGGCTCACGAAATCCGAGAGGAAAGAGCTATGCAGAGTGATGAATTGCCAGAAGCTTTCTCCAGAGGCTTGCACTCATGTAGCTAAAAATGAAAGGCTTCCACTTAGAGTTGTGGTGCAGGTCCTCTTCTTTGAGCTGCTTCTGCTGAAAAAACAAATTGCCAGATGCTTCCCTGCGTCCGACGATATCGATGCATCTAGATCCCTAAGGAGTAGTCTTCCAATATCCGGTGAGGGGGGTGTTTGGGCATCGGTCGTCAGGGAGAACCAGGTCCCAAAGTTGAGCATGGACATCATCCTCCAGCTGGTGGCAGAGCTCAAAATGGAGTGCTCCAGCATGAGGGAAGAACTTGAGGGGCATTCAAAGGTTAAGAGTGGGTGTAGTGCTGGTGAGACAAAATTTGGGCCTAATGACAAGTCCCAGATTTGCAGCAGCCATGAAGATGTCATCAGCCAAGAGAGGAACACTCCCCAAAAGCTTGAGAAAGAGCAAGAAAAGATCACAAAGTACAGGAAACAATTGTCAAAAAATATGAAAAGATTCTTGTAGCATGCTACAGTATTTGTTTTTTGTTTTACAGGACGAGAATGTAGCTCAAAAGAATCACACTAAGAATTCTTTCCTGGTGGAAGATCTATGAGGTTCTCTCTCTTTCACAGTCTGGGCAAACACTGGAGCCTTGTTCTGTCATGTGTTGTGTGGTGTTCGATCCATGAGCTAATACTACGCTTACCTATACGTTGTACTATATAATACATGATGTTTATGGGCCGGTCCATTCTACACTAAAATTCATCGCAGGAGCCCACTCTTCCTCCGTCTTCATCCTTCAGTCATCATTTATCGGCGACCAACCAAATTGGCTGTGGGCGAGAGAGAGCGGACGGGCAATGGCTCTTGCTCTACTCTCCTCCTCCGCCCCGCCGTCTGCCACGGCTCCTCTTCCGGCCTTCAGCAACCCACCCCGCTCTCCTTCCTGGTTTCCTTCTTCGTCTGGCCCTCGGAGGCGCGCCTGCCGCCTCAGCTTCGTCTCGGCCTCGGGTAGCGGAGCCAGCCTCGTCTCGACGACGGCTGTGGGGGGAGGAACCAGCAGCGACCTAAAAGAGATACGAGAATGCTGCACCACGTGGAGGTGGAGGGAATTCGGCATTAATTACCTCGTCAAAGGGACGGGACCTCCTCTCCTTCTCGTCCATGGCTTTGGGGCCTCAGTCGGTCACTGGCGCAGGTTGGAAGCCTATAAAAGATGCCTCTACTTCAATCTTCGCTTTATAGTTTCCTGTTGCAGATTTTTTTGGCCAAAATTTGAAGCTTCTATTATGGTATGGATTATGCTTCAGGAAAGCTAGGGCATTTGTTAAGCATGGATGAATTACGTTCATCATATGGAAAATGAGAACCATACTTTTGAGCATACTCCAGAGTTTACTTTTGAGTGCGAGGGTGTCTGAAATTAGCTTCCTTGATACTTCTCTCAATCTTTTCAAGTGATTTGATAGCTGCTTTGGCTTGTAACTCCTACTTCAGTGCCCTACGTTGTAGGTCGTTCTATGTTTACATTTTGAAAAATTGAAGGCTGGAAGATTCCTTGTGCAACTATCAGTTTTTTTCATATTGCAACACCACATTGTAACTGATGTCTGATTTATTAAACTACCAATGGATTTCTTGAAGATGCTTCTACTGTATTTCAGGAATATCGGAGTATTATCGGAGAATTATACAGTGTATGCTGTTGACTTGCTTGGATTTGGTGCATCTGAGAAGCCACCAGGTTTTGCTTACACAATGGAAGGATGGGCTCAGGTACTTCCCACATCATTTCACTTTTAGTTACTTCACATTTTAACATGTTCCGACTTAATTGTTTTATTTGAACAGTTAATTTTAGATTTCTTGGCTGAAATAGTTAAGGAGCCAACAGTGCTTGTAGGGAACTCCGTTGGAAGCCTTGCATGTGTTATTGCTGCTTCAGGTTTATCTTCGTCTTGATTGGCCTTTTGGAATTGCACCATCTGGTAGCTTTATGATGGTTTGCATATGCTAACTGCTAATTCTTATATTTTTCCAAACAGAAGCTACTGGAAATCTGGTTCGAGGGCTTGTGCTACTAAACTGTGCCGGTGGCATGAACAACAAGGCAGTTGTTGATGATTGGAGAATCAAGCTACTTTTGCCGCTGCTCTGGTTGTTTGACTTCTTACTAAATCAAAGGGTGATAGCGTCAGCTCTTTTTGAGCGTGTTAAACAAAGGTACATTTACTTGAAATACATTTGAGTGATGCTGTTTTTTCTGTTTAGTTGAAGGAAGTTGATCAATCTTTGTGGAACAAGACAGGGATAACCTCAAGAATATCTTGCTATCGGTTTATGGAAACAAGGATGCTGTTGATGATGATTTAGTTGAGGTAGCATAACCAGTTACACTCTAAATTCATTCAACCCAGACATAGCAATTTTTCTCAACACTCGCACTATATATAATATGAAACTGGTTCGGCTTGCTGAAGCCCGGAATTTGAACTGATCAGTAATGCAGTGTTTAAATCATGGGATCTGCAGATCATCAAGGGACCAGCAGATGATGAAGGGGCTCTTGATGCGTTTGTTTCCATCGTCACTGGTCCTCCCGGGCCGAATCCTGTGTCGCTGCTGCCAAAAATTTCGATTCCGGTATTAGTTCTATGGGGCGACCAAGACCCGTTTACCCCGATTGATGGTCCAGTAGGGAAGTTCTTTTCTTCTTTGCCATCAGAACTATCAAATGTAAAACTATTTGTTTTACCACAAGTTGGGCACTGTCCGCATGATGATAGACCAGATTTGGTCCATGAGAAGCTCCTTCCCTGGTTAGGTAGTCTACCATCCATGAACTAATTGCGGAGACAGTTCAAGTGATCAGAAAAGCAGTCTTTCTTCTCTTGAACAAGTGTTCATGTTGACGACAAGGAACATGGTTCTTGCTATATACTGTAGCTGTATACTAAACTTTTCTGCTTCTGGTTTGTATTCAGAGTTAAAGCAGATGGCAGAAGAAGTCACAGTTGAATTGTGCAAGCACAACACTTGAGTTGTATGCACTTTTGGGGAGCTGTATATTCCATAGTCTTTATACACAAAGCAAGCAAAAGATATGCTGAATGATGTTGTGAACATATTTTTATTCAATTTAGTTTTTCTGTATGTATGATCAGTAGACACTTGTCTAATTCTTCTTTAGGTGGTACGAGTGTATCTGTTTATGTTTTGATACCATTGACTTGTCTGACCTTACATCATCTTCTTAATATTAATCTCAGTTTAGTTGTCATTTTTTTCAAAAAATTAACATATATCATCACATTAAGAGTTTAATTACAACTAAAAGCAAAATGAATGAAAAGAAATTACATTCTGTTTTTACTATTCTAGCTGATTTATAATGTATAATTAAATAAATAATGATGCAATAGATGATTTATTTGTCTTTGATCATTTATGCAAAAAGTTCACAAGAAAAATAAAGAAATTTAATAAAAAATATGATAAGGAGTGGTGATAGGATTACAGCGCTATTGCCGCAGACGCATGAAGTCAACGGATGTGATATGAGAGAGAGAGGGATGGCGGCGTGATGGGAAGATCTGAGACGTCCAATTTATGTACTTGTACATGTTCACCATCATCATCGCATTAGGAAACCACCCGCCGGGGGAGAGATGTCTCATTGTTCGAAAAAGGTTTTGTGTGTGTGTGTGTGTGTTTATACTAAACAGTAGTTTTTCTTAGCTAGCAATCAGAAAAAATTCATGTTTGATGAAATAAATTCATTAATTTGCTTGGACTGAGTTACAGTCCAATTATCGTTAGATAACCATGTGAGGAATTATTTAGTCTCTGAAATTTCTATTTATTGGACCGAGTTACAAATTTATGATTAAAGTACTTTTAGAATTATCCAGTTCTCTAACCATCCCCTAGATAATCAGCAGATTCTGGAGTTTGCATTTATTTTTTAAAAGTTACCTAATCTTTCACGTACTTTGTGCATATCTTACTTAATTAGCCTTTAATTTTAAGTTGCAGTTTTATTTTCTTTATGGCGAATTATATTTCCGACTATATCAATCTTCTTCATCGTTTAGCACATTCCACTTTCACCTTTTTGTCCTGGAGAACCTTTATGGCTAAGGCCATAAATTATCAATGCATTCAACTATACTTTTATTTGGCAGAAATTCTAGAAGAAAAATAATAGTTAAGTTAGGAATATATCTAGAGTTGTACTTGTATTGTTGTACATAAACTTGATCTTAATGAGATTTGTTTGACAACTACAATGATGGTGTGTTCCATCGGTGGTACTCAAAATCATACATCAAATGTTCTCATTTCTGCCGAAAGGTAAAGTGAAAAAGAACTTTCATGACTAATTCAACTCTTTTCTTTTGGTTTATCCTGCTCTTTTATGTTCTGATTGTTGCTGACTTGCCAGTTGGAGAAGGATATTTTCTTAGGTGAAATTAGAACAATTTTTTCTATGAAATTTGGTATGAGCTAGTTGTGTTCTTGGATTTCTATTGCTGATTTTTGAAAAATTCAACCATGGAGAAATTTGGAGCAAAGCCATGCGCAGAACACGCATCAGAAATCAAAATTTATTCCGACTATTTACAAGCAAGATGAGAAGGTGATGCTCTGGGCATCAGGGGCTGGCATCAAGCCCAAGATCAGCAGTACAGCAAATATGCCTACCGGCACCAACAGCATCAGTAATGGAGGTGGAGGCATTGGAGGCAGAAAAAGGGGGAGAACTAATAGTATTGCCATGAGCCAAACGAGTATCAAGAATGACTGAGCACTGAAGTAGCTTGACACAAAGGAGCTCCAGCTATTCCCCTGTGATTGAAGAGATCTCTTATATCTGCCATCCTGGCCAATCTTCTTCCTTCTCTCCATTCAGCACCACACAAGCACATGGAATGGAAGCAAAGCTCGCGGCCTATATTTTCTTCAGGAAAACATCAAACTCTGAAGCTATTCATAGTTGAATTGATACTGTAATATGCTGATCTTTTGAGATAATAATGGATTTTTTTGAGACCCGTACCGTGTGCTTGTGCTTTTTTGGGTGAAGCGCCTGCTGCGTAAATTAATAAGGGGGAGTAAGAGGATTGCACTGATAATTTTACCTGGCTCTGGATGCTCTGAATCATTGAAGAGTTGAGCTGATACACTGCATGCTTATATAACAGTAATGTGGCCTTACTCTGAACCTGGCAATGCAGATCTTTTTGTGTCACTTGGAAGAGATAAGAGTGGTTGCAGTGTGCTAAGGTGACTCCCCCCTGGCCATGGCTGCTATCACGTCTAAGGTTAACAGATGCTTCCGTGCTGAGGACATTTTCTTTTTGTCTTCTTTTTTTGTGCCCACTTTTTTTTTTTTCCATTGATGCAGACTATGTCGAGGAGGACGGACCCTCTGAAAAGAAAGTTATTTTTATTGGGAAATGCTAAAGGTTTCTTTTAGTTTTCACCTGGAATCTTCCAGTCTTAGAATAAAAGCTCCAGCTCTATTTACTTTAAAGAAGACATATTTAAATAATTTAAAATTATTCCTTCTTACGAATAAATAAAATAATAAAATTAATTGTGTGCATATAAAATTTAAATTTTTATCATCTAAACACATTAATGAAAAAATATTCCATTAGATATATAATATCCCCGTACATAATTCGGATGGAACTTTGGCAGGAGGATCCGGTTATCCATATAGACCCGCAAATGTGATCCATATAAATATATAACACGTAAGTCAGATGGATAATTCGGATCGAATTTTGGCAGGTAGGTGGATCGAGAACCCGAATCCTTTAAGAAGAAGCCGCCGCCCCGCCCCGACAGGCCGTCCATCTCGTGATTCATCTCATCGGCGCCGGAAAGGGCGATGTTTTTGCCGTGCCCTGTTCGTCCTCCTCGGTAGGGAAGTGGTGTGACAGCCCTGGTTCAAATGGAGGATGGGATTCGGCGAAGACGGGCGCCCCTCAAATCTCTTCATTCCGATTGGAAGGAGAAGGTACGGTGACGCGCTTGCGCCCTTATCCCTAGCTCTTGAATCGATATCCCCTTATTGTGCGATCCTGTTCCGGACTGTTTTGCTCTTACCTTTTGGATCTCGGGTTGATTGTGTGATTCTTTTCACTGATTCATGGTAGCTTCAACATGAGCGTACTGCTATATCGTAAAAAGATACGTTTCTTGCCTTTTCTTTTGTTTACTGGGAGTGCCGCTTGCTTTGACCTATTGATGTCCTGTGCAATTTCACCGCTTTTTCGATGAATAATCTGTGCTTCACTGCTGTGCTAGGGGAGTTTGCTCGTGTATATGCCGTTAGATTCATGAACCTGTATACGACTTCTTTAGAGTTGGTTCAGATGTTTTTCAACCAATGCTTTTAATAGATGGCCTCCTTCTTCTTTCTCAAAGTTATTCTCGACTTCCATTCGAGTTTTAATGAAGGCGGCCGGGGTTCCGGCCCTGAAACAGCCTCTCTGTTACTGGGATAAGTCACCCTCGTTAGACGTTGTGCCTAGTATATCAGGCTTACCATTTTATGTCCGATGCATTTAATCTGCTGTCATAAGCAAGAAATATGCCGATACTATGAATACATATGTAGTGATTTAACTATTGTGTCTGCAAATACAATATCATCAGTACTTGAAGCTCGCTCGACACAATAATGATTACCATATTTATACTTGCAAGATATCTATTTTGCACATACATGAAATGTGTTTCCGCTAATTCCTTCGTTCTACATTATCATTTCCAAAATGAATGCTACTAAGCCCTGTCGACCCATTCTTCTTAATCTGGAAAAAGGCATTTTGTAGCTCAGGAAGATTAGGCCTTCTACTATTTTCAATTTTCCAAGTAATTTCTCAGTGTGTAATTTACCCTTCCCAAGGAGTTATATTATATCTAATTGGTATTAGTTCTTACATGATAGAATTGATTGAACACATTTTATGTTTGAACAGATGCAGTTAAATAATCAGTAATTTGTCATCAAGGATAAGCACTTTTAACATATTAAGATGCAGAAATTACTGTCTACATATTCCATAGCACTCATCTACCCGGTTCCTCTTAATTGTGCTGTTTTCTCATTCGCCTGAGATATAGGTTCTAGATTCCTTTTGTGCTGTCTCTTCTTGTTTCCGTTTCTTACCTAAACTATAAAGTTTAGATCATTCTTATTTTGGTTAAGTTTAACCTTGCCTCTAGAGTTACTCTAATGCCATGAGATTATTTATATATTATTCATATAATATTTCCTTGTTGTACAAGGAGTAGACAAATTTTTTATTTCATTCTATAAGTTATCTTGTCCTTCCTAAATAATTTTTTCTCTTGTTCAGCTTAGACAATGCTGCTTGGTACGGGTCAAAGAGCAAAGAACTCAATTGCTCTGGAAAATCAGGTCAAATGGTCAGCCGCAGGAGAAAAAGGTCTTCCATGAATTTATTTATTTATCTTCCTCTTCTGAATTGTCCTCTAGTTTTCTTATGCAAATAGTATTTCAAGGATTGATTAGATCTGTGGCTATGGTTTAGCTAACTATACCCTCTATACGTAACCTATCAAATGCTTCTTCTTCTTTTTTATAAATACCATCAAATGCTTTTTGACATCTTAACTAGCATCATTAGTGGTGGTGGTTTTGAAGATCGTGATGGACAATATTGGAAATTACTCACAAATTTCAATTATGTATGCTAATATGCATATAAATTCTCGAAATCCCAATTAAAAATTCTCTAGTGACTGTCTGTGATGCTTTCAAATTGTACTTACCCATTGTGTTTCTATGTATCACCTATTCACTTATCTCTAACACACACATAGGTATAGAGAGAGAGAGAGAATATCCCTATCATATTTTGCTCCTGTAGCTTATCTAATTAGCAGGATATTTTGCTCCTGTAGCTCCTGTATCACCTATTCACCTATTCACTTATCTTTGGTTTGTGTTAGCAGGATATTTTGGATTGCACACTTAGAGAAATAGTTTCTGATGAGCTGCAGAAAATTAAGCAGTCATCTTTAGATGAAAATCAGACAAATTTAGTCTCAAATAGTAAGGATTCGATATGGGAATTTGATGGTCTGCATGTTGAGGAATCAACCCAAGTTGAGAGTGAGGAACTGATGTTGGAAATGCAAAGGCTTCTATACGAGGATCTGAGGGAGGAATTAATCAGGAGAGGTATTTTGACCTGCTCCGATATTTTATACACTTGCATTGAGATGTTTTTCCTTCTTAAGCAGGTAATTTTTCTGCATATTTTTTTAAAGTTACCAGGGAATAAGTTATTTTTGGTCATATATTACTGATTATGACGTTATTGTGGACTGACAGGCATTAGCCTATGCTTTTTGTTTTTTCATCCACATTGATAGCTTATAGCTTTCTTGTAATCTGGTTTTACTTGCCATGGCTGTCATACATTTGTAGCAATGGGCTAAAGTTATACAAGAAGCATTTGTTTATGTCAGATTGGATGAGTTAGGATACTAGAATAACGTGCATGACAAATTCGCATCCTTTTACAATTTATTTTAGTTCATGTTATGATGCTGCTGCAATATTTTGTACATACTTATACAGTTTTTTTAATCATTTTGGATGTACTTATATGCTGGCAATTGGTTGGTTCGATTTATGTGCAGAACTTGAGTTCGTCGAAGAAGAAGATAAATACTTAGCTCAAGCAGTTTTGGAACATATGAATCTCAATGAAAACGAGGTAAGCATCAAAATCTTAGTAAGTCCCAAATCTGCTTATAACACCTCCTGCAGGGATAATAAATTGTTCGCAGAATGCTATGCTGCAAAGATGCAACTTTCCCTGCAACCAGTTCTTGCATCATTATGTAGTCTTGGAGCTTTTATTAAATGTAGTAGTTGTTTGGCCTCCCTCTTGGAGCTTGTTTGATGCCTGGATATCAACTTACGTTTCTATTGAACTGTTCAACTCTTTGAGTATAGCTTTCTTTTGACACTTTACTACCCTATTCATTGCTATATATTTTCAATAAATCTTCATGGTAGAATGCTGAGAACCAGAACTTGTGGTGCCCAGTCTGCAAAGGGGGTGTTATACGTGAGAAAAATCATCTCATATACTGTACCAATTGCAATCTTCGGCTTGATCCTGGAGTTGACAAGGTTGGCTTTCTTTTGTAAGATTCTGGCAAACTGATTATTTTTTATGTCAAATAAGTGTTTCTTAATTTCATAAAGAAAAAATTAGAACGCATTCTGTGATAATCATGAAATTTTCTTCTATATGGATTTCAAACTCTGTTTTTTCTTGTTATTTGTTCCACAGGCACAGGTAAATCTGAATTTCCTAAAGAGCCGTTTAGGTGAAGTACACATGGAACACCTCAATAGAGGATGCAAAGCTACACCTAGGTTCTGTATGCTGGACATGTTCAATCTAAATGCGCTTTTTATACAATGCGAAGCATGCGACACATTTGAAGTTGTAATGTAATTAACCTGTAATTACCCAAAAGAGAAGCAAAGTTTCTTAACGCTGCCATGCTGACACTGGTTATAATTTCTTCCGCTGGATTACTTAATGCACACCAATGCCCTAGGCGGACTGTTTAGCATCACATGCTGGAACTTCTTTTGTAAAAATAGTTGAACCCCATCTTATTGCTGGTTGTAGGTGCTGCTAAATTATGCCCATGTGTCAACCTAGACTGCCCTTTTTCTCTTGACCATATTTCTTTTGATCACACCTTATGCTGAGAATAATGAGCCAGCACAAGGATTGTTCTGATGCAGCAACACAGGGATACAGTCGGTGTTTCAGGTCTATTTGAGATGGTCAACCTTAAAGGAAAGTTAATTATAGTGAAACCCAGACGCCCATTATGATTTCATTAAGATAATTATAAGTATTATTCCTTTTCTCTTATATTTTAAAATTATACTTTTCTATTATTTTCAAAAGTTGTTATTATTTTTACTCTATAGTAAAATTAGCCTATTATGTAAATCTTACTAACCTTCAATGGCATATAACCTTTTGGGTTTGTTTACTAGCATGCATCATATCATAACCCAAGGTTAGAATGGGGGGTCTAAATGGCCCATCATCCAACTTCGAGTTGCATTGATCATTTGCAAGAGGTTCAGTTTCTACATCACATGAGTAAGGTCTAAAAGCTCTAAACCTGCAGATGGAGATGAATATAACGTTGGCGCAAGTGTTCATGGAGGAGGGGGAGTTTGTGCAAGTCCAATGCAGTAATGGTACTTCCACATATGGCCGGTTATGGCTTTCAGGCTAAGTAGCACTTGCGAAGGGCCTCCTCCCTTGCTCCCTCTGCGGCCACCAACATGGTCACATGCACACCTTGGGCCAAGGAAAAAGGCATCACCACCACCATCTCCCCTCCCCCACCTCTGCTCTTCCCTCAGAGGAGCAAATCTTCCCCCTGTAGTAAAGTTGTCATGATCTCCCAAGATCTCTCTCCCCCCCTTCGAATCCCATTTCAAAAAAAAAAAAAAAACCCATCGACTTATTTGCTTGGGATTGTGTTTTATGGCAGTAAAGTAAGCAGCAGCAGTAAAGAAGGGACACATCCATCGCAACATTTAACTCTGCTGCTGCAATAATAACCAGGACCAAGATGGAGGAGGAGGAGGAGGTACCACCCCTCCCACCCCTCCTCCATCCCCGTCCGATCGCGCACGTGTCGAGCATCCAGACCATCTGGGATCGAGCTTCCCTACCAAGTACTGCCGCAACCCTTTCCTTCACCTCTCTCTCTCTCTCTCTCTCACTCTCACTCTCACTCTCACTCTCCTCCCGCAGACAAATTTGAAGAAACCCCACCCTTTCTGGCTTCTGCCCCAAAAAAACTCCTCCTTTTGCCTTCCCCTCCGCCTCTCGGAAACCCTAATGGCGCTTCAGGCTCTCCGTTGGGGATTTGGGGCGTGATTTGAGGAAGCTTGGAGTGGGTCGGCGTTGCTTTTTTGGAAGCGGAGAGCTCGGTCGGGCTTCCCGAAGGAAGGGGAAAAGACGGCGAGATTACCCCCTCTTTTTTTGGGCGACAAGTGCCTTTGAATCTTCCTCAAGATCCAGAACTTTTCTCCGCCTGCTTTTACTTTACTTTTTTTTTTCTCGCTGGGAGTTGGTTCCTTTTCTCGGCCCTCCTTTCCTGGCCAAAGATTGGAGCTTTACCGCTTCTTTCCGTCGGAAAACCAATATTTGGGAAAGCTCTGTCGCAAAGATCTCATCTTTTTGTGCTCTCCATCTCTACGTCGCCGTCAAAGATCAGGGTTTTTGGAGGGGATTTCGCTTCCTCCGGATGTCGCTCCCGTTCCCGCAGCAGCAGCAGCAGCTCGCCCCGCCGCCGCCCGTAGTGTACACTGCCTCGTACAGATCGAACGGCGGGTCTGTCGGGCCGGTGATCGCGGTCCTTGCGGTGATCGCCGTGCTGGGCGTGATTGCCGGCGTCGTGGGCCGGCTCTGCTCTGGCCGGACGGTAATGGGGTACGGGCACTACGACCTGGAGGGCTGGTTCGAGCGGAAGTGCGCCTCCTGCATCGACGGGAGAATGGACGCGCCCCCCCCGCCGCGGCCCAGCGCCAATGGCACCGGGGCAACCCAGCCGCCCGCCGCCCCGCAGCAGCCAAAACAGTCGGAGCGCCGTCCGGAGGCCCCACCGGAGGCGACGGACTCATGAACTGTGACATCCACGGAGCACTATGTTAAAAAAGCGCCACCTTTTTTTTTCCTACTTCTTTCCTTTATTATTGTTGCCTTCTTTTTCCTCTCCTTTTTTTCTTCTTTTCTTCTTTTCTTCAATCTTTTTTCTTCAATAGTGTAACTCCCTTTTTAAAAATCTTTTTTTCTCTTTCGCTGTTTATTGTGGTGGAAATGGAAGCCATAGACATGAAAAAGATTTGAGTTTCCATGGAAGCAGAACTCGGAATGGATCAATGGATAATATATTTGAAAGGAACATTCTTCTTCTTTTTCATTACCAAACTCCAATCAGTCTCTCTCACACGTTACAACAACCAGGTTCCTGTTTTTGATGTGATTGTATTACCATAAACCTTAATGGGATCGCAAGGCCATCTAACTAATTTTTGTTGTTTTATTTATCCAAAGCTGACCATTAAATCTCAATCTAATCATTCGGGTAGTTGAACCTTCATCTTTGCAGTCTAATTATTCAAAACCTATCCACATTACTTCTCCTTCATTTTCTTAAAAAAATTGATTAGAGGAACTACCAATTTACTGTCATGGTTTCTTTTCTGAAGAAATAACAGGTGAGGTAGGGCAGGAAAACAAATTTGCTTGAGGAAACAGCAAGAATATGGCCATGTTTCAGAAACATACAAGGAATTATTATGTGTTGGCAACAGCAAAGATGCTGCAAGTTTCCTGCTACTTAATTGGAAGTATTCGAGTACAAACTCGAGCCCGTAGGGCACCACCATGCCCCTACATTAAGCCACCCTCATCCTCTCCCTCCCCTTCCACCCTTTATTTCTTTAATGCAATGAATTAACGGAGGAGAACAAGGGAAATTGGCATTCCATCTACTTAATTAAATTGAAGTGAAGAAGAGAAGACGATGGTTGTGATGAGGTTAATGTATACAATGCATTTGCTATTTTAGATTTGTTCAAGCATCAATACAGATGAAGTATTTATACCGCACATCCAACTGCTAATTAAAACCATTTGCTCCTTTATAAAGCAGCCATTAATCCTCATCTAGGATGAATGCAAAGCAAACTTGACCTGTGTGCGCTCACATAAAGACAAGAGATTGAGCCAGGAAAAAGTACACATATACTCCTTCCAAGCCATGGGAGGGAGCCGGAGGAAGAGGAGGAAGAAGGACAAGGCAACAGCTCAGCATATATACACATATCAAGGTATTACCGCAGCGAACAAGTTCCTCCATCTCACCACATCACATGCCGCTTGCTATAAATGAGGAAAATAGTTAATTCTGTATATGTTTTGAAGATGACTATTTACACATCTATCAATCTGTTTTGATGTAATCAGAAAAGGTATATTTTTTAATTTTTGTCCCTGTGACTGCTATTGGAGTCGTTGTCTTTAGTTAATGTGTTACTATTGGGTGGTAATGGGGGGCAAGACTTGTCCTTTGCATGATGATTCTTCTGGCAGTGAAATGGTTCTAAATCTTGCAGTCTGTAGGTCCCGATGCATCTAGGTTTAGGGTTTTACTTGGATCGAGAAACTGGAATGAAAAGAAAGAAGAGAATGGAGATGAAGAATATTTCTCATTTTGGTCGATAAGAAGAAGTCAAATCTGCTGTTTTTTTAAATTGAAAAAATGATTAAATTATGTAATGGTATCAATTGATTCGATATGCCTCAAAAAGTCTCGGTGGGATTCGACTAATCATGGCGATCACCATGGACGGAGCAAAAAGAGCTTAATTGTTTTATTTTGATCCATTATTAAAGCCCGGTCCACTGCGTTGTTTTGGTGGTCTCTTTGTTGCGGTTCCGGCAGCGGGAGAGAGAGGGAGAGAGAGGAAGATGGGTGCCGTTCGCGGGGTTCTCTTGGACGAATCCGTCCTGCTATCTGACGAGGTAAGTGGAAACCCCTGCCTGAGGCCGGAAGCGGAGGATGTACTTCGGAGACTTCGATACTCCAACCTGCGAGTGGTATGAGACCTCTCCAAAGATTCTTCTTTTCAAAGGAAAAAGAAGAGGCAGTTTGCTTCCGAAGTTAATTTAGGGTTTCACCGGGCTTGGTTACTTTCTTCGTTAAGACCGGAACGATGTGTTTTTGAGGAAATTTGTGTCGTCTTCTTGGGAGTGTTGTTTTAATTCGCCAAAAGATCACTGGGAAATCTGAAGTCGACATTCTTTTCTTCTTCTAATGATTCTTTGATTTTTAGAAACCGCTCTTTGTCCATTTCTCTAATTCGCCGCTATTGCTTTGCATCAATGATTTGTTTTCCTGCATGTTGAATGTGCAGAGAGATGACCATATTGGCTTTTGCTTGGCCTTTCACAATGCCGGCATCGCATGTTTTTTATCGTTTACTGCGTACATTGATTTTTGATAGAGTATGGAAGTTAAAGCATCAACTGCCTGTTTTTTGCGCATTCCACAATATGAGTATCGTCATAGGCATTTGGAACTGAAGGTAGAAACTCTTTTCTAGGTGTAATTGCACGAGCTTGTTGGCATCCTGCTGGACATTGTTAAATGAAATTAAATCACCTGTCCTTTACCATCTGTTTTGTTGGACCGTGGTATCGATGTGAAGTCAAATAGTGTATCATTACCATTCAGGAACATGCGACATAACTCTGCCCTGTCCACTTTATAAATGCCCCTTTGAGATGTAAAATGCCAAATGCATGTGCCTTAAGTTAGTGTAAAATATTTTTCATGAACTGTAACAGTTGACATGCAGAATAAATGTTCCTTAGTCATTATTCTAACACCATTGACTGCAGCCATCAATAAGTTTTTGTATGTCATAATAAGCAACATTTTTTCCTTTTTCTTTCATTGCACTTGAAACTATCCTAATTTCTTTCGCTCAATCTCCAGGGACTTTGTCATCATGTGGATGTCTCAACCACAAAGGTAGAAAGACTTGACGCTTTTGACTACACCTGTATGAGTAATATGTTTGCTTTTTTGACTGCACCTGTTTGAGTATCTTGTGCATGGATGCTATTTTCTTGTATTAAGAAATACTGTTTCCATGTTTAGTTGCATGTGATTACAAATCTGACATTTGCTCCGTAGCATAGATAACCTCGATGTCCGTCAAAAAAACGTGGATAATCCCAAATGCGCTATGTAGTATGCATAATGTCCTACTTGCAAACAGTTGTGGGAATCATCACTGGACCTGACCAGTAATAGTAACTTTATTGAAAAGGTAACCATCAATGCGATTACTGATCTTAAGATTTCAATTGAATTTTTTGTAGGCAATGTTGATTCAAGATACAGCAAGGACGTACTCCTTGAGTTGCACCTCTCTTAATGATGCAGATTTATGCAACTCGTTTAATCAATTATCTCTAGAATGGGGAGTTGCTGGAGACAGTTGTTTCTATGTAACATCCCTCAAACCTGAAGCAATTACCTATAAATTTCAGGATTGGGTGATTGTCTGTGTAGGTGAGAACTCAGCATTGCTTGTCAAGCTGATCATATATTAGCAACTATATTATTATCCTATTTGCAATTCATGTCAATTTTTTTTTATATATAAAATGTTCGGCTGCCATTATGCTTACTGGAGTTTTTAATTTGCTGCAGGTGCCGACAGTGGTTCTACTATGAATAAGAATGTTCTGTTCATTAACAAGTTTGAAGAATTGTTCATTACTCTCTGCAGATTCAGTAAAAAGGTTATTTTGCCCTGGGTCCATAATCTGATTTCATGCTAATATGGTCCCCCGTGAAAGATTTGAATTATCTGCACTTTTAAAATGGATTAATCTCCTTGTTTGGTTAACTTTTGATGCATGTCTCCAGGCAGTGAAGAATTTGTCTCTGGTGATTATTGGGTATGTTATGAAGCCTTCTCGAGAAGAAGATTTTGCAAAGGCAAGTACTATAACCGATCGCTCTTTAATTGAAGAGGTTTCTTATTGAAAAGAAAAGGATGATGAGGTTTCTTGTTCTTGACAGAGGGGAGCATTTCCCATGTATCCTACTCAAAATGGATTGATGTTTGTTCCAATCACCTTTAAAATTCCTTTAGACTCCCAACTTAAAGAGGTTGATGCAGTTCTTCACAAAGCTACTGATGAAATCATCAACTTTAATCCTCTCATCTCAACACAAATTCCCCAAGGGGTTAAATTTTCCAAGGGGATGCATGATTTAGAAAGGTGATTTTCCAAGTTCGAGCAAGAAGCTCCAATAAAGTTTTAACATATTTTTGTAGTTTTCCATCTCTAGGCGTAATGGTAGCATATCTAAAGTAGGGTTGAAAGTTGTATGTTGTTACAATTATAGAAGATAAGTAGTATTCTGCCAAGAATTATAAGTGGCTGAGAATTTTAAGAAGCAACATATACGAGGATTTAGTATAGCAAAAATGATAATTCTGAGATGGATGAATGGGTATAACCTACTAGCGACAAAATGGAAAAACAGATCCAAATAGTATTGGTGTGTTCAAAGGAAAAGTACAGATGGGAAGGTAGATAATGATTTTAAAAAAATTTAATCCTTTAGCTTTCTAGAGATACAGTTTTATAGAACTTATTTGTGGAAAAGATATGTGTAGCCACCCTAAACAGTTAGGATTTCGTATCTTCTAATAGTAGTTATTGATGTTGTTGGTGATGGTGGTTGGCTGATGGTACAAAGAGCAGAAGTTGGATATGTTTTTGAACAAAAAAAAATTCAATACTAGAAGTTTGATATTGTAAGCAGTCTCACTGGCCAATTTCTGCTTGATGGGAAAGGAGAAACGGGAATGTATCTTGATACTTCATAGTGAATTATATATAGATTTTGAGATTTGAGTTGTATACAGTGTCCGGGTTAAGTGAATCTATGTTTCATCTAATGGGAGATAAGAGTAAAATACATCTGTTTGGTTTGGTTTAAGCTCCATTGGGTTCTGTAATATTATAACTTTTAGTTAAATAGAACCTAGTGCAAAATCATAGCTAATAATCTCATCTGATGGGTTCCATCTGTATGCAGGTTTATCCAGGATCACCCTGAATGCTGCATGATTGATCCACTACATAATATATACCCTTTGTTAGATCGGTACAAGATCCAGCAAGTTCTACATGGACTGCATGAACTTGACATGAAAGACCACTGCAGATTGCGAGCACCTCATTTTCTAAAGGTTTATTTGTTTAAATTTTTTATCTTTCTGCATATACTGAAATTTGAAAAAAAAGGGACCCTTGATAAAATATAGTAATTTGAGGTTTTATTTGAATGCCATATTCTGACATGGACTATTTTTTGAGGATGCCACTAACAATAGATTAATGAAAAATATTTGGTGCATAGAAGTCAATACATAGCGTTTAAATGTAAATGTGAAATGATGAGTCGTAAAGGGGATGGTACTTGCAAAGTATTATTATGCCCTGGTATGAAGATTAAAGGGAAAAGCCTCATCTGATAAATTAATGGCTATTTTGTTATGGATTTTCTATTTAAGATAGTCAAATAATGCTTGGTTTGAATTCCAATAAAGGACAATGATTAGCCCTTGAATTGATGGAGATCATGAACCTTGATAAAATTATATGTAGGTTATCAGTGTAAAAGTATGAAATACTTTGAAGTGTAATTATCTTGTTCTACAGCATCTAGTAACATGATACTATGCTTGGATGTGCAGATTGATAACTTTCACGAACCTAATCTGAGGGATCGACTATCAGAAGCTAATTTATCCTTCCCTATCATAGTGAAACCACAAATAGCATGCGGCGTTGGTGATGCTCATAGTATGGTAATATCTTTATTCTTTTAGAATGACTTGGTGGCTTTGCAGAAGATTTTAGGATTATGTCAATGCGATGATCTTTTTTGGCATATAAATTGTCATGAGAATTAACACAAATTTTGAATGATTTTAAGTTTATACTTGTTAGTACTGATACATCCGAATCAATGGTCATATGCTTTCCAGGATAATTTTCCACATTATTCTTTAGTAGACTTTCAATGGATAACCAGTCATTTTAGCACTTGGAAAACTTTCATCAAAGTTTCCGTTGTTTTTTCATTTCCATTTGATGAAATTCTCATACATCCTCCACTGCATTCTTTGCAGGCTCTAGTATTTAAGTTTGAAGATTTCAAAGACATCAGTGTTCCACTTCCTGCTATTCTTCAGGTAAGCATGGACTCCCATAAGATGATTATCTATGACGATGCTCTTAACAAAAGATTCCTAATTAATGTAGCGTGTATCATCTGATTTGGGTAGTTTGAAAATTCTGTATTGGTAACATTAGGATCCATGATCAACACAAGCAAGAAAGTGGGCTGTTATTTTGATATGTTAATCAACCTACTGCAGATGTTTTATCAGTCTAGTTTTAGTAGAGCTATAGCTAGGGAGTAGTCTTTTTTATGATTATTAATTCAGTCGTCCTCTTTCTGCTTTTTTTAAAAATCAACATTGCATTAATTTCACCTATTTGAAATGATACAATAAGATATCCAAATAATTATAATAAACCATACATCAGAAGCAGAAAAAAGAAAGAAACATAACAAGACAACAAAAGGGAAAAGAGGAAGAGAACAGCCTAACAAGACACCTGAAAAGAGAAAAACTGTCTCAATTGGCACTGGTATAAGAATCTCCATCCTCACGGTGGCAGATGCGTAGTGAAGAACAGTTGATGAGAACTTACTGATCCAATAATAATTGACTTGTTTTGTTTGAAAATTTAATACTTTTGGACAATGCAGGAATATGTGGATCATGGGTCTTTGATATATAAGTTCTATGTACTGGGAAATAATGTCTTTCATGCTGTTAAGAAATCGATGCCAAATGCCAGTTCTCTGATATCTTCATCAGAGAATTCTGGCTGTGGACCAATCACCTTCGACAGGTTCTTTGAATTATCCATGAATCAGATTTGCGGTATAAGCCTAAGTGCGCAAATAACTGATGATTGTTATTTGTTTCTGACGAACAGTTTGAAATCTCTTCCAGTTGCTGCTGATGATCAGTTCTTAGGAGGTAGATTGAAAGATGGTAAACAGTCTCTGGCTGTGGATCTAGTTAACAGGGCTGCAAATTGGCTGAAGGCAAAGCTTGATCTTACCATTTTCGGATTTGATGTGGTTGTAAGTAATCCTGCTTCGTATCTAGAATCTGCACTAGAAATCTCTATGGAGGGATTGCTTTGATAAGAGGTTTTGTTATCTCACGGAAACTTAACGGCTCTAATCCTAATGTCAGATTCAAGAAGATAGCAGAGACCATGTTATCGTTGACTTGAACTATCTACCGTCTTTTAAGGAAGTACCTAATGGTGATGCTATACCTGCATTTTGGAATGCACTAAAAAGTGCATACGAAGCAAGGACGGTGAACTGAGCGCCAGCCAACCATCAATTCCACTTCAGTATGATTTTTTGAAGGTAGACAGCAAATTTTCACAGGTCAGGTTTGATGTTAGCTGATGATTAAGTGATAAATTGTGTGGAGTTCCCAATTTAAGGCTACTACTGTAGGATTGTTCCTATCAGATTCTTCTTTTACTTGCCCCCATCGGATCACCATTGTTGGCTGCCGAAAAGCTTGTCGGTTGAGTCTTCCATCATCTTTTGAATAGTTTGGAGACTTTGATATCTTAGAAACAGGAACAGGGACAGCAAGAACAAATGATAATTGCCCTTTTTGCCTCTTGATCATATATTTCTGCAAACTGTATATGCTGCAGCTGCAAAACTTTTCATTAGGATTGGGATTGGATATGCTTCTGCTCCTAATTTTACATCTTGCGTTCTCTTCTCTGCAGGTATTAATCAAACGGGATCAAAGCCAAAAACAGTCCATCGACCAAGTCCAGCTTTAGAAAACTTGAGGACTCAAAAAACATGGATGAATCGGTTTTGCTGAACTGTCTGATCATGTGGGATTGGACTGCATTTCGATAGTGCAGCAGAGGATGAACTGCTGATGTTTCACAAAGATTGTGTGGTTGACTCTTGCACTGTAATAAATAGCTAAATGCTGAATAAACAAAATAATGGTGAATGCAGAGCTTTTTTCTTGTCCAGCTCAAACATCAAGCATTTGCCACAAATCCATGGTTTGATGTCAGAGTAAGAAATAGTTTTAGCATCAAGTTTGGTTGGTTTAATTAGAGAGGCTTTTTTAATGCTTTTATGCTGATTCTATGAAGAAAATTATGGGGTAAGTTTGCACTCCCATTATTTTTTCTATAGTATGCAAGAAGACATGGCATATGACAGCAAAGGAAGAGGCTCAAGCATAAACTGCAAATGGCGCAGTAAACCACTTGTAGTTTGTTTCATAGTGGTACCTTCAGAGCTAATTCCTGCAACCAACCCGACTACTTTTGGGAGAGACGCATTCATTAGATAAAAAGGCTGCTTACTTTTCACATGCTGTTCCGATAATTCATGATGAACTTTTGCGTCGGCAATACATCGTTCAAATTTCTGCCCTATCAACCTTCAGTAATAGGCTGAGGGCCTGTTAAGGTGCTACTGTACATGCTTATGAAACCAAACTTTGGGACAAACATGTCTATTGATGACAAACATGTCTCATTATCAATCAGAAGTTACAGTGCCACATTGCCCAACAGGAGGAATCTTAACCGCCCCCCAATATATCAAGGCAAATGTTTTATTTACCACTTGATTGCTTGCATTCCGGAAAACAAGAATGACTACCTCCATCCCTACCTAATAATGCATTCATGCATCATTAGATCAAAACTCATTGGCGTTAGTTATAGCAATAGCATATTAATCACTGCTTCAAGCAAGAACCAGGCCCAAATGGAACAACTCTACCAGGCCCTGCTAATGGCGCGGCAGCAACCCCTCTCTCGTTGAGCAAGCACCTGAATCGAGCCAACCTTCCTGTGGCTTCTCTTGGATCAGTAGCTAGTTTCTCGAGCGGAGTCCACAGACGCTCTTTTGCGATGAAAAAAATATGCACGGTTAAGTTCTTGCATTAAGGGACAATATAAGCTCAAGAACACTTTTGAATAACATGGTGAAGGAGATGAGTTAGTGTTCGGATGGATTCACCTGCAGCAGCTGCGGCGCGTGGCCATATTGTTTGCTGGATATCAGATGTATCGATACGCTCTCCCCACATGCAGACCTCACCGCCGATCACCAGCTTTTGCTCCTCTGGTTCGGAGATGTCCGCGAGGGGCTCGTTCATGTAGAAGCCCTGCCATGTAGCATCCAAATGATCCAAGTACCACTTGTCCTGGTTGCTCACTAAGCATCGGAGTCCAGCAGCAACCACCTTCGGTGCTACTCCACCACCAAGCCTACGGAAAAAAAAAGGATAAAATCTTGATTCACTGCATGCTAGAAGTGTTATTCAGTTTTTGATTTAGTAATGTGTGTGTACCAGTTATGAACCACGGTTTTGGGGTTTAGCTCATTCCCAAAGTTGTTGAAAGTCTCCTCCCTGTTCCGGACTAGATTTTAGATCACAAACTATCAAGGAGGTGTGCGATCTTGGATATTGGAAAGGTTTGGTACCAGTTTATGACTTCGTATCCATGCGATTTTGCTATCTCTTGTGCTCGCAAAACAAAGTACTTATAGGCGCCAGTTGCATTCAACTGATGCTTGTCCAACCTGTAAAAGAGGGGATGTATAAGATTATCCAGCCAGTTTTAGATAGCTGCAACCAAGGCCCTCCTAGCTATCAATCAATCATCACAGATAGAGAAGAAACTGCCTTGAGATGAAAAAGAGCATTTTCCATGGTGTAACATCTGAAGTAATTTGTCTGAGTTGTGCAATCATGAACTAGGAGGCCTCATTACATGTCCATCCATCAGTTGATCTTCCATTTTAAAAATAGGGTCTGCGATGTATGATGGTAGTAGTAGTTGACACCCAAAAGGGGAAAAGTAGAACATCGTGGTAGATGTATATGTGGATTGATGATATCTTTCATGTGATTTGCTTTCTTCCCATCTTAAACCAGTGCATTAAAAGTGAACAAAGGAAGCACGCAAGTTGATGAAGCTATGAAATTAATCGATTGATATGTAGAGGTGAAAGCTCAAGTTTGTGAGATTACATACCATTTTTTTACATGTTTGGTGTCATTCCAGCAACCTGAAATCCCACAGACAAAGGCAGATTAGTTTGTGAAAACAATCTCTAGCATACATAAAGAAAGAAGAAAAGAGAAACACAACCTAAACTTCCTTTAAAGGGTTTCTAGAGGACATTAACTAAAGCATGAATGATAGGAAAAGGACCAAATCAAATCATAGGCCACTTTGAAAAGATTATGGTTCAAACTACTAGCAGAAAGTGTAGATTGAGTGCAACTCGTACCAGAAAGTAAATGTTGTGATATAAAAACATGAGGTTCTGTTACAAGTAACTCTGAAAGTAGAAACTTACTGGTATCAACTTCATCACCTCCCAAATGGACAAATTTGAACTTGAAAATCTTAGAGAAATCTGCTTATTAATGAAGAATATGAGTCACCATTCCGGCAATCAAGTATAATAAACTTTTATTAATTAAGAATAAACTGATTCCTGAACATGTTCTTTTAGCAATTAGTTCCTAAGTACACACTGATATCTCCAGCGAGACCTGAACATGTTCTTAGTAAGAAGCAAGTTGCACACCAATGCTGGGTCAATGATTATGGAATCAATACTGTATTAATGTAGATATAAAACTTTACCAGAGAGAACTCCATCGATTACTTCGAATGTGAAATTTTGACTGACATCAAGTGGTTCCTTGCATTCAGCTGACGGCCATAAAGCAGGATAGCCAACGCCCCTGAAAGAACAACTCCAATTTAAGATCGATCATCTTTGCACATCAAGCAGAATATATCTAAACAATGAGAATATTATATTGTCATCAAATGGTAAGAAGAGCACAAACAATATATCTGGACTCACTCAACCTTTCATCCTATAAATATAATGCAAACCAACATCCTTTTTTTACTTTGATCAGTGTGACTTCTTCCTACTTGAACTTGTGGGTCATCTATTTTTTATGTAGATAATACCTTAAGTTATTGATGTGAAATGTATCAACTCATAGTGGCCATCACATTGTTTCATGCTGCAAAAAAACTCTCAAGAAAACCATGATCTTAATTAATTTCATTGAGGAATAGCCAGCGGAGGATGCCTGTCTGGATTTAGTAGTCCTATTTATATTGCTTAAAAGGAGGATGGATCTGTGCGTGGTTGTTTGATGAGGATGTGAAAGATATGATAGGTGGATATGATGCATTCCACTACTGCAATATGTGTTTCGGATCTTTTCTAATCAAATTCATTTGATAAACTTAGAACTAAAAAGGAGTTAGAATTTGTCTACCATGAGCTAGCATGGCCTGGCACATCAATCTCAGCCAACACATTTATTCCCCGTCTTTCTGCGTACCTGAAATATTCATAATTTGAAATGTAAAAGATGATTCAGTCATGAAGACAAAAAAGAACCATAGAGGTTATGCAAATTCATATGCCACATTTCCCCAGCTCATCAAAGGCATCTAAGTTATGTGTGAGGAGAAAAATCATATGCTTGTGATGCATATTCCGATGACTTGAGCATACTACTAAACTTTCTTTCTTGATATCTAGCTACATGTGTAGATAATTATTATAAAATCCGGGCCCCTTATGGCAATTTATAAGAACAATCACCAACAAAAACATGAAGGAATTCATTGCTTAATAAGTAAAAACTTACTTTACAATTTCAAGAGCATCAGCTGCAGTATATCTCTCAGAAACCGAGTAAGAACCAAACCACAATTTTGGATATGATGGTATTTCCAGAGGGAAGGACTGTTCATCCACGATGTGCCAGTGAAGCACATTCTGCACAAAGAATGCGTATGGGGGGGGAGTCACACTGACAATGAGGTCATCTTATGAAAAAACCTGAATAATTCAGAGATGAAATGTAATGCAGATAAGGTTGGAAGAATAGACATACCAACTTACTATAAGTCATAGAATCAATAACACCTTTTATTGTTGGCAACGGAAGGTAATGCCTTGATGTATCTGCATCATCATACAGAGTAAGAGGCAATGAAAGAAGATGTCCATAGCTACAAGAGGTCTATCATCATATTTGACATCCTGGTATGAAATTGCTATTGGAAAAGTGGAAGCAGAAACTTAGGAATACAGGATGCATGTCAGTTTGAAAAACTTCCGAGGCAGGTTCAAGTGCTTCATGCGTGTTAAATTCAGCATACAAGAAGATTATGTTCATACAATTTAGACGTAGTTACAATCTAGAAAAGAAAGTTGAATGGTGCTTACCAATAAGAAGCCCTCTAAACGGAAACCTTGGTTCATCAAAAATAGACCAAGGAGCTGAATGTAACTCGATCACCCTTTTATCGAAATTGAAATGACATAATTGGCTAAAAGTCTGCAAAACATTGCACATCAATAGTTGGTTGACAAAAGGAAAGGTGAAGACTGCTCCAGTATACATGTTCAGGAATGAATATTGCCGGAATGGTGAAACTTCAAGTTACCTCGAAAGCATGAAATGCTCCAAAAACTGTTTGTGCCTGCAAAATAGCATATCGATTAAAGCTAATCTTGTTTCATGTGCCTGCAAAATAGTATATTGATTAGAACAAGCAAATATCGTTTCATATACCTCAACAGTTGCGTAGATGAGATCCTCCGCAGCAGGAACATCCAATTTATACGATTCGTCAACACCAAATGTCAGCTGCAAAATCAATCAACAAACTGTATCAGCAAGGTGTTCATTTTTCAAAAAGCCAATATTCAAATAATAATACTGAGATAGAATATTGAAGAAGAGGGTATGGCCGAAAGGCATCCACTTTATATACTTGCATTCTCCACCAAATTTTAGGGGGAAAAAACAAACATGAAGTCGCTATAAAGATATCAAAATCCATCTGATAAAAGTCTACCAAAAACAACTAAATACCTCGTCATTTGAAGAAGAGATCGAGACATTTAACCCAGCAACGATCGGCGAACCCCGTGAGGGACCATCGACAACGTGAAACGCTTCAATTCTGTCAACCATCCTTCCAAAAGCTTCCTTCAAAAGCCTAGAAGCATCTTCGTAATCGCTCCCCTTCACCGTCAACTTGAAATCCTTGCTCAAGTACAGCGTCTCCGAGCCATGGCTCACCAACTTGGGCATCGGCCAGATGTCCACCGCATCTCGACCAAATGCCAACACAAAGAGAGCAAAAAACCCAACCCAGAAGAGGACTCCTCCAGCCCAGTTTCCAATTTCCAGCGGCATTGTGAGAAGAAAAAAGAGAGCAATTTTTACACGACTCCAGGCAATGTAGATATCAAGAAAATTGTTTGCTACAAGAGCAACCGAGGATTTGAGCAGATGGGATCCAAGAAAGGGGAAAACAGCGTGATGGCACGGTTTCCAATAACCAGCGACCCTAAGAATCGGGCGAAGTAAAAAAAACAGCAACCTTTTCAGGATTCACGAACAAGAACGGATTTTGATGAGAGGAACAGATACCTTCACAGAATCAAGTTCACTGGGGCGGTAAACAGCAGCGTTGCGAGGACAACGAAACGACAAGAACCCGAAGAAGCAATCACGCGGCGGACATAAAATAGAAGGAATGTGATGAGGAAACAAACCAACAAAGGGAAGCAACGGGAGATGCAAAGAGTGGTATTGCCGGAATGGAATCTCCCAAACAATAGAACACGACAAACAAGGAATGTAATAATCCAAAACCTGCAACTTATCAGCGAAGTTATCAGGGAAAGAGAGAGAGAGGAAGAGGGAGAGGGACGAGCGCAAATGAGGGATGCAGAGTGGGACAATTAGGCAAGGGTAAAAGTTGAATCATTTAGGGATTGATCCGCGAGCGCCAATGCGGAAAGTGTTGGGTGCGTCCTCGTTGGCGTGTTCTTGAATTGGCTGGCTGGCTGGCTTGCACGATAGGAGTAGAGAGAGAGAGAGAGAAGGTAAGAACACAATCTTACATCTTCCTTGTCCCAGACTCCATTAATCTGCTTGTGCCTGCCGGCCGACAAGCATACTGCAGGGATGCAATCATGGAAAATGAACAAGAACTGCGAGAAAAAAAAAAGGGAACGATCACAAATCTCCTAGAAATTCAAACAAAAAAAAGTGACCGCATTTGTACAGAATCGGTAAAGACTTCAAAAAATACCTTGTCGTAGAACAGGTCCAGATGCGTACGTGCATGGCCCCAGGTGTTTCTCGAGGTAAAATTGCTCGTGAGTTTATTTTGGCGTTCTGCTCAAAAAGCGGAGCAACAGGCTGTGAATAAAATCCCAGAGTCAAAAAGCATCACCATGCTCCTCCTATTAATTGCAGCTTGCTGCTCCTATATCTATATATATATAACTTTGTTCGCTAAATTAAAGCACGGAGGAGATGTTTAAGCATCTCAAACCAGATTAAAAAAATTCTTCTATAATTCGATCTATTTTTCAGAAACTATGATAAAAAATTAATTTTTTTCCTGGAAACTTGCCTGCGCATGCATTCAGTTGAAGACATTCTATATTTCCACTGACTTGTTTTGGAAACTGCGAGGTGTAAATATAGAAGTCATATACATATACATAAAAAGGGAAAACTAAATTTGTGTATTTTGGATATCAATGGAATCAGATTGTATTGTGTTTGAAAATTTCTATTTTTTATCTTCTCACCTCTGGACGAGAAAAGGCTGCTTTTTCTCGTGCAGTTTGTTTATTTAGAACGAATAAATTTGATCATATAAATGTATATAGCAAAATGTTTGAGTTGAAAAATCCAGTTTATTAGGTGGCTGCCACTTGATCATCAATAGCCAGCAAAAAAATATCTGCTCTAGAAAAAGAGGCCGCCAGCAAGGAGCGGGCGAGGGATGAGTCAGCCAGGGTGGGGTATGACTCAGACAGACGAGATTAATTAATTCATTAATGTGGGTCATTATTATTATTTAGTGAGGCCGAAATAATTGGTGGATGGATGGATGGGTGGGATGATATGATGGCGGCCTTTGCTTTTGGAACGCCTATTAATATACAAATATGCGGCATGTGCGGCCCAATTAGAATTTATTATTCTCTCTTTTCTCTCTGTATAATAATAATAATAACGATAACTGAGAGAATGATTTAATTAAATTGTTCCCCCATTCGTTCGGCTTCTCTCTCTCTCTCACAAAAAGGAAAAATTACGATCCAACGGCCCAACATAAATCCCCAGCTAATTATTTTTATGGTTATTCGTTTATTTTTATTATATTATCTCTGTCTCGTTACAGATTCTTAGCAGTGGTATATTAATAGTGACAATTATAATGAAACAGAGACGGTGTAAAAGCTGCCCTCCCTCTTTATTAATATATTATCCTGTACGTGCATGCGCTGCGCTGCGCTGCGCGCACGTGCAACCTCCATGCTCACGTCGTTCGTACGTACTCCGATATCAACAAAATTAAATGACGCGGCGGCTCAGCCACGTCCACCGCCACCGCGGCCGTGTCGGGAGGCGAACCCTGGCCCGTACCCAGGGCCGAACCAAGGACCTACCGCCACGGGGATGCCGGGGATGTAGCCGTAGCCCATTCCCCTCCCTCCTCCGCCGCCGCCGCCCATGCCGTAACCGCCGCCGCCGCCTCTCCCGGCGCCGTACCCGAAGCCGCTTCCGTAGCCGGAACCATAGCCGGCGCCTTCTCCTTCGCCCCCCTCGCCTTCTCCTCCTCCTCCTCCTCCGCCGCCTCCGCCACCACCTCCTCCTCCCCCTCCGCCTCCGCTCCCGTAACCGTAGCCAGATCCTCCTCCACGTCCGTAGCCGCTGTACCCATCAGCCCCGCGGCCACCGTTCGCAGTCCCTCCGCCCCCGCCTCCGCCTCCTCCTCCTCCTCCTCCGCCGCCGCCGCCGCTTCCGTACCCGCCTCCAGACCCAAAGCCGAAACCGGACCCCGAGCCACCACCGAGGTATGATCCGTCGTAACCTGAACCACCTCCTCCTCCACCACCACCGCCACCACCACCTCCACCGCCACCCCCACCCCCGTAACCCTCACCATACCCGTACCCTGAACCATAGCCCGAACCGCCACCGATCCCCGACCCTCCGCCGCCTCCTCCTCCTCCGCCGCCACCACCACCACCCCCACCCCCGCTTCCCCCGCCACTGCCGTAGCCGGATCCATACCCAGAACCGTATCCCGACCCACGGCCTACTAAGGCCGAACCGCCACCAATTCCCGAACCTCCGCCTCCTCCTCCTCCACCGCCACCACCGCCACCACCACCACCAACCCCACCTCCGCTTCCCCCGCCACTGCCGTACCCGGAGCCATACCCAGACCCGTAACCCGACCCACGGCCTGCTACGCCCTCACCGTCACCGGCGCCGCCAGCTTCTCCTCCTCCGTCAGCGCCGGAGGCCGCCTGAGTTCGAGCGAGTCTCCCGGAAGCAATGAGGCCAAGGGAAAGGAGGAGAAGGACGGCAATGGGGGGAGCTCGTGCTGCAGCCATGGAGAGTGCGGGAGAGGCAGCGACGTATGCAGATATATATATAGAGAGAGAGAGAGAGGAAGAGGAAGAGATGAGCATGCATGCAAAATTGTAACAAGCGACGACGACGACGATGATGATATCTGGCGCGCACTTGGATTACAGCGCGGGAATCCACTTTCGCGGGGGGCGTAGCAGCACCGTGAAAGAGGACGCGCGGCCGTGTGGCTCGGGGGAGCAGAGTGGAGGAGTCGGTGAAGACGCAGACTGCGGTCCAAATTCTTCTAATTAAGTGCCAAAGAAGAAGAAGCAGCAGCAGCCGGTTCTTCTTCTAGAGCTGAAGAGATTAATAATAATAAAAAAAGATAAAAAGCGGACGCTGATTTGACTCCTGACTCACTCGTGGCTTAAATTCTTCCTTGTATATTGTTTTGTCTCTTTTTCCCGATCGTTCTGAGTGGGAGATTGATTGGTGAGGTCGAAGTTGTACAGAGTGGTACTCATAGGGCGTAGGCCGCACATTCTTCTTCCTCCTTTTACTTTGGATACAGTGAGATTTGTCGTATATTTCTGGCGTCATCAATCGCAAGGAATACGTACGCGTTGTTGGTTGGAGGACTTCTAGTAAGGGCGGACTTACAGGGAAGTAAAGAATAATAATAATCTTACTCTATTGCGAAAGCACTAACACCCGAGCGAGCAAATAAAATAATGCGCGATGGGAATTGGGAAGTAAAAGGGGCTCCGTGAGGATTACAGACAACCCCCTGCTAGACAAAGTGCTACGAAGTAGATGTGGGCTAACTTATCATGCTGACACAACTAACGCATAGATGTGCCATCCACCCCACCTATTCTTTCTTTTTTTTAAAAAAAAAAAGGAAAAGAAAAGTCTAGTATATATCGTCAAAAATGCTTTTTTTCCAACATATAACATATATGCTGTATATATCTATGATCATAATAAGTGAGCAAGTTGTCTCTGCCACCTAAATATCCTAAATAGATAGCTAGCTAACTATTTCTCACCACCACCTCTCTTGTCCCCATCACAATTCACAAATATATCACCCCCTTCACCACTACCTCTCTCTCTCTCTCTATATATATATATTGATTCACATTTTTTATGTGTCTTATTTCTTTATAAGAGTAGTTACTAGTTAATTATCTAGCAGAGCACATGAGCAGATATGTGAATCGTTGACCTGTGTCTCTGGTGTTTTTGAAAAAGTACAAGTGTCCCCGGTGTTGTAGTGGCAGTATGTACCACCTCCTAATTAATTAAAAGTCTTATTACGTGTCAGTGATTAAGGTCCACGGTTTGACCGAGGGCCTCCTTTTTTGCAAGCTGTTCTCCAATGCAAATATTGCATGCCACTAGCAAGGACGCCATTAAGGTCCTCTAGGCTCAATACCGATCTATATCTCCCCAGAACTAATAAGAACACCACGAAAGAAAAAGAGAAAAAAACTTGTCTTGATCTCAAGTTTGAAGTTTGGGCTGCACGGACCATCCTAAGTATGGATCTAATATGTCAGTCATGCATCATGAGAGAGTATCCGACCTATATGGCTGTGAGCTGAGCTTGTAATGGAGTGAAGAAAAATTGGCAGACACAATCAAACTGTGTTGAGATGCAGTATGTCGTCAGTCTTTATGCTAGAATTCTTTTTCAGGAACCTTCATGTATGCTTCAGAGTATGGAATGAGCTGCAGGGAAACCACGATGAAGAAATCCAAGAGTGCCAAGTCAAGAATTAGAGAGCCGACCTGAAAGAGACCTTCCAACTGAAGAATCAGCTATGGATCTCATTTTCAAGACCTTCCTACATCCATTGATCCATTCAGCTGATAACAACATCCATTAATTAACCAAAAAAGCATTTGTACATATTGGATCAGTTGATTATATGAGTATATCTGAACAAAATATCGCTTTGCTCTGAAAACCACAGAGCACCACCGCATCACAGAAGGTATGAAAGAATGGGATCAAATATTTGGATTAAACCTGATAGGAAGTCATAAAAAGCAGCAGATATCATCACATGAATCAACTGCAAGCATATACTTTTTCCAGATAAAGAAAACTCTGCAGCTTTAAAAACGAAGGAAGCAGGTCATGGTAGGAGTTACAGGTATATGCTTAGATACCAAGAAAGCAAGGTGAGGAAAAGGGGAAGCATTATAAGTGGCGCATATGCTAAAAAGATGCCATCACCAAAAGTTCATTTCATTCTCATATACTCCTTTTTCCATTCACTGTAAGTGCGTATAAGATGGCCTCGAGCTACTAACTCCAACGCGTACATTGTTCTTCTTCTTCTTCTTCCTCCTCCCCTATCGATCTACTTCGATATACTTGTTTGCCTCATTATGTGATCCCAAGCACCTCGGCGGCCACCAGCTCATGGCAGGCCGACAGAATCCTCAATTCTCTCCTCCAGGGCAATTTAAACCTTTGGCATTTCCAGGCTTCTCCTCCGGCTTCCATCCTATGTTAAGCAATCAAATGCTTACAAAATGAACTTGTGATGTTTCCGCACTTCATGTCGCCATGCCAGGCAAATAAGAGGATGCTCCATCACTATCATCTAACGTGTTTTGACAGCTCTCAGTCCTATACCTTGTTCGTATAATGTTGCAGGTTAGTTTGACTGAACTCATGGTTTCTTCATCCAATTAAGTGGTGTTCATGGTTGTGCAAGTCTCAGCAGTTTTGTGGCCAGAAGCTCTAGGTTACTTAATTTTTGTATCATGTAAATATTAATTACCAGCAGTTAACTTCTGAAACAGCTCATAAGAATGCCGAGATTGTTCCCTTAATGTACAAGATGATAAGGCTCCTAGTGCTTTTTGTACTTATTGTCCTGGGTTGACTTCTATTTACATCTGACTGTAAACGACAAGAATAGATACAGCAGATCAAATAAATATTTTACATTTAATAAAATTAGTATTAACAGGGAATATTGTCATTCTTGATTCTGCACTATGGGATGGGAAAAATAAGTCATGATACAGAAATGAAAAACAAGCCTAGGATAATATACATCCATTTCTTGATGTCTCTTTTCGTTGGATTGACTCAATAAGTTCCCATAAGAAGCAATCCAACAGCTGTGACGATAATCGTCGAGGGGAATCCGAATCGCAAATGAGTGAGAAAAGAGAGATTGTACCCGAAAGATTGAGATCGGCGAGCCTGTTCACACACTATAAGATTTGCGGCTGATCCCAGAAGTGACAAGTTCCCAGCAACCGTGCTTACCCATGCCAATATCAGCCATGCTCTGGTCTCCTGATCGGGAGAGATTTCTGCAGCGGAGGCTGCCACCCGAGCTCCTAGCAATAGAACTGAAGCAAGCATGGTCAGATAATGCGTACGAAGAAAAATATTAAGCAAATTGTTGCTATCCATCATTTCCTACTAAAAATGAGAAAGCAGCAAAAGGACGCACATTAACTTCGAGCCTGGACAATTTTTGGGAAGAACTGCTTTATATGTTCACGCAAAACAATGAGAAAAAGAATGCTAAATTTTGGTGCAGAAAAAGAAAAGATAGGTTTCTAAAAATACCAGCTTTTTAGAATTCACAGCAGCCATCACTGTGGAATGTGGGGTACATTGGACAACATGCTCTCACAGTGACAGCATTTAAGCCACAAACCAAACCAATGCGATGACAATGACATCTCCTGAAGATAGATCGCATTGTACAGGCTTTCAGGTTTTAAACATGAGAGTACTCGAGTGGCCTCAGTCAACAATACATGATGTACTAATTTTAGCATCCAATCCTTCGCTAATCCTACATTCACTGACAATTGTGCATTTAATCAAAGGAATCTTGCTCAGGTGTACTCCCGGTCGTGTTAAGGAACTTTTCTTTTTAACTTAACCAACCTAGGAATGAGCACAAAATCTCACTTACGAAGCCTAAAAAACAACCGGAGATCCATTCTTTGGGTCTTCTCTTTCTTCGTGACTGATTATAACTAAAAATCTGCTGTCTTAATGTCGACTTATTCCCTTCTCATAATTGTTCAGTTTATCTGAAAAGATATATGTACATGATCTAGGTGGGCACGAAGTGGCACGGCATGGAACCTACAAATCCCTATCGAGTGCCATTAACTAAAAGAGACTGAGTTAACTCACCAGTTGGTACGTTGGAGGCAACATTGGAAAGAAAAAGAATCACAATGGCGAGCACTGCAGTCCCAGTAGCACTATCAATCCGGGCATAGGGCTCCATGTAGTCCCATAAAGCACTTGGAATGCCTGTTTTGTTAAAGCCATCCACAGTGATGAACATCCCGCAGAAGAATATCAATAATGAATAGGAAACCTGGTTTTCATTCAAAGATGTATCAGATAAATGAACGTGTCCTGATCAGAAGAAATCAACCGAAGAGAAATAGTAGCCAGAATAAAGAAACAGTGAGCCAACTGCATGTTGAACAAAGCAGATAGCAAAAGATACCGCATAGTGTGGTAAAATTTAATTTCGATATTTGCAAAAGAACTTACCTTCTCCAGACAGGGACGCGCATCCTTGAAATCAAGTACCATTAGTGCAAGAGCAGCACTAATCGCAGACCAAGACATGTTTACACCCATCAGAAGGGAAATGAGCATTCCCAGAGTCACGAGATAGACACATCCATTCCAAAGAAGCACCTTCCACCCCTCCAATGGAGCTTCCTTTTCATCTGAGTAGTGGAAAGAAAATCCATCCTTCGTCCCGTTCATTAGGTAACCGCTCCTATCGTGTATCTTTGAAGATAGATGAGCTTCCTCCTTCCTGGGAGAAGCTCCATGATCACCAGCTAAGTCCTTTGTTCCATTTGATTCCATTTTTGACTCAGCCTTTCCACCTAGGCCTGAGTATATGTCAGATTCACTTGAAGTAATTCTATATCTCAGAGTGTCTCCATGTCCATCGCCATTTGTTGACGAGCATAGCACAATAGAATCAATCGCTGCACGGCAATCCAGTGAACTTTTATGGGACATCGTTGCAGGAGAGAAACGATGAGAGGTGCCATACGGCTGACCAATTCCATCGGCTGTGGCTATGAAGGCCACTTCCACATCCTTCTCATTGGACAACAACTTCCAGTAGAACACGAGAAGAATTCCAGCATTGACAAATACCCCGAAAAGCATTGCAGGAAGGACACCCATCAAGAACTTCCCAAATGAAATCTTACTCTGGACAGCTATAACTAAATTCTGGGGATTACCGATCGGAGTCGTGGAAGAGCCAATGTTAGCACTGGAAGCTAGCGCCAGAAGGAACGGCTGCGGCGGTAGATTGTTCTGCCGTGCGATTTTTAGGATGAACTCGGTGAGGACGACGCAGCAAGTGTCGTTTGTGAAAAGAGCACTGGAAACAGCCGAGATGAGGCAAACTCGGAACAGCAAGTCCTTGCCTCCCCTGCTCTTCCAGGAGAGCAGCTTCCCCAAATATTTGAACATGTCGGCTCTTTCGAGGAACACACTGACGACCATGGTGCCAAAGAGGAGGCCAAGGATTGGGAGGTCCACTGCAGCATAGGCTTCCTCCGGTGATGTGACCCGGAACATGACCATGAGCATGGCGCCGAGGAGAGACCCGGCAGTTCTCCCAATCGGGAGGAAGGGGACCGCGGGGAAGACGGCCAGGATCCAAAAGATCCCAAAAGCGAGGGATCCCAATACAACCTTCTCAGTGGGGGCCAATGCCATATTGGAGAACTTTGATCTCTAGAGCACAGCACAGAATTGACCAAGAATGCAAACGGGCTGGAGCTTTCTTGCGACCCTTGGAACTGGAAAAGCTTCGACAAACAAAAAAAAAATCAGGTCTTTCACGATTCAAAAGGCAAATTTTTGCACGAAAACAGATGATTTCTCAACTATCTCATACCCAACGAGATCGCAGCCTTGAAGAAACAACAAGAAAACCTAGAAACCAGAAGAACAGTGACGGCAAAAACCGCAACGGATCAAGAAACAGGATCGTTCATCACGGAAAAAAACTCATCTGTGAGGACCGCGGCTAGAAAAAGAAGGCGATCATTGCTGAATCAAACAGATAGGCGAGGGGATTAAAATGAATTCTTACCCAGAATAGTCCACATGGGCATTGAGTGCACGGAGTTGTCTCGTGTTGCTGGCATGTGCCCCACATGGAAGCTGCGGCCGCCAATAGAAGAATTCCTGTGGGGTTGCCGTCGCAGTGCATCATTTGGGCTCATTTGAATGAATGGTTCCGGTGAACAGTACTCGCAATTATTCCATTTGGGTGGTTGATCTTGATTGATCTTAATCTTATCTCTCCGGCTGCGCTGACATCGTCAACCAACAACGACGTTGGAGCTCATCTCCGGCAGGAGTTCATTCATCTGCAACATCAAACATAATAAGAATAAACTGCTGTTCCAATTAGTTATGAGTTGATGTCACTGTAAGCATCCAACTCATAGAGAAATCAAATGCAAATTTAATAACTGGAAAGGAAAACCAAAGGAAAATTAGGGATTTTTAGATTTCTAAACCCGAGTAGGATTGAATCGACATCAATTGTTTTTACTCTCTCAAAATTCTTCTGCCATGATTGCTCTGAGACAATTCTCCTCCGATTAGATTGGATCACATCAGATCGAGAAGTTTGTTGTTTGGTTCAAAATTTACTTCTGGGCGATGATGATACAAGTTTCGATTAAATTCTCAGGTTAAATGTTTTCAAACTCCGCTTCAGCTACCAATTTTACAGAGTGCGAGAGTAACATTTACCGTAACTACCGTTACAGAAAGAGATCGTTACCGTAACGTTACGTTATTTCGGAATCGTTGTCTTCACTGGCGCACGAGAATCCGTTATTAGTACGCAGGGAGCGATATAAAATTTACCGGTACTGACATAATAAACCGTAACGCCCGTTATCCCAAACCAGATCCCGAACTCCATATCGTTAAGCAGCCAATGGGCGAAGCGCTCAGCCTTGCGGCATCTCGTTGTGGCCTTCGCTCCACTCTTCACTGTTCGCTCCTCCTATTGCTCGCTCTCGTTTTCCGGCCGCCATGGGCGCCGCGACGCTCCTCCCCGGCCTCTGCTGCTGCTGCTCGTCGTCCTCGTCCCCCTCCTCTTCCCAGCCGGCGAAGACGGTGGCGCTCTTCAGCTTCCCTCCCCCTCTTTCTAGGGTTTATCCCAAAAGCTCATCTTTGTTTTGTGGCCGTCGGTCGATCCCCGGAGATAGCCTCGGCTCCCTGCCGTTGTGGAGTGGGCTGAGGCAGCTCGGTTCGCCTGTATCCCTCCGGAACTTCTGCCGCAAAGGTCACATCCTCTTCCTCGGGTTCTTGTCATCCAAATTCTGGCTTGGGATCCGAGGCTGCTCGATGCTTTAGCTACCCGTGAAAGTAGGCATATAGTAGTTTGCTTCATGTCGAATCAGAAAAAGATCGAGTCCATTCTTAGTTTGTATTCTTAACAATATCCATGAGTATTGCCTGGATTTTTTTTAATTAAATCATTAACCAAATTAATTCCTTTTTTGAAAAATATTACATGCTTTGTCGAATGCTTATCCTAGTTGTATAATTTAATTATCCTTTTGTGCATTTGTTTGAATCTTCCATAGTATAGGCAGTTCTAGTTCCCCAATTTTTCCCCATCTTCGTGCTTATGTTTAAGATACTAAGTGGAGTTAAGTTTTGTGTATACTCAAGTCAGTAAGTCACTAGTTCTGAGAGTTCAGCTCATTGCCTTCTGATTGTGTTTATACTTTATTGTTTCGTAAATTGTTGTCATAGCTTATCTGTGTAGTTCACATGCATATCTGAACCTTTCCATAATACTCTAGTAATTGAGATGTATATTTGAACTTTCTTTTACTTGTACTGCAGATAAGAAGGGGAAATGTCGTGGTAAAATTGTTTATGCTTCTTTATTTGGAGTTGGGGCCCCTGAAGCTTTGGTGATTGGAGTGGTGGCTTTGCTAGTATTTGGTCCCAAAGGTCTAGCTGAGGCAAGTTTCTTTGTTGAAAGAGGAGATTTTGAATTCATTAGATACGACATAATCAATCATCATCGTGTTTTCTGTAAATTACAAAGAGGTACAAATAGATAGGGGCGAAGCCTATCTGTAGTTGTGGACAGTGTGCTCTGCAATTATACTTAATATGAGGGTGGATTCCAAATCTACCCTCTAATTACTCCAAACCAAGCTAGGCCTATATGTAGACTACGCTTGTGGCAATGCATGATTTTACCTAGAAAACATAAGCTACTGCAAATTCTCACAATTCTTTTCACGAAGTGGGTGTTTATTGGTCCAAGCACTCCAACCAATGTTCTCTTGTGATTTATGTGCTGATTGATGAATATGTTGAAGTTTATTCTTTCTCAATAGTGCAGGGATAAGAATGGGAAATAAAATTTTCATTAAACTTTTATCAAATTGTTGACTTTTCAAAAATAGATGAACGAAGGGGATCCAGAAATCTATATAGATCTTGCATCTTTGTTAAGTTCATTTTCTTTATCGATGATCAGGTGTGACTTCTCTACCCTTATATACTTTCTTTTCAGGAACTCTTTTGTTAACTCTACTTTGTTGGCACATGCCCGAACTTTGCTCATTACTTAAAATACAAATGCGGGACAAACACTTAATCTACCTTTTGAAAAATCTTAGGGGCTAATTTTGGCCAATTATTGTTTTTGCTGGAGAAAAGCTCAGAGTATTGTATTTCTTGCAAAAGAAGATGCACTCAAATGTCACAATACCAACTTTCTTTGTTTTTATTTTTGACCTAATATTTTGGCAAAAGGCAAGTTCCTTATCACTTCTCAATCAAGTTACTATTTTGCAGGTTGCACGTAATTTGGGAAAGACTTTACGTGCTTTCCAGCCAACAATTAGGGAACTTCAGGTTTGCTGAATTTGTAGTATATGTTTATGTTATTCCATCGTTATGGATTTATGGAAAGAAAGTTGACAGGATGTTGTTAGAAGAATGAAAGTTTTAGAAGATCATTAGAAAAAGAAGGTGCTTCCAATTAAGCTGCAATTATCAATAAACGTTTCTTTTCCTTATGCTGTAGGAAGTATCAAGAGAATTCAAGACCACACTTGAGCGCGAAATTGGAATTGATGAAATTGCATCTTCTACAAATTACATTAATAAATCTGCCTTATATGCTGATGAAAAGAAAGAAACTACCGTAGATCCAAGTAAGTTCTCCAGGATTAAAACTGAGCATATGACAAACATGCACTGTTTAGACTTGACATGCAATTGTGTATCTTATGTTTAGTTACGGTGCTCTCTACTCTTCCATGAGATTTTACAAAATTTTATCTGAGCCATCCTACCTCTGAAATGAAGTTTTTTGCTTGAACTTGACCTCATCACAAAATTATAGTATTTAGTCTGCACCTGCAGATGGCAAGCCTTCAACTGAACCGTATACTAGTGAAGAATTACTGAAGGTCACAGAAGAGCAGCTGACTGTCTCTGCAGCAACCACATCTCAAACTGAGGTAGCAACACCTGAACAACGGCCACTAGGTTAGATATCTCTTTTTTTTTTAAGCTCACTTCTTCTATTTGTTTGTTCAAATTTTTGAGATTTCCAAATTCATAATGCAGAATCCACCTCAGAAACTTTAGCAGCAACAACTTCCACAGATACAAGCACAGGCGCAAACAGAACGCAAGCTGATGCCCAGGTCCAATCATCCGAGAAGTCTGAGAACCAGACATAATAATGATACAGCACAATGAGAGCATGTCAGTTCATGCACCTTGTATAAATGATTTGAGCTCCGTCTTCCGAAGAGGGACATTTGTGGACTGATTCTTTTTACGGGATTTTTTCTGATCTTTCAGATTACTGATAAAAGCTTATTTTCCCAACCAAGCAACAGCTAAAGCTACAGAACATTATGTAGTTGCTTGCCTGCCTTGCATGATTGCACCCATGAAAGGCCAGATATGTCATTTGCATGATTAAACATGAAAGGTCAGTGCTCCACTAAAAACGCATGCACATCACCTGCTTGTCGAAATGCCGCAGCCAAACTTGCTCTGCTAAAAACGCATGCAGGTCGGCAGAATCCCATTCAACCAGCAGATCAAGAACTTCGAATCGACCCTCGACCAGATCACCGATGACTTGGGAGCCGATGCAGTCGCCCGACGCCGTCGCTCACTGCATCTTCTACTTGGGGATAGGCAGCAACGACTACTCCAACGACTACCTGATGCCGAACTAGAACACCAGGAACCAGTTCACCGGAGAACAGTTCGCCGATCTCCTGGTCCAGCAGTATTCTCGTCAGCTCATGGCAAGTCGTCGTCGTCGTCGTCGATGTATTTGTTAGTTAAAGGCGATGAGCCGATCAAAAGAATGTCGATTGATTCAGATCCATCCATGTGGTGCATCCCCAACATGCTCCCAGCGATCCCTCCGGCCGCTGCTCGCCGGAGGTTGAGGAGCTCGTGATGCCCTTCAACCGCAGGATCAGGGCGATGGTGGACGCCCTCAACGCGAAGCTTCCTCGCGCGAAGCTCGTCTATGTCGATATCCACTGAATGATGTGGGACATCCTCCATCGCCCCGGAGCATACGGTAATCAGTTCGGAGTTCTTCACAATTGGGCCAAGGGACTTGTTTGACCGTAACAGCAACCGGATCCGCAGCCGCGGGCGGTAAAATTTTCGGGACGACGGCGCAAGAAACTGGCGGATCGAACGTTCTGATCTGGACGAAGGCCGCAGCACCATCCGGCATAGTCATATCCATCGACTCGAGGTTGGCCGGCGCTGGCGGGTAGCGGACCCAGAACGACGACGGCGCTGGTGGCCCGCCGACGTCGACGCGCCCCGCGGAGCGATTCTCGGCGTCCCGGAACAGCTTCACCTCCGAGTCGGAGCAGAGGATGCTCCCAAGGTCGGTTATCGGAGCGACGAACTCGGAGAAGGGAGGGAGGCTCCCGGCGAACGGAGCAGGGAGACCGACCTCCGTGTTAGGTAGGCGATTCTGCGAACCTTCGTCGGCTTCATCATCAGGCTCGTTGATATCGTTGGGATCATCCATTACGACGACGACGACGACGACGACGGAGGAAGTAACGAAGGAAGGATATTGATATGGAAGAACTGCTCCACGGTATATATGGGGCCCTGCCGGAGACGTCCATCCATCTCAGAAGGAGGAGAGAGAGGGAGCGGCGGCTGCCTCCGATTCCTGCAATTGCAGAAGATCTTTAGCAGGCGAATCAGAGGACGGACGCCGTAGAGAGGCAGGTGAAGACCGGAGCGTTTGACTGCTGTAACTGCTGCAGCTCACATATATATATATATATACACACACGCTGCAGATAATTAATTAAGCTATCTCGGTGCACCAATCTCCCTCTATACACCGACGAGCAGAGAATTAATTAAGCTGTCTCGGTTCATCAATCTCCCTCTATACACCGACGAGCAGTTCTTTGGATCGTATAACAAACAAACCACCGCTAACGTTTAAAGTAAGATCCCTTTAAATTTCAGGGACTATAAATTTTAACCACGCTCTGTAACTGAAGAAATAGAAATGTCTGAAGGTAACAAAACGTGTGCCCAATAAAAAAAATAAAAACAAAGAAACAAAAACAATATGTGCGTAGCATAAATTCAGTAAAATAGTGATGTCCATCGTCCTGTATATGCCAATAAGAGTAGGATGGTAAATTTACTAGCATCATTATATCACAAAGAAAATGTTCCATTATATTCAAAAACAATCTAAGAATGAAAAATACATAATTCTCTGTAAACGACACTAGCATCTAGTAACAAAATTCTCTATAAAAAATTTACATAATTGTATTCTATGTATCATCAATATAGATATATTTAACAAGGGCAAACACAATCTCCTGCCCTTCCTTTTCCACGGGGCAATTTCTTTGAAGCAGCATCTTCAACGTCCTTCTGTTGGTAGTAGTGAGGTGCAATTTCTACCAACCACTCGGGTTTCAGTTCTGTGACCTGTCTCATGTATTCCTTGGTAGTAAGAACAAGTTCATGGTAGATGACCCGACGTGGCAGCACCTCAGCTAGGCCAGAGCTTGGATGGATGTACACTGTCTGAGGATTTTTGAGAGTTGTGTAGGCACCAGTCTTTTGCAGCTTTGCTGAATGGTGGAAGAAACCTGATGCTATGGCTTTCTTTACCGCATCCAGGTCGTTTAAGCTAGAAGTTAGTTCTATCTCAACCCTTTCTAAGAGCCCTTCCAGTTGATCTCTGATATCTCTAGCACGTTTCATGCTGCGGACCTGGATATAATTCTCATAGCACCACTGAGTCGAGTAGTTGGTTTCCCTCCATGAATTATATACATTAAGCAAAGCGACATGGTCCCCAACATTGCCGGTGTGGAAATTCATCCTTGCATTATCTGCATGCACTTGTTTATCCTTAGGACGATAAAATATTGAATTACCAACAGACAGCATTGCAGCAATGGATATAGCCTCTTCAGAGCACTTGTACCTTTCTGAAGCAACTATCACTTTGGAGAGCATAGGATCGAGTGGAAATTCTGCCATCCTCCTTCCAGTCTTTGTCAATTCACCTCTGCTGTTCAGTGCATTAAGAGCGTAGAGTTGTTCGAGAGCCTTTAGTAATGCTTCTGAGGGTGGAGGATCCATGAAGTCAAAATTAACCAGATCATTGATGCCAAGACTCTTCAGTGAAAGCACAACATTAGCAAGGGAAGTTCTCTGTATTTCTGGTGCAGTGCTTTCTTCAAGATCATTCTGATAATTATAAGCAGTATAAAGACGAAAACACATTCCAGGCCCAGTACGTCCAGACCTTCCAGCCCTTTGATTTGCCGATGCTTTTGAAATTGGATTCACCAACAGTGACTCCATACCAGTTCGGGGATTATAGGACTTTATCTTACAAAATCCAGGATCAACCACATACTTTATCCCATCAATCGTCAGTGATGTTTCGGCTATGTTTGTAGCCAAGACTACTTTGCGAGCACCTTCTGGAGTGGGTTCAAATATTTTTGCTTGGAGCTCGGTTGGAAGGTTTGCATAGATGGGGCATATTATCAGTTCTGCGATCTTAGTACCTAAACCCCTTGTCCTGTGTTTAAGTATTTCATCAATTGTTTCAATTTCCTCCTGACCGGTGAGGAAAACAAGAATATCCCCAGGTGGTTGAGTCGCATGTATCTGGAGAACCGTAACGATGGCAGCATCAATATAATCTGCTTCTGGTGCTTTTGTGAAGTGTATCGAAACAGGATAACGTCTCCCTGGTATTTTGAAAATTGGAGCCGAATCGAAGTAATCACTGAACTTCTCAGCATCAAGCGTTGCACTTGATATAAGAAGCTTAAGATCTTTCCGAAAACGAGCTATATCTTTTACTAAGCCAAACAGGATGTCTGTAGACAGTGTCCTCTCATGTGCCTCATCCACCATGATAACACTATAGCTAGCCAAGTCAGGTTCACTAAGAAATTCACGGAGCAGCATTCCATCAGTCATATATTTGAGGATAGTCTTCTCGGATGTGCAATCTTCAAAACGGATGGAATAGCCAACCTCATGTCCAAGCTTGACACCCATCTCCTCAGAAACCCTTCCAGCTACACTCATAGCTGCAACACGGCGTGGCTGTGTACAACCAACCAGCCCTCGTTTTGTGTATCCGGCCTCATGTAAGTATTGTGGTATCTGCGTTGTTTTGCCAGAACCTGTTTCTCCAACAATGACAAGAACCTGATGGTCCTCAACAGCTTTAAGCAATTCTTCCCGGTAAGGATAGATTGGCAGTGTCTCTCTGTCTTCTTGAAGTTTTTGCAGTGCAGTTTTTGCAGGTGAATCATGATCCGCAGTAGTCATAACTTCTTCATAATTCTCACCATCCATAATAGACTCCTTGATGAAATCAATTCCATCTTCAAAGACAAACTCGTAGTCAGCAGAAGCTTGCCTTCTGTCCCTGGAACCATAATGCAAACTTGCCTTTCCACTTTGATAATTTTCCCATGCTTCCTGTTCAGCAAAAGGGTCCATCTTTTCTCCAGCACCAGTATCCCTGTATCGCTGCACAGCTGCAGCAAATCTTTTCTCTTGATTGACAGCTCCTTCTTGATCATATTCCTCAGGCATCCTATACTCATTGATGCTGTCGGCATCCTCCAAACGCTCTGATGCGAGCTCATAAATTTTCTTCTTGTACCTGAGTTCACGTTCTTCTGCTTCGGTCAACTTTACACCCTCAAAAATATAATTGTGGTCAATAATCTCATCCCTAAGCTCCAGAAGCTTCTGGTCCCTCCTTTTCTGCAAATATACTTGCCTCGAAACTTTCCTTAGTTCTGAAGTATCATCATCATCAAGAGCCTTAGACCTCCGAATCTGCTCCTCTTCCTCCTTCTTGGTCGACTTTGACTCTGTCAATTTTCGAGTTCCAGCTGCATCTCTCTCCCTGATATTCCTCTCCAGTCGTGCTCTTTCTTCTTGATCACGCCTCCTCTCTTCTTCTGACTCGACTTCATCAACCCTTGATGAACGACTTCGAACACGTCTTTGGTCTGCTTCATGTCTGATGACCTCATCATCTTCACCATCAGCAATCTCACTCTTCTTTCTAAAACGCTTCCGCTGAGAACCCACTTTCCCCATCTGAGAAGATGCATTGTTGTCTACAACCTCGTCGTCGTCATCCAGAAGTCCATAGCTACTTTGTTTCCTTGCAAATTGGGCTGCTTCTTTCTCAGCTTTCTGATAATTACTAGGAGCAGTGTGTTTATGAGGAACCTTAGCATATATCTCTTCAGCAAAGGAGCGAGTTTCTGTACATTGCGGACACCCATGGTCTACAAGCTTACGCATGAGATCAGCAGGTGAAGGTGATTCTTTAGATAATCGAACGACATATTGCACGAGTAGGTTGTGAGAGTACCCCATCAGCGACATCAGCTCATCCGAGACCCACTTCCTGATGTAGCCTTCATCCGCCATCTTCTTCAGGTTGAGCGAAGATTACGGCGCAGGGACGACGCCTGCAGCCAGCGAGCGGAGAAGGGAGTGTCGGGAGGAGATGCTTGAGCCGCTGAACCCCAGCCAGAGGGACCGAACAGGGCAGCGGTCAGTCAGAGGAAATCAAGAATCTCCGCGAGCAGGAGGTGCTCCTTCTCGGGAGTGCAGAGCAGGCCGAGGAAGGCGGTGCCGCAATTGAGGGGGAAGGACTACCGCCCAGGTTTCGGTCGCGCGGTGGGAGGTTGAAGAGGAAAAGCCGGAGAATAGGGTTTTGAAATTTTGAATAAGGGAAAAGGACTATTTATAGTAAAATCAAACCGACCATACATATTTATATAGTGATTAAGTAAACATGTATTTATATATATATTTGCTAACTTTAAGCAAATATATTTATAAAAATATAGATATTTTTTTTACTTCACATATCTATCTGTACAGAGTCCAATTGCGCTGATCAGAGAAATATATTTATATCTTATATGAATATATTCTATTGAGCTTAAAACTGTAGATAATCTATTGAGATATATTTAATACGTAAATTATATTTAAATATATAATTTATATTTTTTCTGTCAGACGTGGTTTAAGGCACCGGATTCAAGTTCGGTAACAGAGGATGGTTCAAATCCCACTTTGTTTTCTTTAATTACACCCTTTTCTACTTTTACCTTTTAATTTGTGCCGCCAAAACAAAACCAAGTCAAGTATACTCAACTCTATTTTTTTCTTTTTTTTTAAAGAAAAACTTCTAGACTTCTGCCCATCCAGACTTTAAACTAATGTCTAAAAATAGTATCATTCTTCATGGGGCTCGTACAAAATTACAATGGATTTAATTTTTTGCAGCACCCAAGCCTGGGTTGTGTGCTACATGTAATCCTACTGTTTCAGCTTCAACAGCTGGGGTATATTCATTCAGATATTAAATCCTGCTCCTCTTCTTTCAGGTCATCGAATACTAATTTTAAAAAAGAAAAAGAATGCTGTTTGTGCGTGTGTGTGTATATATATAATGAAATGCTCAAACTAGCTAATTAAGAAGTTTTGCTGGTTCTCCTTTACTTTAACAAGGAAAAGTTGCTACGGGACCTTCATCAACGTCAACACCTAATTAAACCTCCCTAATCCTCGACTTCAACACTACCTAAAACTACTTAGCCACAGCACATGACTAGGCTTCAGACGCTAACGACAACAGTGAAGAAGAAACACCTAGCTAACTAAAACACCGGCGAAACCAGCAGCCGCAGCGGATCTCATCCCCTTCCTAGTCCTGTAACGAAAACAACAACAAAAATTATAAGAAGCAAATCAGTCGATCCAAATGTACGATATATACATGTAGTTTACCTCTGGCATGAGGATATCCCACAGAGGGCACGGGCACGGTTTCATCCAAAGCGGAGGCTCCACCATGTGGGTCAAGGTGGTGACCGGCGGATCGAAGGTGGTGAGGTACACGGTGGTCTCCCCTTCCGGCGGCACATCGATCGCCACCGTGAAGACGTTGGCAGGCACCGCCGGGCACCGGACCCAGAACGTCGACGGCAGTTCCTCCAAGGTCACCAGACCTGCCACCCTGTGCTCGGCATCCCGGAACATCTGCACGGCGGCTGGCGGCGTGTTGATCGTACCGACATTGGGGGGTGGAGCGACGTACTGAGGAACGGAGGCAGCTGCTCGTGGTTGACGCCGTGCGGGATGTTGTAAGAACCCGTCGTTAACGTCGGCCATCGCGATGGCTAGCGGCTGCAGAGGTCGACGGCGAGGGGTTGGTATGGGATTGAGTTAATGGGTATAGGTTGGGCGCTTTATGTATAGTGGGATGAGAGGGAGAGAGTGGTCGACTACTGCGCCTTCCTGCCATGGCAGAAGATTTCTTGCTGCAGGCGGATCATACCGGCTGGAAGCTGCAGAGAAGCACTTGAAGAGCAGGAACAGGAGGAGGAGGAGGAGGGGTTTGAGGAAGTGATAGCTGAATGCACAGCAAGAGTACCTCAATGTTAACAAATTTGTTCTCTGTCCCTCCTTAATTTTAGCTGCTTGGGGTGGGTGAGAGTTGATTTGATGCTCTGCAGCTGGAGATTTGCTCTTCTGAAGAGGGAGATAATGACGTTCCTTTTGTACACTGATACTTTTCTGATACCTCCGGATTACTGATAAAGTTTAGTGTTGGAGGGTAGGAGGGTTGCTGAAGGTTCAACTTGATAGTGGTTTCGGTCCTCCTTTCCAAGCATTTCGTCGAACGCCCTTCGCACCCACCAATACGTCCCCGAACCATGGCGCCAGGTTCTTCCCTCCCTCGGCGGCTCCGCAGCACCAACACCGTCGAAGAGCCGTCCTCCTGCTCCACCTGGCCATGGGCTTCTTCCTCTAGTGGCCTCCATCAAGTACTTTCTGTTTATTAAATAAGTTGAATAGAGTGTTGTTATCATAGCACTTAGGCTCACCTGAAATTTTGATGATGCCACAACCAAATCTTATAATGGCAAACAGCAATAGGCTTTGCAATTGCCTACTTATGAAATGTTCCTTAGTTTTTGCTATTCATCGAAAGAAGATGGCCCGTGATGTGGCAGACGGCCAAGACATGGCTGAAGTAAATAGAACAATTCCTAGCTCTGTCGAAGGTGACATAATGTCGACTCAAAAATCTACTTTTTGTGTGTTTTTGCTAACACCCAACAGTCTAAGAGAGTATGTCTTTCCTCAGGGGAACTTCTCTAATTGCTCAGAGATGTCAGCTTCTGGTATATTGGGCTTTTCCTTTCAGCGCTTTATTTAAACATCATCATTATGTCAACAATTCCGTAAATCCTCATCCAATCCCAGCAGCCTTCTTAGGCTGCAATTCTTGTCCTGGTCCACCATCATCTTGTGGCAATCGGTGGATCTCAAGAGAATTCAGCGGAAACTGGTTGGAAAATCTAGACCCCTAATTGCCTTTACACCAGTAGAGATAGTCAGCTAAGGAGAATGTGTAATGCGCTAAAATTACTCTAATCTCAGTTGGCACCTAGAAAGAAAATGAAGCCAGATAGAGGAAGGAGAGAAACATCTGTAAGAGGACATTAATTTTCAGAGTATAATTGCTGTTGTGGCAGATACTTGATTAAATTGAAAACTCATTCTTATTTGCATATAAACCTTCCACTGCTTGACTACAGGCTCCAACTTCCAAATTATAATTTTTTGCAACATAAATGGAAGTACATTGCGCATTTGAGTGCCATTGGAAATTACTTATCATTCAAAATTTTTGGAAGAAGTCCTCAGCAATGGTATAAGAGTACCCTAAAAATATAGATGTTTAGATTTGGTGTTCTCTACTCTTCCATGAGATTATTACAAAATTTTATCTGAGCCATGCTACCTCTGAAATGAAGTTTTCTGCTTGAACTTGACCTCATCACGAAATTATAGTATTTAGTCTGCACCTGCAGATGGCAAGCCTTCAACTGAACCGCATACCAGTGAAGAACTAGTGAAGGTCAGAGAAGCGCGTCTGGCTGCCTCTGCAGCAGCCACAACTCAAACTGAGGCAGCAGCACCTGAACAACAGCCACTAGGTTAGATATCTCTTGTTTTTTTAAGCTCACTTCTATTGTTTGTTCAAACTTTTGAGATTTGCAAATTCATAATGCAGAATCCACCTCAGAAACTTTAGCAGAAACTACTTCCACAGATACAAGCACAGGCGCAAACAGAACGCAAGCTGATGCCCAGGTCCAATCATCCGAGAAGGCTGAGAACGAGACATAATAATGATACAGCACAATTAGGTCGTTCTGGTGCGGCATGTCATGTCAGTTCATGCACCTTGTATAAATGATTTGAGCTCCATCTTATGAAGAGGGACATTTTGTAGACTGATTCTTTTTACGGGATGCTTTCTGATACTTTCAGATTACTGATAAAAGCTTATTTTCCCAACCAAGCAACAGCTAAAGCTACAGAACATTATGTAGTTGCTTGCTTGCCATGAATGATTACGCACATGAAAGGCCAGATATGTCATATGCATGATTACACACGAAAGGTCAACAATTTGAGGTAAACTCTTTAAGTTTGGATATAAGGATCAGATAGGATTGGTTTGGATTGTTCATCTTGTTCCAAGTACTAGGGCGTACATATAACCTATCAGATGCAACAAACAGAACCTCCTCTTCTAGGATCAAGTTCATTTCTGTTCATATAGGATCTGAGATCCCTTTTTCTCCAAAGTTAAATTCCAAGACGTTATCTTATTTAGTCATGCAGCTTTACATGACGATTTTTGCAAGATCTGGGACCTGCTGAAGCTCATGTATGCATATATACTGCAGAGAATTAATTTAGCAGTCTCGGTTCATCAATCTCTCATGAAGGAGAACAGTTCTACAAATTTGTCTGCGCGCTCCGCAAAGGATCAAATCGACTCTCACCAACCCCACGGCTATCTCCTCTTCTGCTGCGACTCCTCGATCCCCGGTCCTCTCTTCGTCTTCCTGTTGCTGTTGTTGTTCCTCGTACTGGTCAACTGCTTCTCTGTATATAGTCTTGTTCCTCTTCACCCTTCAGCTGCTTGCTCCGGCGTCCTGATCCGGTTTAATTTGCATGATTCGGCTGTTTGAAATCTCCTGCCGTACGTGGCAGTAATTATATACTGCCGGTATATGATTAGTGCAGCATTCGCTCTCGCTGTGGGATTGTTTTTATTTAATTAAATTTCACACGTAAGAAAGAGAGATATTTGTAGATTATATTATAGCTACGTAACGGTCAAGCCTTGGACATCAAAGTCAGGATGGCCGAGTGGTCTAAGGCGCCAGACTCAAGTTCTGGTTCTCGTGAGAGAGCGTGGGTTCAAATCCCACTTCTGACATATTTTTCATTCGTTTTCCAAACTTTTTTCATTTGGGCCGCCGAAACAGCCGAATGCTTTCACATTTTATTTTGGGCCGCCTAAGCAAAACCAAGTAAAATATACTCTACTCTCTTTTTTCTTTTTCTTTTTCTTTTTTAAAAAAAGAGAAACTTGTAGATTTCTGCCCGTCCAGACTTTAAACCAATCTCTTCGAATATTATCATTCTTCATGGAGCTCGTACAAAATCACAGTGGATAAAAAACTTGTTTTCTTTTTTGCAGCATCCAGGTCTGGGTTGCGTGATACATGAAATCCTACTGCTTCAACTTCACCCAGTTCGCAACAGGGGTATACTCATTCAAATATTAATGCCTGCTCCTCTTCTTTCAGGATATGAAATGCTCGTTTTAAAAAAGAAAGAGAAAGCTGTTTTTGTGTTTGTACGTGTGTGTGTATATAATGAATGCTCAAACTGGCTAATTAAGCTAAGTAAAGTTTTGCTAGTTCTGCTTTACTTTAACAAGAAAGAGTTGCTACATGACCTTCATCAACATCATCACCTAATTAAACCTCCCTAATCCTCAACTTTAATACTACTTAAAACTACTTAGCCATAACACAAGGCTTAAGACGCCAACGACAACAGAGATTAACTATAACAAAAACCACCACCAGCAGCGGCGGCGGATCGCATTCCCTTCCTATTCCTGTAACGAAAACAGCAACAAAAATGATAAAAAGCAAAGCAATCGATCCAAATGTACAATATATATATGTATGTATGTATACCTCTCGCATGAGGACATCCCACAGAGGGCATGGGCATGGTTTCATCCACAGCGGAGGCTCCGCCATGCTGGTAACGGTGGTGACCGGCGGATTGAACGTGGTGAGGTTCACCGTGGTCTGCCCTTCTGGCGGCACATTGATCACCACCCTGGAGACGTTGGCAGGCACCGCCGGGTACCGGACCCAGAACGTCGACGGTAAATCCTCCAAGGTCACCCGCCCTGCCACCCTGTGCTCGGCATCCCGGAACATCTGCACAGTGGCTCGCGGCATGGTGATCGTTCCGAGGTTGGAGAATGGAGCGACGTACTCGAGGAACGGAGGCGGCTGCTCGTGGTTGATGCCGTGCGCGATGTTGTAAGAACCGTCGTTAACGTCGGCCATCGCGATCACTAGCGGCTGCAGAGGTAGACGGCGAGGGGTTGATATGGGATTGAGTTAATGGGTATAGGTTGAGCGCTTCATATATAGATGGAGGAGAGAGAGAGAGAGAGGGTGGTCGACTACTGCTCCTTCCTGCCATGGCAGAAGTTTCTTGCTGCAGGCGGATCATACAGGCTGGAAGCTGCAGAGAAGCAGTTGAAGAGTAGGAGGAAGGGTTTGAGGAAGAGATAGCACAGCAAGAGTACCTCAACGTCTCTGTCCCTCCTTAATTTTAGCTGCTTGGGGTTGGTCAGAGTTGATTTGATGCTCTGCAGCTGGAGATTTGGTCTTCTGAAGAGGGAGATAATGAGGTTCCTTTTGTACACTGATTCTTTCCTGATACTTCCGGATTACTGATAAAGTTTAGGGTTGGAGGGTAGGAGGATTGCTGAACGGGTTCAACTTGATAGTAGTTTTGGTCCTCCTTTCCGGTTCAGCGGCTCTTGTCGTTGTTGATTTGTTTCTGCATTTGAGCTTATAGAAGAAAGGATGAATTGCTTTCTTCTGAGCATGAGAGACAATTAAAGGATGACAAACCAACAATAGGTCTAATATATGTGAAAGAACAATTTGATGGTTGGAAAAGAAGTTTGTTTGAAGATATTGCTGACACTCAAATAGGTCTAAAAGAATAATTAAAACTAATACTACATAACAAATATGCTTTTTTGAATTATTCATGAACTTATTTTTATGTAAAAAATGAGGACAAGGTTCGCTTATCGGATTGTTGATCCGATATTTCAAGGTAGGTCATCGTTCGGGTTGGATTGATGAGTTATCGGGTTGACATCATCCGGTAAGAGCGACAGCATAATATTAATAGCACAAAGCGTGGCGGCGGGACCATCGAACATGAATCAAGTTGATGCGCTGCCCTTCTCCTCTCCCAAGCATTTCGTCGAACGCCCTTCGCACCCACCAATACGTCCCCGAACCATGGCGGCAGGTTCTTCCGACCCTCGACGGCTCCGCAGCGCTAACACCGTCGAAGACCCTCCCTCCTGCTCCACACGGCCATGGGCTTCTTTCTCTAGTGGCCTCCATCAAGTCCGCCTCCGCTCGCGGCCGCCTCGCCGAGGCCTTGGCCGCCTTCTCTCTCCTCCGCATCCGCTCCCCGGCGTCCTCCCTCCTCCTCTGCCCCCTCTCTGTCCTCATCTCCTGCTCCGCTGCCGGGAGTGCCATCCTCCCGGGCCAGCAGCTCCACGCCCTCAGTTTTGGTCTCGGCTTCCAAGACCACCCCTTTCTCCTTCCCAAGCTCATCTCCTTCTACGCTGCTGTTGGCCTCCTCTCCGACGCCCACTCCGTGGCCCGAAGCTCGACGGAGAATCGATCGTTGGCATGGAACTTCTTAATGTCTGCGCATGCCCGGTGCTGCCAGTGGAAAGGTGCAATTTTTACCTACAAGCAAATGGTTGATCAGGGCATCCTCGTGGGCCAGTATGCGTACTCGTCTGCCCTGCGGGCTTGTGCCGAGATGTGCGACTTGGGCTTGGGGAGGGAGATACATGCACGCATGGCTGACGATGGTGATAAATTTGATTTGTGCGCTTGGAATTCTTTGGTCGCAATGTATGCCAAGTGCGGTGCGTTGGGCGAGGCGAGGAAACTGTTCGATGGAATGCGCGAGAGAGATGTTATTACTTGGAACACAATGATCTCGGGGTATGTTTCAGTGGGGATGGGGGATGAGGCTTTCGGGCTGCTGAAGTTGATGCCAGTGAACACTGTAATCTGCAATGCTATTGTTACGGGAAATCTGCGGTTGGGAAATTACGAGGAAGCACTAAGATTGATTCACCAGATGGGAGTCAATGGCCCAGATACTAATTATGTGACACTCCTCATCGGTTTGAAGGCATGTTCTAAAGTTGAGTCCCTCAAGATTGGGAAGGAGATTCATGCAGCAGCAATCCGAGTTCACTGTGATGGGCTTGAGAGCATGGGGAATGCTTTGATCACAATGTATTCCAGGTGCAAGCACACGAGCTATGCGTACATTCTATTCAGAAACAATGAGACCCGGACTTTGGTTACTTGGAATGCCATGATTGCAGGGGTTGCTTATGCAGAAAAGGTGGAGGAAGCATATTTACTTTTTCATGAGATGCGTAGCTCTGGCATACAACCAAACTATGTTACGACGATAACCATGCTTTCCTTATGCAATCATTTTATGAACCTCGAACATGGACGACAACTTCACGGCTATGCAACGAAACAGGGGTTTGAAGACCACCTCCCTTTACTGAATTCTCTCATTGGCATCTATTCCAGATCAGGAAGAATGGCAGTTGCCAGAAGGCTTTTCAACATGATGAAGAGCCATGATGTGATTTCTTACACATTGTTGATTGCTGGCTATGGAATGCAGGGGGAAGGAATCACTTCACTGAATCTCTTGCAGCAGATGATTCACAGTGGAATTAAACCAGATTACGTGACAATGGTGGCCGTGCTCTCAGCTTGTAGCCATTCTGGACTTGTAGATGAAGGTCTGCAGCAGTTTGTCAAGATGTTTACTGAACATGGCATTGCACACAGACTGGAGCATTTCTCTTGCATAGTCGATCTATACTGCCGAGCAGGTCTTGTGGTGAAGGCAGAAGAGGTAATCAGCCAAATGCCATTTGAGCCAACCAAAGGAATGTTGGCTACACTTGCAATTGCCTCTCGGTTCCATGGTTACAAAGAGATCGAGGTACGTGCTGCTGACAAGCTTATTAAAATGAAGTTGGCCAAACGGGCCACTAGACTTGGAAAGAAACAGGGCACTTCATCTGGGTTTTGAGCTAAGAAAGGATAGAGCATGTGGCAGATCTACTAGTTTGATATGCACATTCATGGCCGTGAACATATTAAATAAATTAGTTGATCATACAAGAGGTTATCGGCATATACAGGGTTTTGAGGAAGTCTGAATTGTGCTTTCTTAAATAGATTTCTTTTTTGAGATCCACGATGGATTTGCATATCAACAAATTGTAATGTCCTCAACCTACCTAGCTTGTCAGTCAGCTACATCAATCTTTGCAGCCATTAAGAGGTGTGTGACGTCAAATCCCTACTAGTACTATGCCCGCTGCATGATCGTCGAGGGGAATCCGAGTCGCAAATGAGACAAGAGAGATTGTCCCCGAAAGATTGAGATCGACAAACCTGTTCACACACTATAAGTTTTGCGGCTGATCCCAGAAGTGACAAGTTCCCAGCAACAGTGCTTACCCATGCCAATATCAGCCATGCTCTGTTCTCCTGATCAGGAGAGATTTCTGCAGCAGAGGCTGCCAGCCGAGCTCCTAGCAATAGAACTGAAGCAGGCATGGTCAGATTTAGACGCAGATTAGGAAGTTCATTTGCAATCATATAATGTGAACGAAGAAAAATGTTAAGCAAATTGTAGCCATCCATCATTTCCTACTAAAAATGAGAAAGCAGCAAAAGGAGACACATTAACTTGGAGCCTGGGCAACTTTTCGGGAAGAACTGCTTTGTATGTTCACGGCAAACCATGAGAAAAGGAATGCTAAATTTTGGTGCAGAAAAAAAAGATAGGTTTCTAAAAATACCAACTTTTTAGAATTCACAGCAGCCATCACTGTGGAATATGGAGTACAGTGGACAACATGCTCTCACATAGAGCATTTTGTAGGGAACTCAAATGTCGAAGAACGTGCCAGAGAGTGATGAGAAGCAAAATCTGCAATAGTTTTTGACCGACAAGTTATACTCTGCATTAAATGAAGATTAATCCTCTAGTTCCAGCGATGGTGCTTCTCCTTGGTTTTTAAGCTGGTTGTTTTCTTGGGACTTTCTGATCATGTTGCCTTGCACTGCGATCGGCATCATCATACGGGTTTGCTCTTTGATCTCTCTACAAAGCCAAGGCTTTGGTGAGATCAGCTTGTTCATCATCGGGTTCTTCCTCCCGGAGAAATCCTAAGATTATGTGAACAAACCACAAGCTCAGCGTACCGCATTCTCCATCCATTTAAAAGCAAACTTATAACGTGAAATGCTCGAGAAGCTTCCGGATGCCGCCACATCGTTCCCGTGCACGTGGCCTTTCCTACGCCGCCTGCCTTTCCCACGCTGACAATACAACTTGACTAAAATACCCTCCCTGCACATCCTGATATTGAGACCGCTCCAGGGCAATTTAGTCACATCGCGGTAAATGTTTCTACAAAGAGGAGGACCGACCGGAGCCGTCGGCGACGGAAGTGTGGAGGCGCAGACCGAGCAGCTCGCGGAGGGGGGGGTGTAGTTGGAGTTGGATTGAGGGTTGTTGATGGCGTCCTTCTCGGAAGCTCCTCCGGGTGATCCCAAAGTCGGGGAGAAGATCTTCAAGATCAAGTGCGCGCAGTGCCATACCGTCGACAAGGGTGCCGGCCACAAGCAAGGTTGACCTGGGTCTTCCTTTTCGTTACCTTTTCTCTTAGATTCTCGATACGGGATGGTATTTTTGGTAATCACTGTTTCCGATGTTCTTGTGGATCTAAGTTTTTCTTTCTTTTTCTTTTTCTTTTGCTAAGTCTGCAATGGATTTGTCCTGTTCCAAGTGGGCATTTGCATTTTGAATCTTTTTGTGTGATTATGCTCGATGCGTACTTGCTCTGTATCATTCATTGTATTTATTTTTATTCGTTAATTGTACTACTGTATCGTGCTAACAGGACCCAATTTGAATGGCCTTTTTGGGAGACAATCTGGAACAACCCCAGGTTACTCCTACTCTGCTGCTAACAAGAACATGGCTGTGATCTGGGAGGAGTCAACTTTGTATGATTATCTACTTAATCCTAAGAAGGTAGTTTATTTACCCCCTTTTATTATTAAGTTTCTGGATATATAATATTTTTCTTATATTTGAGAGATTGAACCTATGTACACCAATCTAGTGGTTTGTTATATCTTTCTTTTCTGTCCTCATGGCTGGCATGGAATTCTGGTTTGGATACTTAAATATTATATTTTTATTTCTAGTCCGGCATCCACAATAAACTTGCTGAAACTGAAGAGTGGATCCTCAATTCATCATGTTATTTTTGAGATAAATATATGGCTTGATACTTTGTTTCTATGTGAACCAGTCTAGTAGCAATTAATCCATCTTAAAGTAAGTGCAAAACAATAACTTGTTAGGTGGTCAATCCGAATGAGATTGAGGAGCAGTTAGTGGGGAACACGGATCTAGTACTAAAGCCTTCTACATGTCGGTTTATGAGACATGATGCTCAAATGGTCTTGCATTGGACTGCCGTCTAATTAGCAGATGAGAAAGGAAAATAATGTAACAACTCGGCAAAATGATAAGGTTCCTAAACATATTTAGCTAACTTCAAATTTAAATGCTTCAAGGCTTCATGTATCTTGTTATTAAAATTGAAATGAAGATGCCTTCCAAATAACTTTTCAGGCTAAAAAATAATTGAGCTTTGACATGTATATATGTATGCAATGAGTATATATTATTCTCAAATGCTTCGAGTGTATGTCTCTTGACCCGATGCCTTTTATCTCATAACTTTACTCCTAAACATACACACAGTGTTTTTAGTTGAAATATATTATCCTTTTATCTTTAGGGTGCCTTGGGATGGGACTGCACTTCAATATTTAGTACGAATTATAACTAAATTTAGGATGGACTATAGATTCTACTAGTCGAACCTTTCTGATCTACAATAATGTTCCCACAGCTTATGTGCCAACAGGATTTTTTGATGATGTCACTTGTAACAAATTCCATGTTTGTCATCGTTGATGAATACTGCTATATAACTCAATTTCCTTGCATGATTCAAGAACAAGAGCATCCAAATGCATCTTGAACTAGAATGAAACTCATGCTGGAGAGCACAATACTTTTATGTTCATAACTTAAATAGCATTAGATTTTTGACTAATTGCATACAGCCTATGTTCTTTCTCTGATGGTGTTTCTTGTTAATGCAGTATATCCCTGGGACTAAGATGGTTTTCCCTGGCCTGAAGAAACCACAAGAGCGTGCAGATCTCATTGCTTATCTCAAAAAATCCACTTCTTCTTAAAGTGTTTTTCGATTCTGTCGTACTGAAAAAACTTATTCTCAGTCAATAAGGCCACGTCATTGCTCTGCTGGTCACTTCCAATGCGCAGTTTGGTTACAAATATTCTTTGCAAGATGTGTTCATCCCTTGCCAACAACGCGACGCATTTGTTGGTTTCAGCGAACTGCCTTGTTTCTTTGAGTGTACGTATTGTCGGTCACTCGAGTTTAATGACATTAGGGTTGCACTTTGTGCTGTTCCTTTCAGTTCCAAGCTTTATGAGAAGTGCGATATTCTTGGTTTCCATTATCCTGACCGCATGTTAACCGGAAGGAATTAATTTTGTACCTTATTTGAGAAAAAATAAACTATAATTAAAGAATTTATTGCGTACCGCCTTAAAAATTCTAACAATTAGCTATTCTGTTTTAAAGAATATTTAATTAGTTTTATTGATTAATTATTTATTATTGTCAAATTATATTAAGAACTTTATTGATTAATTATTTATTATCGTCGAATTTCCCTATTTTTTAAATATACGCTTTACTCAAATATCTGTATTACTCAGTAAATATCAGTCGTCAATTCTTCCTCACTATTATTTTTTTGTATCTTATCCAACTCTAATTAAAATAATTTATAGTAATCAAGATAAACACCAAAATAATATTATTTTAAAATTGATAATATAATAATAATTATTTTTTTAGTACTTATCAATTTGGGAGTAGTGGAGGAGGACAACAGAATGTTTGTCTCCCACCAAAAATTTTGGATCTCATCCATTCCTTATTTTATCTCAAATCCTTCGGTTTCAAATCCCATCCGTTCATCGGTAGGATTCAACGGTATCCTCTGCGCAAGACTCAAGACTCATATTCGCAATTTTGCTCCATACGCCGTTTATTCTCATCAAGATGCGCGCTGGCATGAGATGGACGGCCACACTGCGGATCGCCGTCCTCGGTAGACTTTTTCAACTGCTCTTCTTCAATTTATCTTTTTTCCCCTTCAATTGATTTCCTCCCTCCCTTCGCTTGCGCGCTCTCCTCCTCTTCCCCGCACCTGCGATCCTGCCGCCATGAAGGGGCACGCCGTCTCCGAAGACTGGGAGATCCTACCCGGAGAGGATCTGAAGCCACCGGAAGTGCCGGGGGACGTTTCCTTTGCGGACGCCATCAAGATCGACTACTTCGCGCTCGCTTGTCGCAAGCCGGGCCAGGAAGAAGCCGCTTTGGCAGGAAGTCCGCACACGGAGGAGGAGGAGGTGGTGGTGGGACATGCCGGCTCCGATAGCCCCTTACGCATTGATGCGGATTCCGACTCTCGGGTCCCGCAAGGATTTCGATCTGGTGGGTCTGAAAACGAGCAGCTCGAAGATGTCGGAGGGTCGGAGATCGCAGAGAGCAGGGAGCTCGAAGGGAGTGGCAGCGAAGTCGAGAAATCTGTCGAAGATGATGATTCTTCTGAGCATGCGAAGGTATCGTCTGTGGAGGTGAGTGATGAGAATGCCGGGTCGGATAAGGTTTTGGCTTGGGGAGGAAAGAGGACATGGGTGGCTTGGCGGAAGCTCCTCTTTGAGTTTGTGGAATTCTACGCTTGCAAGGTGAAGCGACGTTGGGCCGTCTGTGTAGCTGCGGCGATTCTGGGGATTTGGCTGCTCAGGAAGAGAATGTGCAGGGTGTATCAGGCCACACAAAGTCTACCTATGAAGATTAACCTGGATGAAAAGGTAATATTATAGATACTTCTGCAATGGCTATCCACATATCTAAATGAGTTGCAAATATGATAAAACAATAGAGATTTCTAGCTGCTTCTGCAATTTCATATTGGGAACGACGACGACGACGACCAAAAAGAAAAGAAAACTTTGCTATTCCAGGTGCCCCAGACAAGACCTGGTCCATAATTTTATTTGATAAGCTGTTTCATGCTGTATTCATGCTTTTACTGATGGCTGGATGGCTGGTACTAAAGAAGTGGCACTAAGTAATTGATAAATGAAATCTTTGCAAAAGATGTGGCACAAAAAGTAATTTTTATTTGCTGTTCTATGCTGGCATCAAATTCCTTTGGTATCTTGATATAGAAACCTACGTCATTGAGTTTATTTTTTGTCCTTAGCTATTATATCTCCCAATAGTTAGGGATTTGTCTCTGCACATTTTCTTTTACTGTAACTGTTTTCCTAAATTGCACAAAGTATCTGATATCGTTTATTCTTCAATCACTTAACTTTGTGCTGCACTGGTCAGATTCTAGAACAATACTATTGGACTAGCTTTACCTTGTTGTATGAATCTGCATCCTTGATTCTGTTTACTTCTCAGCCTTTAGCTTTGTTACAATGATTATGAAGCAGCCTGCTTCCCACTTAGAGATCTTGACCTGCATTTAGATAATTCATTCCAGTGAGCTCATTCTTGTGCAGGAAGGATAAGACGGGTTACCTTCTGATCACCTGATTCATGAATCAGAATGACTTGCATGACCTTCTTGAACATTAATATTGCACTAACTTATCCTCTATTTTAGATGTTTTGTCCTCTGAAATGAATTGCATGGGCTTTCTGCTTCCATAATGCCAGTCTTCTATGTGTTGATGGCATGTATTCCAGACTCTACTAATACTGCAATATCTTAAGAAGGGTTGAATGAAAATGTTAGGAAATAATAAACTAACTGTTGCTGGCATGTGGGTCATCGAACCGTTGTTAACTGAATGTACTCCTCTTGCAGAAAGCATCCCTGTTGAAGTCAACAAGTGTGGCACGTCTGAATGAATCGTTCATCACCAAGAAGCGTGTTCCTGCAGCCAGAGCCTCACTCTCATCTGGAACTGTGAACCCGCCGTCCGTGCTGAATCTTGAGTGACATCGCATCTGTAGCAAACTGCTCCCAAAACAATATTCCCTTCGCTCTCATACCTAGGGATAAATTTTGTATAAAGTTTAGTGTTGAAGCTTGCAAGCTATCTCTATTAGGACTGTTTATTTTCTATGAGCTTGTGTCCATGTACCATTAGTTTTTATATGGTACATTTTCTTATATAGCAAGTATGGTTTATGCTATGGTGATGGTAAGTTATCTACATTATGCAGTAGATTCCAGTGCTGGATACGTAGCAAAAGTGAGCTGTCTAAAGAAATATAAAATTACATAGCTAAGAAAATTGGTGTTTCAACTATTTCAGCTGTTGTGCTATGTTTCAGCTCCTAAGTCTTATATTTTATCTTTTTAATAACAGGTATAACATAAATACCATCCTCTATGATGTTTTATTCAGTCATGTTTTAGAAATCAACAGTGTCAGTTCAAAGCTATATATAATCTAGAAAATCTTGCGAAGTTAAAAAACAGGCAGTGCTGGAGTTGCTACTTGCTAGTTGTTTGCAGCATGCTTTTGGCAAGAACTGGGATCTCATGGCCTTAAATGTTACTAACTTAATCCATATTGACGGTTGTGGCAATGCAAAAACTGCTGGTGTTTAAGGGCTTTTAATCATGTGATTTATAGAAGAGAATTTAAAGCAGAATTAAAAACCTTAAAAGAGAGCATAACTGCGGACGGCAACAAGTGAGATCTAACATGGCAGCTGAAGCATGAATCTGCAGAGGACATTAACTACTTCTGTAGGTGGCAGTAGAAGTATAAGTGTTTAAATAATTAACTGGACACAGCAAAACATCATTGTTGTCACGCCGCAGTGGCCATCCGGCACGAATAGACATCATGCCGACCATGCTTTCTTCTCTCTTTTTAAAAATCATTTCTTCCCTTGGAATCAAAAGCAGCAAAGATTCAAGGCACGCCTTCTGGCACCCATTTCCAGTAGGGTTGGATATGGCATGGTGCAGGCTCAAGCATGTAGGGCCTTAGACTTTGTTGAAGAGCCAATTCCATGAGTGCTGAGGTAGAGGTCCATGACCGGGAATCAAGCATCATGTCCGGATTAGGCTCTCTAAGGTTCCTAGCTGGATAACTTAGAATTTTATCCAACGCAAGACTGTAAGCGCAAAAATCCTAGCTCACAGCAAAAAGATGCAAGGCAGGCAATGATTAATACTTGGTTTTGTTCACCTAAATTGGATCAATAGACCCCACCGAAGGAAGATTTAATTAAGATGCATCCAAGAATCCTAAAACTACGTTGCGTGGTCCATCAATCACTATATCCAACAATGCATATTGTCATGGACTATTTTAAGCTTAATCCATTAGCAAGATGCATGTGGAGAAGGTTAATATTCTTGTCAGAAAAGAATCTCCTCTGACTTCCCAAAGATAATACCCACCTCAAAAACATAAAATTAAGCGGATGACTCATCACAGACAACAGCACCTTTTGTTATTCCCACCACATATGCCCTAATAGTGAGCATATCTTAGAATAAAGCTGGCATCCATGTGCTATGAGCTGGTTGAAGTTGATTTATCTAAATAATTTGGAGGAGGCAGAGTTGTGTTTACCTAGTCCATGCTAAGAGCCTTCATCCTCAATGAAGCCATAGGTCATCTGAAACAAATGATTTCGTTTAGTTCTAAACGCAGCTTAATTTAGTACGAAACATAGTATTATTAATTTGAAAATTACCTTTAATTTGTCACAACATAGTACAAATGATTGTTTCCTCCCTGGCATCTTACAGTTGCAGTTCATTATCCTAATCTCATCCAGTTTGGTACATAAATATCCATCAACCTGAGAAATCAATAACCTAACAACAATCAATGTATCCGTCTAATAGGTTCAAGCAAAGTTTAGAAGGTCCTCTTGTTGTAGAGCTGTCAACAGGCAAACATATTGAAAACCATACTGAGGTTCCAAGTGACTGTTCTAACTACACCAATCACTGCAGATCCAATAATTATTCAAGACTAGAAGAGTATGAATCCAACAAGCATTATTTGCTCTCAAATAATATGTTGATGATATTCACAGATAGTGTCTAGGAAATACAATAGTTACAAATCTGTTGCAAAATCTCAACAATCAGTAGGAAGTAGAATATATATGGAACAAGGTCCCTAATGATCTTCTGTAAACATTTTGGAGCATTGAATAAAGCATTTGTTGACCTGCGACCATCCAGTAGTGAAGATCTTCATTAGGCCACATGAAGAGAAGTTGCCTTGGAGTGGCACTGACTGTCTCTGAGGTTTCAGCTGTAGACGTGCGGCAATTAATTGATAGAAAATCAGAATCCCATTACTGTAGAAGTGAGGTTGAGTAAGGGAGCCAAGGCACTGGGAGCAAACTTTCTTGCGAAGAGGAAACATACAGATGTCGGCCTTGAGTTGTACAGACAAAAGGAGCCATTGTTCCTGATGGACTGGATAAATTCCTTTGTAATACTTGAACCACCGTATCTAGCTGGATGAGGCCCTCCCCTGGACCAATCAACCCAGGTCAAACTCCGATTTGCATTTAGAGCTCCATGGAACATGTTCAGATATGTTGGAATGTAATGCTCATCAGGGTAGCAAGAAGGCTTGCAATATCTCCTGAATAGGGAATAGTACTTGTCCTCTGCAACTATATTTATGGCTAATTCACGGTTGAGCTCGAACCACTCGGAGCCTTTCCTCCACTGGTACAGCATGATGTTGGGAGCCATGCGCTGATTATAACGGCCACGACCTTGTTTTGAATCCTCATCATAGGATTCAACAAAGCTGTGTGCAGAGTTTATGACGTACTCATAGACGGTAGGAAAATTATATACTGGAATGCAGCTCTCTGATAGAAGAACAAAACGTTCGTTGGAGAAATCCAACAAAGCATTGGCCAAGAGACGCTTCTCAGCATCTACCAAGGTTACTGATCCCCATGACACCTCCTGAAAAATAAATGAAATAACGATGATATTAGCAAATCGAGGTTTTAAGAAATGAGTACTGCATTATGACTGATTCACACAACTTGAATTCTTGATGTTATGTTGTATTGCCCTCCTTTTATGAATATAACCTAGTTTGATAGTCTACGTTTCTGATTTGCAGAGTCATCCTAATTTTTTTGCGGGACCAACAATATATTTTCCTGAACAATTTACAGATGGATTTTCAAGAGAATATAAGCAAACAAAGCTCGCGTGCATATTCCATTTACATGTGTACTCCTTAGTCATCAATTCACCGTTTTGGCATGTTCAAACATCCATTACACAGTTGGAACAAAATTCAAAAACTGCTACTAAATGAGAAACTAAATTTTAGCTAGCACATCCAAACCTAAGCCTCCTACAATAGGATTCAATAGGACACTGCAATATTAGGAAGAATTGACCCAAAAAGAAAGACCATAACCTGAGTTTATCTATCTCACCTCACTCGGGATCTGCCTGCCAAAGAAAGCAGAAGACTCTGGAACATTTAGCTTGTAATCTGGAAGCGTATGCACGTAAACTGAATACAACCCTTTGTGGCCTTTGAAGAACCTGTCCCACAATGGCGCAAAAGGCAAAGGGCCTCTTGTCATGAACATAAACGCCACCTTGGGCACTCTCTGAAATGGATACTCCTCCATCTTTGGCACCATCGACGCCCTCCAAAAGAGCTCCTCATCCGTCATACTGTGCATCAAACCGTTCGGCTGCACAAAGCTCTTGAAGTTCAAACAATCCTTATTGCAATTTACAGAGTACACAGTCCTCGGAAAGAATAGCTCGGTGTGCGAGTTGAAATAACGAGTATAGTGCGCCGACGCCGACATGCCCAGGAGGACGCCTGCCATGAACACGACCAGGAAGGAGGCAAACTTCACGAGCCGTGTAATTGACCAGTCCTTCGCCGGAGTCAGGCAATAGTAGTCCACTTCCTCGTGCTCCGACTTAGACCTCAATTTCATCTCGTTCCACATCTTCAACCTCTACTAATCCTCACAATAACGTCCAGAAAATTGGGAGCTCCCTTTCAGAAAAGAATTCAATCGACCCCAACCCCTGAGAGGACATCAGCATCAAATATGAACTTGCAGAAATCATCCCCAAATTTCAAAATACTCAAAAGCAAAGAAAAAACCTCTCCGCTCTCTTAAAAAAAAAATCAGAGAAAAAAAAGAGGAAAACACGCAACAGAGGAACAGGAGCAACTTCAACCGACGAAATCAAATTTCAGCTCATCGCCCAAATCCAAACCAAACGATTTCCTCCAACTATCTCCAGACAGAGAAAAAAAAAATCACAAAAGAGAAAGGCTCAGCTTGAAGCCCACAAATCCGATCCAAATCCGGAAGAAACGAGTTTAAATCACGCTTTCGAAAGAAAGGAACTCACCTCGGAATCAATCCACCTCCCTCCCGCAGCAATCGACGCCTTCCGATGGTCGAATCACAAATCCAAGAAGATATCGGAACCCAGCACAAGATTCCGATCGTGCGAATGAGCGATCGAGCGAGAGGGGGTGAGAAGAGAGAGAGAGAGAGAGGAGGGAGTGGACTCGGGCCCTCCTCCTCACTCGGCTCGAAGTCTCCTGGCGACTCGTCCGACCCGGGTCCTTTATAACAACTACGATTCGGCGTGGGCAAAAGGAAAAAAGAACGACCAGGGAAAGCTACGTGGCCATTCTCACGCGCTTCTAATTGCTCGCATCACGAGCTGAGTCAGGTGTCCAGATCTGCGGTAACTCTCTGGGTCGAAATCACCGAGTAACTGAAGAATGAGAATTCCAGCCGAGATGACTGACGCCGTTAGTTTGCTGGCCAAAAACATTAATTTAATAATTTAACGTAATTTTGTCTCAGTCTCATCGCCGTGTCCCGTTGCAACGGTCAATACGCTGCAGCCGCGCTTGCCCCGCCCCACGTGGTGCGGCTCGCCCACCCTTGTTGGGTCGGTTCCGGTTTGAGTTCAATGGAAGGATCCGCATCCGGACGGACTGATTAATTAATTAATTAAAGATGAGGAACGTTCGTTTCGCAATGCAGATTTCGGATCGGGCATGCGGATTTCCTTGAGGCCCGCTGTTTATACTGTTGAAGAATAATTGGGTTGGGCTTAAATTTTAACGAATGTTTTAATTACTCTCAGATAAAAAACCAAACGTTGCAAATTAACTGCTAAACTTTGGCTTTTCTTTCGATTGAAAGTTTTTGAGACGTTCCGACGCATCGCCGGAGAAAGGAAACACCGAGACATGCACCGGAATCGCTCCCTCCAACTCCTCCTCCAGCTCGTAAGTCGACTCCGCCTCGTTCCTCCTCAAATCGTAGCCCACCATCTTTCCCGGCACCCAGAAGAACGCCACCTCCCTCGTCGGATCGAACGCCACCAGCTTGAATTGCTTCGCTCGCATTGCACCACAACCGGTCGCAGAAGCCACCGCCTGAAAGCCGATGACATGCCTCAGCGCCCATGCTGCAGCCCCGTCCTCCGAGCCTTCATCGTCCCCGAGCGCCCAAATATTTACCCGGTCGCCGCCCCTGCAGGCGTAGCAAATTCGCCCGGCCAATTTACCGATTCGCCCCCCGGGCCCCGCCCGGGGAGGCAGCTCGAGCTTCCGGCACTCCCCCTCGCCGGCGAGGTCGACGCCGACGAGGTAGTTCGGGAAGGCGAGCGCGTAGAGGACGCCGTCGAAGTAGCACATGGTGGTGGAGACGGCGTCGGGGCTGAGCCCCCAGCGGACCTCGCGCGCCGCCCAGGCTCCGGTGTCGGATCCGAAGACCTCCACCTCCGCTCCCCAAGAGAGCCAGCGGGTGAATCGCACCACCTTGAAGTGCGGCGAGTGGGCCGGGTCGAACGCCAGTATCCATAGATGGCTCTCCTTCGCCGGCCGGGGGATGTGCGCCCAGCTTCTGGTGATGGGGTCGACGACGATGAGGGGAGAGGCGAGAAGACGACGTCCGTGCTCATCGGAGGAGCGGTGGCAGAGTAACAAACCGTTGCTGTAGTCCAGGATGGACTCGGAGTTCCGGCCGAAAGGGAGATCGGAGACGCGGAGGTCGCCGGCCGACGTGCACGCGTGCATCATCGGCTTGTCGCCGCTGAAATGGCAGAAGATGGCGGAGGTGACCAAAGGGGGGCGTCGGAGGAGGACGGCGCCGGAGATCAACCGGTGCCAGGTCTTGCAGACGCACTTGAAGCGGAACAAGGACTTCAAGGGGAGCCTCGTTAGGATCTCCGTCAGGGAGTCATCGTCGATGTTGGACGAGCTCATGCTGGGTTGGTTGGACGATGGAATTGGATTCCGATGAGATCGATGAGTTCTGGTTTCGTAAGTAGATCCGCTCGATGCGGCTGAGAGAGCAAGACGAACGCAACAACTGCTGATGTTGACCTTTTCCATACAAAATTTGCTGTTTTTGTTCGTGTCGGCATGATCTACCGACGGGCACGCGGATTTAGATTTAGATTTAGATGCGTCGAGTATTTGTTCATTAATGGTTGGTTAAATGTATTATGATCATGAGATGGATTGATCCTTAAATCTAGCGAGCCTTTCTTCTCTTCTTGCGTGCCTTCGATGCGTCAACTTAATTTGGCCGGTCCGACCTCCAATCAAATCCCAAAATAGTGCATTAACTCGAGCTTCAAGTTAGCTCCAATTTGACGCGTGAGAAATGCTCTAATCTATTAAAATATGATACTGACAAATCAAAAAGGCGCAACTAGCAATGGGTGGGATTGCTTTACAAATTAATAAATCCAGAGACAAGAAATGAGCTTATTAAGATGATGTGTCGTGTTCTTCTCATTGCCTACTGACATATATCTACCGTTGCCTCTAAGTAGTCTCTATCACATTCCAAGATTTCTACCCAGTTATATATATAGAATGATAGGGATGTATTAGTAGATCTTTCTAAAGATAGCATTCAATTAAATTACAGCAAGCAACCGTCTCAATTCATGCAGCACCAAGAAAGGAAACAAGATGTAAAAATATATATAATTAATGTGAGATATGAGAAGGATGGTGAGAAGAATAAATAATTTTATTTCACCGTACGCAATTAGTTCCAGCATAGAAGGAAAAGGAGCCTTTACAGTATAATAATAATAATAGAAATAATATGATTCAATTAACATACAAATCAACTCATTAGCTAATAAGCTAAGCAATCAGACATGTAGCATGAGAAAGGAAACAAGCACATTTTGAAGAAGTAGGCATTCTCCATCTCCTTTCCGAACTCGTATGCCACCTCCAGCAACTTCTTCTTCAGATCATAACTCATTATCTTCCCTGACACCCACAAGAGAACCTGCTCCTTCTGCGGATGGAACGCCAAGAACCTCGCTTGCATTTGCGGTGGCAGATCAGTAGAGCAGTCACCGACCCTTTTAATCACTGATTCAAGGTTAATGGCACCTTTCAGGATCCATTTAACCCCCTCGTTTGCTGGTGGGGATGGCTGATCGCCGAGCATCCAAATCTTGAGCTGATCGCCGTCCTTGTGGGCGTAGCAAAGGCGGCCGCTCGACATGCCGAGACGCGCTTCCTGCTCGATCGGCTCCGGCAGTTCCATCTTCCTGCAGGCCGTGCCGTCGCTGCTGAGGTCGATCCCCAGCACGCAGTCGGGGTAAGCGAGGACGTGCAGCGTGTCGCCGGAGAAGCACATGGTGGTGGACACGGCGTCAGAGGGGAGCCCCAGCGGCACCGTGAGATCAGCCCAGGCCCCGGTCTCGGAACTGAACACCTCGAGCTCCACCACGTCGGGGAGGCACCCGGCGAACGACACGACCTTGAACTCCGGGGAGCGGCAGGGATCGAAGGCCAGCGCCGAGGTCAGGCTCCCCCGCCGCGGCTCGGGGAGGCTACGCCACCGCTTCGTCGATGGACTGACGACGTGGAACTGCGAGGGGCGGCCCGAGCGGCAGAGCACCAAGCCGCCGCAGCAGTCGACGATGGACGAAGTCCGGTGGCAGGGGAAAAATACGAGGTCGCAGTCCTGGAGGATGCGGGGGGCGGAGATGGAGCACGCGCACCGAGTACTTCTGCTGTCGAGGAGGCAGACGACGGCGGAGGCGAGCAAGGGGAGGCGGCGGCGAAGGTGAGGATCGTCGGAGATGAGGCGGCACCATGACTTGCAGACGGATTTAAACCGGAAGAGGGACTTGAAGGGGAGCCTGGCGAGGATCTCGATCAGTAAGTCGTCGTTCATGTTGGGAGTTCGTCGGAGAAGGATGAAGGAATTGATAACGTTGCGGTATATTTATACACGTCATACGTCTCCATCTCGTCCGAGAGTGAAGGAGATGGCGTGCGGTGGTGGTGCAGGTGCGGTGCACGTCATGCGTCTCCATCTCGTCCTGCTTCTACTTTTGCGTGTCGCCGGCGTCCTTATCTTTTCTTTCTTCCATTTTTTTTCTCCCCGGAGGACACTTATTTTCTGTGTTGGATGACCCATATTTGCGTGGACAATTTCTCTCACGACGGTTGGAACACTTGGCCTTTCAGCTGCGGCATTTATCACTGCATACACAAGAAATAGTAAGTTCAAACAGTTACCTGTATATAACTGCATAAGTAAAAGATACAAGTCATGAAAAAATTGACCATGTAGTGAAGATCAGGTAGGATTTTTTTTAGGGTTGGGAAATCCTCAGTTCAAACTGTTACAGATTTAACATCAGCAAGCTGTTCCTGGCACACGTCAAGTTTGGAAAATTAAAAGTTTCATCAGTAAAAGCAACCCATCCTCACTTATCATGGAACAGTCTCTTCATATTGGGGCTCTTAAGTCGGCTGTCGGTGGCAACTCAGAGTGTTCCATATGACATGCTAAATAGTCTAAAACTGCAAGCATCTCATTTTGTTGACTATTTGACACATCTTCTGCCCTGAACTTATGCACCTTGTTGCCTATCTCAATCCAGCTGCATCCAGGAATCGTTTTAAGTCCTCTCTCCTTCATCAGCTTCCGGACTTCTGCCGCATGATTCCAGTAGCCTGCACTTGCATAAATATTCGCGAGCTGAACATATGTTGAAGCACAGCCTGGTTCTAGCAAAAGACGTTTCTGAGCAGCATGAATGCCTATCCAAACATTTCGGTGAAGCCTGCATGCAGAAAGCAATGAACCCCATATAATGGCATTTGGTCGGATTGGCATTTTCTGTATAACATCCAATGCTTCTTCCAAAAGCCCTGCGCGGCCGAGGAGATCAACGATGCACGCATAGTGATCGAGTTCTGGTTTTAGCCCACGCTCAAGCATTAAATCAAAGCAAAGGCGCCCTTGCTCCACAAGTCCAGCATGCCGACAGGATGAAAGGACGCAAAGATAGGAGATAGCATCAGGGGTGATGTTCTCTGTATCCAATTGTTTCAGCATGTCCACAGCTCTTTCGGCGAGTCCATAGTGAGAGAAGCCAGAAATCATGGAGTTCCATGAAACTAGATCTCTGCATTGCATGTTCTCAAAAACATAATACGCTTCATTGATACTTCCACACTTAGCATACATTGATATCAATGCGTTGGAAACATGCACATAATAATCAAAACCCATTTTGAATTCGAGGGAGTGAAGGCTCTTTCCATACCCAAGATATGCGCTGCTGGTGCATGCACTCACTATGCTTACAAATGTGATATCATTTGGTTCTATGATATCCTTCCTCATCGCAGAAAATAGTTGTGAACATATCTCAACCTCGAAGTACTGTGCATAGCCTGCAATAATAGCAGTCCATGATACAACATTCCTCAGAGACATCACATGAAAAACACGATAAGCATCCCCCAACTGCCCAAGTCTCGAATATAAGCTGATCAATGAGCTTCCACTGGGTATAGATATAGCACATCCATTTTTAATTGAGACAGCATGAAGCTGCATGCCAGCGCCAAAAGCCCCAGTGGAAACACAGGAACTAATTACAGAAGCAAGACATAATGTATCTAAGGCCATCCCTCGCTTGTGCAATTCGATAAATAACAGAAGAGCATATTCCTTCGTTGAGTTATTTTTCTTAGAACGTGCACTCTTGTTGACAAACTTCAAACGGTTCTCTTGACCACCTTTATGGAGATCCTGCATGCAACCCTGTAACAGGTGATGATGGCATGACTTCCCTTCAGCCTTACTGGTCATAGGAGTGACCAATTCTAATATTTTAAGGGCCTTCTCCAATCCCTTGTTCTGTATCTTGCTATATCTTCTGAAAGATGTAAAGGTGCTGCACTGTTCTAAAACATGATTTGCTGCGGAAAATGGTTTGGAAATAATAGACGAATGCTTGAAAGAAAGATGAAGCACGTAAATGTAGCTCACAAGCATTATCCATGTGCAAATTCCTTCTTTTCAACATTTACCACTGGCAGCATAAGTCATAGACTCTAAGCTTGCCATGCCAGCACAACTAGATTAAATGAGTGTCTGCAAGAATGAAGGATTTCTTACTCAAAATAAGAAGGATAATACCATTCAAATTTTAAAAGCTTCAATAAAGAGTCTAGGTAACACATAATTAGCATCCAAAAACTGCGTACTCGAAAATTTCATTGATTACATTATTGGGTCCACTAGACAACAAACTGGCATCTTCTCTTTACAAGTGCACAAGTGAATGCAACAAACTGAGATTAACTTATGAAATTGGTTTGTTGGACATTCTGATAAATATGAATCAAACATCAAAAAAAGAAAAAGAAAAAAAAAACGTATTTGCATGTGTTTGAGCATGTGAGACTTTTGTCCATTATTCAAGTTAAACCTCCTTCACCTTATATAAACTTTTAAGGTTTAAATGATAATAAAAAAAATCTCTGAAGGCATAGCATGTGCACAAAATCTTTTTTTTTTCCACTGAAAGAGTGCAGAGTGACCAACCAGTAACGAAATCGTTTTTCAGATAACATAGACGAAAGATGATTAACGATCTCGAAGTCAATAAGTTCGATTACCTAATTAACTACTTCCGGGTGTTTGATAAAGCCTATAAGAATCCAGAAAGATGCACACAAAACCACCAATTTCACCAGGAGGCCAAAGCTACATGATCAATTCGTCGCAAATAAACTGAACAGAAGTAGTTCGACTGATATCTTGATGAAGAAAAAAAGTAACAGAACCACCAAAATTCGACAGCAAACAGCACCAATGAAGCAATGATGAGATGGAACCAATGCTCAATGTGGAAAGTTATCCCCTTTGACAATATATAACAACGATCGAAGAACTGATCAAATTTGATACCCAACTTAGTATTCGAAAGCAGAAAAGAAAAGGAACGAAAAAATATAGGAAGCAGCACTTGCCTTGGTCGCCGGAGCAAACCGAGAAGGGCCGATGTCAGTAGAACGAGGACCAAGCCGCCGGTGCAAGTCTAGGGTTTTGTGGTCCGTCCATGAGTGTGTAGGTCTCCATTTGCTTGGGCACATTACGTAACAAAGGGCTGAGTTCAGCCCATTAATAGAAAGCCCATCCTATCATTCGTGAACCCCAAAATAACATAAATAAAATCTCTCTATATATATATTTAGCCCTCGTGCTGGTTCCGCTTCGTCTGCTGCTGTAGAGCGTCTACAGCCGGTGGCTTCTCTTCACCATCGTCCGTCATCCCCAACGCACGGTCATCGGCCTCAACGCTAATCTTTCGTCTACGGAAACAGGTCCGCCGCCGCCGATTCCTTTAAGTTATTCTCCGTCACGCTCTGCTTCGTCCTCGCCTTCCTCTGCAACGTCAAGTGCGTCCGCTACTCCCCGCACACCTGCTTCCTCATCATGCAGCCGCCGGCCTACCGGAGGACAACACCGTCGTCGGCCTACCGGATTACGTGGTGAGGAGCTTGAACCGGGGGAGCTCCTTCACGCACTTCCTGTTGATCTTTTGTGCCGATCTCTGTGCTGGTGAGCAGCATTGTGATCCGATGCTTGCTTTCTTACTCAATCATGTAAAGGTGAAACAGAGGCCTTCTGGAATGCGACCAGCCGATTCCTTCTATATCTAGGGATGTTGATTCGTTGATTACGATCTATCTTTGAGGTTAAATTATGAGCCGGACATCCATAACTGCAAGCTACGTTAGAAACGTAAAGATTGTTTTTTCATAGATAAAACGTAAAGATTGTTTATATATATAGCGAGAGAGATGGGTAGATGGATTGCAAAAGATCGAGCACAAAACTGGTTTAAAAGCCAAGGCGTTGAAATTTTTGGTTGGGGGAAGCAGCAGCAAATGAAGAAGGCCAACTCCTCTGCGCTTGTCGCCATTTTCATCAACGTGTTTCTTCTCCTCTTCCTCTCCATGGGCAGTTCCAGGTTACTAGAAGCACCTGTTGAAATGATTCAAGGTAACTGCTTCTTCTTCCTCTTCTCTTCTGCTTCTGTTGATGCTGCATGTGCATGACCTTTATGTATGCCTGAGGGCGATGTAGTGGATGCAAACGGGGGCTCGCTAATCGTTCGGTCGCTACGAAGGATGCCTACGCCGCCGGCGCCGAGAGCCAACGACAGCCCTGATCCACCCCTTTTCCATCATTAATTTTTCAGCCGATTAAATCCCTGTGCAAGCTCTTCAGGTTTTTGCATAAATAAAAGGGGGCTGTGTAATCTGCTAATAATGATTTATGTTGATTCCAAATGTGGAGAACAATATTATTAATAATCTTGATATGAAGGAAAGATGAGCAAGATGTACAAGTTCGTTATTAATTGCTTCCACCGTTCATGTCTCTTACAAAAAAACATTTCTGATATGTACAGAGAGAGAGAGTTCATCTGTCCACGCCTGTGAGCTGTAGGCTATTATTGCAGCAAAGTAAATGATACAAGAAATGATGACAATAAAGGACAATAAGAAAACAAGAATAGTTTTTTAGTAAGAGCGAAAGTAGACATCCCTTGGAACATAAAAGAATAACTACATCCTTAAACAGTTGATAGATCAACATGTAATTTATGTGAAAAATAAAAAGAAACCTTAAAGAATTACGTATAGACTGATATTTCACATCCTGCCCATGCACAATCATCGTTCTAGCTCTTTTTCCAGCAAGGGTACCAAATCTTTTCTTAAAATACAAATATTCGCCCAAAATGTTGTTATTTCCTGTACAACCCTGGTGGTTCATCACATAACGTTCTCATGTGATCTGATGGAGCATCCCTGTATATTTTCTGCTAAGGTATCTGAATAATTTCAAGCAAAATCTTGTTCAGCGATTGTGGCTTTGAGAAGAAGGGGCAGTGATCGCTGCCTTTGATCTTGTAGACACCGGTCGGGGGATTCTCCCGGACCAATTTCTCTTGGACGTCGGGCGAGAGCATGTTGTCGTCCAGTGTCTGAATGAAGTATCGTCGGACTGATCCATAGTTTTCTTTAGTGATAGAGAGCTTCTCCATGATTGGTGCCAGTGGAATGGGTCTCATTGATACCGTGGCCAAAGCAATATCCTGCAGATATCATTATCAGATATCTATTTGGATGAATGCAAATCAACTTAAATTGAAAAGGATGAAAGTTTTAAACAATACATCTTTATGTCTATAGAACTAAAGACTGTCAATGTGCATCTGATCTTTTCTCAGATACAAAATCAAGAATTAGTTTGTAAATTTACATGTCTATCGTCCAATAGCGAGTGAAAATTTTGGAAGTGGGTAGATTTGAATGTTTGATCTGAGGGAATCCTTCACGACCACAACTCTTAAAATTTAGTAGTTCTATCCTTATTGTGAGATATTGGTTCCATATGTAATTGGCATCATGACTTGCCGTACAATGCAAACATTCTTTGTCACACACAAAAAAACTTGGGAACTTCTGAAGAAGGACGTTGAATTAACAATAGAAAGAAAAAAAAATTAGTGGGTGACATTTAGACATCAGTCCTGACCTTGGATGGACTCTGGTTGAAATATAGCATCTTGATTTGCTGTTTGTCAAATGTGATGCCAGTAGGTGGTTTATCTCTTCCATTCCCATAGAGTAGAAACTGCGACTCCTGCAGAAAAAGATCTGCGGATGCTAGCTGCAAATTTAAATGCCAAAAAGGCTATATAAGCATTTCATCACCTACCAAGATTTCTGTTAGAGAAGTGCTGAAATGAAAAAATTGCTTCACAAAATAGGCAGCGGCAATGACATTAGCAATCAGTTCAAACAAGTGATGAAAGAATGAAACAGCATACTAAAAGAAGTATGTTATTACATATGCCACCAATTTTATGCACCATGTATGGAGCGGTACTTACTTCATCTGAAAACACGTCAAAAGGTTTCTGGCCATCCGATACCATTGTAGCACTTATATATACTGCTTTAGCTATCCTTTTTGGACACTTTTCTAGAGCATAAGAGACAGCTGCACCTCCACAACTATGACCTACCAAAACAACCTGCAGAAGCATGCATTCGAACTATTATTTTTCTAACTTTCTACTCCAAGAGGCAGAGAGAATGATATATCCATTGAGAATCTTTCACCTTCTCATCACCAGGAATGCTCTGAAGGTAATTAATGAGAGGACTTGCATAATCTGCTAAGGTTGTAATGCTGTGTGCATCTGTATTATCTATGCCAGAACCTGCGAGATCTAAAGCTACAGGATGTAGACCTAATTCCTCCAAAAGAGACATAGTCTTGTACCAACACCATGCTCCAAATCCTTCTCCATGTATTAGAACAATTTTTTTTGTTTCAAGATTTTCTAGGAAAACTTGAGGCTGCAAGAACAGTCATGAAAAGGGAAAAAGAAGCATTAGTTTAACAAAATCTTGATATCGATTACATAAGAAATAGAGACATCAGACACCATGTGTCTTTTCTTTAACAACTCTGAAAACATATATTGTTTAATAGCAAAATTTGGTGTTTCCAGCTAACAACTTTCAGAAAGATCGTTGATACTTCTTTTTCAAAATAAAGTTAGCTGAGCTGATACTGGAAGTAGAACAAAGGATCAGAAACGACTAATGCACTATGCTTTGTCCTTGATCAGAGAAAGTAATGCGTTGAATTCCTTCAGCAAGCCAATGCACGAGGTATCAAGCATCTAACGTTCAAACATCAGTATCTACTATCTACAACACCTATGCAGGCCACATTATAGGAGGAAATTATATATTATGTCAAAATAAAGTCCTTCACATGAATTGTTTGAATGGAAAGCATTTTTTGTCATTGGTCATTGAGGATCAGACAGACGTTAATCTTCTCATGCCTACTAATTGGTGGATCTTATACGCATTATCTATGACTTCTGAAAAGGGCATTACTTCATCTTCAGACACCAAACTAAAAACCTATATTATCTTTACCAAAATCTAACAGTTGAGAGATTATCAATATAGATGTTGTCTCGACTGGGGATTAAATGCTAGCAACGTTCTAAGCTCCTCAGAATTGATAGGTTATCAAATAAACTGAAATTAATAAAATTATGCTGGAATGTGAGATGCAGAAACTTAGTTCATAACTTGTACTGAGTGTTAAATTGCTCTCGATGTCATGCAAAGCAATCGTGAGGTTTTCAATAGATTGGATTTTTTTATAAAAATAATTGAGATTGAAAGTTACAATTTCTTGTTGTCCATACTCTGTATTGCATGTTGACTGAGGTTAACGTTGCCTAAAAACGTCATACATCAGCCTAACTAAATTAATTGCTCCATCATCTCCATTGTCTATAAAATTACTTCCGGTAGAAGCCAATAATAGTGAAGAGATAGACATGCAATAATTAAATTTAACTCTACTCTCACAGGTAATCTTCTGTCTACAGCTCCATGATGCAAAGAATTTAGAAAGACGAAATCAAGAACAGAGAAAAAAAAAAGTCATAACTTGACGACAACAACAGATGCAACCAAAAATTACCAGCTTTTCAGTTATGACAGATTCAGGAAGATCCTTCCTCCGGGAGCTGGTAGAACCAATCCTCCGAGACATGGATCCTTCGAACCTTTGCGACAACTGGTGTTGGCGGATGGCCATTGCCAGGGCCTGGTGGTGCAGCAGCTCCTCGTCAGAAGCTGTCATCTTCCTCTGTGATCTTGAGTTGGCACTTCTCTTACTTCGCGACCCAATGCTGCTTCTCGGGTCTTTCTTTGACATGCAAAAGAATCCATTCCCCATGGGTTTGTCTTTAGTCCCAGGGAAAGTGGAGTCAAATACCAAAGCTCAATTGGAGTATCCACAAGAATATTTTCTGGAGAGAAGTATGATGTTAAACCAAGGAATCCGAGAGCAAAGAAGACGCGCGAGATTCATGTGACGTTAAGCCATGTGCGAAGAGAAGATTTTTGACAAGAAAGCGAGATAGGAATCGTGTGATTTCAAGCTTCAGAAGATGGAAGTTTAGATGCTCATGAGGTTTAGCTGTTCGGTAAAGAAAAAAAGGGCGCAAAAACATTTAGGGATTTCGGATTAAACATGAAAGCAACACGGGAATCTCCGAAACAGCAACCAAACTCGACCAAAAGTTAAGATTTTGAAACTATGTACTCGCAGGGAATCCAGCGAGAAGTACAGGAAAAAGGGAACAATCAACCAGATAAATCAGAAGAAAATTCCAAAATTCCCGAAACCAATCAACCAGAAACCAAGAATTACGAGACATATTTCCATCACAAGTTTCCAATTTTAGGTCGAGAGAGCAGGGTCCGCTGAGTTACCTTTTCCGAGTCGAGATCGAACTCGCCAAAGCCTCCTTTCTCCAGGACACGGAGGCGATGGTCAGTTAGGACTTAGGAGTCCTCCATGCACCACCAGCTGCACAAAGCACCATTTTTTAATGGTGTTCCTGCGTCACGATCGCCTAAAGAATTCAAAACGCGGGTAGAGTTTTTCCGCATAAGCTAACCTGAAATGCCGAAAAGTAGGTAATGATGCGATCATGACAAGCTCAAGGAATCTTCTTCCCCCATGAAGCCTTTCCTGCTCTTTGAAGGGGATTTGACCTCCAGACGCCGCCTTAACGCGTCCCTGACTCAAATAAGAAGACACCAACAGAAAGACTGGATTTTTATCACTCCATTAGTTGGTTTTTTGGATCTTAAATTATACGAGGCTGGGAAAAAGAAAGAAATTGAAGTGGTTGAGGGTTTTTCCAATTGGAATTTTTACTAGGGTTGGTGATAAGGTCAGATAAGATCAGATTCAGAATCGACAGAACACGTGGAACTCCAGACCCAAGCTGGAGGCGAAGGGGCACCATCATCAAACTTCAGCATCGAGCATTCAATGACGATGACAACCACGGAAGGAACACCACGAAACAAGGAATCTGCTCGTCAAGTCCTTATTTTGGGTAAACTTCTGGCGCAATTACATCACCAGTGACTCCTGAGCATTGAGCGTTGGACAGCGAGTTCTACCCCCATGTTCAGCCAAAACTGTTCACCCCTTGCATTTAAACGATGAAAGCAACCGCAGATATATGGGTTGAAAACTTTGCAGAGAAGCTCATGCCATGAAAAAAAAAATGACTTTTATCAGCAAAATAAACATGCTTCTGCAGATTAAGCACGCAGAAACTTATCTAACTATCCAGTATACGAATCACCTACTTGTTTCGTACATTAAGCTTTGGTCTCCTCGAACGGAGACAGTGAAAATTATTAGCACATGATGAGGAAAAAAAAGGGCATCTCTCTCTGGCCACACAGAAAGCTGTCAAAAGATATTAAAACTAATACAGTGGAAGGAGATGGCAATGGAGACGAGGCAATGTGTCAATATTCTCCTCTTTGTTGTTCTGGTTGTTGTTATTGCTGCTGGATTAAAGAATGCCCACAAGACAAACGAGAGGGAGGGAATTAAGAACAAGACTTGTGAGCTTTCCGGCAGCATGTGTTGTTTTTTTTTACTTTTTGTTGATTGATCAGTTTAGCTGTATTCACCATGAGAGGAAGAAACATTTATTAGGTTATTGAATTAGGGTTAGGGTTCATTGGATTGGAGCTTCAGTGCTGAATTATATAAAGATGTGTATATCATTGATGATAGTTTGATTCTGCTGGCAACTCAAAGTAGGTGCTGATTCAGTTCAAAATATGGTTAATAATCTGTCAGTGTATACCTGGCTTAAATCACAGTTTAAAACTAAAAAGACCTTCGTAGGTGATATAGGATCTCTGATTAGATATTAAAAAATTATACTTGTGGGATATGTAGCAGTACTATCTAGGCCCATCAAGAATTGTGTTTTGCAGGCCCATAAGAACATGAATCATATTAGGTTTAGCTTGGGGATTGTATGATAAGTTTACAGTATAAGGTACATGAAGTGTACGAGTAGATTATAGATTTAATATTCATAAGTTATAAGAAAAAATGGTGTTACTAGAGAGCATTGTTTTAAGTTTTAACGAAGCAGTACAATTGGGAAGGAGATGATGTCTCGTGAAGTCCAGGGGACAAACTAATAATATCCCCCCCAACCGGCTCCATCAATCAGTCGACTTTGATTACTTTAATTGAGTTCATATATTAATGATTTGTTTAACCACTCCATGCATGTTGAAGGTTCATGTTCAACCCCTCTAACGATCACCATCACATCCCCCCAACCTTGATTTGAAGACAAAAATGTCGGTGGCGGGAATCCACGGTATCCAACCCCATTAATTAATTTAATTTACATTTGTTACCTTTTTCTTTAAAAAAATGTTTTAAATTAACTAAAAAAAAGTTGAGTTTTACATATTCTTTCATATTTATTTTCATCAGGGACATGTCATGCGTTTGATTATTATATCCCATCATTACTTCTTCCATTTTTTTAAAAAATCATATTATTAGATTAAATTTGCATGATCAATTAATCCCTTCTTTCTTCTTCCACCGAGACATATTAATATTTTTTTTTTAAAAAAAAACAAGAATATAAATATAAATCCAAACTTTTGAACATGTATATATGTGAGAAATATTGAAGTAGGTGGATCGATTGCTGGATATATTATATATTGTCATATTTAGTTAACAATGCAAAATTACTTGAAGATAATTTAGCATATATCATTAGTAATTAATTAACATCCAAAGAGTCTCTTGCATGCCCTCACCAACTTCCCCTTCTTCTTCTTCCTTCTCCCCTGCTGCTGCTGCTGCTGATCCGGCAGCGGCGGCAGCTGCTCGGGGCCGCCGTGCTCTCCCGCCTCCGAGAATCCATCGTCGGGGCCGTCTTCGTCGCCGTCGCCGCTGGTGCTGTCGTGGATCCTCCAGTAGCCTTCCCTGACGGAGGAGGACTTCCTCATGGAGAAGGCCCTCTTGACCGCGGCCTGGAGGGTGGCGGAGGCGCCGCTGGCGAACCTCTGGGAGGCGGAGGAGCGGCTCCGGCTGAGCGGCACCGCCGGCACCCCGAACCTGCCGATCTCCTCCTGCTGCTGCTGCTGCTGCTGCCGGAAGTCCCGGGGCTCCGCTGGGAGATCCGTGGATTTGGAGTCGGCCACGGCGACGACGGCGAGGGAGGAGGAGGAGTCGGTGCTTGCGCCCATCCTGGAGTATCCGTTCATGGTGGAGGAAGAAGAGGGAGGAGGGAGGAAGGAAGGAAGAAGAAAAGGAGAGCGAGGTTATAAATAAGGCAGGTAGAGATGGGGAGGTCAAATGAGGAGGAGGAGGAGGAGGAGGTGAATTAGTCAAAAGCGTGAGCTTGGGAATTGAGGAGGGTGAAGGTGGAGCAAGTACAGGGCGACGTGGGCGTGCCGCATGCTGCTGCTTTCCCTACTACTTTGTCCCCAATGTTGACCTCCAAATAATAGCAGGTAATAATTAATGGGAACGGGAGGAGGAGGAGGAGGAGATGGAGGTTGCAGTGCCTGCAGGCTGCTGCTAGTGCTGCTGCTGCTGCTGATTAAAATAAAGGAATTAGGGTCACATGCATATATGCATGCACATGCAGCCTTCCATTTGACCCTCACGCGAGTAGAGCAGATTGATCGAGAGAGACCTGCTTTGATTGATCTCGATCTTGGAGGAAGAGATTTATCAAGGCGAGGGGAGGTGCTTTTATATCTTTAGGCTTCCTCACTTATTATCATCGAATCAAAGATGCACTCTCCGCAAGGCAAGTGAGTGTGTGTGTGTGTGTGCGAGTCCGGGAAGAGTTGGAAAGGGTTTGAGGAGATTGAATGATTCCACGTCAGTCCAAGTCAGGGGTCAACGTCTCAATTTTTTCCATCACATTCACATTCATGTGGGCCTAATTTGCCGACCCTGATTAATTAATGTATGAATGAGACCAACATTTATATTTAAAAAATACATGTGGACATGTTTTTCCACTGGATTTAGCCAACAGTAACAACGTATGGCCTGCGTGGTTCATTTCCAAACTACCGCTGCTGTCAGATTACATTATTTGACTTTTGAACCCAACTGAACCACAAAAGCATTTATTTATTTAATAGCAGGACCATATAATAATTCTATAAAACCACAACAACATTGCTTACTTCACCAAACATACATATGTTAAGCTCTGGCCAAATGAGCCATGACAATTTCCTCAAACCCCTTCTTTTCATTTAAACATCATTCAGGCAAAACCTGCTGACGTTTCTCGAAAAATATGCTCTCATTGAGAAAACACAGAAAGAGGGTCAGATCTTTTCCTCACCACAAGCTACGCAGCAGCATACAAATTACAAGGATTCAAATCAGCTTGTTTCAAGACGCATCCAAATCCTACACTCTAGGATTCAAAGATCAGATACTACAAACTCTCATTATGTAAACAAAGATATATGCATATACATTCAGGTAGTAGAGAATAAAGGACCAAAGATCAAATAGAGTTTACATTTCTGGCATTAAAGCAACTCGATGGGGAGGGTAGAATTGCTGTTTAATTGTTAGAACGGCATCAAACGAGATAAACTGACGATGCATTGAAAGCACGTGATCGACTCCACCGTTTCATTCAAGACTTCCACACAAATTAAAACAACGATATTTAGTGAAAAAGGAACTCGAAGAAAACTCCAGCAGATTCATAGTGAGGCTCCACTGGTGGTTAAAAAACTGGCATCTGATGTTTTTGGATGCAGCAGTTTATTTTATCATGCTTTGAGCCTTCCGTAGAACTTGGACTTCTCTTCGGTGGTCTGGAAGCGACCGTGCCCAAACTTGGATGAGGTGTCGATGAATTTGAGCTTGATCTCCTCCAGGGCAACACGAGATGTTTGATTTAACAGCGATTGCCTCAGAGTGAGGATGCGCTTCTTTGGACCAGCACAACACCCCTTGATTATTAGGTAGTCATCCTTGACCACACCATAATGCGGTAACCCTCCCACAGGTGTTATTCCCTTCTCAGTCCTGCCAGGAATATATAGACAAGTAAGAATCACGTAGACATTTAAATCAAAAGACCAAAGGAACAGATACAAGAAAAAAAATCAAATTAAATCATATTAAGACAGGGGACACACCTGTCAAATTCAGTGCTGGCCATATGAGATTCCTCACCAGCCTTTCCAAGTTTATAGATCTTCTTATTCAACTCAGTACGATGGTGGTAACCATTCTGGCCAGCTCTGGCGACAGTGTAAGAAACTCTAGCTGGGTGCCAAGCACCAATACAAGCCACCTTCCGCAGTCCGCGATGTGTTTTCCGTGGGAGGCGTGTGACCCCCCAACGAGTCACAACACCTTCATAGCCCTTGCCCTTTGTGACACCTATGATGTCGATCATCTCATCCTTCTGAAAAACAGCATCGACAGAGATCTGTTTCTCAAAAAGGCTGAAGGCATAGTCAACCTTAGCAGCGATATCTCCTCCGTTGACTTGAATCTCCATCAAATGTGCCTTCTTCTGCTTTAGCCCCTTCATCTTTCTAATCTGAACATGGAAACAGAGGCCTTTGCAGCAAATTTGCATTAAAAAAAACAATATTTAAACCTAATATTAACATTTAGATTCAAAGATGAATCCACCTGGAAAATAGAGAAAACACCCAAGTGCACGAAAATGCTTATAATTAGAATTATAGAACTGACATCTAGCATGGTAATTCTCAACAGTACGGATGCACGTTTTATTGGTTAAGCATACAAAAAAAATCCAGTAAAAAGTGAGACCAAAGAAAAAAAATGTAGTTATGAACCTGAGTGTGTGCCAGAACACGAATAACAGACGCATATTTTTTCATCTTCTCCAGCTGTGCCTGGATGTCTTTTTTGCCATCTTCAGTTTCATATTTCTTGGAGTAACGGACAAATGCCCTCTTCTTTGACTTGCACCAGTTTTTGTAAAATCTTCTCTTCACTTCCTCACTAAAATGTTGAGCCCAAACAGTACTTAGTGTGCGAAGGCCCCGTGGAGTCTTGACATAAGCAACAACACCTACTACCACCACAGGGGGGGCTTCAATAATGGTTACCGCCTCACAAGTCTCCTTCTTATGAAGTTCTGCATTGATGGACACAAATATCAACCAAAAGATTATTCAAAAAAAATTAAAAAAACAAAAGATACACATTCTATAAGTTTGAACTTTCTAAAGGAACACAAAAAAATATATCAAGATGTTCTGATTTGATAAGAAGATGTAATGTACAATTTCAAGATTAATCTATACTTAAAGACTTTGATTAGGCCACTTACTGGACCCAGGCTTCTCAACTTCCCGGACGATGTGAGTCATTCCAGCCTTGTAACCCATAAAAGCAGTTAGTCTAGGTTTCTTGCTGGGACAATCCTTTGGGAAGGACTTCACTGAATCAGATATATTGATGGGAAGAAGAATCAATTATAATAAGCCATTTCCAACAATAACACGCGCAAATAAGCACAATAAAGGATAGTCAAGAGGCCATACATACTTTACAGACTACCTACGTAAACCATAAAAAGGACAAAATGATGCATAACTACCTTTAAATAAAATTAATTCATCAAACAATTATTGATTTCAAGAATTTCATTGAAACCACCTAGAGATTAGGAGGCTTCACGGTAAATAAATGCATGCTAATTTGATTTTACAGACTGTTACACATTAACCCATCAAACTACGCTCCAATTCAAGGAAAAGGCCGATGAGGCATCAGAACAAGGCATTATAATAAGCCATTTCCAACAATAACACGCGCAAATAAGCACAATAAAGGATAGTCAAGAGGCCATACATACTTTAAAGACTACCTACGTAAACCATAAAAAGGACAAAATGATGCATAACTACCTTTAAATAAAATTAATTCATCAAACAATTATTGATTTCAAGAATTTCATTGAAACCACCTAGAGATTAGGAGGCTTCACGGTAAATAAATGCATGCTAATTTGATTTTACAGACTGTTACACATTAACCCATCAAACTACGCTCCAATTCAAGGAAAAGGCCGATGAGGCATCAGAACAAGGCATTATTAGCTTCGATCAACATGCACATTGCGATGCATGATACTGTAAACAATATAAAAATAACCCAATACGAGTGTAAAATAGTAAAAGGAATTATCGTCTGTAAAAGGACTTATCATCTGGAAATCTGAATGCGCATTAGTCCACTTATGTCAGATGCATTTTAGGCTAAATCAATTTTAAAACTGCAATTTAAAAAAACAATGGTTTTACATACATATTCACGGCACTAATAGCATCGTAAGAGACAGTAAAACAGAGAGGCCACTCCAACAAGACAAAAAGCATAATTATTAAAGCAACAATCCTTGATACTATGCAAGCTTAAATAAACTCAAATTTTAAATTGGATTAGTTGAAACCTTTTCCTCTGTGACGAGAAGCTCGTTTCCTAGGAAGGAAACCAAGAGAACCATGACGTGGATGTTCAAATTTGCGATGAGACATGGTGCCTTTTCTTCAAAAAAACTCTGACTATAATGATTCAGATATCTCGTAGTGAGAACTAAATAAAAATCAATTGTAATAAAAGAAAACAAATAAGGAAACAGATTTACCAAACTGGGAGAACAGCAGGTAGGACAAATTAGAAGAAACTGTATATAATTCAGTAAAAATGTTGATGGTAACATATTAACAGATCACTAGAAGAAAACAAAGGTGGACTTTAAAATGGCAATGCAGATAAACAAACGGCAAAGGAAAAATTACAATTAAGAAAAGCTAGAGTTGAATGGAGTTGCAAGTTGCTAGCAGAATAACCTATGAAGCATCAGTAAGGACCCCAAATCCAGTAGGATGGTTTGAAAATCCTCCATCACCAAAGGCCTATGGCACTAGAAAATGCCAATTCTCTCGCTCTCTGGTATTTCTTTCCAAATACCCCAAAAGGGCTATTTGACAAAAAAAGAGCTCTTCTGAGACTCCAGCCTTGATCCAATTTGACAATCATTTTTTGGAGGATAATCTCGCCGCTACCGTAAATGGGGAGATACAGCTTCATAGTGGCAAAAAAAGTAGAACCAAGCAAACAAAAGCAGAATCGCCCGAAGCACGCACAAAAGCAAGAGAGCAGCAGGAAAAATAAAACAACTCCAAAAGTACAAAGCAGGTTCAGCATAAAAATTGCAACGAAGTAATAATCTCAAGGTATAGATCATCTAGCGAGGAAAACATTTAACTGCTTCGCATAAAAATAGCACAACCATGATACAGGAAAGCAATTCAGAGTCAATCCATAGATAACAGACTTTGCGGAAGCCTCGTACATCAAATCAAACAGAACGACCTTTCAAGGCAGTACTTCTACATGATAATACTCAAATCTGAGAACATGGCATAGCGTTTCCATTTGTCGTAAGCAAACAAGCAAATCGGCGTAGAAACTACAACGACAATAAACCACATCTCTTTCGAGAAGACGCATCGGAAACGTAAATGTTACCCTCGGTCGAACGAGAAGGGCGACGGGGAGCAGAGAAATGAGCAAACGCCGCTAACGCAAACTTTGAGCGGAGGCCGAGGCCGACACATACGCATATATAGGGGAAGAGAACGGTCGAGATTGGCATCATTTGTTTCGATCCACAAGCACTTTGCGAACGGACGATCGAGATTGACAAATTGATCTCATCGCAAAACCCTAGAAGAGAGTCGCTGCGGTTCTCTCTGGGACGACGATGAGTTGGATGGACGGCCGAGATTGACGTTCCGCGTTTCCGTGCATCGCATAGGATGTGTAGATGCAGCTTATTTATATTATTAATTTCGATTCTGACAGTAATTTTAGCAAAATGATCCATACCGTTCGTTTCATTTCAATTATTATATATAAATTTCGCAAGTTAATTTTAATTAGAACGAAAATGTATTTCACTGTTCATATACTCATATTATATTTATTGATTTAATAAAAACACTTTAACCCAGCATATATGTTCTATATTTATCAATATGTAGATGAAAAAATAATAATAAATATGATGATTTATATGAGCTATAATGGTCGGTTCATAAATAATTTTAATTTTTTTATATAAACCTAGTGTTTAGGTATAAGAACCGAATGCCTGCAAAAAATGGAGCTGATTGAATTATAAGTGGGGCATCAACCTCGACGAATCTTTTGCTAATTAAGGCGACGATGGAATCAATCAAACTGATTGCAGAATAAGTGCTCTGATCTCACCATCTCCTGATTAATTAATATACGAACAGGTGATACGTTCACATCATGCTATCAGGATGGAGAAATAGATCAGGCAAATAATATTAATATCGATTCTCCTTCGTTACTTCGATATCAAGTATTCTTCCCGTTCCCTGCTCCCGTTTCCTTTTTTTATTTATACGTATAAAAAGTAAAATAGCACGTCTGCTTACATCATTTAGGTGATGTGTGCGGACGAACTAACCGGCGATCCAAAAGCCCGGACGACGGAGAACCCGCACTTAATAACAAGGTCAGGACAAATCACTGTCAGGATGAAGCCAAATTGAAATCCTACTTTTATTTATTTTTCCTTTTGCTGGATGAATGATTTAAAAGATCTCTAATTGATGCCACAAGATAAGCACCATCGGCAGCTCCAACGCACGAGTTGACTCGAGCGGTGCAGGTCAATGCCACTGCGAGATCTCCATCATTGACGCTGTGTGGTGGTGGTGGTGGTGGTGAAACATTTTGTTTCCGATAATGATGATGATTGATTAAGTTGCTACGACAAGATATATTTGCTGAATATAGTCAGCAGAGATGGTTTGACTTGTTCTTCGCGGATGTGGCTTGCACTCCTCCGTTTCTTTCGTCTCCCCGTCACTTCTAACGATACGGCAGTCCAGACTCAACTTGCCTCAGCATCATCATTCATTAGGGTTTAGGAGATTGTGCTGGAAGCTGCGCATGCCATACCAATAGTCAATTCATCCAACGATGAGTTCTTTTTTTTAAAGCTGCGCAAGCCATACCAATATATCTTTTTTAAAAGATATATATTTATTTATATCTTATGAGGGAAAGAGTATAGTTATAAGTAAGCTTAATATTTTTATTTTTATTTTCCTTCGCGTGGAATTGACCGCGGTCGTTTTTGCTGCGAGGAGCGATCTGTGGCTTCAAAAGTTAAAAAAAAGGGAGACCAAAAGAGCAAAAAAGGAGGAAGAGGACGGATGAGATGTACAGAAAAGCCCACCAAACCCTTGGGAAAAAAAAGTCAAACCAAATTAACGTCTTACCTTCAATCGTCACTTTCTAAGTTTTGCATGCTAAATTAGCACATTAAGTATAAAATTTAATTACATTAACCAACATGACAAGCACTTTATGGACCCGTGCTAAATTACAACTGTTTAGTGTTTTTAAGCTGCACATCATAGCAAATAGTTTAAATACAAATAGATACGCTACTTTTTATGTACAGATACTGTAGATCATAATTTGGATATACTATGTTTTTTTTTTTTACTCTAGGAGTATGAAACTGTGATTAGAGGAAATCATTATCTCATATAATTATATCCGTGGTTAAATTTATATATTTTTAAAGATAATTTAATAAATGAGTTGGTTGAAATTGGTAAGAAATTAATATAAAGATAAAGTGTTGTACTCCTAATAATAATAAGAACAAATAAGTTTAGTGGGGCGAGTCAAATACTCTATCATTGATTACACAACAGTAAGAAAAAAAATTACGAAGAGGTTTTTTATAATTTAAAAATCTAGAGGGATACCTCTGTAATATCTATACATTAGAAGGGTATCTCTGCAATTAGTCTTATATTAAATAGTTTTAAACTATTTAATACACAGTGCAGATAAATTTGAATTAATCAATCATTAAGCATTATATATAATTTGAATCTAAAAATTTAAGGTGATAAATTTCATGCGTATTATCTAATTTTAGGAATTTTTTTTAAAAAAAATAAAAATTCATTCAGATGCTCTTAATTTATGATACGACAGTTTTTAGACTGTGCCGTGGCAAAGCACATTGTGTGCGCTGGGCGTGTGAGCGCGTACCCCAACGTGGCTGCGTGCCCCAGCACGGCACGGGCGGAGGCCGAGCCATCCGGGGCGCGGCCCGCCGTCCTTTTTTTTTTTTTTTGCTCCCTTTCCCTTTCACTCTTTTTCCTGGTGCGAACTGCGAAGTGCGAACCATCGACCATTTCTTTGACCTCCTCTCCTCCTCCCCTCTCATCTCTCTCGCCTTCCACTCGATCCCCTTTCTTCCGAAATCTCAAGTTACGATGAGCCTCCCCACCACTGAAGCCAACCCATCCCGATCTCCCTCTCTATGCCGCCGCCTTCAAATCTCCTCCTCCCCCTCCTCCTCCGCCCCCTCCTCCTCCTCCCCCTCCTGACCCTCCTCCCCCTCCCTCCCGTCTCCTCCTCCTCCGACTTCTCCACCCTCGCTATCTCCCAGCGCCACCCGAATGCCACCCTAGTCTGCGCCCTGATCCCCACCCACGTCGCCTACCGCTTCAACCTCTGCTGCGTCAACGTCAACGAACGCACCCAGTACTACTACGAGGCCGGCCAGGTCCCCTACGCCGCCGTCGCCGCCGGCAATGGCTTCCTCTGCGGCATCACGCTCCCCGCTCCCACCGACCGCCGCTCCAACGCCACCATGCGCTGGTGGGCCTTCCCCGAGCACGGGAACGACACCTACGAGAAGCGGCTCTACTGGGGGCCGTCGCCCGCCGCGATCTCCTCCGGGGACACGCACGTCTGCGGCCTGATGGGCCGCGGGCGGCGGCCGCATTGCTGGCGCTGGGGGGACTTGCGCATCCCCTCCGGGGTGAGCTTCGCGGAGATCGCGGTGGGGAGGGACTTCGTCTGCGGGCGGTTCAGCTGCGGCAGGATCGACTGCTACGGGGGGGATCTGTCCGTCGTCCGGCGGGTGCCGCGTGGTAACTTCAGCTTGGTGGCTGCTGGGACGCGGCACGCTTGCGCAGCCTCCGAGGACGGCCCTCTCACCTGCTGGGGCGCGGGGGCGCCCAAGGTGGATCCCGATATCCGCGACATAGCGTCCATAGCGCTGGGGGAGAACAAGACCTGCGTGCTACGGTCCAATGGAACAGTCATGTGCTGGGGAGAGGGTTCTCGGCCGCCGGAGTGGCTCGCCGGCGAGCAATTGGTCGGGATTCAGGCGAGGGGCGACGCCATCTGTGGCATTCTGCTGCTCAATTACTCCGTGGTTTGTTGGGGGAACGAGATGTTCCGGCAGAATCATACCGTCTACAACAACGTCCTTCCTGGGACCTGCTCGCCGATCTCGAGCTGTGGCAGCTGCGGGGTGCTGCCGGGATCCGGCAATTTTTGCCAAAACGAGGAGGGCATCTGCCAATCCTGCAAGCTCCAGATGCGCCCCAATTCCACAAACGGATCGCCGCCATCTCAGCAGCAAAAAGACACTGGCCGCACGAGGAGAATATTGTTGCCGGTTCTTGGATCTGTCGGACTCGTCTTGGGATTGCTGGCCTTGCTGAGTTTCATGGTCTACCGTGCGCGCAGGAAACAGAGCAATGGGCACGCACCTTATCCCTCGATGTGGATGAACCAGTTTGCGCGGCCCCTGGCTGCACTATTTTCGCAGGCGGAGTCGCCTCTCGACGGGCGGCTGGGCGGCGAGCCCGTCGAGGCGTTCTCGCTACAGTTCCTCTCCAAGGTCACCGACAACTTCTCCGAGACGCACAAGATCGGCTCAGGAAGTTTCGGCGCGGTCTACCGAGCGACGCTTCCCAATGGCCGCGAGGTGGCGATCAAGCGCGCCGATGTCCCGGCGGCCGCGGCGCCCTCCACGTCCCGGCGGCACGAGCAGCTCCGCCGCCTCGACCAGGAGCAGCGGGAGCGCGCCTTCTACTCCGAGCTGGCGGTGCTGTCGCGCATCAACCACAGGAACCTGCTCCGCCTGCTGGGCTTCTGCCAGGAGCGCGGGGAGCGCGTTCTGGTGTACGAGTACATGGCCAACGGTACCCTGGACGACAACCTCCACCGGCGGCCGATGGTGCGGTCGTCGCCGTTGAGCTCGTGGACGACGCGGCTGCGGCTGGCCCTCGACGCCGCGCGGGGTCTCGAGTACCTGCACGCCTACGCGGTGCCGCCCATCATCCACCGCGACATCAAGTCCTCCAACATCCTGCTCGACGAGGAGTGGACGGCCAAGGTGGCTGACTTTGGGCTCTCCCTGACGAGCTTCGAGGACGAGGGCAGCGTCGCCGCCGGCACGGTGGGCTACATGGACCCGGAGTACTACCGGCTCCGGCGGCTGACCGAGAAGAGCGACATCTACAGCTTCGGCGTCGTGCTGCTGGAGCTGGTGACGGGGTGCAAGGCTATCCACCGGAGCCAGGAGGTGGAGGTGGAAGGCGAGGAAGGCGACCCGGAGGGCAGCACGACGCCGCGGAACGTGGTGGAGATGGCGGTGCCCTACATCGAGATGGACGACGTCGCTCGAGTGATGGACCGGCGGGTGGCGACGGCTTCGCCGGAGGAGGTGGAGGCGGTGGCGTACGTGGGCTACGTGGCGGCGGAGTGCGTGCGGCCGGAGGGGCAGGACCGGCCGACCATGGGCGAGGTGGTCGGCGCCCTGGAGCGAGCCTACACTGCCTGCGCGAACCGGACCGAACCGTCCATGGTCCGCAGACTGTCGCGTGCCCCGAGTTTTCTCTGAACCACCGCCACCACCATCACCCATCTCCGGCGGAAGGTAAATTGAAGTCCGTCTCACATATATCTCTTCTTCTTCTTCAACTCGTACACCAATTCTTTTTGTTCTTCCTCCTCTTCTTCTCATTCATCTTTATTTTTGTTTTGCTTGGATTCATATTCTTATGTCTTCTTCTTCTTCTTCTTCTTCAATTGTTATCCGATTGATTCATCTGACAAAAATTAGATTCTTTTTCTTTTTTCCCTTCTTACGTTTATCGTACTTTTTGTTCTTCGTTTTCTCACTATTCTCTCATAAAAAACATCCATAAAGATCGTTCTTGCGTGATCGAACCGAAATCGACCTGAAGTTGCCTCCGGCTCGGCCCTGACGACGACGATGTAAAATTCCATCGACCTCCGGTCCAAACGAGAACGACTGGCGACCCGTTCGCGTCCAAAGATCTCCAGTTGCAGCCGCAACATCGAGCTGAGCGCGACGAGGATTCGGAGCAAACCCGTTCCGTGATCAACCGGAAGCGGTTCGATGATCAAAATCATTGGGAGGAACCCGACAGCGCCGGGTTGGCGCACGTTGCGGAACGCATCATTCGGGAAACCCACACGCATCCCTTTCGCCACCATGATGTGCGTCGGGCCAACATGTCGGACCGGGCGTCATGTCTCGGACCAGTCGCAGCAGTTAGCCGATCTCCCCCTTCCCACCGCAGTCCGCAGTTAAAAAAGGACTCGACCGAATCCAATGCGATTTGAGTCGTCGAAATTTCCATTCCGCGGTCAGCGCACGCCGTTCGGTTCAACTCATTCGATTCGTCCAATCGCAGCATTCTCCGTGGACGACAAGGTCCCTCGCAGGCTGACCGGGTTAATGATGCATATATATATATATGGATGAGCTGCATGCGAGCGATCGATGGAGTTAGGTTTGGACTCAAAAATGTCGTGAATTATTATTTACGTTATTACAAGTTGTCACGCACGCACGTCGCACGGCGGTGGTGGTGAATGAATGATGAATGGGGTTAGGTAGGTGGGGGGATGGAGGACGACGACGGCCGTGGTTGGTGGAATGGCTCGATCACCGCATCCCGGAATTAAGCAATTTTGTGCGGGAGATTACTATCGATTGATTAGGAGGAGGAGATCCCATCCCAATTGCAAGCTGCACATAGTTGATTGATGCCCCACCAAATTTGTCTTCAAAATAATAAATTATAGACATCAATTTCCATATTCAAAATTTTATTTTTTTAATACTTTATAATTTTAATATCAGTATTTTACTATTTTCAAGTATAAATGGAGAATAATTTTTATTATTTTAAAGGATAATTATCTCTTTAATTTTAAAATTAACCTTAGGTGAAAGGAGACTAAAATACTCTGCTTCACATTAATTGTCTGCATGGGATGTCTTAAGAGGAGAGACTAAAAGAAAGGTTAATTAGTTCGCATAGGGAATGTGAAGAGGACAAAATGATTAGGTGAGATGAATCAGCCTTGTGAAATTGTTCTGCACCTCTTCGGTCGTCTGTGAACGTTTGTTTCTCCTTTGAGCGGAAGGAAGGAGAAGAAAAAAAAATGATAAAATGATAAAAAAGTTTGTGTGATTTGGTTAGATTTAGGCAGTGTGAATTCTTTCTTTCTTTCTTTTTTTGAAAAAACGTGTTGAATGTTCGATTTTAGGTGAATTTTTTTCTTGGTGCTCAGTCAATTTGAGTTAGGATAGTTTTAGCTTTATCTTAAACTTTCTGTCAATAAAAATATGAATATAAGAGGAAAAGAAATTATGTATATATATAATTAGGGTCTACCTACTACTTTATATTTTATCATAAACAAAATACATGTATATTAATTGGTTCTAATAAATCCAAACAGAATAATTTATTTTTCAAAGTTTGTTTGGTTTGTAAGAGAGAACAAATAAATAGACCGGTGGAGTAGAGCAAAACAAATAATCTGATAACTTAGGTGAATGCCTTTTCATATGGAATGACTAACTTGCCTTCACCTTGGCACTTTGCACCTTCTTATTGTTGATTGAGAATGATGTCATTTGTTTCTTTTATCAGTTGTTAGCTCAGGGCAGATGCCTCTCAGTCTCATCATACTATTTGCAGGACAGATAAGATTATAAGTGACAACTTTTTTTTAATCTAAATCTTTCTTTCTGACCAAAGTTTTCTTCTAACAGAGAGGTGATTTGATCTGTTCACAATGGATGCAAACATAAACTAATCTGAGTACATATAAAAGTTCAAATCAAATGAAATGAAAACTATATCTTTTTTGGCAATTGAATCTACCTAACTCATAATCATCACAGATATGCATCTTCTTTTTTAAAATTTTTAACTAGAGACCATGGACCATGAGCATGACTCTAATTGCCTTAAAACTTTTCAGCTACCCTACCATCATCTATCTATTATTTGAATCAAGTAGGATGATGTACTCTCTCTCTCAATCTCTCTATTCAACTCTGACCTATCACATGATATATTTTGCAGGAATCTTGTTCCCTGTCACTCACTACTTGAGTTGTTCCAGAGTTGACATCCCATATGGTTTTTGAGTTAGGACAACAACTTTATTGTTTTCTCTCTTGGCTTATTGTACTGCAAGTTGCTCCAAGGCCACGGTTTAAACATGAAACATTTCAAACTTCTGAAAAGAACTGAGGACAGATATGATCTGCAGCAGAGAGTAAACTAGAGGTTTCTTCTCCGTGTTTAATTTTTCTATCTTCTTAAGATTACTGAGATGTTCAGATTCAGCATTCAAGTATACGAAACAAACCTGTTCCTTGTAGCTGGAGCTTTGAAAGAACCAGCATTAATCAACAACGGTCCACATGCCTGATTTCTCTGCCACAGAGGTCTTGCTTGAGGAGGATTCAATAATTTGCACATGACAAAGACAATGATTCTTCGTATGATCTTGACATCACAAGCAGTCAGCACCAGCACTCAACCAAACCAAGCAGAAGATAACAACAATTCCAAGGGCTACAAGCCCAGTAGTTATTGCATCAACTCAACAGGAACAACCACCATATATTAAAGCTCGGTCTTGAACATGGTCACATGCTTGAGGCGTTGGACGATGTCGGCGACCGACCCGATCGCGGCCACCAGCGAGACGACCAGGGCTGCGTAGTTGAGCAGCTGGAGGATCACCCACCGTGGCTGCGGTCGCCTGAGCTTGGTCTGGGCCACGTAGACTGTCACCGGGTAGTAGACTGTCAGTGGCCAGAACGCAAGTGCACCAAGCAGGCCCAGAATTGCGTTGAAGAAGGGCAGCATGAGGGATATCACTGTCGTTACGACGACAAAGACCGTGCGGAGGACGACCTTGCACATTGTGAAGCGGATTGCACGGCGGCTGAGGCATGGAAGCTTGATTGTGTATACATTGTGGCAGAAGCCTGATTCCGGCCACTTTTCAGCCAGCCAGCCCTCATACTTGGCGTAGATCGGCTGCCCATACACCTGAAAGTGTTGTGTCCGTATATTAGTCCTTCAAACCAGTAAGGTAAAAGGCGGATGAGATTGCCAGCATTACCTGGTAAGCTCCGATAAGATGAATAAGAACAGCAATGTTAGCGATGTTGACGAGCCAAAAGGGCTCTTGGAAGCCGGTGAGGACGTTCCCAGGAGCTTCGTTTCCAAATGCAGCGTAGCCAACGCAACCGAGCGATATGTAGAAGATGGCAGTAATGCCGATCCCGTACAAGGTTGCTTTCTTCATTGTCTTGTTCTCAGGTGGAGGTGATTTCAACGTATCCTTGATGTTAAATTTATTGAATGTTAGTTCCAGATGAAAGAAGTTAACACGGTTTATTGGGTAGGAATGTAGTACCTGGATTTCTATCAAAAGCATCGCAAAAGTGTATGCAAATGCTATATTTCCCAGAGCCTGGAAGGAGTGCCAGGCTTTATTTGATGCTGAAACACCATCAGCCCCGACCTCGATTCCCAGAATCGTCCCTCTAACTGAATGGTGGGAAGCAAACTTGGCAATGCACAAGAACAGCCCGATGAAAGAGTAAGCAAACGACATTACGGCAGCCATCACGGATATTGCAGTAATCTTCTCCAGGTTTGGGAACTGAGATAACACTATTTCCAGTAAGCCAAAGCCGACCATGTACAAGGTTCCTGATGCATTGCATTTTGCGTCGTGGCCCTTCTGATGGTAACAACATGAACGCATCACTGCCCTGTTAATTGTGATCAATTCATGGAAGTTAGATGTTACAAGTAGACTGTTGATCAGCTATAAATAGAGGACTATCTTAACTTGAAAAGCCTATAAATTTCTGCTTGACTTGAGAAACTTGAGAGGTCTATATTCATTCTAGCAGAATAGCTAGATCAGATATTGGATTGATACCGAAAGTAACATTGACAGCTATGGGAAATCCTTGCAGGAAAGGGCTTAGGATTACTGCAAGTAGGACTAAACCATAATCATTCCCCATTTGTCAAATTCAGAGGTATTGAAAACGAGTAGAAACATGGCAGATAAGAACAACCAATTAGAACGTAGAGGTTATATATATACAATTGAGGCATTACTTACGCCATGCTTGTTGCAGCCGTGATAGTGTATCCGATCATAGTGCCCCACAGCATTAGATACTGTACAAGGCCACAAATGAATACATCTTTTGGCCCTGCAGCATCAGAAGTTCCATAAATCACTTAGAAAAACTGAACCTGTCAACATTCATTAACTCTACCAAATAAATCATCTATTCTGCAACTATACCCAGGTACGATCGGACAACATCCATGTACGTGTGATTTCTCCTTCCCTTCACTGGATCAGGTGTCCTGTAGCAATCGGTGAGTAGAATAGCAGTATAATAGGTCACATAGGCACATACAACGAGGGCAATGGGGCCTACGATCCAACCCATCTGAGCAACACTCCAAGGTAACGCAAGAACCCCAGATCCTATGACAGCAGTAACAGCATGCGTCGTTGCAGTCCATACGGTTCCTGGAAACAATTTTAAGATCAGAAAACAATGATCACAAAGAATGCAAAATACATTGGTGTCTTAATTGTGTCGTTTTAGACCAGTGTTAAGGTTATCAAGTCAACCAGTTTGCCAACTTAGTCAGATGACTCACTTGTCTTAGTTCACTTTAGAAAGGTGCGCGTCACTCATCAGCCCATTACAATTCCATTTAATTAGCTAGCCAATTGATTCCCAGTTCCTGTTATCTTAATGCTCAAAATGTTACGCATGAGGGTTCAACCTTGTCCCATCTAAGGGAACTTTCAGTTCCATTCACGGACTCCTTTAAAGTGAAGAAAAGCATTGCAACTGCAGAATTCTGCCCATTCACTTGCCTTTCTTATCTAACAGCAAAGCTTTTAGGAAAACGACATTAAAAAACTACTGCCAAAGCAAAAAGAATTCACATATATTTACAGGTAAGAGAGAAGCATTATGGAAGTAACTTTATGGATGATAAAGTAGAGGCTTTGGTTCGATGAAATAAGAAAAGTTTGTAATTTTAATGCTATAGTTCCAAAATGAGATGGATTCCACTAACCAGCCACCATCACTGATCGATTCATTAAAGTACCAAGGAGGTGGCAGACTAACAAATGATCGATCACTATTAGTTAGATAAGAGCCAGTTTCTCCATGGACCATATGCCAAATTGTATAAGGGTGCATCATATGGAAATAACTACAATATGCTTCCCAGAGAAGATTCCTCAATGGTGGAGTGTCCACCTCATGGCACTTGAGAGATCCACAAACATTCTTTGATACCGTACAGAATTCAGTGCTTAGGCATCCCACAACCTTGGATGTTGCCGTAAGATTCAGAAGAGCTTCCTATTCCCTCAGAAAAGGAGGAAACAGAGATGCAGAGACCGATTAACTTCCCATAAGATGCTTATATCCTATTGAATTCTCTAGCACGAGTCTAGATAATTGGAGATCAGGAATAAATATAAAATAGTAATTAGCTGTGTTCCAAAATGAAGAGAACCTGTAGAAAATGCGCCAAAAGCACAGTAGCTTTGAACATGTAATCCACAGATCGAAACGACCACAAAGGGCACAATGATTGGGCAAAGCATATGCCAATCTCCACATCGCAAAAAATACTCACAATAAACAGAGACATCGCACCATTCTGTAAGTTTGAGCAAAAACTAGAAGACGGGAAGGAGATATCAGATTTATGATCAAAGGGGAAAAAATAGGCAGACCAAGTGATCGAATCCACGGACTACTCCACCAAAATGAAGGCCTAAGAGAACGGATTCACGTACTTATCTGGTATTAGCGTTTGCCATTTCCAGAAACAATAGAAGAAAAAAAAAGCAAGAAGCAACAGAAGACGGAGCATTCAAAATCGTAACTACACACACATACACGCACCTGTTCTAATCCGATCATCGTCTTCCACCGTTTCCATCTGACCTCCCCCGCCATTGGACTGCAAGACGCCACCGTTTTCCACCATTTCCATCGCCTTCGTCATCTCGGCTTGCAGGAAAAAGCAAATCGCAACCTCTCTAGCTCTCTCTAAGATGGCGAGAACAAGAAGAAAAAAGAAGCAGCAGCGCTCCTTCACCTGTCTACGACCTCGATCGACCGTACGCTGCCTTCACCACGAATCCATCCATGGGGAAGCAGCTCTCTCGCTCGCCCTTTAATCTCTCCGCTCACACGTGCGAGGAGTCGGCGGCTCAGCTGCATGCTGCGGAGTGCGGAGCGCTTCGCGGTGTGTGTTGAGCTCGTATTAAATGGAAGCGGGGCTGGTAACGTCGAAGGGAGTGCCAGTGCCACTGCCCAGGGATGACGAACCAGTGCGACGCCGGGGGGGAAGTGCTACTCTGCCTGTCGTGAACAAGACAGGAGACACGCAGGAAACGCGCCGCCCTTCACAGAAGTTCCGTGGACCCCACCTTTCTTTGTCTTAAAGAGCGGTGTATCCTGGATTTCTCGAGACACGCGATCCAAATATCTGACTGGGCCGGAGCCGGTTTAGATGATCCGGCCCGGACGGGCCCAAGTCGTAAGTAATGAACAGTTTTTAGCCTTTAAAAAAAAAACTCAGCGTTCAAATTGGAGGTTTCCTTTGTGTGGGAGAAGGGAAGACGCACCATACCATATTTGTGATCCAGTGAACCAGCAGGCAAATCGACTTAGATGTAGATTAAACGTCATCCAATCTCATTTGAAGATTTTATATCAAGATCATCGATCGATCATTAATGCTGAACCTTTTTTTTTCTTCTTTTTTCCTCGGCGATCGAGTCATGTAATGATGCATCATCGCTGACGTCAAAGAATGGCGGATGATGTAAGATTTGTGCGCACGGATCTTGAAGCGGACATGGCGAGGCGAAGCGCTTCTTCGCTTTATCCCCCCCCCCCTTCTCTCTCTCTCTCCGTCTTTCGCAATTCTTCTTCCCCACCTCATCATCAGTCGCGACTGCGGCGGAATCCGCGATTTCTCTTCGCGTAGTCTCCCTCCCTCGGCGACCTCGCTTTCCTGTGGGTTCTTCGCCGCCTTAACTGCCTCGTACCGTTCGATTCTTACTTGCTGTGCTAGTCCAGCCATCTACGAGACAGATGAGGCGTCAATTGTGGTTCGATTCTCATCTTTGTGGTTAATTTGCTAGTCTTTTTTTTTAGCTCTGGAAGTTTTAAGATTTGACGGTCGATTCAGCATGAGGAAGTCTCGTTCTACCCAAAAATTTTGTTTTTTTAGTATCTTATGGTAAGGATTATAGGGGAATTCCTTGGATCCTGCTTTCAGAAGTAGTTCTCAGACTGTGTGTTGTGTTAATTCTTTTGTTCGAGATTCTGGGTGTATTATTTGTCTTCTCAGTTTTTTTTTTCTGTTACGTAATCACTTTGATCTTTTCATTTTTGGTACTGTTGTAAATCTCTTGATTACCTTTCTCCGGTTTAGGCTAAATTATGCTTCGTTAGGAATTTAATTTTAGGTATTTCACATTAATTTCTTCGCTATTAGGGTTTTAGATAGCTGATTAATGTTGTTGTACAATGTCTATGATTGCTTTGCAATACAATCTTACTTTATTCTTCTCTACTCCTCTCTTATTTCTACTGTATTTCTTCTATTTTCTCGTTATTTTATTTCTCCGTGCCCTTCTCCTCCACATCGAAATCGATCATTCTCTCGCAATCTGCATCTCCTTAACCACTAGTCCACCGCGCCTTGCCTTCACCAACCGCCGATCCCTTATGGCTATGCAGACTAGGACGACTGGATCGCAGGTGCAGGATAGCAGCTGCTGTAATATATATTTTTTATTCTGTCCTTAGAAGAGGAGTTGTTTGTTGCAGTGGTAGTGATAGAAGGCTTCTTATTAGAAAAATCAAATTTACTATTTGATTTTGGTGAAGTTCAGTGAATATTGTGCTGGAGAACTGGCTTGTTCTGGACTTTCTTATTCGAGATAGTCAAGGACAACTAAAGACAAATGGCAGCATTCTCTAGATGGGACAATCGCAGATTTTTTTGGTTGAGTTCTAACAGCCACACGGGCCTTTATAAACCATGATTTGTTCATAATTCTTGGTTGATTAGTCCACAAACTAATAATGGTGTGTGTATGGGATCAGCTAGATTAGAGCAGAATTTTTTGGTTGAGTTCTTACAACAGTTACATGCGCCTGGAAACTATGATTTGTTCCTAATTCATGGCTGATTAGTCCACACAAGCTAATAGTGGTGTGTGTATGGGATCAGCTTGATTAGAGGATGAGTTGTGTAGTTGTGTGTAGATACAACAAGCTTGAGCTGTTAAATGGGGCACACAAGAAACATGTGATGTGTACGGGGCCTTTAGAGTCAGCAAATCAAGCACATTTCTTTATGAGGGTATTCTTATTAATTTTATAATGACTTGACACCAATGAGTGTATAATAGGAAATAAAATAAAAGGAAACAAGTACCTGATGGCATGAATCCCTCCTAATTCATTCAAATCAAAAGTTCATTAACAACAAATGGATGACTTTACTATGAAACAATGATGTTACTTAGTTGGAAAATATAGTTTCCTAAATGGAGATTTTGTCTGCTCTTTGCAGGATATGACCAGTGGATGCCTATTGCATTTGGGAATAAATTGGCATTTTATTTTCATTTTGTTGAAGGACACTTGATTGTGATATTTTATACAGTATGAGCGGTCTTCCGAAGAGGTTGCATGAGGAGGGAGGAGGGCATTCTACACCTTTAAAACGACCACCTGAAGAACCGGGCATTTTTCCAACTCCAGGAAAGCAAAATCCATCGATTGGCAATGAGTTTCACCTACCCTTTGAACATGGACATGAAGGAAGAACAGCAAAAGTTCCACGTGTAGAGTCCCGTGATATGGATAAGAGATCATCTCTACTGCATCGGTTGCCTTCAACATCTATTAATTCTTTGGACCATCAAATAATATCCGAGAACAAGTTGGAATTGAAATGTTCCAAGGACACAAGGGATACTAAAACTGAAAACTGGGAAGATAGAGAAGTTAAAGTGGATAGGGCTAATCATAGTGATTTTAGGAATGATATGAAATTTGAGAAAGATAATTACTCTGCAGCTACTCATTTGAATTGGAAGGAGAGTAAAGAACATCACAGGAGTAAAAGAAGTACAACTGATGGCTTGGATCCATGGTGTGGTCCACGAAGTGTTTTGCAAAGCACTAATGATGCAACAAAAGATCAGCCAATAACTGAGGAGCGGAATTCTGTTGAAACACTTGAGACTGTTGGAGAGAACAAAGTTGATTTGAAAGGTGAAGATAAATTCAGAGATAAAGATAGAAAAAGAAAGGATAGGGATTTTGGGGAAAAGGACAAGGATAGGAATGATTCTCCAAACAATATCAATGCTAGTGGTGGTTGTGATGAACGCAAAAATCTGCAGAGAGAAGAGAGAGATACTGAAAAATGGGAGAGGAAAGATTTGCAGAAAGATAAAGAGTGGAACGAGAAGGATCCTTTGAAAAAAGTAGTAACAACTGGAAATGAAAAGGATAGTTCATACCATGAGAAAGAGTTTGTGGATAGTTCTGTTAGAAACTTTGAACAGGATAACCCAAACCTTGAATCTAAGAGACTAAAAGATGAAAGTTGGAAAGTTTATGACAAGGACAGCAAAGACAAAAAAAGAGAAAGGGAAGGAGATCTTGTAGAAATACAGGAAAAGCGTGGTAAGTATCATGACAAGGAACCTGATGATGGTCTTACAGAAGGCGATGGGGTTACAGAAAAAGAGAAGGAAGCTTTTGGCGGCATTCAGCAACGCAGGAGGCTGCGATCAAGAGGAACTCCTCAGACACCTCATCGTGAAGCTCGTTCTCGATCTAGAGCACATGATATTGAGGGGTATGCAATATGCTTGAACCGTTTTGAAGTGTTACCATAATTTTGAAATGATATGTATTCTCCTGTTTATTTTTCTAACATATCTGGTTAAGAGGGATGAAACTTAGCCACTTGAGTTTGCTTGTTTTGAACTCATATATGTTGATGCAAAATTGCTGTATTATGTGAATTGTTCTGCCACCATAAGGTCAGAACTTATGTATGAAATTTAGACTTGGGACTTGGCCTTATTGTATATCTCCCTCATTATCCAAAATAGTAAGGCAAAATTGTGGCTCATGTAGTTATTCTGTTAAAAATGTTCATCCATGTCATTAGTTCTTAAAGATATGACTTTCACCAGTGGAAGAAACCTTTCTCAAATGATAGGTTTTATCGCATTGATTATCCACTCTCTCTTTTCTCCTTTTATCTGTTAGGGTGTTTAGGTTGGACGGTGGAGTCAATCATCATTGCTGTTGTCTCCTTTCCAATCATGTTAATGGTTTCTCTTTGCATCTATCTTTTCTTAGTAGTTTTTTTTTTCTTTTCCTCTGTATTGTTGTGTAGTGCACCTCCTTTTTACTTAAAAAAATTGTAATATGAAAGTTTTTAAGTTTAAGTCTCTCAAACCCTTCTAATTGTTTTTAATTTAAATCTTCATCAATGCTTAATACACTTATATCTTTTTTTTTATGTTGCAGATCTCAAGGTCAGTAATAACATTCTTGCTATGGTTTTACTGGAGTTTGGTGACAAACGTTCGATAACAAGTTGAGAGATGTACCGATCTAGGGTCATCATTCCTTATAACTCAATTCTAACATCATCTTGCTGTGTACATCCAGTGTCTTTAGGATAACCATTTCCATTAGCTTTAATGTTGATTAATTTTGACTGGTTAAGGATTAAATAAAAGAAACTGTGGAGTCAAACAAGTGGGTGTTATTGTACGATAACAGTACTATGAGACCCTATTCTATAGGTATCGGTATTTTAAAATTCCACGTCAGATTGACTGGTTTGAATTGGAACAGTCTCATATCTGGTTTAGTTTTTTTTTTTTATCTCAATTCCAAATTGGTCAAGAGCAGGCCTAACTACATAAAAACTAGTTGAATCTGTTTTTTTTTTTTTTTTTTTAACTTATATTTTTATTTTTTAAAATTCAGATAGGTTAGACTGTGCAACCTAGGAAATGACGATCCAACTGGTTTGAAGCCCAGCTTGAGTCTAAAAACATTGTTTTTTGTCTTTCCTGATCTTCTATCCTTGTACTGCAGGAAAACCTGAGGTATCTGCAATTGTCTATAAGGCTGGTGAATGTATGCAGGAACTTTTAAAATCTTGGAAGGAATTTAAAGCATCTGAGGATCTACAAGATGATAAAGTCTTGCAAAGTGGTCCAACTTTGGAAATTCGAATACCTGCAGAATATGTTACTTCTACCAATCGACAAGTAAGCAAATTGTTCTTTTTTTTTTACCTCATATGTGCGCTTAATAGGATAAGCTTCTCAGTGGCACCAGTGAAAATTAATAGGATAAGCAATAGAAAGATCTCTAATCTAACACCAGCATATGAATGAAAAAGAACTTAAACTGCTTAGCCAACTGACCTCCTAAGTAATCACTAGAGCTAGTGATTGAAATATTCCTAGGAAGTCAAATAAGAATAGAGCTTTTATCTAATTAGTTTTCTTTAATTCAAGGTGCCTCCTCCTTTGTCTAGCTAGGGCTCACTCCTTCTACATGCTTTTGATAGTTTGATTATTCAGTCTTTCAAGAAATGGTAATTTCTCCCTGATTGATGTACATAAGCTACTATGTGCAGGTTAAAGGTGCTCAGCTTTGGGGAACAGATATATACACAAATGATTCAGATCTAGTTGCTGGTATTTTACTGTTCTTATGTTCGTGGCTTTTTTTATTTATCATCTATCTTGTTCATGTTTTAAAGTTTTGCCATACAGTACTAATGCACGCAGGTTATATCTGCACATCATCACGTCCACCTCCTGGCATTCAAGAGTTACATGTGACGATTCGAGTTTTACCATCACAAGATGGTAAGTTAATGTATCAGAATTTTCACCTTTTCTAAAAGTTTATGGTGATAATTCAGTCTGATTTAGGTGCTCTTTATTTCTTGAACATAGTTAGATTACTTCCAGGAGTTGCTTTTTCACCTAATTTGATGCTGCAAGAAAAAAAAATCTAAAATCCAGATTTCAATATCACACTCAATTACTACATTGGGTCTAGACCAGTCCTTTTGCTTTATGATATGATATAACTACAAGTTGTACAGTATTATCAACATATTTTTTTGAAAGATAACATTGCATTTATTTCACCTATTTGAAACAATACAATATATGTACAAAGTAAATTAAAGAAAAAATAAAACATCATATATTAGTATCAACATGTGGCTTGTTGATATTATTATTACAATGCATTTAATATGCATTTATTTTGTGCTTTATACAGGCTATACTTCAACTTTAAGAAACAATGTTCGTTCACGTTCTTGGGGTGCAGGAATTGATTGTAGTTATCGGGTTGAACGCTGCTGTATTGTGAAGGTATGTAGTATTTCCAACTCTAATTATATTAGTTCCATCTGCCGCTGAGAAATGTCATTGTTGTTCTGTTATTCAAGATTTTAAAGTTTTAGTATTAAATCATTGATAAATTATTCTATTCTTTCAACTTGCACTTTGTTATGCATATTTTGATTAACTTCCATTATGTTTGTTTCTCATATTGGAATCCATTATTATTTTGCATGGCAGAAATGTGGTGGGACCATTGATCTTGAGCCTCGTCTTACATATACATCAGCAGTGGAGCCAACTCTTGCTCCTATGTCAGTTGAACGTACAATGACAACCAGAGCTGCAGCTTCGGTATTACAATTCCTGTTTTATTGTATACATCGATTTGTTCTTAGATATTTTTAATTTTATAAAATTTCTATTACTGACATCTTAGGATTAGATTTCATCCGTCTTTGAATTTTCGGTTCATCATAGTTGCCATATATATTTCTCACTTGTTTGATTGAAACTCTTTGAAAGCCTAATGTTCGCTCACTCTTTATCCATGCACACTGCATTTCCTGAAATATTTTATCTATTACATGATAGAGACTAAAAACCTGATATCTTTGAAATTTCGGTGGTTGTTTTGTGCGAAAGACCCTGTTGTTTGTTTGTTTGTTTTATTGTTTTTAATTGCTTTTTTTTTTTTGCAGAATGCTTTGCGTCATCAAAGGTTTGTTCGAGAAGTTACAATCCAATACAATCTCTGCAATGAGCCATGGTAACTGTTCTGTTCAATTGTGTGTGGCACTGAATATTTTTTTTTATCTTTCATATTTAATACAAATAAACAAATATCTATAGCTTGTACGGGTAAGCCAAAGTTTTTGATGCAAAAATGTGATTTATTAGCATGCTAACTTCACATTGATCTTATATGAACATTCCTAGAATATGAAGTATACTTCCACTTGCAATAGAGTTGTTACCCTACGGTTAAAGAGTTTGTCTTATGAGATCTGTCTTCATTGATCTGATTTTACCCTTCGCAAGGAAAAATTCATGACTGCCCTCTGCAATACTACTTGGTCTTTCCTCAGTACGGTGCCAAGCTAGAGTTTCCAAGCACAAAAAAGGGAAAAAAAGATATAACAACCATCAAACTGGTTCATAAATAGGGGTATAACGGAATATGCCCATGTTGGGTGTGAGCAAATGGAGAAAAGCAAATAACAATCATCAAAACTGGTTCATATAGGACAGTAATCTACCCGTGTTGGGTGTAATGAAATATTTTCACCAAAAAAACACTATCCATGCACTATCTTCATAGCTTGCTTACCTAATGTGGCTTGATCATACTGCTCAACATTGAGTAGTAATATCATTATATTTACACCTTCTATACGTTCTATTGTGGAAAGAAATCTTGTCGATAATTTATAGCACATGGCAAATTTTTTATCCATTGAAATGGCTTCTGTTTCATGTTGTTTCAGGTTGAAATACACAATTAACATTGTTGCTGATAAAGGCCTAAAGAAACCTCTATATACTTCAGCACGTCTAAAGAAGGGAGAGGTTCTGTACTTAGAGACACATTTCCATAGGTGGGTTTATTTTAGACAAATGCTTTTCTAAGATAGGAAACTAAGAGTTAGTTTGCTATCGTGATATAAGTATTATTTTCTTTCAGCAACTTCCTTGCTTTTTTTCCTTTTGGCATCCATCTTTTCGCATCGGACACGGAGCATGACCCGTGGCTGATGCCAGAGGTGCCATGCCTCAAATCGACTCGTTAGGCAACAAGCAGCAGGCGATCTTGAGGACTAATGCATTCTGACAGTTCTATTAGTTTATTTTCTTCATCCTTGAATGATCTTTGGCAGGTACGAACTTTGTTTCAACGGAGAGAGAGTTGCTATGTCAACCTCATCTCAAGCAATGGACTCGGAGCACGAGAAGCACCAAAACCATAGCTCACATGTCCCAAATGGGGATAGAAATCATTCGGAGCGTGAGAGTATAACTGATGTTTTCCGGTGGTCTCGATGTAAAACAGTTTTCCCCGAGAAGCTTATGCAGTCTGCAGGAATCCCCTTACCGCTGGAACATGTCGAGGTTCGGCATTGCTTGTTCTTGTATTTCCTGTTTGTTTTGTATTAGAATGTAGTAATAGATCAAAAATAAATGTTTCATGCAACCCTTTGGTACATTAGTTTCAAACTTCGAACTCATCAACACGGCTTGATTAATGAGTCCTGCATGTGTCCTCATTTCTCAGGTGTTACATGATAATCTGGACTGGGAAGATATACAATGGTCACAAACTGGAGTGTGGGTTGCTGGTAAAGAGTATGTGCTTGCTCGAGTCCATTTCCTATCTCCAAACTAGTGATCAGCTGATCAGCCTACATGAATCTTTGTGCTCTTACAAGTGATCAAAGCTTGGTTTAATTTTGTGTGAAGAGAAAAAAAAATCATAATCCTACCTTTTTATGGTGGGTGGAGAGCTTTTATGTCTTAATGTGCCAGTATTATTTAGTACCAAGTTTTGGTTTAGCTCCTTGGTTCTCAAGTCATTCTTTGTAAACGAGCAACTTTACAATTGCTGTATAATAACCATGGGTTAATTTATGTTGAGCTGAAATCAACTTTACCAATGTTGTATAATAAACCATTTCAAGTTTTGATTTAGGCAGAGATTTAAGATTCAGCTCTTTCGCATAAAATTATCTCAAGGAGCAGCAATTAAGCTAAGGCTCTTCCATTTATTAATTAATCTCTCACATGGTGGGAATGGGAGTTGCCACCAGGACAAGCGGCACCTTCTTCGTCACAACCACGCCGAAGGCTTCGCCCATGTCGATGTCATCACCGCGCATCCCCTCCGGCAACTCCCACCGGAACTTGAGGAGGAGGTTCGCAAGACACAGCTCCATCGTCGTCGTCGCAATCGACATCCCGGGGCACATTCTCCGCCCGCCGCCGAAGGACACCAGCTCGAAGTCCTGCGCCTTGTAGTCCACTGAGCCGTCCTCCTCGAACCTCTCCGGCCGAAACTCGTCCGGGCTCTCCCAAGCGCCGGGGTCCCTCCCGATCGCCCACGCGTTGATGTAGACTCTGGTGCCGGCCGGAATGTCGTAGCCGGCGATCTGGCAGTCCTCGCGGCTCTCTCGTGGGAGCAGCAATGGCCCCGGCGGGTGCAGTCGGAGTGCCTCCTTAACCACCGCGCTGAGGTAGCGCAGGTGATGCAGATCCTTCTCTTGCACGTAGTCTTTTTTTTCAACTCGAGCAAATCTCTGGACTTCCTCTTGGGCTTTGGCTAACGCTCTCGATTTCCTCATCAGCTCGGCCATCGTCCACACCATGGCCGCCGCGATCGTGACCGTCCCAGCGATGAACAGCACCTGCTCCCCAGCCCAAATTAAGAAGTTAACTGCCGATCACATGAACTCAGTGAATTGTTTACTCACCATGAGAATGGCCTTCATGGCGTCCCTCGTAAGGCCGATGCTTTCGTCCTCGTGGAGTCTCACCAAAACACTGGCGAAGTCCGGATCGCCTTCGCCGTCGCCCCTCTCCCTGTCTGCCTTCCGCTTTCTCGCCTTCTCCTCCACCTCTCTCTCCAGGAACTCGTCCATCTCCTTGAAGTTCTTCTCCAGCTTCCTCTGCACTCTGGTTATCACGTTCAGCAAGTACTGAACGCTGGGGAAGAAGTCACCGGCCACGAACCCGCCCATGAGCTCTATCGACTCCGATATCATCCCGGCGAGCGTGCTCCTCGCGCACTCTCCCTCCGGCGCGTATCGGTTCCCGAACAACGCCCGGCACGTCACATTGCTCAGCAGGCAGAGGAACATCTCGCTCAGGTTGACGGCGGCGGCGTCTCCCGCTCGCGATATGTTGTGAACCAACGTGCGGACCTCCTCCTCCCTGGTGGGGCGGAGGAGCAGCGTCCTCTTGGCGCTGAAGAACTCGACGGTGGCGAGCTTGCGCATTCGGACCCAGTGGTCGGAGTAGGGGGCGAAGGCGAGGTCGAGGCCGCCGTAGGAGAGCTTCTGCCAGGCGGCGAGGCGGGGTCGGGAGCAGAGGGAGAGGTCGTGGGTCCGGAGGACGTCGCGGGCACCGGCGGGGGAAGAGACGACGAGGGCGGGGACCTGGCCGAGCTGGAGGAGCATGAGGGGGCCGTGGGAAGCGGAGAGGCGGCGGAGGGAGTGGTGGGGAAGGGGGCCCATCAGCTGGTGGAGGTTGCCGACGATGGGGAGTCCTGGCGGGCCTGGCGGCAGGCGGCGACGTCTCCGTGACCTCCTCTTGTGGATGCGGCTTAACACCGCGAGGAGGAGGGGAAGGAGGAGGAGGAGAAGAAGAAACGAGGAGGAACTCATTGCTGCTCGAGATTTCAGATTAACTTCTCTGGTTTTGGGGGAAGAATTTAACGGAAGTGAGCGAGAGGAAGGGGAGATTTTGCCAGTTGGAGCTCAGCCAGGCACGCGTCCATCGTGCGATCTTTTAAAAATATTTTTTTGTTTTTTTACGACAATTATTGTTTTAAAAAAATTGTTACTATTTGTGTTATTTCATTGTCTATCTTCCTATCATTATTGATATCTATAAACTTAAGAGTATTATTTTTATCTTTTATAAATGTATTCCTCTATAAATTATTATTAAGTTTCTTATTAGATCGGTACATCTCTCATCGATCCTAGTTTTATCTTGTATTTAATCCATCCTCCTACGTTGTCTTGGATAGGATTTTGATAGCATCAGGAATTGCGAAAAGTCGAGCAAAGTTTGAGATCATCTAAAAATAAAAAAGCCAACTTTTTGCAAAATTAAGAGTCGAAGGAAATGAAGGGAGGGCAGGAGTCGATGGCAGCCGCAGCTTCTTCGTTATCGAGTTCACTTAATCGCTCGAATTTTAGGGTTTTAATAATCAGTATCACTTCTCACACAAGTAGGCAAAATTGTATTTTTCAAATTTATTTTTCAAGAGAAAATAAGCGACATGATGACGATGTATAAATATATTTATCGAGCCGAGCTGCCTGCAGATGAATCGGGTTCAGCTCAATTCAGATCGTACCTAATACGATCCGTACTTAATATCGTGTCGGGTCGGGCCTAAGGTTGTGGTCCGCGGGCCGACACGATACGAATAATATATATATATTAAATATATTAATTTTTTAAAAATATTAAATAACGAAATGATTAAATTATTAATTTTTATAATAAAAAAGCATGTACAATAAAATTATTAATTTATCCACTCATATTACGAAAGAAAAGTCAAGCAAGAGTTGCTCTCATTTAGAGAGCATCCAAATTTTTAAAAAACAACCTTTTGCAAACTGACTTTTCCAAATTTATTTCTCAAGAGGAAATAATTGTTCCTAAATAATACGACTCCCCAGCGATATATGCTCGATTAATTAATCGATCGATTGCTAGTGAGTGACGTAGACGTCGAACTCGACGACGATGTAGGAGGCGGAAATGGAGTCGACGAGGTTGCTGATGGCGTACCCGCGCGCCATCCGGAACTCCCCGCTTCCTCCGACCACCGTCCGCTCGGCTAAGCCGCTCGCGTCCACCCTCCCCACCAGCGCCAGCGTGCTCCCGCGGTGCTCCCCCGCCGTGAAGACCAGGTTTATGGTGGTGAGCACCGCCCGGTCCGCCAGCGACGCGGCCACCGCCATGCCCTGTGCCCTCCCGATGATCGCCGATCCCGGCTCCCTCCCCGTCCGCAGCGCGTTGTCGAACACCACGATGTTGCCGAAGGGGGAGGAGGAGGAGGAATTGGGGCCGAGGCCGGCGACGACGAAGGAGGTGGCGTTGGGGGCGCCCTGGAAGATCTCGTGGAAGTAGAAGTGGAGGTGGTCGGCCTTCTTCTCCTCCGGAGAACCGGAAACCGCGGCAGCCGCGGCGGCGATTAAGATTGAAAGAGAGAGGAGCGAGGCTGGTAGGGCGGAGAAGGAGGCCATGTCTTGTAACTCTCGATCGATTCACTTTTGAAATTTGATAGACCGATGACTCCAACTACTGCTTGGAGTGCAGAAGAAGCAACCACTGAAACTTCAAATCCATCGAACATAATATACCTGAATTTTTTATCCTGAGAAACATAAACTTAACCTGACGCTGAAAGTAAAGAGTTCTCTTTTATTCTTAAAACTACGCTTCGTTTGGAACAAAAAAAGAAACGGAGGGCATCCTTATCGTTGAGAGCTGGACATGATATGATTACTTTTTTTTTTATTATTACGTACGCCTTGTCACGTGGATTTGTCGGCCAAAAAAAATAAAAATAAGAAGAGAGGATTTAAAGGGTTGTTAATATATAGCAGGCGAGAAGTGGGGATGGAGATGAGACTTAGCTTCTTCTGTGTTCCCGTTCGATTTGTTATATATTTGATCAATATAACAACAATATTGACATGTAGTCAGATGCAATCGACAGATACGTACATGTATATAGAAACAGATACCCCCCTTTTCTTGTTCTCATCTGCTCGTTAGGTCAAGCTGAGTTTTCAACCATCTCAATCAAGCCGTCGATTAACCATCTCGATCGATCTATTAAACATGATAAATACATGTAATCGAATGCCCTCATTGATTGAAAACTATTAAGAAATCTCCGGAATCTTCTTCATCGCTTGCTTTTGTTGTTTAAAAAAAAAAACAAGAAAACAAAACAACCTGATGAGGAGGATGTCTGACGTTTAACATTCCACAAATATCTCGTCGTGTCAGAAACAAACTACTACGCCTGTAATCGATCCGCCCTCGCTGTCCTTGTAAGGCGGGACCTTTAAATCCCCATCCGGCCCGCTCGGTCGCCCGGACTCTTAAACCCCATTGGTCGACCCGCTGCAGCCGATCCCACGAACCACATCATCATCATCTCCTTCTCCTTCTTCCTCTGCGGTAAAAGGAGAGAAAGGGGGAAGAAAACAAATGACTTTTTTTTTTCCGTCCAAGTAAATTGGCGGGGATGCGTCGATCGAGGGTTGACGTTTGTTAGTTAATTAATGGGGGTGCAGCGTTGAATTGAATGCCATCTTCCCTGTTCATCACCTGCGTGTACCGCCCCAAGTGCATCCCTCTAATCATCTCCTTTTAATGCTTTGAAAGTGCCAATGGAACCATGAACCACCCAATTGAATTGAATCGAGATGAAGAAATGGGCCGACCTCGCTCTCTCCCGTCACATCCCATCAGTAGAAGGATAAATTTCTAACCTGAGACCTACTAATAAGCGCAAGAAGACAGCAGCGGTAGAAGAGAAGGAAAGGGAGAGGAAGAGGGTCCAAAATCCACAGAAAACAGAGTGGCCATGCACTCACTCCTTCACATCCTCCTCCTCCTCATCCTCTCCTTCGCAGAAAACAGAGCGCAGCAGGGTTCGAATCATGTGAGCTCAGCACTTCCCTTTCTCCCTTATTCTTCTTCTCCTTCATTCCCTCTCTCTCTCTCTCAGTCTTCTTCTCTCTACGTGCGTCGCTGCAATTAAGAAATATGCTCTCCATGTTCCTCTCACGTTGTGGATCTCCGTTTAATATAATATATATATGTTTCAAGTTTTAATTTTTCTCCGTTTCGAATTGATCTTTCGATCTGCTTTAAGCTAGCAATTCCCATCTGCTGCGGATTGCAGATGAAGAAGGCTTCCCCGGCTGGAAACTGATTGCCATGAAAGCGCTCATCGTCCCGGCTCCAGGCTCCGCCGAAGCACGGCATCGGTCGCCGACGCCGGAGTAAGTTAACTATCTCCACAGAATCTGATGATAAATTAGACCATGGAGTAGTAATTTTTAGTTCTTGGTGCGAGTTTTATGAGGAACTAGGAAGTGAGGAATCTCCATCGTCTCATAAGGATTAAGCCGAATGGGTCAAAACTAGGAACGAAAGGGGTAAAATTAAATAGGAGGAATGGTCCTGACGAGGAGTGTTCTTCTTTGGTGTAGGAGACAAAACTACAGCTGCTCTTTGGATCGTCTTGCATGGGAAATGATTATTATACAAGACTCTCTTTTTTTCAAGGAAATAGTGATTACTTCGACGAAAGATTAAGTTCTACTTTTAAAAAAAGCCTATCCTTTTTCCCCAAAAAGGCGTAAGATTCTTTAATGGAGGAAGGATGATGACGCCTTTTCTACTTTTCTGAGCTAATTTGGTGACTCTTTTATTCTGCTTAGAGAGGTTTGTAGTTTTGCTGAAAACGATGATGAAAAATAGGAAGAATATGCTTCTCCATTGTTCAAGCATTAAACAAGCAAAAGAAATCAGTTGTATTGAACTAACACATGTTAGTAGTTTTTCTTTTCTTTAATGTTTCCCTACACATGTTCTAACTTGTTCTAACTTCGCAACCAAAAAGTCTGCTGTTGATTAATGAGAAATAAATGGGATGGTTGTCTGTTGTCTTCTCTTATCTCTGGCACCGACAGAAGGACTGAGTAAATTTTTGTAAACCTTCCTGGTTCAGTGACGACACAGGCAAGAGAGGGTCCCTAAAGCTGAAAGATCTCAAAGGCGACAAGTACAGGATCCAATTCCCGGAGAGGAGTACTTGGAGCTGCAAGTTTGAGTTTTTGAAACTGGCACTGCTTATCGTCACATGCTGCACCGTCCTCACTCTCGTCTTCTCGTCGATGATCCGCAGAGAGCTGCAGCGCTCGCCGTCGCCGCCGCCGGCGCCGATGCTGAGGTACTGTGTCTATATTCAATGGTGTTCGTCATAAAATTCTCAGTCAAATTCCTGACTTGCCTTGAGAGGACTGCAGGTCGCGGTTTGTCGACGTCGCGAGGATGAGACAGAGGACGCACTCGGATCCTCGATATGTGTCGCATTTGGAAGTTGACTTTGACCAGCTTTCCAATCTTCTGCGAGATGTGAGATCAGAAGTGGAGGGGGATTTAAGGATCGGGTTGCTAAATTTCAACTCCACCGAAGTCGGATTCTGGCGGCAGACGCAGCCGGAAGCAGAGATCTCCGTGGTGGATCTCGACTATGCCGACGCGAGCATCACCTGGGAGGTTCTTTACCCCGAGTGGATCGACGAGGAAGAGGAGAACCAGGTGCCGGATTGCCCGTCTCTCCCTGAGCCGCAGGTCGATAAGGGATCGAGGTTCGACGTCGTCGCCGTCAAGCTGCCCTGCGACTGCTCCGGCAGATGGTCCAGGGATGTGGTGAGGTTGCATTTGCAGCTCTCTGCAGCAAAACTCGCCGCGTCTTCTTCTTCTTCCTCAGCCGGACGCATGCGAGCGGTTCGTGTGCTCTTCGTTACCGAGTGCCTCCCGATTCCAAACCTGTTCACTTGCAAGGATCTCGTTGGACATGAAGGAGATCTCTGGCTCTACAAGCCTGAATCATCCGCGCTTGAGAAGAAGCTTCAGCTTCCGGTTGGATCCTGCAAGCTCGCCATCCCTTTTGAATCGAAAGGTCGGTAGATTGCTAGATCTTCTTTCCCACCTTTTCTGTGATTGCGCAAGAAAAAAAAAAGCTCATATGATTCATAGTCGGCTTTTGCGCGCGCGCAGTGCGGATGTACACGGAGGTCGGCCGGCGAGAAGCGTACGCCACGATACTGCACTCCGCGGAGCAGTACGTCTGCGGCGCCATCGCGGCGGCGAAGAGCATCCGCATGTCCGGGTCGGCCAGAGAGCTCGTCGTCCTCGTGGACGAGACCGTCAGCGAGCGCGACAGGGACGGGCTCGCGGCGGCGGGGTGGACGGTGCGGACGATGCAGCGGATTCGGAACCCCAAGGCGAAGCGCGACGCGTACAATGAGTGGAACTACAGCAAGTTCCGGCTGTGGCAGCTGACCGACTACGACAAGGTCATCTTCATCGACGCCGACCTCCTCGTGCTCCGCAACATCGACTTCCTCTTCACCATGCCGGAGATCAGCGCCATCGGGAACAACGCGACGCTCTTCAACTCCGGCGTGATGGTGATCGAGCCCTCTAACTGCACGTTCCGGCTGCTGATGGAGCACATCGAGGAGATCACCTCCTACAACGGCGGCGACCAGGGGTACCTGAACGAGATCTTCACCTGGTGGCACAGGATCCCGAAGCACACCAACTTCCTGAAGCACTTCTGGGACGGCGGCGGCGAAGACGCGAAGCAGAGGCGGGCGAGGAAGGACGGCCTGTTCGGGGCGGACCCGCCATTGCTGTATGTGGTGCACTACCTGGGGCTGAAGCCGTGGCTGTGCTACCGGGACTACGACTGCAACTGGAACCTGCAGATGTTCTGGGGTTTCGCGAGCGACGCCGCGCACGCGACGTGGTGGCGAGTGCACGACGCCCTGCCGGAGAAGCTCCAGCAGTTCTGCCTCCTGCCTACGAAGATGAAGGCCTTCTTTGAGTACAACAGGCGGCTGGCGGAGAAGGCGGAGTACCCCGACGGCCACTGGCGGAGGAACATTACTGATCCGAGGATGCACGTCTGCAACGAGAGGATCTGCGATTGGAGGAGCATGCTGCTGTATTGGGGTGCGACGGCGACGCCGGAGCATTCAAAGCCTAATTAATTAATTAATTACTTAAAGAGTTCATTAGATTTTTGAGATACGTACTGGATTGAAGAAAATTTCTACTTATGCTGCTATAAAAAGTGGATTCGAATTTGGTTTTGATGTTAATATCATCCACTGAACTGGTATGATATTTCTAAAATATCTTTAGGAATAGACGACCAAACTAGTACAGTACTTATGTAGGCATTCCATCGCTGAGAAGTCATATCGGAGTTTGCGGTAGAAACATCGTATCTTTATTATATTCCAAAGAAGCAAAGGGTCCGCAGTACTGAGTTCCAGCCGAGTGCCTTGTGGGACGTAACCTACAAGATCACAGCCATAGCCAATAGGAAGAAGAGGGGGTGTGCTGGAAGACTTGTGGCAACTGGAAGTGGCACTCACATTACACTCTTATGGAAAAATGGCAGGGAACCGACTTCCATTATATTCTTAAAGTTATCTGCAGCAACAGGGTAAGAATTGGAAGAGACTACAGGTTCTCTCAGGCTGCAAACGCAATGCAGCTCCAGTGCAAGACATTTGGGAACTGGCACAGCATTTCGAACACCTCAGCTGGATATTCGTGGCAAGAAAGCACAATTAGGAGGCAGACAGTGTGGCAAAGCAAACAATTCGACTGGGAGAGGATTTATTCGAACCAACAGAACACTACATTGCTATGCAGCAAAGGCTGCCGTCCCACCGATCGAGAAGCAGAAATCCTCAATTATTTGGGTAAACAACGATTTAGAAACCTAGCAATTGAGTTCTGGGATTGAGTTCCAATTGGAAATCTGCAGAAAGTTCTTTAAAGAATACGCTCCCAAGTGCTCCTGCGGGATTTGGCTGCTCCATGGCACCCTCGCCGACGCATTCGCTCCCGGGCCGGAGCTCCCGAACTCGCCGTAATATAGCGTGGACAGGGCGAACTCCCCGTCCCACGGCAGCCACCCCTCTGGCCGTATGATCTCCGCCATGTAGCAGTCGATGAACACGGCCCTCGAGTACTGTTTCCAAGGTCTCCCCAGATACGTCTTGTGCGCGGCCTTGTTCGCCCGGTAGAGCGCGAGGTACTCCTTGCTGGCTCTGATGGCGCAGCGGTGGAACACGAAGCCGGTGGACTGGGCGGGGTCGGTGCGGCCCTGAGCGGTAACGGTGTTGGTCTCGCCGCGCTCGGGCTCGAGCTGCCGGGGGACCAAGATGAGCTCGCAGCGGGAGAAGAAGGCGGCGGCGTTGCCGAAGATGAAGTCGACGGTGCCGGTGATGCGGCAGGAGCTGTAGAACTGGCGGAGGGTCTGGGCGTAGAGCGTGTCCTGGTGGCCTATGAACTCGACCGACTCGAGGATCGCGCCGTCGGAGTCGCAGCGGAAGGCCACGGCCTGGTGGGCGTCCGGGCCGGCGGTGTTCGCGATCGTCAGGTCCCGTGCCCTGAATCCGTCGCCGACGACGGCTGTGGAGATGCAATGAAACGGGATGGTCGTCAGGAATTAATGTTCGACAAGGACGTTGTCTGAGACATATCATGTGAGGATTTAATTGAATTGATTCAGAAGGAGATTTTTTTGCAGGGTCTGTTCATGTCGGATTCGATGGATCGATCGAAAGAGACAAATCTAAGTGGATTGCTTACCGACGGTGGCAGTGTCGTAGGTGGAGAGACCTACTCGAGCGATCTCGTCGACGCTGATGTTGCCGGTGATGATCGTCTTGCCCATGCCATCCCCGATAAATACCAGCTTCGTCTTGTCGACCGGCACCCGCACCTTCTCCTCGTAAACCCCTCGCATTATGTGGATAACGAACGGGCAAAGCGACTCCGGTGGCGCCGCGTCCACCGCCGCCTGGACCGTCTCGTAGTCGCAACCCCCGCCCTTGCACACCGTCGCGTCTGCGACAGCCGTCCCCGCCCCGAAATTCCTTGGCCGTCCTCCTCCCCCGCCCTTGGCCGCGCCCGACGGCGGCCAGTACCCGTCCCGCTCGGTCTCCGGCGGGGCCCAGCGGGACATGTCTTGGGCGCCGTAGCGCTGCATCGAAGCGGCCATGGCGGTGATGTAGCCCGTCAGGTTGGCGTTCCGGTCGAGGAAGCTCGCCGCATCGACCACCTCCTGCGTCTGGTTGACCTTGGTGAGGACGTACCAGCAACCTATCTGATAGGTCTGGGAGGCGCCGGCAAAGACGCGGGTCTCGACGGGCATGGCGTCGAGGAAGAGGGAGCCGTGCTCGAGGCGGCGATGCGCGATGAGGAGGAGATCGAGGCAGGTCCTGGCGACATTGGTGCGGTTGATGTTGGAGGCGGAGGCGTCGAGGATTTTCTGGGCGTCGAATCGGGAGGTTCTGATGCCGTGGATGGCGGCGAAGATGGCCTGGAGGACGACGTCGACGCTGGAAGCGTTGGAGGGGAGGTCGGGCAGGGCGCTGGAGAGGGAGGATTCGCAGTGGTCCGGCGTGCGAGTGGCGCGGCAGGCCTGGCGGATGGTGGGAGATGATGAGGAAGGCGCGGCGGCGGGCGCCGTTGGGTCGTCGTAGGCGGTGGCTTGGCGGATGACGGGGGATGATGGGGAAGGCGCGACGGCGGGCGCCGTTGGGTCGTCTGTGGAAACGGTGGCCTGCCGGATGAGGGGGGATGATGAGGAAGGCGCAGAGGCGGGCGACGCTGGTTCGTCGTCGGCGGAGACGGTGGCGACGGGGAGGAGGAGGAGGAGGAGGAGGAGGAGGAGATGGGGAAGAGAGGCAGCCATGGATTTTGGGACGGTGGGCGCTGCGCGCGCGCGGGTAAATGGAAGACCGGTCCGTGTATATTCTCTCCGCCTCCTGGGAAGTTAACAAAATTAGCTAAAATAATTAAATCAGTTTTTTTATATAAAAAAAATCTAGATTAAGTATGATTAAATTTCCAAGATGTATATTTTGTATGAGATAATATTGGTTGAAATATTACTTTAATATACTCTAATTATAATATGATTGGAGTCAAACAAAACACTTCTTTAATTAATTAAATTTATCAATCGTAATATTGTGAAAATTTTACATGTTAAATGGAATTTGTCCACAATAATTAGGCCCAACAAAGATGAAGAAGAAGCCCATAAATGTAGATACGTAGAAGGGCAGGGACACCCCTACCTAATTAATTGTGCCCTATGTTTTATATGACTTTTTTTTTGTCAAAAATTATTAAAGATATAGTTAGAGGTTTCAATTATTTTATACTGGTATAAATATAAAAATTCTAAAAAATAATTAATTTATTTTAAATGGGTTGTTTTCTTAGAAATCAGTATCTTCATTGAACCAAATGCACCTCATGATAAGGTTTGTACATCAGCCAAATTATGGGAGGGAGGGTTTTGTCTTTCCTTCTTTTTTTTCTTCATCCTTCTCTATCAATTAGATCTTCTTCCATACTATTTTATTTTAAAAAAATTAATCTTATAAAATCAACTCGCTGGAAAGCCTTTCATTAAAATATACATAAACTATGCAGAAAACCTGCAGCATTAACAATCAGTTTTATCCTCATGAGATGAAGTAACATTGAGCTTTACATGAGTCTGTGCAGTCTATCTAATTAAAAAATTAAAATATTTAACCCATGCACCGGGGGGGGGGTGTTGGTGGCGGCGAATTTAGTAGTTTAGTTGAAGTTTTTTTCTTCCTTTTTCACAGGAAGTCACTGTTCATTTACATACAGCGGACTAAGAGAGATGAAGGAGGGAGGTGGAGTTGTGATGATGCTGTGATTAAACCTGGGAATATATCAATGATGAGAAACCGCTACCAAATACCTAGGAATCACTCAATCAATCGATCAATCAACTTGCTACTACATACTGCTGCTGCTGCTGCTCCAAAGGGGGAGAACTTTTTTTTTTCTTTTTCTGTTTCTTCTCAATTGCAGGTAGGCGATCCATGGATGTACTGCTCATCAAACCCTCGAACTACTCATCATGTCGTCGTCGTCGTCATCTTATTTTCCTCCTCCTCCTCTTTCTCTTCTGTGTGCCCTCGTAATGGCAAGTCCGAAAGCAACACGCATCGGAGCCCATGCACGCCTTCCTTCGGAAACAGGAAACCCTAGCTAGCCGAGAAGGAAGGGAGGGAGGGAGCGGAATGGGGGGGGGGGGGAGCATTGAATTCAGTGCAAGGGGGGCGTGGAGAGTGAATGCGGCCGGTTTATAAACAATAAAAATGGCACATCATTCTTGGAATTTGTCTTTGCTTAACAAGGAAAAACCGCTGTAAAGCGGTTCACCTTTCACACCCTTCTTTATCCTCCTTTGATGACTGCTGCTTTTCTCATCATGATCTTGATAACGCTGGATTGACTACTGCCCATGTGTATTATTATTCAAGCGTTTGACTTATCGTTTTCAATGCATCTACCATTAATAAGGAGTTTCTGCAGCGACCCACTTTTGTCAGTGATCAATCTGAATATATATATATATGTATATATATATCGCTGATAAGAGCAAGATATGTGCAGTTAATTTGTTGCTTGAGCAGTATTATGAGACCGCATGCATCTGCTTCCTTCTCCTGGGTTTTTCATCGGTTCCTCAACTACTACGTGCTCCTGTAAACAAACTGAAATGAAGAAAAATGTTTATATATAAAAAGTCAATAACACATCCATTGATCTCAAGTAATCAGTTATATATATGTATGTTGTCCTCTTGGATGAGCAGTGAAAAAAGATGCCCACTGGCTGTTGATTAAATGAGCTAGGGCTTTTTTTTCCTCTTTTGTATCTACTGATAGCTGCCTTCAATTGACTCAGAAGCTTTTTCTTTATTGACACAACAGCAGCTGCCATACTTTTTTCCCTCACTGAGAGAACTGCGCCATCGAATTAATTTAAATCAGCATGCAGCAGAAGCAGCAGCAGCAGCAGCTAGCAGTACACATCCAATGTAATGAATGAGATCCGCGAAGCTTTTCTTGGAAAGAAAAGAAGAAAGACTCCGAAGAGGAAATTAAATTTTCATCTAAAGTAAAATGAGAGAGAGAGAGGAAAAATTATATAGAAGTTAAAGGTGATGAGCAGGATCGATCTTTTGCATCTTGTACACATGCATGCGCGTTAGGAGATCCCTGCACAACTTGCCTGCTCCCTCTCTTCCCCATTAAAAAAACTTATCACCTCCCCCGCCGGCCATGTAATCATTGTCTTCTTGTTCCCCTCCCTGCATCCGATAAGGTTCTCCTTCTCCTTCTTCTCCTTCTTCTTCTGCTGCTGCTGCTTCTGCTATTACTTGTTCTCTTATATATATGTATATATATATCAGCATCAGCATCAGCATCAGGATCATTATATCACCATTTGCTTCCTGGATTCCAACTGAGTTTATAGCATTTAACTTACCTGATTGAGTTCATGTTCACTTTGAACATGGAAGAATTAATTGATGTGTACATGAGAGGGAGAGAGAGAGAGGGAGGGAGCTCTCTGGGGATGTGTAAAAGCCTGCAATGCTTCACGAGAACAACAGCTGTACTCCTGTTGATCATTTCATTTGGTGCCTTCCTTCTTCCCCATCTTATTATTTTATTGCCCTCACCATACCCATTGCAGTAAACTAATTCCTTTTTTTTTTGGAATTGATTAGAAGGAACACGTCCCCACATCCTCCTCCTCTCCTACGTCATGAGAGATCAGACTCTCATAGGCCTAACTTTTATATCGCACGGCCGGCCATGGCCGCTGGTTTCTTTGGGTTATATAAACTCTTCCTCCTTCATAAAGCTCTCTGTTTGATCACATCGGTCGTCCAGAGTTGTCATACTTTTGGTTTGAGTTATGGACGACATCAGCAACAATTCGAGCAGCTCCTGGGATCTCGAGATGAGCATGGGGAACGGGCAGTTCCTTCTCGATCATACCCCGGCCCTGGAGTTCTTCCACCCCCATGCCCATCATTCGCCGGGCTTCCCCGCGTCTGTCGACCAACTGATGGCCGCCGCGGCCGCGGCCTCCGGGCGGGATCACATGGGGAGCAGGCGCCACGTGGTGGTGGTGGAGGAGGAGGAAGAGGAGGAGGAAGTCGTGGAGGAGGAGGAAGCGCTGGGGTCGATGAAGGAGATGATGTACCGTATCGCGGCGATGCAGCCGGTGGACATCGACCCCTCCACCATCAAGAAGCCCCGCCGCCGGAACGTCCGCATCAGCGATGACCCGCAGAGCGTGGCCGCCCGCCACCGCCGAGAGCGCATCAGCGAGAGGATCCGGATCCTGCAGCGCCTCGTGCCCGGCGGCACCAAGATGGACACCGCCTCCATGCTCGACGAGGCCATCCGCTACGTCAAGTTCCTCAAGCGCCAGGTGCAGGAGCTGCAGGCCAACCCGCCCCACCCCCAGCCGCCTCCGCCGTTGGCGTCGTCGTCGCAGCTCGGGGTCGTCATCGATGGGAACCCGATCGTGGGGGCGGGCACCGTGGAGTGGCACCGCCCCGAAGCCCGCGCCGCCTCGTCGCCCTCCTCCTCTCCCTCCCCCTCCTCCTCCTCCTCCTCCGCCATCCTCAACTTTCCTGGATTAGGGTTCCGCTTCCCGATGCGCTAATCAAGCTTCGAATATATTAAACGGAGAGGTGATCTCAATATCCACAGTGCATAAATCTCAGAGATGTAACTGTGCATGATAATTCAAAGGAATTCCACACATCAACTCAAACTCCCAAGTATATAAAGCTGCTGCTTGCTTCGATCGAGTTCTTTTCCTTTGATCTTTTTTTTTCCTACCCGCATGCGTTCATGTTCATCATGTCCTTAAAGTTCTAGTTGACCTGCTTGCTTACCTTTCCCTTACGTAAGTTTGCCATTTTTCTTTTATAAAAAAATCTTGCTGTGCTATCCATGGGGATCGAATTGAAGAATATAAAACGGTGATAACATTATTTAATGTTAGAACTTATGATTGCCACGCTGGATTCTTCACTGGAGCAGATGAGCCGTTCATGCTAAAATTAATAATTCAGCAGCAAAGAAGGATAAAAAGAAGAAGATGGATAGAAGAAGGCCGGACAGAGTACTACTGAACTGAACTTGTTCTCCTTTTGATCTCCTCTCTTTTTTTACAACTTTTGTTTAATCTTTGAACTTTTTTCACATCCGTTCATCAGCTGGGAGGGGAAGTGAGAGAAATCATCATGATGTACAACAACGAAGGCACCGCTTAATAAATGAGCGGCCCTTTTGAGTTTTTTTTTTGTTTCTCTTCTGCCTTTTCCACTAGATGCCAAGTTAATTACATCGGTACTTGCAGGTTGAGACTCATGGAAATGAGTGCATGAGATAACGAAAGCCTCTCTTTGAGTCTTTTTTTCTTTTTTAGCTTGAGGTTTACTTCGAAGGAATGGACATGGTGGAATTAAAAGAAAAGAAAATGCACTGAAACTGCATGCGGTGGATCACTGGGCATGCAGTGAGGAAGAACACAAAACGGCAGGATTAAATATTGAGGGGGATGATGATCCCCAAAACGTGGATTTATTATTATTATTATTTGGATCGGAGGACAAACAGAGGCCACATCCAATCATTCACTGAATTGTAGAAGGATATTTTTAATACGGAATCCCATCTGCAGAAGGATATCTAGCGGGTTTAAAAGTCTAAGAACTGAGAAAACTGGGGAAATTAATACAGATGAACATTAACAACAAACAAAAAACTTTTGAGATGGCTTGCAATTAGAGTGGCGAATATTCTTCTGAGATGATAAGAGTATATATGTGTGTGTAAATGATACGCTAAAAGGAAAGTAAAATAAACAAGTGTTGGGTTCCAATCTAACAAGTGTAAGAAGAAAAGGTAAGAAGGCCACTTTACATCACTGAGATGTTAACAAAGTTATGAAATACCATCTGAATGAAGAAATAAGTGATTAAGAAAAATTCAAGACTAGATAATTAATGGTTTTATGCATTGGGACTGCAACTAGATCTATAAAATGAATACATTTGCATTACTTGATTCAAAATATATATTACTCTTGAAGGGAGAAATATCTAAATATGTTCTGCAAACACATGTAAAGGCTACAATAACAATCATAATTCGTAGGGGAAAAAGAAAAAAGAAAAAGAAACAGAAGTAATTAAAAAGGATAGACAATCCAAACTGCAACTTTGTCTCATATTCGCTAGCTGTTGCTGCTGCCGCTGCGGCAGCCGCTGCCGCAGTTTGAGTAGAAAACTCGGAAGTATATAATTGCAGCCGATGGGAGTGTCAGACGCAACGGTGGTGCTCAGTGCCCCGACATGGGCCGCCGCGCTGGGCGGTCGGACGCAACGCCACCACGTTTTTTGTCTTCCCTTTTTTTTCTTTAATGGATCAAAACACAACGCCACCACGTTATTATTATCTCTTCTTCCACCCATTGCTTTCATTAAACAGCAGTAGTAGTAGCTAGAGATAATATCCTCATCTTAAAATATATACACAGGTCTTTCTATGTTTTCAAATAATAGTAGTATCGTCTTTAACTGAACAAACAAAATTTATATCCTCATCTTAAGTACTACTTTATATTACTCTGTATCGATATGATTACATGCATTTTTTCTGAATTATGAGTCTAACTCTTTGAAAAAGATCGAAGAAAAAGAAGATTTTTTTTTTTCACAAGATGGTACACCATGGAATTACTCCAAACTCCTCTTCGCATGCCACAAGATGATGCATCAATTAAAATGAATGGATCCTCATCCTCATCTTAGAGAGACCAGCTCTTTTCTTCGGCAGCTCCTTCCAGGTGAAACCAGCAAAAAATAATATAAAAGTATGTGTAGAAGAAAAAGTTCACCTTCCTACGAGCTATATCTACCTAGCTAATGTTTTCCACCCTGCACATTAAAAGAGGAATAGAGGTCAGACAACATGTTTCCCATCTTTATCCCTTCAGGTGAGTATGCTGATAACTTTTAAGTAATGCGAGTGATTATATTGGGGTTACCCATTAGGAAAAGCAAACTACTTGAACGAATGGAAAATGAACTCACCGTTTGTTAGCAGATAAGAGAAGACGAGTTCATTCCAAGCATCTGGCACTCCAGGAAGGCACCAGTGGTTACAATCGAGAATGGCAGAAGGGTGGCTCCAAGTGCCAATGTGGGCATCGCTCCTGAAGGCCCCCATTGATGTTACATTGAGGACAGTAACAGGAACGGTCATGCTTTCGACTACCTCAGCTATTATATCAGCAAACTCACTCCTATAGTTAGCTCTGGGCATAGAAAGATGCTGCTCGGTTACTTCACAGACCTTTCTATTTGAGCCACTGTCTCACAAAAAAGCTATATTAGTATAATTTTCAATAGCATTTGATATTGCAAGGAGTTCATTTCAAAAGTTTAAAATGGAGAAGCAGCAATCTAACTGAACAGGAGATAGGCGTAGCAGAAAGCACAGTAGGCATGCTGAGTAGTAGGTAATTGGTATAGAAGCAATGGACCGATAACGAATGATACAATAAATATTTTTTGTCCTTTTATTTGAACTCATGCTTTTCTCATCTTGCATAGTTCTCCACGACATTTTTCATCATCTTCTTCCTCTCCAAGGAATAAGCTGGCAACTGAAATGGGTTAAAAGTGGTCAACTCTAATTGTTAATTCTGGTCGATTCTGACGTCTCAATCAATCTGCCCGTAATGCTGAAATTTTGATTGTAGTTGGAAAAGCTTTGGCCAAGAATAATATAGTCGGTCAACCTAATTGGATTGGAATAGCCACAGAAACATGATCAACAGTAGCATGTCTTAGACATTTAGGTAGCGGTGAGAGCAAAGAGTACATTGGAAGTAACAGTATCATGTGCATGTACAAAGAATTTGTAGGAAAAGAAACGACAACGATACTTAGTCTGATATTTACTTATTGTCGTTGGATCAAAGGATGCACTTGTAAGCTGGTGAAGTTCAATATACTGAAACTGAACAAATACCTCCAATGGGAAGGCTCAAAAGTTCTGAAGAACACACGAGTTCTGTTTGTGTTAACCGCTGTTTCAATCCATGATGCCCAGGTGTTTAAGGCCATCCTGAAGGCAGATTTGATGGACATTTCAAGCTTCAATGCTCCTCCGGTCTGAAAATAGCAACCCCTGCAAGCAGATCGTTTAAAACCTGTTTGAAGTACAGATTACCAGCATATATCTAATCGTAGAAGCAGACATTATATTGTGGACGACATTTTGCGATTGAAAGCTAACACACAGGAAACCATGATCATAGACCATTCTACGACAGACACACAACATCTTGACCGTAAGCTTCAAGACAAAAATACAAGTTAAAACTAGAAAAACGCACATGTCAAAGAGTTTAGCTGGCGTCCACCAGTGTCCAGAATTGAAGATCAGAACATCTGAATCGATCCACCTCTGGTTAATGTCATCCATCTTATCTAGCTTGAGTGTCATACGCACTCTCTTCGGTCCATCTCTTGGTGGCAAGCCCTGCTGCACCAGGAAGACCGAACGGAAGAACTCCACAGTCAAGTTGAATGTTTGGAACTTAACACCCAAGTGACGAATCGTTTTTGTGATACTATTTCCATTTACTTCATACACAGTCTTGGGATCCTGCACTCCTGTCATAAGCATGCATATAAAAGACTCCCACTGAGTACGACTCATCGAATCACCCACAAAGACGACTCGCTTTCCTCTGAGTCTTTCCAATATGCTGTGCACATAAAAATCAGGGATTTCACAGTGCCGAGGTTTCCACCTCCACTGGAGGTAGTTCATATCCTGTCTCCCATTTGCCAAGCAGTTGAAACCCCTTTCAGCAAATGGGCATTCCGTGCTATTGTACAGTGGGTAAGATGTATCGAGAATCCAACTACCATCAAAGACATTACAGAACTCGGACTGCTCAAAGAACCCCGAGACCAAGCTTCCATTGCCCAAGTATCGGAAGTCGTAGAGATAGGCAACACATCCGGCGACCAGAAACACAGAGGCCAAACAGAAGACCACGGGCAGAGCGCTGAAGGATGTTGCCGCCCACCATGTCCTGTGAGGCGAAACTCTAGGACTGGTCGCACTCTTAGGCGTAAGCCGACCCGAAACGCTCCTGCCTAAACTACTGTTCATCGTCGCATCGCAGCAGGAACAAGATCAAAAAGCTCGACCTTCCAAAGGACCATCCCACCATCAACGCAGACCTTCCAAATCGTCTTCAAACGCTAGGAGATCCGTCGGCGACGAAAACCTGCCAGTTATTCATGCCAATCCAGTGGAAAGAGCAACAAAGAACAATCCTTCATCCTCCCCGGACTTGCCACGCCATGCTACGGGAAACCAAGATTCGATTTTTTTAAACACACAAGGACCAATCTCTGCAGCACTGTACAAACAATGGAGGGAAATATATATAGAAAAAGGGGGATCGATATGCGAGAGAGAGACAGATCAAGCCTCCTCCCGGCACGCCACCTCCGGCTACAGCACTCCGTCTCTGTCCTCCGTCGAGATCTCTCTTCGGGCGGCGGAGAAGGTGAGGAATACGGCGGAAGGAAGAGGCAAGCGCTCCGCGGGTGCCGGTGGCGGGGATCGGTCGGGAGTCGTGGCCCAATTAAATAAATAGCTGCCGCTGCCGATCAATAGTGAGAGATCAAGAAGATGACGAAAATTTAGAAGCTTGCTAATTTATGCACGGATACGAAACTGCTACGAATTCAAGATGCTTTTTTTAAACAACATTTATCGCAACTGCCACCAAAAGGGAGATCTTTTCGCCGAATTGAATCGGAAATCCATCGATTCTAATTATTCCGTTGCTGTTTTTTGTTTGCCACGAGATCACATTCGATAAATAACCAAGGAACAAATTTTTTGAAACGTGGGCCGAGACCCACCGAGCCACCAGCGTGAGGGATGGGGCAGAAGAGAAGAAGACGAGGACGACGACGAACCCTAACGAAGAAATCTCATATGTTTTCTTCTACTTCTTTTTTTTTTTTTTTTTTAAAGCTGACTGAATACGAAATTACAGCATACAGACAGACTGATTGCATCGATTTGAAGCCCAAGATGACGGCCGCTGAGAAGAAAACTGACAGCACATTAAGTATATAAATATAAAGAAAATTAGGTTTTTGCTTGATAGATCTGGTCTACAACTGGATTTTATCCCTTTGTTTTAAAAATATATTTAATTTAAAATATACAATAATATAAATATTAACCAATGAAACATAATATTTTATGTTTGGTATTATTTTTATGACATTTTTGGCGTTACTGTATCTTAATTGGGTCGTGTTCATAATATTTTTATTTCCAAGGGGCTTTATTAAGAAAAACGCAAGCCCGGCTGCAGAAATCGACGAAAACGGCCACACGTTGACCCGCTGGTTATTAATTATTGTCGAGATAAGGTTCAGTTCTGGAAATCCTCCACGTCGACATCGTCTGCTGACAGATCAAAACCGCATCTCCTCAGATTTATTCCCACGATTATTCTGTGTGTCCGACACGAGAACCAAACCAAATATTTCCCCTCAAACAATACAATAATTAAGAGCAACAGCTCAGATTCGATGCTTTCGAAGCTGTACTTGCTCTTATTCTTATTAATCACCCAACTAATCCATGTGCAGCAGTCCCTGGTTTAACCTTTTCCCAGCTGCAGGTGAATTAATCCACGATCCTTATTCTACTCACGGCAGGCTGAAGCAAATCGCTCGCCAAATCTATGGATCCACTGGAAGTTAGCACTCGTCCTGAATCCCAACCTCCCCAGATTCACACTCGATCCAACAGTTTTACCTTTCTGCGAGATCTGTTCCTGTTGGAAAAGAGAGGAAGGAAGGGAAAAAAAAACCATTGACCTAAGCGGGCAATGCTGTGTGTCCCTCTTTCTTGGTTTCCTGTTCTTGTGGAATTTGCGTCCGATCGAGTTTTTCTTTTCCAACGTTCAGCATTGACCAGAGCTGTAACCAAAAAACCGAAGCGAGCAAATCCTGAATCCTTAAGCCGGTTTCTGGTTTCGCGTGGCAGCTTTCCCCGCACCCTGCTCCTTCCTTACTCTGCTCCTCCCAAGCGGACGTGGAAGCTGATGCCGAACTCTGACGCCCGCTTTTGTCTCCAGCGGGGAGCAGGTTTGGCCGAGGGATCAGCGGACGGGCGCCCACTGTTGGATAAGGTCTTTGACGAGGAAAAAGAAGTTGATTCGATTGGGGTGCGGCGCCGTCGCCTTTTCCCTATAAAATGCTCCGTCCTCTCCAAGCTCTCCACTCGGGGGGAGGAGTAAAAAGGGGCGAGGGAACTCGGAGAGAAGTGATCTGTGAGCGTTTGCGGAGATGGCGAGCACGGCTGGGCAGGTCATCAAATGCAGAGGTTTGTCCGCTTGCCGATCGAGATCGACTCTCGGCCTCCTCCTCTTTTGGCCTTTTGAAACTTCTTCTGCTTCTTGATTTGGTGATATGCGTAGACAGACCTAACGCTTCCTGTCTGTGCATATCGAGATCGATTTGCTGAATTTTTGTTCCTTCGGATGCGTAGAAAGACGAGTATAGTATGGTATAGCCAGGAAGGTTGCCTGTCCGCCATCAATTTCCCGTTTGCTTTCCTTGTTCTTCACCTTTTTGCGTGAAAATTTCTTGACCTCGTGATATGATCTGCTGAGTTTTTTCTTTCTTTCCTGTCAGTCTCTCCCAGCATATGTATATATATTTATACGATCCGTGTATTCTTTTGTCTTGATCAGCCGTCCTCTAGTTCAAACAACTGAGTGCAGGAAGATGATTATTTTTTACAGAACTACAGCAAGAAAAATAATAATTAATAATGGCTAGTATAATCTTAAGTGGATAATTGTTTTCGGAGAAATGGATACATTGCTTTCAAACGAGAGGTAATGGTTGTGCTAGAATCCGAGAAAATTTCTGCATGCAGACAGAATAGTTGCTGTACTGATTTGAAATAGTAGATAATGACTTGTTCAGATATATACAGATAAAATAGCTTTTAGTTGTCTTTAATGAAGAAAAAAACATGACTTTATTACTTTGTCCTCCTCCTGCAGCTGCAATCGCATGGGAGGCAGGAAAACCACTGGTGATGGAGGAGGTAGAGGTGGCACCTCCTCAGGCGATGGAAGTCAGGATCAAAATCCTCTTCACTTCACTTTGCCACACTGATGTTTACTTCTGGGAAGCCAAGGTGTGTATACACGTATGCTGTTATGTTTGATGAACTAGCTCTTTCGTAGAATCTCTGCAGATGATTTGCGATGCTTACTTTTTCAAGTTTTGGTTTCCTTGCAGGGACAAAACCCTGTGTTCCCTAGGATCCTTGGCCATGAAGCTGCAGGGTATGTAATAGATCTTGATCCTTTTATTCCTATAGATCCTTCGCTCTTCAGAATTCAGTCATCCTGATGTCGACACAGTCAATGCTAGTTTCTTATCAAGTAGCTCAGAGTTTTTTTGTGATTGGCAGTATACACTATGTTCATGATAAATAATGTTCTTTATGCTTTTGGTGACTGATCAGGATTGTAGAGAGTGTCGGAGAGGGTGTGACTGAACTGGTCCCAGGAGATCATGTCCTACCGGTCTTTACTGGAGAATGCAGGGAGTGTGACCACTGCTTATCTGAAGAAAGCAACATGTGCACTCTCCTGAGGATAAACACCGACAGGGGAGTGATGATCAATGATGGGCAATCGCGGTTCTCGATCAAGGGCCAGCCTATTCACCATTTCCTTGGCACCTCAACCTTCAGTGAATACACTGTCGTCCACTCTGGCTGTGTTGCTAAGATCAATCCTTTGGCACCTCTTGACAAAGTCTGTATTCTTAGCTGTGGTTTCTGCACAGGTAAAACCAATCAGGACCACTTCAAATCCAAACGTCTCTATCTCAACGTGTTCATGTGTGATTCATGCACTCATCCACTCTTGTAGGGTTCGGCGCAACCGTGAATGTTGCCAAACCAAAGAAGGGATCGACGGTGGCTGTGTTCGGGTTGGGTGCTGTAGGCCTTTCTGTGAGTTGCTCTTCACTGATTCAGCCTTCTTTGGAGTATTAATACCAGATTGCTACGTACACGCAGTGTCTGAACTAATACCTTTCCGGTTTTTAGGCTGCCGAAGGAGCTAGATATGCAGGTGCTTCGAGAATAATCGGAGTAGATGTGAACCCAAAGAGATTTGAAGAAGGTAAAATACCAAATCTTTCTTTTCTCGTGTACGTGTGTAGTATCTTCCCTTACATAAATCCGATGAACTCCTGTCGAAATCAGCCAAGAACTTTGGAGTCAATGAGTTTGTGAACCCAAAAGACTATGACAAGCCTGTCCAAGAGGTACACAAATGAACTGATCTCTGCTTGAGAACTTGTTCTTCTTTCTCGCATCAAGGTCTCCACAACGTTCCTTGTTCTCGTTTCATCCAGGTGATTGTTGAAATGACAAACGGTGGAGTGGACCGGAGCGTCGAGTGCACTGGGAACATCGACGCAATGATCTCTGCGTTCGAATGTGTTCATGATGTGAGGCCCTTGATCTGTTGCTCACGAACTGGTTATCCTTAGAGGTCATCTGAAAGACTAAAATTGGTTCCTTGTGTTTCATCAGGGATGGGGTGTTGCTGTGCTGGTCGGTGTGCCACACAAGGATGCCGTCTTCAAGACTCATCCTGTCAACTTCTTGACTGAGAGAACCCTCAAGGGAACCTTCTACGGGCACTACAAGCCAAGGACTGATCTCCCTGGGGTGGTTGAGATGTACATGAACAAGGTAAACACACAACCTTCCTCGAATCAAAACTTTCAGGTACATCAAAACAAGTACTCTGCATAAAAACCTGTAATCTTGCAGGAGATAGAGCTGGAGAAATTTATCACACACGAAGTGTCCTTCTCAGATATCAACAAGGCATTCGACTTCATGCTCCAGGGAGAAAGCCTCCGCTGCATCATCCACATGGATGGCTGATTGATGCACCATTAATGACCATTCCCTTATATATTTACTGCACTTAGTTTTGAGAAAATAAAGCAATCTCTGTTTGAGATTTGTACCTAAACCGCTTCTTCTCCCAAAAGAAGCTTCCTTTGTTCTTTAAAAGAAACAAGCAGTTTGTCTTTTGCTTCTTGCATGTGTACCGTAAGCTGCCTGTATAAAGAAAAAGCTCTGTTTTTAAATGAAAAATGTATCTTCTTTTATGGTCACCCTTCTTCTTCTCCTCCTCCGTCTACGAATGCAAGCCCAGTCTTTCCTTTTGGTAGATGCAAGATCAGATTGCCTCGTCTCCCCAGTGCTGCCCATTTCGAGGGGCACCTTGATGGGTCGTACTCTCACGAGCAAGTGGAACCGGATCATAAAGAGCCCTACCTCTCATGGCATCTTCCTTCCCCGTCCTGACGCATGCATTAAGCTCTTTCCCCTTGAACCAGGTCTCATGGGCAGCAGCTGCGGCAGCAGCAGCAGTGCAGCTTCCAGAAATCTGTATAGGGACCTGCAGGCAGCCTGTACAACCCAACCTCTCAGTTTGACTCCCCACATTAGAGCGAAGAAGAAGAAGAAACAAAATGACGCATCTTTTTAGATTCCACTGTTAACCTAATTAATCCTCCCGAATCAGAATAGAGGGAGGATGCCCGTGTTGGTACGGCGGGATCGACCTCCATTTCCTGTTCCATTCAACGTGAAATGAATTGGGGAAGGAGAAGGCCGAGTACTCCAGTGAAAAATTAGGAGGACCGTGCAATAAAGTGACGTGCTGACGCTGCCTACTGCCCTCTCTGGGGCGTCCCTCCTCCCTTCAGAGTTCAGGGTCACGTCTCCCCCTCCGCCAGGACGGCAGGACCTCCTCCACCCTTTTTTTAATTCCTGAAAGCTCGCGTCTCGTCCTCCTGTAGTTTTCATCATTTTTGGAGCCTCTTGTCTTTATATCATCGAAGACGGAATTAAATTGCGATCGAGAAGAGTCACGCCGTCAAATCGACTTGTCACCGACCGCGAGATGATTGCGGAGGTGGAGTTTTTGTTGGATTATAACTCGATTCTTGATGAACTGCATGCGATAAGGAGGAGGAGATTCCTCCTTTTGACGCATCGGAATTCTGGTCACACTTCTGCGAACCCTTCTTTTCTTGCACCGACAGCCCACGGGACGCCCTCAACTGCCTCACTTCATTCCACGTATCGCCACCGATTCAATGCGGTCTTTTTCAGGCTATCGAATTCAAAGCTCCTTATCAATCTTTCGAAAATGGCATGTGCAGCCGCAAGAAATGGCCCGAAAGCTTCATCAACAGCAGATTAAGAGAGGTTTAAGCTCGAAGAGCAAATAAAGAAGTTGCCAGAAAAAAAAAGAGGAGTCTCTCTCTCTCTCTCTTGAAAAATACGGAGGAGAATGACCCAAATGCCACCCACACTCTCTTCCTATATATAATATATATATACACTCGTCTTCAGCCCTGGAATTCCTATCCGTCTTCCTCTCTGTTTGATTCCTGAAAGACTCATTTCTTCTTCCTAGTTTTCTCCCTCTGCGAGCGATGGAGGTGCTGCATTTCATGTTCGGCGTCTTCGGTGAGCATAATTAATCTCCCTCCCCTTCTCTTCCATCTTCTTGCCTCCGATCGTTTTCTTCCTTATGCGTGTCGATTGATCTCTCTGCAGGCAACGCCACCGCCCTCTTCCTGTTCCTGGCTCCGGCGTGAGTAGTCCTCAAGAATCTGCGTGATTCAGATGGGTTTTTCGATCCAAAGTTTTGATCGTTTCGGTTTTTGTTATCATTTTTCTTCCTTTTTGCCAGCGTCACATTTTGGAGGATCATCAAGAACAGATCGACCGAGGACTTTTCAGGCGTTCCCTACAACATGACCCTCCTCAATTGCCTCCTCTCCGCTTGGTGCGTGTCTTCTTGATCTCACCCGCGACTGATTTCCAGATCGATGCAGCTTTGTGTTCTTCTCATTCGAATCTTGTTCGTGAAGGTACGGGTTGCCATTTGTGTCGCCGAACAATATCCTTGTGTCGACGATCAACGGCGCCGGCACGGTCATCGAGGCGATATACGTCGTGGTGTTCCTCGTGTACGCGCCGAAGAAAGTGAGGACTCGCATGGCCGGACTCTTAACTCTTCTTCTCAGCATCTTTGCCGGCGTCGCCCTCGTCTCCCTGCTCGCCCTCCATGGAAACCACCGCAAGCTCTTCTGCGGCTTCGCCGCCGCTTTCTTCTCCATATGCATGTACGCCTCGCCTCTCTCCATCATGGTAAGTCATTCCGCCGGCGATCTTGGGGTCCGTTTTCGGTGATTAGCAGAATACCTCAAAGCGGCCTCACACCCTCATCTGCAGCGGCTGGTGGTCAAGACCAAGAGCGTGGCCTACATGCCCTTCCTGCTCTCCCTGTTCGTCTTCCTGTGCGGGACGTCGTGGTTCATCTACGGGCTCCTCGGCCGCGACCCGTTCGTGGCGGTGCCCAACGGATGCGGGAGCGTCTTGGGGGCGATGCAGCTGGTCCTCTACGCCATCTACCGGAACGGCGACGGGAGAAGCAGAAGCAGCAGCAGCAGCAGCAGCAGCAAAGGAGGCGGCGGCGGCGGCGTGCTGGAGATGAAGGGGGACGTCTCGCAAGGCCCAGAGAAGAACGGCCGCAGCTCGGCCGCTGACGACAAGGTGTAGGCTGCAGAGAACGCTGGAGCGTCGCTGTCTTCGTTATCTTATCTTTCTACTCTCTTAATCCTCTCCTTTGCGGTGTCTTTGATCCAAGAAAACAGCCTCTGAATCCACCATGGATGCAATTATTGAGCACTGTTGTTTTGATGAAACCTTGTCTTTCGTGGATAATGCTGATCTTTTACTTTGGTCAATCTTCCAAATCACTTTTTTTTTTAAATTTTGAGCTTCTGCTTAACTCGTTTTAACGGGCGATATTAATATCACATGACGAAATATGTCTTCCTCCCTTTTTAACTAATTTAAGAACCACGTGTTCGAAGATGGCCCCCATTGGAAGGCAGGGAGGCCGCATCGTGATGCAGCTTTCCCTGTAGCGGATCCGCATCTTCGGGTCGTCGTCGGAGATGATCCGCGGAGTGATGACGTGGCTTCGGGTGCCGTGTGGCGTGTGCAATGCGGCGCAGCGTCGGGCCTCGGCGTCGCCTTCAAGGTTGACCTCGCTCGGACGGCAGGCGGAAGACATGGAGCGCGCCCCCTCGCTCTGCCACGGTCACGGAAGCAGACGAGGCCAAAAGGAATCCAATGAGGGAAGAGAAGGCGCGATAAGGAGGAGGTAAACCTCTCTAACTCCAAGCAGTAACCCTAGTCGCCATTCCTGCCGCTTCCATGGCGAACCCCGACGCCCGGAGGCCTCCCCGCCTACGCCGCTCGCTCTGCTGCTCCTTCGCCGGTTCCAGCTGGAGCCCCGACCGCCCCGGCCCCGAGCGGCCGCCCCACCACCTCCGGCAGTGCCCTCCCGGGCCCCCGCCGAAGCCGCATTGCCCCGTCTCCCCCTCCCCCAGCAGCCGGCTTGGCCTCGGCATCATCGATCCCCGCCGCCGGATTTGCTCGCCCGGGAGGGTCTCCCCCATTGATTCCATCGCCCCCTTGGAACCGCTGCCGGGTTTAGCCCACTGCACTTCGGAGCCGGACCGGCCAGATGCGGCGCAGGAGGAAGCTTTGGCGTTGGAGCATCGAGCGGTGGAGGTGGAGGATGGGGCGTGCTTTAGCGAGAGGAGCCTTGATTTGAGGCTTGTTTTGAAGGGAAAAGACGGCAGGTTCTTCGTGCTGGAGCTGGACCCTGGAGTTCTCTGTAAAAATAGCAGCTTTTTCGCTGCTAAGCTTCTGGATTCCTTTGGGAAGATCCCGGGTGCTGATGCTGATTCTTGGAAGCTGGAGATTGCTGATTTGGAGAATGTCGACGCTTATAAGGAGACAATCGAACTGATGTACGAGATGGATGCTGTTAGATTCATCACCGAAGCAGGCGTCTCTCGAGCAATCGATATTCTCGAGGTGAGTGAGATTGCATAATCAGTAGCTCTGTTTTCCTTTTACGGAAGCTTAGAATTTGATAGGTTTCCACGTAGTACTGAATCAGTTGCTACCGAGAGAAAATTAGTGTTTTTTCTTAAAGAACAGTGTTAGGGTGACGTAGAAGGCTTTGTCTGATAAACGTGAGAATCGCATGGTTTCTTTTCATAAGAAATTTGTAAGAGAGAATGAAAGAAAAGGTAATAGATGGGGTAAAAGATGGCAGACAATAGATCTGATTTAGTTAGACATTTAGACCTCAACATAACCCTACTATCAAGGGGATAAAAGAAGGGAGACAATAGGTCTAATTTCGTCAGATAGTCATCAGCATAACCCACTATCAATCTTTCTTTTGTAGCTGTGTTGACCAACTACTTCTTGCTTGAGTCAATTAGGTGAAGTTATTCTGATGGTACATGAGTTGCATTCAGCATATTTGTACATATTGCTCCTCGCATGTCTTCACTGGTTTCTCTTCTCTCTGGTTGTTACTTTAAGCTGATATTAGAAGTCTTTCTTCTGTAAGCAACTGAAATCTGCTTCTACGCTCGTATGAATTCTTGAACTAGTTGAACTTGACTCATGGCTCTAGGCAACATAAAGTATTGTCACTTCGTCCTGAGTCCAAACATGACGCATTCTAGCGTCCTTGTTCTTCATAGTTCTAAACAACATTTTGTAAGGTACGTAACACTAACAAGAAGGTGATATCGGCACTTCATGGTATCGACTTGCACAAATGCTGAACACTTACTCATAGTTCCTTGATTTTTGCGATTCTTGTTATTTTAGGTATCCTCCACAATCTTCTTTGACAGAGGCATCAGTGCCTGTTTGAAGTACATTGAGGCTGTACCATGGAATGAGAATGAGGAGGAGAAGGTGAGGAACTTGTTTGCACAGGGTAAGTTCGAAGAAGCAATATCAGAAAATATGTTAAGCAGGTTAGGTCCAGAAGAGTGGGACAACTCAAAGGATCTAGGTATGCTGCCGCTGCATCTTATTCAATCCATTACCAGTGCGACAAACCGGAAAGCCAAGAAGGAGATGCAGTCTCTCATCACCGGCCTCCTTTCCAGCATCTCAACCTACAGCAAGGAGCTTGCTGGACTCGACAAGGATAAACTATATGATATTTGTCATTCTTGTTTGAATTCCCTCATCTTGCTCTTTGAGGAAGCTTCAGACTGCATAACAAGTCAGGAATCCAAGCCATTAATCGAAAGGGTCTCAAAGCAAGTGGAAAACCTCAATTGGCTCCTAGAAATCCTGATAGGGAAGGAGATGGCAGAAGATTTCGTGCGCTTGTGGGCAAACCAGGATGAATTGATCTTAATGCGGGGGAGGGCATCGCCGTTGATGAGATATGAGCTTAGCCGCATCTCGGCCAGCATATTCATAGCACTGGGGAAGAGGAAGCTGCAGTGCCGTCGCGACGAGAGACTCGCCGTTCTGAGTGCTTGGTTTGCACCGATGTTGGCCGATTTCGGTTGGCTACATCGATGCTCAAAGGGACTGGATACGAGAGTGTTGGAGGAGAGCCTTGGCCAAACGATTCTAACCCTTCCACTGAACGAGCAGCATCGCTTCTTTGAAGGATGGTTCTACTGCTTCGCGGAGCATGGCACCGAGTGCCCGAATCTGGGAAGGGCATTTCAAGTATGGTGGCGGCGATTGTTTGGGAAATCGTTGGGAGCATGCAGATAAAAGAGCAGGTGATGCAGTGCTCAAAGCTCTCACGCTGCAGCTTTCGAGCAAAATCATCATTTTTAAAATCCCTACACTTGCAAGGGTGAAGAATGCAAGTCCACATCTGGAGTGCCCATTCTTGTTAACCAATGCAAGTGTCGTTTAGACTGATGATTGATGAGCCCTTCCGGTTATTGTAGATAAGCAAATGGGTAAAAAGAATGATGAAAACGTTCAGCATTCTCCTGCTTTTTCTTAACATTAGAAACATGACCATTTGATAGTGATATTTAGATTCATGAAGAAGAACAATTGGACTTGATCACGGTAGAAAGAACTTTCAAGAAATGATAAATAGAAGAGCTGTATGCTTCAGGAAGAGGCCAAACTTTATGAAAAAGAAAACATGCAGATTTTCTAAAAATCAGGCCCGACGGAGAGAAGTTTAATTTGAGATGTGAATGGCCACATGTTTGGCATCAATGTCTGAGAACTCTTAGCACGATCAAAGTCAAAGCGTCAGGAATAGGAACATAGAAGAATTACAATATCAGAAGTAGCATGCAGCTTTGTCGAAGTTTTTTTTTCCCTTGGAGAAAAGCTTTATCAAAGTTGCAACATGCATTAGTATGACAACCTAATGGTTTCTTTTGCCAGCCTCACACGGTAAGTGGCAAATATAAAAGGACAACCCCTACAGACACTTGATCAGAAATTGATGGTAGACTGGCAAATGATGGGATCTCGTGATCATTTGCTCTCCTGCAAGTTAGGCTGGATGGGCTGCACCCGGAAGGCCATTGTCATCTGTGGAGCAAACTCCCTAGCTTTTTGGTGATACCCGAGCTCCAGTTCCTGGACATTTCCTTCTATCGCCAGCTGCTGGTGGTGCTACAGTGGGATGCATAAAACAAAAGTAATTTCAGCTCAACTCCAGAATATTTATACTGCATGATCCAAAACAAAGAGAATTTTTTTTCATTCCTTCGTCTAAAACATGCACAGGTTTAATGCAAAACATGTTGTCGCTGAGCTATATTTAAGTATACTCGTAGCAAGGACAACAGGAAGTGAGATAAGCATTCCTACTTTCTGAAATCAGTATGTTGGAATTGCATTGTCCAACCTGCTTATTCAGCATTCGGATAATCACTATAAGGCTAACAAGTTTAAAAAACCACAGGATAGTAATGAGTGAATCATCAAATAACCAGTTCTCGAGTATAAATAGAAACGCATAGATACGTAACATCAGCAGCTTGCAGTTCAAAAGGTAAAAGTAATCTGGCAAGAGTATTACCAACATATAAGTCAGTTGCTTGTTCTCCTCCTCGAGCAACCTTTCCTGCACATTGTGTGGAAAATACAGTTTTAGAAGAGGCAGAAGCCGATAGATTGAGCAAATTGAAGTGATTATTAATGGCCGACGCAAATTTTACTTACATTCTTCTTATGCATCTTCCAAATCTCCATCTACAATAAATAAAGAATTTATCAGCAAAATCCCAATAACAACATCAATCAAAATGTAGCAAAAAAAAAATCTACAGCATATATGTGAATTTTTTGAACCTAACAGATGTGACTTTAAGTGAAAAATCTCACTTGTTTCTCCCTAACGCCGGTGAGACCAATCTGGAGTGCATCCTCGATGGGGATCAGCTCTTTAGGGTTGAGTGAGTTGAGATCCTCCCCCTTCAAATGCCTGATTAAATAGCCACCATAAGAAGACCCGCTATAAATCCTGCCAGAGGAGGAGACATCATTAAGGTAGCACTGCAAACCTCAACTCGATCTGCATGTTGTCGTTCTCTTTCTTCACTCGATCGATCTCAGCACTTAGAGTCTGCAGCAACAGAAATGAACATGAGACACCCACCGTGGATCTTTGAACAAAACCAATCTTCATCCTTTTTTCCCCCTCTTTCCAACAAAGAGGAAAGAAATTTGGAGATTTTTCTGGATACGAGACCGTAGATTCTTCAAGGAAAAAAAATACCTCATGCTTCGCTTCCCAGAGCTTCAGCCCGGAGTTCTGCTGGTACCTCTCCAAAATCTTCGACAACCTTCCGAACGATACATACAGCACGAATCAATCGATGAAAGCAAGAAGAAAGAGAAAGAGAAGGAGAGAGAGAGAGAGAGCGGGGAAGGGTCGTTGGCGGGTACTCACGAGGACGAGGGGCTGCAGTACTCCGACATCTTGCCGGAGCTGGAGAAGATGATGACGGAGACCTGAGCCTCGCACAGGATGCTGATTTCTCGGGCCTTCTTGATGATCCCATTCCGGCGCTTGGAGAAGGTCACCTGCCGGTTTGTGGAGTTCTCGATCCGCTTGATCTCGATCTTCCCCCGCCCCATCCTCCTCCTCCTCCTCCTCCTCCTCCACCCAAAAAGGTAGCAACAACGGAGATCGAAGGAAATGGGGATAAGGAGGAGGAGGAGGAGGATGAGGGCGGAGGAGGGCTTTCCATCCTGGGTTTGGGAGGCAGGACACTTTCGGGCGGAGGTACCAAAAACCGCCCCCTGCCTCTTCGAACTTTGAAGCACGCGCGCCGCCGCCCGGCTGTCCGCTGTCTCCAGGGGGACGGTCGATCCGATCTCACCTTTTTACATCTTCCGTGCCGGCTGTGCGGGCGGGAACAGCGGATCCGATCCCCTGCGCGTTTAGCCAGGGGGGGCGGTCCGGCGGGAAGCGAAGCGAGCTTAGCGAATTAATAGCGGGTGGGGTGGCGGGAAGGAGCAGTCCGCGGCGTTACACGTTGTCTTGCCCGGTAAAAGCATCGGGTTTGGCCGCCGCACATGGACGGCATGTGGATGATGCCCTCCATCCATGCATGGATGGATGGATTTTTTTTAAAAAAAAGGAACACTGGTTTTAATTTAATTAAACGAATTAATTATATACAATATTAATTATACAAAAAAAATAATTAACGATCGTAAAATTACTGTATAAATAATGGTTGTCCTTTCTTTTTTTCTGTCATCTTTATTACATCCCCCCCTCCAATTATTTTGCATCAATCATTAGTGTCCTTTCTGATGCATCATCATCATATCACGCTTTCATGCTTTCACATAAATATATACCCTACAAAAATATCAAATCACGCAAAAGATTTACCCTATAATAATAACAAGGCTCAGGGACTACATTTGGAAGTTGGATTATCTTAGAACATAATACTTTGTCTTAAAATAAAATACCAAGTCAGCAGCTTATTGGTGATATAATTTTACTTGCTTTTTTTTTTCTCAATTATAATTATACCCATATTTTTCAAATTTAAAAGTTTATATCTATACTCCTATTTAATCTTTTTTCTTTTTAATAATCTCTTTCGTATTATCATTATCATATAAAATAGTATGATTTTATGTGATAAAGATATCATGTAAATGTTTTATCTTATTTTGTTTTGATAATATGATTCAGTAGCCTTTTTCTTTATCTCTGGGTACTTGAGAACTGTATGCTGCTGCTGACTGCACTTTTTTCTTTGCTCCATGGATTTTTTTTCTTTCTTTCTTTCTTTCAGTGTCTTTGTTTTACTTAAACCAAGGGAATCTCCAACTTGTTTTCTTCCTCTATCAACTTGAATGGCATATTGTCACATGCTATCACATGATTTATATTTTAAAAAACTATTCTTTTCCATCAGAATCAGGATCTAGGATTTAGGTCTAATTTATTGCAGACATTGATGAAATAACATTACGTACTATTGATACTGAGAAAGAAGTATTAAAGCAATCATTGTTTTTTTGTCTCTTTTCCTTTTTCTTTATGCTATTTATTTGAGAGTTTTACTGCACTGTGTAATTTATGAAACAAATAAACAAATAGAATACAGAGAATTGTCAGATTTTCTTTCGAGTATTTCATAGTAAAAAATAACTACGATCACTGCATTAATTAATATAAAGTTAAAACTCATGGGCCATGGGGGGATTGGAAGAGTGTTAAGTGTTAACAACCTGTTTGACTTGTGGGCAGCTGCATGGACCTCAGACTGACTAACTTTGACTTTTGACCTTCAGTCATCAATGATCAAAGGATTTAAGTGAGGTCTACAATCTAATGTTTTATTACTTTTAAGGTGTCATGACCTGGGAATGTATATACCAAAAGATTTAGTTTTTCTCTTGAGTTTTAAGAACTTCTTTATCGGCAGCAAAATAACAAGTCAGAAAGGGAAACATTTATCTCAAACTAACAGAGTTTGATCAGAGAAGATAGTCCAAGAAAGAAGACGCCTTCTACTATTTTCTGATTGTAACTTGGAAGCAAGGGTTTACAAGGTCAAAGAACAGCAGCAAAAATGGTATTTTTAATTGAAGATGCTGACCTGACCATCGCCATATACAGGCAATTTTATTATTTTTCTAATTAGCCACTGGGAGGTATAAAAGGTTGATCAGTTATAGTGATCCAGAATGAAGAAAAGTCCTCTTTTTCTTTTCAGTCTGACATGAATCTGATCAACTTTATTCCTCTCAGCTTTTTTTTTCTTTTACCTACTACAACTGCAGCACGATGAAGTAGATCAAAGAAGGTTAGAACTTCTAAAAAAGAAGGTTTTCTCTGAATTATCATACCTACTGTTCCGAATTCACATAGGAGTTAAATCTCAATTTCACCGTAGGAGTAGAAGCAGTCTGTTTCTTAGTCAGCTCAAGAGGATAATACAGTGGTTTTTTTTAAACAATTAGTCCTCGACGTTAGCCTGACATTTTGAAATTACTATCTGCAGTTTTGCAGGTATCGACAAATGCAGCTCAGAACTGATTCATTTATACAGGGAGGTGAATAATAAAGAAGGTATTATATTGAACATAAATTCAACGTCATTGTTTCAAATTCTATATTTTCGGATGACAAAATGACTGCGTTCAAGTCCTTGTTGCCATCTTCTCGGCTCGCTTGCCTTCACTGTCACCACAGAGAAAGGGGGAGACCAAAATGTCCCATCAAGGACTGCAGCTTACGCTTTCCCACCTGAGCATCTGAGTAAGCCAACAATGGTGTTCAGAGAGGAGGTGGAAGAAGAAGAAGAAGGGAGAATTTGAAAAGCTCGCGGAGGTGGTAGGACATGAAGATGGCCAAAGGAGAAGCTAAGAAGAAGAAGAAGAAGACGAGCGAGAAAGATGAGATTTTTCCGGCTTCACAGGTTGAAGAAGAGTCGGAGATGAGAGAAGGGAAGACTGTGGCTGTCGGCAATGAAATGGTCTCACAGAGCGCAGAAATGGAAGGAAGCTCTCCTTTGAAGAAGAAGAAGAGGAAGGAGAAGAAGGTGGATGAGAGCTCAGCGGCACCACAAGTTGCAGAAGGGAAGGAAGAGAGAACAGAGGAAGGAGGGAAGACGGTGGTGGTCGGCATCAGAATGGACTCGCAGAGTCGAGAGCTCCTCACTTGGGCCCTCGTCAAGGCTGCCTCTCCCGGTGACACCGTCGTCGCCCTCCACGTCCTCGCTTCCTCCTCCTGCTCCGCTGCAGCCGCCAAGGTTCCTGGCGGCGGCCCGCCCGCCTCCGTGCTCTCTCTCGCCCAGGATTTGGGCGCTATGCTCGCCGTGTACGAGGGCTTCTGCAACCTCAAGCAGGTCCCTTTTCCCGCATCAAAATCGGGTCTTTCTTTCCCTAATGTTTTCCGCTGCTCATCAACTTGTCTGCCAGATCGAACTGAAGCTGAAGATTTGTAATGGCTCTTCGATCAGCAAGGTTCTTGCGGGCGAGACGAAGGCTTTTGCTGCGTCAAAGCTCGTTCTTGGTGTCACCAAGGGCAGCCAAGCTGCAAGGTGAGCCAATTGCTCCCCTCCCTAAGTGCTGTGTTCCCCTCTCGTTTTCCAAATCCTTACTGTCTTGAGGTACTTTGAGCTTTCTTTTAGGTCTTCGTCAATCTCTGTAGCCAAGAACTGCGCGAAGAAGCTGCCAAGCAGCTGCGAAGTAACCGCATTGAGTGATGGAAAAATCGTTTTCCAGAGAGAAGCAGCAGGTTGGACATGCCAGTTTTTAGTTAAAGCCTTCACCCTCTCTTTCTCTGGTCCCTTAATGCCTACTACTTCTAATGACAGATAACAAGAACTCTCAAAAGAAGAAGAGCAAAAATTCAAGCAAGCTCGACGCTGGGGAAAATGGCCAATTATTCTGCTTGTTGCCAATTGCAGGCTCAAATAGATCGAATGCTCAACACTCTAGGGCTTGGCCTGTGCCGGAAATCGAGTTGAACGGCCATAGCGTTTCTACTGATGAAAACAGCTCATCTATTTTTAATGGCTCAACGGGCAATTATTGTGCATTAAGAGCACCTGAATCTGATCCCCTTCCCTCGAGTGATTTGAATTGTGTAGGGTCATTGTCTTTGGTCCAGGTGGAGAAAGATGAACCTCTTCTAAACTTAGAGTCTGTTGCAGTCAAGGAGATGCCGGAGGCTCCACCTGGTTGGCCATTTCTTCGAAGGAGGAGTGTTTCCTTTGATAAGCACAAGATCTCTGTGCTCCAGTGGGCGAAATGGCTCCCAGGCTGGCAATCATCTGTGCTTCCAGATCTCAAGTCAAAGAAATCAGATAGCCATATTACACTGAACCAAGATGTTCCGGTTGGAGCTGGTTTGCGACCACTCCCTTTCCTTCTCAGCAACGAGGGATTGGAATCTCTTCAAGAGAAGTATTCATCAGTTTGCAGAATTTTCACTTACGAGGAGCTCACACAAGCAACATCCAACTTCTCACACGGTTTATCTGCAAACTTTGTCATACATGCTTGAATTATGATTTACGGTCCATGAATGCTTCTGATAATTGAGTTACTACTGCAGAGAATTTGATTGGCAAGGGGGGGAGTAGTAGTGTTTATAAGGGCCGTCTTTCAAGCGGCAAGGAGTTGGCTGTGAAGATCTTGAAGCCATCTGAAGATGCAGTAAAAGAGTTCTTGTCAGAGATTGAGATTCTTACCACCTTGCATCACAAAAACATTATCCCGTTACTAGGATTTTGCTTCGAGAATCCTTGTCTAATTTTGGTCTACGACTATGTATCGCGGGGTACCCTAGAACAAATCCTTCATGGTACACATCTTTCAACCATGCATTGGTTGTGTTTGCTTCTGTTTTTTCTGACTGGTTTCTCCCTTTTATCTCTAGAAGGTAAGAAAAATGACAACCATGTTCTTGGATGGCCTGAGAGATACAAAATAGCAATAGGTGTTGGGGAGGCACTTGATTACCTACATGGTGGTGGTAGCACCGAAACAGTGATCCACCGAGATGTGAAATCCTCAAACATCCTTCTCTCTGAGGATTTTAACCCGCAGGTGTGGTAACTTTCACAAATTACTGTGTAGCATCACTCGTCTGTATGCCATTTTCCCCATTTTTCTTTCTTGGCATGCTTCAGTTGTCCGACTTTGGATTGGCAAAGAGTGTATCTGCATCGAATTCACAATTGACGTGCAGTGACATTGCAGGAACATTTGGGTTTGTATGCGTTCTTCTGTATTAATACAATTCTTCAAATTTGTCCAAATGCTAGATCAACAACTGAGTTAGCACCATTCACCACAGGTACTTAGCTCCTGAATATGTTTTACATGGGAAAGTTGATGAAAAGATTGATGTCTATGCCTTCGGTGTGGTGCTTCTCGAGCTCATTTCAGGAAGGAAACCTATCAGTACATGCCATCCAAAGGGCCAGGAAAGCCTCATCCTGTGGGTAAGTGTGCCATCAAGTTATTGGAGTTTTCACATCACAAATTATGTATTCAAAATTTCTATCTGAATCCAAAATCAAAGCAATTGACATGATGGTTTCCTGAGTAAAAATGATCACAAGCTTTAGAGATATAAGCAATGCTTTAGAGTATTTACATTGTCTTCTCTTAATATGTTATTCCATGTAATTGCAGGCAAAACCAATCTTCCAAGACGGAGAATATAAGAGGCTGATAGATCCATGCCTGGGAAATGAGTTTAATTGTGAACAAGCAGAGAGGATGATGCTGGCTTCTTCCTTGTGTATAAGAAGGCTTCATCAAGCTCGACCAGCAGTCTCCCTTGTAAAAATCTCATTTCCTGCTCAGAGTTCGTGATCTTTTTCTTAAGATGCAAACTATATGTTTCCTGAACATTTTGTCCACAGGTCTTAAAGTTACTCAGAGGAGATGATGAAGCTATTGAATGGGCTAAAGCAGAAGTTAGCTCTCGGCCTGATGTGCTGCTTGATGAGGTATCAGATCCTAACATCCGAAACCACCTAAATCTGGCGTTTCTAGATGTGGAGGACGACTCAATCTCGACCAGCAGCACGGATCAAACTATCGATTCTCAAACTGACGACTACTTGCAATGGAGATGGAGGCGTTCGTCAAGCCTGGACTGATTACCAGTTTCTGTATATTGTTCATATTATCTAATCCTTCCAATATTGATGTGCTTTTTTCATCATAGAGCCAAGTTGTAGTGATTGTTTTGCCCCTTCAGATGCCAAATCCTTAAGATTTCTCCCTTTTTTTTCGTGTTTAAGTGATCAAGGATCATTTAGATCTTCTCAATTGTTCGCAAGAACTAATAAGAGAGTTTATTGAATATTTGCAGTGTGTCATGTGCATTCAAGTAGTTGGATTTTGAGTTTTAATTGTAATGTGATCTTGAGTTCATGCCTCCAATTGGAAATTAATCTCTCTATAGCTTTATAACATGTCACGGGTACTGCTAGTTTATCTCAATGGGATTTCACCCGTCTGCTATATGAGCTCAACCCAATATATGTCTGGTCGAAAAAAGATAACATCTCACAACTATGCAACATTTTTCATCTTCTCACATCAAACGCCAAGAATTAATGTCACTACTTGCAAGCAAAAAAGAAAACTAAGCAAGGTTTGTATAGGAGGAAAATCCAAGGGAAGGAAGTGAAAGTAACACATAACAAAGAAGTATACCCAATGAACAACAAATATTATAGAGAAAGATTAATCGTTCATCATGCACCATTGCCCCCCCTCAAAAAGGATGATGCATCACTAAATGTTTGTAGCCATTGACATCGAAAACTAGTCTCAAAGTAACACACAACAGGTTTTACAATTAAACATGCATTCGGAATGCAGATTACCCAGCAGTCTCCTAATTGTGACTACATGTTCCAGCAAACTCTATTTACACTTTGAGCTAATGTGGAATATAAATAAAGCACGGGGATTCACAGGACACACAAAAATGCCTCTCTCGTGCAATTGATGGTGAACGTGGTCCAGCTGGTCTGCTCGTTCATCCCTCTGTCACAGATCTGTGTGCAGCATTTCTTTACCAGGAAGATGAGGCATCACAATCGGAGAAGTTGATGATAGGCCAGAAATCCTCGAGATAATTAGCCGTGCAACATTCTCAGCTGCAACTGCACTGGTCTCGATTGTGCTAGCACCACTCTCAAATGAATTAATGTAATATAAATGCGCCCCATCCAGGACAATTGGGGCAAACACTTCAGGAGCTTCATAGTGAGGATATGCAGGCCAGTTAATCCGAATAGTTTCCATTCTCTTGCTGTCAAATATCGCAGGATGCAACACTTCAATTTTCAGTAGTTTATAGTAAAAAGGTTGTTTACTCATCATCACTACACGTTTATATCTGAAGTTGGAAAAGGGTTTACACTTGCCTGAATAGCAGATCTAGAAAGTCATCTTCCAACCGTGCACGAGAGAAAATCTTATAAGTCATATCATCTTCGTCGTATTTCTTAAGAACAGATATGCAAGAGAATGGAATATCAGGAAGTTCAAGTGTGCCAACAAGGTCTGGAATTTCCGTTGCAGAATTCAGCCCAAAGTATTTCTAGGGAATAAAGAAGCAAGATCAGTGACAAGCATCGGGTGCAATTCTTCAATTTCTACGTTGGAGTAATTTGTACATAACTTCTAGTAGAAATTGAATTGTCTCTGCTATCAAACTTCTAGTAGATTATCAGGGAATAATAGGGAAGGTGACAGTCAACAAGCCGGAAGCTAGTGTAAAATTGATGTCAATAGAATAACATGGAGAAATTCAACGGGTTACTTACAGGGTTAAGGAGGCCCCTCACAAAAGTTGTGAAGGTATGCTGCAATTTTCTACTGGGAATTGAAACTGGAGGAACAAAGGCTATATTTAGTTCGTCTAATGGTGTAGCAATCACTGTCACCTCACAGCTATATGAGTTTCCATTCGTAGAATTGAGCTCATAATACCCTCCAGCGTAGGAGATTGAATTTATCTCTTCATGGAGGTGCAGTGTGACATTGGAATGACGAATCAACCCAGCAGCAAGCTGCCAATTTCCCCCATTCACTGACCACAACCCAGCGTCAGAACCAGCTAAGGAAACTGCCCCAGCAAGTCCACTGATGGTAACATCCTGACCGTAGTTAATCCTTGTTATTACCTGCAAAGAGAATAGACATTCACAATCAACCAAGTATAGTAGATAGAGTGAACACATCCCAAAAATAGCAATAGCATTTTATCCTGTATAAAAATTCGATATTTCCTCGTTATATTTGCGACGAATTACCTTGTGTAAAAATTAAATAATGAAAGGACTTAGGGATTAGTTTAGATCAGTGTCTAGGCTATCATAGGCTCAAGCTACAACGTTCAACTGGCGAAAGTACTTTGACTTGAACACTTTGTGCATATCCAACTACATTGTTCTTAGTCATCTTGAGGAAAGAGCTAAATTTGCTTTAATCGAGTAGAATGCTTCTGAAATTTCTCAAGTTATTCGTTTTTAACTTTTTAGTTGCACACCACACAAGGCTATCATGATTAAAGTATAAAAAGCATGGCATCGATACTCAGATTTTTTTTTCTGGATCATTCTGCCTCTTTGTTCTCTTGTATTTAGCACACCATTCTCATCAATTTCTGAAGACAGCCTATTTGCAATACTTCTGTTATCGAAATGAAAGATATACGGCTCAATTGCATGCGATGGCCAGAAGACCAAACATTGATCTAGACTAACAAGCCTTAATCCTAAAGATCCAGAGCAACTGAAATTATCTGGTATAAAAAAGAAATAATTGCAATTGTTGAACAGAATAAAGCAAGTCAACTTCATACTGTCACTAACTCCGATATTAGCCGAGAAGACATCCCAGCATCCGCCAATTCTTCCTGAAGCGTCCGGCGAGTCAGTCCATACAAACCGGACCATTTAAGCATCTCCTCCACGGTCTCAAACACAGGCCGAGACTCCAAATTGCTATAGTAAAGCGTGAATCTTTCGACCATTTCCTGCTCCACCACACATCAATGGCAATTATGATTTTGTGGGAAGTTTGCAGCTTTCAGTAATTTTCCATTACGCCATAAACAAACCCCAGTAAGCAAGCAAGTCAATCAATAAGAAATCGAGAAAGTACGTTAACGAAGCGGTTCATCCGCAGAAGGGAGATTCCGTAGCGCCAGACAACCACCAGCGAGTTCAACAATGAGTGCATCTTGCGGTAGAACGCGGAGCTCGAAGAAGGCGGAGGCCGGAGGGTCTGGAATACGAACCGTGATCCATCCCAAACGCCGAACCAAGAGGACGAGTCGGAATCCTCCTCGGCCGTGGTATTGAGGCCAAGGAGGCGAGAAAAGCCGAGGGCGTGGAGGTTTTGGGGGTGGATGATGGAGGCCCCGGCCTCGAAGGTGTCCCCGCCGATGGTCACGGTGGCCATCCGACCGCCGACCTTTCCCCTCCGCTCGAAGATTCGGATGTCGCGGACGCAGGGGATGGCAGCACTCCCGGCGCAGGTGTATTGTTTGAGGAAATGTGCCACCGAGGAGCCGCCGATGCCACTGCCAACAACACACACCTTAGTGGCCGCCGTGGAAGAGGCCGTGTCAGCGGCATCGGCGAGGAGGAAGAGCGCAGCCAGGGGAAGAAGGAGAAGGGCGGCCTCGGAGAGCGCCATGGCTCGGAGGTTGGAGGCGAAGGAAACGATACCGCAATGCAATGCGCACAGTTGACATTTTTAGGAACTTCATCGCTCTACCTGCGTTCGATCTACTTCCTGATCGTATTCTTGTGGCTTAACATCAAGTCTCCTGTTCCATTAATTCTATTGGTCCTTTTCTCGTCCTACTTGCTGGGGTCCAGATGGGAGCCAATAGGAATCTTCCTTATCATGTCTCGTAGTCCGGGAGCGACACATACTCATTTAAGAAATGTAAATTTTATTTCCAAGAAATGGGGTTTTTAATTTAACTAATTACCTACTAAATACTCATTCTCGTACCTCTTTCGGTTACCCATAGATCTACCTTGACAGTGAAGTTTGACAAAGCCAACAACCAACCATGTATTATATGAGGTGTAACAATCTAAGTATATGTATTATATGAGGTGTAATAATCTAAGTATAGTTTAGAAAAATCATTAAGAAAACGTTATGCTAAATTGTTTTTTTTAGAAAAGCCCCTAAAGTTAAAAGTTTAAGGAAAAGGGCCATTTAATTTTACGCTCTACTCCCTTCCTTATGCCAACAAATACACTGAGCACGAGGTGGTTTTGTGGTAGAGCCGGCAGCCCGCCTTCCCAAATCGAGCATCCCCTCTTCTTCTCTCCTTCCCCAAATTCAAATCCCCCAAGCCAAAAATCTAGGGCTCGTATCTCTTCTTGTCCCTTCTCTTCTTCCCCATTTTGATGCGCTGTTTCTTCCCTAACTCAGCAATGAGTCAAAATTTTCTCCTTGCACCGTCGTCCACTCACGCCCCTTCTCTCGTCCTCCCCGGCGGTGATTTTTCTTTGCACATCCTGTAAGGCGTTTCTTTTGGATCTGGCCTCCGGTAGGCAACGGGGAGGATTTTAGGCGGTCGGACATGGACGTTGAGGGTGAGAAGTGTAATGGATTAGTGGAGTTGGAAAAATCGCCTGGCAAGGTTTTGGTCACCTACAAGAGGCGGAAGCGAGATAGGTCGAGTTCGGATGTGGTTCAGGTAAGGTGGATTGCTTTTATGCTTGTTGAACTGAAAGATGCTATCCCTTTTTTCCCATCATTTGATTGTGTGAGTTTAGCAATCATCAGCATATCCAAGGGCTTAAACCTAATTGATTTTATGTGCTTCTTTATCCCTTTGTTCCTAATCATCAAATTGATAGCGACGTGAAGCATTTCATTCATGGATAAATCCCTAATGGTTGTTATTGCATCATGTGAAGCCTCATTGTACCATGTGAATGCTTCTCTTCTTTGTTATTGCATCATGTGGTCCTTATATATTTTGTAAATATCGGTCTAAACTAGAGTAGATTTGCATGGACTTGGCTGATACATGTAAACACTAAATGCAAAAATCATATAGACTCTAGTGTTTGACCCTATTGTCTCTACTCTCCTGTTCTGATTTTATTGGCAGTATTATCAAACTGTCATAGTGCAACAATGAAAATTCTGGGTTTATGTTGAAATCATTCTTTTTTTTTCAAGTTTTATTGTCTATCTATATATATATTTGATTGATGGTGTACATGGATATGTAGGTCTTGGAAAGACTTTCCCGTAGAACTAGGGATATTGGTTGGAACCATGGTGAGATAGTTAATGGAAATAGGTTCCACTGGATGTGCAAATGGTGCGGTCTAATCAGATATGGTGGTGGGGTTTCTAGGCTTAAGAGACATCTTGCTGGTGCTTGTCATGTTAGGAAATGCCCAAATGTTCCAGAGGAAATTTCAAAGTCTATAATGCATCATCTAATGGAGAAGAAGAAGAAGCACAGAAAAAAGAGGTCAACCAGAGCCTCTGATAGCAATAGAAGAGAGTCAAGTAATTCTCATAGTGATGATGTAGCTTTGGAGCATGCCAAAAATGAAATGCTGATGCCGATGGCAAGTGCTGCTAGGCTTAATGAGAAAGCAACTATGGCATGTAAAAACACTAAAACTGGTACCCAAGCACTAAATATTACTACTCAATGTCAAAGGAAAAATGCTCAGCTACCTAAGGCTGTCATGAGTAAGGTAATGATTTCAATATGTTAACCTTCCTCTATGTACAGATAATCTATTATGTAGTGCTCATCTATTTTTGTAATGTATCATCTGCGTTTTTATTTATTTGGTGGTTTCTACATTTTTGTGATGGATGATTTGTGAAATTTGATATAGTAAGATGAATTCAAAGCAATCAGTTCTATGAGAAAAGCGTTTCACTTGGGAGAGGGGGTTGGGGGGCCGACATTGGTCTAGATTAAAGTTCCTGTTTTAAAAAATGTTTGCCCTTATATTGGGATTCCTAGTAATATCCCTTTTGATCATGATAAAAGAGCTAATTAGACAATTACAGTTTATTCAATTTCACTGGGATTCATATGTTTCACTAGGTTGGGGTCATTATTTTATATATTCATCACATGGAAAATATCTTGCTTAGCCTGTTACCAGGTCATAATGCTTTATTCCACTTCAAGCAGAATGGGAGATAGGTGATTTCTGTTACTACTTTTGGTTAATGCTTCTAGGAATCATAAAAGTTATACTTCGTGCTAGATGCTAGTGACTGTGAAAGAGGATAGAAGGAAAATAGGAAAAGGTGAGCATAATCTTATTAGAGGGCTACACATACATAATATGAAATATTAATGTGAGATATAGTGTATCAAGAACAACATTTGGTCAACACAGACTAACAAATAAAACAAAATATTTTAAAAGTGTCTGATAAATTTTATGGTTGAATTGTTAATCGAAGGTTCTATAATCCTGTTTAGTCAATTTTGTTGAATTGCAGCATTTCTTAAACAAGTTTATCTTATGTCTGCATGTAGAAATGCTTGTGAGCTTTCATGAGGGTTTATTCTTGTTTTCTACAATTCTATTTTCTTGCAATCTAGTCTCTAATTTCTCCAGGTTGGTTCTTTCTACTGAAAGGGGGTCAGCTACCTTTGTGGTTTCTTGCATGTTCAATTTACATGTTTACATCTAAAAAATATGCTGCAACGCATTCTATATAAAAGTACATAATGCTAATTTATGGTATGAGTACAACCTGAATGTGAGTTTGGACAATGTCATCTTGATTTATTTTGTGCAACAGGGCACAATGGATCCCTGTGAGCATGCTTCCTCTTGTCCAGAATGGCATGCCAGAATAATTGGTCACTGGAAAAATGTGATAGAACATCAGCTCAACCTGTCTTATATGGAACCAGGTCTTGGTATCTGGAATGTCCTCCATGATGCATTATCATTGGGTCATTCTGAACTTCCACAAAGGTTGAAGACGTATGATTCTATCAGGGTCAATGATAAGCTTAAGGTACTTCATCAACTCAAACTCCATTTACTTATCTATGCTGAACAAATTGAAGCAACTCATTTTATTTTGATATTTTCATGGATCTCAGGATGTAAATATAAGGGATTCTGAAGTAAAGACTCAATGTGAAAAGCTTAATTGTGTGAAAGCTGCTAAAGAAAGGACAATTATGGAATCAAAATCCAACTATTATGAAGAAGATACTAACACTAGAAAGTGTGAAAAAGCTTTCCTTGAAATTTTGATTTCATACAAGTTTGCCTTGTTATGTGATTTTCTTCTGGAAACCTTTGACAAAAGCAAGACTAAATTTTTATTGGACTTCAGCCTAATTGACATAAAGTTGAAAAATGGAGATTATGAACGCTCACCACAATTGTTTAACCAGGATATCCAACAGGTAATCTACTGATACATTTGCATTTCCTGAACTATTTGTTTTTAAAATATAAATCTAAGTTTGGTATGCTGATTACTTTTGTGACTGGTTCACCTCTGCATTTATTCAGCATGTGAAATTCTTAGGTGTCTGTGATTCCCAGTTCTGCTTTTAGCTTTAAATTCTTCAATACAATTCACTTATTTGTTTAACTATTGACTATTTGCAACGAAGTCCTGTATCAGAATATCTACTGGCTTCTTTTGGTTTTCTTTCTTACCTGATGATCAGAATTATCTTGTTGCTGCTCATCTTGCATGTGTGTTTGTAATTTCACCATATTTGTCATCCCTTGTATGGCATCCTAAGTCATACTTTACCTGGTACTCTGTGATGACCCTGACACTAGCATGACCTGGCTTGTGTTGTCATCGATGTGACATATTCATTGCAGTTTATTGTGAGACGTCCAGCAGTGGCTGTGTTACTTTTTTGGAACAGTTGACATAATTGCATATCAATTTTAGTAAATCATGTCAACTGTCTTATCTAGCTTATTCATCACTGGAGCTGAAACATTTTTCACTATCTTTGATACAAATTATATATTTGTGACATTTTTTTATGTTCCGATTTTAGTATTCTAGTCCGCCATAGATTTAATGCTCTTAACCAAATATTGTTGATGAAGCATTGTTATGAAATTGATCATTTCAGCTTTTTGGCTATATCCTGTTAATGCCTTCAATTTCCCTTGAACTTACATGGTCTAAAGTCGTCTATCTTCTTACAGATTGTAGTTAAACTTAGTTGCTTGGAATATGGAACAGAAATTGCTATAATTCATGCATGTCGTTCTCTTCCTTTTTCTCTTTTCTACAGACTGTGTCTGTGTTGTGTTTTCAGAAGATAATATTTGTTTCCATTTTTCACTTCTCATCATGGATGCTCTGTAATTGTCTTGAGGTTTTTTGGAAATCTTTTGCATGCTACAACCTTTCTTAGGCATTTTCTCATGTGCTGAATTAGTAAACATGCCTTTATGTTTCTCAGATATGGAACCAAGTTCAAAAAATTGGTCAAGAGATGACTATTTTAGCAAGTAGTCTTTCAAGCGTGTCAAGGAGTTCTCGCTCTGAGCAGGTAGAAATTACTGACCTGGCTCTGAAATATCAGCATCTTGTGTTGCCAATGATCAATATTATCAAGTTAACAGGAATGTTATTTTCTATCTCCTATAACCTGCTACTCAACTCATAACAGGAATGTTATGTTTGTATGTAAGTGGTGTATATGGCATTATCGGTGACATGAAACATGATTAACTTGAATAATAAACAATATCAAATAACCATATCAATATGATATGAATAATGTAGATAATTAATTTAGACATATAAAAAATTAATTATATAACATGATTATTCATATTTATGATACAATATGACATGATCTTTCATGAGTCACCAACGTGTGAGACATGATCACACAAAACTTGATTAGGTCAAACATAAACCTTAATAACAAAGTATCATATTGTGTTGTCGAATAGTTGTGTTAATTTTTGCAGCCATGTTACATGTGCTCTCATACATGTATTTTTTCTGCTTTATTTCTTCTAGCAATTGCTGAACAAAATCTTTCTTCAGGTTCTGGGAGACTCATTAGTTGCAGATGATGAGCCTAAACATGAGGCAAGCTCCTTTGTAAAATATGATTCATATGCTGTGGCTGTCAAAATTCATGTAACTCGCATACAGGGTTGTTGCACTGCAGATTTCCTTATAGTTCAGGTTTTTTCCTTCGTACTTGTCTTGCAGGAGACTTGTCCAGTAGATGATGGAAAGAAAAATTCTGCTGGATCGCATGCCACAACACAGTTTCCTTGTTGTGGATCAGATTGTTCCACAAAACCTAATCCAACAGAGGCATCTGATCTATACAAATCCTCCACTTGTCAGCAGTGTGGATCTGTGGCAAATGGTGTAGGCAGCCTCATTTGTGATGGATGCGAGGCAATGTACCACTTCTCATGCATTCAACCTCCTATTAAGGAGATTCCTACTTCCAGTTGGTACTGTGCTGCCTGTAGTTCAAATAATAAGGATCCTGCTGATCCAGTTCGTAATGAAAATAAGAAAGACAGTTTGCACCACAACTGCGTGGTATGTGATAGGCTTGAAGTTTCTGACACAATAGAGGACCCAGACGATAGTGACAAAAGTACCAGCGCAGCTACTGACTCTGGAACTAGCTCGGTTTCAAGTATGGAGTCTGAAGAGCCAGCAGAACTATCTAGAACTGCTATCTCGCGGTTGTGTAAGATATGCGGAATGTGTGAGGATGAAAACAAAAAGTTCCTCTTATGTGGTCACATTCACTGCCCTTACAAGTTCTATCATATCAGATGCCTAAAAAGCAGTCAGATCGCTAGTCCACAACAGCATAGCAGAGAATATTGGTACTGCCCTTCTTGTCTCTGCAGAGCTTGCCTTTGTGACAAGGATGATAACAAGATCGTCTTGTGCGATGGCTGTGATGAGGCCTACCACACATACTGCATGAAACCACCTCGGACCACTGTACCCAAAGGACAGTGGTATTGCATTTCATGCAATGTGGCCAGAGCAAGGGAAGGGATGAGAAGATACGAGCAATGGATTTTTGAACAGCATAGGAAGAATGAAGGGAGGCAACCTAATGGGGGAATTGGGTCGATGGATCTGTTGCTGAGTGCTGCTGAGAAACTGAGCTCAGATGAGAAATTGGCTTCAAGGTAGTGAGTCATGTTAGCTGCAACACGTTTGAAGCTCGGTGCAACAGTCCATTCAGGAAACTTTATTTTGGATGGCCAAATTCGATGGCAACCTGTTTGTAAGGTTACACAGAAGTACCCTTGAAGAATTCTTCATCGTTTCCCGTTGTTCTTGCAAATACAGTTGATGGGGAAATTAACTGTTGTATATGAATCTTACAAGACGGCATCTGAAGCAATGAGAAATTAATGAAGCTTCGACGAATTGGAGCTTGAAAATATTGATCGATGTACTTTTTTCCGCTAAACTTTTAGTCTGCAGAAACATGGCTGATATATGCCTTGTCTCATTATAAGTCCCTAAGCTTCAAAAACAGTTGGAACCTCTTATTCCCGGGGTTTGCACTGGTCTGTATCCCCAAATGAACATGATGTAATTGCTGGAGGAGAGTATCAACAAAATCAAAATCCTTTTTGTCTAAAATACGCATTGCTAATCGAGCTATCTGGTTGTGGAACATTAATTAGCAACTGGTAAAGATTTATGTTGTTGATAAGGTGTTTTGTTCAAATTTATTGCCAGATGAAATGATGGTACTGAACATTTGTTGGTCTTTGATTCCCGAACACATTATAATGTAGTAGCTGTTTTGCTAAATGTCAAACTGATGTATTTCCACATCCATTTGTTTTTGCAACATAAACAAAATGAAACCTTTTGTTCAGTTGAGTTGAACACCAAATCAGGTGTCGATTTTTGTACATAATACATTCAAGCAGAGATCGAAGAACCCAGCAGCTCTTCTAGTTCCTAATCCTCACCAAGTAAAGAATACAACAAATCTTGTGGGCAGAAACAATAACTAATTAATTAATTACACACAGACACTCTCAAATCAAAGGAGCAAATCCATTCTCGATCAAAGAAATATAAAGCAATCCATGGAAATGAGAGGATTATTTATGTCCTCAGCGAGAGGACTCCCACACGAGACCTCCTCATCTCCGTTCTGCATTTGGTGGATGTGCTGCTGCACCCACCTCGACTTCTCCATACTTGCAGGGCTGCAAGCACTCCGAGCACGCACGATCGCCTTCCTCGCGAATTCTTCACGCTTGTTCTGCTGCAAAGAATTCGTCGTCTTCCTATTTGGAAGCCCGGCCACCGCGGAATTCTGTGGCTCAGCCCTGATGCTCTTACGGCCGGCGGCTGAATTCGGGGAAGAAGACCGAGCTCTCTTTGCAGGAAAAGAGGGGGGGCCACTTCTTCCGACCGCGGCCGGGGGGCCTCGAGGAGCCGTCAGCTTCGGCTGCTCCCGAGATTGAGCTGCGAATTCGACGCGCTTCTGGGGATCAAGCACGATTATGCTCGGACTCTGCTTCGAGGTACAAGTACTCGAAGAATAAGACGAAGACGAAACCGAAGGAGAGTTAGCAGCAGCAGTAGAGAGCATCAACGAGGAAGACGAGAAGAACGAAGACGAAGAAGTCCGCGTCTTGGAGATATCTTCACATGGGAGTTTATTTCCACCGGAAGAAGCTGCCGATTCGGAAATGACGAGCTTCTCTTCCACCACCACGACTTCGCCGGCGTCGTCGCCAATCTTGTTCCCGGTAGAGGAGAAGCTGGCGCCGGAGCAGCATTTGCTCATGCACGAGCCCATGCCTACTGCTGTGTCCACTTCACTTTGCCTGCTTTCTTTTCTGGCGTATATATTGAGGAGTTCGAATCCCCTGCGCGCGGTGGGGGGAAAAAACGAGACGTTGATCAACGGATTCATGGGAGGAGGAGGACGGCGGACGCGCATGCACTTTTATCGTGTGAGCGCAGATAAAGCAGCGGTGGCTGTCGGTCTGTCCTCCTGCCTTTTGGTGCGGTGGCAAGCATTTTTGAATTATGTTATGGATCTCCGGCGAAGGCCCAATTCCTCCAAGAACTCGGCCCGTCCTCGCGGGGGATGATTCGTTTGACTATTAAATCTGTCGACGTGAACATTAAAAACATCAAAACGAGAAAGGTCAAAGCTTCCATCAGATCGAAGCAGGATAAGAACGAAGCACTCGGCTCGCGTGCGTCCATCCGGAGGGGACAAGCCCGGAAAGCTGCGTAGTACATTAATGTTCAACCCCGGGCGGGGAGCAGAACACCTCCGACGTCAAGCTCCACCGCGACCGGGCCGCTGTCCGTCGATAGAAAGCATTAATTACCGGCCGGCCGATGACGGCTTAATAATGCAATGCTCGTGCATCGCGAGGTGTCGCCTTCCCCGGCGACCCCAATCCAGCGGCGCCTCCGGGAAAACTGAGGGACGAGGCAGGGCAGCGACTAGCAATTAAGCACCGAAAAGGACGGCGGGCGGGCGGGCGGGCGGGCGGAGCGCGCACCACCCCCTCCCCCATCACACGTCCACGTACTGCGTGCCCCCAGCTGCCCCCTTCCCCCACCTTCGATGGGCGCCCCCACCGGAGCTCGAAGGCCAATCAAACCCCCCGCACTGTGCCGCCTCCACGTGAAGTGAGCGTGATGATCTCCAACCGGCTGATCGCCACCCGCAGCAATTGGAACCCGCGGACAAGGACATCTTTCAATTCGCCCCGGCCATGTCCTCTCCATATCACTACAACTTGGAGATCGCCGCGACAACTTCAAGATCACCCCCACTGTGGCTACATATTTCTTTGCAGCCTTCTCGCTACATCTATACACACACACACACTAACTGGAGCTCTCCCTGCTTCAGTTCAAGTATATATACATGCCGAAAAGTCGAAGTAAACGCCGGATAGTGAATGAAATGAGTTCTTATCCAGAAACACTTCAGGATCATTAAGCAGCATGAGCATTAGTCTCTCAACAAAGTGATGATATATGCATATATTTACATATATGCACATGTCCTGGTTGATGAAAATGTTGCCTTTGCTTTCATGTAATGGGCATGAAAACGAGTGGGAAATAATTGAAGCAGAGGTTGGAAGTGTGCGCACTTTCCATGTCGCTTGTGTTTATCTTTTTTTACTGATATCATATTCTCCTGTTCATCTGTTCATCTATGTAATACAAACACTCAAAGCATAGATATGTGTAGCTGATTCTTCTAAAAGACAAGATTACTGTAGGTTTTGATAAGATCCCAAATATCTTAGACAATGAAAGACTAATTAGCACCACCATCAAATGATATGCATGTATGCAGTAATAGATATTTTGCAGAATAATAACTAAAGCTGCACATCTTTTCATATTAAAAGGAGATCAAGTAGCTCCTTTGAGTGATTAATTTAGTCGATCGATCCCCCATCATTTGAGAATCCAATGCTCGCCAGATCGGCCTCTCCGGCCGATACATTGAACAACAGTGACATCGTCCCACTCCATATTTTTTTAGGGTTCTTTCTTTTATTCCAGACCGCTTTTGAGGATTGCAACAGGGGCTTCCCATTATTAGGTGGCCGGTAGATTTATGTTGAATGAAAGGGGAGGGAGAGTGATTGATATTGCAGTATTATTCTTATCTCTTAATTAATTAAGCAGCACTGAAGCCTGCCTGAAAAAAAAAATTCCATCCCTCCCTACCTTTACGGGGATCCATCATCCATCCCATCCCTGATGGGACTAAGAAAAAAAAAACTTTATGCATTAATGGAGGCCGAATTAATCATATGGAGTCGAAAGCTTGAATGCCTCAGGCTTTAACCGGATAAAGTTTCATATGAGAATACCTAGTTATGGCAGATCATGCTACACAAGGAGGCCATGACCGTAATGGATCATGATGGCGGCCTCCACTATGTTCAGCCATTAAATAATGAAGCTTCAATACTGCCAAATTGGACACAAGTACTTCAGCAACTCCATCAAACTCCATGGATGTGGCTGCAGGGACAGGAGAGGGGAGAGGAAGAGAAGGTGTGTGTGGCCATCACCAGCTCTTGTTTGATTGCAGCAAGAATTATATTCTGATATATGCGATGCAACTCCGTTAATTAATTCCTGTTGATGGATTGAGTACTTCACAGCCGGAGGAGGTGAGGAGGATGAGGGAACGGAAGACCTAATTCTAATGGCCTGGGAGGATGGGGTTGAAATGGACCCTTCAAGTGAAGCCAAACTAGGAGATATATATGACCTTGTGATTCTTGTAGACATGCAAAGGAAGACAAACTGAAGAAAAGAGAGAACTGCACATCAAATCACAGAGAGCAGCACGGAGTAGTGGACTCTCTGCTCCTGCCTTTGATGCTCATTGCCATTTGCAACCCCCTCTTGCTCTACTTGCTCAATTGATTACGTGCATGGGGGATGATCCATTCAGCTACAGTGATCGATCACCTCCTGGAGTAAAAACTAAGCGAGGGATATGATGCTGATCACATAATTAACCCTGCATATATATTGTACTCAAGTTTTCTTTTCTTTCTTAAGAATTTTCAAAAAAGTACGGAGGTCAGACATGTAATGATGAGGTTTTTTTTATTATAATCTATTTGTGCTGCTTTAACCGGATCGTACGCACGTTCTTATGCTTATTTATACAAATCATCCACTTTTGATATGTATATATATTATATGACATGATTTGTTTTTGTCGTCTTGTTTCTTTAGCCCTTTACAAATACCTCTCGGAGTTCAAGCGGCTCTCTGCGCCATCACATCCTTAATCCTCTTCCTCTATCTCACTCTCCTGCTCGGTCCTTGATGGATACGAAGGGTACCTCCGTCCTGCTGTGCCCTCCCTCGGGCATGATCAACAGCATCGAGAAAGCCGGCGGTGTAATCTTCGACTCCTCCAGCCTCCGTCTGCAGGCCAGAATACCCAAGGCGTTCCTGTGGCCGGGAAACGACGTCCGACCGGCCGCCGTCGAGGAGCTCGACGCCCCGGTCGTCGACCTGCACGGGTTCTTCCGTGGCGACGAAGAACGCACGCTGCGCGCCGCCGAGCTCATTCGGAGAGCCTGCACCCGCCACGGTTTCTTCCAGGTCATCAACCACGGGATCAGCGACCTCCTCGCTCGCGACGCCCTCGACTGCAACGACGAGTTCTTCAAGCTCCCGCTCTCCGAGAAGCTCCGCGCCCGGCGGAAGTCCGGGAGCATGTGGGGCTACTCGGGCGCCCACGCCGACCGTTTCTCCTCCAAGCTGCCTTGGAAGGAGACGCTCTCCTTCGGGTACGGCGGCGAAGCCCGCCCAGGCTGCGTCGTCGCCGACTACTTCACCACCACCATGGGCAAGGACTTCGAGCGAATGGGGTGAGCAAGTCTGATCGTATACTAAAAAGGCCGGCTTGAGCTGATGGAACAGTAAATTAATACGCAACAACGAATTGCTCGCGCAGATTGGTGTATCAAATGTACTGCGAAGGGATGAAGCGGCTGTCGCTGGCGATCATGGAGCTGCTGGCGATCAGCCTGGGGGTGGAGCGGACGCACTACCGGGAGTTCTTCGAGGACGGGAGGTCGATAATGAGATGCAACTTCTACCCGCCGTGCCAGGAGCCGGAGCTGACGATGGGAACAGGGCCGCACTGCGATCCCACCGCGCTGACGATTCTGCAGCAGGACCACGTCGGCGGGCTCGAGGTGTTCGCCGGCAACAGGTGGCAGGCCGTCCGGCCGATACACGACGCCCTTGTCATCAACATCGGTGACACCTTTATGGTTCGTCAGCTTCCTGCCTCTATTTTTATTTTTGTCAGCTTCGTTTCTGGAAGAAAACAAGCTTCACACGCAAGAACATAATCGTCATGCTCAGTGCTCCGTTTGGAGGAACGCGAGCTCGGCCTTCCATGTGGCGTCAGAAGTTGATGTCTAATCGCCCATCAAATCTCATGAACAGTAATATGTTGGAAGAACGGGACAAAACATGGGATCACATTAGCATTCGACCTGAGATCTAAATCGATCAAAAAGTTAAAAAACTTTTAGCGTTCATCACCACATCAAATAATTGATCGATTCACTCCTGGCGTGGTGGTGCAGGCACTGTCCAACGGAATGTACAAGAGCTGCTTGCACAGGGCGGTGGTGAACCGCCACATGGAGCGGCGGTCCCTGGCCTTCTTCGTGTGCCCGAGGGAGGACAAGGTGGTCAGGCCGCCGGCGGCCGGGGAGCTCGTCGCGGGGCCGAGGCTGTATCCGGACTTCACCTGGGCTCAGTTCGTGGAGTTCACCCAGCGTCATTACCGGGCGGACGTCAGAACTCTTCACAGCTTCACCAAGTGGCTTCAGTCCTCTAATACCTCTGCTGTCGCCGCCGCCGCTGCAATATGAAAGATCTCCTTTTCCATTAAGTCCATAGTAGGCTTCATTTCAGCAGCTCACCTGATGAGGGTCGAGGATGGAGAAGGCACAGCTCATTTTTCCTGGGAAGAGTTGTGTGCATGCATATTAGTAGTGGCAAATGATGCGTGAAATGTGTATATATTGTATATAGATTGTATCTTTGCGTTGTTTCCCGGAGCAATTCCTCGTGCTCTACTTTAAGAGTGATATGTGAAATGCTCGCTTGTTGCAGACTGACCGACTTTAGCAGCCGTGATGATGTTTACTTAATTAATTGGCTTCACTATTTGTCCGTAGTTTAGGATTAGAATTCTTACAGAAAAAAATCATGCTCTGCAATGAAAACAGAGGTAAGATTATTGATCCATTCTCCAAGAATATCACACTTAAAGAGTATCAATGAACCTAGCGGAATCAACAACAAGAGACCCCAAATCAGGAAAAAGGAAAGAAATCAAGCTTTCAGATGGAAAAAAAGGGAGAATCGAGCGAATCAAATCTTAGGCGAGTCCGTTTTGTTCCAGGATGAAGTGTTCAAGGAGATCTACGACCCACAAAAATTGTTTGCATGGGAAGTTCTTCAGCAAGAATGTTCCACTTCCAGTACTGAACCAAGAAGGTTCATTTAGGACCAAGCCCTAACAGTCATACCCTGGTACCCTTAAGAGGGCATCGATGACGTAGGTACCTGGATTACCATTGGAACTGATGATGGCCAAGTCTTCTAAAGCATGGGGCTTTTACCACAGGGATAACCATCAGAATAGATGAGGTAGCAAAGCAAGACAACGGAGTACGGATCGAAAGAATCTGCATCATTGAAGATCTCAAAGAACAAGTCAAATAGGGAATCTAGGTGTAGTAAGGTGGCAGAGCAATCTTCTAAGCAATTGCATGCGAGAATATGCCAGCTCTCTGCTTCAATGGGTAATTAATTGGGGTCATGGTGAACAAGGGATGTCTAAAGCACAGAACGAAGATCCAGTCACAGCAATGTAGGTAGGAGAACAAATTTGGTGTATTGAGCACTGAAAAGGAGAGACCGAGGTAAGCATACGACCACAGAGAGAGAGCTTTTTTGAGGGGTAGACTGATAATAAGGTAAGAAAACTAGGAATATAAGAGAACCTGCTGAGAATGAGATGAAGAGACCATCAAATCCTTGACTCATGCAAAATTCCAGTTTCAAGCCCTTAATCTATTCCCCATCTGGGGGCAATGTCAACGTGAGCTAACATTTGGTTTGTAGCTTCATTCATGCAGATCATTAAATCCTTCACTCCTGCAACATCAAGTCAGCTAACAATGCCAATTTATGTTAATTTTGAAGCTCATTTGGTTTGTAGTTGGTGTACAGGGCTGGTGTGGAAGAAAACCTTTGAAGTGGTATACATGGGCTTCACTGACGCTTATAAATATATATATATTCTTGGAGGGTGTTCTTCTAACATGTACAACTGAGCTTACCTTCAATTTATTTGATTTTTTGTACTGCCATGATTGGTTGCCTTGCCACATCAACAATGGTATTCTGCCATGGTTCCTCTCAAAATTGAATCAAAAAATTATAAAAATTTAAAAAGTTTAAAACATCGTTTATAAACATTGATTTTATATTAAAAAAAATCTTTAACTGATAATAAGAATAATATTGCAAACAATAAAAGTATATTTTAGGTGAATTCTAAATGAAATAATGAATTTTAAAATTTTTTAAGACATATTTTATATAAAATCGAGTGCATAAAAATTTAAATAATAATATATATATTAGGTGAATTCTAAATGGAATTATAAGTATTTAAGAAATTTAAAACATCCTTCATATAAATCGAGTTTAAAAATAGCACGCCCGGTGGGACTCGAACCCACAATCGCCTGATTAGAAGTCAGACGCCTTATCCATTAGGCCACGGGCGCTAGTTGTTGATCTTCTAAACATTAAGAACATAACGATAATATGTCTATGAAATCCACCAGGCACCCTGGTCGTCTTCCTCCTAACTTTTTCACTGCTTCAGCAGATTTCTTCCCTCTCCTCTTCTGCTGTCCCCCGGACACACGCACACACACTGATACAGGAAATGATTTCTCCCCTCTCCTTTCCTTTTCCTTCTCTCGTCTCATATCATACCATCAGTTCTGGGGGGAGGCAATTCCTGTTCTTGCTCCGCATCGCTGGTTTTCTTGTTCCTTTTCTTTTTGCATGGCTTTCTCCCTCTCAAAGTCTCAGGTGCTTTGAGCCCCTCGCCTTCTCTCTCCCCTCCTTTACAACCTTCTTCTTCTTCCCCGTCTCTGCTTGCCTTCTGACCTGCAGGACTCGATCGTGATGGCTCCGAGGGGGAAAGACAAAAAGTTCAAATCAGTGTTGGCGGTACGAGCTACATCCCTCTTTTGCGCCTTCTCCCTCGATTCATAGAACTAAACTAAATTATCAAGAAAAAAACATGGGCGTAAGAGAGGCAACAGCAGAGCCCAAACTGAAATAAAAAAAAAACTTAAGAGAGAAAAAAACCAGAAGGAACAGAGGGCACTTTTTCTTTTTGGCTTCGATAAAAGACGCCAACCAACATTTAATGTTGTCCCGGCCTTTCACAGGGCGCACCCAGCACCACACCTCCCACATCTTGTCATGCACCGGGACAGACGAGGCCGCCCCCTTCCCCGGCGACAGCGATGGTTTTGACCCAGCTGCGCCCCCACGGTAACTCCCCCGCGCTGCACTAGCGAGCCGGCACCCCGGCGACAGCCTGCCCCGCCCACACCTGAGGCTGCCAGGGCCGGCCCGGCTCCGGTCCCTTTCGCCCCCCGGCATCCAGGACTCCCACATTTCCAAATCCACAGTGCCCGTACTCACCAACACATGCGCCCCCGCCCCCTGTCGCGCTACCCTCCGATCACCGTCCCGGTCCCGGTCCCGGTCCGTGCCGACACCTAACCCGCACGTAAGTCGCCCCGGCGGCCCCGCCAGAGGCACCGACGGAACGCCGACGAGGGTGGGGCTGGCCCCGCTGCATGACCACCACCACCCCGTTTTGGTGTTGTCGATCCAAGTTAATCTGCTGAAGGAAATTACTGACGTTGCTGGTGGGGCGCCCTTCCAACCAAGTGTTTAGGGCTCCTCCTGAGATCTGACGAGGACTCATTTTAGTTTTATTAGAAAATTTTCTATCGTAGTTTCAATTTTATTATGATGATTTGATCTAATACTTTGGGCATATTTATATCCTGGTCTTCTTCTTCTTCCGGTCTCACCGAGAAAAGGAAATCTTAAAAGACCAACATGCTCTTTAGATTCGCCCGAAGCACGCATATCCCACATTCTCCAAAAACCCACGAGCACTCATCTCCTCTCTCTCTCTCCCCCTCAAAATCTACAGCCAGCAAAGAGGAGGCAAACCCGCAGCAATACAGGCAGACTGCTGCAGTGCCAAGAGGCCAAGTCTTCCTCGGAGCACTCACTGACTCAGAGAGGGGGCATGAAAAGAAACATCCGTGTAGGGGATAGAGAGATTTGGGTGGGTACAAGGAAGCCCATCATTCCCCTGCTCGGAAGGAGTGAAACCCAAGTCTGGGAACTCCCCAACTCCCTGATAATTAATTCAGTTTCTAGTCCTGTTGTTATTCCTAGTTCCCTCGATTCAAGGTCTCCAGAAGCCCATCACATCGCAGCAGCGTACAACGAATCAAGAAATGCAAACTGATAACTACTGATATACCTTCTTCTTCTTCTTCACCGCCTACTCCTTGTACAGATCAAGCTCATAATTAATTAAGCAAGGGGGAGAGGGGGGGTTTGAGTGTGCGATGGAAGTTGAAAGGGACGAGAGGAAGCAAGAAGCAGTGACGACAAGAAGGGCCCTCCTCGCCTCCCCTCGGCTCATGGGCAATCGGCCATGGTCCCCTTTTTATTTTATTAAGGAGGGAGGGAGGGGGTGAGGGTGAGGTGGTAAGAGAAGCAACTCCGTATCCAACTCAGTCAAATCATGGAACTTCGCTTCCTCTCCTTCCTCACCCCCACACGCTCACAGATGCAGCTGAGCTCCTCCTCCGAGAAGGAACTCAAAGCCCCGCAGTTGTAGCCCCATCTCACAGCTAGCCAGCCGTGGAGTGCGCCATCGCCATTAGAGCCGCGCTCTCTTCTTTAGAGGGAGATCAGGAGCAATGAATGGGAGTTGAACTCATGAGCTTGGTTTTGGCAGATTCCATGGCGTCTTGCTCTCTTCTTTCTGCCACTAAACGATGCATCATGGCAGATTACCAATCATCCTTCTCCCTCCTCAGCAGACACCCTTCATCATTGCATTCCACCCCCTCCTCCTGTTAATGCTTCGGAAGCTGAGCTCCCGCCCTCCTTAAAACCCATCCCTCCCCTGCTATCCGCAATCGATCCATCTCCCCCGCTCCTCCCTTCCTCTCTCTTTCTCTCTCCGGCCACCGCCGCCGCCGACATGAAGCCTTCTTCCAACTCCGTCAACAGCTTCTTTGCCTTCCTCGCCCATGGCTTCGACGACCTCGACCTCTCCCTCGCGTCCGACGCCTTCTTGTCGCTCCAGTTCCTGCACCGCGCCGTGGCGCTCCTCCGCTCCCTCCACTCCCAGCTCACCGGCCTCGTGCAGAAGCTCCACCTCCCTGCAGGCGGCAAGTGGCTCGACGAGTACATGGACGAAAGTTCCCGCCTTTGGGACGTCTGCCACGTGATCAAGCTCGGCATCTCCGGGATCGAGAGCTACTGCTCCGCCGGCGCCAACGTGGTCGCCTCGCTCGATCAATGGCGCCTCAGCCCCAATCCCCACGTCACTCGCCAGGTCTGCGCCCGGCCCTTTCGTCCCCCTGCCGCATAAACATGAAACGAATCGATCTCATTGCCTTCTTCATCTCCTCTGCTTCGTCCAGGTGATGCGCGCGATCGCCATTTGCCGGCGGGAGGCCGTCGGACTGGAGGAGGAGAACCGGGTGCTGGTGGAGACGAGGATCGAGCCGATGTCGCTCCGGTTCGACGACCGCGTCCCGATGGAAAGCAGGTACAACGGATTCAACGGCTTCCGCGGCGTGCTCTACGCGCTGCGGAACGCGAGCTCGCTGCTGCTGACGATCCTGCTGTGGGGCACGGTCTCCTGCTGGCCCGAGCTGGCGGCCGCCATGGAGGGCTCCGCGTACTTCGGCTCCGGGTTCATGGCGTCCATGGCGAGGCTGCAGCAGAGGCTGGTGGGCGAGATGGAGGGCGTGGCCGGCCGGTCGGGAATCCTGATGTACGAGTTCCGGCAGGCGCGGACGGCAGCGGAGGACCTGCTGTCGGAGCTGGAGACTGCCGGCTGCGAGGCGGACGTGACCAGAGGAGGCGTCAGGGAGAAGATCGACGGCGTAAAGGACTGGTTCCTGATGCTGCGGTCGGGGACCGAGACGCTCGTCGGGCAAATGGACGACTTCTTCGACGAGATCGTCGAATCAAGAAAGAAACTGCTGGATCTCTGCAGTCACAGGTGATCAAATTAATCAAACCAAACTGAAATCGTATCGATTACGACGTCCATCAAAATCAACATGTACCACCACCACATTTCTTTTTTTGCTTTTCCGTTGGTAAATGAATCGAACATAAAGAAAGAGATCATCGAGAAGACAAAGCAAATGTATGACGCATCATGTAACTCTAAAGAATTAAAAAAGGAAAAGGAAACAAGATAGAGGGAGAGCTTTCTGTGCTTCTCTTTCCTCATTGCATGTACAAGGAAGTGCATCATTGATGATTCCATTTCCTCCGGCGGAATGGGGAGAAGGGAAAGGTCGGGCTCTGGATTCCTGGTAGGAGTACAAGATTGCAGGATGATAAGACAAGGAAGGCGACTGTGGACGTGCAAGCTTTTGTCTGATTCGATCGATGTCCAACAGATAGGAAGCCATTCATGATGGAAAAGGCTTCTGGAAAGGCAGACTGAGGTTGCTCTGAGCTCTGCTCATGACGCCCTGCCTTCCTGCCTGCTGCTGTGAGGCATCGTTTCGATTTATCCACCCTTCTTCATCATTGCAAATTTCTTCCCTTCTTTTTCTTCTTCTTCAGAAAATATAAAGGGGCAATTAATGATCGATTCCAACTAAACCCATCGGAGAGTTAATCGATGGTGTCAGTCTCAGGATTAAAGCTTCATTTCTGATATCTCCCAATGCAGAAGAAGAAGAATTAGGGGAGGAAGCAGTGGGAAGCACGAGGAAGGAAACCTGGAAAAGGGCTTGTGCAAGTGCCGGGGAACAAGGTGGACTTAGAACAAGCAGAAAGTTAAAAATCCTAATTCCTTCCACTAAGAAACTTTTTAAACATATTATGCCACAATCATTAATCACCAAGCAAAAGATCGATAGGTGCGATGGTTTTAGCGTGAGCACCTCGACAGTGAAATTTTGTTTAAAGATTGTGTTGATAGTTTTGCAGCCAATGGAATTGGAAAGTATGTTCGATCCGTTTTGAGCTCCCTCTTTTAGTAATATGGGAGGAAAAGAGGGGATGAATAGTTCAATAGTAGCGCACCTATTTAAAGGTTCTTCTGCTGATCTTAAATATAGGAGCACCTTTATCAAAGTCCAATAAGGGTTCCTTAAAAATTTAAATTCTGTTCTAAGAAGATAATGTTAATCTTCTCCAGGTTGAGATATGCCATCATACAATAAAATATTAATATATTTACCCACACAACTTACTGTATCAATACAACTCTTTTTTACACTGACGGAAACACTTCTTCTTCCTCTGATGTGGATTGCACCGCCGCAGCACCGGAGCCTTCCATCTATCACTAAACAAGAACAGTTCAAATCCACAGGCTTGGAGCAGCAGCAGTGCGTGTATCACAACACCTCGCTCTCCGTTACTCGTTAAAATTTCCTGAGTTTGTGCGTCGATGAAAAATGAAGCCAATCTCTCTGTGCCTTCATGATTCTCATCAGCTTTCTGACACCAGAAGATTTGATGATTCCGTCCTGCTGCCCTCACCAGGAAGCTTTAATTCCTCCGCCGTGGACAGATTGCATATTTATTTAACACGAACATACATACATCACACATTAATTAAGCTGGATTGATTCACAGAAGCGTGTCGGACTTTGAGGGCAACCTCCGGTAGAAGTTGAAGGGAGCAGAGGGCATACTGCTCCTGAACCTTGGGTGGCGGAGCAGGTACAGCCCGGCGAACATCACCACCACCTGGAACGGCGTCACGTACAGGAATACGGCCGCAGCCAGCGACAGCATGATGAATACGGTGGTCGCTCGCGGGTCTCTCCAGTTCAGAAGTGCCTGCACCCGCTCTCCCTGCGTCGCCACGTCCCCCACTAACGTCTGCACCTTCCCGGCCACGCTCCGTACTCGGTCGTACCGTAGCCGCACGAGGTCAGGAGGCCTCGTCGACGGCAGCTGGTCGAACTCCTCGTCGAGTTCGTCTGGGTGCGCCGTCTCCGCTTGCGACAGCCTCGTGTCCATCTGCGGCGGGTGCCGCGGCCGGAAGCGGTAGTTCCAGGCGCCCAGCAGGAACAGGTAGAGGAACACGGTCGGCAAGATGAGCTCCGGGTAGAAGACCAGGAGCAGGAACAGGACGTGGACTAGGACCGTCGTTATGGGATTCCTCCAGCTTCGCACGGCGTCGAGCCATCGCCCAACGGCAGCGACGCCGGAGAGCAGCGCGACGATGCGGCCGAAGTTGGCCTTGCTCCGGCGCATGCTCCACATGTGCGAGTCCACGTCGAGCATGTACTCCACCACCTCCCGCCGCAGCGGCGGCTCCGCGCGGCCGAGCCGTGCGACGATGATGAGCCGGGCCTGGTAGCGGAGGTAGTCCAACAGCCGCACCGGGATCGGTAGCGCGTAGTGCATCTTCGGCAGCAGCGGCCTCCCGTAGAGAGCCACCATGTTCGCCCACGATGTGCACGTGAACCGCACGGCCAAGTGCAGCTGCCCCATCTTCCGGAGGCCGGAGAGTTGCAGAGCCATCAAGGGGTAGAAGTGAGTGTAGACGCGATCGGTCTGCAGCGTCGACAGCCGGATCCGGACTTTGCCTATCATCTGGTCCTTGACGTCCTCCTTGTGGCCACTCCAATGGCAGTTGTCGAACACGACGATGGTGAGGACGGTGCACGGATCGAACACCTCCCATGTGTACTGCTCGTTCCACTGCGGAGCAAGATTGTTGATAACAGTTCGAGTTCGGATCCATTTTGAGCCATACCTCGCAACGCAGTAGGCGTCAGTGGTCCGGCCGTCCTTCGCCTTCATCGGCATGAGATTACGAGCACTGAGGATGCCGAGCTCCAGAATCCCAATGCTCTGCTTTGGACGGAGCTCCTTCGCCGTCGGTAGGAGGTCGCTGCTGTGATGAGTGGATTCGTCGAGGACGTGGTAGCCCAGCTCGAGGTAGAGCTGGAGCTGAATCTTGCTGGAGAACTTATGATGATGCTCCTTCTTTTGTTCGCCCTCGCCGGCCGTCTCGTCTGAGGCCGTCGGCTTTGCAAGGTTGAACCAGCGAGGCTCGACAATCTTGTGGTGGTGGTCCCTCCGCTGGAAGGCGGCCGACAGTGGCAGCAGCACCAGCCGCCCGAGCGGCTCCTCTTTGTTCGCCTCCACACGGTCCTCCACCGTCAGTACCAGGGGCTCGTCGAATGGCTCTGCCACCACGAACATGAGCTCGTCGCCCCACCTCGGATTGATGGTCCCAGGGACGGAACGAGTGCGTTGAATCTGATGGCCCGATTGAACCTTGAGATACACGTTTGCCGGCGGCTTGTGCTTGTCGCAGGGCACAAGGTCCTGCGCGCCCAGCGCCGTCACGCGGAGGTAGGCGAGCTTGGGCGAGAAGTAGACCTTCGAGCGGGTGGTCGTGAGGCCTTCGTAGGAGACGTCATGCACATCGGAGTTCCAAGCGTTGGGGAAGGCCTCGTCGGCCTGCGTGCCCGTCCACACGGCGAGCATGACCTCCCCGTGTTTGAGCTTCTCTCCCTTCTTGTCCTCCAGCCCGTACCATTGCGGCGCCAGGGGGCTGTCAGGAGGTACGCGGAACGGCACGTCCGCGACGTCGAAGAAGAGGCGGCCGACGAAGTCGTCTTTGACGAGGTCCTTGTCCTTCACGACCACCTCGAGGAGGTTGGCCTGGAGGTGGGAGAAGGCGAAGACCTGCTGCCACACGGGGTTGGCGTTCTTCTCCAGATGCTTTGTCGTGGCCTTGTAGTTGCCGAGCTTGAGCTCGACGTAGGGGTCGAGGGCGCCGGTGAGGTCCATTGTTGGCAGGTCGCGGGCTTTGACCACGTTCACGTAGAGGTACCTCATCTGCTCCACGAGATCGTAGGTGGAGGCGATCTTCTCGCTACCGCCGAGGCCGGCGAGTCCGCGGCGGTAGCCGGGGCGGCTGGCCAGAAACGGAGCCGTCTCCTCGAGGCCGAACTCGTTGCTGGGCTGGACGGGAGAAGGCCCGACTTGCATCATCGCCCGCGGGATCGGGCCGAGCGGCATCTGCGACTGGGCTTGAGCGTGCGACATCCTGAAGTACCGGGACTGGCCGCTCATCGCCTGCTGCATCTGAGCGACATCGTACGCCAGACCTCCCCCGGAGACGGCTGCGATCTCTGCGACCCCGCTACCTCTTGCTCCCACTGAATAAAAGCCCTGCGGTTCCTCGGGAGCTACCGCCGCCTTCTTATTGTCAATCTCAAGAGGCTCAGCAGCTGCAGGTTGTGCACCGTCGAGGGAACCAGCCGCCACCGGGATCTCCGCGGAGAACTCCGGCATTGCATAGACGCGGAGACCGACGTCGCCGCGGATATTAGAGAAAAGGCCGCGCTTCTCCAGTGGGAAGCGGAGGAACGGGGCATCGTCGCCGGCGGACAATGAGATGGTGACTCCGGCGATGCGGACGCGGCCGAGGAAGTTGCGGTGGTGACCTAGGCGAAGGCTATGATCATGGCCGTGATGATCCCCGCCGCCGATGAAGATGGGCCTCTTGTCGTGGTACACGGACACCTCAATGGTTTTGTCGGCGAGGCGGGTATGGTCGGATACGTTGAACGCAAAGGTCTCGTTCCACGCCGGGCTGAGATCCTTGTACTTGGTCTGAGTGCGCTGGCGCTGCCCGTCGAACTCGACCTCCACGAAGGGGTTCGCTGAGCCCTGGCCGTCCTTGGGCATCAGGTCCGCGGCGTCCACCACCTCCACCACCACCTTCATCCCTCTTACTCTGTTCCTTCCACGGAGAAGCAGACTCAAGCACAGGCAAACACCAACTCGCTCCAAGAAATCAGAGAGAGCACAACTCGAGCAGAACGAAGGAGATGATTATAAAGGAATGGACAATGTGATTTGAAAGCTTCCTCTCGCTTGATGAGTTCCCACAAATTAAATAGCCTGCTCTGCTTTCTGAATGGAGCGTCTTCTTCACCGAGGTCGAAGGTGGTTGAGATTTGAGCTTTCAGTCATGGCCTGCTCGGCGTCCCCTCACTGCCTTGATTAAGTTAGCTTCTGCAGTCTGGACCGTAGAAATACGATGCTTTATGATAATGCAAATGTTGAGGGAGATAAGGATTGCAGGAGAGTAAGGCGGGAGAAGAAGCAGAGGTCATCCTCAGCGAGTAGTTTTCAAGCTCAGTCGGTGGAGAGGGTAAGCAAATCTAGGCATGCATCATATGCAGACACATGCGATCACTGTGAACACATCAAGATTACAACCACCTTCTGCATCTAGTTGTTGTTTGGAATGTCTGAACTAGCTAGGTTGAATGAAAAATTAGGATAAGTCTGGATTGGATTTTGGATTTAACCACTCGTCAAAGTTAGGTCTAGATTTAATGGTCTCTTACATGTAAATCTATCTTTATTTTTTTCGGATCAAATGATCAAAAACACACAAAATTTTTTTTGAGAACTAAAAATACCCTTAGAAACATTTTCAGTCAATTTTAAAACCTATATTTGCAACACCACTGCACTCTTTATTTATTGATGAGGATTATATTATCATAACATAACGATATGATATAGTACGTGACAGATTTAAAAAGAAGTTTTAGTTGTTTAAAATTAAAAGTTAGAGGGAATGAAGGGCAATTAAACTTTGCTGAGCTGCAGGAGGAAAAGGATGGATGCTGACTCCTCCACCGAAACCCCCAGAATAATATTCTCTCCATTTCAACTGTCTTTCTGATTCCTAATAATTCCAGGATTGTAAAGTTATGTCTCACCAAACTGCAAAGCAACTCATCAATGAAGACACACTATAAAAGCGACCTTAAACTGCAGATTAATTAATTAATCAGGTCCTAGCATTTGATTTGATGACGACAATGATATGACTGATACTGAAGCCGTGGTTGCTCCACGTTTTGTTTCAGCAGAAGATAATGAGAAGAAGCTGCTGCTGGGGCTGGGTTGGGCTCCGTTTTCAAACTCTTCAACGCTATCATCAGATCCATATCCTTTTTATTATTAATTTGGTCAGCGAAGGACATGAAAAGTATTTGGATTTCTATTTTAAATAAAATCAGATATTTTTTATTGTGAGTACGAGAGGGAGATTTACAGTAATATGTGCATCTTTTTAATTTATAATATTTATGGATCTGAACTCGTAAAAATTTATAACTCTAACCCTAAGAAACCGAAGAGCATAAGAGAGGAAAACTGACCGTTAAACACTGCTAAACTTTCAGAGGATGGTTGACTTTTCTATGTTTCAGTTTAATGCTCGTTGACCTGTCAATTACTGGTACCAGTCAGTTGACTCTTCTCTCAGAAGGAACGAAGCTGGAGCATGGAAGAGAGAGAGAGAGAAAAAAAAAAGTGATACTGCAACGCTTTCTTTGTCTTGATGAATAAACCATCACAAGTCCATGTACTTCGATTGAGTTCAGTCCAAGAGAGAGAGAGGAGGAAGGGGGTAACATGGCCTTAATAATTTCCCCGTTGACTTGTGGGAGACAAGCTATGTATAAGCTGCAGGTAGATGGAGGAGTGTTCGGCAATTATTGGCTACAAGACAACAAGATGGCCTAAACTTAAAGTTGCACTGAGAGCTAAGTTTAAAATCCAATCCATCTTAATTTAATAGCTGAAAGAGTTGTAGACTCGGTGCACGGTCAACTCAAATGCTAACCCACCAACACTTCACCTAACAACTTCTTCTTCGATTCTTCTTCTTCTTTAAAATACTCAGTTAATGACCGACCAACCCACCTGAAACTTAAACAATTAGTTAAAACGGTGAATCCATTTCTTTAGACGGAGATAAAGAGCTGAGAAAACTAATAGTCTATTTATCTTCCTAATAGTCTATTTATCTTCTTCCAAAACGTGCGGCGGAGCTAATTGTGCGGCAGCTGCAAGCCTCCCCGCTGCTAAACCCGAGGTCGTAGCAGAAGCAAATGGTTTCGCCGCAAGGAACAGCAGTTACCGGCGGCGGCGGCGGCACCGGCCTTGATGATGAGCTCGGAGGATATTGGCAAGGGAGGCTTATGGTGAGCTCGAGGTTGACGCGGCCGTCCCCTCCGCTGCTGTGCCGTGCGGGCAACCGTCGTCCGTCCTCCGGTGCTGCACCTTCGTCGTGATCGCCGTTCGACGAGACGGCCAGCTGCGTCCTGGGGGCTCCGGCCTGTGGCAAGACGGGGCGGTGCGTCTGCGGGTCGAGCCCCCGACCGAGGAGCTTCCGCTTAATGTGGGTGTTCCAGTGGTTCTTGATCTCGTTGTCGGTCCTCCCCGGCAGCCGCGCCGCAATCACCGACCACCTGCAGATTTGTGCATTTTGTAAGCACGCACTTGCTGCTGCTGCTGCTGCTGCTATACACACACACACATGCACGTACTTGTTTCCGAGCAAGTCATGGAGTTTGATGATGAGCTCGTCCTCCTCGTCGGAGAAGTTGCCGCGCTTGAGGTCCGGCCGGAGGTAGTTGATCCAGCGGAGGCGGCAGCTCTTTCCGCAACGCTGGAGGCCTGATCAATCAAGCAAATCGAAGAAGAAGAAGAAGAAGTTGGGGTGCATGCAATCAGATGACGAGATGAGCTTGAGGACGATGGATCAATCACCTGCGGCCTTGGGGAGCGTTCTCCAGCAGCCTTCACCGTGGGTCTTGATGTAGGCGATGAGACGCTCGTCCTCTTCCTTGGTCCACGCTCCTTTGTTCGTGTGAGCCTTTTCACAGCAAGGAGACCTCCCCATATTGCTTAGAAGAAGAGAAAGAGAGATCAGGGAGGGAGGAGGCCGAGATGGATCGACACATTTATACGACCACTGCCTGGTCTTCCAGGGAGCTTCTCAATGCATCATTCTTATTAAACTCATAAAAAACCAAGCTCGATCACAGCATGTAGGGCCATCGAGTAGTTCGACCGATCTCACGAGACGGAAGAAGATAATGGAGCAGTGAATCAAGCACAGTGAGGGGGAGGGGAAAGGGATGGGTCAAAATGTCATCCTGCAATCTCTGTTGACCGAGTTGGTGCAGTGGACTGCGACCGGTGGATGAGGAGGAGGAAGAAGAAGAAGACCCACAGGCGTATTAAGTGTGCGTGGGGTGAGGAAGGTGGCTTTTCTTATCTTCCATCAACCTCTTCTTCACTTTTTACTAACTTCCAACTAAAAAATCTATCGACCTCTGTGTGGATTCTGGAATCCCTGGCTCGTAGCTATTTGTCTCTTGACAACTCTTCGAGTATTCTCTCAGATTCTGATGGCCGCATGCCACCCTGCCTTGACCGCCATTTATTTATCATCCCAGTTCTATCCGTATACCTTATCGGGTTATACATACGATTTGGGCTCGGCCCGCTAGATCCGACCCAGTTATTTAGGTACGTGGAAAGGCATTTTTTTTTAAAATGTGATCGGAGGATATCCCACTCTTAACGAAACTTATTTTGATCCCTCAAAATACTTTTTATTTTAGTTCGGCTCGTACAGTCCGACAAAATAATCCTAAACTTGAGTATTTTGCTGAACTACAAGGGTTAAATTAAGATCAGATGGAATGGGAGAATCATATTGAAATAAACTCCAGGGGCTAAAGTGAAATTATTTCGTCCCTGACCCTGACGTCGAGCCGTTCCTTCTTTATAAATTCTACGACGCGTCGCGGGGAGCCGCGGAGTCGGCGAATTAGTCTCGAGTCTCGACCAGGTCGTGTTCTCCTCCTGTCGCCTCTCTCCCTCCCTCCCTCCCTCCTTCTGCTGCTTCTCAAGCGCCCCTTTTAACTTCTGAGTTCGTCGGACTGATGAGGAGACGAAGAGAGAATGGATGGTCCGCCGTCGGATGACATCTGCTCCATTTGCCGTGGTGAATTCCACCTCCCTTTCCGATTGAATTGCTCCCATTGGCTCTGCGGTTAGAACCCTCTTGCTCGTCTCGCTTCATCAATTCCTTTAGACCTATTTTTTAGTTTCTGGATGCTAAAATTGGGCGTTCTATTTGGACTTCGATCCCTTTTCTTTTTCACTGACACTTCCGATTTGTATTTTGAGAATGTTGAAAATTTGGGTGTTCTTTGTATTTCAATCCCTCTTCTTTTTTTTCCCTGTCACTTTCGGTTTATGTTTTGAGAATGTTGAACCGATTCATAATCTGTACTTTTTTCAATCCAGATTTAGATTTTATGATGATCGATTGCTCCGTGTGAACAACGGAGGGGTTATATATGATGTTCGACAAGTTCGTGTCTCGCGGAGTGACTGCGGAGCTCTCTCATTTACCTTTCTTTTTTCCTTCAGATTTTAATTCTAAATTACGTTGGTTCAATGATGCGTCGGTGTCAGGAAGAAATGTTTCAGGTACATTAATTTGTTTTGGAATGGAGTTGCCTTCATGAATGTTAAAACACTAGGAAATGATCTATAATCCAGAAGTTTTAGACAGACGTGGGTACTTGAACATGAATTCAAGGTTTGGTACATAGAGATTGGGTCAAATCATTTGATTATATTTTCCAGTCTCGAGGTCCTATTAGCGACCTGGCAACCAAGGGCAATGACTCCGGGGCAAGGAGGCAGCATGAGCGCATGGAAGTCTTGCAGGAACACCTTTTTTTTTTCCTGCAGCCTGCCCTGCCTATCTAATGAGTGATGAACATTGAGAGATTGATTAAGAAAAGTGGATTGTTCATACAATCTTAATTTAACATACCGATGCAAGAATCGGGTCTGCTCGATACAATCCTATAATTAGAAGTGGATTGTTCAGTAGAGTATTCTTTCCTCATTTTATGACATTAGTTTCCAATTACAACTTCGTTGAGGGATTATGGCAATAATTTTATGAACTACTCCATTCTTTAGAGCATTAAATCATTTCTTAGATTTTTTTTTTGTTCGGTTAATATTTATTCTTTGAAAGAACTAATCTTAGCGGTCATTTGTAGCATTTTCTTCTCTCTACTGTTCTTCATTATCGATTTTTTAAAAACTGAAACGATGTTTTCAGTACTAGTTGGTGTTTTTTCATTGTGATTGTATTCTGGTGCTTCATGTTTTTGCATCAATGATTAGGAAATAATAATAATTATTGTTTCCATCCTTTGTGTGTATGGCATGTCTCTTGTGCTTGTCATGGAGATCTAACATGAAATTGGTGATACACATCCATTTACTTTTTATATTGATAATCAGACTATTTGTCAATTTATTGATATTGGTGGCCTCAAAATTGCCTGGGTAAATAGCGTTTTTAGCTTTAAGATAAGCATAATCTGCCTTTAACATCTCAGAGATGTTTCATGTGTCTTCACTTATTTCTGATTACTAATGATTAAAGAGCAAAGTTGAGTACGATTGTTTGCAGTTATGAACTATTAGGGATAGCTTTATGCTTTATTATTTTTGATTAGTTCGTTGATTGATTAATCACTGTTGTTTAAGACTATTCTGAATGCACTCACAGGACATTGCTTTCATTTTTTGTGGAAAAATGAACCTTCTTTGCATCCTTGCAAGTGTCCCATGTGCCGAGGTTTAATAACTCGGTTGACACCCCCTGACACTGTGCTACAAGAGTCTGATCAAGTCCTTGATATCATTCTCAGATACAACCGTTTATTTAGTGGAGAGCCTTCCAACCTTTTGCAGGTGCATTCCCTCTGTATCTAAGCACTCATGAAGTTATTTAGGAGATGATAATAAATAATTCGTCCCATGTGCTACCTCTCAAAATTCTGCTTATCCCAAGTGAGAGATCCTTGTCATGAAATTTTTGTTCACATGATATATCTTAATGATAATGCATATGTACTACGATCTTACTCGAACAGGATAATGCATATGTACTAAATCCTCGTTATAAGTTTATGCTTTATGTGAATCTTGTAGTGTTAACATATAATGAATTACTAGGTCATGAATGCAGCAAAAATGATTCTAATTGGAAAAGAGAAGTTTCCAATGAGTCTGTGTAAGTATATGCATGCAGAAGTAGCAAGCATTTTATAGATAAAAAATGAAGAATATTGGCCAATTTATCTGATATTTCACTACATGAATCATGTTCTTATGTAGCATGATCCATGAATAGTTACAACTTAGATTATTTTTGTGGTTTATATCTTTTTATATTTCAATCAGGTATTTAGATGACGTCACAGCAGAACCTAAATTTTAAGTAAATTAACAATTTTGGCAATACAGAAGTTACGGGACCTTCCGTTCTTAATCAGAAGACTGCCAAGAGCAGTGAGGCATTCACAGAGGTTACTGCCCCTTTGCTCCAGGGTGAAAATAAGTTTTGCTGTAAGTATAATCAATTCGAAATAAAGATGCATAATAATTTAGATTATAATTCAGTATCTAGTTACTATATAGTCAAATAAAGATAGAGATGCATAATAAGTTGTGTTACAATTCAGTATCTGGTAACTAAGGTGCATCAGACATCCGTATGAATGTTGTGATTGAGTACTATGGGAATGTTGTCAACTTCTTCTTTAAAATCCAAGTTATTCTGGTTTTAAATAACAGGTGATTATTTTGAATGTATATTCAATATACCATTTAGGGATTATCTATTAATCGAAGTTCACAGTCTTTTTTGGTGAAGTATTTGAGTAGGATAACTGAAAAGCTTATTCTTCTGCAATGTACCATATTGCAGCAAACCGCATGTAGAAGTTTTATATGTGTGTTTCATTGTCTGATGTTACCACTAACTTCTAGGGGCAAAAGTAATGTGTTCCCGTGCATTTTTTTATAATACAATAAATGCAAATTGCACTGGACTTTGATCATAAGCAATAATTTCAATATATTTTAAGTATATAGAAATTTGGTGCAACAGGACCATATGAAGATATTATAAATAACGCAACTGACTTCTAATATATATTCTCTAAAAAATACTTATAATATATTTGGATATTTAGTTAATCTATCTGCAGGGCGTTTTTGTAATGTCTACAACATGCAACAAAAGGCTGTTATTTATTGAATCCAGCTTCAACAATCTCAAATTCTTTTTTTCAAAAAAAAAAAAAAAACTCAAATTCTTGCTCATTGATTCTCATACATTACATCAATTCTTCATAGTTCATCATTGATGGGGTATATGATGTTTCTCTGGGGAAAGCTTGGCAATCATGAAATGCTTAACCTTGATATGGCATGGCGGCAAATTCTGGTTCAAATGTAGATGCTATGGCCATGGCATTCAGACTGCTGCCATCCAGATATTGGATCAGAGTGCATGGACACAATATACAAATGTTTGATTCTGTGGGATATGATACTGAAAAATTATAAGAAAACCATAAAGAGTACGACATGATAACACAAATTCTCATCGGACATTCACTCTTTATACCAGCAACTATATGAATCCGGGATGCTTATGTTTATTTACTTAAGATGATCTACTAAAAGATAATAGTTGATCTTTCCTTTTTTGAGGTAATTTATTGAGATTCAAATTTTCCAGATGATGCTCGCCGCTATATATATACTGAGCCCAATTGACTTTCTTCCAGAAGGTAAGACAATATCTGTGTACTTCATGTGGATCCTTATAATTTATTATGCTAGGAATTATTTATCATGTCCTACTGATTTATCTGGTCGATGTTCATGCAGAAGCTTATGGATTTGCTGGTTTACTGGATGATCTCCTCGTTGTGCTGGTTTTTTTCATGCTTATTGTTATTATGTTTTCTTTGATACTTTTCCGCCATGGTGGCCCTTGAGTTCCTTCATGTATAATCAATGTTGCATCTGATAGAATCCTTTAGCAAGCTTCTCTTTGTAACTATAAGACGTTTGTCATTCTTGTACTCAATGTTTTTTACTCTGTCATTTGAGTTGATTTGTATCTATTTTACTTGTGGATGTGAACTTATCAACAATGACGCTCAGCATTCAGCTGGTTTAGAAATTTAGTTTCATATTCTGAGAGGAAAATATGTTGTAGTTGTCTTTAAAAACTGGCTTGTGTATCCACATGATATCAACACTGGCTAAGGGGCGCCAAGAAATGACTCCATTGATAAATCCTTGGATGCAAATTATCCAGTATTGTGCTGCTTGACTTAGAAGGTCATCATTTTTTTTTAATTTTGATTTTAGTGATTTTAGTTTTATCGTGCTAATTAAATGAATATACTTTGTACACAGAAGATGATAATGTTAGTCATCTTTCATAAAACATTTTGTAGTATAAAGGTTTCAGTATAGGGACAAATGTTGTTAGAAAAACACCAAATACTTTAGACAGAGGGCATAAAGGATGAGATTGAAGGGTTCACTTATGACAGTTTAAACTAGAACACAGAGAGAGAGAGGACATGAAGGATGAGATTGAAAGGTCGATTTATGACAGTTTAAACTAGAAAATAGAGAGAGGAGATATAAAGGATTGAAGGGTTCACTTATGGCAGTTTAAGTTAGAGAAAATAGAAGAAGAAGGAGAAGAAGAAGAAACAGAAGCTTAACAATCATAGAAACTGTGCTTTCTGTTCTAACAAACAACCCTATTAAAATGAACAAAACAAAACATCACTTCTACTGTACTTTCTGTTCATAGTTCTTACGAATCTATTTTTTTAATCAATTCCCTGTTGTTAGTGATCCATATGCTAGTAATAATTATCTTCACATGATCTGTGAAGCATTTTTTTTTAAAAAATTGGCCCACTTGAGCATGCCTCAAGGAATCACTTTTTTATGTACTAATTGGTGTATATCAGTGCGACCAAGTATTAGAGCATACAAATCTTTGTTCTACTTGAATTCACATTGATAATTCTGCTTGTCCATGTTTTTATTAGTTTGATCCTGTCAGCTCAGCTTATGTGCATTATTTCTGTCTGCCTAATATCTGCTCTCTTAGATACTTAGGTAGGCGTACGCTGAAGAAATGGAGCTAATTGAGCTTGGCAGATGGATTTTGCTGGTGGTCATGTGATCGACAATGATGATTGGGTACGTATGAGATGAATTTTGAATAAGTAATCTTCCTTAGTGGAATTTGCATTGTACAAGCCGATTCCATTATTATAATATCGAGATGATTAGAATTGCTAACTATTTGATGACTGAAATAACAAATTCATGTGATCCATCCACAAGATACAGATCTACCTGTGATTTTAGTCTCCTGAGTTGAATGCAACATTGTGGATTATGCAGGGTTCCGTGAGGTTTCATTGCGCATCTTCTGATCAGATGTTGGGACGTCATAATCCAATCAAAAGATTGCCCCTAACGAGTGAACAAGATTGGATCTGGATTCCAGCACAAATTAGAACATGGCAAACAATAGAAAGTTGTGCATCAAATTATCAAGTCACTGTCACTCTGTACGTCATCCCTGACATAATATGGGAAGGGTCCCTTTGGCCGAACAAATTTTCCCTCTCCTGTAAAGAAGGGAAAAATAATAAAAGACACAATGGAGATGCAACAGCTCATTTCAGCTACCATCTTATTGCCCTAGGAAAAACATCACTGAAGCCTGTCATCCCACTTCCCTCAGGTAACAATTATTCATTCAAATACAGTATTGTCATGTCGGGCCACTTGTTCAATTATGCAGATTCCAGCAATAATTCTAGTAGGTAAAACTGTAAAAAGCAGAAAGAAGCTCAAACTAGAGCAGAGTTGTCCACAATAAAAAGTCACCGAAAAGAAAATATTATCTCACAAGGGAAGGTTGAAGTCACAATTAGCTTCAAGGAACACTAACACCAGCCTGTACTTTCAGTCACCTTCCTAATCAATGACTCAATGCGTATGCATAGTCAACAAGGAGACAAGTCGTAACAACAATATAGTGGGGATCATATTCATTGACTACAGTGTTACAGATTACATAAGCATCCTAGCATGAACTAGAATGACTCTTTTGCCCATTAAATGCCAGGCAAAAGAAGCAATTAGTCCAGCCATACAGCATAACTTATTAAGCAGCTAGTTGTTGATATTAGCATTGGAATTCAATGCAAACTGGTAACTAACTTTACTCATTCCGTGCAATGAAGCTGCAGGAACCTGTTGAAAGGAAAGAGAAAGGGCTTCCAGTTGAGGCCTCATATACAGAGCGAGGGAATTCATCAAGCCCACCAAAGTTGCATGCATCGAAATTCATGGGAGAGAAGTAACCCTGACCATCCTCAATCCCTTTTATATCAAGACTTTGTGCATCATCGGATGTGTTTCCGGCGAGGTTGTAGCTCATATTTTCGACCACTCCGTTTGTTGCTTCGCTGGCCTGCGCTTGATCTGATGTCCCTGAGCTTTTGGCATCATCCATTGGAATGGCTGGTGCATGGCCTTGGAAGAGGGCAACATGCCCAAACAACTTATCCTTTCTTGAAAAGGTTGTCCCGCATGAGCATATCCACTTGTCCTTCCCACAGTGCTTCTCGTGTGTTTTCAGGTCTGCAATGACTGAAAACTTCTTGGTTTTGCATCTACTGCAGATGTAACTCTTGTCGCAGTGGCTCCTCTTGTAATGGTTCTTGACGCACAGAATGGTCTTGAGAGGTTGGAACTTCTTGTGCTCCTTGTTCCGCTTGCAGCCAACAAAGGGGCAAGAGTACCTCCTTATTATTGCAGGTTCTGAGCTTGCCTCCTTGCTAGGCTTAGCAAGAGCAGCTGGAGTCTTGTACTCGTCACCATGACCTCTCATGTGCATCCTCAGGTTTGCATCTCTCTTGAACCCCTTTCCACAGATCAAGCAGAAATGGGTATGCGGTGCCAAAATCTCCTCTTTCTCCAGTTGCAGTACTTCATAAGATCCAGGGGGGAGGTTCTCTCCATCCATACCATCATCATAATCCTTGATATCCTGGTCCTCGATTGGAATAGGCTCAGATGCTTCAGCTCCAGAATTATTCAAGCATTTGATTAGCTCATCTCCCTCACCACCACAGCCATTCAAATCTTTGATCAGCTCATCGTAATCAGAAGTTTTGGCTACCTCCACAGGCAAGATGTCATGCTTCTGATTGCCATTTGTGGGCATGCTTGCAGGCATGGACATGACACCGTTTGGCTGACCAACAGAAGGATTAATTGAGAGGAGTGCATTTTTGATGTTAGGAAGAAGAGTGCCGGCCGTGGAGATCAACTGAATTATTATGTAAGTGAGATCCGCAGTCACAAGCTGCTGCTGTGCTGCCAACTCATTAGCTCGATCAAAGAACTGACCTTCTTGGCTGATGATGGACTGAACGATATCCTGAACTTGGTGGATCTTTTGCTCAAGGAATGAGAGGTTGCTCAGCATCAGTCTAGGATTCCAATCCATCACTGGATTGTTCACTGTGGAAGAAGGTTCAAGTTGGCTTCTGCCTTTTGCCTCTGTGTCAGGAGCATACGACCCATGACATTGGGTTACCAAGGGGGGAGGCAGTTCAGAGACGGAGTGTTCCTGTCTAGCACCAAAAGAAAGATTTGTGGAACCAAATGGAACAAATGGCAGGTCCAGCTTAAGACTGTTTGAGATCTGATTGATCATTGAGGAAGATTTTGATGATGCTTCTGGAGGTCTTTGCATCTTAACATCCATTTCAACTCCTTCCTCTACAAACAAAAGTCCATAGCATTAATTCTCCCTCTCTCCATATATATTATGAATTGCCAAGAAGGTTGCTGCTAACTAGCTATTTGCTCAAAGGACAATTCAATAAGCCATGTCCTAGGGAAGCAGATCACTGAGCAAACCTGTAGAGGTAACAAAGCACGAAACCAATGAACCAAAACTCGACAAGGGACCAGATATTCATATGTGAAAAGTTAAAAGGAAAAAAAAAAGAAGCTGAAGCTTCACAAGAATAACAACCTAATGAATATTCCAACAAACAGATAAGGAAACAACAGGCCTATGGAAGGCACAACTCAATCCCCTATTATCTTATATTCTGAACCAAGGATTTAAAGCACTGGAAAAAAAAAAATCCAAAGTTCCTCTTTGACAGTAAACAGAGAAGAGTGAGTTAATTGATGATTATACTGTTAGGCATGGTAGCAGACAATTAATTTTGATGTATCTTGATTCCCTGCTGCTCTGTTTAAACGGCTGTACTTGTTGATTACACATATATTTTTTACTTTGAAGGCATTCTCTCCTTGTGGTGTTCAAATTATGAAATCTTATAGTTGTTTAGCTCGCATGCATATTTTTCACTTCAAACCAGTCTCTCTAGTTTTCCTGTTCTCTGATCAAAAAGTAGAAACCTATTGGAGGTACACCATTTTTTTGGATAACAAAAAGATGAAGCCTTCCAGATCAAAGCTTGATCATTTGCTGGAGTTCCCAAATAAGTCAAATCCATGAGAACAATAAGTCACCATCAAAACCACACAACGTAATTCTTGAAGTGACTTCAGAAGAAGCTCCATCAATGTTCAATAAAAAATATGTATAGAATCGAAATCAATCATACACAAATTTCCATACAAACGCCATCAAAAACAAAGAAGCGAGAGAAGCAAAATAAAAAAGATCTATCGCTCAACGAAAAAGGGAAAAAATAGAGAGGAGGAAGAATCGGATCCAAAATCTCCTCCAAAGCTTTCTGTTTGATGCAACGCAATCGAAAAATCTCCCAAATTTAAAAAGAAGAACCCAAAAAGATCACCAGATTCATTTTTTCCACAATAACAAGCTCGCAAGATCCTTTTCTCACCCCCTCCAAAACAAAGAAAGGGAGGAAAAAAAGAGAGCCAAAACCCACTTACGAAGAGATCGAGCGAGTCCCAAGCGGCGAAACGGACGGATCTTCCAACGCCTCCCCTCCCCGTTGCGGCCGGTCACCTCCGATCCATCTCCGAGGCCATGAACCGATTTAATCCCTCCAAGTCCTGCTCCAACTCGACCTCCTCGTCCATAGTCCTCTCGCTCTCTATCCCTTTCTTCTCCCTCGCTCGCTTTCCTGGTTGACCCCTCTGGCCTCTGATCTCGCTCCTGGCTCATCTACCACCACCAAAGAATAAATAAATCGGCGAAGCGTGCTGCTTCCGCTGCACCCCTTCGGACCTCCACCTTAAGCTGCTCCCCCCCTCGAACGCGCCGACGTAACCGACCCAGCATCAGGTCTGTCGAAGATCCAGCGGCGGCGGAGTTTAACGCAAAGGAGCATCCGCGGAGCAACGGAAGGATGAGGGCGGGGGAAGGACGAACTCGGGCTGAGGCGGTGAGCGGATCCGGACAAATAAGAGGCCCACGCGGTCAGGTCACCGCCCGCCACTGACTGCAGCATTAAGTTGTGGGCACGGCGACGGCCACCGACTTTGATTTAATCGAACCCGGTTCGGTCGAATCGATTCGATCGGACTAATTCGAAGAAGAGAAGAGAAGAGAAGAGGATTTAATTAATCCAGCCCACGCTAATCTCATGCTTAATTGGAGTTGGGTTGGGCTCAGCGCGTGCTCTGCCCGATTAATTAATCGAACGAATCGAAAGGCGTTGTCGCATGAGGAAGACATTATTATTATTTTATGTCTGCATCACTTCGACTATCCGGGTAAAGAAGGGGAAACAGGAATGCGTTTTGGTTTTGTCATCTTCGATGGCGAAACCGAAGGTTCGTACTAATTTAGATAAGTAGATCATCAATTTTCTTTCTGACTTTTATGTTATTTGAATATGAAAGGCAGATCAATTAAATTAAAAGTTGGCTTGAAATATTTGTTTCTGCTTTGTCTTTGTCCGAGAGTTTTCTTAACCAGATGAATTTGTCTAGAACTGTCCAACTTGTTTTGGGAAAAGACTTTTTTGTATTCTCTGAGCTTTTCACATTTGAACACGGAGCATTGAAATATTCCATACGTTGAACATAAAGGTCGATTAATCCTTTTATGCTTTAACGATGTCAACTCGATGATCCCCTCCTCTTTCCTTGGAATCTCAATCTGAGATGGGCTTCCTTCATCCACCGCATGCTCTCATGTCTCCTCTGCAGAGTCATCTTCCTGCAGTTGGTGGTACACGGTAAGATTTAGAGGAACAACATCTTTTTCTTCCAAGTTCGTTCAAACAAAGTAGAGATTCTATCATATGGCTCGGACCATTAGGTTCCAATTGTGTGCAGTGCAATGCAAAGGAAGAGGGCAAAGATGATGCTCCCTTGTGGAGTTGAAAGGAGCAGATTGTGGTCCAATTCCAAGCCATATAGTTTTTTTTGGATGGGAGGGGATAAATGTGACATAAACAAGATGCCTATTCCTCTGGAGGTTTGTCTCATCCCATTATTTTTTACAAACGAATCAAACATGGAAAAAAGAAATGGAAGGTGTTGAAAGAATCCTCTTCTGCAATAGTTCTTGCTTATTTTTCAACTTATGCCCATCATGCTTGCCGATGCCATGCCATCTCTTTTGGAAGAAAGAAGCTGCCATGACTTGTGTGCATCTGCAAGTTTACCAATGATATTACCGATCAATGAATACCGAATTATATGCGTATTAAACTAAAACTCGGTAGCAAATCAAATTTAACAGCATTATTATTACCCAGATATCATGAAGATAATGCCTGCAGGCAATTGTCAGAACGAGTAGAATGAGCATCAAGGATAAGGTTACATTGCAGACATATGTTTGGATTGCACACAATAAGTTCCATATACATCATACTACTACACATCCTTCACAGGTTAGGGTGTGGAGTTATTATTCATATTTAAGACAAGTATAGTTATTCACGGACAGGACGCCGGTTTAAACAGCTAAAAAGTTGAGACATCTTTTATCAACAGTACGAGTTTCATACTCCCGTCAATCCAATCGTGTTGGTGGTGCTAGGTCCATGAAGGCTGAGAGTCACACTGGGCGTAACCTGAAGAACACCTGGTTTCTCTGCACATTCAATTTAAAGGGTAAATCCACAAAGAAAAAGGAAGAACATTGGATGACAGAGGGACCAAACGTCACCTCAGCTTTGACAACAAATATATGTAAATACTCAAGTGCAAATGAGGATCCATTAAGCCACTCATGCATGTTGGACAGCTTCAAATGTTTGAAAATGATAAGAACTAATCCGTGAGTGACAGCATCTCATAATTAACACGCTCAGTTGAAATATCGGAATTCAACCTAAACATATTAGAAAAAGAAGAATAGGCATTGCTCAAGAAAGCTCATGTGATATATCAACATTATTAGCTGAAAAGCAGAGTTATCTACATAAAAAGTTTGTTAATGTAATATTACCTAGAACAATCAATCATTGCAAATATACTGTAGTCATGAGCACCGTGATACATCCACCAGAATAATGTTCATAATCTAACTTTGAATTCTATCCTATTCATCTTAAGAAATAGTTCTGATCTCTTATCTACGTACTTAATTTGTGAGACATTATCATTCAGATTCAACCCATAATTACCATACGTTTCTTAAAGTGCAACCCATCTATCATTATCACCATGAAGTCTTGTTATATAGGGATGATCTTTTATATATGACCACTGAAGTGAAAACAATTCAAGTAAAGAATCAGGAACTGGAAACTGATGAACCTCAGAGATCCGAACAATGTTGAGGAAGTCAAAAAACATATTCAATATTTGAAAGGAAAAATGGTCCAAAGCATATTGGGAGCATTTGGTTGTTGTTGAGGTTATTTTGGTAGACCAAGTGCCCCATTGGGCCACCAAGGTATTATCCACTTCTGAAAGAAGACTCCATACCATGTTTGAATATGTGCTCCGGTGAGGATAAATATAGCTTAAGGGTGCCACATGCCCCATATCTAGGCCGTTGTAAGACAATAAATTTCATCCTACAAATTAATTAAAATTTTTTTTGTCTGGACGTCGCATATGATTTAACAGCAATTTCTTGGTAAAGGTCCACATGTTAGACGAATTTATTTCATTTTTCTTTGAATTTGATGACACGATGTTAACATTGCGCAATTTTTTTTTTTCAATTTCAAACACATGCAGCAAAGTCCAAGCATTTCAACTCATAATTCCACTTATAAGTGGATTAACAACAAGGGCATGACAAGAGGATACAAACTTTATCATTTTGGAGCAAGAGTGAAAAAGAAAAGAATATCACAGGACAAAGGTGATGATGATAAAACAAATTAACAGCGCCTCATCCCCTAATAACTTATTGGAAGACTTGGTCAAATGTGTTGGGAAGTCGATTCTTCCTACTACATAAATTTGAACTCATTGATCAAATTGTATTCACAACCATAGAAACAGTCTCAAGGCCTAAGTCAAAGATGAAGAATTACTTAATATCTAGATAGAAACTAAGAGAAAACATTAGAGCTGCAATCACCGTGTTTTATCCTGCAATACCCCCTACGCAAAGAAGCATGAAGACACACAATGCTACGTGCATCGGTTTTTTGGTGAAAAAAAATTCCGCGACGCAAAAGAACAATTCATATGTTCACTCAACCAATTAGATCAAAATTGATAAAGGATAAAAAAAATGCAAAGATGATGAATGCAACAAATTTATGAATCTCCTGCAAGAAACGTTAGAGGCAACGGAACTTACTCGACAATTCTTCCACCTGCGATGGGGTCAACTTGGCCGAGAATCCACTGGCGGCATGCGTGTAGTGATAGATCAGGGCTTCCTTGGCGGCCTCCTCGCTGCGAGATCAACAAGATGACAAAACTTTTAGATGGAAAAAACATCCGAAATTAGCTTGCCAGGCCTCAGCCCGAAACCCTAATCCCGGGGAAGGACGGACGAACCTGCCGAGGACACTAGCGAGAGTTCGGATGTTGAAGGCCTCAGGATCCTCGCCCTCGGGCTTTACGACGTAGACGATCTGGACGGAAGCCTCCTCCGGCTCCTGGAGCTTCGTGGCAGTCTCCGCCATCGAGGGAACGATGGGTAGGTAGGCGAAGAAGAAGAAGGCGAGAAGGGAAAGGAAGGCGAGAGTTGGGATGGGGGATCGAGAAGACGCCTTGAGCATATCAATCATCGCCGGATAACGCCGGTGTGGAAGAAAAATATATACCCAGAGCGAGAGGGCCTCTCGATCTCTTCGTCCACATGACTTAATAAACCAGGCGCGTATAGACTTTTGACTTGTGGGCGGCCCGCCGTCCGACTTTGACTTTTTACTTGCAGGCGGTGCTTCGCCATGCTGGATTCTTTTTTTTCCTTTTAATTAAAATTGAGAAAATTATCATATTATTATTATTCTTAATGTATCCTACTATTGAATTATTATACAAGAATTTAAACATTTGGAAGTATGTGAAAATAAGAAAATATACTATGTCAAAAATTTTCCCCCAAGTATTTTTTTTCTTATTGCTTGAAGAGGTTCATTTCTGCTGTTGATGTTGCTGCAAAATCTGTTTTATAGCAATCTAAAGACCCTCCCTCCTTTGCATCATACACTTCTTTCCTACCAAAAGAAAAACACAGCTCGATGCCGTACCTACTTTAAGTAAATACCCATACATCGTTTTTTTTTAACCCTTACATTTTGGCAACTTGGATAAGAGTTCTGATCGGTTCCAAATTCATTTGCAGGAACAAACGTGCCACGGAAATGGAACAATATGGCATTGTCAAACCCACCTGCATCCACAAGAAATGACAAAAAAAAATTGAAGTGTTGAAAGGAGAAGATATGTGATTGAACAAAATTATACCTAAATAAAAGGGGGGCTAGGAAATCAACTCCTAAGTCATATATACCAAATTGTTGCTTCGTCTTGCATGTAAGCAAGCACAAATAGCATTTGCATGCTATGCTCGACTAGGTACAAGGAAGCGATGACTTGGGGGATTACTTGCTGTAAGAAGGCTTCACGCAAAGAGAAAGATGCCATCCTGCAAAAGAAAGTAAATTTAATCAAAGGCAATTTTACTGTAAAAGGAAGGCGTATACCCAGTCATTTCATCATGAGCAACCGAGAGAAGCTTACGTCTCCAACAACAAATTGGTCTTTGATATTTAGGGAAGGCTGCACCCACTCTGATGTATATATTGGTGATGTACCACCTTTTTTGTCAACAAAACATTTATCTACATGACAGTAAAACTGAGAATCAGGTCATTTTCAAAGAACAAAAATGGATAAACCAACCAGTTAAGGGATATAAAATTTATCACAATCGTCAGAATGATAAGACCTGAAACTTGCAAGTGTATTCGATGCGTAATGAATGCCTGCATGAGCAAATTAGCAAAAATTATGATACCCGGCAGCAAAAGAATATCAAATTGTTCAAAGTTTTGTTGATGAAAATAATGGAAATTATAGAAATGAGAGAAATATTAGCAACTAATATACCTGCCATGCCGAAGGCATGTACTCTTGGTACAACTCCGTCTTCCTATTTGAAGTTCTTCTGTGCCTAGTATCTTCTGAAGACCATGTTTCAAAATTTCTGTCAGAATACAGCATATTACCAGAATATGAGACATTTTCTTCAGTCCATAAAATTCAAGCAAGTACTTTTTCCCCCCTCTAATGCAAGTTACTCAACCTGCTGAGTGACAGACAACTCAAAGGATAAATTCAGCTATTCAGAAATTTAATAGCAAAAATTAGAGGTTTCCTAAGCTCTTTCCAGGTCAATGTTCATTTTCCACCTGATCTTCTGTGCAAAAGCATCAAATGTAGAGATAAAAAGAAGTTGGAAGCTGCTACAAAATCCTGGCGATTTGTACTCACAGAGTGAGGGTACTTTAGATCAAGAACCAGGCCAAAATATTAGGAAACTATGATCATATGTCCAAGTAAAATCTCAAATACATTGATCGGGCAAGATGGATTAATTCAAGTTCATCTAAAGGAAAAGACGAGAAAAAAAAGGACCTTAATAACATCAAGATGTAAAGATTGATGGATCCTGGTTTGACCAGTGATGCTGCCATTTTTACAATGCTACAAAAATATCAGCTACCCAAAAGGGCTATTCTACACATCATCAACCATTGCTTTGTCTCCAGAAAAGAAAAGCAAGCAAAATTTGTCTCTGTAAATATGGTGGAATTTGCATCAAGCACAAGGAAAAGATACATCTAATATCATCCCTCTAACTTAAGTCCATGTGCTCCATTACTCCACGTAGTGGCAAAGTAATCAATTGATTTTCAAAGATTGGGCTAAAAAATAATTATTCAAAGAGATCTCAAACATCAAACAGGTGCAACTAACCTTTGCATATCTGCAGCTGATGTTCCAGCACCAAATATACTTGCTTTAGAAACTAATACCAACACAGGTTGCTCCACCAGGAATTTACGCATCTCTTCAACAATGGTTTCCACCAGATTCTGAAATGAAACTCTCCTACAAAGCAAGCAAATCGTGGGATCAAACAAAAGACAACACAGTTATATGGACTCAAATTAAGGGATCCAGAATCAAGCAACCTTAATAGGCGTAGTTGGATTGAAGAGGGACGTAATATTTGTTTACATAGCAGGCAGGATGGAATATTTTTGAAACATTGTCAACTGAATGTGCTTGTGTGACTCAGATGGAAACATAATAAAAAGGACTGTACAAGGCATGCATGTGAGCTATCAGTCTGTTGAAAAGGACTACTGGAGTAATCAAGCAGAGTTGAAGGGCCTTCGTCAAAGGTCTCAACCATCTAGGTGCAAAACCTTAGCGTTCAAGTTGGACAAAACCTTTGGAGCAAGAAAATTCAGGTTGTTACTATCACCATGTCATGGTAATAATATACTACCACAATATGTGGATATAGAGTACATAATATCAGACAATTCACAGTGAACATGTGGTAGCATAGGAAAAAGATATTGTGCCTCTTGTATGAATCATAAATACCAAATCCTGAAATGATATGTTCAAAATCCGCTCAAGATTAAGTTTGACAATTCATGGGAACAAAAAAAAAATGAAGGGTGGTGGAAGGAGGTCCAACTTGGATCATCTCAGTGATTCATGTTATACTATTACAGAGTTGGCATATACACTCTGTTTCCTTTTGGAGATTACCATAGACTGGATGTAAAGTCCAGAAAGAGTTATTGTAGCAGACAGGCACTATCCAATTAAATAATTACACGCACACAAAAAGAGTTTGTAATTCAAATGTCTCCATTATTTTTCTTAATAAAGAAATGGGCTTATGGCATAAAGAACATTTACCTATTACCGTAACCAGAACGTGAAGGCTGACAAGATCGATCAATCCAATAAAAGGCACCAATGCTGTGGATAAGTGTAAAAAGTATGTCAATTGTTTGTCTTCTCTATCATAGAATCTTTTTTTAATAAAACAATAACAACAAGAGGATGTCGATGAGTCCATGACATTAGTTACAAATGGTTTCATCCAACTGATACATGGGCAAGTGGTCAACATCACTAAAGCATACAATCAACCAAACCAAAACAAGTAGTATAACCTGAAAAGATAAAGCAATTAAGTGATTAGTGCTATCTTGACATACATAAGACCCAAGCCAAGTGGCAAACCAGACCACATCCAAAATGTTTGCTTGTCTGGTCATTTCAGTAACCGAGAAACTCTCTTCAGATAATCCACAGCATGCTGTGAACTAAATATTTCAATTAAGTTGGGGTGATAATCAAATTTGCCAAAAGCACAGGCTCGGAATTTCCAATACTTGTGATGAATTACTAAATAACCTACAATAATGCCTCTAAAAGAAACGCTGAATAACTTAGAAAGATAATACACTTGTAAAGTATGGTGAATAAGAACGAGAATTTTTAAGAGGAGCAGCATGCCAATCTAAATACATGAGACAGGTTCGATGGTCCCAACATATCTGTAGGTTGTAATTAAATATTACCTAAAAATTGTAAATTGCATAAGTTTTCATATAAGAATATATAAGTTAGCAATAAATTATCACCTGTCTATCATGAGGAAATGAATACCGACACCAAGAGCTTGACTTTCAAGTTGAGTACGTGAGTGGATGGTCTGTATGATCAGACAATATAGTAAACTGAATAAGACAATTATTATACACATTCACAAGGTCACAACCAATCATTTGTTCCATGATTTGCTACTTCAGGTTCAGGAACCAAAAATGAAAATTTTAAACCTTTTCTAATGAAATAATGCAATAATTAACTGTACAAGTTTTCCCTGTGAAAATGAATACCTGTGAATGCAATATCATGATTTCTATCCATCATATATACTGAAAATTTTAGGCAGATGACCACAGATCAAATCAAGACTACACTTCACATTTAGTTAACGAGAACCTCTATTGGTCGAACAGTTAAATACATTAATCAGGTAGTTGAGAAAATAATGAGACACATTCAACTAAAATCAAGATTCAATATCTTATGAATATTCCTATTTTTTTATTCTTGTAGGGATAGGTGGAAGGTTGCATATCTAATAGTTGAGTTCTAAAGTTATGTATTCAGATAAGTTTAACTTTCTGGATTTTTCATGATATCAAATTTCAGAAAATGAAACCTAAAAATAATTGAACAATGCATATAAACAGTTTACAATTATTTTTATCATGGAAGCTGGAGGGTGCAGGAAGAGTATTCATGTAGAGCTAAACAAGCATACATCAACTTCACAAAAATATAAGAATGGACAGTCCCTGTCATACTTCACAAAATGATAGAAGGGAAAATTATTCTATTCAGGGAGAACTTGCCTTCAAAGCAACCATAAACTCAGAACTACTGTAACATCGGACATACAAAAAGCGCCTCATGCAGGCTAAAAGTAATTCATCATCAGATAAGTACATATTTGCAACTTTGTCATCATATTCCTGAAAGCCTTCTTGTACTCCCTGATTGCTATTGCTGGTCGATCCTGTAAAAGAAAAAAAGGTAGATTATTGTCTTTTCTAAAATTAGATACTCCCAGAAAGCTCACTGCTACCGCGTACAAATACGTCGATGCACATTCAACTTTCTTGATAGAATAACAAGCCCGATAAATATGTGTATCAGACATAGGAGAAGAATAGCACCAATTATAGCAATATTAACGATTACATAAAATATCTCGCTTCCGACCAAAAAAGTTGCAGCAGTTCTAGTTTGTTCCTCTCCAGCATGCAAGGTGGTAGTTGTGCTAAATTTAAAATTGAGATGGGATTCATGGAAATGAGCGAGTCCAAATGATGCTCACGAAGAACCTCCACTATACGGTGCTTCAGGATCTGGGAGAGGCGGAAGACATCGAATCGACAATCCAAATCGATGTAGATCACCATCCGCTCCAACCCCCCGAAACGGACCCCCTTCCACACTTTTGGCAGGACGCATTGGACGGCAGCCTGGGAGAATGGAAGGGAGATGGTGAAGACTGGAATTTACGTGGGGCCAAAGTAAGGAGGACGGCATGTGGAAGGGCATTAAATGGCCTTCAACCTGGAGGAGGACTTGCGATTTGGCGGACGAAGAAGGGCCAGTGATCTCGACGACATTGCCGACGCGGAGGGGGAGGCGGTGGAGGGGCGGAAGGAGGAGAAAGGGGCGCTCCGTGAGAACCCTAGCGAGCATGGACTTCGCGCTCTCGTCGCCATTGATCCAAGTTCGAGGGTCGTCCGCCTCGGACATCACTCCCTGTCGGGTTCAGAGAGGCCGAATCTCTTCCATTATTTGTATTTTTACTCTTATTATTTTGCTCCTTTTTCTGGTTTATATTGCTTTTCTTTTTCTCAATGAAGCATTAATTTATCTGAAATCTTTTAAAAAAATTATGATTGATTAGCATAAATTTTTTGTAATGTAGCATCGACTCACTCGCTAGGAGGTTGAGTTATAATAACGGAGACTTTACATCTATCTTGTAAAAAAAAAAAGAGAGATTCTTTAGGTAAAAAATAAATAAATCAAGTCCACCTTTACATTTATCTTGTAAAAATGGGTTTGGTAGATTTCTTATCCAATCCTCTTTTCCTAAAAAGAAAAAACTCTTCCTGAGAAAAAGGAAAAAAAAAAATTGCTACTAAAATTTGAAGACAGAGAGTACCGCAAGACACTTGGCATCAAATCTGAAATTACTTTACAAAATTCTTGATCTACTTTACAGCATACTGCTAAAACACAGATAAAAATGAGAAAAAGACACCAAATGAACCTTGAATCGATCATCCACAGACGAAGGCAGCAGACGGTAGGCCAAGTGGTTTAGACCTTCTTCATCATGATTTCTACACAAGACTCATAAGTTCAGTTGATCTGGAGTTCTCCACCACTAGCTTGAACTGCCTTCGGTCTTATCATGTTCGTCATCATCTTCCACTTCTCGTTCTTCTTCCTCCTCATACAGCTTCTCTTCCTTGCCGTCCTCCTCTTCTTCGGATTCGTCTTCCACAGAGCCCAAGCCCGGGATGGATCGGGACGGCTTCAGAACAGTCCTGGCTTCTGTCAATATCTTCATGACATCTTCGACGCTTTGGGTCGAGTAGATCGGAGCATTGTTGTCTTTCCTATAGTAAGCTGCTTGTGCTGCTTCTGTCAGCTCCCGGGGCAGGTTCTTCAGGAACCACGGGTGGGTTTTGATTTCCCTCAATGTGATCCTCTGCATCATACACAAACCAAGTTATGCATAACGTTTTGTATTCTGGACTGCATGCAGAACACTTGGAGAATTAAGAAAAGATATAGAGAACAGGGGATGTTATGAAATACCCTCATGGGATTGGCAACAAATATACGGGAGATGAGTTGCTTGCAGTCCTGCGAGATGTGGACATAATCTGGTATCTTATATTGAACAGACATTATTCTCTGCGTTCCAATTTCCCAACCAAGCAAGCAACAAATAACCAAAAGTTTAGTCATGTATCATTCTTGCTGAGAACGATAGTACTTTCTTGAAAGGAGTGGAAAAAAATTCACTAGACAAGTTAGGGGAATTTACTCCGATAGTTTTCCTGAAGTTCTTGGGATCACCTTGGTCCTCAAATGGGTAGGCTCCCACTAGCATGACATAAAGAGTTACTCCGCATGACCAAACATCTGCTTGCTACACCACATTTTTCTATAACAAAATTAGATTTGCATGTAACTTGACACACAAGTTGATAGCAACAGGCAAACTACTGCAGTCCACAGAGAATTAAAAAAAAATCAGTCAAGTGGCCCAAGATCCTGCAAGCGAAGCATATGAAAGAACAGCGCAGAATTCAAACCACCGGACCGCTTTCACCTCTGATATTTTAGGAACAAATGTAATTGCAACAAAATGTGAGATGAATATGTAGTCGAAAAGATAGTCTTAGAACTAGTTCATCAGGATGAGACTAAAAATAAAGATCGTATTAGGATCTTTGATCAGTCAACATTAATCTGTCTCCAGCAAAGAGTCCAATTGCAGACAACGCATCATTGACCATGTGGGCCTATAAGATCAAACATCCCTGACATGTGCTAAAGATTCGAATAATGAGGACCACAATATTACAGCATGGAGGTAAAGAACATGCAGTGCAGTGAGTCCAGTGACACATACTGCCATGAATCGTTATTAGTACTACTTATAGCATACCGACTGTCAAAATTAACTAAGTTTGTTCCAAAGAGGTAGTCCCTAACAACTGCTGCATTTCTTATATAATTCCAAGAAATAATTGAATGTGCATTCAATGTAGTTCAGTCAAATACCAATTCTCCCATATGATTCCGAAAGGCACTGGCTGTGCATTAAATGTGGCAAACAGTTATCTAACAGACCTTAAGCTGCACGGCAGTGCCTTTCTCTAGTCACTAATGCCAAGATTGAATCACTGCAATCGCCAATCAGTTGCTAGAAGTATCTTGGTACAAAAATTATCATGAACGCATCTACATGGAAATGAAAAATCATTTTCAGAACTCATTAAGATCCCTTTATGCAAAAGATTAAGAATCAGGGAGTTTGTTTAACTACATGATAAATGACTAGTAACTACTGTCGAGAAACTTGGGAAGCCTGGTTTTTGTGCTTCATTCTAATTGAGAAAATAGATTCCCTTTTATTTAGAGCTTTAATGACAACTAAGACCGAATCTAACAACCAACGTGGGATTAATTAATTACCAAAATCTCCTATTACTTGTGGAAAGGAAAAAGTTGAAAGGATCCCTAAAAAATGTCAAAGATGCTGACAATGTCCTCTCCGTCCAATGTGGCTACGGCCAATCCACCTATTATTTTGATGGGGGACACATCTCCATCAGTCCCAACTTAGATGAATTCCACTAATGGATGCGTATCCCAAAGGAAAGGCGACACACCATACCGCACTAAGGACGCGCCGCGCGTGATGGAGGACCCTCGCGGTGGCAGGTTCCCCATCAGTTCACGAATCTCAAGGTGGGTCCGACGTGTCAAAGGACGCGGACGACGGTCACAGGAGGCGTTCCTTCTGTTCCCCCACTCCATCCAATGATATATCACAACTACATCTTTGGTCTGATTAATTACGATTAAAAAGGTAATGAGAGAGGCGGAGAGGCACCTTTCCGTCGTATTCATGGCGGGAGAGAACCTCCGGGGCGATGTACGCCGGCGTCCCCACCGTGGATTTCGGCCTCGAGTGCAGCAGAGACGACTGCAACGATTTGATAAAAGTATGATTCTTTTTGGACTCAATCGTCCCCTTCACAGCGGAGATTTTAATGGATTTGAGCTCATTAGCAGTCGCTTGGAAAAAGAAATATTACCTTGGAGTATCCGAAATCGCAGATCTTGAGGCGAGGTGCAGGGCTCCCATCGAGCAGGGTGTTCTCCAGCTTCAGATCTCGGTGGCAAATTTGCTGAAGAATTAATCGCCGAATTAGTAAATCTTACTCGGTCCAAAACCTTAATTATGAGGAAAGAGATTTTGGGGGGTTTGATTAGTACTCGGAAATGACAATAGTGAACGCCACAGATGAGCTGCTGGAAGAAATACCTAGCCTGCAAGAAGCAGATTGATCGATACGAAAACCTTTAAGATTCAATCGATTTGAATCGTAATCTAGTCCGTGATGGAAACGAATCAGGGGACCTCGTCTTCGCTGAACCTTCCGGCGTCGCAGATCCGCTCGAAGAGCTCGCCGCCGGCGGCATACTCCATCACGATCGCCAGATGTGTCGGCGTCAGCACAACCTAAACAAATTCCATCCGAATTAAAGCAAACGGGCACATCGGGAAAAAAAAAAGGCATCCATAGGAAGACCGCTTCCAACCTCCTTGAAGCGAATGATGTTGGGATGGCGAAGCGACCGGTGATTCATGATCTCCCTCGCCACGTTCTCATCAATCTACCGAAACGACATCAAACGCAGCGCAAATAAAGAAAAAGAAGGAAAAACAAACCACATATCGAATAAAAAAAGAGCAATAAGGAACAAGGCATCATCGAATTAGATCGGATTGGATCACGCAAAATGGAGAGCTGGCTCACCCTGTGCCCCCTCTCGATGTACTTCATGGCGACGAGCTCTCTGGTCTCCTTGTGGCGCATCAGCTTGGCCACTCCAAAGTTTCCCGACCCGATGTCTCGCACCACCTCGTACTTCTCCATCTTCTCCCTCCCTCAAACCTCTCCTCCTCCTCCTCTCCTATGACTCTGAAGAAGAAGAACTCGGCGGTGGCGGTGGTGGTGGTAGGCAGGCCGTTTTCTCGATAAAGGGGGAGGTCGAAGGAGGAGGAGAAAAAGCTACAGAAGCAGCGGTGGTTCCTTTCTTTTCGACGCATACAGCAGAAAGAGAGGTGGCGTCGTGTTAATCTCGCAACATTCCTCTCTATTATCTCGAACTGCCCGACGTTGCCTCCTCCGCCTACCCGCCGCTCCTACCTGTCAGGGCACGCCGTCGGACCCAATAGTTGAGCAGGTAGGGGACGGGTATGACTCAGCGATGCCTGACGGAGGAAGGTGCTGCACTCTCGGGGAGAAGCGGTCGAGACCAGCGTGATTGGCCGAGACCCGTGGGGCCCGACTTAAGCGGCGGAGATCAGCTGCGGGGACCGAGACGGGGAACAGGGAGGGGGGGGAGCGGCCGAGGAGGGAGCCGGTCGGCAGGTGCCACGTGTGGCATCCTACGGGGCACGTGGTTTGCCGGCTCCGTTGGCGGGCCTCGGCGGCGCGCAGCGGAAGTTTGCGGTGGAGAGCGGTACGTTTCAAAATTACGATGCGTCGCACAGCCGCAGTCTTCTTCTAATTTATTCAAGTATACGAAGAGCTTATTTAATCTCCGCACTGAATAATACTGAATTAATGACGTCATCATCACCGTCGGACGTCCGAAGACCGAAGCGACACCTCGTGCGATTCCCACGAGTTTATGTTCCTCAAAAACACTTTTTATGACCGGCTTTTTATTCGATTTTGATCGTTATATTTTTAAGTCCTTCGCTTTCTGATTAAAATTTCTAATCTTTGTTTGTTTCTTTAATCTATTTTAAATAAATTAACAAACGTCCAAGTCAGCTCCACGCCATCCCATTAAATATTCCATGCATTTTATTTTATATTTTTATTCGATTTTTTTTTTAAAAAAAAAGAATTTCTGGATAAACATCAGCGGTGTCCAAAGTTGACGACCTAAGCTGATTGAACGTTGACATTTAGTTACTGGTCAAACTTTTTTTTTTGGTTTTCCTTCTCATAAATCTTTGTTTAGGTGGGTCATTAAGAAACCCTTAGTGTATAAAATTAGATCACAAAATCCAATTTGCATTTGCAATCTTTATATACGATTTAAAAAATAAAGCAAATTTAGATCTATTTTTATATAAAGTAATTGGGGATCTTATTCCATAATACTTTAAAATATATATATAGGTGTAAGGTAAATTACCTGTCAAGAGGGGGTTAGGTTCGGACTCATGAAGGTGGTTAGGTATAAAGGTCTTCAATTAAGAATTATTAGGATGAGGTGAGGTAACCATAAATCATATATATATATATGATGTATAAAGGGGATTAAGATTAAGATGGTGATAACAGATGAGGGGCCCCTCAAAAGACAAGTTCCACATGGCTGCATTGCCATCATGGATCTCCACAAAGGTAACCAACCACTCTGCAGGACACCTCACACGTGCATGGAATTTTTTTTTAATGGAGCATGATGCACTTCAACCGACAAGGATTTTTATGCGTTGCCGTAAAGGTTTTGAAAAAGTTTTAGAACTCACTTTTCATCACTCATCACTCCTTAAGAAATAAATAAATTTAATGTGATTAATAAATTCTTATTTTCTCTTCATCTGTCTTTATATATATACGGCACCGACTATCCATTCTTCATGCAGGCATTCGCTGAAAATTAATTGACCCAGACAGGGAGTTCCATGTACTGCAGCTAAAGAAAAGGGTCAGCAAGCTAAGCATCAATGAACAGCTAAAAAGATCCATTACTGTCCACATTGGTTGTATGAATATAACACATTTACAATTGATCTCTCCAGAGCTAAAAGGGAGATTCCATTCAGTACCTGCGTCCTCCACCGCAGGCCACTCACCTTCTCCAATGTTTAATTCATCGAGTGCCCCTCAGGTTGGTGCTGCTAAGCTCTCTCCCTCTCTTTCTAGTTGTCACGAGGAGGAGGATTTGGGAGATGAGTCACCTGAAAACTCCAAGCCTCCGAAAACCTACACATTAGCTGATCTCACGTCCAAAAAAAAAAATTAAGTGTGAGCAAAGATCGCGTGCTATCTACGAGCTTATGCATCACCTTTCTAAGTTGAGGAAATAACGCGTAGCATTGAGATAGGGACACCTGCAATGGGTAAGTCATGCAAGAAGAAACAGATAACTTAAAAAGAGTTTTTGAATAAACATTAAAAGAGTAAAAGGAAGAGAATGCCCTCATGTAAGAATGACATTTTTAATTGAAAAAATACCCTATCTATTTTAAGAGTATTATAAAATTTATCCCTTAAAAGTTTCAATAACAATTTCTCATATTAGATTTTTGAATTAGAAACAGTATCTCTAGTGTAAAGATTAGTTTGTCTACTAAGTTAGGCTTCTGGCCCAATAAAATGTTTTGTGTTTGAAGCTCCTCGTATGGCCCAATAATTTTGTTCAACAACATCCGACGAGTACTTGGAAACCATTAAAATAGTTAAATAAGAATATCCATACGACTATGGAACTTAGTACATTAGAGAAACAAATAAGACGATTGGTTTGTATGTAAAACTTTATCGATTTTGTAGGCTTTTAGTGCTCTCCATGATGACTAATTAGGTTTTGTGCTATTGCGTATAAAAAAAAGAAGGATAAGCCCCAAGTATTGAGTCCTCTTCGTTCATCTTCCCTACCTTCTCCCTTCATTGATCTCATGAAGAAAAAAAAGAAGAATAATTCAACCTGAGAATGATTTGTTTTGGTGGATCTCAAATCAGCGTCTTGCAACGGAGAATAATGATTCTGCACGCAGGGAAATTACAATTTTATAGCTGGTGGCAACTTCCAAGAGGAGACATCAACAAGGAGAGTGATGATATCATCTGCACCATGCAAATGTATAATTGTGAGCACATGGAGACCTTGGAGCCAAATGAAAAAGGGTATGGGATTCCCAAATTGAGTCACACAAGAAACCTGTAAAGTCAACAAGCTAATGCATGGGAAGCAAGTTTGATCTGAGCACACTCTTCTCAACCAATGCATCAAGTTAATTTAGCAAATGTGAACTTTCAGAAGAAGAATTTGAATCTGACGGTCATTGAACAGTAGAACTGATTGTACCACCATGAATTTGCAGAAGAAGAGAACAGATGGCAGGAGAAGGCATTGGCTAAACTCTGGAACAGAACGAAGTGAAATACATGGGAAAAAAACATTCATGGAAAAGAATGATACTGAATCTCAATAATCTGTGGACTCAAAAGCATCAGGTGAATAGTAGATGGCAACTGAACTCATTTACTTCGCAGCCTAATATCCCTGTCGATTGAAGATCAAAACCTTCAAGGTACAAGTTTCTATCTTGTTCCTCTTGTAGCAAGCAAAAGGTCACATGATCAGAAGATGATTTTTCAAACATCGATGCTGAATCTTGGATCATTACAATTTCAAATAATTATTTGTTTGTTATAAATCATTTTTGACACTATCCATCAGTATCAAAGAATAATGCTGAAATCAAAATTAGGAATCTATAAAGAAGAGGTCGATCTTCTAGATCATGTGAACGCGATGAAGAATCTGTGGTTTAATGGAAATGCAAACTCTCAGAACTTGGATTCGAGTGTCAAATGCTGTAATTACATATCTTCTCAGCCAAATGCTGTAATTACATATCTTCTCAGCTGAAAAAATGATTTAGGTGCTCCGATTTCAAATCTACAGCTCCAAATAGTCGACCCTCTAACATTCTGCAAAAAAGATCTCTTTTGATCCTTCATATTATTTATTAGCAGTAACTTCAATTTACACGAGGAAGCCAACAAAAGGGAAACCAGAAAGGAAAGGTAAAGTAGCCTAAACCCCCCAAACCCAACATTACTAGTGACGCCAAAAAAAACCCCTAACCTTCCGATTTCATAGGGCGGAGCCGCAGAAGGGGCAAAACCGAAACTGCGGATCCACGACGCTGCTGCACGAGCGGCATCGAAAAGCCTCGAGCAATCCACCTTTGCGCCCATTGTCGGAGAGGGGGAGGGAGTGCGGGGAGAGGAAGGAGCAATCGCGGCAGTAGTAAGCGGGAGCCTTGCCGGGCCAGCGCCAGACGGGGACGAAGAAGAGCTTGAGGACTTTCTCGACCTCGACGAGGTCAGCGGTGGAGCCGCATCGGATGCACCGACCCGCCTCCTCCGTCACCACCCGCCCCGCTTGCTGCTCCAATCCCCCGACGAAGAAGAAGAACATCTTCCGACGCGTTGCCTCCACAGAACGATCGATCAATCCACGAGATCGTCGAGACGAGAAGACGGTAGATGTAGATCGAGGAAGAGGCGAGAGAGCAGCGTGGAAGAGAAGCGAAGAACGATGCGGTGTTTTCTAGAAGTATCATTTTTTTTCAAATTTTTATATCTATCCAACTGAAATAATTATTATTAAATTACTATTAATCTTAGCCGTCCATCATCTCAACACGACTTTTGTGCCCCCACGTATATGGATAAAATGGAAAGGAACTATACAATGACCTTCATACCCATAATAAATTGTTATATGAGAAGGTAAGAATCGTAATATTTGCCAAATCCTATGGCATTATTAAGACATCATCTGTCCGAAAAATAATTAATTTCTTCCGATCGCGAGAGCGTCCCTCTTGCTCTCGATCGCCAATCCGTTGCTCCCTTCCTCTTGTTCTTCTTCCAACAGGCAAAGCTTCCTAGGTCATCTTCAACGATGTCGAGCTTCAGCGGAGATGAAACAGCCCCCTTCTTTGGATTTCTCGGCGCCGCGGCGGCCCTTGTTTTTTCCTGTAATTTTTAGTCATTTTTGTCTGCCTGTTTTGGATTTGATCTCGTCGATGAGTTTCTTTCCTCAGGAAAGTTCCATTTTTGATCGATTTTAGTTGGTTGTTATGATTGATAGGCATGGGGGCGGCATACGGGACAGCGAAGAGCGGCGTCGGGGTGGCGTCGATGGGCGTGATGAGGCCGGAGCTCGTGATGAAGTCAATCGTGCCCGTCGTCATGGCTGGAGTGCTCGGAATCTACGGCCTCATTATCGCTGTGATTATAAGCACGGGAATTAATCCTAAAGCTAAATCGTATTACCTCTTCGACGGTTATGCCCATCTCTCGTCCGGGCTGGCTTGTGGCCTTGCAGGACTCTCGGCTGGGATGGCCATCGGTATCGTGGGTGATGCAGGAGTCAGGTAGCTTTTCACTTCCTTGATCATTCTAGCTAGATCTAAGTGCTTGTTTATAGGTTTTGTCTTCTCAATTACCCAACTTTCTTTACTCTCTCATTTGTTGGTTTTCCTTACCATTTGTTTATCGGACATCATCCTCTGCTAGAGAATCCATGGATCATGGATTGTTTACGGTATTTTTTGTGTCCTCGTCAATAGCGCATTTAAACAACTAAAGGGAAAAATGAGGTGCCACAATATCATAAATTATGCTTTTTAAATATATGACTAATTCATTCTTAGGGAATACATTTTTCGAAACGAATTACGTGCCACGATTTTGAAAGTTCTGCACTTCTATTGGATGCAATTGTGCTGGAACCAAGACTTTGATTTTTTGCTTGCCTAGCCTCTGAAGTCTTGGGTTTTTCAGCACTTTGAGTCTGTGGTTCTGGTAGATCGGTCGAAGAAGTTGGAAACAATCAAGTTTAGTTATAACAAATCTGAAAGTAAAATTTGAGGAATATAATGAATCAATATTTTGAAGATCGTTAATCTAGGGAAATAATGTCTGTTTGTGTTCTAGACTGGGAAGATAATCATATAAAATGTTCAGCAGAAGTAAACCTTTTATATACTTTGTCATCCATGCATCTTGTATAGCAAGATGATGCTTTCTATAAGAAAGGACTGTGGTTTATTTATTATGGACATTGTGATTAGAAACCCTTCTAGATTACGGGCCAATAATGAAAAAGGGAGCAACTATTTATCCCACATATACCACACGAGTTCCTGCAGCATACATGATAGGTGGATCTAGTAGTGGTTATTAACATGATTGGCCATCTCAAAGCTTTGTGTACTGTCCTGACACCAGCATCCAGTTTTTACATGCCTCTTTTATAAGCTAAGACTAGCCTGTGTGCACCCTATTACATATACCATTCCGAGCCACCTGAACAAACCATCTAGTGGCAAAAGCACCAAATATCCAGAGACAGAAAACCAAAGCATCAAAATTAAAGTTATAACGAAACTACGTGCACCTGTTTCATTCTCACTTATTAATTAAGGCATCAATTTTTTTAACTGAATGGGGAGTGTCAAAAAATTTTTGGTAAATAGTAATACTATATCTACTTGTTTCATTCTTCTCTACTAATAAAGCATTAAAAATCTTAACTTAATGAAGAATGTCAAAGAATTTTTTAGTAAATAATAAAACTATGTTCATTTATTTCATTCTCGCTTATCAATAAAGCATCAGGATGAGGAATGCCAAATAATATGCGGTTAATAATAAAACTGTGTGCACTTCCAGTTCAGTCTTTTGCTGTTTACTTCTTCTGTTAATGATGATATAGTATAATCTCTATAGTTTTACATACCTTTGATTTTCTTGATCTCGCTGTATGTTAATATGTCCACAACGATGATATGTTGAACTCTGAACATGGTATTAACCTTAAATGAATGATTAGTCAAGTGGAAATATCTTTAAGATTTACACCTTGTCGTGGTCTGGGAATTGAGTCACTTGCACCAGTTTACATTTATAATCCTTCTGCCAGCCACTGAATTTCTAGGAACAAGATAGGTTGTGGGACTGTATCATGTATTGCAAAGGCATGTCTGAAGCTAGTTATGTTACAGCCTTACCTTATAAACATTGTAAGCTGTGGTGTAGGATTAGGAACTTGAGATGAAATATGCGGACTTTTCTTTTTTCTCTGAATTTGTTGTTTTGTTGTAGGCTACTAATTGAATTTCTTTCAGCGAAGTAGGTTGAGTCATTGATAAATTTTGCAGGTGCTTACAGCTTTACGAAAGAACATCCTTTTTCAAATCTATGCCTTTCATAAGCTGGTCTGAGGTTTCTGGTGTTTCTCATGCTGATTTTTCTTTTATGTCCTCGGTGCTTTTGTATTTTGTACTTGACAAATATCTTATATTAAGTTAAAGTACTTAGCTGGGTTAACAGGTTTCTTCGACTATTTGTTAGGGAACTACTAAACACTGCTGAAAGTTAGCATTTCCCTGTATTTATTTTCATCATCTGCATGCATTTTTCATGTCATTTGTGATTGTAAACGAAGACGAGTTAATTTAACATTCAGATCGTCTGGGACAGACTTATTTTTACCTTTTTTAAGATAAAGAAACTAATATGTTTTTTATACTCATTTCAGGGCCAATGCACAGCAGCCGAAGCTGTTTGTAGGAATGATCCTCATTCTCATCTTTGCTGAAGCTCTTGCCCTCTACGGCCTCATCGTCGGCATCATCCTTTCCTCTCGAGCTGGTCAATCCCGAGCAGACTAGGCAACCAGATTAGCTGGCACTGCTGCTTCATGCTTGCTCCTTGTATATTTTTGTGGAAGATGACTGCATATTTCTTTCAACTTTTGTGATTGTGTGATTTATTCAAGGAGCTGCCTCAGATAAGAAGAGTCCCATCGCTGGACTCTTTGTTAAATCCTCAATAATTCTGCACTTTAATCTCAGTTGTACTGCGAGATACGGGCTACTTCTGATACCTTTTTACATCTGGAAGAAACAATAAACTTCCCGAGTTTAGTATTAATTTTGTCCTATTTTGATGTGTATTATTTGTTACTCTTGTCGATCACCGTTCTCGGTCTCTGGTGGGCATGGAAGCATACTTTCCCATCACCTGTTGCCCTGGTAATAGTTACTATTCAACTGTTCCCTTTACACCGGCAAGATCTATTGTTGTTGGGCAAGTGGATTTTTTTTTAAAATTTTTTTTGTAAGTCGAATCCACAGTCTTTCTTCTTCGTCTTCTATCCGTACATCGAGATCACCTTCCTGGAGTTCTCTAGCCAGAGGAAGCCCATCGAGAGCTACACCATCGTCAATGCCTACCTCCACAGTATTTGTTCGAATGATGATATCAGGGTCCACAAGGACATATCCCATTTAGAGCATGAACGAGTAAGAGGTTGTCAGGGATAGTTACAGGGGAATTGATGTCTGGTGGAAATTTGTGCCGTGTTCCCCTGAGCAGCAGGGCTCCTCATACATGTTGAGCTTCCATCAGTGCAACCGCAACTTCATCATGAACTCCTATCTGGACTATGTCTTCTACACAGGCCGCAAGGTCGGTCTCCCAAAGCAGAACCTCGACCTCAACGAGGTGTTGGACCAACTGGATCAACTGATGAAGCAGCCGTGTACTATGCTTGAGGACGTACTGGAGAAGCTGAAGCCCAAGTGGAGGGCAGTGGCCAAAGGAAGAGGCAGGCGAATAATAATAGTAGAATGTTTGTTTTGGAGGCTGTACGCCTTGTATTCACACGTACAGCAACTTTGGAATTACATAATTTTTTGTACCTAAGGTGTCTGTCTCTTCTGATGACTACATTTTATGTGCTTTAGCTACCTGAATTCCTTGACACTAGATGCATTTATTTTAAGAATCCATAGATGCTACTGAAGCATGTAGATAAAGCTAGAAATTTCTAGAATTATCTGTGTGGCCTGCTTTTTCTTTCTTTATCAGTAGTTAGGAGTGCTGATATTTAGTTCATTTTTGTGCCACCTGAAATTGCAATTTAGCTGCATTGTTTGGGAGTCCTGCGGAATTCTTGCCAGGAACAACCCAGCATCCCATTTTAGGGACAAAGATGCCCTTTTCTCAGCACTTGTTACTGGTCTTCAGCTGCCAAGGTGAAGAAAAGTATTTGAGGTCATCTTAAAATGCTTCAACACTCCATGCACAACGTTAACTGTTTTATGTCCCTTTGAAATAGTGAAGAAATACGTGGGGAAATATTATTTCTTGTGGCATCTTAAATTCCATAATATATATTTCTCTAGAAAAGGAATCATGATTTGGGACTCCACTGAAACTACTACGATATTAATTCACATAGGATCCGTTTGGTTAAAGGCAGTAACTAATTTTATGAGCTTTGGTTCCATGCCATTACTTGTCAATGATCACAATTATGATAAAAACATTTGAATCTAAGCAATCTAGCATAGCTGCACACTTGTGCATCGATGGCCTTTCAATTTAAATTAATAAATTTTTTTTTGGCATATTTATCACCTCCCTTATGGTTCCTTTTGTTCTTCCGTTTAAAAAGACTCTGTTATTTAACCATCCCTTGCAGACAATATGCATCGTTCGAATCTGCTGGACACAGGATGAAGTCCCTTCTGTACATGCCGTGCTTGATTGTGCTTGCAGCCTGCCGTACCAAAATGTGGTAGTGAGATGATAGGCCTCCTTGCCTTCAAACATAGACTTAAGAGGTTGTTACATATGTTCCTATGCACACCACTAAGGTATGAGAAAAATTGGCTATTGCTAGTTAGGCAATTTAGCCTACATAACTTTGTCAAGAAAAGAGTGCACTTTTGGAAAACTTCACCTTCTTCGCTTTAGCATATTAGTAAAATATTGGATCCTCCACTTCTTTTTGTATCTGAAGAGCAATTAATTGCAGGTTGAGGTTATGAATCTCATATTATTGCTACCTGATGATGATGTCTTAAATTCCATCAAATGCTATTTGCTTTCAAGTGATTTCTTATTTCAGATGTTCCTATATACCTATGCAGCACTATTAACGGTGTTATCTCAGAAGGAAGTCTTTGAAAATTTATTTCAAAATGACCAAACTGGTGGTTTGGACAGAGAAATGGATAAGCTGATGAAGGGAGATGGCATAATTCTGGTTTCAGCTCTTGTTGATTTGTCTGCTGATGCTATTAAAGGTCCTCTGCTTTCTTCTGATACCAGACTGCAAACTAGCACCTTAGAATTAATCATTCATATTCTACCATCTGGTGTTTGTTTGAAACAAATTCAATGCTTTGGAAATTCTCAGATTGCCAGGTACCAGAAATATTTATATTTTGTTTTCTTAGAAATGTATAAAGGGACAACTCACTGAAATGCATCAAAAAGACCGCTCACTGCATGAAACTATGATGGCAACTGCAGGAAGTAAAGATTCCCTGGTCATTTCCTGCCTTTAAGGTTCTAAATATTTTAGCAACTGCTGAGGAAGTCATCATTATGCATAGGCTTGCAGTAGGTTTTCATAGACTTGTATCAGTCTCACGGCTAACTGAAATACCTTCTTCATCCAGCTCAAAATGATGTGCTAAAACTTGTTTGGACTTGCATCACAAATTGCCAAGGAGTGAAAAATGTAATGAGAGAGGAGGGAAAACACTCCCTCAAAATGTTTGTATAGGAGATAGCCAGGTAGGCATTTGAGTTGGATAAGGAAATTGGGGCGAGAGCGATGCATCTTATGCATGTTTAACAAGAGGATTCAGGTGGAAACTCACGTATCATTTATTGCATCCAGTACAAATGATGAGTAGCTGTACATCTGGTTAGACAGGAAAGTATCTAAAATAATGAGAGCCTACCCCAGGGCATAACTCAGCAGCCGCAAAATGTCAAGGTGTTCTGTCCGTCTTAGGTTTTCAAGATCGTTGCTTAGTCTATGTGTTGGATGAGGATCTCCGAAGGTTTTATTGATGGGTATTTAGTAAGTCCATCTTTATCACTTCGGAAGGGCATTGGTCAAGTAAACTTCTTTTAAGCAACTAATAAACTACTGACATATATGATAAATGCATGTACATCTGCCATTTGTGATGATCGTATGACTATGGTAGTATGATAGCAAATATGCAATCATATTCTGGAGATAGGATGTATCCATAATTGCACTCCGTGCATGACAACTTCTTATATGTCATATGTGCCCATCTATGTCTAGAAACTTGCTGCTATCCGCTTGACTGGATCATAATTATAAGTATGAACCTGACATTTCTCTCCGTGTCCAGTGTTGAAGGTTATAGCTGCAGTTGTGAGGAGTGATCCAGGAAAATACACTGAAGCATTTGTAGGGAAGCCAAATGATGAATATTGTGCATGGATTCAAGACTCTGATAAATGGGGTGGTGAGAACCTGTGACTTTATGCAAGGGAATAGACCATTCAAGATCCCATTAATTTTCATAACTTCATGCATGATTCTTCCAAATACTAATGGCATTTAATATTATTGGAAAAATCTTTTGGCTCAATGTGGAATGATTAGCTAGAACCAATATTTTAGAACTTGATTCCAGGACCTATACCGACCTACATACGGATCACTACTGTCCTAGTACCAAGTCATATTGTATGTTGGTGTGCTTGCAATAGTTGTTTCCATATTGAGCCTACCAGTATATATATTTTAAAAAATCTGAAAAAGGTATAAATAGATTATATAAGATAAGCATTGAGGTTTTATGCAAATAAATGACAGTTCCATAAATAAACAAAAATGCAACAATGGCATCATTTGCATGATTTACTGCAAATGCCAACATACCAGTTGGAAATTTTATTTGGTGGCATCGATCACATTGTTTCCTGGGTGACACAAATGAAGTATCAAGTAGACTGACTGGCATTAGTCAGTAGAACTACTGAGTTGAGAATCTACAGACACATAACATCATGTGGATTAAATGATGCTGCTGGCATTAGTTCCCTCTGTCAGTGGCACATATGTATTCACCTGATTCTTGCAGAATATTTCTCGGTGAAACTTCACAAAAATATTGAATGCTACCATCCATTTCTCTCATCGGAATATTCTACCTGTCTGAAGGCCTTTGGACTCTTGGGAGAAATAAATGCTTGTCTTTGAAAAAGAGAAGACCTTCCCTAATCGTACCAGATCTGCAAGAGGATGCAGGAGCGTATGACAGACCTCTCAAACAACATTCTTTTGCAGACTATGGAATATATATATATACAGAGAGAGAGAGAGAGAGATTTTGGATGACTTGTTTTCAATGTTTTCCAAAGAATGAAAATGGAACCATTGCATAAATAAATGTGTATTCTTTTATAATTCAATCCTTCTTTGACATCCAGCAATCTTCTCTCTCTATTTCCCTATTCAATTAGTCCCACTGCTTCAATCAAATTCCTGCTTGAGTTTACTAGTTGAAATATCCTCACCAGTGCTTTGCTTTTTGTAGTTATCAGATTAATAATTTTCACTGTCGATGAAACCATGATCTTTTACAGCAGCAGTAGATCTCTCCCTATTCAGCCAGAGCTCTCCTCCATCCTTGAGAGTAGAGCAGAGCAGATGTATCCATCGAAGCAGAGGTAAGAAGACAAGAATTCGTTTGTAATGATGCAAACTAGCAAACCACCCTCAGGCAGGAATCTTTACTGGTACTTGCTCACTTGCTACCTTCCAAGCAAAAAATGGGTTCCACTGTCATAGCAGACTCCCAGCTCTCTGCCTCAACTGTTGAGCCACCAGGTATTCGACACGGCCTCCGAGCTGGCTTGTGGCTTCCTCTCATGCTACATTGCTTTCAGCGTCACCCACCAAAAACTTAGAGACCCTCTTCTGTCCTTGCACACTACTAATCCATGTGCTTTTTTCTTCAAAAAGAAGAAGGAGGTAAAAGAATTTTTTTTTTTTTACAAGTTAACTTTATAGAGTCCCCCAAAACAGGAAAATAGTTGGAGAATTGGACCTAATTTTTTATCATCACTTGTCTTTTCAGTTTTCAGACGGCAATTCCTCCTTTCTGCATCCTTGGCATGTTTATTTTATCAGCAAAATTTAATCTTTTTTTCTTCAACACGAATCTATCTTATGTTTATTTAGGTTTTAGCAATTTTTTTGAAGTGTGCATTGGGATGAAGCTTCTGTACATAGGATGGCCTTTTGACACGGAGCTCATTAATCCAAGAAGTAATCAACAGCTCATGGAGGAACAATTTTATTGCAGAAACTTGTCGGGAAACCGAAGATATCAGGAAAAAAAAACACTTCGCAGAGAATTCACAATGCGCAGCACCTGTAGATGACAACAAAGCAAGGCAGAATGGCCTTGGGATTGAACACAAACAGCTCATCCAAGTTGGAGACGCCGGCGACGGCCCCGGCCACCGAGTCGTACTCCTCTGCGCTGTCCTGATTCCTCCTCACTCTCCCTGCTATCACCCGGCACACCAACATCGCCACCCTCTCGTCCTCCGAAGCCGCGGCGTCGTCGTGCGCCCGGCCGCTGGTCGCCATCGTCCGGATCCTCCCGAGCGCGTCCGGCTTGAACCCGTCCCTTATGATGCCGCACAGGCTGCACTGCGGAATCGAGTTGCAGAGGTTGGTGGCCCCGTTGAGGCCGAGCGAGCACGCGAAGGTCGTGCAGTGGAACCTCAGGAGCTCGTTGCCGTCGGCGGTCGACCGCGGGTGCTTCTTGGCGAGCTTGCTGGCTCTGTTCTTGATCGAGTCCCGGTAGTCTTCGAAGCGGGCGGTCGTCTTCGAGGTGTTGTTCACCTTCAGGATTCTGTCGATTCTGCAGACAAAGGTTTTCTTCTTAAGCCAGCTCGATTGGAAGATGATCTCCACAATCTTCCTCCCCGTGTCCTCTGGACCCAATTCTGATACTGCGGAAGGATTTAACAGCAAGCTAAGAAGAAGAACTCGCCGAAGGAAGATTACACCTTGTTCCTAATCGAATTTTTTTTTTTTACTTTACCGGCATGTCTGACGGCCTGATGGATCTCCAAGCTCTCTGCTTTCATGAAGATTTCGCCGCAGTCGGGACAGGTGCAGATGGGGGCCCTGACGGAGGAGTATCTCGGCGTGCCGTTAATGGGATCGACCACCATGTGGCACTCGTAGCAGACGGAGAGCCGCCCCAGCGGCATTCCCCGGAAGGATCCGCCGAGGGGGGACGAGGAAGAGGACGCAGCGGCGGCGGCACCGCCTGCTGCGGAGACCGGCGAGTGCGAGGAAGAGACGGGATTGGAGACGGCGGCGGGGTTAAGCTCGGCCAGTGGCGTCTTCTTCAGCCTCTCCGAGGGGCTGGCGCAGGCGCTGCTGACGGAGGCTCTCCTCTTGCAGGGCTCCGGCGGAGGGGTCTCCGGCCGGTGCGCAATGTCCCGCAGCTTGCAGAAAGAGCCGGAGCAGCCGATCCGCCGGCACCGGTTCTTCTTGCCGCCGTCTTCGTCGCGGTCGCGGTGTTGCTTGCAGGTGAAGAAGCTCCGCAGGGCCGCCCGGGCGGAAGGTGTCTCCGGCTCTTGCTGGGAGTGGGGGATGTGAGGCTTTGCTTGTTTGGCTCGCTTGACGGGCGATCGAGCTGGCCGTCCTGCTTCCGCCATGGGAGGGGAGGAGGCCTCGAGCTTGTGCTCTTGAAGAAGCAAAGGTGCTCGCTGCTGCATGTCAATGTCAAGCAGGCAGGGGAGGAGATTGCAGAGTGCGCTGAGACATCGACGACGACGACGATGACTGCGACGACGACAGGGTATTTAACATTGAATTGCTCGATCTTTCTGTAAAAGAAAAAAAAATGCGGATAGATTTAGATTTAGATTTCATTTTAATTCTATTTTTCACTTTTTAACTGTAATCCGATTTGCACGTTACTAAATTTATGTCATGATCATTCCAACGTGATTGACAAATTATTACGTGGTAAGATATATGCTTCTGCATCAGCTCAGGATGGTAAAATTAAGATGTATTAAACCCAACTGGATCTCAAATTAGTAACCATGGATTATGACTATTGCTTGTAGGTTATTGCCAACTTGATCATTTATTTTCTCTAAGAGAAGTCGGATGTTAGTTTGACGATGTGGCATGCTGACATGGGCATGACACGGCTATGAATCTTTTCTTTCACGGATATATCCTTATCTCCTTGACTCCCTCAGCTACACTTTCCTTGAACCGAACACAAACACAGTTCAACACCTTCAGATCATGGCCTGACTTGTCACCGTGATACTTCCGCAACATCAGATGCTGTGTCAATCTCTCAATTCTGCCTTCCCCTCCTCCCCTCTTTTTGTTTGCAGAACCTGGGACCATCTTTTCTTTTCCTACGCCAGTGAATGAGGACAGCAGCCCAGATCTCTGTAGCTGATCATGACGATGATGATGTGGGTCTTTTTCATCAACAAGAACGCAAGCCTTCTCTCTTTTTTTTCTTCATTGTCATGAGAGGCCATGGCTTGCCACTTTCAATTGAACTCTCCGTTTTGAGCATAACTTGAGCAGAATCCAGCGTTTGGCATCCCCATAGGAAAAGAGCTTGTTAAATCTGCCACTATATATATATGCTAGGAGGTAGACATCTCAATTCTGCTAGCCTGATATCAAATCCAGACGCACAAGTGGCCAACCATTCTGAATGGATTTACATTACCACGCATGATCGTGTTGTAGATCTACAAAAGCAGACACCCCTCACATCTAAGTCAGTAAGTCCATATGAGGATTACCATGGAGGAAAAAAAAAAAGTAAAAGAGGGGCAAGCATATCACAGGTGTGTCTCCAATGTTCCCCAATTCTCCAAGCAAACAGTAGCATGAGGTGCTTCCTCCTGTGAATGAACAAAAATCAATACCTGCTTGAAACTTACTCCTTCAAGGTAAATACTTCTTCCAAGAGAGAGAGAGAGAGAGAGAGACAGAAAAGAGAGACCTAGCATGTGAATTTCCTGCCAAGAGTAGTACACCTTTCTTGGAGGTTCTCAACGAAGCATTTTTCCCAGATTGAGAAGCAGCTTAGATATGTCAATAATTACAACAGCAAAGGAGGCCATCCACATTGAATGCTGCAGCAAGAAACAAGGATGATAAGTGATAACTTGAATTAAAAATAGCTGACAGTCATGGCATTGAAGATGGGTAATCAAGTACCATGTATTCTGATGTATTAGATGGATTCAGATGGATGTGAATACGCTGGAGGAAGAAGCTTTCAAGAGCAGCACTTCAATGAATCAACCATTGCAGGAGAATAGGGTGCGGTAACTCATAAGTGTCTCAGGCACCAGCTACTTGGCCTCTTCAAACCATACAATTCGAATAAATACCAGCACTGTGGACAGCAATGTTGCTGTCTTTCTTCAACCTACTGATGAAATATCCTGGAAGAGCTTGATTGCTTTTTGTTGCTTGTCCTTTGCTTCACATCTTGCGATCATTTATGTGCCAGCAAATACTGTCATTCTCAGCTACTAATGCACACAGATAACTTGAGCAGCATATTTAATGTCAAGCTCTTCCTAACTCTGCTAGCACAAAATATGCTTTGGTCCGTGCTACAAAGCAGAATTTAGAATGCAGGATTTGATCCGAATCTAACCATTTTTTTCTGAATAGAGTAAAGGCCAATTCTTTGATCCTTGTGATGGATGACCACTGATGAATTCCAGAACATGTAGTTTGAACCTTTTGCCGAAACTATTTACAGATAACACTCACAACCGCATGAGAATAGTAATAGTTAATTCAAACTGTTGTCCTTATTTAGCTTGCATTTGAAGATTTTGATGGAGATCTGCCATGTGAAAGCAAACAACTAGTCCTTGATAAGTTCGCTTCAGCAAACAAATCCGACAAAGTTATGGCTATGCAAGTCATATTTAAAACGACAAAAAAAATAGTTAAAACATGCACAACAAACAAAATCCATACAAATGGTTCCAATAAAGTTACATATTCCATCCTCCCACCAGGCTACCACAATAATTAACTCCATCAGGAGAAATAAAAGGAAGTAGCAAAGACATGCATATTATCGCTGTCCACAAAGTGTAATAACTAAGAACTCAGCTGCTGCAAGAACAATTTAACTTATACTACAGCAGATTAAATGGGACTTTGACATCTCTAAAAAAGCTACAGGAGTAAACTTTGCCACAAAAAATATTTCAGCATATGATATGCTTAAAAAACGCATAACCATATTAAAACAATAAAGATATGGTTCTTAAGATAGAGGAAAATTGTAGAGAAAGCATGCCAGGGAAGATTGTGGTGAACTACTCTCAAGCAAGATGCTCCAACCATAATAGGATCTCAAGTACTTGAAGAAGATTGTAGCCTTGTAGACACCTCGCACTACTACTATAATGAATCACATAATTATGTAATGTTGATTTACTAATTCATCCCCAACCAGCATAACTATCACTATTTTTATTTTCTGAGAATCCATTTTGTGCTGGGTCCAAATGGCCGGAGAAGACTCTAAGCACTTGCTTGCTTGATGGTCTTGCTTGCCCTTCTCTGTGGGTACACCATTGTACAATCCCTACCACCATATGTAGTTGTTCAAAATCAAATGAGTCCCTAATGGCAGGGTCTACCATTTCAGATAACCTTGAATTTGTTGCCATGAATTTCTGGAACCATTCTACCAAATTCCTGTTATCTTGTATTGCCTTCCTCCCAGTCACAAGCTCCAGTAATAAGACGCCATAGCTGTAGATATCACTCTTCTCTGTCAATTCTTGAGTCACCAAATATTCAGGATCAATATACCCTGCATGTTGACGAAACATCATCGCCTTTTTATTCTACAAACCTATTTTAAGTATTTATGTTCAGAGCAAAGTAAATTCTAACTTGAGCTTTCCTAAAAATATCTATAGTTTGTCTTAAATGCATAATTTCTGAGTTCAATCTGGAATCTAGAAACTGGTAAGTGACCAAGCATGCGAAGCTACCGTGAGACAATTTTGCACCCAGAGATCGGAATGTTGTAGCTGACATCAAGAAAATCACAACATTTTTATATTTTGTTTCCTAAATTTTATCTACAGATTCCCTTTGTACAAGAAATAAGATCCTATAACCTATATTTCTACTCCACATGTGAATATATTGCCATAGGTACAATTTGACTCGGTGAGGAAACCATGACAGGATTCACTTGTCACTCCTTACTACCATAAACACGCCCTGCTAGCTCTATCCATCACCTGCTGCTTCCTTCCAGTACCCACCTCCACAATCATTACTAGTTCTCTGCCCACTTCAAATGATGAATACCATACAAGTAACAATCTTCATCTCTTTCCCACCAAACAAGGTGTCAGCGCAATTTCCATCTTACATTCATAATCGTGCATTTATAAATTGCAACAAATTAACAGGCCCTACATGTGCATCAATATATACTTCAAAAATCTATGTGCAGTAGCTTTTAAGATGTTAGACCTCGTTTGGTTGGTTTCTTTTGTTTAATCTATTACATTCAAAGAGTTCCTATTCTTCTCATATTAATACAGTACATGAGGTTTCTTCTTTAATCTAAAATTTCAAAATACTAAATGTGGTTTGACCAGTAAAAATTGGCAGATCACAGAACCACATTAGTTCTACCTAATGCATTCGTGGCAGATATGATAGAACTTAAATATACTAGGCAACAGTGACCTTCTTAATGGGCTGATGACAATGCCGAACGTTCATAACAAGCTTTCATTTTGCTTAGGAATCTTTCTTTAAAAAAAAATACTAGCCTGGAGTTCCACGAATATCAGTATTCACTGGCTCAAAGCAGGCTGCACCAGTTCTTGAAGCATGTGCAAAGCCAAAATCTGCCAACTGTATAGAACATAGTATTGAGAGCCATGATCAACCATCCTTGCTACTTTCACAAATTAGGTGCAGAATAATGGTGAATGAAGATAACTTACTTTAGCTACAAAGTTCTCATCCAAAAGAATATTGCTAGATTTTATGTCACGGTGGCAGAGAGGAGGATTGCAATAGAAATGGAGGTATTCCTGCAATTTAGAGCAATGGAAACTGTTCCAGTGAAACCAAGTTTAAAGAAGACCAAGCCCATAGTAAATTATAACAAGAATACAGTACAGCCTAACCCCTGATAAAGGTTTCGGTTGCTCCACAAGTTTTCATGACAAAAATGAGTTTTAATGATTACTTTAAATGCCTAAGTAAGGAAAAAAATCTAAAGCAGGGCAAATCAAGCATCACATCTAATAAGTGACAGTGCCAACACTCTGCCAAATAACCTTCCACAAGTTACAATTTTCGATGTCATATTGAAATTAGGTTGTAAGATCATTTTCAATTACAAGTTTAATCCGAAACAAGATTCTGAATATTATTTTAGTTGAAATTGCACAAGCTACGGAAGGCTGGGCTTCTATTATGGGCAAACAAACAGATGGTTGATCAAGTGTGTGCAATATAGCAAATGCCATGATATGGAAGCACCAGTTAGGCTTGAAGTTTGTGGAGTGAGCTTTAAAAGAAACATGCATAAGATGTGGAACTTGATCTGCTTCAGTATTCAGTAAGCAAATATTGATATTCGTTGAACATATTGATGGTCTTCCTTTCATGTGCCATTGTCAACTATTTACCAGGGCGTTGGCCACATCAATTGCAATTTGTAACCTAGTCCTCCAGTTTAACCTATTCCTCCCTGATGCTGCATGAGTAAAAGGTATTCAAGTAAAAAACAACCCGAGATTGACTTAAGAAGCACAGATTGTAAGTAGAAAGGAACAATTACAATGAAGATGATCCTTTAGGCTTCCATTGTCCATATATTCATACACAAGAAGCCTGAAAATAATGAGGAAAAAAAATTATATTCAGTTTGGAATTAATCAAGTTAGAGAGGCAGATATTGTACCTGTCATCTCTCTCAATACAAAACCCCTTAAGTGCAACAAGATGGCGATGATGCAATCTTGCAAGAAGTTCCATTTCCCGGCAAAAGTCTTCCTTGCCTTGCTTTGAGGCTTCATTCATCAGCTTTACAGCAGCTAGGGAGCCATCTGCAAATTGAGCCTTATAGACAGTACCAAATCCACCTTTACCTATAACAGTATCAAAATTCTCTGTTGCCTGCTTCAGTTCCATATAGGTAAATCTTCGGAACATACTAGATGGACCTGAAAAATAACACTGATAAGCATGAAACTCCAAAACAAGAAAATTATCTTTTCAACAGGGAAGCCTCTAGTTCACATAACAAAAGAATAGAGCTGAGCATCATAGCCAAGATCCTAGACAAACATGAAGTTTATAATCTCCTAAGCCGTTTATGCTATTCTATTCTGTTCTCAGTTGTAACCAATTAATTCTTCAAGACTATTATGGCATTTTCACTATAACCAAACAAGCCTTAGTCTTCTAACATTTGTTTTTTAACTGCAGAGATAAAATGGTAAAGAGATCACATAAGTAGTTTGCCAAGTGATCAAACCTTCTTGACTCATCCAGGATTGAGTAGACGGTAATGCACTCTTTATATTATCCAAGGAAGCATCTGAAATATTTAGTTCTCTGATTTTTTTACGAATAAGCAGTATCATTATTAATAGCAATAGAATTGTAAGCCCTATAACCCCTACACCAATTCCTGGAACTGGAGTAAGATGGTAGTTATGATGAATTTTTCTGATCGGCATTGTGATTACTTGTTGCCTTGGAGATTCAGCAGAGACAGAGCTCGGGGTAGAGACAGGTGTCAGTGATTGAGAGGATGGCCCTGAAAATCAAGTTAGAAACATAAGTTTTTTTATATAAAGAGAAAGGGAAGACCCCTGTCAATGTGAATTAGATAAAATGGACATTTGAATCATGAATTAAAAAATTAGCCAAAGTAAAAAACATTCTCATCCATATTGCAAAAGACTAAGACGTCTTTTACTACTGAGCCTCCTATAGGGGACAAAACAAAGCAATTTGTTGTATAAACTTCCAGTAGTGCGGTTGTTAATGTTTGTTACCCAACTATTTCCTCCCTATGCCTGAGCCTGACATCGTCTTGACATATCTCTTTTTGAAGTTCTGTTGAACTACAATAAAATTGTTAACTGTAGCCATGCAAGGTCCATGCAGATGCCATTATATCAGAGCCAGCTTTTATCAGTCTTCCAATCGCTTGTCATGGAAACCATCAGAGATGGTACTCATCCCTTGTAGTGTCCTCTATGCCTCTTATTGTTCTAATTGCTGATGTACATAGGTGTTGAACATCTCTTTCGTATACCAGTAAATAGAGCCTTGTAGATGTTTTTGACGACAACCAAATATTTACTTAGGTTTGAAAGTGCCCATGGATCAACATACTCAGAACTGAGACTTGCACTTCAGCTCACTAGTTTTTTACTTTTAGGGAAAGGGCCAAAATTCTTTACGCAGGGAATGAAATGAAACAAGAAAACAACAAGGGAAAAACCAAAAAGAATAAAACAGAACAAGATTGGAAAAACCAAAAATAAGGCAGAGAATCCAAGAACAATTGGCAAGCATTGTACTACCAAAACCCAAATCCAGGCTGAAACACATGAGATTGAGAGTTCAATCACATGGAAAAAGAGATGCTGGAACAGATACTACATTCAAAAATCATCCAATATCATACTATTGCTTCATTTCACTAGCTTTCACTATATATGTTTCATTGCCAGCTTTATTCTCATTAACAAAATATATCTTTATGGTAGGTCAGAATTTTCCAAGCATATTATTCAAAAAAAAATTAAACATAAGATATATTGTTTAATATTATAAATAATTGGCTCTCTGAATAAATAATTTAATTAATAGTTTAGCATAAATGCATGCAATGATTGGAATCAGAAACCAAACATATCAAACCTGGAATAATACTGAGCCCTTGAATGCCAAAGAAGCAAGTGGCCATATCGACAGTGGAAAAGTCGCCACCTTGATTTGCAAGTGTCACAAAAACTGCATTGTGGCATACACTTAACGTGACATTGTCATCTGCTCCTATGAGATGGTGAAGGTATATAAACCCAGAGTTTAGGCACCTCTTGCAACTATTATCCAATGAAAGGCGGACTTTGCAAGTATCAATGACATCAGCAAAATTAGGAGTCTGCATCATTTCCAACACGGTTGCTCTACCCTGGCACTGATAAGAAACTCTGATTTTTGGCCCCAAGCCACAGAAGGTAGTTGCGTCAGTGGGTATTCCATTCAAATTGAAGGTTTGTGAAATTGAATCGACACAGACATCAGCAAATGCTGGTGGCACTCCAAGTCTGCCAGTTGCACTAGCAAAATGAGCAACTGAAACTGCAACAAAGGCATTAACATAGCGGCAGCACTTCCCCCACTCATTCTGATTTGAACAAGCGGAAGATGCTAGAGTGAAATTTGACCAACTAAAATCCAGGGGACAATCTGCATTACAAAATGAATTAGTTATCAGGGTCTATAAAATTAGATGGGGAAGTTATACCTAACAACATTAACTTGGCTTAAAACCTTAAGGCTCCATTAAAAATATCAAAATAGAGCATCAACAGTAGTACGTTTAAAGATTTAAAGAGAGTAAATAACTAAGTGGAAGAATAAAATGGCTAGTCAGAGGTAAAATGAATAAACTGATAAAAAAGCCCTCAACATTTCATGATAAGCTGAAAGCAATCGCATTGCAACATTTGATCCTTAATTATTTCTTTGTGACTGGCTGCTTTATCTGCACCATGCTATCTAGGACAGACAGATCAAAATGGCGTGTAAGATTAATCATCAACAATGAGTGTTCCTGGTCATATAGACTTCTTTTTACATACGGGCTATAGACTTGTTCCATCAATAATCAAACATAATGGTGACTGTAGTTAACATGGTGCACATAACCAGCCTTTGACAGATTCAGGACTTCTTCCTTTTCTTGCTCTGATAATTTAAGATTGGCATTACTAGGTTTATGCTGATTGATATGGTTCTACTAGATAAAGACTGCAATGTCATTGCCAATCTAATACTCCGAGGATAACCGAGGTCCAATATTTCAATTTCCTTCAAGAATCAACATCTATCCGAATGAACTTGTGTACTTTCAACCTCATGCTATCCACAGAGGACAATGAAAAAAAAACAAAAGCTTAATCCAGAAACGGAAACGAAAAGAGAAATTAACCGCTCTACTCTGTCTCTTATCAACTTCTGGTAGTGACTGAAGCTAATCCGAAAAAAGAAAAAAAAACTTTTTGGTTATCTTTTATCCATCACACCACAATAAGATCACTGATTACTGCATAATTGGTAGATAACAGAAACAGAACTCATAAGCGTGCTACCCTATATCACAACCCACTTCAAAAAATCCCAAAGAAAGCAACCTAAGACAGCATCCACGCCGCCTGCATTGTGCAGTAAGATGGAGCACGAAGGAAACTGAGCAAGGTGCCGCCTTTGACGCCCAAATCCTCACCAAAAAGGGGAGTAAGCAATGAGAAACTCACCCCCCGCGATCGCCCGGCCTCCGCTGCTGGATCCAAGGGAAGCCATTGCCAACAAGAACAGGATCAGAACAGAGGCAGCCCGCATGTGTGTGCACTTCGAGCGTCCCGACAGTCTCTGCGTGCGTGCGAGAGAGAGCTAAAGAGGGAGGTAACTCCACCAGCTGGCTGCTTCAGGCATTCGGCTGCCGGCTCGTTCACGGCTATCAAGCGTGAAGCGTGAACAGCCCCGATCTGGATCATCTGGTGAGGAGAGCTGAGAAGACGACCCCAGCGAGGCAGCAAATGGGGGCACCAACCTGGGCCGATTGTAATCAAAAATGGTAGGGATGCTGTGCTGACGGCACACTGAAGACCCTTACTTTGATATGAACAGCCCCTTAAAAAATTAAATTGTATAGAACCACCTTCCCTTTTTTTTTTTACATCGACGACCACTGTTATCTCCAACTCACAACTTTAGAGTTACATCAAGTTTTTCATTGCTTGTTCTTTGCTTTAACTGCTGCATTTATTCATATTCACGTGATATGTAGGTCTATATTTAGCTCGTGGTCCAACATCTTTGAGTCCGGGGAAAGAAGTCTTTTTCAACATACAAGGATAAAGCAATATAAATAGCCTTCTGTTAGGTTTAAAGGTTCATGGATTTGTTTGGATCAAAAACATTTTGTTCCTGGGTAAAAAATTGTTAATGAACTGGAAACTGAGCAAGCTATTTATCCAGAATGAGACAGAACATTGATTTCTACCTACGGGAAAACGAACCATCTATTAAATATAAGAACAGCAGTGCATATTTAATCAAGGAGATTCTTCCTTTTACAGTATCATTTATGCAACTTTAACATGACAATAACATGACCTTAATTTTGGCAGAAAGTTCTTTTTGCACCAAAGCAAGAGGTTACACTGACGGGACTAAAAATAAAACTATCAAGCGTAGGATAATCCTAAAGGATTATGACCTTCTCTCCACTGATTTGGGCTCTTCTCTCAACGCCCCCAAAAGGATGGTCTATAGTGTTTATAACTGCTCTTCGTACTAGTTTTTAAATATCACACAGATTTTCGTTTTTGCTATTAGTTTCGGTACAACACTTGTTGCTTCATCTAATTGCTTACTAGTATTGTTTTATCTAATGGTCGATTGAAGTAAAAAAAAAATCAATAAAAACAAACCCCTTCCCAGTACGATGAAATACCATGAGTTGATATATCGGAATACAACTTATGTTATGATCTTCTACATTTTAGGTCTCCTTGTGGCTTAGTTCTTCGTTACGACAAAAGACATAGCGCATATTGGAGGCTTTGCATACCATGACCTAGAAGCAGACTTCTGACAGCAACATTGTAGCTGCTACTTGGCACTTCTAGTTTAAGTTCTTGATAGGAAGAAGAGGAGAAAAAAGGAAGGAAAACGGCCAAACCATATTATAGTGCTACCTAGTTATCTTTTCTGCACCTAGCAGGCCTATTAACAATGGTCGTGCTCTCATGGCCGCTGCTATCACCAGATTCAGCAATCTCCAGTAGTTTTGCTTTCTCCTGGGCACTCACACTGCAGGCTTGCGCGCTTAGTCCTTCCTGAAATGTCAATGTAAGTGAATTAATGGCAAATATGTATCTGTAATCAGTTAATGTTCATTAAACTGGTTTACGGAGGAGATATCTGACAGGAGTATGAGTTCAGCTTACGAGTCGGCATGCAAAATCATCAGCTTCAAGCATGTGCACCACATGCCCCATCTTCGGTCTCTTTTGTGAATCAGGGTCTATGCATCGGAGGGCAACCAGAAGAGCCCTCTTCAGTGCCCTGGAAGAAGGCCTTTCGGGCAACTTTGGATCCAAAACGCCCTCCGAGTTCCTAATGCTAACCATTGTTTTAACCCATTCGATCAGGTTAACCTGAGAAAAGAGAGAATCAAACATGAGGAGTAAGCATAAGGTAGTTCCAGTCTAAATGCTCAAAACAATAGACCTCTCCTGTCGGTCTGCTGTAGCTGACTGGGCTTCTACCAGATATGATCTCCATCATAAGAACTCCGAAACTATAGACATCGCTGCTCTCGTTCAACATCCCGGTGCTGGCATACTCAGGAGCTACATAGCTGCAGAGGAACAGTTTCGGTATCAGATTTTGATGTAACATCTAAAAGCTTATATGATTCAGAATCAACCCAAATGTTCCCATGACTCTGGTTGTGATGTATCTCCTCCCTGATCCCAAGAGCTTGGCAAGTCCGAAATCTGAGACCTTTGGATTCCAGTTCTTATCAAGCAAAATGTTGCTTGACTTAATATCTCTGTGAACAACTTTTGGTTCAAGCCCCTCATGCAGGTACGTTACCCTAAGGATGGATCGATCCTTCTCAGTAAAACCACACAAATGTGTATATGATCAAGTAACTAAGTGTTTTGTATACCCTTTTGCTGTTCCAAGAATGATGTTGATGCGTGTCTGCCAGGTGAGAGGATTACAAAGTCCCACATCCCCATGAAGCCATTGATCCAAGTTGCCATTGTCGACATAGTCGTATACAAGAATCCTGCATTGAACAAGAAGGAGAATTCAGCGACTGATATCTCTCGGCAATGCCCTTCTAAAGCTCCTTGGTTTAACATACCTATGGGCACCTTCCACACAATAGCCCAGTAACCTCACTAAGTTCTTGTGCCGAACTCGGCCGATTGCTTCGACTTCCAACTTGAACTCCCTCTCAGCTTGTCCTCTGGCGTTGATCAAAAGCAGATTAATCACTAATCAAGCTAAAGGTGTCATTTTTACTAGGAAGGATGATGCGTGCCGGCCATTAATGCTGCAAAACCTACCTGTCGTTGAGCAGGTTCTTCACTGCGACCTGCGTTTGATCCTGCAAAATGCCGTGGTAGACGATGCCGTAGCCGCCCTCGCCGATCACGTTCTGATCGGCAAACATGTCGGTGGCCGCCTCGAGCTCCCTGAGAGTGAACCAATGCCCCCACCCCAAATGCGACACCTCCGGCGCCGGAATCGAGGCGTGCCCCGCGGGTCGTCCATCACCGCCGCCCCCGACGTCCGGGTAAGTGATCCGATGCCCCTTCCCGATCTCGATGTGGATCCTCTGCAGCGAAACGGCGCCGCTCTCGTCCTCCGACGCCGGGGCCAGCAGGGCCTGCCTCTCGATGGACACCGACGAGGGGGGGCCGGAGTCCGGAAGCGGCTTCCGGAGGATCTCCCCGAGCGGGCGGGGCGCGGAGGAGCGGGAGGAAGGGTCGACCCATATCTCCTGGATCTCCCTGGAGACGGCGGGGATGGAGGTGGGGAGGCCGGGGGCGGGGGATGGGGTGGGGCCACGCTTGGAGACGAGCCAGAGGGAGATGAGGAAGAGGAGGAGGACAAAGGCAGCCCCGACGCAGATGCCGACGACGACCCACATGTGGAGGCCGAAGACGGCCGTGCGTTTGGAGAGCTCCTCGTCGAGCGGCGGCGGCGGCGGCGGGGGGCTGCTGAGACCCGACATGAAGGTAGCGCCGGAGGAAGTGGAACAGAGAGGAAGGAAGCTTTTTTGTCAATGCTATTTACTTAAAACTCGGCGAGAGGTGTGTGATGCCACTGAGCGCTGCTGCTCGATCCGCCATTACTGTTGTTGACTGCTGTGCATCGCCATAAACGACGGCTCAGTGACACTGCGGCAGGATGTCGATCGATACCAGAGCCCACTCTCTCCTGCTCCACCATGAATGCAGCTGACGACTTCGATTCATTTAGTTCCCCCTTCTTAATTGTACTTTCGTTGGTTTCATCGAAGCTTGCTCTACGTACGAGGTGGAGGTACTGTGCATGTCCAAAAGCATATATAACATGTACGTACGTGACCTTTTGAATACGATGCTCCCAGGGCGTGCATGGCACTCGGCGTGCTGTTGACCCAGAGGGGGGCCACTCTACTCACTGCTATATGTTTATGGTCAGCAGATTAATTTAATTACACTCTCCCTTTGTTGAAGAGTTAATACCGTCTATTTATTGTTGAGGAAAATATCATGTGAGGAAACCGAGAACACAATTTAACGGACGCGCGTAGTTTCTCATAAAATTAAGCGGCAGATCTCGGGTCCACGTGATGGCAATTAATCACATCGTACTGAGTCAGGTCGATGAGCAACCGAGTTAATTACGTAGAGCAAAATTTATAACCAGGGCTCGTCCACTTAGTGAATTAATAATACCTGCATCATTCAAAATTAACATTTAAGGAAAAAAAAACACATCACCAAATATTAAATAAATTTATAAAATTTCTGCATGCACAACAAGATTGGACTTACGAGATATCTTAGATATGATCTCAGCCGCTCATCAATATTTATCCTCGCTCAATTTAGTCTCATCGTGCAATCGCAGCCGCTCATCAAAGGAGCGCTGCATCCCCTATTCGCTGCTCCCGACCCTTTCTATTTATCTCTTATTTTGGTTCTCTCCCTGGCGCTTCTTTTCTAGGGTTTATTTTGGGCGTCTCCCGGGGTCCCCTCTATTCGCTGCGTCTGCTGCTGCGAGAGAGGGAGGTGCGAAGGAGAAGGCGGCGCGATGGATTTCGACGAGTACGATTACTTGGAGAAGGCGGTGGAGGCGGCGCCAGCGCCCGAGGCGCGCAAGGACAAGGACCGCTCCGGCTCTCGGCATCACGGCGAGCGGGACAAGGACCGGGGGGAGGACGCCGAGGGCAAGGCCTCCAAGAGATCCAGGGTGGAGGAGCTGAACGGTGACAAGCGCGACCGGGGGGAGCGTGATCGTGACCGCGGAGAGCGTCGCGAGAAGGACCGCCATCGTAGTGGCCGGGACTCCGAAAAGGAGCGCGACAAGGAGAAGGAACACCGTAGTCGTGAGAGGGAGCACAAGGACAGAGATAAGGAGAGGGAGCGGGACAGGGGTAAGGACAGAGAAAGGGAGAAGGAGAAGGAGAAGGAAAGGGAAAGAGAACGGGACAAGGAGAAGGAAAAGGATCGAGAGAGGGAGAGGGAGAGGAGGAGCAGCAGCCGGTCGAGGAGGGAAGCCGAGAGGGAAATGGAGAGAGCTAGAAGCAGAGAAAGGAGAGAACGAGAACGAGAGCTTGAGAAGGAGATTAGGGAAAGAGAAAGCAGGTATTATCTTATGTTCTTGCTCCCAACATATTTTACCCAAGTGGGTTCTCTATCGAACTTATTTATTGGACTTACTCGACATTTTTCTCTGTGAGAGATATCATCACCACGTTTTGCATTTTCACTGGTATGGTTCGTTTTTCTCAACAAAATATCTAGAGACCTACAACAGTTATAAGAAGAAAATTGGTTGCAAGGCCTTGCAATATAACATTTTCTGTCAGCAAAATGTTTAGTGGATCACTATTGACTGATCTCCTTTTTTAGAACTGTGTGATTGTTTTTCATGCATTGCCTCTTCCGTCTTTATTCTTTAAACTGTCCGATTGATTTGTCTTGAGTCTGTATGCTTTAAGCTGTCCAATTGATCTGTATTTTAATGTATACCTACCATTGTTTACATTGCTATCAAATTACTGATATCTCAAACATTTTATTGGATTCTCTTGAACGCGAGAAAAATTTTACCTGCTAGTTATTGCATCTCATTATCTGACTCGTAAATACAAAACATTATTGGAGAAAAGGGGGGCAGAACTTGTCGTTTTTGTTTGTTCTAGCTTGACTTTGCTTACACCAATGGAGCAGTTGAAAAGTTGCATGAGGTTTCACATCTTTTGGTATGTTCTCTTAATAAATTTTGCTTGATATATGAGCCAACTGTGTGGCAGTTGCAGTGACTGCCTTCGTGTTTTTGCACTCTATATGTTCCTCCCAAACAGATAGTACACATAATTTATTGATTTCTATCTAGTTGGTTGCTAACCTTCAAAAAATGTACATCTAGAAAAAAGGGAATGATAAAACAATGCACAAGAGTTTTGGTTGCTAGTTGAGTACCTTAATGTGCCGAAGGAAAGGTGCTTTCAATTGTTGTTTCTAGGCTAGCATCCTGGTGCTTGCGTGCACATCAAGGAGGCAAGTGCCTTCGTTGAAGGAACAAACAATCTAGAAATCAGGAGTTGAACCTAGGTGCTCAACCACAAATGTTTTATAGAATAACCACATTTAAGAGATGATAACACATTAACTAATTCAGTTATTCTTTGTTGGCGTGGCATGATTTTTTTATAGGTATAGAACAAGCCTTATGTTTTATTAGTTATCTTTGGACTTGAATATTTCTTTTCTCTTGAATGCAAGCATCTAAGCAAGTGCTTACCACTTTAGGGAACATGGCACTGTGGTTTCTTAAAGTGCTTAGCCTTTTTGACACAACCGATTATGCTTAGGATCAAAAAGAATGCTGTGCGAGTTAAATAATATATGTAGAACTTTTTTTAAAAATGAGTTTTTTGTGGAAATCTTGGGAGATAGCATATTTCTCATGTGACTATGATATTGTTTTTGAGATTGTTGCCTAATTTTGTGTTTTGAGTTTTTATGATCTTTTTGAATCCTCAATTGTGATGCTTATGAGGGGTTAGTTGTGTAAAGTACTTGTATTGATGTTTTTGAGCCTTATTTTTATGTGCAGAAGATTTAAAGATAAAAAAGATGCGGAGCCTGAAGCTGATCCAGAAAGGGACCAGAGAACTGTTTTTGCTTATCAGGTATGATGACCACCTTTTCTCCTGCCCTTTCCTTTGTTAATATATTATTGCATGACATCTTCTTCTTGAAATTGCAGATGCCTCTGAAAGCTACCGAACGAGATGTTTATGAGTTTTTCTCGCAAGTAGGAAAGGTTAGTGGAACATTTCTTTTGTTTATAGTTGCTTAAGAGAAACTGTAGGTTGATGATTGTTCTGCGATTTGTTAGGTTTAACTGCATGTTTTGGTATAGCATGCAACCAACAGATTAAAGTGTTCCCATATTGTATTCAACAAAGGTATAGTATTTCAATTGTAATGCACACCGTACTATGCGCTTTCCCCATTTAAACACTCTGAAGATAACACTAATGATACTGATATGCAAGTGTACCACTTAGAGCAGTGTTGTTTGCATATCATTCACATTGAGATACATTTGCTTCTTATTTCAGTAACTACTGCTGTGCTTTAAACGAGGCATGTTATCTTGACTATATTTTGGCTCAACATTTTTTTATTTGATGAGTTAGATAATGAGAAAGCAGTTGACTGTTTCCATGGGGGTTTAAATTGTCATGCATGGCAATGCATCTTGTAAGTTAATATCATGCGAGTAGTTTTTTCCTAAAGAGGCACATTTTTAATATATTTTGTAGTTTCCAGGTGAGGGATGTCCGCTTGATCATGGATCGGAACTCAAGGAGGTCGAAAGGAGTTGGGTATGTCTTTCTTCTTTGTCTGCAATATTTTTATTCATTTACCGTTTAACCATCAGAAAACATATTGAGATCTATGATGTATGACATGCATGCTATTTTGATTATTCAATAGCCTATTATCTCCTTTCTCCATGACTGAACTTTATCTGAAAATTAATTTGTTAATTCTTTATATTGCTACATATTGAAAAGGAATAATTTATTTCGTAGTTAGTGCATGATAAGTACTTTCAAATAAGAAATAAAAGAAGTATTGAAAGAGTGTAGATTTATTGTGTGTGCACGTTATCTTATCAACAATGTTGAAGACTTCCACTAGTGCGAACTATGAGTTTATATTTGAAAGAAGATTGTTTAAGCTCTTAGTAGGTAAGAATTACATTTTGTGGTTGCACTAGCTAGTAAATGTTGATTAAGGCTTGAATATTTGCTAGAATTATCAGACAAAGGCAGATTAGTTGAGATATAGAACAACAAAAATCCATATAAAAATGAATATCATCAATGGACCAGAATACAAGTATATTCTTTTGAACTTTTTGCCTACTGATCTAAATCTATGGCTTCTAAAGAGCTCCTAGTAAGGAATTGATTCATATATGTTGTGGATGCTAAAAAGAGCATGAGGTTATGGTTATTTAAGTTATTATATGTAGTAACCTGGCATCATGCTGAATTTTTTTTTTTCTTGTTGATTTTGCTTTTGTAGTTGAAAGTTATTTATACAGAATTATCACTTGATTGTTCGGGCCAGTGCTTTGTTTGGTTCCATGTATTTTTAGCTGTATTAACTTGTATTATCATGTTGATGAATTGCAGTTATATTGAGTTTTATGACGTGATGTCTGTGCCACTGGCTATCGCGCTCTCTGGGCAACTTTTACTGGGTCAACCTGTGATGATTAAACCTTCTGAAGCTGAAAAGAACCTTGTCCAGTCAACTTCTACAACTGCTGGCGTTGCAGGAGCTGCTGAAAGAAAAATTTATGTTGGAAACTTGCATTATAACATCACAGAAGAGCAACTTCGTCAGGTGAATTGCTGAAACTTTTTCTGACTAACTATTATATGATGGCCATGAGTTTTTTGGGTTTTTATTCACATGGGAGGCATCAGGCATGGCTATAGGCAAGAATATGAGATCAATGTGCCCTTTTATTTTTTGTAATGATAGTGAATTATACTTTACAAATTATTAGATTATTAGCAAAGGGATGAAATTTAATGCTATATTTCAGTTCCAAAGTTTCTTCTGATCTCCTTCATCTCATTCTGTTTTCATAAGTCAAGATTATCAAATGGCCCTAAGTGATTTTGGAGCTCAGGGCTGAACTGCCTTGAAAATTTTCAAAATTGCTACGTCAGTGCTTTTAATGCTCTTAGGTTGTTGTGCCCAACAAGGCAAAAGAATTGGAATAATTTTGTGTTGCTTTGTTTTAGATCTTTGAACCTTTTGGAACTGTGGAGCTTGTGCAATTACCCCTGGATGAAACAGGGCATTGTAGAGGTTATGGATTTGTGCAGGTAAGTAAATGTGTTACTAGTCATGATTCCCGTTTCACTTCTAATTGGCTGACATCTTTTTTTTTTCCAGTTTGCTCAACTAGAGCATTCAAAGGCTGCCTTAAGTTTAAATGGGAAGTTGGACATTGCTGGCAGGATTATTAAGGTAACCATTCATTTATGCTATGTGGTAGTTTACCCGTTTAGATTACTTTGAGATTATTTTTGTAGGTCATGCTATTTTTTTATTTGCCGGTCAGATTTTTTGCTTCAGTTTTGTTCACTTGTAATGAAGTGGTGCTGATGGATTAGGTTTTTTCCACACAGGTTTCTGCTGTGACAGATCATGTTGGTGTGCAGGAGACTGGGACAACTGCTGCCGATTTTGATGATGAAGATGGTGGTGGATTGGTGCGCTAAAGTTTCCTTTTTTTGCTGACTTTCTAAACCACACATTCTTGAGGCTGTTTTACTAATGATTATTGGAAAAAGAGTAACACATTGAAAGATTCTTTTGAAATTTTTTACAGAATAAAATACATATAAGTTTGTACCTTAGCTGGCTAGCACCTCATAGGATTCATCAGCCAAATTCCTAATTAAGCTTGCTCAGACCTAGATTTGCTGATGTCAATAGACCTTTCCTTTGTCGGTCGTCTGTGCCTGGCTGCCGGATGGTTCTTATGGGTGGTTGCTCAAGCATATAAAATAATTTGCTGCACTAATGTGTTCATCATTTCGGGTTCATCTAGTTTAGTCTGCTACCTTGGTTTAAGGCTGGTGTGACTTTCGATGATAAAATAAATTAGCAACAATTCTGCTGCATACTTTTTCTTCAGTTGTTTATATTTCTTTAGATAGCTGAGGGCATTTGCTCTGAGGACGATTTATTTTCAAGTTGACATTTTCATTATATAAATAGTTTTTATTATCTCATATATTTTTGCTTTTATGCATGCAGTCCCTAAATGCTCGCTCTAGGGCTATCCTCATGCAGAAATTGGATCGTACTGGAACTGCTTCTAGGTTAGTACTTGGGTGACTAGAACTTATGTATATGCAAATCTGTACATTCTTGTTCTCTGAACTGTACATTCTTTTGCAGTATTGCTGGGTCACTTGGTGTTCCTATTCTTAATGGGTCAGTTCCTCCCACCCAACAAGCTCTCAGCATACCTGTTAATGGGCAATCAATGAGTCCAGCAATAGTCTCTGTGCTTCCGACTCCATCTATGGTGGAGCCCACTGAATGCTTATTGCTAACGAATATGTTTGATCCTAGCACTGAGGTCTGGATACTGCACGGGTTACGCGTACTACTTTTTTTTTATGTTGCCTAACTTTCAATTTTTTGCTACAGACGGAGCCTGATTTTGATTTGGATATCAAAGAAGACGTCCAAGAAGAATGCTCGAAGCATGGCATTGTCAAGCACATCTCTGTGGACAAGTGAGTATTCTTCTAGAATAGCCAAATCCAGATTATTGCTATTGTAATATAGAACATGCCTGAGACAATTTGGAAATTCATTATTGCCAGACTCTAGGTGTGTAGGGAACTGTAGTATGCTGACCTATATTGCATCACGGAAGGTTTCAAGTTTTATCCATCTAAAATTATTCACTTCTGTTTGTATATCTTCATGTTGAACGTGCTCAGATAGCTAGAATGAGGACATACCGTATGCGTGTTCAGATAAAGTAAATGCACGTATGATAGTGATGAGGTTACAGATAAAAATATTTGAATTGGTGCCTAGGTTTGGGATTATGGACATCAAATTTTCCTTGTTCTGGTTTTAAGGAAGTTGAGGAAATCCTTGACGTTGTTATTTTTGCTTGTGCATAATTATCATAATCACACGATAAACTGATGTTCCACAGGAATAGCACTGGTTTGGTATATCTACGTTTTGAAACTGTGGCAGCGGCTGTAAGTTGTCAGCGCTCAATGCAAGGTAGATGGTTTGCAGGAAGGGCGGTCTCTGCCACCTTTATGGTATGCTTCTAACTGTCAGTAGAAGTTTGTGCCTTGTGAATTTTCTGGCCTGCTGCCTGAAATTAATTATTATATATATTATGAGCTCATTTATTGGTTGTTTTCTCTTTCAGCGGCGGCAAGATTATGATGCTAAATTTGGACCCGGTGTGTGAGTTCCATTTCAAACGTGATGCACAATCTTGTTTCATCTCTTGATCTACTAGTCATAAATATACTTGGGTGGTTAGGGAAAAAAATCTCTCGGAAGATATATATGTCTAGTGTCAGTTTTATTGATCACGTGTATCGATGATGATAATTGACTAATGCTAAACTTCTGGAGAAATGTATCTTGATGGCGTGTTATACTTTTGATTCTAGTAGTGTTATAAAATATTTTAATCAACAAACTTGTCCTGAGCAGCGTAAGATGTCTAAAAAAAATAGTTTGTCAATTTGTATTACCATCAATGAGAGAAATTTAAATACTTAGAGGACTTTCATTTATATCTCACTTTTATTTAGTCTCCTAAAAAAATGAGTGTTATATTTTCTTAATTTTCTAATAATACACTATTGTTATTATTTTAAAAATAAAATCAGTTAATTTAATTATGTGCATGTATATTAAAAAAATCTCGACCGTCAACTCAACGATTACGTAAAGATATCGCCTGTTTTTTTCCTCCATTTTTTTAAAAGAAAGGGAAAAAATATATTATTTTCAAAAAAAATTATACACGTCGTCCGTTTACGAATCTGCTCGTTAGATTTGTCGACGTAGATAGACCGATAGATTTTGTGAGAATATAATAAGATCTTTGTGATAGAATATATTATGAGAATATAACTGATGAATTAAGGAATACTTGTTAACTTCCCACCGCCTTTCTTCTTTTCAATTAAGACGGTCGGTAAGTTCAAGCAATCCCGAGAAGAAGGTGAGCGCTGATGCCTGACGCCGACATCGCTTGGCTTTCTTTGGAGTCGCCGCCGCCGCTGATGGCTCGGCCAGAAGCGGTGAGGAAGAAGGTGTTCAGGCACATGGAGAAGGTCGACGGCCATTGGGTCAACGTCCTGGAGGGGCTCGAGCTCCACGCCGGAGTCTTCGGCGCCGCCGAGCAGAAGCAGATCGTGGAGTGCGTTCGTCAGTTTCAGGAGAAAGGGAGGAAAGGGATGCTCCGAGGTATGAAATTGATACAATTCGTTGCCGCTGGTTAACCCTAATTTTTCCCCTGTTTTTTTTTTCAGTTTGTATGCGTGAGAAAAGAGCGTAACCCTAGATTTATTACTCAGTTGATTTTATATTGTGCAGTATGCATCAAAGTTTTGACTTGATGTTATGCTACAAAGGATGATGCAATAATGCATGAAAAGATCTATCAATTTTTGATTCTGTATTGTTTAGAAAGTATCAAAATAGACAACTGAGCATGGTCTAGAACAATGTCTCACATTGCTTCTTTTCTTCAGCTTGATCTTTCTCTCCCTCTTTCTAATAAACTAACTTTTAGCTTCAGTCAGCTATAACTCAAGTTGAGCTAGAATCACATTCCAACCAAATATTGCCCCATATAACATCTGCCTTCAAAGTTAAAATGCCGTTGGTGTGCTTATATTGCTGCAAATGATTCTGTGCAGATCGGACCTACTCAGAGCCAAGGAAATGGATGCGTGGGAAGGGCCGTGTGACGATCCAATTCGGCTGTTGTTATAACTATGCTGTGGTAAACGCATGCCCCTTGTCATGATCTTTACTTGTTTCTGCTTCTTCTTGTTTCATTGTGGTAACCATCTTATGTGATTTCTTTAGGACAAGCAAGGGAACCCACCTGGTATCCTACGCGATGAGGAGGTCGATCCGCTCCCCTCGGTTCTTAAGAAGATGATCGAGAGAATGGTGGAATGGTGCATCCTTCCACCTACATGCATACCTAACAGCTGCATCGTGAATATTTATGACAAGGACGACTGCATCCCCCCTCACATCGATCATCACCATTTTCTTCGACCATTTTGCACGGTTTCTTTCCTGTCGGAGTGCAGAATTCTGTTTGGGACGGAGCTGAGGGTGCTTGGCCCGGGAGAATTCAAGGGTTCTGCTGCGATATCCCTACCGATCGGGTAAGTACGTCACTACTGGGTGATGCTTCATGGTTATATCATGGATACGTTTTTTGGATATGCAAAAACTCTTGTCAGAACCAATGTTTTCCTTAAACTGAGCAGCATCGTGGAATATTTAGGATGCAAATCTGCAACAGACCTCGCATCTAATCCCTTTTTTGCCATCATCTGACTGTTTAACATTCAACCAAATGCATAACGCTTCGCTCCCTGTTATTAGGATTTAATATTGATCAATCCCCTCCACATTCTGGCAGATGAACATTAGAATCTTCCGCAGTCATATCATCTTCCTCCTTGTTACAACATACGACCGACTAACTATCTGGTAGATCAACAGCCGCATACTGATTGATAGCAGCCGACCATATTGATAGCAGAAACTTCCTTTACAGACTCCTTCCTACAATTTCCCTCATTCTGAAGAAGCTTTACCTGATAGTTAACACTTTCCTCATCAGTTAATGAGATAGAACTAAAAGAACTTTAGAAGATGGTGTTTGCTTACCTCTTCTTCCAAGGACCAGAAATATGCCCCTCGAACAAGCTCAATATCACATTCACTGATTCGTTATCAACCTGTGTAAATTCTAATTAGGTAGTTGTATGGGGGGGTGTTTCTTTATCAACTTCATTTTTGTGATTCTGTCGTTCAACCTAAGGATTAATGTTCCTGTTTGTTATCTTTACAGGTCCGTGCTTATTTTGAATGGAAATGGTGCCGATGTTGCGAAGCACTGCGTGCCGGCGGTTCCCGCTAAGAGGTAAAGGTGTGTACTCAATAAGCCCCACTTCCATTTTAAATGCGAGTTTTGGAATATGCTCACGTCCACATGATCGTTCATCATCAGGATATCGATTACGTTTAGGAAGATGGATGACAGAAAGCTGCCCTTCAAGATCACTCCGGATCCAGATTTGTTGAATCTCCGCCCTCTTCCTCATCCACCTGAAGCAGCCACCAGTGTGCAGAAATATGAAAATGGAGATCCGCCTGAAGTAGCCTCGGTGGAGAAACATCAAAACGCAGGTCCGCCTGAAGGAGTTGCGAAGCAGCAAAATGAAAATGGAGGTCCAAATAAAGTGGTCTCAGCGCAGCAACGCCAAGATGGAGGTAGACCTGAAGGAGTGGCGAAGCAGCAAAATACAAAGCAGGGTTCGTCTGGTCCCTTCCGGTGGTCTGATGATGAGTTCCCTCCGCTTGCTTCCTCTGCAGCTCGCCGTCGGAACTGTTAATTGAGACTTATATCATTATCATTGATTTGTTCCTCGCCCAATCTCCAACGCAAATTATTTAACCGTTGTTAGAGTTTGTTTTTGCCCAATTTTTTTATTGGTAACTGAGATGACTTAGGTCATCCCTTTCTAATCCATTCGTAGAAAAAAATAGTATTTATCTTTCTGAGTAGGCCTTGCTCGCTCATATGACATTGACAACAGATTAACACTTTAAATAAATATATCCAACATGATAGTTCTAAAAAACATTCCTCTAGTGGTTCAAGGAAAACTGCAAGGAGAGTCTTGTATTATAAAGTAATACCAACGATTTAAGCAAAACCAATGTTTAAGAATGCAAAACTGCAGGGGAAACGAGTTCAGCACCAACAACTGCAAGGAAAGTCTTGTATTATGAAGTAATACCAACGATTTAAGCAAAACCAATGTTTAAGAATGCAAAACTGCAGGGGAAACGAGTTCAACACCAATACAAACTACAGCTTCGAAACAAGTTGCACTAGTCTCTTCTGCTATCTGCAAATGATGCAGTAAGGCAAATTGCTTAAAGCAAGGTAGTAGTACTACAATCTATCTTAAATCTGGAAAAATAAAGTCATGGAACTCTCTCTACTGCACCACCACGATGGATAAGTAAAATATTATTAAGCCTTCAGCCGACCGTAGAACTTCTGCTTCTCCTGCGTGGTCTGGAAGCGTCCGTGGCCGAACTTGGAAGAAGTATCGATAAACTTGAGCTTGATCTCCTCAAGGGCCAACCGAGAAGTCTGCTTCAGTAGGGATTGGCGAAGTGTGAGCACCCTCTTCTTTGGCCCAACGCAGCAACCCTTGATCAGAAGGTAGTCATCTTTCACGATACCATAGTGCGGGAAACCACCCATCGGCGTAATATCCTTCTCAGTTCTGTAGAACACAGAGGAAAAAATGCATTGTTAATTTAGAATACGAAAAGAAAGAAGGAATGATACACGGAATAGAGAACTGACCTATCGAACTCTGTGATGCCAGTATGCGACTCATCTCCAGCTTTACCAATTTTGTATACCTTTTTGTTCATTTCAGTACGGTGGTGGTAGCCGTTCTGTCCGGCACGAGCAACAGTGTAGGATACCCGAGCAGGATGCCATGCACCAATACAGGCAACCTTCCGAAGTCCCCTGTGTGTCTTGCGCGGAAGGCGGGTGACACCCCAACGTGTCACGACACCTTCGTAGCCTTTACCTTTGGTCACACCGATAATATCAATCATCTCATCCTTCTGGAAGACGGCATCGATCGGAATTGTCTTCTCGAAGAATTTGACAGCAAAGTCCACCTTGTCTGCCACAGTCCCTCCATTAATCTGGATCTCCATCAGATGAGCCTTCTTCTGTTTCAGACCCTTCATCTTCCTTATCTGATGCATACAAGTAGAAAACATCAAAAAATCAGCAGTTCATTCAGAAGAATCACCATCTAAAGACAACCACAAACATAATACAAGATGTCTTAAAAACCTTTTAGAAAAAAAAAATAACAGCTCAAGAGCTGGATGAATATGATATGATCAGTTTTGAGTCTGTTGCAGCTTTACTTATTAATGTAATGATTCAGATTAGGGATTAGGACGAAACTTTCTATACGATGCAAGTAAAAGTCAAAAAAAACTCCTCCGAAAGTTTGTACACAGTAAGATGAATATATAAAGAATGTATATCATGAAGTTTGCTTTTAGAAAGTAACTGTCAACCTAGAATCACTTCACAAAGGTCATTTTTTGGAAAGAGATAGTTATTACTAAGCAAGCAATCATGAAATTAGTCAATATTATCATAACCTTCAAAAAATCATGCAACAATTGAAGACTACAAAGAAGTCTAAGCAGGATACTAGCATATCTTGACAAAAGTAATCATCGTAGACTATTTATACTGTTTTCTGGAAGAAGAATTATAACAATTACTAAATGGAAAGACTTTCCAACCATGTTAATAATAACAAAGCTGGCCAAGTGACTGGAAGTCATTAACAAGCACCTGAGTGTGAGCAAGGACACGGATGACAGATGCATATTTCTTCATCTTATCCAACTGTGCTGTAATCTCTTTTTTCCCCTCCTCACTTTCATATTTTTTAGAGTACCTTGTGAAAGCCTTCTTCTTGCTTTTGCACCAGTGCTTGTAGAATCGCCTTCTCACTTCCTCGCTTAAATGCTGAGCCCATACACTATTAAGAGACCGAAGACCACGAGGTGTCTTCACATAACCAACAACACCAACAACAACCATTGGGGGAGTTTCTATGATCGTCACTGCTTCACATGTCTCCTTCTTGTGAAGTTCTGCAAACAACATAAAGATATAACTATGGTAAACAATGGACCAGCCAAAGCAAGATGATACAAGATCAACCGTGTAATGAAAAAAGAAGTTGAAAACAAACTGAAAAATGTAGTAAATATACAAAATCCATAAAAGAAAACGAAAAAAAATTTATTTGGGGTTTGCTTATGTTACCTCACTTGAGATTTACTTATCTCCCTACCTATATTCAGATCAGATGTAGAACTGTTGCAATTACAAAACAAATCTTTCTAGAAAGGATAGCAATCACAGCAATGCGACATCCAGAAATAGTAAAGGGAAAATGCAATTTGATGGTCCTAAAACAATAGTGGAAAGAAAGAATAATCGAACAAAGAGAAACTTTCTCAGGTGGGCATGCATAAACAAATTCCGCAAGCATAGGTGCAAAGAGAAGTACACAAGACAATATAAAAAAACAGACCCCAAGAATTCTGGCAGGCAAAATCAATCCTAAAAAAGAAAATGGAATCTAATTCAAAAACCAAAATCAGCCACCGATTTCAATGTGGCAAAGAGAGATAAATACGATTTATTAAAGTGAATAAACAAACACTTACTTGATCCTGGCTTCTCAACCTCACGTACAATGTGAGTCATACCAGCCTTGTATCCAAGAAATGAAGTAAACTTGCAAGGCTTTGATGGGTCGTCCCTAGGGAAGGACTTCACTGTGAATAAGAAAAAAGGACAACAATCAATTTGTTAAGGGTATAAGCATAATTCTATTGGCAATTCTGATGATAATCTACAAATGGATGCCTAAAAAACTTATCTGGTACAATCATTTTGCATGATAAAGTCATTAGTACTGGAATTTGTCTAAAGACAATAGAATAAATTAAGTAGTACAATTTTTTCTCAGAAAATGACTTCTGATCTAGTACTATTTGGTTTTTATAATTTTTCATGCTGAAAACTTGATTTTTTACAAAGTTGCAAAAGAATCAAATGTTTCATCGAGCATAAAACATCCGTTACAAAGCTGCAAAAATTCCAATTTAATGTATAAAAGTACCCACATTGACCAAGAACAAAAGGTGTTATATCACTTTATAAATAGTGTATATAAAATATACAATTCAATTGAATTTTACTGTCAAATTTTCAATTGACAGGTATACATATGTCACAAGCATTTTAGATATGCAAGCAAATAACTTATTTAAACTCCACCGTATAATATGCAACTCAACAACTTAAGTAGTATATGCAAGTTAGTAGATCCTAAATGCATTAAACCTTAGTTTGTAAATACTTTTTAATGACTATTCGCACTTCAGCAATTGCAAATAAAAGAAACTAAGAAACCATAATGAGCACTCAAAGTAACGTTCAAAAGGTTTATCCTTTAAGTACAGTGGAACAAAACAGCAGAACTACTAAAAACCTTCCCCGATAGAATGAGAGAGACAACGTAATGCGAAATGTGAAGTGATCAGAGTTACCCTTTCCGCGGTGACGAGAAGCTCTCTTCCTGGGGAGAAACCCAAGCGATCCATGCCTTGGGTGCTCAAACTTCCGGTGCGACATCTTGCCGACTTACCCTGGCCTAAGAGAGAATGAAAGAGCGTATTCATTAGCGTACAGGGGTAAAAACAACATAAAAAATCAAATCTTTCATTAGATATGCATTCCAAACAAGTCGATGATTAACATATACAGGAAGCAAATCCGCAACAATCTACGCCCTTTTAATCTTAACAAACAACTTTATGTCTACTGCCCATGGATTGAGAAATATATCAAGCAAGATGGGGTAGATCACCTCCGTGCGGCTGCTGCGCTTGAGCTCCGAGGTCTCGACTCGAGAACCCTAGCGATCGCTTATATATCAGTCGCTAGGGATATCATAATGACGGAAATACCCCTCATGGGCGTATCTTGGGATACACCTTCGCGAACGCCTTAAAATTTAGCCTCCGCTTTAGTGAGGCCCACAGATGAGCTCGCACCATCCAATGAGGACGTGGTATAGTCTTGGGCATGGGAATGACTCGTCGTCGAAATCTCCTTCGTTCCTCTCGGCCGCCGATCAATCGAATTCGTATATCAGCGTCGATAACGACCACCGTTGATTTGGCATCGGACGGATGAGAAGGCGAATCTTTCTTTGGGATTATTTTTCCCGACGCTTTCCGGCGATAGACAGCACAAAGCACATTTTGAAGCCACACCATCGGCCGGCGGAGCAACTCGGAATCGGAGTTGCTCGAGGCGGAGGATCCCCGTGTTGGACTTTCTCCTCCGCCCTCATCATCTGCGACGTTTGTTCCATTTCGTCAAAAACTAATTCATTATCATTTTATACAGATTAATCTTCGATTTCCAAAACTCTTATGGGAACTTCTTTCTATCAACTGACTCTTCTTCCACACCTCACTTCCTAACAGATGATAAGAGAGAGATGAGATTTATCCCTGGGCAAAATCGGAAACAACGATAGAGGGAGATCGATATCGCATGATTTTGTATTCCATTTCATTCAAAAGGATTAAGTGGAAAAAATAGCACAAGTAATTAGCTTACTTCTCATTTTACTAATTCACACGGATATATATATATATGTGTGTGTGAAGAGAGAGGGAGAGAGAGAGAGAGAGGAAAGGATGGATATGCAATTAATTCTTACAGTTGGAACTGCTTATTCTCAAACCCATGTATTCTTAGATCAGTCCTCGGTCTTTTGCAGGTCTTCTCGCGAACGATCGCCATGGTCGGAAGGTTTGGTCACCTTATAAATCTCCGTCAGCGACCGGAACCGCTTCGTTTTTCTGATCCTCTTCTCTTCTTCGTCCTCCTCTTCCTCTTCTCCTTGATCTTCTTCTTTTCTTCCTGGGGTCGTAGTCGATATCCCTTCCTTCTCTAATCTCTTCTTGTTCTTCAGCTCATCATCAACTGACTCCGACCTTTCTGGGTCTTCTTCTTTCTCGCCACGGCTGAGCTTGAGCAACTGCTGAGCCGCCTCCACAGCCAGTTTCTCCTCGTCCTCCATCAAAAACTAGTCCTATATATATATATACGTATGGAGGCTACAGGCGCCGACGACCTTTTATTAACTGATAACAAAAGAGGAGGATCGATAGATCGGTGGCTGGGGAGAGTGAGATGGCTAGCTTTAGGGAGGAGGAGACCAGTGGATAGCTAGGGTTTACAGGATCGAGAAGAAAGAGAGCGAGCTGCTGCAACTCATGGTGGCGGTTTGATTCTCCGCAGGCGGAGTTAATTCAGTTCGGGGGGGGAGGAGGAGGCCGGAGGGGAGTGTGGAACTGTGATGGTTTGGATGTATAAATAAATATAGGGAGAAGTCGCTTGGAAGAGTGCGTTGCATGGAGAGATGACTCGTCTTTGACTTTTAATTCTTCGGTCCACGTAAGCCCACCTTGCCAGATAAGCCCACCTTGCCAGATATACAAATATAACAGTAAATTGTTATACTGCATAAGTTCAGTTGATTTATATTTAATATGGTACGCATAAGAGTGAATATTCATGTTTTGTGTACTGAACAGTGTACTCTTTATGTTTGTTCTAATAAATCTTGAATTCAACACTTAATGATTTTTTCACGTAGAACTCAATTACTCTAAAAGGATATGCACATTGTGTACAGTGTACTAATTATGTTGATTGACTCAATAAAAAATAAATATATAGGGAGCACATGTGAGCTTCTATCTTAGGAAAGAGATTCTAACTATAGTATTTTATTTTTAGAATAAATATATGATATAAACAATTTTATATCTCATATATGATATATAATAGACATGCTTTTTTTTAAATAAAAACGTAATTTTTATCATATTCACTCCACAACTCAACCATGCCTAATTGTGTGCTTTTGAAATTTTGTGTCAAAGCGAACAGTAGCAAGCACTTAATAGTTCAAGTCACACTGAGGTTAGGCTTCGGTGTGCGATTGGAAGGTTAAAGTAATGCTAAATCTACAACTCCCCTATTTAATTACCGCAGACGTTTCCAGTAATTATGTTTGGGTGTGGGGGTTCATGCCCGCAAAAGGATCATTACATGACGATGGATGAGTGGGAGATGAGGTCGAGTTGAGCCTCCTCCTTCCTTTCCTTAATGACCGACTGACCAATGGTCAATCAAGATAAGAAGAATGCTAGAATAAAATTCAAAATCAGTTCTTTACATCAAGTATATTTATTGGACATTCCCAATCAACCAGGTAGATCAGCAAATCGATGATGCCAATGGCCAACCCATCTGTAAACCACCCAACAAAATTTTCCAGCTTCCCAGCAGGCCACTCAAACCCTCATCCGATTCCGTCCGTCAATCTATTGCGATGATGAAAAAGCCAACCGACACATACATGAGGAGAACAGGATAGAGAGCCAATGCTTTTCTTCTTGGGTTAACAGCCGCGCTCATGAAGGGGTACGCTGCCCATGAGCTCCATGCCAATGTTACCGAGACAACGATCGTCTTGATGATAACGTTATTTTTCAGCATGCAGATTAGAGCTCCGATGTCTAAAGGGAAGAGGCAGTAGCCGAGAAGACTCAGACTTTGAAAGAAGATGATGTGCCCACCCTGTTACAATCAAAGTGGAGAGTAATGACAAGAAAGTTTCTCGATACTTGCAATGCAAATGGTGCAAACAGATTACAGATGCGAGTTTCTACCAGAAGCAAAACATTCAACGTCAGGATTATAGCACCGGCCGCAAGGACTGCAAAGGCGACAGCAAATACTTCAGACTGTCACAAGAGAAGAGACCGTGCATCAGTTCTGAGTCATTGTTATCATGAAATATTTATAGTACCTGATTTAATACATCACAGGGCTTTGCATGAAAGCAGTAATATCTGAAATCCAGAATTCATATTTTGTGAACAATGAGCAAGCAGCCCAGTGAAACCGAATGAGCATGCATTTTGTGCCGAATTATACGCAAATCTACTGATTGGATCATTTGAGTCTTTGGCATTCAATTTACAGTAATCGATTTCCAAAATGATAGAATACCAAGATTATCGTGATCCATCCACAGTATAGTCAACGTCACCAAACAACTTGATAAACATAAGTTTCTACATTAGCGATAGCACTTTATCCATTCACGGCAACCGTGTTAACGATTTTGCTAATATTCATCTTTCATTAGGCATCTGGTGATCGGTGATGAAGAGACTAAAAAAATTCTGCAAGCCAAATCTTACTGCCAATTGCTTGATTTTTTTTTTCAAGATACTGAATATCTTAATCATCTTTCGAATTAACCGAATATGCAGTTCGCTGGATTTGGTTTAGGAAAATTTACCTGCTGATTTGGTTTAACAAAAGCAAAAGGGTTAACTTTGCAACAATCCTAGTGCATGAAATCTCCAAAACCAACCAATGTATTAGCTCTGTTTTTCAATAAACAACCAATGTATAGCTAAAGAACTATTGTTTCAAACAATCCAACTAACCAGTGAAGATCCATCGAACAAAGTATCTTAATTAACATCAATAAACTTTTATCTCTGTGGAAAAAAGAGATTGAATTCTCAACTTAAGCCAGAAAATGCCACATTGTATTAAGTTTCTTATGCTACTAAAACAAGCACATAAGCTATTGTCCAGACCAGTGTCGTCTAAATTATTATGTATCAATTGGTTCCAGAATAGAAATCAGATGCATAATTATCAGTTTTGCGCAAAATCTAAGCAGATCTGTGAAACAAATCGTAGAGATAATTGAGCAAGATCTGGCATTGAAATACCTTCTTCACGGAAGCCGACCAAGAGAGCGTGAGCCCGAGGAAAATGATGAAGAAGAACGGTCCCCAGAGATCCCAATCCCTCAGCGCCTTCCCCGGATCATCTCTGTGCGGGTTGGGGAACACCACCAGCTTCAGATTGCTCACGATCCGCGACAGATCCCGCTTCACAGTTCTCCGTCAGCGTGTCGGGAGGCGATCCGAAGCTATCGGCAGCGATGCCGCCTGGGCGCGGGCCACCCACGGCGGCGACGGGAGGCGGGGGCAAGGGCGGGGCGACGGCGGAGGGTGGGACTTTTTGGTAGGAGGGGAGGGGGGCGGCGGATGGGACGAAGGAGTTAGAGACTGGAATGGAAGGGCGGGGAGGGTTGGGAGGCCGGGCAGGGAGGACGTTGGCGGAGTGGGCGGCGTCGGAGTTGATGAGGTTCTCGATCTCGTCGATGTCGGACTGGGCGGAGGAGTGGAAGGGAATGGTGTCGCCGTGCGACATATCCGCAGGGCTCCGCGGCGGTTATGGGCGGCTGGATCGCCGGAGGAAGAAAGCACGGGAAGTGCGGAGGAGGACATCGAAGGAAGCGGGGGTTTTAATTTTACACTGCTGACTCTTACCGGGTTCGACTCTTCTTTCTTCTTACTTCGCATTTGGTGAATTGGGTTAATTACGCATCAAGTAAACATAGTTAAGCAGAAAGCTGGTTGAGGCAGGCAGGGAGATGCCATAAGATGATAAATGGAATAAAAATAAAGAAGAAAATTAAGATGAGTAGAAGTATACAACAAGAAGTAGGAGGAAGAAGATTAAACACGACAATAACTCAAAACAGTGAGAAAACTAAATACAAGACCACTATGTGCTTCATCTTGCTAATCCAAAAGAAGACACTTGGTTCATCAATATCACTCTGGATTATGGGACTTATTCAGGTAGAGAAGAACCTGGGAGCGGCTCCTCATTAACCTTAGGAAGACCGCCTTCAGCTGCCGCTCCAGTGACTCAATGCAGCCCTCCTTCAAGGCATTGTGGACCTCCTTCAGCTCTTCGATTCCCTGCTTCAGCTCCATCTCCTTCTCTTCCGTCAAGGGGAGCTCGCTCGGATCCAACAACTCGGCCAATTGGCCGCTAAGTTTCTCGATTTGGTTAATCTCCTTCAATAACCCTACCGTGTTCTTCCTGTCCTTCCTCTTTGACTCCTCCAAGATCCTCTTCTGGATCGACGTCATCGACGCCGCCCAGACGAAGCTGCGACCGGCGGAGAAATGGGCCTGGAGGCCGCGGTCCTGGCACGGGATGGCCGCCACGAGAGCCCACATCACGAAGTGGAGCACCGAGCTCATCGTGTACACGGCGTCGGCGAGGCCGCAGGTCGCAGCGGCCTCGTTGGCGCGGGGCGGGGCGAGGTTCGTCCCCATCGCCTGGAGCTGCCGCGCCGCAGACCACGACCGGGAGACGCTGCACGAGAGGGAGCGGAGGTGCCCCGCCGAGGCCACGGGAGAGGTCGCGGACCCCCCGCCGCCGATGCGCAGGGAGGCGTCCTTGCTAGAGCGGCCGAAGGAGAGGCTGCGGTGGTTGAGCCACCTGCCGGTCTCCTTCTCGTTGAGCATGAGAACGGTGAGGGTGGCGAGCGCCTTCCTGGCGCGGCGGAGCTGGCCCTCGCCGAGGGCCCGGGCGCCGCCTTCGAGCACCGCGAGCGCGATCTCGAGGTGCCGACGCCACAGGCGAAGCTGATCGACGCCGTCCCGGACGGCGTTGCAGACGTCGAGCGCCTTGACGACGCGGTTTAGGAAGTCGCAGAGGAGGCGATCGAGGGGGGCTCCTTCCAGGGCCTTGCTGCAGGTGTAGAGGATCACGCGGAACTCCGCCTGGCAGATGAGGAAGCTATCGAGCAACCTGCGGATCCAGGAGACGGAGAGCAGCTCGTCGCCACCGTCGCCAGCTCCGCAGGTGGACGGTGGGGAATAAAGGTCATGCAGGAGATCGGAGACGTGCTCCTGGAAGACCTCGAGCTCGAGATCGTGGGATGAGGAGCCCCTGGGGGACTCGTGGTGGGCGTCGATGCTGTGGACATGGTCACGGCGGAGGCTCAAGAAGGAGCGCCCGATGGAGGCGAAGAGGACGGAGGACCCCTGGCACTCCGTGGCCGGCATGATCGCATCACCCTCGACGCCGGCGATTGCAGCGACGACGACAACGGCAATCGGAGAAGGAATTAATCGAGAGGAATTCTTTTTTTTTTTCTGGTGCGTGGGAAACGGTGGGATGCGACTACGACGACAGCTGGAGGGGGAGGGAGGTAATAATAATAATAATAAAGGAGAGGGGAGGAGGTGCCACGTGGGCGGAAGGCGACAGGGTCCATGCCGAACTGACACGCGGTAGAAGGCGAGTGGTTGGCTGTTCGTAGGCCAGTCATGATGGTGGGCCCTGTCTGATCTAATTTGGGCAGATCACGAGTCGCTTTGTTTTACTTACGTTGACTTGGTCCAAAGTCGTCGGAATTGGGAGGTCAAATAAATTTTTAGGCATCAAAATTAAAATGAAGGTGTTACATAATTTATATACATGCAATGATATTTTTATAATTTTTAGTGTATTTACTCATCTTATAATAGTATAATCGTCAAAAACGATTTTTTTAAAAAAAGCAGCGTCGCCTTTATATAATTTTTTTCATTCTCTTCCCGAAACCTAAAGCAGTTTTCCGGCTCGATTTCTTTCCTCATCTTCTCCGCTCCGCCCTCCCTTCGTGAAAGTTACGGTGACTTGATCAGGGATATCCTCCCTGCACCGTCGGAGGTTGCCGTCGAAAGCCAGGCCTTTTTCTTCCTGTCGGACCAGCACAGTACTTGTAGAGCCACCAGGGGCTGAAGAGGTTTTTTATATGACATGCACGTTGTCCAGAAAGGGCTTCATACGGTGAGCATCTCGTTCAGAAACTAGACTGCACTTTTAAAATCCTCTCACTCGCAGTCACTGACGAAGAATGGGAGGATCAGATCGAGTGCCCAGTTGAAGAATGCTAACCCTGAAGAGAAACGACGGTGCCGAGTTGCCGACGCACTCCTGCTTCGTAGCATTCGATTGAAGCTTGGGCGTCACGACGGCAACATATAGCCTTTTTTTTCTATGATTTACATCAGGCGTTTAATCGTGTAAAGTAATTCTAATAGGTTTAAGGCCGTTTGTCATACTGGAGCTAGTTAGGTCTTTTTCTTATTATTAAAGCGCTTCGGATAAAAAAGCTCTAAATGGGAAAATTCCTATGAAATTATAATAATATAATACTATTGAATATAATTTTTGTATAAAAAATGGCACGTCTATTATATATTATATATGAGATTGTTTATATCATATTTTCTTTAAAAAAATACCCTACGATAGTTAGAATCTCTTTCTTAAGACAGAAGCTCGTATGTGCTCCCTATATATTTATCGTCCAACCTATCAGCATATCGAGTACATCGTTCGATGCACGGCACCATGAATACTCACTTTTATGAATACCATATGAAATATAAATCAACTAAACTTATACAATATAACGATTTACTGTTATATCTGTATGTATGGCAAGTAGGCTCCTGTGGACGGAAGAATTAAAAGTCAGAAACGAGTCGTCCCTGCAGCGAGCTCTTCCAAGCGACTTCTCCCTATATTTATCTATACACTGAAACCATCACGGTTCCACACACCCTCCGGCCTCCTCCTCCCCCGAACTGAATTAACTCCCCCTGTGGAGAAGAAAACCGCCACCATGAGCTGCAGCAGTTCGCTCTCTTTCCTCCTCGATCCTATAAACTCTAGCTATTCATTGATCTCCTCCTCCCTAAAACTAGGCAGCCCACTCTCCCCAGCCACCGATCTATCGATCTCGCTCTTTTGTTATCAGCTAATAAAAGGTCGTCGGCGTCTGTAGCCTGCACATATATATATATATAGGATTAGTTTTTGATGGCGGACGAGGAGAAACAGGCTGTGGAGGCGGCTAAGCTGCTGGTCAAGCTCAGCCGTGCCGAGAGAGAAGAAGAGCCCGAAAGGTCGGAGTCAGTTGATGACGAGTTGAAGAACAAGGAGAGGTTGGAGGAGCAAGGGACGTCGACTACGACCCCAGGAAGAAAAGAAGAAGATCGAGGAGAAGAGGAAGAGGAGGTCGAAGAAGAGAAGAGGCTCAGAAAAAAGAAGCGGTTCCGGTCGCTGACGGAGATTTATAAGGTGACCAAACCTTTCGACCGTGGCGATCGCTCGCGAGAAGACCTGCAAAAGGCCGAGGACTGATCTAAGAATACAGGGTTTACAGAATAAGCAGTTCCAACTGTAAGAATTAATTGCATCTCCTTCTTTTCCTCTCTCTCTCTCTCTCTCTCCCTCTCACAAAATATCTCTCTCTCTATATATATATCATATATATATCAAAATGAGAAGTGTTGGGGGTAGCTAATTACTTGTTTTTTCTTTTCACTTATTTCTTTTGAATGAAATGGAATACAAAATCAATGAGCAGTGAAAGAACATGCGATATCGATCTCCCTCTACCATTGTCTCGTTTTTTGCCCAGGGAGAAATCTCATCATCCTCTCTTATTATTCGTTAGGATGTGAGGTGTGGAAGGAGAGCTAGTTGATAGAAAGAAGTTTCCCGGAAGAGGTTTGGAAATTAAAGATTAATCTATAGAAAAATGACTGATAATGGATTAGTTTTTTGTTCTTCAAATGATCTTTAACTCAACAGTGCTTCGGTCTATGAGTTATGGTCATGCATAATTAAAGGAGGACATATTGAAAACAGTAGCTAATTAATTAGTGATGGATTAAAATGGATTCAAAGGTCGTATATATATCGAACTTTAAGGATACAGCGCATGCAGTTCAAGTGATCACAGTTATTCTTTATAAATATATATATATAGAGAGAGAGAGAGCACTTTGGAGCCCCAATTAAACTGTTCGCCATTGTCCAATAAGTTTATATATCAGATTTGTGGAGAAACAAATTAAAAAATTGAATTAATTACTTTTCTACAAGGAGAATGAACTAATTATGTGGGATGACTTCTCTTTAGTTATCAGAAGCATAATACCTAAGAAATGATTATGTGGGATGACTTCTCTAAAGGCAGACTGGTATAATCAGTTTCCATTAATGTATTGAGACCATTGTTTCAATCTACTAAAATGATCGAATGCACTTTACAATTTCATGCACCTATATATTTCTAGTTTTCACCATGACCCGGAGATTTTTTTTTGTGCACATGAGTATAGTATAAAATGGAAAACTAAAATTAATCTCAAGGAATTCAATAACTGTTGTGAAATGAATGAATTTAGGGCGGAGAAGTTTTCAGAAATCAGTCATGTTGTAACTTACAAGGCCCGAGAATGAACAGCATTTCCATCCAAATTGTAAGGATTGCAAAATCCTCCCTAGTTGCAAAACATAGTTGACCCTTTTACTTTTGTTAAACCAATTCAGCAGGTAAATTTTCCTAAACCAAATCCAGCGAACTGCATTTACTGTTAATTCGAAAGATGATTAAGATATTCAGTATCTTGAAAAATAAATCAAGCAATTGGCAGCAGGATTTGGCTTGCAGAAATTTTTTAGTGCCTTCATCGCCGATGACGAGATGCCCAATGAAAGATGAACATTAGCAAAATCGTTAACATGGTTGCCGTGAATGGATAAAGTGCTATCACTAATGTAGGAACTTATGTTTTATCAAGTTGTTGACGCTGACTATACTGTGGATGGATCACGATAATCTTGGTATTAGCATTCTGGAAATCTTGGAGATCCTATAAGGGGTGCAACTTAGCTCGCAGGAAGATAAAAGTCACTTGGAGATGGAACAGTAACACTATATACTAAAGTCTCCTCAGCGCACAACACTTATTGGTTTCTTCGCTTGCTTGCTTACAACAGAAAGATCACAATCTCAATTCGCATTGAAAAAATACCAAAAACATATATAAAACATGAGCTCCGAGTGAGACCAAAGAATCAGAACGTTTCCATTTTGCAGTATACAATTCAATTGATCAGAAATATAGAAGTAATAGACATCCTCAAGGACCAACAATGTCAACCAGTGAAATGTTGCACTCATTTCTGATCTTTTCTCGACTAGGCTTGCTCCTCATCCCGACACACGTGCTGAAAACAAAAAAAATATCGAGGGAACGAGTCATGATAGGTTGTTTATAAACAAAGAGATGGATTCAATTACTATCTCTAAGCATAAACTGGAGGGATCTATTTCCTATTGGAATATGGTAGGCTCTCCCCACTCATGATATATTAAAAAATATGAAAAAGAAAAAATAATGAGAAACTTTCTTCAATACTTGATAATTGTTTGATTTTATTCATTGTTGTGGGTCTATTTACTTTTTACAGTGAAACTAAAACTTTAGGTTACAATTGTTTAGAGAGACATGAACTACCCATTAAAGAAAAAAAATTCTTTTTAAAGGAAGAATGACTAATATGCCCTCAGCATCATCCATCGAATCATGATAACATATTCGAGAATATTGTGAATGAGTCTACATCAAATTGATAGGAGACATTTTATAACTTTATCATTAGAGTCAGAAGGTGAAGAAAGTTTGGCTTAAAACTCAAAAGCTAGGTTTGAATCTCTATTCATGAAAGATGTGAGTCGATTCAAGATTACTTTACAGGAGTTTTGATGATTGTAAATCGAAGAAAAATACTTGGAGAATCAATACCGGTTGCACATGTTGCAGAGAAGATCCTTCAATCTCTCGACATGAAGTTTAATTTCAATTATATCGTGGCAGCAATTGAAGAATCAAAGGACATCGAGACCATATCATATCATAGTAGCAAGACTTGTTCAATTTGTTGATGCTAGCATTGAATCATCCTTTCTTTGTGAGCTCTTAAGGATCCATTTAGCTCATCAATGTTTATGGTCTCGATGTCTTTTGATTCTTCAATTGCTACTATGATATGGTTGAACTTCATATCGAGAAAATGTAGAATCTTTTCCATAAAACAAGCATCCGGTATTGATTCTTACAAGTCTCTTTATTTGGTTTACGATCATTGAAATTCTTATAAAATAATCATCAAGTCTGCCATGCTTGTTTCAATATAAACTCATTCACAATCTTATAGAGCATGTTATCAAAAAAAGGTATATATGTAATCTGCCCCCAACTCCCAAACAAACAAGCATTGCACTTAAGATCTCCACACTCATCGGTAGAACATGCATTTATGTCTCTATCTAGCAAAATGATTCTCCTTAATAGGCAACCAGGTGATTTTGGAGCATATCATGCATCAGTGGTTAAGAAATCTCTAACGACACAAATTGTATGTTCATCAGCAAAAACTTACAAGGATAATTTTAGTTTCATCCAAGTCCATCTGAATTTTTCAGCAGCTTGTCAGCGTCAGTCAGTGGGATCCTGAAGAAGAGTAACATCAGTTAGCAAATTGGAGAACAGTGACTTTAGATTAACATGAAAATACTGTAGGAATTAAAAGACAAAAGGGCCCTAATTAAGTAGTAACACTGCTCTTGAGAAAAATTCTAGGGCATATGTATAATAAACTCTACTCTGAACAAATAAGTTTCATTGATGTTGATGTGTGAAAATAAACTCAAGTGATATCTTGAGAGATCAGTAAAGAGGGGCAGCTACTACTTGACTTGAGAGAGCCCACTGCAAACTCAATCTAATTCCATTTTTAGCTCAAACAAACTGAACTCGTGCAAGATCTCCTTGGATACTTGTACCTGAAAATTAATGGATATACAGCCATGAAATTTCCAAACTTAAGAAGATCTACTTCTCTTCTTCTTTATAATCAGGTGGATCAACAGTGATAACCGCCATGGATGGCTCCAGCTCATCTTCTGCAGGGTGTTCATCACTCACCTTGTCGGTCATCTCTCTTCCCTTTCCCCAGATCACTACGTAAAGCCCCAACACAATTAAAACTGACCCTAACACGCTGAAACATCAAAACTTATATCAACACAAATCTGTAAAGTACTTAAGATAACATAAATGAACAGAATAGTGGCTAATTTTCCACCTTCCAAGATTTAAATTTTCATCCAGTAAAAGTGAGCCCAAGATTGCCACAATGATTACACCCAGGGGGCTGAAAACTGAAGCAAAAAGTGGCCCCTTCTTCCTTATGCACCAATTCAAAAGCACAAGAGTCAGCGCTGATGGCACCAAACCCTGTGATTAATTATAAGAACATCGACACCAGCTTTTTTAGATTAAATCTCTCACGATTCGTCAGGTGCATAAAGAAGTTTCAATATCATCACTCACAGTGTAGACAACTGCAAGGAGCCTGACATCAAACCCTATCCTCCAACTCTTTAGATCTCTCTTTCCGCAGAGGGCAAAGACAGTGCACTGGATTGCTGCCATGAGGCACAACATGGTTGAGTTTCTGTAGCTATGTGGGTATTGCTTGCTCACTTTTGTCTGCAACATAATTTTTAACCGTTTACATGTGTGTGCGTGTGTGTATGGCTGACATGATATAAACTTAAAGAGCGATAATATTAATAGCTGATTACCTGAATGATCAACCAAGTTGCATAGGACAAGCAAGAAATGACAGCAAAGAGTGAGCCCATAACCTGATTACCAGAGCCATTATGGTGCTGGTAATGATGACCTCCTCCTACGCTGTGGAGGAGGTTGATATGTGTCGGCCAGAGTCTAAAGGAGCGCCCTTTGTAGAAGGTGAGAATCATGGCGCCGCCGATGCCCACAAGGGTTCCTGCTACTTTGGCTTGGCTGGAAACTGCGCCGATCTTTAGTTTCTCCATTCTTTTTTTCATTTTATGGAAGTAACTAGAGTTAGATTAGATCAAATATACATGTAAAGGATGATGATAAAAATTATGTGTAGCTAATTTAAGTACCTGAATAGGACGGCCAAGACAAATGTGATTGCCGGAAGGAGATTAAACATGGCCGAGACGAAGGTTACAGATATAAGCTGCATGCTGACGAGAAATAAATATTGAAACAAGGAGCCGCTGCCAGTGATTAATCACTACGTTAATGTTTAGAGAGATTGAAAATTTTGCAAGAAGAAGGAGAAGAAGAAGAATACCCGAACAGTCCGTTAAGAAAAGCCAGCATCAACTCCTTCCATGTAATCCTGGGTCGATCATGTCTGCAAACAAAGAACATGATATATATATCACGAAGAAGAAGGAAGCCCCGGGTAATTAATAAACGTATTTGATGGGCCGTACCTTTCGAAGAAGAAGACGAGGGGGCACGAGAAAGCGGTGGCGAAGAGATAGCGGTACGCCGCATATATCCTGCCGTCCATGCCGTCGTTGAGGGCGAGCTTGCACACAATGTTCCCGACGGCGAACGCGGCCTGAGTGGCCACCATCCCCCCCACCACCTTTACTCCTTCCATGGATGCGCCGTCTCCCATTCTTCTCTCTCTCTGTCTCGCTCGCTCTCTCCCTCCCTCCCTTTTATATGTGGTATGGAAGGAACTGTACAAAGTGCGTTTGCATATGTATGTATATCTATATATGGAGGAGGAGAGCAAATTAAAAGGAGCAGAGTTCGATACTTCAAGAGGAGAAGCACACACCCTCTTTTTTTCTCTCTATCTTCAAAGTTTTGTCGACACCTGCGAGACATGCAGCAGGAACAATGAATGTTCACTGGCAACAGTGGGGGAAACGGTAAAGTGACCTAAGCGATGACGCTCATCGACATGATAAAACCGGAATTCGAAAGGTTAAGGGAAACTGATCACATCATACGGGCCATAACTTGGGAAGGAATTAGCTGTTGAAGAAGTAGTAATGGAAACTAATCACGAGATGAAGTTGGCGACAGGGCACATGATACGTCGTATATATACCACACAGCACGTGCCTCGCGAAGAGAGAAGAGGACTCGGTCTCATTTGAGGAAACGCGAACTATTTTTTGCATGCCTTCGTTTATTTGTCCGTCTCTGTCTCTGTCTGTGCGTGTGTTGTGTTCTCCTTTTCTATTCCTTCGTTAAAATCCAGCCCCAGCGCTCTTCGTGTTTATCCTATGATAAATTTATGTTTAAAGCATTATCTTTTTGATATGATTAATTATGACTAAGGAAGTAAGACTAAGTCGTCTGAAGAAGAAGGTGAAAAGCTTGAAGAAGCTATGTAGTCGTGTGGAATAAGTTAACCTTAAAAAAAATAAAAAAAATATATATACTGATAAGAGGTTAAAAGAATTCAAGGTTAGCCCAGTTCTTTATTTTCTGACTCCTGTGAGCGTCAATGGCATGGTTGTTGTGATTAAGATAATTTAATTAAGATCACACGGAATTACTTCAGAGTTTTTATCATAGTGATTATATTATAGTGTAATGTAAAAATTTTAATATGATAACTTCGTGAGTCGTAATAAATATATTTTTAAAAAATAAATATTACACTCCAAAATACTAATCATCATGATCATGGATTAAAATTCTAGGGTACAAAAACCTATGAGAGATGATGAAACATATATATATATATATAGGAATTTTGTGTCATAATTCAAGTTCAAACATACCGGTTTCAGAACGTAATTACATCATACACGAATTAAATTAATGTATCAATTCGAAATTCGGATAAAAAATTAAATAGCATTGAGATGGATTTGCTTGTTTCGCTCGTGGAAACTAATGACTGTCTTCCAAGACGTTTCTTGTGGAGAACACTCCGCCACGTTGGCTGCCAACTCTTTGCTTTGCCAGGCAAATGAACTCAAAGAAGTCCAACCAAATAGTGATATTTTAGGGATGAATATATACTAACATTTGCATGCACAAGAAGCGCTGATGGCTCAGCATGTACCACGTAAACATGAGTATATACATACAAGTACATATTGATTCTTCAGTATTGCATGATATGAGCAGAGATGCTGCTTCCGTAATAGGATTAGAGGGCCAAAATGGCATGCATTTGTTGCATCACACCTCATAGGATTGAGCAGCATTGATTGGTTTTCTTGGCCTGCTTGTAAAACATCTGTTCCGAGCAAGAAAAAAGATCACAATACCAATTCGCATTGCATAAACTAAAACAGAACATGCATCTTGGAAAGGTTTGGGTTTTATACACAACTAGTTAAATTAGTTGTAAAACGAACGGTTAGATGGCATTTGCTAGAGTAAACATACAAAATGATAAAAAAAAATTATCTGAAATATTTACCTCCCATATCATGAAAGAACATAAGCAACGGAAACGGGGAAATCAGAGTATGTTGAAGTTTTGATTTAAAATTGTTGCTAGTTTAAAGCTTGATGAACACTAGTATGATGATAAAACATGAGCTCAGAGTGAGACAGAGGAATTAGAATTTTTCGTTCTACAATATTGATAGTTTGTGAGTTTAGCGCTTGAATTTGTATTTCAAGCGGCAATGAAATCTTACATTGCGTCATATTGGGCAATAATAATCTGAAGTACGCATGCTTGTAGAACAAACAGTGGAATAGAAATTCGTTCTTCAAACCCAAGAATATGTGATACCTGTGATGCTGCACTTAGATCCGAACTTTTCTCGACTAGGCTATCCAATTTTACTCCTCGTTCCAACACGCTATCAATAGTTTTGTGCTGAAAACACAGAAACATGTAGAGGGAACCAATCAGAATAGGTGTTTATAAAAGCGACAAAGGCACGTCTCTTGTCAACAATAGATTCAACTATCTCTAAAGCGTAAATCGAGTGGATCCATCTCATCCAAATTCATTTAGTTAGAATTGAGCATGAATTAAAGAGCTCAAAGAAAGAGGGGGGGGGGGGGGGGGATAAAGAGCATTAAGAAAAGGCATGCACTCAGCAGAGCATAGAAGAAATCTTCTGATTCCCTAGAAATTAATACTTATGACCCAGTCATCTGGAACTCCAATTCCTAAACAAATAAGCATTGCACAAACTCTCAACAGTTGAACTTGCATTTATGTCTCCCTTCAGCAATATGACTCTCCTTAATAGACGACTAGGCAAATTTGGAAGCATATCACCCATCACTGCTTAAATAAAAATCTGTAATACAAAGTTTGTTGGCAAAAACTTACAAGGATAATTTTAGTTTCATCCAAGTCCCTTTGAATTTTCAACAGCTTGTCAGCCTCCGCAGGATCCTGAAACAGGGTAACATCACTAACGAAATAGAGAGAGTAGTGGCTTTAAAACATGAATAAACTATAGGAATTAACAGACGAAAGGGCTAGGTAACACTGTCCTTGAGAAAAATTCTCCATTCTACATAAAGCCCTATTCTGAATAAATAATTCACATTATAGAGTTGTGAAGCATGTCATGTATGACAGTAAAGTCAAGTGATATATTGAGAAAGGGAATGCAAAGCTACTCCTCTATGTAAGAGCTCCTTCAAGCTCCTAATTCCATTTGCACATACAAACTGATCTGTGAAAGATCTCCTTAGATGCTTTCTTCTTAGGGTCTGCTCTATCAATTAATTATCAGAGGTGATGCAGATGGCACAATATAAAAACACTTTCATCATGTTTGGTATGATTGAAACTAAAAAATTTAAATATATATATATAAAATTATATACGTACAGAGCTAAATTCTACTATACTAATAACTTGCAAACCTGAAATTTCTTCAAAGCTTCTGTCAAATATGGCCATGGCTCTGTAGCATCTGCTTTCACAGCTCTCCACGAATCACCAAAGGTCTTTTCATACTCATCTAATACCTTTTCAAAAAATACAGTTGTTGTGTGACATTACCATCTAGAGAAACCAAACTGAGAATATTAAAGAAGATAACTAAAAGAATTAATCAAATAAGGCAGTCAGGATTTAACCACTGCCCATGGTCGTAAATAGTAGTCAAATCCTGCAATCATGCATTTGAGCCTATACAAAAAGCTATCTTAAGCCTAAATTTTGCAAAGGAATAAGCAATAAAGATGAGCTTCTAAGAACCATCAAAACAAAAGGCATCATGAAGAAAAAGGCTATTAACATTTGGCTTCACAACCTAAATATAGCAGCAGCCAATATCTATTTATAAAGTCCATGTCATAGGATAGTAACATATCTACTGTTGAATAGCATAACCTAGATTTTTCAATCGGCAGTAGTAGAACAGAATTTGCAATTGACAGCGAAGGAGGATAAATGGTGAATATATTACCAAGTTCAAAAGAGAGAAGGCACTTCGAACAGGATAATGATCATCCATGAACGCCAAAGCACAGAGACCATTTCGGTTAAAAGCATGCACCTTGTAATCTACACAGGAAAATTTTTGAACGTGTGACGGACTGATCAGGATTGCCAAAGAATCAAAGGACGCAGTGTCATCAAACCTTCGTGCTGGACGGACTGGCGCTGGCCAGATGGCGTGCGCTTGGCGACGGTGCGGGAGACAAAGCGGATGAACTCCTTGGCGGCCGACCTCTGGAAGTAGCCAAAGTGACTCACATCGGCAGCACTGGCGACGACCACCGGCTCCACCGCCTCCGACGAAGTGCTGCCGTCAGCAGATTTGAGGACGAGCAGGGCCGTAATCTTCATCTCGGCGCGAGCGATCGGACGAGGAAAGCGTAGGGCGGACGCAAGGCGACGAAAGCAAGATCGGATTCGCTTCGTCTCTTGTTAGAAAACATCAATTAATATCTCCAGGGTGCGAATCGAAACAGAGCGAACAAAAATAGGAAGGCGGTGGATTGCGTCGGGCGTTGTTAAAGATTCCTTCTTCTACGGTGCTGGACTTCACCGGGTGGACCAGATTGAGTGAATTGCGCAATATTAAACCTGATAAGGCCAAATAGGCCCGAGCCCAATTTAAATCCGACGACTGTCAGGCCCTCTCCCGGCGGATCCAACGGCCGACGAGCAGCGCCGACACCGCCGAAGAGGCGGTCTGTCTTGACCTCGCGGAGATGCGGCTTCTTGTCGCCCCCGGTCGCCGGTTCCCGGCCATCGAGGCGGAGACGCGAAGAATGGGAAAATGCCCGTGTTTATTAATTACGGAATACGGATGAAGAGAAAGGAGGGAGGCGAGATCTGGGCCGTCGATGCGAAAGATTGAACGATAGAGATTTCAAGTGGTGGGAGAACACGGATCGCCATATATATATAGGAACAAAAAATAAAATTTGTCAGTGTCAGTAGACTCTGCAGCATGCAGTGGACCATTCACGTTACTGTTTACGCTGTCAAGTGTGCATGAGGACGAATTATGCATACATTCTACTGGAATATTTTTATGGCAAAAGAATAAAAAGAGGACATGGCATATCTGGAGAAAAATAATTAACATGACATAGGATTCTTTTTTGACCGGACACACCCACTTTATTAATAGCAGCACGAACGCGGTACATTTATATTACATCGATATGTTATCCTAGCAAACACTACTTAGAACATGACGCTCCCTTCACTGGGGCACAGAAGCAGATTATTTTTGAGTACTCCACTTGCACAGATCAAACACTACCACCTAGGCAGCATGGCGTACGCATTGAACCTGCAACACAGCGCAAAGCAAAAAAAAGCTTATAAATATAAAGATATGGTTTTCTTCCCGGCGGCTGCCTGCGTTCTAGGTGTAATGAGGCGGCGGCGGCGACGGCGATTTGTGCTTGTACTCCGGAGGCGATTTGTGGTGACGGTGAGGAGGAGATGGGGGTTTGTATCCGTAGGCTGGAGGGGGAGGCGACGGAGGAGGCGGAGGGGGCGGCGATTTGTGCTTGTAAACGGGAAGAGGAGGAGGAGGGGAGGAAGGGGGTAGTGATTTGTACTGGTGACCGTGGTGGTGTGGAGGAGGAGGAGGCGACGGCGGCGGCGGTTTTTGCTTGTACACGGGAGGAGACGGGGAAGGAGGTGGTGGCGATTTGTGCTTGTAAGCGTGGTGGTGGTGAGGAGGAGGAGGAGGAGGAGGCAGCGGCGGCGGCGGGGGCGACTTGTAAACCGGAGGAGATGGAGGTGGCAGCGGCGGCTTGTGGGGGTAAGTTGGCGGCGGAGGAGGGGGAGGAGTAGATTTGTGGGGATAAGGGTGGTGGTGATGGTGCTCTTTTGGTGGCGGCGGCGGCGAGAGAGGAGGAGAAGGATAGTAGTGGTGAGAAGCTCTTGCTTGAAGAGAGAGGAGGACCACGCCGAGAGAGATGAAGAAGAGGAGGAGGGAGGACGCCATGGCTGTCTGCTGCCGCTGCTGCTACGCTTTGCTTCTCCCAGCTGCCTTTATATAGCGGATCCAAAGGTGAAAGGTAAAATGGCCAAAATATAACTCCATGAGTAAATCTACATGCGATGCATTGTAGGGCGAGCAATAAAAGGAAATGGATTGGCCTTCATAAAAGCAACTGCATTATTGACTGACTTTTCTCAATGTGTTCAGCTTTCTGCAGTGCGGAGTGCTTGCTGGGTTTACAGTCTTACAGCTAATTACAATTACCTCACTCACTGTCGCTGACAAGTATTCCAGGTCATTCTGCACAGCGCTCGACTGTGCCCCATGCATTCGTTTTTTTTTTCCATTTTTGTGACAGTGAGAAACCTGTTAGTAGATGGCAAGGTCTTTAGCTCGGAATAACTGGCTTTCAATTGTTTGGATTGGAGTGGTGACAAGTTAAAAGTAGCATGCAGATGAGTCCAACGCTAACTTGGATGAGACATCGACCGAACTGAGCGGAATGGACGAGACGCACACCCATTTCTATTATCTCAATTGGTTGAACCGAACTCAAACCTAATTCGATGCCTCGAGTCTAATGGGGTTTCGATCTTCTTCTTTTTTCCTCAAGTCAATTTATTTTTTTATATTCTTAGCAATTGGAAGCTTCTAGGCCTCGGCCCATTTTTTTGCCTGCTATGTATTCGCTACGTCGAAGCTTCTGGGTCGGTAAGCCGCGATCGGGCCGAGGCAGAAGAGATGGGCGATGGGGATGCCATCGCTGACGTGATGAGGGATAGGATGGGAGGCGGGGAACCCACGTTACCCACGTCGGCCGTGCGGCAAGGCCGTGGTCGTGAAGCAGGTGAAGGTCTCCGTTCTTTGCCGGAGATTGAGGGGCCGCCTCGACAGCGAGCGCCAGCGTATTGCCGATCTGATAGAGGTGCCCTTTCTTTTGCGATTTCTCATTTGTTTCTTGGGTTTCTCTTAGGTATTTGAAGCTTCGAGTCGCATGATAGAGATTTAGAGATTTCTCTGGATAACAGAGAACTGCAAAAAAAATAAAAAATCCAATGAATTGTAAACGAACTGTGGATTTCTGGACTCTATACACGCCATGGCTTTGTGAATGAAAATGTAGATCTCATTAAGCCTCCATTGTGTATGATAATGTAGGAGAGTTTCATTAGGCTAAAAAGATAGAAATTCAAGTATTTGTTTATATAACTTCTGACTCTTCAAATAGCAAAGCATGTATCTCAATGCGCATGCATAGTTTAAACATCTGTATGGATAACTTGTCCATCTAGAGACTTATAGTTAAAAAAGTGTGATGGAAAGGAAGATACCATTTTATCTAAATCATGAAAGAATCCTGCCATCTTGTATCAACTAGCTAGATACAGAAATGGTTAATTCTGGTTAGGTTAGTGCATATGGTGGTTTATCTTTTCAAAGGCTATGATCTTTTTATTTAGAAGTAAACACTAAATAGATGGCTGAATTATTCTATTCTGGCAGGATTCTTGCGGCATTGTTAATAATATAAGATGTAACATAATAATTTACGCACGCAATTTATGTGGATGTATATATATTGTCAAGAACAAGGTTTAACGCCTCATCTGTGCATGCTTTGTCGCATGTATATGTGTAAGCACAAAAATGTTTCAACCAAAGTGCCATTCTATTTGCTAACGTTGTACAATAATCAACAAGGGTACTGTTACTTAATGATGAGTGCAACTTCACTATTTCTCCAATTTATTAGAGATACATATAAACCCCTTCACTACTTTGGATTCCCCTTTGTTTTCCTTGTTTTCGTAAACAGGATTTTTGCACTAGAAGTACTAGTTAGGATCAACCTTGAAATAAGTATTGGATATCGAACTATAAACATTTTAAGTTGAAGATAATGCTTAAATTTTTTATTTTCCATCTGATTTCACCGAAGTCTAAGTGCCTCTTCAGCTGTTTAAATAGCTCATATTGGAATTCTGCCAGCGAGGAAGATTTTCAACTGTCATTAAGTATACTGGCCATCTCACTGAAGATACAGCCAGAAAGTTCCTGGAACAGCTAGATATCTCTCTCAATCGACCAACTCAACCAATTGGCGCAGCCCATTCTTGTATGTAGGTTGTGGGAGCAATATTGTGACAGTCACAATATCTCCTCATATTACACTACCGGAGCCCGATTGGAGATGATGCGTGATTATCACATCATTCATAGAGACTCGAAGCCATAGTTACGGGACATCAGGCACATATTATCTGGTATTTATGTTTTATCTTTACGTTGATAATCACAAGAACTGCATTGGTTTGTTAATCAGAACTGCATTTTTTTAATTTCACCTTTCACTTCTGATGCAGTGCAAAAGATAAAGCTTTGGCCTTTTCAGGTGCCAGCACATGAAAGTGAAGCTTTAATTATAGTTGTATTGTGGACTCGGTGAAATTTTACCCAATTACTTTCGAAGAGAGATGTTCGTCCTGGTGACTAACGCAGATATGGAATGTGGAACACCTCCCAGAAGTTAGACGACAAGGTGAAACATGAAATCATCCATGTTCACCACCGAGTTTGTAGGTGAAATCAAATTCTTGCCGGTTGGGTGTAGTCTGGAATGATGTCCGAGGAAAGTAGAATACTTTGAAGGCTGAACTTCCTTTTTCTTCTTCTGACATCATCGAATTGATTGATTGCAGGGCATCTTCTTCTTTTTGGTTTGAATTATTCGCATTGGGGATCGAGATAAAGATCATCGAGGTCGCACTGTAGATGTAAACTTAAAGAGAGAGCATCTTGTTGGTATATCTGCAAAGCTCTTTACGATGGTTCATGCAGTACATAAAGCAAAACAAATTCTCTTTTGACGATTGTTCTCTGTTTCCTTTCTTTTTTTTCCAACTGGTCTTTTGCATATGAGGTCGTAATTTAAGGTTTTGCATGAAGAAGACCTGATGGTTGATTCTTTGGGGATGAGATAGAAGCCTTTGCCTCAATAATTGAAGTCCAAGCATGAGCCATAAGAATCTCTAGTTTGTGAAGTCCTTGGATGGAAAGGTTAATCCAATGAATGAGCTTATCATCGAGGTAAACTAAAGATTAAATCTTAAACTTTCCAAACGTAATATGTATAATATAGACTGATTGGTTGAATTAATTGTACCTCATATCCTTTTGTCAATTTATGAAATGTACTTGTTGTGATAATATATGAGATTAAGGTAGAAATTTTTAGGTCTAAAAATTTAGAAATCTAATGAAACGGCATATTGCACAGAAGAAAAATAAGAAAGAGCCGAAGGCATAATTTGATAGACCAACCAAGGCCAAAAAGAATTTTAAAATTGATAAAGTTCGATGTGGGTCCGTGAGAGCCATGTTGACTTGTCAAAAGAATTTGGTGCGGACTGTGGTGGAACATCCAATGTTTGTTTTCTTCCTCCTTCCTTTTCTATGGAAAATGACTTGTGCCAAATTTCTTACTGAGAACTAATCAAAGTCAAACAGGGTAATTAATGGAGAGAGTGAGAGAAAAATTATTTGTCGTTATCCTTCTAAATTCTCGCACCATCCAAATTACTTGTCATTAAATATTTAAACTTTTTTTAAAATAACTTTTATATGATTGCGATAAAAATCTGAAGTTTATAATATAATAGTTAAATATTTTACTCTGATACAGAGTGCAATAGATGATTATCTTGTTTTTCTACTTAATATTTATTTGCTCATTAAAGTGGAAAAAAGAGGCATGAGGAGCTTGGCTTATCAAAAGAGGAAACCGGATGCTACATCCCTAATCCTCAGTCGTAGAAAAAGTAACAGCACAAAGCCATTATTTAATCAACTTTTCCGTCATCGTTTAGGATTCAACTACCTCGTTAATCTTATTCCACTCTTCTTCTTTTTTTTTCCTTAATGATAGTTGACTCAACTTGTGAGCCAGGGAGGGCTGATGAGGTGGAGGATGTGCTCTTCTTCACTTTTGCAAAGTCTAAAGTAAAGAGGGTTTAGGGAATTAATGTGGATTATACTCACGATCTGTAATGACGAAGATGATCGCACTTTTAGGTTCATATTATTCGATTAATATCATCAATCTACATGTTCCTCTTCCCATCTCTCGTTTCTCCTTTGTCCTCTTCTTCCATGGATCACGCTTGTTTGTTAATTTATTCCAATTAAGTGGACTGTTTAAATTTCATACTTATCGTACATCTAGCCAAGCCACAGTATTTGTCGTACATCTATCCTTAGGTAGCATCAGGTGGAAGTTCTTCCAAGACACAGACAATGCTCTCCGCAAAAACTAGGCGTTTGGAAGGGAGGCATCACAGAGCACCCTCAGCTTCATCGTATAAATATTAAACTTCATATAATCTATCTTCAAGGAAACATAAGGAGCATCCGACTGCTCGAAGCCTGACTGGTGCTGGAATTCCAGGAGATGGTCTCCCAGACCTTAAAAATGATTCCTCCCATGTCTACTACTAACTTCTAATATCATCATCCACCTGTTGCTCTCTTGATCCCGAAACAAGCCCCCAAGGTCAACAAGTCCTAATCCAATCCTTCACTTAAAAAATTTTGATCAGTGCACTGAACCGACATGCAAGAGTGCAAGCCTCTTGGTCTACTGTTCCTGAGTCAAGCTTAGTCTAATTTCCCAGCTTTTAAACAAAAAATCTAAGCTTAACAATTAAATTTATTACTTTATTTAAAGAAATCAAAATCTAATTTTTCTGCCATTTTTTTTACCTAAGATAATTTTAATGCAAGAGTGACTAATTAATTAATTATGTCTCGAATGAATCAGCTAAAGATCATCAGCGTTCAATAAGGCATAATGTGGGTGGTCTTGGAATCGTAGCCGACGCAGCAGCTCTTCCCCTTGGCATCCACCTTGAAGATTTTTAGCAGCTCCCCCGCCATCATCGTCGCGGCCGCCGAGCACTCCCCCTGCATCACCACCAGTATCTTCGCAGCCCCGCCCTTCGCCCCCGCCACCGCCTCCCTCGCCCGCCGATCCCCTGCCGCCACGCACGTCGCCCATAGCACCGCCACCGCCGCCTCCTTCCCTTCCCTCCCCACCTTCAGCACCCGCCCCATCACCGCCGCCACGCACGCCTCCGCCGCCTCGCAGATCGCCGCCCGCCCCTCCGCGCTCCCCGCCGTCAGCTCCATCACCCTCAGCGCCAGCTCCGCCGTCGCTGCCGGAACCTCCACGGCGGCCAGCGCACGCATCAGCGCCGGCACCGCCCCCGCTCGCACCATCCTCGCCCGCGCCTGCCTCCCTCTCGCCACCGCGAGCAAGCACCGCAGGCCCGCGTCGGCGACCTCCGGGTCCCAGGGGGCGGCTCCCTCGTCCGGCGGCGCGATCAGGCCGACCAGCTCGGGGAAAAGATCAGGCTTTTCCGCGATCGAGACCCTTTTTTCCCCGTCGCAGCAGGGAGACGAGAGCATCGAGTGAAGAACCCTGGCGGCGTCGATCCGCGAAGCAGGGACGACCTCGTCGCCGCTCTTAAGGATTCCGATGAGGGCATCGGCGGCCCCGTCGAGCTCAGCGAAGAGCTCCGCGATCACGAGCTCTCTGCCGCTCTCTTCGACGCAGTCCATTCCCAGGACCGAGGCGAGGACCTTGACCGCCATTCCCAGAACCTCCAGTCCGGCGCTGGGGTCGACGACGCGGGAGACGAGAGCGGGGGCGAAGCAGGAGGAAGAGGCGAGGCGGTCCTTGTCGCCGTCGTCGGCGTCGGGCGAGGAGAAGAAGGCGTAGAGACGGCAGAGGAGGGGAAGTGGATCGCGGTCGGCGGAAGAGGAACGAAGGTCGAGGAGGAGTTCGTCGGGCGAGTGACAGGGGTGATGCGGGGGCGACGACGGCGGCGGGGTGAGGAGTAGAGGAGCGGAGGAGGAGGAGGAGGAAGAGGAGGACCAGTGGCGGAAGAGGCGACGGAGGTTGAGGTTGGGGACGAGGCGGACGGGGGAGGGAAGGGGGAGGCGGGTAGCGGGGCAGGTGCGGTGGCCGGAGTCGAGCCAGCGCTGGATGGAGGAGCGGTCATATGTGACGCCGGTGCAGAGGCTGACGGGGGAGCGCATGACCTCGAGAGATATGGGGCAGCGGAAGAAGCCCGGCAACTTCACCTCCAACCCCTCCAACCTCCCTCCCTTCTCCCTCCTCCTCACCATCGATCGATCGATTGATTTCTGTGCCGTATCAGTAATCCAATGATTCCTCCTACTGCTATTAAATATATGAATCGCTTCGGGAGTCTTCCTCTTCTTCCTCCTCATGCGGGTTCATGCCATGTTAATTTATATCCGGCGGTGGAGGAGCAAGCAGGTCAACAAGGGAAGATGACGCCATCAGTCAAAGGTCAAAAGCCGACGAGCAGAGTTGAAAGAGATGGATGTGGAGGTCCCACCGTCGCTTTTTTGGGCTTCCGACCGACCATGTTTTGCCACTTTATTTCATTTCTTTTACTGAATTTTTTTAATAATAATAGCAAATATTAAACACAGACATAATAGATGATTGGAATAATGATAATAATATAGACATAATAGATGATTGGAATAATGATAATAATATAGATCTAATAATTGATGAGGAAAACACATAACTAAGTAGTAACTAATAGAGAATAATTTGTCCTTACTAAATCATTGAATCCATAATTTTTTACTTATTTTAAAATGTATATAAATATAAATAATGTTAGGCGGAAGTCCAATTTGTATCGAGCTGGTAACGCAATCATTCGACGCATCGACGCATCCATCCAACAGGATAAAAAGCAAAGAGAAGTTTGAGTCAGTGTTGGATTGTGATACCTACCTATTATCTATTTATTTATTCAATCAGGCCAAAAAAAATGATTCTTATCTAATAATCTACGTGCACTGTATTCATTAAATTTCAATGCGCTGACCAGATCTGTCTCCCTTAAAAGTCAACATTAACTGCGCGTGGCGTGGGGCTTAGCCGGGTCGAGTCGGTCGTAGGAGGGAGGTAGAAGAGAAGAGTCGATGGAAAGTCAAACATATCGGGTGACGAGGACGAGGTTTGTTTGACGTCGCTGGTGGCGTCGTTTTAGGTCGAAGAGGAAGTGAATAATGAGGAGGAGGAGCCCTTCGACAGTGAAGCTAATTGACGTGCCGCCTCCCTCGACGGTGGACTTTTTTTTTTCCGGAGTTTTGTTCTCTCCTTGTCTTATTACCTTTTAGTTATTTTTTTCCATACGTATTAATTTACTCAGCACCCAGCTTACCTGTTTATTATAAATATAACCGAACACCCTTTTTTTTTCTACTTAGCTCAACGGGCCATCCAACAGGGTATTTTTTGGGCCTATATATTTATAGAGTAAACATAATGCTTTTACACGATGTAACTTCAAATATTTTTGAAAATTAGCACCTTCTTAATTAATTAATGCACTCGGATAATTAAAGGAATAATAATAAACAATACGTGGCTGGCCGCGGGATAACGTGGCAACCGTTCGTCCCCCCGAGTCCTCTCCGGGCCAAAAAAGTCAAATCGACCTCCAGATCGGTCGCATGATTCATTAAGACGGGGGCAATTCTGTCTTTTTAGTCCTGTGCTATTTCTCGCTGAGGAGAGGAGGTTGTGATTTTAAAATTTTAAAAGGGCATGGTTTGTAATTTGAATAAATAAAGAGGAGTTGCATACGATTCTGCCGAGTCGGGGTGAGCGATTAGTTTTAAAGAAATAAATAATACGAAGAGGCGGTTACGTTTGCAGGACGGCGATCCCGACGCCGCTGTCTCCCTCGCCTCTCCCTCGGCGAGAAGAACCCGCGCAAGCAACCCAATCCCGTCTCAACACGTACTCTGCCCCTCCCGCCCTTCCTTCCTTCCTTTCCTTCTTCTTCCCAACGACGCATCACATCACCACCGCAACAACGGGGAGCGCCACCTGCTTCCCCCTTCCCCTTCCTTCCCTCCCTCCCTCGTGCACATGCACTCATGCACCGCCCTCCCCTTCCTTCCCCGATCCACAGGCTTAATTATTTCCCCTACAAATATCCTCCCTCCCTCCCCCGTCGCATCTCCTCCTCCTCCTCCTGATGAGCAGCAACGACGTTGGCTTGATGATTTCCTACGCCCCGCCGGACCGCCGCTGGAAGCCCTCCGCTGAGGCGGCGACTCCGGCCCCGCCCCACTGCCCCCGCTGCGACTCCCCCAACACCAAGTTCTGCTACTACAACAACTACAGCCTCTCCCAGCCCCGCTACTTCTGCAAGGGCTGCCGCCGCTACTGGACCAAGGGCGGCTCCCTCCGCAACGTCCCCGTCGGCGGCGGCTGCCGCAAGAGCCGCCGAGGCAAGTCCCTCCGCCTCTCCGCCCCCCCGCCCCACCCCGCTCGCCGCTCCCCGTCGCTCATCTCCCGCCCCTCCGACCTACTCCTCCACGACGAGGACGACCGCCGCCGCAACCACACCGGTACCCCGGCCGCCGCCGCCATCGACCTCGAGGCCCTCTACGCCAAGTACCTGAACCGCGCCGATCCGCCGGAGCCACCCTCCGCCGCCGCGACCTCGAGCGAGTCGAGCTGCGGCCCGATTCCGCTGCAATTCCCGACCGGCGGCCAGCCGCTGCCCTTGATCGACTGCCGGAGCGCCGTAGCTCATCAGCCGTTGATGGAGGAGGAAACCCTCTCGATGAGCCAGATCAACGACGTGCTCTGTAATTTCTCCGTCGATCCGAGCGGCTCTTCTCTCGCCCTGCTCCCGCCGCCGCCGGAGGCCTTGTTCGACTGCCCGACGAAGGATTCGAGCTCGATCAATTACGACGAGTTCGAACCCTTCCCCGTGCTCACGACCTGCACGCAGCAGCACCAGCAGGGTCTGATGGTGGAGGAAGATGAATGGAGCGCATTCGATTACTCCACCTTGGAGGCCTTCTACAGATGCTGATGAATCCATCATCTTCCTCCTCCCTCTTCTTCTTCTGCATCTTGTTCTGCTGTTTTGGATTAATTAATGTGTCGATTATAAGGATCTATTAATTAAATAACGATTAATAGTGAACTAAAACTGCGACTGTCGATATCAAATCAATAGATCAAATAACCGGCGAGAGTTTGATGATGGAGAAATGCAACTAACGAGGTGTCATGCATGTTGACATCGACATGAATGGTCTGCATCACACCTGACTCACCACCGATGGAGACTCCTCTTCTTCTACTCATGACTGACGACAGCTTAAATTGAACGAAACGTATATGTATATATATATATATATGCACTGAATCAATCGATCAATAAGTCAAACGAAAAGGTCTCCAGGTTCAAGGCATCTAAAAAAAAGTCAATCTGAATGAAGTTAATTTTTAAAAAAAATAATGATTGCTTAGTCCAATGGGTAAGAAGAGAGAATTAGGATGCATGGTGGCTCATGATCCGAGGGAAAAAAATCTATAACTTGGGAGTCACAACACGAGTGATGGCCCGCCTTATTATAATTATCAACCGATCGGTTCAGTTTACTTGTAATTATAGTTTGGGGGGTTGGTCTTCGAATTTGGTGGGATTCAGTTGTTGCTTCCGAGAGAGGGAGAGGCGCCCGTTCCATTCCATGCACACGCTTGCAGCTCCAATATTTTAACCAACCATATTTTTCAATTGAATTCCAAGAGAGTTTTATAATCGTTGTTGAGTAGAGTGCGGCATATTTTATCTTTCTACTTATTTTGGTGGATCTTTATTCATTATTTTTTAATGATTACAGGTAAAACTTCAGTTCAAAATAATTTATCCGATAACATCTTAAACATAACTACCGCTTCATCATCATTGAATTGAATTGGTAAATTTTTTTTATAGATGTATAATATTACCAAAAAATTTAGCATGCTCATTAGATTTTAATAAATAAATTATTTATAATTTTATCCACATGTATATTATATTTTATTAAATTTGATTTTATGAACGGTAAACAATAAAGAAATTGAATCATGATCATTTGATTATGCTATTTTTTTCTCTAATTGATAAACAATAGAAGTGGATTTAGATATTTTTATAGATTATATCGGGCAGTAAACCGTTATATTCTCAGCTGGTCGTCTTTCAGTATATCTCCCGTCATATACACCTCGAACGCATCGTCGCCACAAGTCTTTCTGCTCGATCCATCTTAACCGTTCATTCCACAACGCCCCATTTTTAAAATTTTAAACCCCTCTGCGTGTTTCCGCGTAAATCCACCTCCCCTCTCTCTCACGGCGAGCGAGCCCTCGAAGCCCCCCATCGGCGAGCTGACCGCCGTCAGATACCCCGCCGCGGTGGCGGTGGTCGCACCTCCCGTCGCATTCTCCTGCACCCCGCCTCCGACCCCTACAACGTGGCATCTCGGGCCTACCACGGCCGCCCGGCCCGCTTCCTCTGCGACTCGCTGCGCCGCCGCATCCTCGTCGCATTCGCTGCCTCCTCCTTCCTCGTCCGGACCTTCTCCTTGCTCCCACGGACCTCCCTCCGCCCCCTACCTCCCTGTCTTATCCGTCTCCGCATTCAGCCTCTCGTCCCCTCTCCGATGCCGACGCGCGGTTCTCGTCCACCTTCGAAATCGCACTCTCCGCTTCGAACCCTAACAAGAGGATGGCCATCGGTCACGACCATGTCTCCGCGGCCCTGGCCTACGGCGGTTTCATCCTCGCCCAGACAGCGCTCCCGCCGTTCTACCAGGAAAAGGGCAGCTCCACCACGCTGCGGGCAACGATGGCGGGCGGCCGAGGAGTACGCGGGCAGCGTATTGGCGACGAGTATACACGGCGATCGGGTAAACGGCGGCGCTGTGGGGTTCCAGGTGCTGGTCCGGATGTCTTTAGTTTTGAACTGATTCCTCACGCTGGATTTGCCGCGGATCGTTGTTGCTCGTCGTCTGATGCTTGATCTATTAAGAATGTAGGAAGAGCAATTCGATGTACTTTTCTTTTTCTCACCTCTTGGTTTCTTTTTTTTTTGGGGCCTGGTTTTGGATTCGGTTGCCGTCTTGCGTTTTCTTATCTTTCACCTCGTGTCCTTCCAGTAATGTTTGCATCTGATGACGGACAAGCAGCTCCTAGTGGTGCTGATGATGAATTCGGCTTTATATTATTGCTCCTATTTTTGTTAACTTCCTAATTGTTTTATTGTTTGCGTCCATCATTATGTTTACTTGGTAATTCTGCACTACGATGAAGTATTGCTTAAGAGTATGTATCAAAAGGAAGTTTGTAGAAGCCACGATCAGATTTTGATGTCCGTCAATGCCGGTGGATCTGCACCTTGATGGTTTCATATGTGACCTGCGTGCATTCCGTGGCTGTTAGGTTAAAATTCGCAGTATTGGTTTGACTTATTTTAGCAGCACCTTATTCATCCTGAGATGATTTGTTAATGACTTGGAAAGAAAAAGATTTGACAAATTAGTCGTAGGGTAAAATAGTTTGCAGCTTAGTTATTAGGTTACTGAGGGGGCATTGTTTTACACCTCAATTCCACCCACTGCTTTATTGAGATCGAATAGTTTTGCTCCTTCAGCAGGGATTTTATCTACTAAAGCAATGTAAATCTTAAATTTTATTAAAAAAAAATAAAAAAGTAGAAGGGGTAGTATGAAAAGAGTATGGATAAATTTGGAAATTTTGGAAAGTAACATTATGTAAATAACCATATTTGGGAGTGGTATAATAGGCAAATAGGTGCTGTTGTAATTGCATAGAACTAATATGGAAAAAATTGGAAATTTACCCTATGCATGTGCGCCGCACGTGCGCGCTTTGTGCCCTAATCGGGGCAAGCTCGCGACGGTGCCAGCACGCCCTTTCTTCCTCCTCGCACGCTGCGACGAGGCCGGATTCCTCGCCGTGAGTCTGACGGCGAACTCCCCTGACCTTTCCACTATCCTCCCTTCCCCTTCGGCCTGCCGGCGACGAGCGTCTACGCCGCGACCTCTCGTCTCTCCCCTGCAGTCCGCCAATGGCCCGCATCGATGACCGCAGCGTCGATTGGAGCGCTGCCTCGTCAGTGATCCGAGGGCCACTGTTGACTTCTAGCTCAACTTCTCCCTTCCCCTTCGGCCTGCCGACGACGAGCATCGACGCCGTTCGACCTCTCCTTCTTCCCTTCGACCCGCTGACGACCGCGTGTGCGCTTTGTGCCCTAATCGGGGCAAGCTCGCGACGGTGCCCAGCACGCCCTTTCTTCCTCCTCGCACGCTGCGACGACGCCTGACCTTTACACTATCCTCCCTTCCCCTTCGGCCTGCCGGCGACGAGCGTCTACGTCGCGACCTCTCCTCTCTCCCCTGCAGTCCGCCAAAGGCCCGCATCGTCGATTGGAGCGCTGCCGCACCTCTGATCCGAGGGCCACTGTCGACTTCTAGTTCAACTTCTCTCTTCCCCTTCGGCCTGCCGACGACGAGCATCGACGCCGTTCGACCTCTCATTCTTCCCTTCGACCCGCTGACGACCGCGCCTTCGATCTCTTCGTCCTTCTCTCCCTATCTACGGACGACCTTCGACTGCAATTCGTTTCACGCTAAGGTTGAACATTCCCTCTTTGATCTCAATTTTCTTTCTTTTAGTTTCCTCTCAGCTGCATGTTATGCTGTTAAATGATATGTTAATTAAATCCCCTCTGTTCATGGTTGATGGTGTCAGGATTTGACTGAGGATGTTGTTTGCCATGTGGTCAGTGGATGTTTTGCTGAATTCTTGATTGTTAATGGTTTATTGTTATTGGGAATTATATGGTAATGTTGTTGGCTTTGCTAATTTTGAATTGTTGACGGTGATTATATGATATTTTCGTATGGTGGTTTTGGTGGTTGATGTTGTTGGGTTTTCATGGTAGTGATGTTGTTTGGTTTTGGTTTTAAATTGTTGATTGTTAATGGTGATAATGTTGGTTGGTTTTGAATTGTTGCTAATGGCGATCGTGTGGTGTGTTGGTATGGTGATGTTGTTTGGTTTTTAATGGGTTTGAATTATTGATTGTTAACGGTGGTTGGTTGGTTTTGAATTGTTGTTAATGGTGATTATGTGGTGTGTTGGTATGGTGACGTTGTTTGGTATTGAATTTGGTTGAATTCGTGCTATCTCTTCCACCTCCCTCCTTCTCTCTTATTATAACTTCTTTTCTTTCCATTGCTTGTAAGCATGCATGTAATATAATAATTATGACTAAATGGGTAGTCGAATGCATGCTAATACTAGAGTATAATTATTAATTTTTACTTTGCTAGTGATTAGATATTATAATCAAATAAAATTAGAGAATGATTAATTGAGACTATGGATGAATTGAAACTTGAGCTTTTAAGAAAATTGGGATCTCAGGGTTATAAATTATTGGGTTGATGTGCGTTATATATAAGCCTTGTATGAATCTCAGGGTTCATACGGCGGTTGCCACGTGACGACCTACGGGTTGGAGCGTGACAGACTAAGTAAAGCTTGAATCTTCATGTTATCAGAAAATACCTTTATTGAAGATAACTATCTAATGCTAAAGATATTTCTTCTTTTTTGCTAAGGATAACTATTATTTTAGGAATAGTTATCAAGATTTCAAGAAAATTAATGGATGATTAAAAAATGTGCAGGTATGCTCGAGCTGGAGAGCAACAAATCTACTTTGGATGCACTTATGAACAAGACATCGCACCCCTCGTGGTGCGACCAATTCATTTATTCTACAGGACTGCAGTTAATTTCCACATAGAATGCTTCAACTACATTTTTTGGACTATCTTGCAATCATTGACCTAAAGGAGTGTTGCTGGAGCCGCCTAACCATGTCCGAGACTCATTTAGCTGTGGGCTTCAACACCGGCATCATGTGCATCTACAACCTCTTCGGCGGTGATTATGTCGACACTTTTCCGATCATGACCTACTCTAGCGGCCCCGAAGTCGGCAAGGTCAGCATATACTCCCTCATTTCCGGTATCGTCCTGGAGGGCTGCTTGGTTTTTGCCTCCAGATACGACGACATTTACGTAGCTGGATTAGCCGACCGAGTCATCGAAGTAGCTCACCACGACAACACATTGGAGTTCGGGACTTTAGAAGAATTTGCACACAATAGGAGTAGGTGGATTGTCATCTTCCACAAGAAGCATCCATAGGAGTGACAGGTATGGAATGCCACCACTCGGAATGTGTTCCAAAGAGGCGAGGCAGTTGGGAACGCCCCCCACCCTGCAAATTGTGACCTAAGCATAGTAATTTAGATCAGGATGGCCACGTCGAGTCTAGCTGTTGGCCGTCTCAACTCATCGATGGAGGTGATTGATGTCGAAGCAGTACCTTGGAAGAGGCTCAATTTGCTAAACCTCAATCCTGGGGCGGTGGTGGATGCCAGCCAAGGAAAAGCAGTGGTAGTGAATATGTTCGGTGTGGTAAAAGTACTCAACTTACCCCAAGTCAGTGGAGATAAACACGTTTAACATGGAGGAGTTGCAGCTACAGGATCAAATAAGAGTATGCATGAACAACGGATTGGTACTGATTTATTCTCACCGTAGACTTAGGTTTTGGGAGGCAAGCACCGACCAGTTCTTACACAGCTTATCTGAGGAGATGATGGGGAGGGTGCGAATGATTGCGATCAGCAATAGATACATAGCTAGGCATGCAAATCGAGTTGGGTTGCCCGTGCCCGGCCCGAACTGCGACTTGTGGATGTGTCGTGTCGTGCCGTGCACGGGCAACCCAACCCGATTTGCATGCCTAGCTATATATCTGTTGCTGATCGCAATCATCCGCACCCTCCCCATCATCTCCTCAGACAAGCTGTGTAAGAACTGGTCGGTGCTTGCCTCCCAAAACCTAAGTCTACGGTGAGAATAAATCAGTACCAATCCGCTGTTCATGGATACTCTTATTTGATCAGTACCAATCCGCTGTTCATGGATACTCTTATTTGATCCTGCAGCTGCAACTCCTCCATGTTAAACGTGTCTATCTCCACTGACTTGGGGTAAGTTGAGTACTTTTACCACACCGAACATATTCACCACCACTGCTTTTCCCTGGCTGGCATCCACCACCGCCCCAGGATTGAGGTTTAGCAAATTGAGCCTCTTCCAAGGTACTACTTCGACATCAATCAATCTATCTAGAGAAAATATTTTTTTTTCATAAAACTATGTTGGTGTAGATGCATTTGCCTTATGATTTTTTTTATTTATGTGAAGGACGTGGAACAAAGTTTACACTGCTTGCTTTGGTTGATTACATTTGTGTTACGAATTAGTTGAATGAGATCTCCCCAATATTTTGACTTGTGGTGTTATGCCTTGAGGTTGACAACATTTGTTTTCTTGATATTTCCCATATGAAATTGCAGAAGTTGTATGGAAAAAGACTAGTACGTTGGTCCATTTATTGTTGTACGTATGCGACACGGTTCTTGATCCATTAAAATATAGCGAGGTTGTTTATATAGGCTATATGCTAACTATTGGAGGATACCATATTATTATATCTTATGCTTGGAGTACAAAGTGACATGCTTAGGTTTCATGCATGAAGACATCACAGTTAAAATACCTGATCCATAGTTATAGTTTCCGCATACTATTGATTATCCTTCCTATTCATAATTAAGGAAGTTGTGTGAAACCAGCGTCAAAATTGTAGTTACTTTGGATCATGTAATGAAGTTTGGATGTGGTTATCAATTTAGGTAAGGTGTATGGTGTTATTGTGTGTGTATATTTTCTAATTGAAGATGCAGAGAATTTGCAAATAATGTAAGCAGCAGTATAGAGAAGCAAGATCAGGCTGGTCTAAATAAACTGAAAGTTTTAGATGAAACCTGTTTTATGCATTTGAAGCAGGGTTTGAGGGTTTGAACTAAAAGATGATTACTAGTGCTGCTTGGTAACTCATTCAAGATACTGGAGATTGGTTTGGTGGTTTTTCATGAAATCCCGGAAGGAATCATAAAGCAACTCTGCCCTGCAACTGAAGTTATTTGTGCCGATCACAAAGCTAGGATCTGCGCCTGAACACTGTACCAATATATACTATGAGAAATAATTTTCTGTTGGAAATGACATCATTATACGCCATGTCTGGTATGAAGGAACAGGAGGTTGGTATCCAAATCGAACCTCGTTTTAAGTGTAACTTATAACTAAACCGAGGTTGGATTTGAAAATTAATCTCCAATTCCTCTGTACCAAATATGGCCATAGATCCTCCTGCCGCTGAAGCTGTGAGTAAGATGTTTTATGCTTTTAGAATGATGAATAATGATATACTCTCGCCATATGTACCGATGCTGATAGATTTTTCTTATTTTGGCTATTTTATGAAATATCTCGATTCAGGTGAGGGCTTGCTTGCGGACGCAAAGAGCTGGTCCTGGAGCTATCTGGGTTTTTTTTGGAACGTATCTTTTCTTTTTGGAAGAGTCCAAAAGATTATCCAAGATGGAAAAACGACGAAATACAGCAGGTATGAACAAATTTGGCCGGTCCACGCATTGTTCTTGTAAAAAATCTGAGGTCTACCACAGTGATTACTAACATGCTCCCTTTTATCTTGGAATCTAGTTTTAGCTTAATTTGTATAAGAAGGTTGGGAGATTAAACATGGGAGTCTTGGACTCAATGTTGCTTTAATTTTTGGGGGATTTTTTTTATCCTGCTACTTTGCTGTTAGACACTCTTAATCCTGTGCTCAACATTCTCTTTATTTTTATCATGATAATTTGCCAGATTGCCAAATTAAATGGTGATTTTTTTATATGATCCATCATCACTTCTCTGTGCTCTTTAATATCTCCATCCTTTTCACCATTATCTCATCGTTTCCAGTCCTTTTCATCTCAGCGTCATGGAAGATCCCATTGAAATGTAGGCTCTTAGTTCTATCACTTTCTTTATACTTGTCAAGGTAGTCCCTTTCACTAAACATTAGTTACATCAGCTTGTGAGTGTGAGCCCTACTACTCAACATCTAGACTTTGTTGGTACCCTTAAAAGACAAAAGCAGGCATTCGAATAAGGGTGTGAAGAAATGTGGAATTCCTTTTTTCTTTAAGAAATGTGGTCATATTCAATGTTTAACTATAATTGCACTGCTCTCCTGCACCTACCTGTGAGCTCATTCAACATGAGTAAATTGGGCGTCATTATATAATGAAATTTCGGGTAATTGCTATGGATGTTAATTAGAACATTAGATGGTTGGTTGTATGGCAACATCAGAACCACTGAATTATTCTTTTTGTTAAAAGATCTGCATATTCCTTCCAGAATTTACTGCATAGAACTTGTTTGACCTGCAAATCTTAGCGTGCATCGTTGAAATCATACGAGTTCTGGCTTTATTTGCAAGTTAATCACATAGTTAATGCCAGTGGAATGAATTAATCTTCGTGATCATGGCCTATCAGAAACAGCTAATCTTCCACTAGCTCGAGCTATCAGAATTGCTCGTGTGGAGAGACTGTTGAGTGAAGATTATGATGACATTTCATACTTTGTCTGTGCTTTTGTCCCTTTTAGCTTTTCTGTAGTAGAGATGTCTGAAGACGTCTCCCTCATCTGGTTCATGCATTTTATTTTAGCTGGAAGTTGTACTAAACCATTCCATTAATGTCCATCTAATTTATCTGTTTAATGTTCTATATATGATTTATGATTGCTAATGCTACTCATTTAACTCGAACCACCATGCAAAAGTAGCTCAATTTCTAGCAGTTGTGTTGATCTCTCTCTGCACTTTTAATTTCTAGCAGTTTAATGTTCTCTTTTTTCTCTTATATCGTGCAGCGTTTCTGCATCTGCTCTTTTAAATTTTACGGTGCAGAGCTGGTGCGCAGCAGCAGCCTTCGATAATGTCGGACAAGACCACGCCCTGTGAAATCCACGGCGACGGGAAGCGCCGCAAGTTTTACCGCCGCCTGTTCGCAGCCTTCCTTCTCGTTCTCGCCCTCGTCCTCGTCACGGTCCTCCTCGTCTGGCTCGTCCTCCGCCCCGCCGAGCCCATGTTCTCCCTCCAGGACGCATCCCTCCTCCAGTTCAACCTCACCTCCGGCGGCAGCGCCTGGGCTCTCCTCACCACCGCGCTGAGGGTCACCCTCGCCTCCCGCAACCCCAACGCCCGCGTCGGCGTCTACTACGACCGCCTCGACGCCTACGTCTTCTACAAGAGCGAACAGGTCACCGCCCCCACCGCGCTTCCCGCCGGCTACCAGGGTTGCGATGAAGTCGCCGTCTGGTCCCCGTACCTCCTCGGCACCGCCGTTCCCCTCGACGGCTACCTCTCCGACGCCTTCCTCCAAGACATGACCTCCGGCTATGTTCTCCTCTACGTCCGCGTCGATGGCCGTCTCCGGTGGAAGGTCGGCAGCTGGCTCTCCGGCCACTACCGCCTCCAGGCAACCTGCCCCACCTTCCTCACCGTCGACGCCCGCAAGTGGAGCGGCGGCGGCCATGCGCCCCCTTACTTCCTCTTCCGGCACGTGAGCTCCTGCAGCGTCGATGTTTCCCTGCCTTGAGTGAATCCGAGCTAAAACTTTCAAATCGAATCAATTTGGGCCAACCCATGGCCCATCTCATCGTGATAAAAAGGCCCGGTCACATATATATATATATATATAATTTGATAAATAAATTTAGCTTGATTCTAATATTTCGGATGAAAGCTCAGTCATCGGGTTAGTTGAAACTTCAACTAATATGCCCCTTTTAGTAAGTGATTTTTTGTCTACTTCATGCAGTCGATTAATTTAAAAAAAAAAAGACTCGGGAGTCTCAGAAGCGCGTTTAATTAGATCAAAAAGTCAAATAAGTAGACAAAATGTAAAACCACACTACGAACGCGGTTGCGTATTTAGGCCTCCAAATATCGACCATGAGAAGGAACAAAACTACAAACTTTTTGGCGTTGATCGATGCGATGTGTTATAGAATTACGAGGAAGTCCGCCCTCGCCAATAGAATTAGTGAAATAGAGACGCAAATGATGAAGTCAACTAGTTCACGCCGTAAACCTGCAGCTTCCATTCACGACACGCTCTGACGCCGGCGGCATCACGTACGCGTTTGGGTTTCCTTAGCTAGGTCACACTTCGCCGCGTGTTCCGAAGCAGACGAAGCTTCTCATCTTTCTTCTCAATCCCAGCTATATAAACCTCCCGACCTTGGCACCCTTTCCCCTCATCAATTCCCATCCCAGCAGCAGCAGCGGATCGTTCATCTCCTCCTCCTCCTACCCCTCCAATGGCGGATTCGAAGCAGGCCGGTCACCTGAACGGAGCCTTCTACGGGCCTCCCATCCCTCCCCAGCCCCGCGCGTACCGCAGCGTCGGCAGCCGCTCCTCCTGCTGCTGCGGCCCCTGCTGCATCCTCTGCAACCTCTTCAAGTTCCTCCTCTCCCTCGTCGTCATCCTCGGCATCGTCGTCCTCGTCCTCTGGCTCGTCTTCCGTCCCCACGAGATCAAGGCGCGCGTCGACGACGCCACCCTCTCCCAGTTCAATTTCTCCTCCGCCGACGGCAACACCCTCGTCTACGACCTCCGCCTCAACATGAGCCTCCGCAACCCCAACCGCCGCATCAGCCTCTACTACGACTACCTCGAGGCCCGGGGGTACTACGACGACCAGCGCTTCGGCTTCGCCGTCCTGCCGACCTTCTTCCAGGGCCACAAGAACACCACCGTGCTGAGCCCCGTGCTGCAGGGCTCCAACTCGCTGCTCAACTCCGGCTCGATGGCGACGACGTACGCGAGGGAGAAGGGGGAGGGCTTCTACTACGTCGACGTCAAGCTCTACACCAAACTGAGGCTCAAGGTCTGGTGGTTCAAGATCCACTACAACCGGCAGCACATCGACTGCAGCCTGAAGCTGCCGGCGCCCGGCACCTCCGGCACGTTCGAGGCCACGGATTGCGACGTTGATATTTTCTGAGATTTCATCCATCTTCACAGTTCTATTTATTTATTTTCTCAGACTCTTAGCATGTTTATTATTAATAATAAATGCATCGGTGTATAGGCTGCTGATATTTATTTACACGGGACGACTTATCTCTCTATGCATTGTATATTGATACGTCATTCTTCCTTATTCTTTATATATATATGGCTTTACTGTGTTCATGTGCTGTGTTTTTTCTACATCGACTTGAAGTTTAAGGCCGGGTTTGAGTTCAAATGGGGCGGCCCGATGTGGTGAGTAATCCAATAATGGCCGAAATATTAACTTAATGGGTCGCTGCTGCTTATTGCGTGAAGCTTTTAATTAAGATCCTTTGACCATCCTTTTGATCCTTTTTCTTTCTTTATTTCTTTCTGCTGTGAGATGGGGGGGATGGTGCGCTCATCATCTCAGCTGCTCGTCAATGGCGACCGAGTTAAAAGTTATAGCTGCAAATGCGATATATATATATATGAAAGCCGCCAGTTTAAAGTGCTGAAATATTTGCTTTTAGTGCCTCGAACGAAGCATGCTTCAAAGCATCAGCATTCTCCCCCTTTTAATTCCTCGGATCCCTCTCGATCGCACAATCAATCAATCCAGCAACTTTGAATGAAATCATGAGCCCATGCAGCAGCAGCAGCAGCCATTGAAATCAAAGTGCTGCAAAAGATTTGGAGGCGTGGAAACTTTGTCTCCATCGCCGGTCGATCCGATTAGATATATATATCGACGAGTAAGTAAAGCAGTGAAGGCTAATTTAGGGAGCAGGAGGAAGAGGAACAGACGAAGAAGGCAATCAATGGAGGGAAGAGTCAAAAGGTAGAGAGAAGAAGTGATAGGTGGAGGTTAATTGGAGAGTTAAAAAGCATCGCCCACTCTGAATAATTATATGCTCGACTTTTTTTCGCACAATCCAAGGGATTCCGTTCATTTATCACTTTTAGCATCATTTCTTAACTTGCATTCCCGTATCTCCTGCAGCTTTGTGGGACTGCATACAAACTGGATCCTCTCTCTCTCTCTCACACACACACGCAGACACATTTTTCCATGGATTGGCTTCTGCTATTAGATCGTCGGCATGAAGGTTTAAAGGCAATTAGATGCCATCTTTTTAATAATCAGTTTGAGTTAGTCTTTTCCGAAGATTAGAATGATGCATGCACCCTAAAAGCCCAGAAATGAAGTCATTCCCTCTCCTGCTCTCCATCATTATGCAGCAAAGTAACTCATCTTATTGTTATATTTTTATTGGCTTTTGAAGATTAGACCGTCTTCTTTTTGCCTTTCAATATTTTTATCACTTCCTTTAGAAAAAAGCTCTCCAGTTTCACATTAATTTTTTAAAAAAAAAACAACTTAAACTATTAAACAATTCCGAAGACTGTGAAGTTCTTGGTGGCAGATTGAATATGAATGTTCCATCTACCAGCTTAGAGATCCTCTGCGCCCACTCCATCCCCTCACAGTTAGCACAGACATTCAAATCCAGATCAAGAGAATGAGTACCGCCGCCCTCGTCCTCCTCTCCGCTTGAAGATTCAACGCCTTGATCGCAACTAAAGATGACAATGGCGTCGCCCACGCTCACCTCCTCCCCGCTCGACCCGATCTCAATCCTCCCCCTTCCGATTGCCCTCTCGATGCTCTCCTCCACCCGCTCCATGTCCTCCACCAGGACAACACGGTGGGGGTTCTCCCGCACCGCCTCGCTCAGCCTCTCGAGGTGCCGGCTGCTCACGAAGACGAACTCAGCGTAGGAGACGAAGACGAGCCTCGCGAGCATCACTGCGACCCTTGCCTTGCCCTCGCGGTCGCCGCCCCGGAAGAAGAGCCACGTCGAGAGAGAGGCGCCGGGCGCGGACGTCCTCGACTTCAACTGTACCGGAGCTGCACCGGAGGACGGCGCCGGCTACGCCAGAGGTGATGTGCTTCTGCCAGGGGACCTGCTCGTCCACGGCGGTGGAGAGGCGTTGAGGTTCTCAGCGGTGAGCTCGTTGAACCTCGATGTGTAGTAGCGCTCCACGGCCTCCATGGATTCAGCGGAGCTGCAGTTTGCTTTGTTGCGCTCCTCATGGTGAAGCCTGGTGTGGGTTTCTTCACTGCCTGTGTTCCAGAAATCAAATTCATGATGAAAGCCATGATCTGAGGAAGAAGATGATGGGAAGCACCAAGAGAAGTCTAATCTTTTCTTGTGCGATGGATTGTTAAGGCTGCTGCTCCACTTGCATACATCGTTGAGCTCAAGAGATTCCTATATATAAAGCAACAATCAAACTGTCATATACATTGAAAAATAATCAAAAGATCTCATGGAAAGATTCAAAATCATGCAAAGGTTAATTATACACATACTTGGTTAGAAGCATTTCCTGATGTATCTTCTTTCTCCTCCTCTTCAAGCTTTTGAAGCCATGAAGGTAAATTTGAGGCCCTCGAACCATGTCCTCCGCCATTAGCAACAATGTTTCTACTGCTGCAGGAATCATCACAACCAACAACAATCTTTTATTAGACCTGATGATTGCATTGAGCAATTTGATGAAGAAAAATTGACGTTAAACTTTTCTTTGATGAAGCAACTTGAATAAATAGGTAACTTTTTGGATAATCTTGATGGCAACACATCAAGTAGTGAGCTCTTACATCAATCAGACAATACCCGCTGCAAAATGCTTAATTGGATTCTCCCCATTTATGTGAAAGTTCACCTACTTTTCCATTATTGGATATGTATGAATACAAATGCATCAAGCCAAAGTAAATAAGAAGACAACAAGGCATTCAATTGATTACCTGTTTAAGCTGAGGCTCAACTCCAAGCTGCATCCATCTTGAGGAACAAACAATGGCTGCACATCCACAGTACTCCCCAGATAAGAAGAAAGCCAAGAGATGCAGCCCATGTAACCCTCGTGCGTCGTAATCCCCATCAACCAAATCCGCCCTTCGCCATCAGAGACCAACCTTCCGAGCTCCACGATCGCATGCTCCAACGGGGAATACTTATCATCACCACCACCTTGGCCATTAATGAGCTTGAAGGACTTTTCAGCGATACGTTCGACGTTCCCCATGTAGATCGCGGTGTTTCTGCTTCCCTTGGCGAGATGGCAGCTCAGATCATTAACCTTCTCCTCCACCTCTTCCCTTGATGCGCTGGAAGAGATCAGCGAGAGGTTCGCGATCTGGAGATCCCGCAATACATCGTCGGCGGCGCCCTCCCTGCTTGCTTGAATTATTCTTCTGAGGGCCTCGCCGGTGGCCGAGCTTTCCCCTACAATTACGATGCTGCTGTTTTTCCTCCTCAGTCTTAGAAGTGAATCAATTACGCTGTCGGTGAAGTACTCCTCGTCTCTAATCGATGTCTGGTTGGAGGTCGAGGTGGAAGACCTCGCTTTTTTCGCTAATGGCAGAGGAGGAGACGAGTTGATGATACCTAGATAATTAGAAACGGCTCTCTCGACGTTGGTCTTGACTTGGGTGCTGGAGAATCCGGCCTCCCGCATGACGCGGCTAACACTGGGGTCGTCCAAGATGGAGAGCACCAGCTGCTGCAGCTCTGCCGCTTGGACCTCGACGGCGGAGCCGCCACCGGCGCCCCGGCCGCCGCGCTGGTTGGATTGGGTGCGCTTCAACGCCGCGACGAGGGCGTTGGATAGGGCTGGGTGGTGGTGGTAGGCGGAGAGGCTGAGGGAGGTCGAGGAGGAGGAAGTCGTGGGGAGGCGATTGAGCGCGACGTTGAAGCAGAGCTCGAGGGCCTTGAAGCGGAGAGGGTGGGAGTGGGACTCGAGGCAGCCGGCGCGGAGGAGGCCGCCGGGGGAGGACAGCAGGACGGCGGCGACGTGCAGCGGCCTGACCTGCCCGTGGCCCCGCTGCTGCGCCAGGCTGACTGCTTGCCGCACCACTCTGAGTGCTGCTGGAGTCAACGATTGCTGCACTGTGCAACCTCCTCTCATCTTCCTCCTCCTCCTTTTCTTCTTCTTCTTGAACTCAACGAGTGGTTAATTAATGGAGGTGAAAGAGTAAGCTTTAAAGGGAAATGGGATGCACCTTGTTTGAGCTAATCATTTTGTAGGCACAGGAGCTGTCTACTTAGTGCTATCTCCTTTTTCTAAACAGTGATGCTACAGACTCCTTTAATTGATAATGCTCACATAAATCATATTTAGAATGTTTTAAAAATATCATTACCATAATCTATGTTATTTTTTAAGTGCGTACTATAAATGGCTTTATATGTTTGGATGCATGGATTTTTTCAAAGTCTGGTGTGGCCCAGCCCACCCAGCCATGCACATGAAATCGAAGAAATTAATATTAAGATTTCTTCTTCTTCTTCTCTTGGCAATTGAGTAACTGAGAAAAGTAAAGGAATGAAATGATCTTCTCCTGCATGCTCAACTCAGCAGCACTAAGACTTAGCAATCTTGTCACAAAGTAACAAGAAGTCGAGCCATGGCTTTATGAAAGATTAAAGCTGATGAAGCAAATGATGGCGTGTGGCCAGATGAACTGCATGCAGATCATTAGAAACGCCTCTTTTCATGTACCACAATCATCAGAAAACAGGATCAGAGTGACCCAGCTATAATCATATTCACTTCCGATGTTCGTAGAGAAAATAAGTTTTCTTCCTAAATCTTCCTTGTTATTTGTTAGCTCTAGAAATTGATATGTATTTATGCCAATTTAAGTCTCTTTAATTCCGTTTCACATGTCCGCCTCTCTAGCTATGCCTCTCTCTCTCTCTGAAGCGCACCATTAAACCCTGCAATTAACCTGCCTTGCTTCACATGCTCCATTAAAACCACCTCCCCCTTCCCTTCCCTTCTTCGAGTTCTTTCTCTCTATATATGTATGTATCTCGGGAGCTCTCCCTTTAATTACTTGTCTCCTCCTCCTCCTCCTCACGATGTCCGGCCGGAGAAAGATCCATCTCCGCCACCCCGCCGTGGTGGACATCGGCTGCAACTGCCACAAACCCAAGCTCTTCTCCTCCCTTTTCTCCTCTTCCTCATCCTCTCCTCCCAAACCCAAACCCAAACCCAAGCACAACGTTATTAATCCCTCCGCCACAACCACCACCACCGCCTCGTCCTGCACCACCTCCTCCACCTGGGACCCCTACTTCAACTCCGACACACCCTCGCCGCCGCCGCCGCCGCCGCAGAGGACGAGGAGGAGGCGGAAGAAGAGCGGGCGGGTGGCGCGGGAGAGCGTGGCGGTTGTGAAGGAGACGTCGGAGCCTTACTCCGACTTCAAGGAGTCGATGGCCCGGATGATCGTGGAGAAGGAGATCTACCGCTGGGACGACCTCAACGACCTCCTCCACCGCTTCCTCTCCCTTAACTCCCCCCGCCACCACCACCTCATCCTCCGCGCCTTTGCCGACCTCTGGAACGGCGCCACAGCCTCCGCCGTTACCGAAGAAGAAGACGACGACGACGACGATGCCGCCGCGCCGCCGTACTACGTCTACTGAGCTTCCAGTCCGCCGGTAAGAGTCAGCAGTCAACGGCCGGAGTGGGCTTAATTATTACTAAAGTAAAGAAGGTTTGCAGTGCATTGAAGGTGATGATAATGTGTTGTAGTACGTAACGTACGGTGGTGGTGTAATGATAAGTACGTAGATGAAGTAATTATATTACGAGGAGATTTAATTAGAGGGGGAGTCATCATCTTCTTCTCAGATCTGCAGAAGCCCCCAATGCACTGCTTTTCTTCTTCTTCTTCTTTTTTAGATCTCCTTTCATTCTCTAATTACTTTAAAAACAATATAATTACTCTCCTACTACAATATAATACAAAAGTAGATTTTCAAACAGAAAATTTGTATCATTTTAAAACTTAAAAACTTAAAGGAGAGTTAAAGTGTGAATAGAAAATAATATTGTAATTCCTGGGACTAAGTGAATGCAAGTTATATACACATCGAGCTTCCAAGAACAGCTCAATGTTTGCAGAAGTATAATTGCAGCAAAAGCTTAATCAATTAATAATATATTTATATCTGCGTCAGTGAGAAGGCAGCAGGCTGCAGGGCATTCATTCTCTCATTCATTCACCCACAAGATGAATAGAGTAATTAAGTCCGGGTCTCCTTCTTGGACCATCTGCAATTATTTAGCTTAAATATGAACTTAAAAGCTCCTGTGAAATTTAAAACTGCAGCAGAGTCCCAGCTGCATGCAAGTGCAAGCAAGCATGCATGGTTTGTCTTCCATCTCCTCCCACATGCAGCAGCGCAACGACGACCTGATATTGATCCAACACAGCTTGTGAGCTCAGCTCTCGGACCTGCATACATCTGTGTGTGTGTATATATATGCCATCATTATGTTTATGCTTCCAGTAAAATATACATTGAGTTAAAAGGACAGCAAAAGTAAGTCCCAGGACAGAATATTTATCTATCTGCATCTATATATATATATATATATATATATATAGCTCTGACTGTATCAAATGCCATGATGTTTACTCGAAGACCTATTAACTCACCACTGCAAACAATTATGATCCTGAATGAACCAAGGCTGCTGCTGCTGAGGCTGGGGCTGGGTTCTTCCATATATTGTATATGTTGCAGAGAAGAGAGCTAATTATTAGAGCTAAAAGGATTGAAGGGTTTTTATAGCTTTGCAGAGAAAAGGACGGCTTTCAAGTAAATGAGACAGCCGTCACCTGCGCAGAGATGCGAAGGATGGTTGCTGAGGAATGCCAGGATAGTGATATAATGCAAGATATTAGATATGGATTTGGCAGCAAGTAATTGATCATGGGTATCAGAGTCACCTGTAGCTGTCTGATGCAGTGCCAGATAAATACATGTATGAGGAAATTAGGGCTTAAATTGAGTACCAGAAATTGGTTGGTGGTAGATGAGCAGCTGCAGCTGCTGCCTTTTGATGGCAACTTGTTGGCATTAAGCCAATGATGCTTACTACAAGATGTATTTAGAGGATCACTACATGTCTCGGAGTATAAGATCTTCTTGTCCTTTTTGACTTAAAAACACCAGAGTGGGACCTTAAAGCTAAGTCCCTTGTAACTGCTAACAAATAGCTTTTGCAGATCTCATTGTTTTCTAAAAGATCAATCCCTGTTCATATCAATTTATATTAGTAGAGGATAAGAAATTTCACTGCAAATAATAAAAAGCTATAGATTGATGTGTTTCTTTTTTTCACAAACTAATTTACATCAACAAGTAACAACGATGCTGTCTTTTCTGTTCCAGGTGCCTCAATCTAAAGAACTAAAAGAAGAGGAAGAGGAAGAAGAAACAAGGTCCAGAAGTAAATCCAGGAAGGCCTCAATTATGATCCAATGATATCTCTTTGCGTTCATCTTCAGGTACCAGGACAGCATCTTCTCCAGCCACTGCACCTCCACCAGTCCATGGGCCATCACCAACTCCTCCATGGACAGCCTGAAGTCCCAGTAGGGGTCCTTGGAATCCATTTCCATGGCAATGCTTCCCTTGAGAGGGAGAAACCTCTCAGCTTTGGATGCCTCCTCCATTATTGAGCCCGTGCTGCCTGGCTCGAAGAAGAATCGGTCCGATCTTATCCCGCCAGCTACTGCCTCGACAGCCTCAGTTCTCGAACCGGCCTCCGACCCCGATGAGAAGCTCTCGCACTCTGCTTCCGAAGAAAACGAGAAGCACGACTCGCTCGAGTCCGGGTGAGAAGAGTTCAAGACATCGAAAACTTCATTGCTCTTGAGGAGGACGTCCTCCTTCCTGAAGGAGTGGGTCATTGGGTGCCTACAGGAAGGCCAAAGCCAGGAAGCAGGAGGGGAAGAGACACTAGTCTCTGATCTCTTTCTGTAGAAGATAGAGGTGAACACTCTTCCCATTTTGCTTCTTTCTCAGGAAGACGAAGAACATGTGACTCTTGCTGAGGCTTTAATAGAGGGTGGCTTTTGATACAAAAATTGATAGGTTGGCTCGAGGAAGGTGGGAGGGAAACTGGGAAATGTTGAACAATTTGTTGGATCACACAATTTGTGAGCATGCATGTACACAGGTAGGAGGCCAGAGTGTAATTATCTAACACGAAAAATGGCAGTGGTTGTGATCAGAAAAGATTTTGTGTATTTTAATTATGAGTTGAGTTGTGTGCAACTCTCAGCTGTCATGTTTCTAGGGGGTCCATTTTCTGCCATTATATTATATTACTCTCAGTTCATTACTCTTCAACCCACCTAAACCTGTATATACTATCAACATCCTCTACCTAAACTCTAATTCCTGTAATTTCTTAGAGTTTTGGTTTCTTTTATATCTAATCTTATGTTTCTACGCTATCAAATTTATATCTAATCCATAAAGAAACATTTGTGAGATTGTTTTGTGTTTATTCACACGGAGTAAGAATGTAGCAGGTCTCAAGATACCATAATCTCCGGTTGAAGACTTGATGCCTCCTGTTTGGTAAACCATGTAAACTATAATTTTTCATTGGGATGGGAAGACACCAGATACTACAATGATGACCCATCACCTCAGTGATGGACGGTCAAGCAGAAAAATTATATAGCAGGAATCAGAAATTTAGTGGACAATCACTTAAAATTTTAAAATGATGTCTTTATCTGCAGTGGGGAATTTCAACGAATGGGGGTTCTGAGGTACAGCTATCATTTCAACAATTGTACGTGTATACTATTGACATAAGTGTGAGTCTCATCAAATATCAGTAGTTGAACAGAATCTTTATTAGCATGAGCAAAGAGAAGGATGAAGACAAAAAAGGGGATGAAAGGGAGAGGGAAACAGACGGCATATTGGGGGTTTTATTTAATCTAAACATTCAAGTTGGGGAACAATAGTCCTCTTTTTTTTAAATGAAGGAGAGTGCTGCTTGAGTGGTAAATTATTTGGGATCATATCAAGACTCTATGTTAGCATACTTTAAAATTCCATTAGAAGTTCAGTTAGGGAACACAAACATTTTGATGAACTGGGATGTTGCCTTTAGGAACACTGCTTATAAAAAACTATGGGCCCAACAACCAAAATGCAGAAGTCTGTAAAAACAAGTATATCACAAGAGATTACCAAGGTCCTGGAAGTGCAGAAGAAACACAAGTCCAGAAAATTTATATGAAGATGTACTCAACCAAGATCGTTTACCTGGGAAAGCAGCAGAGGCACATGTTTCAGAGAATTGACGAAGATGCATCTTGCCAGGATCACGTACCTGTGAAAGTAGCACAGAAACATGTTCAGAAGATTAATGAAGATTTATAAACTGTACTTGCTGAGCCTACCCAGGAAAAGCAGAGACTTGTTCAGAAAATTGATGAACCTATGCTTAAGTGATGCACTGTACTTGATGAACCTACACATGAAGAAAAATCAACTTTAGTGCTGCACTCCTCAGTTCCCAAAGAAACCAATGCATTTACTTCATCACAGTGCATAGAATACGCCTCATTTCAATCAATCAATCATTTACCAGATAAACTAGTCAGGTTGCAAGAGAACAGTAAAAAACAGCACCTCCACGTAAGAGCATCAGCACAAGCTTCTAATCTTATACCACATCGTTTAGGTTTTCTGCACTAGACGGAAGTGTATCGTTTAGTAATTCAAATGTCAACGGACATTAAGATTCAAGTTCCATTTAGAGATTGAGGCAATCTACTTATGCTGATGAAGCAAAGGATCATATGCAACATTTTATTAAGAAGAAAGTAAAATCAAAGCATCTAATCTGCTAAGAGATTTTTGCAAGGTTCATAAGATTTGTCAAAGCATCAAATTTGAGGCATAATTACAGTTTTTATTCTGGAATGAAGATAAATATTTAAGTACTAACGTATCAACCCATTACCATAAAATTACCTATAAGCTTGACCCAAAGGAAGTAATCTAAATTTAGACCAACAATACATGAAAATTATGTCAAATGCTATTTTCTCATATCAAAATGTAATTAAATATTATTCCCCCTAATTTAACTTTACACAATCCATTATATCATAAATTTATCTTGTGGAAGGCAACTCAAGGCAAGTGAACAACCTAGAAATACAGCCCAAATATAAATTCTAGAAGATCATACTCTCACCAAAAATGGACTCATCATGCAATCAAATAAGAGCCTCGTGAGCACCTGACTAGTTTCACAATCCAAAGTTGATAACTGAAGCAAGTGAAAATAGTCGCCTATTGGCACTGTCAGTTCAGTGTAAAATTCTCACCAAATATGGACTCATCTCTAACTCTTGACCTGCATGGTACCTTGGACTGCGATAGTCGATCAAGTACCTGCTTATTCTATTTTCCTGAAAACCTAGCTATTGCCAGTAGCATAGAAAGAAGAATTACGAATTGCAGCTAGTGACCCTGCAATTACGTTTATCAGAAACCAATGTTAGATCAACTCAGAATTGCATAATTCCCCCAGTTTCTATGGAGCATCGTGTCTGTGGTGCTTCTCATCTCCTCTTCCAGGTCCTAAGAATTCAAGCCTCCACTGGGGACCAAGTCTATAAATTTAGGCCACTGAAGCTGCACCGCATATGAAGACTCTTACACTGTATTGGTCCTACTTCCCAAGCTCATAAATCACTGTCAATATCAAGATGAGCTGCTCTAGAAAATCTTCAATTTTCCATAAAATTTCCCACTGTGCTTCAAGTTAGAAGTGTATTAAATTCACACGGTCAGGAGATTTCTGCGAAAACAGCAAACGATTCTGTCATCCCCTTTCCAGAATTGAAAGTTCCGAAGCTTTTTTCCCTTCAAGTTTGAGGGCGCCCTAAATCCTTCAGAAATCGAAAGGCTATCGAAATTATTATTGTGCCGAGAAACTGCGGATTTAACCATCAAATATCCAATTTTTACTATTGATAATAACTTGTATACACAGGATTTTCTGCATATAATGAAATAATGAATCAAGTCCTACATCAGCAAACTTCCAACCCGAAGAGGATTCCGGCATGCTTCTCGCCGTCGTCCTCCACGAAGAAGAGTTCCTTCATCCGTCGGAAGGCTTGCCAAGTTAGCAAACTGTCCGATCCCGCCTGGTGGCATCGCCCCACTGCCCGGTCGACCTGGAGCGTGTTGGCCACCCGATCCAACCCGCCGTACAAGCTGTTGCAGTACCTCATCATGTGCTTCATGTCGAACACCTTGTCCCCGAAGAAAACCCGAACCAGGCCCATGAACTCGTCCACCTTCCTCGGTAGCTTGCGGCAAGTTAGGACCTTGATCAGGTACCCGAAGTCGTAGGCGCTGTGGAAGGTAACCCACGACACCGCGGAGTCGTTGCACACCAGGCCGGAGGACATGAGCAGCTCGGCGAAGCGGTGGGAGTCGATCCCCCGCGCTCGGTTCTTCTCGAAATCGATCCCGTTGGCCCTGAGGAGCTCGACGGACTCGGGCGCATGGCGGTCGCGGGAGGGGTCGAAGTCGCGGAAGTTGAACTCCCAGACGTAGCGGAAGCGCGCGCCCTCCCCCAGGTCGGGCAGGTTGCCGGCGGCGTCGGAGAGGGTGAGGCCGACCTGGATGAGGTGCAGCTCATCGACGTTCGATTTGAGAAGGGAGTAGCGCTCGGCGGGGGTGAGGAAGGCGGGGTGCTTCCGGGGGCGATGGATCACGCCGGGGAACTCCGTGTCCATCGCGACGAAGGGATGGCTCTCGATCGCCTCGCGGATGAGGTCGAACTCCGCCTCGAGGTTGTCGTCCCACACGGAGCGGATCCGGACGGGGGATGTCGGTTTCTCCGCTGCGGAGGAGGGCATGCTTGCTCGCTCGGGCCGCCGGTGGATCGCCGTTGAGCTCTCTGGTTCGTCGTCGTCGTCGGTGAGCGGCGGTGTTGGGGGAGGCGGAAGGGGGGAAGGATTTATTTTTATAGCGAGAGACGGATGATGATGAGGAAGCGGAGGACGCTTCGAAGAAGAGAGGAAGCGAAGACGACGTGGACGTGGGGCCTCCCACGGCATCACGAAGGGGGAAAACCGACGGCCGACGATGGAGGCGACCGAGTCCGCCGATGTATCAGAACCGTCAGATCGTGGCGCCTGATCCCGTCGTAACCGACGGCGGCTGCGCTGGGACTGGGATGAGTGCACGCCGCCAATCCGGTGCGTGCCAGGGGACAGGAAACAGGGAAAATACCGCGTCATCGGCGAAGCGATTGCCGGGTCCCACAAGAAAAGAAGAGCAGCGACGGCTGCTGCGTGTTTTAGGGGAGTGCGAAGTCGGCAGGAACGTGGAAAGCGTGTTGGGAGTTTGAATAAATAGATGTAAAATAATTGGTGAGTGGGGTTTACATGTATTGACTTAAAAAATTAGAAGGGAAGGGTGATGGATTGATTTGAAGTAAAAGGGGAAGGGAAAAAGAAAAGGAGGCGTGAGGGAGGGATGTCTTTGACTTTGACCGACCCCGTTCCTTCCACTCCGTTGGAAATGCTGGCTATATTTAATTTCAACACAGCATTAGTTAATTAGGAGGCGGGAGTCCGTCTAACCATCTTTGACTTCACGCAATGGATTTGATTTCAGAGCACGCATAAGTCAAACTCAATCTGGATTGGCCGCCGCGACCCGCGAGGGAATAAGAGGGGGGACGCGGACGCATCGCACGAGCATCGATTTTAAATTTAAACTGGGTTGGACTGGGTCAGATCGAGGACTTTGGTCCCGCGGTCAACCGCGGTTTGCCGTAGAACCGGAACTCGACTCACTCCCCTTCCCCCCGCCTTCCTCTCACGGCTGCTTTTTTAAGCCACGTGTTGAATGATCGATCGAATGAGTTTTTGATGACCAACCCCCAAAAGTTCCGGGGGGGTTTGACCGGTCAACTAATCTCCAGAGAGTCCAGCTGAAGCGTTGACTTTTGCCCTTCGCTCGTAGGTCAATATGCGGACGGTGTTGAGGGAGGGTTGCCCTTTTTAGGTGTGCGTTAGGCGAAGGAGCATATATCAATTTTAGCATACGCTGCTTTTTATAGTTTAAGAATTATAAATATAAATATATATTTATACTTTTACTTTACATAATCTCTCTGCCGTCTGATGAGAAATTTACGGTGATGGAATGCGGTTAAACTGGCGGTAGCGCATATTCCGCGCGGTAGATCGCTGGCCCTTCCTCTTCATGGAAACCCCAAGCGGCGGTGCGTCCTCGTCGGAGAGAGAGGGAGAGAGAGATGGAGAATTCTCGAGACGCTCGCCGGCGGAGGATCTTGGACCGGGGAACCGACCGCCTCGCGTACATCAGCGGCCAAACCCAGTCCGGCACCGATTCACCCCGTGCTGTTACTCCCCGTCCTCGGCTACCGCCCGATGAAGATTACCCGCTCACCCCTGGTACATCCACCTATCTTTTCTCCTCCTCTTTTCCATTTGTTTCATTTTCCCTTTTTTTTCTTTTGTCAGTTTATTCTCTTCTCTTATTTTTCCTATTTGGGATTAGAAGTGTCGGCTTGACATATTTTTGTTGGTCTTGTGGCGGTTCCATGATCGCTATGCAGGTAGATATTTAGTTTCAGACCTTGGTGTGGTTCCCATTTCTGCTGCATTTCTTTCCGTGTAGTTTAGCCTGGGTAATGTTGTACATAACCTGAATTGCTGCGGCGAAAGCTAATGCTTTTACTTCTCTCGTGGGATTAATTTCCACGTCGTAATCTTTTCCAAGTCGCATTTGCATGATGCGCTTCTTTTCCTTCTTGTTCATGTTGGGGGAGCCATATCTTGATAAAGCAAATGCTGATTATTAATGTGGCCCATCTTTGCTGGAGATTCACGTTTGTTGGAATGGTCATTTATGGTTCTTTTTTTCTGAAAAGAGATTGGCTTCACTTAAGATTTTGCTTTCTTTGTCGAGATCATCATTGCCGGCGACTGCGGGAGACGTCCAATTTATCCAAACCGAGATTACTGCTTATGTTCCGTGACTTTGAATAAGTGGCAAACTGGCAATAATCATTTGTGGGGTTAATACTCTTTGACATGTTTGTTATGGCTAGTGGTGTTATCCAATGCTATTGGCTTGTCAAATAGCTTCAGAAAAATGGTTGATAGTTCGCCAGTTTGCTGGTGTCTATTTTGTCCGGTAGACTTGAATCAGCATTAGGGTTATGATATGCTATGGTGATTTTTCCTTAAGAGACTTTCCTCATGTATGAAGCCAAAAGGTTCTTTGATCTTTAAAGCACAAATGGAATCAAATGGTTCATGAATACTGTTTGACGAATTTCTATTGCTTTTTTATCCTTTCTGTTGTTTGTATGATGTAGAATGAATAGGTCAGTTACCATTGCATGATGTTCTAATGCTCAATCGACTCTAGTAGTGAGATATTTAATAATTAAAACATATATCGTCTTTGGTTAACGCTGATAACGAAGACCACTTTTCTATGGTGAACGTCTTGATCCGCTCAAAGCTGCTACCTCTAGATAGATACGTGGTCCTCTTGCATCTGCTTATTCTCGGTTTTCTCATTATATTGCAGTTGCTTCACGGAGCAGGGGCAAACAAAATATTTCTCGCTTTCCCGACCAATACACAAGCAAGAAAGGTGAAACTAGTAAATCTGGGGAAAGAGCTGAAATCCATCAAAGCGATGGAGTTCACAAGAATCAGGGAGATGAGAGGGCATCGCGAAGTGATGATGATTCAGAACCGTCGATCACTTCAAATCCCCAAAGGTCATCCGATCATGTTGGGGGTACATCTGTTCCTACACTAAAGGTGAAGAACCCACTGCTATTCTCATCAAAACAAGTCAACCGTGCTATTTCAATTTCGGAGAACAAACGCTTGATCTTTGCATTTTGCGTTGCTCTTTTTGCTATCATGTCAAACCAAGGCTATGCTCTCGGAGGTTCAACTGGGAGAAGCATTGTGCACTTTGGGCCATTGTTACTGATTATGTCGACTAATTTGACCATCATTCTCTGGATTCTAATGACGACCCGGCAAGGCGATGATAAAGAAACAGGAGCAGCGAAGAACGGAATTGAGGCATATGGTTGGGCAGAGATTTCTTTTGAGGCATTGTTGATTTTTCAGAAAGTAATGGGTGCTATATTCATGGATTGCTGCGCATGTGCTGCTATCATAATCTCTGGCCTTTAACTTCAATTTGGTTCATCCATTGGCTGGCCATGTTAGCATAATCACTTTTGTTTCCACGAAACAAGTTGGCATTCAACTAGCTGAGGTGATCTGGTCTGCAATCAATAAGGACGAGCAGCTGTCGCATTTCTTGATCCGGCTTTGCTTGTGGAAGTCCTGTCTGAGCAATTGCAGGTACTTAAGTTGTCACATGATGAAGAGTTTTCAGTCTTCAAACAGTTTGTTGTCAATCCACTTTTCTTTTTGGTATAAAAAAAGGCTCCTTGTTTTGCAACTATCTTATCCTATGCTGTTCGACTTTTAACCGAAATTTCATGGTCGAATAGAACTATAGTTGTTTAGTCAGTCGACGCCAAAGCTTTCTATGCAGCCAAATCCATCTCCAAGTTGCAGGTTAAAATTTTAAATGAGAGGATATCATGTCAATCATTTCTTTGATTATTGATGCACAGTTAAGGTGGGCAGACGGAGCGGCTACTGTAACATCCTTTGTTTGATTCGTAATCACAGCAGTATTTAACAACACAGATACAATGATTTCGTTTTAATTAAATTAATTTATCTTTCATCCCGGCGTATTTGTTCCTCATCGATGTACGTGCACCGTAAATTTAGATTTAGTGTAGCACATCAACTACGAAGCCTTATCGTGCATCCAATGGTTGAGAATTCATATTTGGTTGCTGTTGCATTCAGCATGCATGAAAATTCTTATTTTGCTATTACAAATATTTCACTGCAAATGCATTCAACATGGTTGCTGTTGCATACTTTCCCTTTTGATAAAATGGGCGTGCAGAAGTTGATTATATACACTCAGGGAAAGCAGGAGCAACACGAGGCAAAAAATAATTTCAAGCATAAAGTCTACGGAGGAACCCTTGCCCAAATACATCGACTTAGTTGCTCCTTATAAATAAAGCGATTGATTCACAAAAATGTACCAAACAGCACGAATACCCAGCAAAAGAACTAATTAATAAACTACTTCCATGCATCTACAAATAACCAACCTCACGAGAAAAAAAAAATTACAAATACAAAATATAAAAACCAAGTCATATATAAACATCAGGTGGTGGTCCATGTCCTTTTTATCTGCCAATTCGAAGATTTACAACGACTCTACAACAAAAAGCAATCCACGACTGGTAAATTAATTATATGCAGTACACCGACCACAAATCACTCGTCCTCTTTCTCTCTCCCGCTCCAAGCAAACCTTCTTCTCTGATTCGTTTGTCACGAGTAATGAGCATTCAGCAGCTCCCGGTGCACCATGTCGATGAAATCATTGTTCTGTCCACACAATTTTTAAGAACTTACCAAAATGTAGTCTAACGAGGGGCCTCCGCACACAAAAAGCGGAGGCATAAACATAATAATTTGATAAGAATAAGAAACAGGCGCAAAAACATTGATGCTCAACAGAATGATCAGGAGTCCTAATAGCTATCAGTTTCTCAAAAGGTTAGCACAAGGTTCTCATATGATCAAGTCATCTCAAAAGGAAAAATGTCAACTGGTAGAGCAAATGGGTGGAAAACTAACCTGCACAAGCTTCATCAGCGCATCGCGGACTTTGTCCCTGGTAATGACTGGGGCATAGTTTGATGTAGGCGTGAGGGATGCAGATGGAGCCGGAGGCGGAAAGGGTTGAAGAAGTGGAGTACCATAGGGTCGCTGCATTGTCACCGGAGGATAAAGCGGAGGGGCACTTGGAACTGAAGATGTCGCTGGGGGCATTACCGATGCACCTGAAGGTAGAGCTGGCGAGAAAAGCGAAGGTTTCACAAGATTTGCAGACCGGTTGCTGTTTGCACTGCTAGATTCAAGGGTATCCAGGGGTGGCACCAGAGGAACAGAGGTCGCTGGAAGATTGGGTATTGACTGAACATTTGGCAGAACAGACGAGGTAGCGCTTGGAGCAAGAGAGGCAACAGGAACAGCTGCTGAAGCAACAGAAGGTTGCACTGCAGTTGCTGTATTTGATGCATTTCCAATATTTAGAGCATTCTGCAAAAGGAAATAATTACGTCATAAGAAACATGAAAACTGCATCCGTTGCCTTCCCTAAGGCTCATAATGTTGCATTCTACTTAAAAAGGTAAAAAGGAAACAGAAAAATGAGAACAGATTTTACACTGCAAAACTACATTTGCAGCAACATGCACTACTTATGATATGACCAGCAAAGATTATCGAGTAGCACAACATACACCGAAGAAGTTTGCAAACGAATCTTCAACAACATCAGGATTAGGTGCAGTAGCCGCAGCAGATGATGGCTCAAGAGGACCTTCAATTACTGATGAAGTAGGTACAGCTTCAAGCTCCTCAAACTCACTGTCCAAATACGATAATTCACTTACACCATTCAAAAAATGAAGACATAAATCCATCCAGTACGTAATTCCAATAACGAGTGGTTTGCAGTTGCAACATTTGACTGTATGGTTTTAGTTTTCATCCGTTTCCTGGTGACCACAACCCATATCAAAATTTCATGGTCCTTTTTTCCCTATGTTTATTGACTACATCAAATAGCGCAGCTTGCAACACTCACACATTGAACAGACTTAATAACGTAAGAAATGCAAAGAGTACATCAAACTTCCTACAGTACAATGATATGAAAAACAAACGTTTATCTTAACTGCCTACAATCATATTGCATCAAATGAATAAGGAAAAAAAAAAAACTCTAAGCACAAAAGACAAAAGAGAATCAGTAGAGTTTAAATTACATTTGCAAACAGCACAGGGAAAAGAATATGTAGAAAATAAAGGCCAAAGGAATGATGCAGATAAAATTAGACAAAAATATGGATGGCTGACTGTAGGAATGTAGAATTATACCTTTTAGAAGAAACCTTAGGTTTTGGAGGAACCTTGGAATACGCATTAAGGATCCTGAAACCAACAAAATAAAATGTAACCAAGTTTGGATGTTATGCATATTGAGGTTCTAACACTTGAGAGCATGGCATATTGCAAAAAATACTAGGATAAGCTGAAAGAATATGTAGTATAAAGAATACTTATCCAGCATGTCAACGAAGAGAAATTCTTACTCCTGTTTTAGTCACCATTCTTTCAGATAAAACAGAAAAATTGTATAACAATTTAAACCACCGATTGAAAGATTCATAATGCTGATGTGACACAAAGAAACACAAACGGAAAAGTGAATAACTAATATACCAATGTTTTTTTAAGCAACTTCCATCTTTTTATTTCAGTTAGTTTTCTTAAAATATTTGATATACTATGGAGATGATGGGACAAAACTATCCATTAACAACTTCCATCTTTTTATTTCAGTTAATTTTATTAAATTAATAGATACACTTCGGAGATGACGCTAGACAAAACTATCCACGTTTTATTGCCTACCTCAATGCTTTGCTATTTATTGATATTGTATAATTCCATCTATAATTATTTCCTCAATCATTCTGTACGGAGCTAATCCTGATTTTGATCATCCAAAACGTGAGCCATAAGATGAGAACATATACAATTTAAATATAACCAGGTTACTGGGAATCTTTAGAAAAATCCACGTAGTAATTAGAAAGTAAACAAAAACATAGTCAAATTAAAAAAAAAGTAAAGGATACTAAAGACTCCAAGAAACAAGTCTCGTACCTGCTGAAAAGATTTGCTACTGCTTCACAATCATGAGAATTATAAAACCATATACCATTAACTTCTTGAGAAGCATTACGGTATAAAAGGTATGGAACCTGGACTTCATACTCAAAATCGCCCAAGAGATCCTCAACCAGATTATCTGTTAACCAGATGAATCACAGAAAATAAGTGCACGTACAAACCAAAGTTTCCATGAGCCAAAAAAATGACCACATTGTCAATTCATTTCAACTTGATACAGGCAGTCCTAACTGATAAACATATTAAAGGTGTATTTGATGACAAAAGGCAACTGAATCAATGAAAGGAGGGAAGATCAGTAGATTTGGCTCCCAAAGACACAAGATCTAATGATAACCAATGTTACACAGGGTTGACACCGCAAGCAAATAAGTTATTTTCAAATCTCAGAAGTCCCTACGTGTCAAAAAGGCAAGATTATCATTGAGCTTAAGTGCACACACTAAAATTGCATCAGCTAAAGCATTTATGTTAAACACGTGAATAGTACTACTAGAAAAGGAGATGATAAGCATGCTAGTATTCATTTATCAGCATATTGGAAAACATCTTTCTATCCATTTTGTGAAATTGCACGAATACAAATAAGTAAGATAATACACTATTTGTCCATCACCTACATGCCACAAAATGCTAGGTCTGTTGATTCACTACCATTAATTATATGCTCTTAACACACTGGCAGCGCTCCCTAACAAGGTCTTCCCTTGTTACAAGAACATTCCAGAATACATCCACTTTGCCAGGCAAGGCCTCCTATAATTACAGAACCACTATCGACCACAAATAAAACTTGCAAAGTGTCAAACTGCAGGACTATTGCTTTGGTACTGGAGGCAAATTCAACCAACTCTCTGGCTTGACTCTCTTTCTAATGATGCAGAACTGAAATCCAATTTCCTAGATGGACAACAAGGTGAAGGTATTATCAAATTGAACAGCAGAAATATCAAGCAACAAATCCACTTTTACAAGAGGAGGCAACGGGCAGAATGATGGTTACGCAGGTTATTGAAGTTAACCAATGATAGCAGACAAGCAATGATGCACAAGCACCATTTCTTGCAGAAGCAGATCAGACATAAAATATGTATTTAGAAACTGAGTCAGAAAGATAAAGTCCCTCTGTAACTCAATTCATCAAAGAAACATCCTATTTCACTATGTCTAGGTATATTTATATGAAGCTGAAATTATCTTGGTGGATGAAATATGATCATTGCAGTTTTTATTTTCTCCTTACATTTAACTGACAAATAACCTTACCAGCAAGAAATCTACATGAATAGCAACAATGTGATAGTTGATTGGTTATTATATTGCTTCATTCCCTTTCAGACTCTATCAGGATATTATGTATATTGGTTTCTCTAACTCACAAATCGCAAAAAGCAGATTGCAGCCTTTCTATATTGTCATTGATAAAGTATGCTACCTTTAACTTACATAAATATATTTAACCGCCATGATTAAGTGTCTACACATGTCCAAGCGTCCATGACAAAACTCCCAACAGTTTATGTGTTTCCACCTTGAACAGTGAGCAAGTCATATTAAATTAATCCATATTTATTTAGTAGGTTAAATAGTACTACATTGAACATCAAACATTGGATGTCCAAATTTCATATTTATAACCATAACTGTGCATCAAAATAAGGCCATACTAGGAAAAGAAGAGAGGCTAAACATTCAGGAAACAGAATGACTATGGCAATTGCGCACGAAATGCAGTGGAATGATAATTAATAGATATTCATAATTTTAGGCATTTGCCATTTAATGCCCAAGACACTTTTTTAAAAATCCCTGGTAACCAGATATGATGCTGATATAGTATATTTCATGCAAAGGTTAGTGAAAATAGTCATGAAGCTAAATGGTGAACCCCACCACAACCAGAAATGGTTAGTTAGGTAAGACATCATTGTAAATTGGTTTTCTTTAATACTTTCCTCCACTTTGAAGTTTTGCAGCAAAAATACCGTGAATAGAAATGCATTTTAGTGATATTTGGAAGCCTATGACAAATTAAGTTTTTGTCACAACAAAGTAACTAATATGGCAAGAGAACAGACTAGTAAACAAGATCATGGGCTAAGGTCCAAGAAAGGAAGACATTTATACAGAATTTCTTTGTAAAAGATATATAACTGATATCAGATTTGAGTGCTGAGTTAAAACTGTCAATAATAACATGGAAACCAAAACAGCTGTATGTGCACATAGTCTAATAAAATTTCTATCAACCAAAACAAAGGTTTTAGGAGTAGAAAACCCTCAAGCAATGAAAACGTGAAAGTACGTTTGAAAAGATAAAGATAAATCGACTGAATGAAATGTTGACGAATTCCAAAAAAACACCTCGACAACAGGGCACGAAAAACTGCTATTTTACCCTGTGACTATAAGTTGGTGCTTATAAGTAGCTACAATAATCACTAAAATGATGAACACATGTGGTAAAAAAACGTTAATGACTTTAACATAGCTTTCAGACCTGTGTTTCGGCGGTTCATGACAATGAACTGAAATCTAGGCTGCGTATTCCTGCAGTTTTCATCCGTTTTCAGAATCAGCAAAACCTTCAAAATGAATGAATGGCAGAGAAAAAACACACAACAAATAACTTTCCGATGACAATCCAGATCTGAGAAAACGCAAACTCAGTCATAGTTGACACCCGGAGAACCCAATCAACAAATGAATGTCTAGTGTAAATTCCTGACTCAATCGAACAGAAAAAACATCGCACAGAAAGTAAACACCAAAAGAGAATTCAGAGTGACGATCCAGAAAGTAGAAAGATTTTTAAAAGGCAAAATCCAAACAATATGAAACAATCTTTCCATCAATACCAGCAGAAATATCCGACCAGAGGTAAATGTTGACGGAGCAAAGAAACCCGAAACGACAGCTATCCATCAAGTCCTAGTAGCTAGATCCTAATTACCTCTTGACAACAAACAGCGATCCCTCCACGTCTTTCCGGCTCTGCACCAAAAGAAAAGAATCAAAATCAGCAAAAGAGACAGATCAGACGCTGCAAAAATCAACGGGAATCGAGGAAAGGGTTCCCGAGTGAGGCGCACCCATTGGTTGAGCTCGATGTTGAACTCGTAGAAGGTGACGTGGGCAGCGGTCATGAGGATCTCCTCCACGAACGGATCGATCCGCTGGAGGACGGTGAGGTTGAGGGCCTTGGTGCTGTGTTGGTCCAGATTGGGCATCAACTTCCCGTTCTGCGTCATCCTCCCGCCGCGCCGCAACCAAAACCCTAATCTAGCAGAACCCCCAAAAGCAAATCGAGGCAGCGATTCAGGCGAACAGGATGATGCCGAAGCCGATCGCGATCGCTGGAGATCGGAAGCGGATTAGGGAGGCACGCGATCGCGATGTGAACTGGAGAGAGGGGGGGGGAAGAAGGGGGCGGAGTATGGAGAGCAAAAAGGAAATATGGACGGAAGCCCAATGAGCGAAATAGAGAGACCGGCGCAGGGGAAGTGGGGCTTTTATACCAAGTCCAGATTGAAGAACACCCAGCGATACCCTGGTTAACTAACCCTGCCTACCCACGAGATATACCTGAGTTTTCATTCGTGGCCCCTGTGGATCCCATCTCCCCCCACGGGTGGGTCTTCGAGGGCGGAGAACCCGCGGGGACGGGTTTCATTCGGACGCGGGTTTTATTAGTAAAGGAACGGTGGAATCCCCGAACTGGCAGTCGCCTTTCCAGCGCTCAGCGAAATGTCAGTAATGCCCCCCCCCAGTGCTAGCGACATGCCGCTTAGGCGTCGACGGATGGTGTCACGCGAGATTGCACGATTTCTCGTGCAATGAGGTGCTGCATGGGATCTCCTCCCTTCTCATCCGTCCATTCTTTTTGCATCGATCTCAGCCGTCCTTTTTTTTTTCCTTCCTTCCCACATCTCAGAGCAAGTTCGAGTTAGAGTTTAACTTCAAATGAATCTCCATGAATACATCTACCTAAGATGAATTTTAATTCCATATTAATACGTACTTGAGAGAGAGAGGTTACGTATAATGTTCGGGAGTACGAAGGTGTGTGCATTCGATAAAGACGTGAGAATGCATCCAATTTAAGCAGCCATTGAAAAGGATTGTGTTCGCTGATTTATCTTCCCCTATTGAATTGTTGTTTTCGCCTAAAATTCAATCGGAGACGGCGGCACGCCTTCGTCTTAAATTATCAATCTGTGATGACTAGAGTGTGCTTTTTTATACAATAATTATTTTATTTCGTCGTTGCTAAATTATCGTTTTTTTATAGCTGGTATTAAAGTTTAAGAAAAATCACTCCGTACATTATTTTGTATGAAATATTTTTTTTATAATTTATATAAATAATATTGCCGACGTAATTTATTTAAAAAATATTGGGAATCACCTGATGTCGTGGCTCTTTTACTGCGAATCGATGATAATACTGGGTAGTTTTAAAGTTTCAAATTCAATTAAATAAAATGACATCAGATGAGATTGGAGAGTTAAAAGCGCGAGTATAGTAAGAGAAAATACTGCTAGATAGTTGAGAGTATTATTATAATACGGTGGTTATTTATGCTATTTTGTCAGCATTCTTATAAAGATTAGTAGAACCGTTTTTATTTGTACTGTACTCTTATAAAGTTTTATAGTATCATTTTTCTTAATGCTAGTAGTGCCGATAATATTGTGATATACACCTATTAAACACGATACGATTTAATTAGAGGTACTCTTATAAAGGCTGGTATGATCGTTGGGCTGGTATCATAAACGATGCTAAGTAATATACTCATTAAATAATACTTCATTCGAATACTTACATGACACCTACACTATAAAACTATTATAAAATTTTGTTTTAGTTATTATAATTTATAGTAGCGGAACAATCAAACATTTATTAAATCAGCTATCGTTTAACTACTAACTTTATGTCATGTCCTGCTGCATAAAACTGATCCACAAAGATAATTGTAAAATTTCCATATGCTTATCCACACCCAACATTTGAAAGGATTCAGTGTACGTAATCCAATAGAGAAAAAATTGTTTGCAGTTGAATTCACCTTCCCACTGTCCTTCCTCAGAGGGGAATGCATCATACGCACGATCTAAATGCGTGCCTCTCCTGGTAGGTATTAATTAATCAGCACGGAGAAGGATGCACCAAACTACCAAACTTCCGTCGTCACTTCATCGATGTGCTCAAAGCGGATGCATTCAACAATACCTTCCTTCCTACCTTCCCGACCGAGGTGCATGCATCCTCCTCGACTTCCAGTAGGTTGACTCTTTTAAGTTTTTTTAAAGTTCACAGGCCGCCGCCGGCTACCGGACTTTACTGCCGAACTCGATCAACGCCTCCGGTTATGTTGTGTGCGCCCACCGAGACGGCCTCTTGGATGTGCGTGCCAGCAAGCAAAAGCATTAAATTACGAGCGTACGTCAAGGGCAGACGGCGGCCGGCCAATGGCGTCAGCAGAATTCACGGACGAATCCCGTTGATTAGCTCTGCATTTTGACAGTGCTCCATGTATTTTATTAATCACACGACGCGAAGTTTTACAGTTTGATTCATTCCGGGGGGTTTGAGCTCGGGGATGAATTAATTAATTCGTGATGTCATGGATGCTCTTCCTCTTGCTCTCTCTGCTCCGCCCGGCGTGCTTCTGCCGGATAAAATACTTCTGCGCGTGGCTGGCGACCTGCGTCGGCGTCCTCGTCCGCACCGCCCACCGCGAGATGTTCCTCCAGTCTCCCTTCCCGTACTTCGCCAGCCCCTCCAGGAACAACCTGCAGAAAACGACCCAAGGGCATGAGAAACCCTGCTCGCCCTCAGCCGGACATACCGTCGAGCAATGGGCGTGCATACTCACCGGTGCTCCTCCTCGGTCCACGGAACGCCGCGCTTCCGCTCCTCTCCCCTCCCCCTGGCGACCGGCTGCGGCTGCCGCGGGCCGCCGCCGCCCTCGGAGTCGTCCCCGCTGCTCCCGCCGCCGTCGGCCTCGCCCCAGCAGGCGGGCAGGTCCACCAGTCCCCGGTCGATCATGTGGCAGTCGCGGACCAGCGCCTGGTACCGCTCCCACGCCTCCCCCGCGCTCCTGCCCGGCAGCTGCGCCGCGATGACGGACCACCGCTCCGCGGTGCCCTCCGGGAACACCACCAGCGCCCGCTCGAACAGCTTGTCCTCCTCCCGCGTCCACGGCCGCACCGCCGTCGCCCTGAGCTGCCTCGCGAACAGGGACACCAAGTCCCCCGTCTCCTCCATCCCTCTCGCTCGCTCTCCGAAATCTTTCCTCTTTCCCAAGGATGGAAAGCGAAAGCTGCCCTGGCTGCGGTTCTTCCCGGTGAGCGTAAGAGGCCTCTTATATACGCGAGCCCGGAGGCGGTGTCGTCATGCCTGGCCTGCCGGGCCAACACGTTTTTAACACCTCCAGCGACGGATAAGCTCACCACCGGTGCGGCACACGTGTTAACCACTCGCCGTCTCATCGTCCGACGGCACGAATCTCAAGCCGATAACGGACGGCCCGCGAATCGCGATGTCGGCGGGGTCGGAGTTGAATCGACGCATAAATAAAAACGAAAAAAGATTAGGTGGCGAGGAGGGATCCATCTGTCGCCACGTGTCGTACCGATCTGGGAAGGGGGAGAGGCGAAGTGGGGCACGTCTGTGACGTGGCGGAGATCCTTTGTCGGTACCGAAGTGGCGCTCGCGTGACTCCGACACGTGGCGAAGTGGGAGAGCAGGCACGTCAGCGGAAGAATTAAAAAAAAGAGAAGGGGACGGAGACCCGCTTCGGCACCCGCGAGGGATGGACGAGAACGCTTCGGCGCGATGCGTCGAGGAAGCGAATTGGCTACACTTCAGAGGTTTGTATAATTGCCGGTCGTACTAGGAATTAAACGGCGATCGCAATCAGGAACGCGCACGAAAAATTGCGTTGTTTTTAATGTGGCTTCGAGTTGGACGGGTCAATAATTTCAATGTTGACCAGGGGAAGGAGCGGGAGTGGATGATGATGCGCCGCAATTGAAATGTCAGGATTGGTAGCGCACCAGATTTGATGACGAAAGCTGGAGCTGGGTAGGGTTTGGATGAAGCGGAATAATTAATTGCTGCGATTTGCATTGATATATGGATAAATGTAAAATAGGGTAGAAGAAAGACGTAAATAAACAGGAGGAGGAGGAGGAGGAAGAGGTATCGAGATGTCGGCAAGGCCGGTGCGAATCTGGACGCTCGACGTGGCGACTTGCGATCCAAGAAGGTGTAAAAAGGGAGAAAGGTGATGAATTGAGAGGTGGCGCTTTATGCTTTCTTTATGTACTGTTGATTTGGATCTGGAATCGATTGATGCGCGTGGGATTCTGATTCACTGGGGCCTCCTCCTTGGTGGTGCCTCAAAAGCGTATATATTTATATACGATTAGATGGAATCGGAGCCATGTTAATCGAAACCCGACTTGAACGGATACGGGTATCGTCTGTCAAAGATCCAAAACCGAAGGATAATTTCGACCATTCATCGACAATGGCAGATGGAAACCCTAGAAGGCCCGGACTATATAAGGAGGGAAAGTTGGGAGTCGCCGCTCGCGTAGGCGGGAGGTGGAGGTTAGGAGATCGTCCAGCATGCAGATCTTTGTGAAGACCCTTACCGGGAAGACCATCACTCTCGAGGTCGAGAGCAGCGACACCGTCGACAATGTCAAAGCCAAAATCCAAGACAAGGAAGGTGTGCGCTCGCTTGATTCATCTGTTATGTTTCTGCCATATTTTTGGATATCTTTTTTTTGTTTATTTTTTCACTTCTTATATCCGTTTGTTTTCATGTCATTTCAGGGATTCCGCCAGACCAGCAGAGGCTGATCTTTGCTGGGAAGCAGCTTGAGGATGGACGAACTCTAGCTGACTACAACATTCAGAAAGGTATAATTGTTTCTGTGTTTTTGATTCTTTCCAACGTAGATTTGTGCTTATTGTCGCGATATCATTAGAGTCGACGCTGCATCTGGTGCTGAGGCTGAGGGGTGGGATTATTGAGCCCTCCCTTATGGCTCTTGCCAGGAAGTACAATCAAGAGAAGATGATCTGCAGAAAGTAAGCACGCATGCTCTTTCTTTCCCCTTTTATTTCAATCCTCGGTCTAAGAATGTGCATCATTTGTCGATTGGGTAAATAGTCTCTTTTTTCTATGTTGGTGGAACCATGGCTTTAAATCCTTGATGCTGTTGCTGTGCTGTAGAGGTCGTCATGGGTCCGAAGATTATTCTCCCTTACTTTGTCAGCTGCAACGTATAATTTTGAAGCTGATTTTCTCGGGTGGAACATCATCTGAAGTCAATTGTTTGTTCTTAAAAACTATTATACTTTCATTTTAAAAGTTGGGCTGGTTGGCAGGGATGATGAATCAATTAGATGTGTGAAGGTTGTCTAATGAGCTAACGCTTTGAGGCATAATGAATGTCTGACCTGCCAACTAATACCACAAGTAACTAGTGAATTCGTATTTATATTTAGAGGCGTTCACAGTCCTTTTTATATTTAATTCGTATCACATTTTTTCCTATCAGATTCTGTGAAATGAAGCAACCTTTGAACCTTAGGTTTTCTGTCTCTTTAAAATTTTTAAGGCTTCCCGTTACAAATTCCTTTGCTTTCTAAGTTGGGCCTGGTTGGCAAGATGATGAATCAATTAGATGCGTGAAGGTTGTCTAATGAGCTAAAACTTTTGAGGCATAATGAAATTCTGAACTGCCAACATACATCATAGTATATAGAGTGGTCTCTTATTTCAGTTTTGGAGCTTTTGCACTCCATTTTGTTTTGTGCATTGGCACTTCCATATTTCAATTCAGAATATTTGAAAGAAAACAATCCTTGAATCTTAGTCGATCCTCCTCTTTATAATATTCAAGGTTTTATGTCACTGTTTCACTCTGCATTGTCTCTGGAAAGTTGGGCCATTATGGCTGGGATGATGAATCAATTAGATGTCCGAAGGTTATCTAATGAGCTAAAGTTTTGAGGCATAACTAAACTCTGACCTGCCGACGGGCCACATACTATGGAGAGTTTTTTATTCTATTTTAAAGCATGCATAGTTCTCCCTATTTGCATTTGTACTATATCGTTTAGTTTTTTCTCGGCAGTCTTGTGCTTTCAAGATTTGTGGAATTTTTTTTTTGAAATGAAGCCACTTCGATTCCGCCTTGATGGAATGTCGGGGCTGGATGGCAGGGAGGATGAATCAATTAGATGTGTGAAAGATGTCTAATGAGCTAAACTATTGAGGCATAATTAAACACTGACTTGCCATCGTACATCATACTACGGGAGAGACTTCCAATTTCTATTTGGATTATTTTATGGCCCTTTTATTTTTCCTTTTATTTTTAATTTTTTTTGTGATTTTGATCTCGCGAATGAAAAGATTATCTTATCATTTTTCGTAAAATGTTTTTAGAATGCTGATGCTGTTGCTTCTGGTTAGCATAATTTTTTTTCTTCGCTTGATTTTGTTTCTGTCTATTAGATGCTATGCACGGTTGCACCCGAGGGCTGTTAATTGCCGCAAGAAGAAGTGTGGCCATAGCAATCAGGTAATACTTGACATATTGGCTTTTTCTGCTCCACTATTTCTCTTGTGACGATAACCACACGTTTGTATTAACCTCAAATAGATATGTGTGGATGTTAGGTTTTTTGATTGAGGTTTACTATTTTGCAGCTGAGGCCTAAGAAAAAGATCAAGTAAATTACTCTGATGAAATGGAGTTTCTTCTGTTGCTCGAGGCTGAAACAGTTGACAGATCTTCTTGATGAACTAGCATCTACTTTTCTCTGTTATTACCCATCAAAACGTTTTTGGTTGTTGGACTGAGATCTTTTGATAATTTTGTCCGAGTCTGGACGCAGGGAGCATGCTATTTGCTTTATGTTTGGGCGCCCGTTTAAATCTTGACATATTTTGAAGGAAGTCAGCTGTGTTTTTCAAGAGAATTCTTGAAAGGTTTTAATTTACAATGGATACGTGAACCAAATATATGTTCAATTGATATGGTTAAATTAATTATGGTACATTTACTTTAATGTGGTTTTTTTATTTAAATATTTTATTTTAAAAATTGATATTATATTTATAGATTAAAGTTGAATTAAGTGAGTCAATCCAGTTGAGAGGCAGAACTGTCGATTTGAGCCAATACCTACTAATTTTCTATGTTCCGCACGTGCGTCCAGTCTCTGTAGTTATATTAATCTTGCACCTTACAATTTATTATGTTCCTTTGTGCTGGAATTGTCACTTATATTGTGCAGTGTAGAATGAAGTGGACTTTGTGAGATTTCTTTCTGGTTACTAATTGAAGGTGTAGTAAAAGTCTGCACCCAGCAACAATTTTAGGTTGGATTGGCAACAGGTTCTTAGCGCATATTTAAAATGATTTATATTACTCGAATTCTACTTCTTACGAGTACAGCAAAGATAAACTCAGTTGGGATGGGATAACATCCTTGGAAAATTACGCATATTATACAATCGTCAATAACTTTACGTTCCAAGTCTGTCTGGTGGGGACGTCAACAAGGCATCAGTATGTTAGCTGTGTATCAAGGCAGTAGCATTGATAGAACAGTAATAATGTATGTAAAAGTAGGCTGCAAAGCATCACAGTCAAAAACATTGTAACAGATGCACATGAATGGAAAATGTAACTTATTTCGTTCGACACTTGCAGCTCTGACTTCTGACCTACTGATGAACGGCGTAAGTGCAAAAGTTTTGATGAGAAACCAAGAGAAGCATTGAAACCCAGCTCAATGGAAACAGTAGAGTATCAATAGTTGCATGCAAATGAGTTGTGTGGCATCCAGTTATGGAACGAGAAAGATGATGGTAGGGGCTTTTGTTGTTTCTCTTCACGCCACAGAAAGGTTTTTTTCAGTCTGCCACTTCTTCGGACTTCTTTGGATTGGATAACAGATACCAGCCCAGAGCAGAAATACCAGCAATTGCCCCAGCAACAACTGCGTAGTTCCGGTTTTGGTCGGTTGAAACGCCAGCGGTTGATGATGATCCTGAAGGCGTGCTGGTCTTTGCACTAGCTGTGGTGGGTTCTGGTTTTGCCGGGGTTGGCTCTTCTGGTTTTGGACCCTGAAAATTAACTTGTTCAGAATTTGAAGAAAGATTGTAGCTCTACTTAAACCACTATTCAAGATTTTTCTTAGGCCACTTGTATTCCTCTGCACTGCTGGAACAAAATTACTTAAATTATTATATGCATTACAAGGTGAAGCTGCGAAAGTTACTAGTAATAATACCTCCTATAAGAAAAGTTAAGAGAGACATCTTCAGTAAACACTGAGACCCCAAGAAAAGGAAATAACATAAAATTTCATATTTGACCAAATCTTTCTTTTTTTTAAAAAAACGTAACAATGCCAAACATGAGAACACAAGTAAAAAATCAGAAGTAGTGCCCATCTCCAAAATCAGAGAGGTTAAATCCCGAGCATACCTTGCGTGCCATCTTCTCTAACTTTTCTTGCTCCATTTTCTGCGGCAAAAAGGAGCTTAATTATCAGCAAATACACATCAATCGTCTGCATTATCAGATAAGGTAAAATGAACGAAAATTCACTAGGAAGAATTTTTTTTTTCATTGAGACCACACAACATTTCAAGTCAGCCATGGCAAAATTAGAAAAGCTATACAACCTACATATTACCATACGATGCACAGTTCTCGATATCTTTCTTCATGACAAAGTTGGTAAAGTCTTCATGAATAAAATTATACACAGAAAACTTGATATTGCACAAACAGATAAAGGTTCGCAGAGGATATTCAACGATGAGAGGGAAGACTTCAATTGTCATTACATGCAACCAAACCATACATCTGTAAGTGGTCGAGTAAACAGTTTCTGTAAGTTCTGGTGCTATTAGGAACATAGACAGAAAGCTAGATTTATAGGAGATGGATTTCTTGTATCGTAACAAATCTAATAGGACTGAAATCTAATCATGCATGATAACATAGGAATATTCGCCTCTTCATCCAGTCTCCTTGCATCATGTGATGGTAGGTCAGAGCTCTAAGACATCTAAATTTCTTAGATAAATAACTATTCACCATTTGCTAAGAGAAGAGGAAAAACTAGAATAAGGGTTTCAATTGAGAAGATACCATGTAAATCCCCCTGCTTATAAATTTTCTTGACATATTTATGAATCAGGACACTGGTAAGAGTTTAATACGCGACAGTTTCATGCCTAGAAAAATGGTTTTCGAAGTGCATGCGAGAAGGAACCAATGATCGGTTACGAGCTATTACGAGTGTGCTATCCAAACTAGAAATTAAGCGGTCATTTCCATTTGAGAAACTGCAAAGGCACACTTCCTTGACAATTAAATTAGGGAATATGTTCTCAATCGACGACAAGTATGGTTAAAAGGAAACCATTGTAAGAGTTCATCATCAAGGAATTTTGAGGAAGATGACTAAATGAAACGCTGCATATGAGAAAATTTAGGAGCACCAAGCGCCCCCTTGAAATGCCAAAATCACGAAAGAGACATTTCAACCGCTGACGGTAATATGCTTGATACATAATCGAACCATCGGCAAATCAGAACAATGAAATGAAGGCAGTTGAAATAACATAGAACCATATATAAGCAAGAAGAAAGGACTTCCAAATGGATTTAGAAAATGAAACATACGGACCCAGATACTTAAGCAAATAAATGGTGTTTTCGAATAAGTTTTAGGATGCAGAAAGGGATGGTCCAGATAGGTGAATATTTATCAGAATACTCATTCAATTACTTGCATTCAATTATACTGTAGATATTCCATCCACGATTTTTAGGCTGCACCTTCAATTAGCCACGAAATAACTCATTCACCAAGTATCAATATGGAATGTCAAAATGGTAGCAAAAGGATGAGAACTTAAGCAGAATGATAATTGATTTCCCAAAACAACTTCAAACCCTCAAGCACACGAGTAGCACAAAAACGAGACTAAATCAAAGTCATCCAGAGGACAGACTAACTGAAGGCTCAAAGGACAAAGGAAACCAGCGGGAGGAATCAGATCGTCGAGAGGAGAGAAAGAAGACCTTGATGTAAACGTTCTCCGCCGCCTTCTCCTCCTCGCTGAGAACCTTCCCGCCGGAGGAGAATCTCCGGGCGACGTACCGAGCTGCGATCCTGGCGGCCATGGCGAACCCGGAAGCAAGGGTTTCCTCGCAAACCTCAAAAGCCTCAAAGAACACTCGACGAGTCGATCCCTTTCTTTCTTCATCCTCCTCCCCACCTCTCCTATTTAACGCTTCATTCGTCCACAATACCCCGGTGAGAGCGTCGAAATATCGAAACCGCCACCACGGGTTCTGCTGCCCCCTCTCGTTCTAGAAGCGTCTTAGGGAACTCCAGCCGGATCCGTTAGGGTGGTGGCCCGTTAACACCGACCGCTGTCCGGACCGATAATTTGAAGTTAGACCGGAGAACTGAACCGGACGGGATTTTATTAGCTGAAGAGGTCGAAATTTGATTTCGACATGGCAGCCACCATTACGGCTCACGGACAGCAATGCATAACCACAATTATTTGGCCCTACTTGGGTTCAGATTTAGAAGAGAACATGACGTTGGATTCAGATCCGATTTGGCTCAACTTACTAAGCTGATTTCAACTAATTATCCCCTCAAACTGCGGTGAATCAACACACGGTTAGTAGGTTAGGTTGCATCAAAAGATTCAAACACAAGTCGGATCGAATGAGATTGGACAGTTGCAATTTAATTCATGTGCGACTTCCAGATGAGCCTAATTGAGTAATTAAACGGGTCCTGGGACAAAGTTACTTTGTGATGCGTGCAACCACGGGATCGGTGGCTGGGATCTCGGACGGAGCCCTTCACCAGGTTTCTTGTTTATTTACGGGAATACCCTCCATCGTCGAGCTCTAAAAATTCCCCTACTCCGTCACCAGTTCCTCCTTCCCCCAACTCCTCGCGAAATGGATGCCGGTGGCGGCAGCGGCGGAGATCGGGACGCGGAAGCTGAAGGAGCGCCGCCAATTCGGGCACATCCGCCGACGGCAGAGGATCCTGACTTCCCGCCGGAGTCCATCCAGGTTCCCATCGGCGAGGACGGGGTGGACTGGACCTACCTCAACGCCGTCTTCGACCGGGACGACTCCACCAAGGGCAGCACCAACCCCAAATGCACCCACTCCAATCCCAAGTCGAGATCCATCTCCGAGCTCTCCTCTGCGAGCCTCAAGGCGAAGCCCCCGGTCATCGGCCTCCCGAACTCGATTCGGGCGTCCGGACGGGCCTCGCGGCGCCCGACGGCGGGGAGGATCTTCCCCAGGAAGGGTGCCCGGTCGGGCGGGGCGTCAGCGGCGGAACCGGGCTCGCCGAAGGTGTCGTGCTTCGGGAAGGTCCTGTCGGATAGGGAGCGGAAGCGGGGCGGAAAGGAGGGGGCAAGGGGGCGAAGGCAGCGGCGGTGGCTGTGCTCGCTCGGGGGTATGTTCCGGCGAGGAGGTGGAGGTGGTGGTGGCGGGGATAGGGGAGGGGAGGGGAGAGGGGGTGGCTCGCCCCCGTCGCCGGAAAGCGCGTGCAGAGCACCCTCGCTGGCGGTGCCGGGATTGGGAGGGATGAAGCGGTTCGCCTCGGGGCGGAGGACGGCGTCGTGGGGAGAGGAGGAGGCGGCAGGTGAGGGGCAATTGAGGCGTGGCAACCCGGAGAGGATGGAGGCGGAGGAGGGGCAACTGGGGCGTCGCTACCCGGTGAGGGCGGAGGAGGAGGAGGAGGACAAGACGGGTGGGGTTGGGTAAGCATGGGTCCGCTTAAACTTTATAAAAGCAATAGTAAGTAAGCGCTTTAAAGATTTTAAGTAGTGATTTATTGTGCGGGGTAAGTTTCGAGTTTGACGTGTGTTCCCAGAATTGCGTCTGTTCTTTACAAATTATCTCTCGGATTACAAAATTGTAAGTATCATATTATATTTACTTATAGAGTTTGATGTGATTTGTTTGGGTTTTTACGTGTATTTGAAATTGCATTTGTCTCAAATCATCTTTAATCGACTCAAAATCCAATACGGTCTATCATGTTGTGTTGGACATTTCATGACAAATGTTAGCTCAGTTACGCCGCCCCTTGTGTATGATCATGCATTCCATGTGATATGTTTCTTTTCCTCTTTCTAACACTTCTATATCTCTTTCGACCCACCAATAATTTGTACGTAAAAATTCAATTTTTTTCATGAGGGAATAAAATAGCAAAAGAACTGAAACATCGAAGACTAGTCAAAACACATAAACTAAGAATACAACCATGCCACGAACTTAAAGAGTGTATGTATCAGTGGCCAATACTGATGATGAAATAAAAGCAAGTAGAAGAATTAATGTCGTTTGAGCAACATGCACAGCATGCCCTCGAAACTACAAAATCATAACTGGGAACTAGATATTATTAATTCGCCCAAAAGCACAAAGGAGATGGCAAGCTCAATGCTATTGATTCTTTTTATCAATAGAGGTCACCTTCTTTGTGCGTGTGGATGACGCAATCCGATTTCGGGTAAGAGACACAGGTCAGAAGGTAGCCATTGTTCATCTGTGATTCATCAAGGAAAGATCCATCCGACTGATCGACATTGCCCGTCACCATCTGACCGGCACATGTAGAGCAAGCTCCAGCTCGACATGAGTAAGGCAACTCCACACCTGCGTTCTCAGCTGAGTCAAGGATGTAGGTGTCCTCTGGAGCTTCGAATTCGTGCTCATTTCCTTCTGGGTCAATGAGTTTCACCTTGTAGACCGCCATGGCAGAAGCCCTGAAGCTGTTTGATATCTTCAGATTTGTTGATGCCTTTGAGATACTCTTCAGGGAGCTCAAGGAGGATGGGCTCTTAATCAGCAGAGAGGATGGCTGCGCCTTAATGCTACTTTTGAGCATGCAAGCTGACGGGAGTGAAACGATTGAAACAGTTGCCATTGTGCTGCTTAAGGTCCAAAATAAATATTATTATTTATTAGAACACCCATTAAGCTAAAAAACAGAAGATACAATTTTTTTATAGTAAAAAAGAGAAATCACTTGATTCATGACTGGTAATAATAATGCACTCCAAGATTATGATTGAGCATGCAAATTACAATCATTTTGAATGATTCACCTTGTTTCAACTTTTCTATTTTCAAGTAAGTTAACCTATGCAGAATCATACATGCAGCAGAAAATATAATCACGTCTACAGAATACTCATGGTGAGAAGTATAGATGTGCAAGGAAAAAGAGAGGCAACCAATATCCATCTTTACGAGAATTGAGAACATTGATATATACAAAGGCAGACAGCAATCATTGATCATGTCCTGTCTGAGTTTGAGGAATTGGTGATTGTTTCTCTATCGCTACAGCTAGTTAATGACTTTATTTCAGTGCTGAACAAAAAATGGCTCTCCATGTTACTCTAATCGGAAGCTACAACAAATTGCATTAAGTCCTGTAACATGTATTCTTATTCCCTTCCGTAATAGCCAAAAGTCGGTACCGGTAGGGCGAGTATCAATGATCAAGAACAGCAAGTAAAATATTAAAATTTATCCATAAATCCATGTTCAGCTTAACGGGATTTTGTTAAAGTTGATCGTGCCACTCCTTACCCCTAAAAATTAGAGACCAAACTATATATTTATATCGAGTAATTATACAATAAGTTTCTTGCCCTAGAAACAACTATATGCAACAAAAATAAAAATATTGTGAACGCAGCACCCATCAATATGGGGTGCTAAATAAATAGAGTTATGATGTCCTCACCAGAAAAAGGATTTTGTAGCCAAAAATCATGTTATGAATTTCATACGGTAGTTACTGGCAAATTTGATGACCTTCTAATTAGATACAAATGTTATTGTTGATTGCTTCAACAAATTTGCTAAACCGTAATTCCTAATATTATTATCTTCGCTAGTCAGCATGATCACCAGAATCTGGTCAAAGGTCAACATCACCGAAAATTACATTTTGGCCATAGTTTTCAGGATTTGGACTGGACCAGCCAATTTGATCATGATTTTCGAAAGTAGACCCATGGCTGGTTGGGTAATTTATGACTATCTTTAAATGAATATGGTCCATTAGCTTTTCTTCTATAGATTCATGAACACTGTAGCACCAGAAGAGAACCCTATGGTTTAAATGGCAAATCTTTGTTCTATTTTTTAAATGAATATGGTCCATTAGCTTTTCTTCTATAGATTCATGAACACTGTAGCACCAGAAGAGAACCCTATGGTTTAAATGGAAAATCTTTGTTCTATTTTTTTTTTCCGACAAGCTATAACCAAGGAAAAATAACATACAGTTCTTAAACAATTAAGACATAATAACAAATGATTGATTGGTACGAGCATCTTGGTCATTTCAAACTATATTATATGGTTTGTTAAAATGCTTAAGCCTCATTTTTTCCACTCTTACCTAATGCTATCTCCTCATGAGAGGCCCACCTCATTTTTCTTCACATCTCGCAAGTGGCTCATTGTGCCGTCCTCCTCTTTGCTTCATGCAACTGGGCCTACTTCATTTTATGTAACCCCTCTTTCCTACAAAACTAGAAGATTGTTTGTCTTGTTTCCAGGGCCTTCTTCTGGAAATCATTATTTTGTGGCGTTTGATTCCTTAGACAAAAGGATGCTTCTCATTCTTCAATATAGGGTTTGATGGAGGAACTGAGAAAGGAGATCACAGATGTTCTACATATATATCATATATTTGTCCATATTTAATTATCTTTTGCAAGATTACTACTGAGTTTATGAGATTTAAAAAAATAGTATGGAAACAATATTTGAGGCACTGAAGCAACAAAAGTGTGTTTGTCAGCTTGTCACTATCCTCTCTGGATCTCTGGAAACAACGCAGAACAAAAAATTGAAGCCTAACATCCTCCTAATTTTTGAAGTTAACCTATAAAAGCCACGTGCCAGAAGATTACAAAAAGGTTATACTCGAGCTACGTGTCTGAGGTATTCCACAATATTCCTAACCTAAAAAAAGTAGAATACGAACTTAGTCCTCTTGAACAAACGTAAATAGGGAGCACAGGTAAAATGGTCAACCAGTGAAAAACCCAGTGAATAGAAGAGTAGCTTCGAAAATAAACCTCATTTACCGCCTTAATGTCAAAAGGTACCAAATCAACCTCAAAATAGTTAAATGACCAGTTATCACCCAAGGGTCACTGCAACATACTTCAGTAACCTCTTTGGCTTACTAGCATCTTTTTATCACATAACTTACCATATTCCTGTAAAACTATAAAAATCACTTAAACCTAGATTTACAGAAAGAACGATGATACTATTATCTAGAAACTTACAACTTTCGGGTGTCATTGTAGTTTATTTGACTAATAATTTATTTTGTTCCAGGACCTGAAAATATATTAAATCAAAGGATTTGATACTTATTGTTTTTTTAATGATAAAATGGATCCTTCGTGAACAAAATGAATCTTAAGCAAATATATTTTCTCTTTAGAAATTTGTTTCATTCATATGGTTAAATAAATTAGATCAAATTAGCCTTTCTTTATTCATTCAAAAATTGAAGAGATTAAATCTCAGAAAAAAACATGCGATGCTTCAGATTAGAGAAATCTTAGCATTTATTAACGACGATTGAGATAGCATCGATATCCTCCAAAATAACATATAATCGAAATTAAACCTGTCAACTTTGCCCTGCACATCACATATGCAGAAGAAAAACATCCAATCCAATAACAGAAAAGAGGGAAGTGAGGAAAAGATTGCCCATCATCAGCCAAATAAAAACCACCATATATTCTCGGCACACAAAAACCACCGTGTATTATCGGCAAAAGAAGGTAGTAAAGGTAAACCCTAATAAGAGAGATCGAAATTAAAAACGGGGAGAAACTTTTGTTTTAGAAAAACCCCAGATCCGCACAATACTAGCAAAAAAAACTAAATAAAATGATGACAGAGTCGATCGTACCAGAGGAGGACCAAAAGAGATCGAAAAAGACACGGATCGCAGGGGACGACGGCGCTGGCGGAGGCACCGAGGAGAAACTAGAAAGCTTTCGCTTCGCGTCCCTCCCTCGAGTGGCTTGCAGCGGGTGGCGGCCGGGCCGTTATTTAAATAGTCGTCACCGTGTTTGGACCGGTGCAGTGGGTCCGTAGGTTTGGATCCCCTGCAAGCCCTGCAGAATCGAGTGAAGATCCTAAGGAGTATCGTTCCGACGTTAGATGGGACCCGTCTTGATTAACGGTCGCAAGTAGGATGAGGGCGATTTTGTTAGAAATGGTGTGGGAGGGGATTTATCGCTGTCCATAAATCATAAATGCCGGGCCGCCATCGCCTACGACTTTGAACGCGAACGCGGAACACGTGAGGCAGTGCAAGCCAGGGTATTCGGAAAAATAAAAAAGATGACAGCTGTGGGATTTGAACCCACGCCCTTTCGGACCAGAGCCTAAATCTGGCGCCTTAGACCACTCGGCCAAACTGTCTTGATGGATTAAGCTGTAACTAAACATTATAAAATGATGTCAATAGAAAATAGACGAAATTAGCCTTTCTTTATTCATTGAAAATTTGAGGAGATTAAGCCTCAGGAAACAATATGTGAGGCCTTGAAATTAGAGAAATCTCAGCACTTTTAAAGAAGATTCAGGTAGCATTGATATCCTCCAAATTAACATTCAATCGTACAAAATACTCATTTACGCTGAAGAAATTAAACCTGTCAACATTGCCCTGCAAAATCATATCATATTCAGAAGAAAAACATCCAATCCAATAACAGAAAAGAGGGGAGAGAGCAAAAGATTGCCCATCATCAGCCAAAGAAAAACCACCAAATATTCTCGGAAGACAAGAACCAGCGTGTATAATCGGCAAAAGAAGGGCAATGGTAAACCCTAATAAGAGAGATCAAATATTCGCGCTCACCAGAACTGATTCAAAATCAATTTGACAGCTGTGGGATTTGAACCCACGCCCTTTCGGACCAGAGCCTAAATCTGGCGCCTTAGACCACTCGGCCAAACTGTCTTAGCTGATCTTTTGATCAAGAATTACCAATAAAAATATATCTCTTTTACCATTGTATGGCTCACGCTGGTCGCTGGAAACTTCCGGAAAAGGGCACGGAGAAGCGAAGGATTCCCATCTCCTGCGGTCGCCGCTCCCGCCGCTGCTCTTCCTTGCAGTCCGACGTCACCGAGGTCTTCAGCCTCCGGGACGCCGCTACCTCCGTCCAGCCTAGGCGTGCCCATCAGAAATAGGTGTGCTTGGTCTTTTGCTCGTGCAGCGAAAGGAACGAACTTTAACCGGTACCTTGTAGCACGCGGTGGCAACGCCTCGCGAGCGATGTCGAGGTACGCTCTGCGGCGCATGGTATCGCTACTTCATGGCCGGACGCAGCTGTTGGGACGTTACCAAAGACCTCTGAGTTCCGCCGCGGAGGAGCCCTCGCCCGACGCCATCCATATGACAGAAAATTGCGTCCAGGTGCCCTTCCTTTACCATCCCGTGCAATTGATTTTTCTTCGTTTAGCTGTCCCGATCAGGATCCTGGTTTCTCTGTTCCCTTGTTTTTGTATTTTCTCAGTAATCAATAAGCTAGGGTTCGAAAACGTGTGCAGAAGCAATAGGTTCCGAAGAAATGAATTGGGGATTTTGAAAACTTGAGAAATTAACTGGAATATGTATTTGTTAAATGTTAGATGCATACGCTTGGTGAGCACCAGCAAACATCTGCTCATTTCAATTAATTCGTTGTTAGTGAAACAGCTGCTCATTTCTATTAATTCTGGTACATTGCACAGGTTTAATGAAATAAATATTCTCAAAATTACCTTTCTCCCCCCTTTCTAGTCTACGGCATTTTTTGTTCCATGCGCCCGAGGTGCTTGATACAAAATGTCTCTGAATTTTTGTAGTTGATAGACTTTGAGTCCAAATGCATCGTGTAAATTAGGGGGTTTGCTTAATTGAAGTGATCCGGCTGCTCCTTTTAATTAATTTGGGCTTCTCATGAATGCTTGTGGAGCTGAACCTTCCCAAGATTACACTTTTTTCCTTTTGGTTAATCGTAATATTTTTTCAGAGAGTAAAAGAGTTGCATGCCATAGAATCATCAAGTCAAGACAAGATGCTGCGCCTGGGAGTGGAAACTGGTGGATGCTCTGGCTTTCAATATGTCTTTTCCCTGGATGGCGAGAAACATGCAGATGACAGGTTTGTGCTTTTGGCAACATAGAACATAACGTATACAATAGCTAGAACATTAGTTTAGTTTATACAATGCATAGAGGCTTATCTTGTCTACTTTTTCTACTGCCGCATAGGGTCTTTGAGAAAGACGGTGTTAAGTTGGTCGTGGATAATATCTCCTATGATTTTGTAAAAGGAGCCACCGTTGATTATGTGGAGGAATTAATCCGTTCAGCATTCCAGGTAAACTTCTCCAGTGTATCAGCAATGATCTTTATATTAGATGATGGTCACTGTACCAATGCATACAGAGAAAATTGAAACACAGTGGCTTTTAAGTGCCTATTATGTTCGTTTCGTATCCTATTTGTGTTTCAAACAGATTTTCTTGCACAAGGGACCTGTTCATGAGCACCTTTTGAGATTTTATTTTGAATGGCATCCCCAAGTTGTTCCCTATTAATTGATGATCTTAAAAGATAAGGTTGGATATACGACAAGTAAATATTTTGAACTTCTTGTTATGATGCTTAGCAGTAGCTTACCTGGAAATGGTTTTTTGATGCAAAGCACAAAAGTAACCAACTGGTTATCCATGTTGAGTAGAAGCACATGATGCCATAGACCACCTTGGAATACAATTATCTGCATACCAAATAGGGGTAGTATCATGGTACACTTCGCTACATGCATTGCCCATTCGCTATTGAACTATTAAAGGCAATGTTTTCAGTTGTCTTGATTAAATAGGGGACCCTAATATCGATAACATTGCCCATTTGAGGATACACAGAAGCGGTAGGTCCTTTTTTTCAATTTCATGTCAGTATATGTTTTGTGTTGGGCTGGCCCTCGATTTAAAACTTGGAGGAAAAAAGATGCCACCCAAGGCCATGATGCAACGGCTAATTCTGCATTGTCATCAAATTACCTTGTTAGTTTCACATTCATTTTCATGTATTTGCCATTGTATTTGTATGTGGACCTATTTTCTATATATCATGCAGGAAGTTCTTTTTAATACTTTACACTTGCTATATATCTGATCATCATGTCAAGAATCAATCAGTAACAAAAGGGTAACACGGAGTAGATATGAATTTCCTCCAAATAAACCAATTTCCACATTTTGTTTCCAATAGTGAAATAACTGATTAACCATGATCAGTGCTTCAGAATTTTTTTATCTCATATTTCAAAAGATGAAACATCGAAGGTAAAAAAAAAGGGATATGGTAAACATATTATCATTTACAAAGTTCAGTTTCTTTCTATAAGCCGGGTTGCTGATCAGGTCTCCGAGAATGTTCAAGTGACTTATATGACCTGGCATAAGTTGTCGGTTTCCATTTGAGGACTTGGAATATATGTTTATTTGATTATTTCTCGTGATTTTATCAAATACTGTTGAGAATTAGAATATGAAGGGAATCAGTGTTTGAAATCCCGTACGAAGAACAAATTTCTGTTAATAGTGAATTAATTGTTTGATGCTGTGAATCTTTCCTTCTAGTGTTAATGCTTTCCTAAAGGCAGACACAACTAATCACTTGCTAAATCTTTGTACCCTTCTATTTACATCGAACTTCCTTACATGTTATCTTTTTCACTACAGTTGATTTAATGGTATCTGATGAAACACGTCTTGCAGGTAGTAACAAATCCCAGTGCAGTCGGGGGCTGCAGCTGTAAGAGCTCCTTCATGGTGAAATAGCTGGCAATTTCCAGGCGTGCAAAATATACGCAGCACATTATTTACCCTCTGGCGACCATATAATATGCGCCCATAATTGGTGGAAACACTTCACAACTCTTAGGTCTCTCATTTTTCTTGGCGTTTCTAAATCCAAATAAACACCGTGCTGTCAAGAACATTCCGAATCCCTCTTCAATGTTAAATTTTATAACAGCAGAGTTTTAATTGTATTGCTAAATTTTGTCACAGCAGAGCCGTAATTTTTTTTTTGAAACCAAACAGCTGAACTGTAATTGCATTGCTCCCTTTGAATTCGTTGTAACAATAATTCAGTGCTTTCCCAACACTCACAAAGATAACCACAGTGTAAACGCTGCCTTGAGAATGTGAGTATTATTGAGCTAATTTTTCTGTATATGCAACCGGTGGAAGTGCATAGTTCTTAATGAAATTTTGCTATTCTTAGATATCATTCAACTCTAATTACTAAGCGGGCGGCCCGAGTTGGCATCACTCGGAGCACAAGGCAGTCCGATAATATATATATATATATATATTTAGAAAGCTTCCGTGGGACAGTCCGATAATATATATATATATATATATTTAGAAAGCTGGCCCGAGCTTTACATCTCCGCTCAGTTTACATCTCTACTCAGTAATTGATATTTATCCACACATGAGAAATTTGCGCTCAGTTTACATCTCTACTTAGTAATTGATATTTATCCACACATGAGAAATTTGCGTCCTAATTAACAAAACTACAGATTCAAGAAATATATCACTGGCCCCGAGCACGACATGTTTTCATCTCTACTCAGTAATCGATATTTATCTTGCGTCTACAAATTCAAGAAACAAGAAACATATCTCCCAGTGAAAGCCCAATTTGTTACTGCATCCCTCATTTTTTTGAGGCCTAATCGGTTCCTTAAAATATATATATATATATATATACATACATCTCAAATAACAATTGCTGTTTCAGTTAATTAATGTGATAGCTTCCACTTCAACACCTCTTCTCGATCTCCGCCCTGTTCCCCCGGCGGCCGTCGCGGACCAGCGCGCTGCGCGCCGACGCCAGTCGCTCCAGCGAGAAGCTCTCGAAGGCGCGGCGGTCCACCAAGTCCTTGAGCAGGCCCTCCTGCCCCCACGTCTCCGGTATGCACACCCGGCCGGCAATCTCCATCCGGTGCCGCTTCAGCCTCTCGCGGCCGCACTCCTGGGAGCTCTTGATCGCCTTCGACGGCGGCCGAGGCGACGCCGCGGGGCCGCCCTCAGAACCGGTGCCGGAAGACGGAGCAGCAGCACCGCTGCCGCTCGACGACGACGGACTCTCGTCCTTGCCTCTCGATCTCTTCTTCGGCATTATTCCCTTCCCTGCTGTTTCCTCCATGGACGACCCCTCCCTCTGCGGCGCGAGGAGATGAATGGTCAGGTGGAGCGGCTTATAGAGGTGGAGGAAGGAAAAGGAGAGAAACGTATGGGGGAGGAGGGGGCACGTTAATTAGCAGCCGTACCTGTATGTGAATGTTTTCTTCTTTTTTTTCCTTTCTTGTGGTGCGACGAAGGGATACGTGTTTACATTGGACGGCAGTTGAAGAAGGCGTGGTTTATGTGCGCGGGTCGCAGGTCCGATGGTGCTTTCAACTTTCATCGCCTGTTTGCTTTCCAATTCCGGCCCTTAGAATTTTTGGTTCACACAATTTTGCCATTCAGCTTAAATTTCCCTCTCTCTCTATCTGGATGACGACCCATTGACTCTTATTTCACTGTGGTCGAACAAGTCTGAGCCCGTTATATATCGGGCCAGCCTTCTTGAAATCAACAACATTAGCCCGTTATATCGGCCTCCTGGATGTATCAATTTTATCAGCCCGTTACAGCGGGCGTCCTTTAGCTGAACTCGCACGTGAGGAAAAACACGTGCGAGCGGCGAATAAACCAGAGCAAGAGCAGCGGGGGGTGAGACGGCCGCCCGAAAACGTCCTCGCTGTTTGACCCCTCCCTCCTTCCTCTCCACCTCCGCTCCTCTCTCTCGCTCTCGCTCTCGCTCTCTCTCCCTCATCCCCACCACCCCTCGTCGCTTGCTTCCTCCCTATACCTCCAGAGGATCCCGTCCCCGCTGACACCGCCAGTGCTCGATCCGAGATCCGCCGTCTCCCTCCTCCTCGCTTCGCTTCTTTCTTCCTCGCTCTCGCTCGATCGTCCCATCGATTGACGCGAAACGAGAAGGTACGCCCCCCTCGATCCGTGCCCTTCGGTTGCTGCTCGTCTCATTTGGTATTCTTTGGACAATTGGCTTTGCGCTGTCCTCGATTCAGTTGATTGGAATTTTCGGTCGCGGAGACTTCTGAATTAGCTTTTTCTTTAATAGAATTATCTTAAGGGGGGAATCGAGGATCTCTCCGCTGAACACCCGGAGACGTTTTGTTCTTCGAATTAGATCGGATTTTTTAACGTTTGGTCTTCAAAATGGAAAAGGATGTTATTCTGATACCCCGACTCATTTCATCAAATTTGATGAAAAACTGCAACTTTGATTTATTGCGTTGCTGGATTTCTGCTGCCGTTGAAATATTGATTTTATACTCCATGCTGGCTGGACGGAAGATTCGACACGAAAGTTAACTTTGACATGATGCTTTATCCTTTTTTTTTTCTCGTTTGGTTTTCCTTCTAAGATAATATCGCGTTCTATCCTGATTTTTATTTGAATATGCTTATAATATCAGGTAGGATTTATTGTCCTTCAAAAACATGCTGCAGGAAAGGAAGATGCTGAGAGTTTTGATTCTGTGTTTCGTCCTACCAATTCAGTCCGTTCATCGGCTTCCAGATCATTTAGCTTCTAGAATGGTTTCGAGTTTCTACCAGAAAATTTTGTAGATTTTATAGAATGGAATAAATTCTTGAGGGATAGAGCACTTCTGTTTCTGTTACCGAGCTACTCTCCTATGGTTCATGGAGCACCTTCCTGTAGAAGTCATTGGTAACATACTTTCTCATCTTGGAACTGCTCGAGATGTGGTAGTTGCCTCCGCGACTTGCCGTAAATGGCGAGAAGCCTGCAGGAAGCACCTCCATGCTCTTTCTTTCAAGTCAGATGATTGGCCCCGTGATATCACCACCAGGCAGCTAGAGATTCTCATAACACAGACCATATTCCAAACAATGGGATTGCAGTGTCTTTCAATTCATATGGACAGTGTCCATGAGTTTGCTGCTGCACCAGTTATTGCTTGGCTTATGTACACTAGAGAAACATTACGGAGCTTATCATACAATGTGCGAACGGCACCAAATGTGAATGTTCTAGAGAAATGTGGTCGACAGAAGCTGGAGGCTTTGGATTTGGATCATAATTCTATTACTGGGGTTGAACCAAGTTATCAAAGATTTACTTGCCTCAAGTCTCTTTCTCTAAGACATGTCAGTATCTCTGCCTTGGATCTGAGACTTCTGTTAGCTGCCTGTCCAAAGATAGAGTCATTGACCCTTGATGCTCTAGAAATTGTCACATCAGATTCTGAATCTTCAGTTGAGCTGAGCAGTCCAACATTGAAATGCCTATATGCCAAGTCAGTTGCTGTTGATAAGATAATTTTGGAAGCAGATAATCTTGAGAGCTTGCACTTATATGCACTAAACCTTGATTTTTTTGAGCTGATTGGAAAGGGTACTCTTAAGCATCTGAATATTGATGATGTTAGTGTCACTCACCTGGATATTGGTGAGAACATGGATCATTTGGAAGTCGTAGATGTAAGTAACTTTATGATTATCTGGCCCAAATTTTACCACATGATATCTAGAGCATCTAAACTGAGAACATTGAGGCTGTGGGGTGTTGTATTTGATGACGAGGATGAGATCATTGATTCAGAATCTATTGCTCTTTCATTCCCATTGCTTAAGCATCTTTCGTTGAGCTACGAACTAAGAGATGGGCTGCTCCACTATGGGCTGCAAGGCTCCTCACCATTGGAAAATGTGGATGTGTTAGAATTGGGGTGGACTGTAATAAGTGAAAACTTTGGGCATTGGGTTTTTGGGATGATCGAAAGATGTCCCAACCTCAAGAAATTAGTTATCCATGGTGCTCTTTCAGAGACCAAAACTCGTGAAGAACGTCAGTTACTGGCCAGTTTTACCTCATTTATAGTTTGCCTTATGAGAAAATATTCTCATGTCGACGTGCAATTTGAATATGAATAATTTATTGTAAGTGACTACAAGAGCTTAAATCTTGCTCGTCGTGAGCGATTCTTGCTAAGTGCATCTTACAGCCTGTAGTTGTACAGTGGCATCATCATGTTTCATTCTTGCATTAAAATTTAATTTTAACTTGAGCCTGTCGATATAGAATGACACCTGAGGTTTTAGAATTTGTAGATAAATTTTCTTTTATTGATACTTGATTGATCTGTTTATATCAATTATTTATAGTGAAATTAAATTCTTAATTATAACTATTGATAGATATATGAATAGGTCTATTTATATTTTTATGAAATAACCTAAGGATGTATTTATGTAAGATATATATATTTCTATATTTATATAAATACATATTTATAAATATATTTGCTTAGGTTAGCAAAAATATATATAAATACATATTTACTTAATCACAACTGCTATATATATATATTTATAAATGTATATGGATATATTTATAATATTTTTACATATATATATAAATACATATCACATATTTGCTTAATCACAATTACATACTTAAAAATGTAATATACATATTTGTTTAACCCAATGGCGTATGTTACGACAGGGTCTATTTACGTATTAAATATATCTCAACAGTTGTAAATATATAGATACTGAATATATATACATTATAGCGTTTTATTTTACTATAAGTAGACCTAACAAGTATCTATAAAAAAAAATATTTTTCCCTTTTTCAAAATTTTTAAACCCTATTCTCAGGCTTTTCCTCTGCTCCGCTCGCCTCTGCTGCCTCCCACCACGGCGCTGCCCTCCGCCGCGCGACCTAAAGCTAGGCCGGTAGTTCTTCCACCTCAATTGCTGCACCGCCTTCCTCGGCCTACTATGCACTCCCGAGAAGGAGCACCTCCTGCTCGCGGACATTCTTGATTTCCTCTGACTGACCGCTGCCCTGCGCATCCCATCTGGTTGGTGTTCAGCGGCTCAAGCATCTCCTCCCGACACCCCCTTCTCTGCTCGCTGGCTGCAGCGTTGTCCCTGCGCCATAATCCTTGCAGAACCTGAAGAAGATGGCGGATGAAGGCTACATCAGGACGTGGGTCTCGGACAAGCTGATATCGCTGATGGGGTACTCTCACAACCTACTTGGGCAATATGTCATTCGATTATCTAAAGAATCGCCTTCACCTGCTGATCTCATGCGTAAGCTTGTAGACCATGGGTGTCCGCAATCAATAGAAACTCGTTCCTTCGCTGAAGAGATATATGCTAAGGTCCCTTATAAACACACTGGTCCTAGTAATTATCAGAAAGCTGAGAAAGAAGCAGCCCAATTTGCAAGGAAACAAAGTAGCTATGGACTTCTGGATGATGATGACGAGGTTGTAGACAACAATGCATCTTCTCAGATGGGGAAAGTGGGTTCTCAGCGGAAGCGTTTTAGAAAGAAGAGAGAGATTGCTGATGGTGGAGATGATGAGGTCATCATAAATGAAGAAGACCGAAGACGTGTTCGAAGTCCTTCATCAAGGGTTGATGAAGTTGAGTCAGAAGAAGAGAGGAGTCGTCTGGAGAGGAATATCAGGGAGAGAGGTGCAGCTGGAACTCGAAAATTGACAGAGCCAAAGTTGACCAAGAAGGAGGAAGAGGAGCAGATTCGGAGGTCCAAGGCTCTTGATGATGATGATACTTCAGAATTAAGGAAAGTTTCAAGGCAAGTATATTTGCAGAAAAGGAGGGACCAGAAACTTCTGGAGCTTAGGGATGAGATTATTGACCACAATTATATTTTTGAGGGTGTAAAGTTGACCGAAGCAGAAGAACGTGGACTCAGGTACAAGAAGAAAATTTATGAGCTTGCATCAGAGCATTTGGAGGATGTCGACAATATCAATGAGTATAGGATATCTGAGGAATACGATCAAGAAGGATGTGTTAATCAAGAGAAAAGATTTGCTGCAGCTATGCAGCGATACAGGGATACTGGTGCTGGAGAAAAGATGGACCCTTTTGCTGAACAGGAAGCATGGGAAAATTATCAAAGTGGAAAGGCAAGTTTGCGTTATGGGTCCAGGGACAAAAAGCAAGCTTCTGCTGATTATGAGTTTGTCTTTGAAGATGGAATAGATTTCATGATGGTGGGAATTATGAAGAAGATATGAGTACTGCGAATCATGATTCACTTGCAAAAACTGCATTGCAAAAACTTCATGCAGACAGAAAGACACTGCCAATCTATCCTTACCGCGAAGAATTGCTTAAAGCTGTCGAGGACCATCAGGTTCTTGTCATTGTTGGAGAAACAGGTTCTGGCAAAACAACACAGATACCACAATATTTACATGAGGCTGGATACACAAAACGAGGGCTGGTTGGTTGTACACAGCCACTCCGTGTTGCAGCTATGAGTGTAGCTGGAAGGGTTTCTGAGGAGATGGGTGTCAAGCTTGGACATGAGGTTGGCTATTCCATCCGTTTTGAAGATTGCACATCCGAGAAGACCATCCTCAAATATATGACTGATGGAATGCTGCTCCGTGAATTTCTTAGTGAACCTGACTTGGCTAGCTATAGCGTTATCATGGTGGATGAGGCACATGAGAGGACACTGTCTACAAACATCCTGTTTGGCTTAGTAAAAGATATAGCTCGTTTTCGGAAAGATCTTAAGCTTCTTATATCAAGTGCAACACCTGATGCTGAGAAGTTCAGTGATTACTTCGATTTGGCTCCAATTTTCAAAATACCAGGGAGACGTTATCCTGTTTCGATACACTTCACAAAAGCACCAGAAGCAGATTATATTGACGCTGCCATCGTTACGGTTCTCCAGATACATGCGACTCAACCACCTGGGGATATTCTTGTTTTCCTTACTGGTCAGGAGGAAATTGAAACAATTGATGAAATAATTAAACACAGGACAAGGAGTTTAGGTACTAAGATTGTAGAACTAATAATATGCCCCATCTATGCAAACCTTCCAACCGAGCTCCAAGCAAAAATATTTGAACCCACTACAGAAGGTGTCTTGGCTACAAACATAGCTGAAACATCACTGACGATTGATGGGATAAAGTATGTAGTTGATCCTGGATTTTGTAAGATAAAGTCCTATAATTCCCTGTACTGGTATGGAATCATTGTTTAGTGAATCCAATTTCAAAAGCATCGGCAAATCAAAGGGCTGGAAGGTCTGGACGTACTGGGCCTGGAATGTGTTTTCGTCTTTATACTGCTTATAATTATCAGAATGATCTTGAAGAAAGTACTGTACCAGAAATACAGAGAACAAACCTTGCTAATGTTGTGCTTTCACTGACGAGTCTAGGCATCAATGATTTGGTTAATTTTGACTTCATGGATCCTCCACCCTCAGAAGCATTACTAAAGTCTCTTGAACAACTTTATGCTGTTAATGCATTGAACAGCCAAGGTGAATTGACCAAGACCGGAAGAAAGATGGCGGAATTTCCACTTGATCCTATGCTCTCCAAAATGATAGTTGCTTCAGAAAAGTACAAGTGCTCTGAAGAGGCTATATTCATTGCTGCAATGCTGTCTGTTGGTAATTCAATATTTTATCTTCCTAAGGATAAACAAGTGCATGCAGATAATGCAAGGATGAATTTCCACACCGGCAATGTTGGGGACCATGTCGCTTTGCTTAATGTATATAATTCATGGAGGGAAACCAACTACTCAACTCAGCGGTGCTATGAGAATTATATCCAGGTGCTAGAGATATCAGAGATCAACTGGAAGGGCTCCTAGAAAGGGTTGAGATAGAACTAACTTCTAGCTTAAATGACCTGGATGCGGTAAAGAAAGCCATAACATCTGGTTTTTTCCACCATTCAGCAAAGCTGCAAAAGACTGGTGCCTACACAACTATCAAAAATCATCAGACAGTGTACATCCATCCAAGCTTTGGCCTAGCTGAGGTGCTGCCACGTTGGGTCATCTATCATGAACTTGTTCTTACAACCAAGGAATACATGAGACAGGTCACAGAACTGAAACGCGAGTGGTTGGTAGAAATTGCACCTCACTACTACCAACTGAAGGACGTTGAAGATGCTGCTTCAAAGAAATTGCCCCGTGGAAAAGGAAGGGCAGGAGATTGATATTCTAGCATAGAATACGATTATGTAAATATTTTTAGAGAATTATGTAAATCCTATACTGAAAAATTATGTAAATATTTTTTTTAGATAATTTTGTTACTTGATACTAGTGTCGTTTACAAAGACAAACTTAGCTGAATATAATGACCGATTTCTTTCATTGCTTTGTTATTATTTTCTCTTCTTTAGTTGTAGTATCTTCTGGGACTGTCCTCCAGTCGTATTTTCATCCTTAGATTCTTTTGAATATAATGTAACATTTTCTTTGTGATATAATGATGCCAGTATAATAACTATCCTACTGGGCATATACATGACAATGGATTATTTGACTGAATTTATGCTATGCACACACCTCGTTTTGTTTCTTTGTTTTTGTTTTTTTTATTGTGCACACGTTTTGTTACATTCAGACATTTCTATTTCTCCTGTTTCAGAGCGTGGTTAAAAATTAGTGTGCAGTTAGTCCCTGAATAAAGGGATCTTAGTTTTGACGTTAGCGGTGGTTTGTTGGTTATATCCCTCTGTATTTTTTTTCTTAGCTGCTTGCTCCTGCAAGCAACCTAGTTTTATATTTCTTGAACTAGAGCAACTTAGTGTTATATGATTCACAATAATGTTCATGTTCAAAAGACAGCAGAGCAAACAGATCTCAGAAATAAATAATTTCGAGATATGCCTATAAAAGCAATGAATGCACATCTCATATTTAGTTTTATACGATTCACGCGTTTTGTTACTGTGGTTTTGGTCAAGGTCAGTATCGTCGGAAACATCATCATCAACCTTCACAACTAACATGACATCCTTAGATGACCCTGTCCTGCAATTTGGATTTTGCTTTTAAAAATGAAAGGAAAAACGTGGAGGACCTTTAATGAAGTTGGTGAGCTATTAAGTATCAAGTTATCATGAATTTTGGACTTCATTTTCAGGAATAAGAAATGGGGTGACAAAAGTTTGATGAGGATCTGTATGAAGAAATTCGTGCTGGCTTTATTTTTCTGGCACAGTTGTTATTCTGCAAGTTGGAGATCCCAGGTTGCTTCTGTTTGTGGTTCATTTAATGTACATGGTGGTAACCTGTTGGATGCTTCGTGTTTTATTTCATTGAAAAACCTTTAGATCTGAGGTGCTAACAACAGTCCCCTGCTAGTTATTTCAACTGCAAAGTTGTCTTTATTCTTCACATATTTGTAAGATATATAGCATGTCTTATCAACAATAAGAGATGTACTTCAGCTTTATCAACACTACAAGTTGGATTTTTGTTCTGTGTTCCGGCCTTTGAAAAGTCATTTCTCTGTACATCTTTTATTGGCTTGTTATCTCCTCCACTCATGTTCTTGGATATCTTCCATTCCACAAACTTTCAAGGATGGAAAATCCTTCTCTTGTGTCACCTTATATTGAAATATGTATAATTTTTTCTCTGGTTACTGTTCCTTGTGGAGGATAATCGAGAGAACAAATAGAGCTTCAGTTTACTTAAAACTTCATGTCGATCTTCCCTTCTAACTAGTAAGAGATTCCTATTTGATAGTTCAGGTACTGTAATTCTTGTCCTACAAAGTTAAATTCTAGTTTGTAATGCTATCTTATTTTTATTTCACCGTCATAATTAATCATGCATTTTTATGTGAAGTTGTCCCATCAAGTATCAGCATTGCCACAACCATCTTCCTTCACATGTCCTATGCCACCACAACCACCATTTGTTGTCCCCTTCAAGCTCTGCACAATTTACACTATCAATGTTGGCAAAATGTAGAATAAGATTGTGAGCGGCTAATAGCAAACAAATTATGCAACTTGAATGCATATAAGCTATAAACTAGGAATCGACAATGTAAATGCCCCAACATTCCTCCTGAATTTCGTAACTCATATATATCTTATGGGATTTCAAATTGACGCTGGTTCATCCTGCTACTTATGGATTGTTCATATGTACATTTGACTTATTGTTCATCCTGCCATTTTTTTCACCATTCATCAAGAGCAGAGTCAGATTTTCTCCTTGCGTGCCACTTGCTTTGATGTGTTTTTACCCCAAGATGGAGCGGAGCTGCTGATGTATCCTGATAATCCTGCGCCTGTTCAAGCATCAATGCTATGTCCAATGTGCTTTAACCTTGCAAATGTAAATTAGAAAAAAGAATGTAATGTGCATCAATGTTTCTGACTTCAGAAGGTAAATTAGCAGCGTTTGAACTTGTAGATTCATCAAATATTTTCATTGAATGACCATGCTTGTCTTTGTTGGCCTCTCAATTCTGACATATCTCACATATCTCAGGAAATAGATTTTTGATACTTCTTGTGCCAGTAACTCTTATATATCACATATCAATATTTCCAAGTGTTCTTCAATCTCTTCTTCCAGGAAAAACTGGAGTACTGAGTATTGTCTGATTTGACCCTTTAAAAATGTAGTCTATTTGAAAAGATAGTTAACCAAAGAGAGTTAAACTTCAAAGGACTTCATTCGGTTTGAATTGATTTGAATCACAGATGATGATTAGCAGCAGTGAATAAAATATTTCTATGAAACCAGCAACTTTAGTTTATGCAATTTATCTGTTGCCTGCAATTGCTGCATCTTCCAGTAACATTTTCTTCCCCTTTATTTTGACTTGGATTGCCCTTTATCTGACCTAAAAAACGCTTTAATGTGTTCAGACTATAAAAAGAGGTCAAAGATGAGTAAGGTGGAACTGAAACCTGCATCCTCCTTTGTACTCGTGTGCCACCTTTAATTATGTTTTAGCCGACCATTAGATCTACTCCATCCACCAACCTTCTCATCCTTATCAAATCTGATGACAAGATCTTGGTGAACAACTCAGTAATGGGTTTGGCATCCTAACAAAACTTGCCCTTTAATTATTATCCTCTGCCTTTTTGATTCTAGTTCACTTGCGCGAATTAAATATAGAGTTTTTGTCGTCATCATCAAGCACAGATGGAATTCCAACCAATTTAATTAATATTTTAGCAATGGAGTCCGACGTTGCTACTCTTTCTTTTAAGCTCCAAATAGCCCATTGTTTTGGCATAGTGATAAATTTGAAGTTTATGTCAGATAGAATCTCAATTTAGTATTAAATTAGCACCATTGGCAAATACAATCCATGGCTAAATAATAGACAGAGCACATTAAAAATGCAGACTAATACAAACACACAACACATATGGGACTTAAAAATAACTCACATGTTTTACTCAAAACAACGTGATTAGTTTATTTTTAGAGAACTAATTTGATTAGTTCATGCAAACTTTTGCTTGCATCACAGAGTAGACTGATGAGTAGTTTTAATATATGAAAGCACGGTTCGTCCATGCTCCATTAAGCAAGGAAGGGATAAATCCTGGCCCCTGTTCTGATGAAGACAAGGTGAAGCCTCGCCGTAGATTCCCCTACTGCGCTTCTGCCGACGTCCGCAGGTTTGATTAGGATTGGATGGACCCCTTTACACACGGTTCAGTCAAATAACACGGCTGCGTTCTCCCAGCCCATGCACACAGCAGACGTTATCGAGGAGTCCTCGATTCAGAGATGGGCTCGAGGGATTACGCCATGGACGAATCCCTTTCCCTCTTCCTCCAACCTCCTCCCTTCTTCTACCAATGGCTCATACCCCCCTCTCCTTCCTCTTCCTCCCCAGCAGCTCCGCAGCAGGAAATGGTGCCGCAGCAGGAGTACCGGTGCCTGCCTCTGCTGAGCAGGCTCGAGGACGCCGAGGAGGAGGAAAGAACGAAGGCCATCAAGGAAGAGGATTGCTTCCCTGCCAGCGTCAATACGGCACTGAACGTTGGCTTGACCGCCGGCGCCGTTGCGATTTGTGATGGTCATCTCGATGAGGAAGGAGAGGAAACGAAGACGACGGAGGACATGGAGTTGGAATTGTTGAAGGGCGAGTCCTTTGGGCGCCACGGCAGGTATTGGATCCCCACTGAAGATCAAATCTTGATGGGGCCGGAGCAGTTTGCTTGCTCCCTCTGCAGCAGAATCTTCAATAGGTATAACAATTTGCAGGTTAGGGTTCTTCTTCTTCTTCCGTTTCAATTACTTGAAGCGAAACAAAAAATTCCTTGAAGAGCTCAGAAGGCGAGTCAAAATTGAATCTTGGGATTATTTTTCATTAGATGCACATGTGGGGGCATGGACCGGAGTACAGGAAGGGGGCGGAATCGCTCAGGGCGGGAACGCAGTCGACCATGGCGTCAGTGCTCAAGCTGCCCTGCTTCTGCTGCGCCGGGGGCTGCAAGAACAGCGTCGACCACCCTCGAGCGCGGCCGCTCAAGGACTTCCGGACGCTGCAGACGCACTACAAGCGCAAGCACGGCGCCAAGTCCTTCCGATGCCGCAAGTGCGGCAAGCCCTTCGCCGTGCGGGGCGACTGGCGGACGCACGAGAAGAACTGCGGCAAGCTCTGGCTCTGCTCCTGCGGCTCCGACTTCCGCCACAAGCGCTCCCTCAACGACCACGTGAGGTCCTTCGGGAAGGGCCATTCTCCGTACCTCGATCCAAATAGCAGTAGCTGATGAGAAAGGAAGAAGAACGAATACTGCAAACACGAGTATGATTGATTCATTAAGTGGTCCTAAGCTGGTTAATTAAGCTTGTGCTCAGGAACAAAAAACTCTTGAGAGATGCTCGCAGGGAGAGTGGTTTGTTGCCGAGCATGAGATTTAGGATGATTAATCAATAAGACGTATATATATCTTAGAGAATCATCTTTCAGTTTCAGAAACTAAAACTCCATGAAGGTTCATCTCAGATAAATTATCCTGCAAGGGAATAATAAATTGAAGATGATGAAAGCAACTGATCTTTCTAATTTTTCTTCCATTGATGCAAGTTAAAGGCATGCATGCCCACTTGATGCCCTACGAGACAAAGAAGAATAAGAGAATCTATCTCCATCCTTCTTCCCCTCGATTTCAAAGTCCACCCGGTCCTTTCTTCCTCTGCCAAGTCCAACTTTGAGGCCCCCGAGACGGATCAAATTAAAAGCTCTACGGAGCATGCAGGACAAAATGCACTATAAGACATCAATCTCTGAATCAGGGACAGCTAATTTTAAACCTCCCTTACCTTAAATTTCTTCTTCTTCTTCTGAAATGATATATATTTATAATTATAATTATAGGAGAAAGTCCTTGCATAGACACAAGAACAAAAAAAAACTCTTACAGCATCTCTTTGGTGTGAAGGATAGAAGGGAGACAGCAGAAGAAAAGAGAAAGGGGGAAGGGAATGAGTGGACTCAATCTAACGGGGCCACACCAAGGGGTGTGTGTGGGGGAGGGAGTCGTCGTCGTCGTCGTCGTCGTCGTCAACCCAAGAACTCATCCTTTTCTCATCACCAGCGCCGTGGCAGAAGGAGGAGGAGGAGGAAGTCTTCGTCTCTCTGTTTTGTTTTAAACTTGTTCTTAGGATCTTTCGCAATCATGGCGTTTTCCATCAGGTTTTGGTCATTTTGACCGCAGAGAATCCCCTCATCGACTTTTCCTGCCGTTGAAAAAATTGGAAATCTTTATAAGATTATAATTTTAAATCTATAATAGATGGGGAAAAAAAGTAAAAAACTAAAATGATACCTATTTAATTTAGCTTTAATCACACTTTTATTCATTTATTTAATTTTAATAAATATTAAACTCATAACCTACTTACTTTATACACTAATCAGGCTTACATTAATAATTTAAATATTAGACTAACAGATAAAAAAAAAATCATGATATCTTAATTCTTAATCTTTAATATCCAACAAGCTTTAGTAATAAGATTTAAGACGATACCTATTATTAATTATAAAATAATATAATTTTATATTTTATGTACTTATCTTCCTTATTAGTTTGAGTGATCTTTAATATTATTTGGAAATGATTTATACAATTATTAATTATTTAATTTACGATAATATTTGCTTAAATAGGATGGCATTAAACCTCTTCCTTAGGGTTAATTTTTTTTAGGAGAGAGGCTGGATTAGCAATTTTTGTTAAAAGAGATCTCTTCGCCCAAACCCCACGCCCACGGCCGCGTGGGGGCGTCCCGGAACGAGCACGGAACGAAAAGGTAGAGGAGGAGGAGGATGACCGCGGCCTCCAATTCTAGTGGTCGAAGCAGCAATCTTGTTTAGGTTGCAGAGAGCTCCTTTTTTTTGTTGTTGCTACAGTTAGTGTTTTCCAATCCAGATTCTCACTCAAGTGGTTCACGGGATGATGCCTTTGCTCGTCTGGGTAGCGTTGTAGCACCAAGATTAGTATCTTGTTCTTTCTCGCCTGGTATGTCGCCGCTGCTTCGCCGATCCGCGTCTTTCTTGTGCTAGAACAATTAATACTATGATTTTTACCTTTTTGATTTGGTCCCTTCTGTTTGACTGTATTTATTGTGTGAGACTCCTCGATGTGCTATTCTACTGAGATTGAGAGCGATGCTGTGATCTGTATAAGTCAATGGAGTCTGGTATCTGAGGGGGCAGGATCTGCAGACCCTAGGCTTAGTTTGTCCGCGGGTCTTATCTGTTTAGCAATCTGATCACTGCATATCTCTTAGAATCATGATCTCACGTTAGGATGATTGGTTGTTCTTTTGCTAATCTCTTAATCATGATTACTATATGCTAATTTTGCAGGAATAGAGTATTGTTGGAGGATTTTGAACCTTAGTCATCATGGGAGACTCCACAGCAATGACCATCGAGTTCCTTCGTGCTAGATTACTTTCTGAGAGGGCTATTTCTAAAGCTGTGAAGGAAAAAGCTGACCAATTGGCTAAAAGGGTGGGCCACGTGCTATATTTTTCTGGCAGTTGAATTGCCTGATGTGCTATCATCAATGAATTTATGTTTGGTAATTTTTCTACTCAGGTCACGGAGTTAGAGGAGCAGGTGAAGATCATGGCCTTCCAAAGGAGGAAAACAGAACGGGCGGCAATTGAGGCCATCTCCATCCTAGAATCACATGGGATGAATGATCTATCTGATGCAGTTGATTCTAGCTCCAATGATGATGAAACTCCTAGCGGTGAGAAAAGCCGTGAAGGTAATGATGGCGAAGTTCATCCAACTGCAAAATCTGTGATTATTGTCCTTGAAGATGCACAGTCAAGCTCTGAGGTTGAAGTTTCCCCTTCCCGCGTTGGGAGTTTGGTGGGGAAAGGCCATTGCAAAAATCCAAATTCAGCTAAAAAACTAAAAGGAAGGCAGTTCAAGCAAAGTCAGAGACAAATAAATCTTGGGTCATGCCGCAAAATAAAACAGGATGTGGGGTACGATGATACTCTTCCTGCTGCTTTACTGGTGATTATGAGTTTGGTGTAGTTAGTTTTTTATGTATGACAATGGCTTTTTTTTCTACCAGATCAACTTCTGAGGATAAGGTAGATGACTATGTTATTGTTGGTGATGACCAACCCGAAGTATCTATAAATGCTTCCGGAAGTCAGTCATCTTTTGAAATAATTCAAAAGAAAGAAGCTGGTGCATTTGGGAGTGAGAGAGATGAAGAAATGGAGAGAATTCTAGAGCAACAAGCACAGCTCATAGGTCAGTACGAAGCGGAAGAAAAAGCTCAAAGAGAATGGGAAAAGAAATACAATGAGAATAAAAGTTCAAATCAGGTAGGATTCTTATGATTTAATGTGCAATCATGATTTTAGATCAAGTTTACTTTAACTAGAAGTTTTAATCCTTATAGCTTCAATGCCATTTCTTTGTTGATTTGTTTAGTGTTAACAAATGCCTTTCATCAAAGGCCATGTGGACTTATTGCTAATTTAACGTTCTTTTTTTCCTTTGCATTTTCTTAATCTACTTCGACCAAAAAGTTACAGTACCCTTTATCACTATGTAGAGGTTTGCCCTGCTCACTGAAGTCTCCTATCTTCATTACACCGTCATCTCTTTATCCTATCTGGATCGATGCTTGCATCACATTTTTGAAATCACCAAGATTTGATTTTTCCACCTACTTCTAGAAATGATAACATGAAATGGGAAATATCTTATAGATGTCAGAGCAGTCTCTCTAAACATCACTTCTTTTCTGCCATGCTACACCTGCTTAACTTTTTGCTCTCTTATTTACTACTCAACTGAAATGGAAAATGTGAACCTACTCACTTCCAATACTATCACTATGGCATATTTTAGAATTAAAGCCTGATCTTTTTTATGTGCCCTCAATTTTCACATGAAAGCTGGCGGCATATATCCTTATGCTATTCCTTCATTTTCTTGTTAGTTTATTGTTTATGCCACCTTAGCCGCTGCCCCCTCTAGTTTGTAAGTTGCAGAGATAAATATGTAAGATTGTTTGATAACTAGCTGCAGGTCTATGGATTGGTTGACCTCATTAATATTGTGCTTTATGATCATACTGAAGGTTCAAATCAATTACCATGTGAACTTAACTGAATGCTATATTGTTTTCTGTTTTATTTTCATGCCAATATCTAGGTTTTCTCTGAACCTGAGAACCAGTGTCATGAACCTGAAGCCAATTGCGAATCCCAGAAAGATTCATTTGCATGCTTTGAGAAGATTCCATGTGAAGATAAGGAGAAGTCAGATATTGGAGTTCCATCTGTGATGAAGGAACCTGAATTTCTATCAGATCCTTTGCATGATACACCAGATGATGCACTTAAAAAAAAGCTTGCCAGAGATCGAGATGCAAAGATCGTGGAATTCTCCAATGGCCACATACCTACTGATCTGCCGAGAATGGGAAGTGAAAGCAGTTCCCAGGCACCTATCCATGGATTGATAGGTAGAGTAACCCAACATGTGGCTGTGGGTCAATCGCAGCCTAGCATGGAAATCAGTGACACTTTTGCTTCTCTTGCTGCGGTTGCATTTCCTGCTAAAAACTGCCCAATTTCAAGCTCCTATGGGAAGAAGAATAAGGGGTTGATCTATGAAAACTCCAAGTGTCAACCTGTTAACAACAACAATATATCTTCACGTGGCCACACCAACTCATCATCAATTGGATACCCTTCTACTTTTAATTCCAGAAAAGAGGCACTTAAGGTTGAAATGCCAAGAACTCCAACTCCATCATGCACAAGATCGTATCAATTAGCTGGCAGCAGGCCGGGGGGTGTTCTGGAATCTCTTCAGCGTGCCAAGATATCCTTGAAACAAGAGCTCCACAGATTGTCTTCATCAGGAGGTCAAGGGAACAACAATTTACCGGCAACAAGTACTCACCATATTCCGAGAACCATATCCGGTGAAAGTTCAAAAGCTCCCCCCGGATCTGCTGGTTTGTTCAGATTGCCAAGTGATACTTTTCCACTGGCACAAAAATCGGAGCAAAAGTTCCATGGTTCAGGATCACATTTTGCAACCGGTTTTCCTTGTCTTCAGTATGCCACAACTCCTGGTGATTATCATCACCGAAATATTCCATACGTTGAAGCTGGGTCCAGCAATTCCATCAATAACAATCACCGTGCAGGCCACACCGATTCCATCAGATATTCCTTGCCCTTCACAGGGATGGCAACAGACAGGATATCCCTCCCAAATGAGACCGGTGTTTCAATCAGAAATCGGGATTTTGAAACTCATTTCCAGGAAATTAAAAATCCTTCTTCCAGACAGTTTTCCATGCATTCAACTCCAATGACTGATGCAGCATCCTTCCCTAGCGGATCTGAAACTTCCTTGAAGCAATACCCGGGCCCATTCTATCCTCGTTTTGAGATGCCTCCTCCCATGAGATATTCCCTACCATACTCGGACACAACACGATGGAGACATGGTGCAAGTTCAACACGTCCAACCGATGCAAGAACAAGAATGCAATCGCAAGATCAATTCTTATATGGTGGTTATGAGACACACTCCAATATGCAAATGCTCTAGTTACCTGCTTTATAATTTTGAACTTCGTTCCTGTTCTTGTATTCCTTTACTAATTATAAATCTTTTAATAATTTTTTGGGCTTTAGTATGAAATTTGATGTGTTTCAACTCCTAGCAAAATTGTCAACACAAGTTGCTCAACTAGTTACATGTTTTGGTGTCCCAATCCTACTAGATTGATCGGTGGACCGAATCACAAGTATGACACCATTATTCAAGCAGTGTGGCATATATATCCAACGAACAAATTAACTCTTTCGTACATTTTTTTTATTTTGAAGAAATTTTAGTAAAGTTACCATTGTTGTTTCACCTACCTTTCTTCTCGACGTTCTGCCTAGGTCTATACAATTAGAAGACTTTATCAAACGAGCAACCCCATCTGTATCTGTTTACATGTTCATGCGGCAAACTATTAAAAGAGAGGAGAGTTCTTTAATTTTTTTGCACTACCGCTGCTGTTTCATTGAGTTTTCAGGTTTCATATATTTGTTTTTTTCCATTTTGTTCCCTACAGAGTAAATCAAGGATTAAATCCTTAAGACCTTTATTTGTTACCCTCAGAAGGAAGGCCCTTGTCAATCTTCACATATTTCATGCTAATGTAAATTGACAATACACATTCAAAATGACGAACACACTAGACAAGTAAAACCAAGTTTTTCTGCGGAGACAAATTCCTACTAACATCTCATGAATATAATTTACACGAGGTGAACGAGAAAGCATCAATTGATCTACTGTACAAAAGTCCATGATGAAATCTCCAAGCCTAGAACAAACCCCACTAGCAGCTGGTGGGGCAACGAAAAATGCACTAAACATGAACTGGAATCAAACAAAGCTCTTGCAACATGGCAATTTGGGTTGCAAGATCTTCACCCTGCTACAGTTTACTTACACTTTGAATTCTCATTAGAAACAAGCAACAATCTGATATACTACAGCTGCACATGATACGGAGTGCATGTTCGTTTGCATGTGCTGTATTTGGAAAGAATCAAAGTTCACCTGAGGGAGAATGATAATAACAATGATCTTTTTCATGCTACTCAGTGTATGCTATAGGCCTACCCATTTCACCCATTTAAACAATCGTCCTACTCTGAAAGGCAGCTCATAGTCTTTTGAAACAGCTGGTTCTCTTTTTGCTGCTTCTGTTTCAGACCAAACATATACTCCGCGTTCTTGTTGGCTGCCAGGAACGGTGTTGTCAAGAATAACAACCACGAGAAATGCAACCACCATGTGGAATGAAAACAGAGTGTTCAAGACATAATTTACCTGAAATTATTATATGCATCAGAAATTGGAACTTTAATCATCAAAGTCAAAAATCATCCTTGCTTTAATTAGTTCAACAACTAAAACACTGAGACTTCATTGTTCATGCTTTGGAAACATATATAGCACTTGTCTGAGTTGTAATTGCAAATAAGTAAAAAATCAATACTATCATCGGATAAGATAAATACATACCCCTCCGAATCCGGTATGAAAAGGTCCATGAGATGGAACGACATATGGCTGGAAGTAACTTGGGACTGACGAATTTGCATTTGGAATGAGCCCATATTGCTGGAAGTAGGCAGGTACTGATAATGAGAAGAACAACGAGAGACCAACTATGATATTATTCCTTGAGCTTCCTGTCTCACTGTAACGTAGATTTGACAAGCCTAGAGCAGCAAGCATGCCCCACATGAAGCTAAGGAGACCAGCAACCATGACATCAGGAATAGAAGCAATTAATCCTCCTATTTTGCCTGCTCATACAACTGAGAGGTTATAAAATGGCACATGCTTCAGTCAGGCACTAAAAGATAAGTTCCCAACTGAAAGTATTAGTAGGAAGCAATATAATATTTGGCTTTATGGTCTATGCTCAAGAGAAAGAAAAATTGCTGCTTACCGACAAAAGAAAGAATTATGAGGATCACAGCACCAAGCTCAACTACTCTCCGGCTGCCCATTTTAGTGGTAGCAATAGCGTGAACATTTTCTGTGAGAGTAGTAGAACCAACTCCAGTCCCCCAGAGAGCAGCCAAGACACTAGAGACACCTTCCATGGTAATACCCCTGCTGACAACTCCAGCTGTAGGGGGTCTAGATGCCACTAACAAAGCTGATGCATGATATGATGCCACCTAGAGAAGAAAAATAATGCATTATACAACTTGAAATGTGGAAAAGAGGAAGCCGAGACTAAGAATATTCAGGCAAATGCTATATTTTATTCGTTCAGATATTTTGCTATGGTAATTGTGTTCATGAGCAAGACTACTGAGTATGAGGACTATTTCAGTTCCTAAAATTTGATAGACTGCCCTTTATGGTTAATTTTTAAATTGTATTGGATCAGTCACTAATCTTTCTAGTTTTGCCATCTGTTTATATTAGCTCTGTCCAAACAATGATGCTCTTCTCTTAAATCTCATTTATCACAAAAATTCTGCCCTACTGAGCATTTAGAGTTTTAACTCTAATATAGTATAATCAACTTAGCAAGATATGTGTGTACAAAGTGTACATCCTTTTGGTTAGAGCAATTGGGCTCTGTACGTGAGGTCTTTAAGGTCTTCGGTTCAAGACTCGCTAAGTTCTAAAAAAGCCTAGCAAGATATGTGCTACTGTATGAATCTAGAAGTGTGCCTCATGATTCATACCATCCATCTATAGTAATATATACAGTCGTTTCCTTTTTATATCTATAGTAAGATATCAACAATACGTTGTCGTGCAAGCAAGCTACTGGCAGCTCTGATTAAAGGTCTGATATGAAAACTGCATAATAATCTATTGAAAGTAAATAATGAAGAGATTAATAAGAACATGAACTCACAGAATCAACTGATGCAATTATGGATATCACACACATCACAAAAGCAAGTTTCCAACTGAAAATAGGTGTACCCCACTGCAGTGGATACGGAAACCTAAACCAGGGTGAAGAGCTCAAGGCATGGGATGTATCAGCACGACAGTGTTTCATCCTCGGTACATGCTTCCTGCAGTATGCTGTAACTGTATTTGAGGCAGGATCATTTATATCACAACCTTTATAACTATAAACTCCAATTTCAGTGAGAATAACAGTAACGATCCATGTGATTCCCAAGCTCAGTGGAACCTATAAAGTAAACAGCACCATATTCATGCTGGGCAGTGACAAATAGGTCATGCTACAGATGGAACTTTTAGCTAATTGAATGAGCTTACCGCATGGATCAAGAATATGCGATGGCCATATATTCGTATCTTCCGAAGATACTAGCACAAGAAAGTAAAGGCAGATGAGCAATGCGATATAGCATATCAACCATTAGTTGTATTACTTCTAGTGATAAACAATGGTGATGTTTTCTACACTCACCAATGAAAATATAACGGCCAGCAATATCTGCAATGCCCCAATTTCTAGGCAAGTTCCTATTTGAGTGAATCCATAAGCAAAAAAGGAAAGACCAATAGATGCAATCGTCGGAGCTACAACAACAGGGTTGATGAACCTGAATCAAATAGGCACTCGAAGATAAGCCATGTGGTACGCTGTGGAAACATGGAAAAACTGAAATATGTTTTAGGGTCGATGATCAGAGAAGTAAACGTAACAACTTTTGAATATTTAAAAGAAGTATTTTCATATTGCAAATGTCGATGCCTCACTTGGGTTTAAGCAAACCATTACATGTATGAGATGTACCAAAATAATTCATGTGGATCAGCATAAAGCACACCTTAATAGCAATGATGTAACTCCAGTATATCCCATTATTGCTTGAAATGCAGAAGATACAATTAAAGCTCCCTGTAGCTCCTTCATAATATGCTTGAAACTCTACAGGAAATGTTCACTTGTTATATCCAACAAACAATAAGATTTTTTTTAGTTCATATATATAAGGCAGTGGTAGTACAAAGTCTCAAACACTTGCATTATGTAAACAAAGTTTGTCCAAAGTCCCATATTCTGATAACCTTTCATTATTCGAAAGGTTGTTATATTTTGCAGTGACTTCTTGATAGAATTATCGAGTACATATGGTGATTTTTTTTTAACAAATTCTTCTGCTGTGAATTGTTCTGCAAGGATGGACATGAATTTAAGTTGCATACAAGTAGAGAAGCATACATTTTCCTTCAGATCATGGAATTCCGGAGAGTTAATTATTGCCAATGCAGGCGCCAGATACACGAAAGATGGACCCTGTATCAACGGCAACCTTGTTCCAAAGAATGTATGTAGCAGTGTTGTCAGCCCTGAAATCAGAAGCACCGTTGACACCACAGCTGACGTATCATCCTGAAAAATCAACAAGAGAAACGACCAGTAGGTTTCAAATTTTTTCTTAAAAAAAACTTTAAGGAAAGAGGACAAGAGAGAATTTTCTCACATCAGTTCCGCCCATAGCAGGTACTATAACTAGTGGGATCAGTATCAAGGACCCCAGTACCGAAATATAGTGCTGGAGACTATAAAAGACGATCGGAACTGTAGAAGATACAGGTAAACGAAACAAAGAATCAGCAAAAAAAAAAGAGAAATATAAAGCATCAGAACTTTAGTACAACAAAAAAAATCGAATTGTTCCATGGATTCTCACCGAGCCCAGGACTATCTCTCAAATCATACTTAATGTGAGACTGCTGCAGCATAAACACATCCTCCTCCTCCACCTGAGGCAATGTGGTGGGCTGCTCTTCTCTTCTTTGCCTCGGCGAGGTATCAAACCGAACCGCGTGCCCATTAGGCCCCGAACCAGCAGCCCTCTTCCTCCCCGTCTGGTGACCCTGCTCCGACGGCACCGGGGTCACTCCAGCTCTCTCCTTGCTCTCCTGCTCCCCACCGGAAGCAGCAGGCGGGGGAGGAAGCGCGGTTGCCGACCCATCCCGGTTACCTGCTTCCAGATCCAACTTGCTCCCTGGCTCCTCCGGCTTTGGGAGCGGAATCTGGCCGGAGTTGCTGCTCGTGATGGACTCACCAGAGACTGGCCCCTTGAACCCAGTTCTCTTCGCCCAGGACAGCCCCGGCCGTGGCGGCTGGTCGCGGCTCCCCATCAGCAACCGCACCGCATTCCCCTCGAGGTGGAGCTTTCTCCTTCTCTAGGGTTTCGCTCACCCCTCCTCGATCGATCTCTCGTCCGCAGATGGAATCCGAGAAGAGCTCGAGCTCGGAGCGAGAGAGAGAGTTGATGCCCCAAAAAGGAAGCGGGTTTTAAAAGACTTCTCGCCGTTGGCCCCTCCCTATAATTACTTATAATTATAGTGGCTTATCCGCAAAAATAATTACCCAGCAACGTACTATTTACGCTCCAGTTTACCGTCCCAACGCGGGTTGTCATTTCCCGCGGGGCCCAGGAGTTCTCACGTCGGTAAAGCGGGTAGCTTTCTAGGGCACACAGAAAAGCGTAACACATTTGCTTTCTAGATAAACGAGCGTGGGTTTTTTCCTCTCATTTGCGCACCGCGACGTACGTACCCGATGCCTCTCAACTGATGTGGCGCTCGTTTGAAGGGAATTCACTTGTGGGGCCACCTATGATTTGCTTCTCCATTCGTTGCCGATGATCTTGGGTTCCTGCACTAGGTTTCTCTATTTGCCTCTCTTTTTTTTCCCTCGCCTACGTTTCTTTTGGCGCGCCCTTTTGCTTTATTTTTGTCTCTTAGATTTTTCAAATTTTTATGATTTGTAATCCAAAGCTAATAATAATAATTCTATTTATCAATTTGAGCGTCTTATTTGTAGGATTTGCTTAGATTATCTATTTATCAATTTGTAATCCAAGCTTAAGTTAGCTTTGCTTGCTCACTGGGATTTGACTTTTGGATGGTCCAGTGACAAAAATTGAAAGAAATGATTAGGTCAACACTAAAAAATCATGACTTTGACCATATGTTTGCTGCTGCTGTGGTTGACGAAATTAACGTATTCTTATTCTCCTTTATATTCTAATTTATCAATTGATTTCTAATTGAAGTGAATGATTTCTAATTGAAGTGAAGAGAGACTAAAAAGGAAAGGAAGGAAGGAGCATGCGCGACAATGGCGGCCTCCAACTCCTCCCCCGCTCGCTGCAACCAGCGCTCCTCCGCCTCCTTGCAGTCCTTCGGCAGCGCCGTCCATCTTCTCCCGAGGCCACGGACCTCCCTCCGCGCCCACATTCCTTCCTTTTTGACCCCAAATTCGTCTCCTGAGGAGGACCGGGTAGTCCCACTGCCTGCCCTGCGCTCTCCCTCCTCCTGCTACCAGAGCACGACCATCGCGGAGGACGTGTTCTTGGACGCGCCGCCCTACACCTCCGACGCGAAAGACGACGCCTTGAGCTTCGTTACCGCCAGGATCAGCGGCACCAGCGTCGGGGATTGCTCCGTGGTCAGCGACGCTGGCGGTCGCAGCCCGGCGTCGAGCGGCGACGAGTTCGCAGACGACGAGTGCAGCAGCTGTTGGAGCAGTTCCTGCGGCGGCGCCGACAGCGGTGGCTGGGCGAGCAAGCCGCACCAGGGGAATGATGCTCGGTGGGACGCCATCCGCGCCGTCAGGACGCGCGATGGCCATCTCGGACTGAGCCAGTTCAGGCTATTGGACAGGGTCGGGAGCGGGGAGATCGGCTGCGTGTACCTCGCCGAGCTGGGCGGGACGGGGTGCCTCTTCGCCGTGAAAGCGGTGAACAAGGCGGCGCTCGTGGGCCGCAAGAGGCTGAGCAGGGCACACGCGGAGAGGGAGATCTTGCAGTGCTTCGATCACCCGTTCTTGCCCACCCTCTATGCGCACTTCGAGGCCGATGGTTTTTCATGCTTGGTGATGGAGTTCTGCCCTGGCGGCGACCTCCGCTCCCTTCAGCAGAGGCAGCCCGAGAAGCGCTTCACTGAGAAGGCAGCAAGGTAAGCACTCAAATATCGCGGTTTTGTTCAGATTCATCGGTAGTGTGGAACTAGCATGCTGTAACCCGTAAGTATAGAAATTTAATCTGTCGGAAATGCTTACATGCTGATCCTTGATGCTGACCAATTCGATGGAGAGCGTACCTGAACAAAGAAGTAGAAGACTTAACCTCATTGTTGCCTTTGGCTCCTTGAGGGAGTGACCGATAGATATGCTTTTAAAACATCAACGTGCAAGAGAGAGAGAGAGAGAGGAGTAATGCTGTGCGGTTTTCTGAAGGCCTGACAGTTTTCTTGTAACATTGATCCAGGTTTTATGCTGCAGAAGTTCTTCTTGCCTTGGAGTACCTGCACATGCTTGGGATAATCTACAGAGATCTCAAGCCAGAAAACATTTTGATAAGAGAAGATGGACACATAATGCTCTCTGATTTTGATCTCTCTTTAAGGTGCGCCGTGTTCCCCACCCTGGTGAGATCCACAAACTCCATGAGGAGCTCCGGCAATTGCGCTGAACCTTCTTGCGTCGAGCCTTACTGCATGAAGAACTCATGCCTGCAGCCCACCTGCTTCTCGCCGAGCTTCAGAGCGAGGAGGCCAAGAGCGAAGAAGGCGAGTGCGAGCGAGGCTGGCGACTGCAGCGCGGCGCTCCCGGAGCTCGTTGCCGAGCCCTCAAGCGCACGCTCCAGGTCCTTCGTAGGCACCCATGAGTACCTGGCACCAGAGGTCATCAAAGGGGAAGGCCATGGAAGTGCAGTGGACTGGTGGTCATTTGGGGTACTTTTGTATGAGCTTCTGCTCGGAAAGACGCCGTTCGAGGGGTCAGGAAAGCGCGCTACGTTGTTCAATGTGGTGGGGGAGCCCCTCAAATTCCCGGAGCTTCCCATGGTTAGCTTTGCAGCACGGGACTTGATCAGAGGCCTGCTGGTGAAGGAGCCGCAGCAGCGGCTCGCGTACGGGCGCGGAGCGACCGAGATCAAGCAGCATTCCTTCTTTGAGAGCGTGAACTGGGCGCTCATAAGGTGCACCAGCCCGCCTGAAGTACCGAGGACGACGACGAAGGATCAACAGGGCCAGGCACTCAATGGGATCAAGATGGAGGGGAGTTTGAAACCATCTGGGTCTGGGCAATACTTAGACATGGACTTCTTCTGAACCGAGTGTTTGCACTTCCAGGAGAAGAGGTGGAAGTCCTCGAGGGATTGGAAACATGTGGTAGAGTTAGTTTGCAGGTATACATTTTATTTTTAATGAAGCAAGGCAGATATTGTTGAGGAGCTGGTGATGCTCAGCAAAAGATATTGTTGATATTGCTGTATATTTTATCAATTGATACATAAGTGATTCTTAATTAATTAGAATGACCTGATAGAATACAAATATATATAGACTTTGTATGGTACAAAATTTCTCCAGGTGCTGCTCTAAGATTGAATCACCATGTTTTTTTAAAAGAAATCTCTGTCAGGGGAAAAAATGGCATCAGTTACATTTAGCTGTCTGGACTTTGGACTGCCTGTCCAAGAGAAAAAAGCAAAAATAACACTTTAAACAAAAAAAAAGACTATCCACTGTTTTTGAGCAAACACTGTAAAGAGTAGCAAAACAAATAGGAATATTTCCGATTAGAACTTGGGGAACATCATCGCTGAATGAATTAACACCTTAAGCGTTGACCACTATGAAATTAATGAGCAGCCATGGACGGTGAATGTGAACAATCATGTTAATTAGTGAGCATTAGCAGATATCCTCTTCCTCTTCCTTTTCCTTAATTGCATTCTTCACTCTCAGCAGAAGCGTGGTTTTCCAAGGATCCTGTTATCAGTTGGGTTGACATTAAGAATCAAATCAAAAGATTGTGCAGGGTCTATAAAAGTAAACTGCATACCTAGCACCAAGCACATAAAGCAATTAAACTTAAAGGACTCTGAGGTAAGAGACGAAGAGCCATGTCATATGTGGAAACTTCCTTTAAAGCTAAACATTTTCGATTGACTGACTGATGAGGAAGGATAAACTGCATACTAAGATGATGCAACTTATATCTAGTATTATGTTGGAGGAGACTCATGCCCTATGCCAAGAGGAAGTTGAGATAATGAACTTTTTTTTTTTTGAATGACTGTATTAAATAGTTGGTCCTACTTCTTGACTCGACTTTATGCCCAATCATTCACTACTAAACTTGCGCCATGGCTAGTTAAGGGGAGGAGAGATAAATTACTGAAAATGAACTAATTTATCGTAGTCGTGTGCTATAGGAGTCTATGAGGGGAAGAAAAATGAGGTGTTTCGAAGGGAAATCAAAGTCAGCAAGAGCAATTGCTAGTCAAGTAGCAGCAGCTCTTGCCATTTTCATCAGTCACTTGCCACCTTGGGAGGTGGAGGAAAAAAGATCAGCTGTGCTCGCAGTTTGATATCAATCAATTATAGTTATAATTATAACTAAAATTCATACTACCTCATACTAAATGTCCCCTTAACTTTACTATGTTGTTTCTATGTCTTTGAGTTGTATATTGTATCATTGCGGATTTGGGGAAATGGATGTTTTTTTTTAAGAAAAAAAATGAGAACACCATGTTGCATGCCAGGACAGTTTATTGTTTCAATCAGGAATCTCAATAGGCATTAATTTATGGTTGAATGTAGACTTCAAAAGCTAGACTCTGGGCCGATTCGACTCTACTATAAGAAAACAATGGACTGAAAAAAAAACTAAAAAAATTGATTCTAATCAAATGAGGACTAGCTTAATATGTTGTTTGCGTATGTGAGAAGAATTAAAATATCAAGTAACATGCTAAAATATTTACCTATATCTCATCATTTTAAGAATGAATTAAATTTTATTAAGTTGCCTAGATATTTAGTTATATTTTTTATGCACCATCGACTGTAAATTCTTGCCAGTCCATCAGTCAGCTGGACTGACCAGCATCCCTCAAAGTAATTCGTAAGTGCTCTAGGTACTCAAGTGCTTTTTACCATTAATATTTAAGGAAAAACCATACCAGCCGAGTCAAGCTGTCAAACGTTTGGACAGCATCCGTAAATTTCACAATATCCCCCTCATCCACTGCATTTGCTAAATCCTGCAAGGGAAATGCAAATTTTCTGATATATGCAAATGATCTGATTTGCAGTCCATATATTTCAACTAGAGGGCAACTTTAGTTCAACGTTGTATTTGTACAGGGACACAAACGGATTACTGCTGATAGACATGCAGCTAAGCCAAAAAAATAATGGAATAAAATAATTGAAAGTATATGGGCTGAGATCTTAAAAACTGTACAATAGAAATAATGCACTAACTACGGATCTTCAACTTTCAACCAAATTATTGAGGCATCATCTTCGATAGAATATCTATTTCTAACAATATCAAGTTTTTGAATACCCTCAAAAAAAAGAAATATTGTTTTTAGAAATTGTCGTGCCAGAGAAAACTAGAAGTAAGCTGTTTAAATACATATTTGAAGTTTTCAGCAACAGAAAACAAGCAAGCTGATCAATGAGTTTTAATATTCTTTTACTTAGTTTTAACCTTCCACAGATCTAGATTTCAGCAGAAATACCAAACCATACACATGCTTGCTTAACGTTTCTATACTTCCTATATTGTTCATTTTCCACAAAACTTGCAAGATCAAACATGTTGCGTTTGACAATCGACCAGTTTGAGAGTATGTGAAATCCTCTTGAGAGCAAGACTTAGAAACCAGTATAAGAATTTGGTCATCAAGTATAAGAAAGTAATCAGTAAGAGAAAAATGCAAGCTTATAATATTAACCAGAAACCAGAATGAAGTGGTCTTACAGATAAAAGCTTGTATTCACGTGTGCCTGAAAAGTTAAAATCAAGCTCCTACATAGGAAGTAAAATCTGATTAATGAAGCTCAGCAAGTAAAAGAAAATTCATTTTTGGACCTTTGTTGCTTAAACCAAGAAAAACACAGACCTGATACCGTTCTAGTGCATTTGTAATTGCAACAACATCACCTTTGCACAATTGGCAGATTCCAGCATTAAGGAGAATCCCCTTAACACTGTACTTGAGGAGAGAATTACCCGCCGAGTGCTTTGCAATTGCTTCATATATTTCAATTGCCTTTGGGTACCTGAAATCGTTACAATGTATTAATAAGTTTTCAGACCTTGTAATTCAAAACACACTTACTGTACTGGTCTTCGAACGTACCAAGTGATAAAAAAAATGAAAACAAACAAGAAAGCAGCTGCTGCATGACAGCCTACAGCCTTAAGAAGTTAAAAATTATATAGTTGTATAAATATATTTTAATAATTGCATTAATAAGTTCCATACTTGAGAACAAAATTTCATAGATTAAAAGTTAATTTTTATCATCCTGCTTAGTATGATATTGACCTGTACAAGATTGGTACAGATGAGCCTTATAATACTGCGTAGATATCCAAATGCATACAAATGCAGTAGCATCAAAAGTTTCCAGAAGGATTGTAGTTGAATACGTAAGAACATGAAGATAAAATTCATATTGTGTGCAAAATACAATAGAGGAAAATTAATATCAGACATTAAGTGATGGGTTTTTAGCATTGTAAATATTGGAAGATAATTATCAAATTAAGGAGATAATAATCAAGGGCATGAGTGAGTTGGCAAGATTAAATTATAACTATAATCACCGACTTAAACTTGTAAATAGGGGGGCGATTAGTGGAAGGAACCACCTTCTTTACAATTTTTCCTCACTTCCAACTGTAAATCTGTGACAATGATAGTTAATTCTTTAAGACTACAAATGTATTACATTGGTTTTTTTTTTAACTTAGCAATGATTACATTGTATCTCTAAGTAATTTCTACTGTAACCTAATTAAGAGGAAAGACAAGAACAAAATTATTTTAGTTTATTTTTCCTTTGTATGATCTAATTTCCATCTGCTTAATTTCGTCCAGAACCTACAAAATATTAAGAATAAAGAACTTGTACAATTTATGATAACTCATTGAACTTACTGTTCCAGTTGAGCAGCAAACTGTGCAACCTTTTGGTTGCATTGGTTCGCAGAAGTTGTCACTTCCTCACTTTGGAAAAGATCAACAGCCCGGTCAAGGTAATGCATTGCCTTCTCTAAGTTCTGTTCTTGCTCATATAACTCTCCAATTTCCTGTAAGATGATGATATAGGATTCTCAATAGAAGAAACTTAAATATCTGAGAAATAGCATATTTTTTTATGCATGCTCGTTATAATTGACGATTTAGAAAAGAAATACACTATTATGGACCCTACATGCTAATCAATTTCAGGGACATAATACCATGCAGGCTCACTGTAAACACCCCCCCCCCCCCACACACACACCCCCACAAAGATAGGCATGCATACAAAGTTTGAGACATACATGCCTGTAATTTAACAGCAAATTCATTCATTACCTTGCAGTATCTCGCAGCCATATTTAATCTACCAATCTCTAAGAAAAGGTTCACAGCCTGTTCTAGTGATTGTTCAGTATCTGCAGATAATGGAACATGAAGCATAAAAGGTGTCAAAGCCTCCCTAGATTTTTTTTTTGGCAATGGAAAAATAGATGTTTACTGGTACGATAAAACAGAAATGAGAATGAGACTTCGTGATGAATCTAATTTAATGGAAATAGCATTAAAAGTTACTTAATAAAGCAACATTGCTAAATTTAGCTAATGATAAATTAAAAAAGTTATGGTGAACCGGTTATGGTGCCTTTACTTTTTTCCTATGACCAAGTTATTACTGTAATAAAGTCTTAGCTGAGAAATTTTTCGTGATACGCCAACAAGAGGCACTTTAAATGATGTTAATAAGTAAGCCTGATATGCAGCGACTGGTCCGATTAACTCGCAAACAACAACATGATATAATACTTCCATTTCTTTATTTCCTATTTATAATTGGTTTCTTCGATTTCATATGTGTCGTTCCATTCCTTGTCTTCTGAAGTGATAAAAAAAAATTATCACATAATGATGACAAGCTTAGGTAGTTAGTTATAAGTTTCATAAAATAATGAAACATGAGTTTATATGCGATTGCATTAATTGAACCAATGTGCTTTTGTTAATAACTCAAAGGATGAAACAAAGGAACAAGAAGGATCCACACCAATATTTCTTGAAGTTGCATGAAATCTCATGCTAGACTTTCATGAACTAACTATAAATAATTTAGCTTAGATGCTACAGTGATGGCATCACTTTGTACAAAAAAAATGGTTTAAACAAAAATAATTTTCAATCTGTCATAATAATCATGTTTCAAATTCTAGTACATATAATAGCATCATAAAAGGGAATTATATGCTACCATACGAGGCAGAATCCATGCTGATAGAACCATGTATGTTAGAGTAAAAGAACAAAAATCATAACCCAGCCAAGGAAATGTAAAACTTATTAAGTCAGGGAGAACTAGAGAAAGCTTTGCTCAAATGGTATATACCTTCAATTGAGATTTTCTTATAGCAATTTGCTGCATTCACATAATTTGCAGCAGCTTCATGCTTGCTATCTGACTGCATCATAGTATTAGTATAGACAATAGAACATAAATGGTAAAGGAATATCAAAATACTAAAATAATAACTAGATAAACTAACCTTCAAATTGCGGCCAGCTAGCTTAACATATACCGACCCAGCTTTATCCCCTGCGATAACGGTGAATATGTTCTTCAAGAAGCACTATATTCCAATAATTGTCAACACCAAACTTACTAATTAACACAATGCTTACTCAAAGTATCAAACATGAAATTACTGCAAGTGTGACAGATGGATTTTCAGGACAAAAGTCCATTCAAGTTCTGTCTGAGTCAGCAAAATGGAGCTCAGATCAAGCTCAGACCAATTCATTAATGGATTGAAAAACAAGGGAAAATAAAAAAAGAATTATCATAATGACCGAGACTGGCCCATTTCAGTAATTATCTGTTGGATCTATGTATAACCATATAAGTAACCTAATTGACTAATTTCAAATCATCTGGTCAAAGCCCGCATATTTTAATTGGTAGCGTTTTATTATGAAAATGACTGTCAAGAGAGCAAATGTATCACGGGAGGTCTGGCTAGCCTAAAATCGAACCACATTTTAAGATATCCTGCTTTTACAGTATTTCTAGATTGAGCAAAATTTACATTATACTTCTCCTCAGCTGAAGAGATCACAAATCCTTTCTTCAAAATCCGACTCATGTATTTCCAACTCTCTTCTTATCTTTATTTCTACCTACCTCCTTCCAATTCCTCCCCTTTGTCCTTCTCTTGGGACAACCTAATCCAACTTGGGCAGTGCATGCGTTCCATGGGGTGCACAGAGTTGAGTCCTATATATTGGCCCTTTCAAGTCTATCATACAGCGCTTTTTTTAAATCCCATCAGACAATAAAACAACAGATCTTTCTTTACATCACCCAAAATCCCTGACTTAAGCCAGCAGAAATGTCAGGGACAATAAGCTTTCATTTGAATTGCTGTTTACTATTTTCTGATGATAATTGAAACGTAAGAATTCCCCATAATGTTCTTTTAAGTGCACCAATGTTATCGCAGCAGATAAGATGGCGCATGATGAATTCATCATATCTAAGTACAAATAATTCATCCTGGAAAATTCATACATTTAGGCATTTGGCTGGAACTCGGAATTTAAATAGGCAACATATATCATTTAGATCAAAAATGCCTTCACAGATCTACTCAATGAAGCAGGACAATAAAAAAATCGAATCTATGTCTTTCCCTCGTGAGCAAAAGAAAAAAAAATCACAAATCGGATTTCTCCAGGCAAACACAATGAGCGAAAAAAAAGAAGGTAAAAAACGATCGGACTCGACAAACGTGAGCCACGATTTCGGAAAGAAAAAGGAGAGAGGACGACGGTAGTTACAGTTTTTTGCGAGTTTGTAGCAATTGGCGGCCTTCTCTAATAGTTCGGCCGCGTCCTCATGCTTTGATCCGAAGATTCCCCAGCCGGAGAGCTTCTTCTCCGCCTTCAGCTCGAACTCTTCGCCCTTCGCGGTCTGATCCGCCATCCCTTCTCCCGTTGCGGACCCTTCAGCTCTCCTGTTTTTTTAAAAAAAATCTGAGTTTTTTTTTTGGTTTTGTTTTATGCCAGCGCAGGGGCAGAATAAATAGGGAAGCGAACGGACATGCAATGCGAAAGGAGATGAACTCTGTTTCCTTCGTACTTCACGTGAGAAGCTCATGCGAACGCAGCAAACTAAACCGCGTCCAACTTTAATTAGAATGTTGTTGGAAATTTGTCTCCCTCCTGCTATTGATGGCTCAGAGCAACCTCCAATCCAGGTATAAATGAATCGAGCCCGAGCCAACTTGAGCACCACCTGCTTAAAACTATGCTGAGCACAATCTACCTTTTCTTGTGAGCAGTAGTTGGCGGCGGCGGCGGCGGCGACGGTGGTGAACAAGCAGCTTGCGTGGTTTTCCATCCGCAGGGGGAGCGGAGTGCCACTCGATATCCATCGGGGGGGGATGGTTGGTTCGATGGATCTTGGATGCCTGCTCCAATTTCGTCCGCTCTTCTCCGATCTTACCAATCCCATAGCCGCCGCGTCGGAACACGCCGCCCTCCGGTTTTATCGCAAGGTTTCTCCTCCGGCCCTCCTCCGTGCGTCTCCTCGGGCCGTAGAGCCGCCGCGATGCCTCCGCTCCGGTGACCTGCATGATGCCGAGATCGGGGTCCCGGCCGCCGTTCCACTTGCTCGCAGTGTTTCTCCTGATTTGGTGGAGAAGATGCTGTACGACGCCCTCGTCTGGAGCTCCCTCCATGGACTTATTGTTGGCGACAGGCGCGTCCAGGTCCCGTTTCGGATATCTCCACACCCCAAAATTACCTTTTTTCGCTTTTGCGAGATTATATGTTCTTCTCTCTTTTTCTTTCTTCTTCAATCTTGGTTCCGCAAACGGTTCGCAATCGTGCTCGCAGCTCTACATCGACTATTTTCCTTTTTAATGCGGCTGGTTTCAGGTTTTGTGATTGTTCATAGTAGCCCGAAGTTATCATTCGTCAATATCACAGCAAGAATGTAGAAAGAACGGATAATTGGAAGTGCTGCAATTTAAAGGATACATGTACACAAATGTTCATTAAGTGAAATTTTCTTGATTTCTATAAAACACATTACTTTTCTTTATTTATCTGCTTAAACACAGGAAATTTTTTAATTCACATGTGCAATGCAGAACATTTTTTTTAAGCTAAAGAAAGTGCTCCCTCAATATTAGCTCCATGCCTTAATCTATGGCGTAAAGGTTCTATCCTGCTTATTTTAATTTTTGGTCCGGATAGTTTACGTCTATTATTAGAGTTTTTCATGCGATCTGAAAGGTCCTTCACTGACAGAGCAGATATGTAGATATACATATATAATCAAATATCACCTTCGGGAATTTTTGGAATCAAACAAAATTTCAGCTAAGTGTTGGATGAATCTACATGCAGAATTCAGGAAGCATCCCTGGAGTTGGTCTAGTTCATGCCCCATTTGCTCTGCTTCCCATGCTATTTCCCCAAAACTACTGGAGGCAAGCATGCGAGTTGGCTCCTATCTTCAATGAGCTTGTTGACCGTGTAAGCCTTGATGGGAAGTTTTTGCAAGATTCTTTATCCAGGTTTTTCTAATTGTCTATCGTGATATTCTTCTGTATCATAGCTAATGGCTTTAATATATACTAGATTGTCTATTGGACAACGGCTGAGGTGCCATAATTTCCTTGCTGATGCAGAACGAAGAAAGTAGATGCATTTACTAGTAGACTCCTCGATATTCACTCAAAGATGCTGGAAATGAATAAAACAGAAGTGATCATCTAACTCAACTATTAATTTGTCTTATTACTATCATAAGTTCTTTTAGTGCAGATAAATATTAGGTGAATGTTACTTTATAAATGAAAAATATGAGTACTACCTGTTCTTTTTGTTTATTCTTGTGTTTGAATGTGCTAATTGTATCTTAGTAAATTTATCAGGATATCCGTCTGGGTTTGCACCGGTCTGATTATATGCTGGATGCTGAAACTAACCTACTTTTACAAATAGAGTTCAACACCATTTCATCATCATTTGCAGGTCTTAGTTGCCAAGTCAGTGAGCTTCACAGGTTAAGTAGTTCCTTAATCCATTTTCTTCTTTATCCTGCATCTCTAAATTTATTCCTATAACATTTCTTTCTCTTCTGGTACTGCCGTCTGAAGTACTGTTCCATTCTATCAGTACTCACTTTACATCAAAATATCCATCGAAGGGCTTTAATAGTAATTATGGGCCAGTTTATTTGTGTGTTCAAGGAGAAAGTGATGATCAAATATCTGTTAAAGATAAAGGTTAGAAACAGCAAATATTGATACGTATTCTTGTATGTGATAGACTAAAGCTTCTATTTTTTTAAAATAAAAATAAAAAACTTTATGATACGTATTCTTATAAATTGATTTCTTTTATTGTGAATATCGAAGTATCAGATCAATCTGTAGTTAGCTCAAGCGGCAGTACGGTTAAATGCCAGGATTATTTGTTGTTAGCTGATAAATAATTTTAAATTTTTAAATAATCAAGTTTTCTAAATAATTTCTAATGTGTGCATCTGATTAGAAGTTTTATGCTATATCTGCAGAAACTTGCTTAGTTATTATGGAAAAGACCTAGGATTAGATTCAGAAAGAGTTCCTGGAAACACAGCTGCAATTCAATTTGCAGAAGCATTAGCCAAGGCGTGGTCTGAATTCAATAATAGCAGGTTGATTGAATCCCGTATATTTATTCTTGTTTATATGTACTTAAAATATCGGTCTTACCTGATTAACTTTGATTTCATGTAATACAGTGCTGCTGTTTTGGTTGTTGTGCAAAATGAAGAGTACAACATGTATGATCAACATTGGCTATGTGCTGTTTTGAAGGAGATATATCCTTATGCTATTTAAATAATTTCTTCAACTTTGGCATGACAGATCTTTTATGCTATTGGTAACACCATCAATATACAATAAATCATGCAGACAATTGTCAATCTGGCTCACATATCTAAGAATGTGTGTTTTCTTACTGAAGCTGCTTATCATAGATTATAGGGGTCACTTTATTCTTATATTTCTTGACATCTATTTGACAATTAGTCGATGTTATGAGCATTTCGATTGATATTTCAATAGTCTTCATTATGAAATTCATTTTCCTCCAACATTTTTTCTTAACAATATAACACACATGGTGTTGCCACTATCCGCAAAACCTTGTCAGAAATAGAGGCGCAAGGGCAGGTTTTACCTGATGGAACACTGGTCATGTATGCAACTCATCAGCCAAGTATCTCATGGAGTTGCTAAATAAATAGAGATTTATTCACTTTAATTTGTCTACAGTTATTGTACTTTAATGCAGAGATGGACAAGCAGTTGCTGTCATCTATTTTAGAGCTGGGTACTCACCAAACGATTATCCTTCTGAAGCAGTATGTAATAGTGTCCTGTGGTTTTTTACTTCTTATTATTTAAACAACTTGGATTATATATTGGGTACAACTAGTTCTCATGATTTTCCACAATGGTATCACTTCCTTTTTGTTATACTTATTTTTGATGGAACAGGAATGGGCAGCCAGGCTTTTGATGGAAAAGTCATCTGCTATTAAGTGTCCATCAATCTCCTACCATTTGGTTGGAACGAAGAAGATCCAACAAGAATTAGCCAAACCAAATGTCTTGGAAAGGTTCTAAACTTTTGCTCTTGTTTATGTTTACAAATCCTTTGATAGTAAACTAGCTGGCAAAGATAGGAGGTTTTAGTTCTCCCACAAGTTGCAAGGTTAATTGTATTCCCTTTTTCATTATGTCTCAGCTCTTTTGCTTTTCATTATGGCATTCGGTCATTTATTTGGAGCCATGTATTATCCATTTTCTCTAGTTATTATATGTTCTGTATTCTATATTGGGCAACGATTTTTCTCACTATTCTAAAATCATATGAATACCTCATTCTTTCTTAGCAAAGTTTTGAAATATTTTACGTGAGTTATTTCTTTCCAGTTTATTGGGTTCGGTTGCAATCTGCAGTTTTTATTTGAACACTTCAATTCTGGATATGCACACTTAGATACATGTCAGTGCTAAGATATTATAGAAGATCCTGTTGATTGGACATGTCAATGTCTTGTAAAACTGTGATTGGTTAGACATCAAACTGGTCATGTCGGGAGAAAATGCACTGAAATTATTTATTTATTTATTACCTTCTGGTGAATAGATGAGGCTAGCATATGATTTATATTTTTAGTCTCACAGCAGCTGAATAAACCATTTCATTGTTGGTTGTATTCTCTATGACATACTTTTGGCATGGTCAGTAATATTTTAGCATTTATTTCAGGTTCCTTGACAATGAGGATGACATTGCAAAATTGCGAAAATGCTTTGCTGGGTTGTGGAGTTTGGATGATAGAGATGCTTTTAAGTCTGCCATGGAGAAACCTGATTTGTTTGTTCTCAAACCCCAACGAGAAGGAGGAGGTTAAGTTTCTTCCCACAGTTTCATTCTAGTCTTCTTGCTACCTCCTGACAATTTGGTATGTTGTAAATCTGAATTCCAGGGAACAACATTTATGGTGATAGTGTAAGGGAAACATTAATTAAGCTGCAGGAGAAAGGGGCCGAGGAACTTGCTGCATACATTTTAATGCAGAGGATCTTTCCAACAGCTTCTCTTGCTTTTCTGGTCCGAGAGGGTAGTTGGCACCTGGACAACGCAATTTCAGAACTTGGAATCTATGGTGCCTATTTAAGGTAGTCAATGCTTAACCATCTTAATTTTTCCTTCTTGATTTACCTTTGTTACTTAAGAGTTAAGACCATGGGATTATTCTGGATCGTTAGGAACAAAGACAAGGTGATCATGAATGATCAATGTGGCTATTTGATGCGGACAAAGTTTTCATCATCAAATGAAGGTGGGGTTGCTGCTGGGTTTGCAGTTTTGGATAGCATTTATCTGACATGACAAAGCATGCTTATGAAGGTAATGGGAAATTTCTTCTATGTTTTACTATTCGGTAACTTGAATTGTTATAGATTTTTTATCAGATTGACTGAAGTGTGACAGTTGTATATAAATGAGCATCGAGCATGATCTTTTGATTCATTCGGAATTATGTCAGTTATACTGCCCTTGCACTTGAAAACCCCAGGCAGAAATAGATCTGATCCTTTTGTCCTACATTTCTTTCACATGTCCATGATTTAAGCTCAAAAGCATTCGTTGCCAACCCTCTCTTTTATATTTAGTGAGTTATCTATTTTAAAATTCATGTTTTTTGGTATGTCTACGAGGCACCTGAAAGGACAAAAAGGGCCATGAACGCTCACTTTTGCTAATATTAGTGACCTTTCTGGACAAGGTGAATTTCTTGGGAATCTTATTGTTATACAAGAATATGAAAACTGCAACGCGCTAATTATTTCCTTTAGCTACATTGATCCCTCACTACTGTGCTATGTACAAGCTAGCTTATATAATTAAATTAAGGGTCAAGACCAGCACCTGGCATTATATTGAAAATGGCAAAGACCGGTGGGGTTCTTTGTTGTCTTGATTCTCGGCTTGAGCAGAGAGTGAACACATATCACGCCTCTGCTTTTTGTCCTCTTGTCGCTAGGATTGGACATTTTTCAAAAAGAAAATGACAGACCAGGTTTTTTGAGATCCAAATTTGATCCCTAGCGCAATTTTCCCTTTATATTTGCTCTGCTCTGGACCTGCTTTTGGTATTTCCTTTGAATGTTTCTACTCATTATTATGCTTCATAATTAAATTAAGGGCCTGGACTGACACTTGTCATTATGTTGGAAATGACAAAGACCAGGTTGATGGGATCCACTACTTGCAACTTAAATCTAATTATCTTTTTTTTTTCTATTGGCTTCGGATCGGTTGGTGTTCTGTTTGAATGTTTTTGTTCATCAATTATGCTTCTATGGTTAAAATATTAAGGGTCTCGAGCTGAACTCATTTGTTTCAGGTGATTGATAGCAGGAGCTTGGAAGGAACTCCATGTCTTTATTTATGATTGCTGGAGCCTCGCATTGTCTTTATTTCGACCTCTGCGGAAGTCTGCGTGCCCACCATCTGAATAAATTGTTCTAATTTCTAACCCTACCAGAATAATTTCTGAATGAGAACATTGAACTTTGTCAAGTGACAAAATTAGCAGTTAATGCCATGCTCAAACTCATCTGTGTACCTAGAATTGTTTGATGCCCTGAGGTTAACAGCCGCTGCTGAAGTGAACAAAGAGGCTACATGCAACCTGCCTGCCTGCTTGCAGCCATGGCCTGCCATCTTTTTTTCCTGCACTTTCATTTTTCTCAGATATTGATTGATTCCAAGTGAATTCACGTTTCTATATAAACCAATATTTCACGTTTCTATATAAACCAATATTTGAGAATGATGATAACAAGTGTTTAGAAATTGCATCTTTACCGATGTGCTTTCATTGTATCTAACAACAAAATCACCTACCTCTTATTGTGGATTTTGTAATCTCACTCGTAGCGTAAGCTTTAAAAGACAGTAAGAAAGACAAGAAAGATTATTAAAAACTCTTCAAAAAAGACAAGAAAGATTATTAAAAACTCTTCAAACGAAGCATCAACTAGGAGTACGTCAGAGTTTTTGTTACCACTATGATGCAAGACGGGCTTTGGCGATAAGGCAATCAAAAGGCAGGATCATCTTAAAGTGTAATCTAGGATGAATTCTGCGTTTTAAAGAAGCTTCATGCTTAAACCTGAATGACTGATGAAGCATAAGCTTTATGGTTCTGGAATTGTCATCCACGCACTGGGAGTTATTACAAGTCGTGCATTGGGAGTTATTACAAGACGTAGAGCATACACTTACATCCAGAAAGACAAATCGGATATTAGGCAGAAAACCCAAATGATTTGTCACCTTAAGGGAGGAAAATTATTGGTGTGATTTTAGTCTCTACAAACTCCCGACTCAGGATCAACACAATAAACTACTCAACATGGCCAAAAGAGGCAAACACGACCTCAAACATTAGTGCACCAAATGGAAGTTTACAACTCATCTTTAATATGATAACACTCCTCATCCCAATAGTAAGGAAATTGCAACTTGGCTGCGATGTGGGGCATGTTCCAGTCCTCGTATGTAAACCTGCGCATAAATACACATACATATCGATCACTTGATTCATACACAAAAACACTTGATTCATACACAAAAACTAGAAGGTTATGCATGGTGCAGGATTCATGCACTTTTCTGTTATTTGCATGTATGTACTGATAGCTTTTGCATATATATATATATATATATATATATATATATATATATATATATATATATATACCTTGTGTTTCTCTGTTAATAACTATGAATTTACGATGTTGAGGATATCACCAGTAAGATGATGCAGTAGATGCTGTTTCGACAGTTTGAAATCATACATAATAACATGTATGCATGCAGTTTTTTTTCCCGTTAAGAAATTGAGTGAAAAAAAAAGCATTAGGCCCTTGCATCTTATACAGAAAACCATTACTGATCAATATGGGGCTATTCCTAAAGTTTCACTCAAAAGCTCTATGTATATCTTAACATATTATCCAGACTCTTCTTTAGTGCTGCATGGGTTAGCATATAGTAAAAAATTATATAGCATAGAAAACCATAACATAATTTTCGAGCTATATAAAAAGAAATCTTAATATAATGTGGAGGAATGAAGTTGAAATCTAACACTTTTACTGGTGGGCGAGATATAACTACAAGAAACTGCAAATCCTCATTCTCATCTGTATTCCAAACCTGCACAAGAATGTAGATGAGCAAGCTAAAGGAAAATGAATAAAAGTTACTTCACAGTTGTCAAGCTATATAATCAACTGTAGCAAGTTCCTAAAATAAATTCAACCTCAATGGTATGCATGATGTTGCAGGATTTCACGAATTTTAAATGAGAACACTACCTGAGAGTACCCTTCGGATGAATTTTATACAGATCTCCTATTTTCTGACCATACTAAAGAAACTTAATTTGACCATACCCGCTTGTGACTTACCACATGAAGCAAGCATCAGATAGGACTCTCACTATGATCAGTGTGAAAATTTGAAGTCCAGTATATGGTTCCACAAAGATAATTGATTCCTCTTCACATTGAAGCAATCTATATACTAAAATTTTCTTCAGATGGAGTATGGGATTTGTTGCATTTCATTATGTCACAAAGATTAACGATAGTACAAGTTCCTCTCAGAGTATCTATTAAAAAATCTCCTTACTCAATTGTGTAGGTGCACTCTCAAAGTTTATCATGGAATCATTAGAGGTTTCTTCTGAACTAAATGAAATTGACAAGTTAAGGTTAAAAGGTTCATTGTGTCAAGTCTACCTATCCTGTTGTAGATTAGTTTTTTTCTAGGTGAAAGCCCAAAATCAAGTATCTTGATGGTTTTCCCAAGCCTTCTCATAAGCTTCCTGATAATTGATTGTATGATTTGTAGGTTTAAATGATGAAAGTATATCTTAAAGATCAATGTTATATGAATACTATTATGTAAGATCCAAAAACTTGGGAGGAAAAAGACAAAACAAAACATCACGAAAGCAATCATTATTTATTTGCCAGTAATATTATCGTTCTGAAGTTCATTTACAGCATACAGCATGTGAAATTACATTTAGGATTATGGTAAAACAAACAGAGAAAAGGAAGTACCTGATGAGGATCATTCACAGGGACAGAGAATGTACTATTTGAATAGATAGGGATCTTCTGAGGAGTCCCTGGGTACTTAAGTGAGCTTGACCCTAGTAAAAGAGTACCTCTCCCTTTTAACACCACAAATACCTCTTCACAGGAGTGCCGGTGAATTGGAGTGCCTACGCCTGGTGAAAATGTCTGGAGCCAAATCTCAACCTGACAAAAGCTAGGCCCATGAAGTTATCCTCTTTATATAAGAAAAATGCACCACTCTCAAGAAAATAAATGATACTTAGTAAAGCATTACACCTGGGCATTTTAAAAGATTGATGTTGCCTTGCACATACGCCCAAGTTTGCAGTTTTGAATGCAACAACGTTCTTAAATTTTTTTCAAGGGAGATTCACACTCCAAAATAGTCTTTTCACTAGTGAAGTTGAGTTAATAGAAAAGAGAGCGTGCAAAATAATACAAATCATTCAGTTATTCATGCTCAATAAAACCATGGTCTAGTAAAACTACTTCCTTTCATCTACAGCCAAAATTTGGAGAACAGACATTCATGGAAAGGGCATTAAGCAAAAAATTATGAGCCAAGCAATTCGCCCTAGGACTCGATGCTCCAATTCCAAGTGATAATGGTCCTACAAGGATGCCAATGTTGTCAAATGTTGATCAAACTCGTATCAACTTTTTCATAATCAGAAGAGAAAATTCTTTTAAGTTTCCACATGGAGTTCAATATCTTTGCCGATTATGTTCTTTTTAACATTGAAATCCCAATCTCACAAATGATTCCAGGGAATATAAATTAGCAAGAATAGAACTCATTTCACTATGTTAATTTGAGGCGAAATGAATTTCACCAGATAGATCTGAGAAGTTCTATTTTTGATAGATAGATCCTACTACTATATACAACATATTACTTAAATAGGAAGAAACTGATTGTAAATTGATTCAAATTGTGTTGATCAACAAAAACATTTTTGACAATTCTAAATATTGAAGAATGGCGATTGATACGATTTCAGTAGCTTACCTCTTTCATTCCATGGGAAAGAGCACCTGCAATGGTGGCATGTGCCATCCCTCCTCTGCCATAGTTACTTTGAGGTATATTGCTTATATTTCTTACCAAAGAAGAATCTAGGGAAAAGGAAAAGCACATTATCACAATCAGCTACGATGATACTAGAAAGGAAATCTCATTTTATCATTCCACTGGATGTAATTATTTCTGCTCCGGTAAATATGAGATGCAAGGAGCATTCAGGAATTTAACCAATTTTCTTATACTATAATTACTAGGAGTTTGCTCCACTTCTAATTCCTTCAAAGTGGAAGATAGTTTAATGAAGATTTTCAAAGATATAGACACAACTGAACTATCAGAAAAGAGTGCTCAGCTGTAGGAAACATTATAATCATGCAAATTAGAGATTTCAAGTGAACATAAAACCAACGGTGGTACCTTTCTTTTTTGCAAAGCGAAGCTGGAAATTTCATTTCAAAGGGTGAGAAATTAATGCAGAAGGTATCTTTAAAAGAGACCAGGCAGCAATCTAGAAATCAGTCGAGTGATCTTAGAGACGACCGATACAACTCAAGAGCCAAGAGGGAGATGGAGATCAGTGGCAACATCTTCCGTTAAAGTCGATTTCAGGTTTTCAAAAATATATCTGTTTCTTTCATTTCAAATCACCCAGTTCCACTCTTCATGGTGGTTCTTCTGCACGACTTGCTCTATTTTGCCAATACACAATCTTTAAACCTCAATTTCAACAACCGGACCTTGGTCAAATTGTTTTTATTTGGAAGAAGAGATTAATTGCTGAATAAAAAACCGGAGAGTGGTCTTTGGTATTCAATATCAGTACAAAGGCACATTAGGGAACACTGCACAGATACAGAGTGCGAGCCCAAGGTCACACCTACTCACCTTCTGGCATCCCCGGACCAGCAGAAATATCTCAATTCGCACCCCAGACTAACTCAAACAATCGGCTCCAAGCCTCCGACAGAACCCAATCAAAAATGGATTGAAGAGAAACGATAAGGGAAGAGCATAACAGAGAAGAGGAGCTGGCCGACCTTTGCCTGAGCAATGCTGGGAGGCGGCTTCGCCCGCCATGGCCAAGACCAGGAGGAAGAGGAAAAGAAACCTCTCGCCGCCGACGATCCCACTCATCTCCATCTCTCGCTTGCTCTTCGAAAGCGGGGGGAATCGGCCGAGAAGATGCAGCCGCCTCAAGAAGCGAGGCCCATAAAGATAAACACATCACCTGCTCATCCTCCGTCACCGTACAGGGATTTAAACGTGAATTTCGTCATTCCACGGCAATAATCCTTCTGGTTGTGCTACAGAAAGCGTGTAGGATCCTGGACTCTGTCTTATCCTTAAAAGCAAATCTTAGATTTTGGAGCATGAGTGTAAATTATTCGAGTACAATTAAGGCTACTTATTTTTCTAACTCGAAATTTCGAAATTGTATTTTTCTTTTTACTCTGAAAAAAAAATTTGATAATAGGGTTCCTCCCACAACACAATACCAGGAGACGCCGGCGGGGATGCTGCGACCGGGCTGCTGTCGAAACTTCCTCTCCTCCTCCTCCTTCCATGGAATTTTCCGCCGTCGCCTCGCCGCCGCCCCTTCGCCCCTCCCTCCTCCGGAGTGGATTGAGCCCTTCCTCGACGTCTCCGGCCTCGCCCGCCACCCTGCCGACCCCCACCAGCCCTCTCCCTGGCTCCCCCGCGTCGTCTCCCTCGTCCTTACGTCAAACACCGAGTCCCTCCCCTGCGATCTCAGCGCCTTCTGCCGCAAGTTCCTCATCCGCCTGTCCCCTGCCTTCGTCTCCCATTCCCTCCGGTCCACCGATTTCCGCAGCTGCCCCGACGTTGCCGTCGCCTTCTTCCGCTGGGCCGCCACCCAGAAGAATTACCCCGGCCACAACCTCGACTCTTACGTCGCTTTGATCGACATAGTGTCCTCCGCCGCCGCCGCAACCGGTAGAGAAACCAGTCGAATCAAGGAGCTGGTTGCCGAGATCAGAGGCCGTGGGGATCGGGCGGTGTTGTCTGCAGCCACTTCACTGGTCCGGAGCCTTGGCTCCGTTGGCATGGTAGAGGATTTGCTGTGGGTCTGGCGGTGGATGAAGGAGAGCACGGTTGAGCCTTCGCTGATGTGCTACAACTGTTTGTTGGATGGTCTGGTGAATTCAATGTTTGTGGACTCGGCAGAGATGGTCTTTAATGCGATGGAGACTAACAAAATTCAGCCTGATATTGTTTCCTATAACACGCTGATCAAAGGTTACGGGAAAGTAGGGAGGAGACAAAAGGCAATGGATAAATTTGTAGAGATGCAGGAGAAAAAGATTGAGCCTGACAAGATTACGTATCTGACTCTGATGCAATGCTACTATTCAGATGGGGAGTTCCATGAATGCTTGGCGTTGTACCATGAGATGGAAGAGAAGGGATTGGAGGTACCTCCCCATGCATACAGCTTGGTGATAAGCGGATTAAGCAAGGAATGCAAACCATTCGAGGGAATGAAAGTGTTCGAAAGCATGCTTAAGAAGGGTTGCACGGCTAATGTGGCCATATATACTGCACTTATTAATTCTTTTGCAAAGAGTGGGAACGAGGAGCAAGCTATGATGCTGTTCGATAAAATGCAAGGTGATGGATTTAAGCCTGATGAAGTCACTTATGGAGTGATCATTAACTGCTTGTGCAAGGCTGGTAAGCTGGAGAAAGCCATGGAATGGTTTAAATTCTGCAAAGAAACCGGAGTGCCTGTGAATGCAATATTCTATTCTAGTCTTATTGATGCATTTGGGAAAGCTGGGATGGTTGATGAGGCAGAACAACTTTTCAATGAGATGGTGGAAAATGGTTTTCTTCCAGATTCATACTGCTACAATGCACTCATTGATGGATTTGGAAAAGCAGGAAGGATTGATGAAGCTTGTGCACTATTTAAAAGAATGGAGGCTGAGGGTTGTGACCAAACAGTTTATACTTACACCATTCTCATGGATGGATTATTTAAGAAACACAAGAATGAGGAGGCACTGAAAATGTGGAATATGATGATTGATAATGGGATAACTCCCACCCCTGCAGCTTTTCGTGCCCTTTCAAGTGGCCTTTGCCTTTCAGGAAATTTCACTAGGGCTTGTAGGATACTAGATGAATTGGCTCCTATGGGAGTAGTACCTGAGACTGCCCATGAAGATATGATCAATGTATTGTGTAAAGCTGGTCGATTTCAACATGCTTGCAAACTTGCTGATGTAATTATAGGTAAGGGCCGGGAGATTCCCGGAAGAGTTCGAACAATTATGATAAATGCTCTGAGAAAGGCAGGAAATGCTGACCTGGCCTTCAAATTAGTACACAGTAGGATTGGTATAGGCTATGACAGATTTGGTAGCATCAAAAGGAGGGTTAAGTTTCAGACATTGTTTGATACATAGTATTAACACTTAATTGGATGAAAGTGTACATCTCTCTCGTTAGAGTAATTAGGCTTTATATGGGAGGTTTTTTGTATTATTCTAACTCTTTTTTAGTTGTCATTGCTGAAGTAGCTTCTTCACGGTTAACTTTTTTTTTTTGAAAAAATGTTGCAGTCATTAACTAAGAAGCATAGGACGCGATGGGACTAGCTGCTGTTTACAGCTTTCTAAGAAAAGCAACGTCAGGACAATTGTTGTTGTGTTTACTGAAAAGACAACCATCTGTGATGTTAAGTTGATTAATAAACTAATTATCTTTTAATATTTAATAGTACTAACCTTGCTGTTGATCACTCAGGCTGTTGTCTAGATTTGTTTTGTCTATTTATTTATTGATCAATTAGGATGAAGGCATACAACGCTAATAAAACAGAATTTGCTTGGTCAACCCACCTTTCCTTTCCCATCTAAACTTGTCAGGACTTTGTTAAAGAAAAATGTGTCATCAAAATCCACTTGTTTTTATTACGTGCATGTAAGTGCAAAATGCATATATGCTTTCATTCTGAAGCGCTTGCTTTCAGATGGTACATAGCGTATCCAGCAATCGCATTGCCTGAATGCCTTGATTTAAACTAAAGATGGTGTCAGAGAATCATAAAATGTAGTTTGCATGCTGCCAAGTAACATCACAAATAAGATCAGGTTAGCTCCGCACAGAGATTTCTGCATACTAAATTCACGCATACAGATAATGTACTGACAGTGGAAGTAGTAAAGCTATAGATAATAACTGGTAAGTGGCTGAGAAGAGCAGTGTCAATCTGAAGCACAAATCCGCTTGTGTTATAATTTGGCTCGTATTTTCATACCCTGATTCTCTCTGTAGGTGATATTTTCCTCGTTACCTCTATGGGAAACCATCATCAAAGTTGAGGGAATAATCTAGAGGATCATATTGAAGCTTGATCCTTCTTTTACTTAAAACTTTCCTAATCCTTGCTTTCATTTTCCAGAAAGAACTTTTTGATTGCTTCATACTGCAATGGTCGGCACATGCCACTCTCCGTAGGGAGCTTTCCATTTGCTTTTCACGAACTGCTGCAATGGGTCGGAATGGTGCTTGTAGCAACACCTTGAGTACAAGTTTCCTTAATACAAGGACTTGCACCTCTTGAGATTGCTTTTGCTTTCACTTAGCAGAACTACAATTTTCATCATATTGCTGACTATTTATTTAGGGGCCACAAGATTATGAAGTGTTCTTGTGTAGACGCTGTGGAGGATGGGGAGAAAAGTTTTTTAATATTGGATATAACATAAATTGATTGCAAAACCTCCTCGTTGTAAACCTCCACGCTAATTGGATAATTAGAGGAGAATATCTCTCCAATTTCAAAGTTAACATAAGGCATCTTGAGGTATAGTTTCATCTTTTTCAAGCTCTTCACTTCAGCTATGAAGAACTTGACAAGTTGTATCTCATGCTCCACTCTCAATGAGAGATGCATTTGCACTTCCTTCAGGTGGTGAGAAAAGCAATCCAACTTCTTCAACCTATGGAACATGTGCTCCGGGAATGCCTCGGTGTAATTTTGACTCGTAACCGATCGACTTCAGCAAGAAGAATTGATGTAAAGAAGAGAGATGATGCAAGGTTAGATTAATTACCTGCAGGTTAAGGACAGACCTCAAGCAATTTAACTAAGAAATGAGTTTCCGATCCTTGTAAGATATCCAAGGAAATGGAGAGCGATGTTAGTTTCTTAAATGAAACATCTAACTTGTCTTCCCAGCATTCCGCAGCTACCATCTATGTGCAGGTACCATGAAGATTAATACTAATACAAGAGGACGGAGGATTGAATATTCGGCATTCGGTTATATATATATATCTATACCCGGAGAGCAGTGCCGCTAAACTCCATGGACCTTAAGTCCTGGGCCGTATGTAGAAATCCTTTCATCCCCGGTGGTGATAGCGGAGTTGGAGAGGGGTGCGGGTACCCTAAGTCGAAGACAAATTCCTGGGTTTTGGGCGCCAGGATGCTCAGTTCAAGGCATTTATACCCCTGATCGCATCTCCGAATATTGAGGATCTCAAGCTTGGGGGCGTCCACGAAGATGCGGTGGCTGACCACACAAAGGATCAGCCGCAGATCCTTGAGGCTCCTGGAGCAGATCCTTGCGTGGATGGGAAAGTAGGAAGTCTGGAAGAAGAGCGTCTCGAGGACGCAGCATCGGACGAGGATGCGTCCGAGGGTGAACATCGAGGCGTGGAAATGCTCGAGGTGGAGAATCTTTAGGTGCTTGCACCCGATAGCCGTGTTACGATCCCACATATAGAAACTAATCAGCCTGAGGTGGGTCAGGGACTTGATGGACAGGACGAAATCAGTGATCTGGGCCATATTCATGACCATCTTCAAGGTGAGCTCCCGGACGCAGACGTCCCTGGCGTCCATGAGGAGCTTGTTGTGGGTGCCCTCGCTGACGGGGGACCAGTAGACGATGTGGCAGCGTTGGAGGAGAGCGCGGGGGAACGCCCCCGGCGGAGGAAGGGGCGGATGCGGGTAGGGTAAGTGGGGTGAGCGCAAGTAGAGGAGACCACGGCGGGGGAGGAGGGAGAAGAGGTGGTGCCAGGAGCGGGAGACGGCGGAGAGGAAAGGCCACTGCACGACGGGGAGGCGGGAGATGATGGAGAGGAGGACGTCTTGGGGTAAACCGCTGATTCGGTCGACGTCGAGCGGCCGCTCGACGTGGGGGCACGACGACCACCACCATGGCCGACGCTCAAAGTTCATCATTCGCCTTAATTTAGGTTGTTGAAAGAAGGCGATGTAGATGTATACACACACACGCACTCATATTATAGCTTATATATATACATATAATTTAAATGCTTGTTGATAATTATATTCATTGACCTGGCAACTTTAATAATAATATCAATATAATTTTCATATTATTATAATATCATTATAACGATAGTAGAGTAATCAAACTGAACTTTTAATTAACTTGGATGCGTCCAATTTTACCAAGTCCGTAGATAGATCAAAGAGCTAAACTCAACCTTCACCTTCTACGACCGTCCTTCTTAGTGCCTTATTGTCCCAATCGCGAGCAGGTGAATAAATAGAATTCTTGACTCCATTTGGTCCAAGGCACTCTGCACCTTATTTTATCCCTTCATCCCATCGCTGCATCGTGTATCTCCAACTTCGAGCTCTTGAATTAGGAAGGGTCGAGGCTTCCAGAAAGGGAAGGCTCTCGGGCATGCCAACTGCTAGGTGATCACGGGCCGCAATCGCAAGGAAGTGGATCGTCCGCGGAAGGTCGATCCGTCATCGCTCAGCCCGCAAAAAACGATGCGTCAGGGCTTCAATGGATCCGGGCGGCGGATCTTGTGTGGATATCCGATCCGCCATCGCATAGCCTATAAAGTGCGGTAAAATTGAGCTCTAGGGTTAAAGGCGACGGCAGCGGCGACGAGGAGGCGGCGGCGGAGAAAAGCCATCCATGGCTTCCAAGGTTTCTCTCAAGGGGAAAAAGAAGGCGGCGGCTGGCAAAGGGTCGGAGGAGCGGTCGACGGCAAAGTGCGTGAAGGAGTGGAGCACCTGGGCGATGAAGAAGGCCAAGGTGATCACCCACTACGGCTTCATCCCCCTGATCATTGTCATCGGCATGAACTCCGATCCCAAGCCGCAGCTCTATAATCTCCTCAGCCCGATCTGATCTCCGGCGTTCTACGACATGGGCAAGCCGTGCTAGCTCTCTCTCCGGTTAGGATCCTGATTTCGCCGGACGGTGCTCTGAGATTTGGAGGAGTTACGATGCTTTATACCGTTGCTTATGCATTCTACCTCTCTGTTATACGATTCTTAGTTTAAAAATGTAATCCGTCGATCTGCGACGGTAGTCCTTCAACTTCTGCCTGCCTATTCCGATGAAATGCTTGAGTTTTCAATTCCAGAGTATTTAGGCTTTTGGTAAAGATTTCGGCATGGCTCCGTTCGCCTGGAATGCTAATCCACTGCTTCCAATTGATTCAAAAATTCTGCTAACTATTTGCTACTCTTTACAACGGTTTTTTCAACTATATATTACGGGAAAATTAACAGATACGAGTAGAATGCGCCGCGGTTTTAATGCTCATAGTAAATGAAATAAAGCACGATTGTGCCCCAACAGCTGGAAACTCTCAGTCGAATTGGCGGCGGGCGGTGCAAAGATGAAGCTAAGTCCGCAACCAGTGGCCGCGTAAACAAATCAAAAAATGATTTTGATGCGGTAACATCATCGGCCTTGACCTTTCCCTCAGGAAGACGAGTTGTTTATACACTACAGCAGGAAGAATGATGGTGATCCATCATCGTATTTTTTCTTCGAGCAAAAGACAAAAGGAGAAGAATCTGAAGTTAGGCGATTGGCCATTGCTAGGGCTGCGTTTCCTCAAACCCTCCGGCAAAGCAGCACATTATAAGGATCGATGAACTGCTAAAGAGCTAAAGAACACAATTTTTGACAGTAGTAATTTTAATGCGGTTATTGCCTGATTTGATACGAGGAACGGACAGGTTATAAAAACTCCAAAATAATGTTTGCGCCCAGATTCGAATAGTCGACCTTCACAAATTTGATATAACGAACAGGGCAAACTCATAGTCCTCTCTAACCTCACTAATTTGATAAGGGAACGAATAGGTGATAAAAACTTCAAAATAATGTCTGAGCCCAGGTTCGAACTGGGGACCTTTAGTGTGTGAGACTAACGTGATAACCAACTACACCACCCAGACTGCGTGCCTAGTTTTAAACATAATATTCAATTCAAATTAACATCACGACGACGTTGATGCCGCGACGACAGATGTCAAAGTGGCCTTCTACTGTGTCGCAGCGATTTAATTAATTAATCTCCCCCTCGTCCTCACGCAGAATGCCGACTAATATTTTACTCCATCGAATAAATCGAGGCGGTGGATGAATCAAAGCGGTTGGTTTGTCTTCCTCCTGCCGCCGAGAGGGGAGCTGGTTCTATAGTTTGGGAAGAAAACCAAGGAGAGACCGGGTTGGTAAAGAGAGAGAGGTTATCCCCCATGGCAGGACGCAACCGCTTCGATGAAGAGGAGGACGTCAACCCCTTTTCGGTGAGCCCGCACAAAAGCCTTTCTTTCTTTCTTCTTCTTCTTCTTTTTGCTGCATTGGTACTTTGCTCATGTAGTTTCTTTTCCATGTTATGGTTTTGAATTAAAACTGTGACAAAGAAACCGAGGTAGCTAAAACAATTCATCAGCAAACAAAGAAAGAGCTCAAAGTGAACAAATAAGGGGAGGGTTTAAAGAGTACACCATTAGGGTGCATACCTGAGAGTTGACGAATAGCTTAATTTGCATCATGGAAAATTTTAATTCATATATAGATATATAATCCTTAATTAGTGCAGATTGTGCAAATAACTAAGCATGTATAATGATCAATTCTCAGACTTCAATGTGTTTTGATGAGGTCAGCTGGCTGCTATATTCTTTATGACATTGTAAAGTGTTATAGTTGCAACCAAATTTGCTCCAACTTCCACGTTCTGATAGATCTCTGTTTACTCCTAACATATTTGACCTAAAGGTCAAATTTGGTATAAATTCAATATCTCATCCAAATGATATATATCCATGTTTGTGATAACTTGAATCACTTGTATGTAAATTTCTTCTAGTAACCGAGGAATAAAATTAATTCTTTTATCGATTCACAGGAGGGCATAGATCAAGAAGACAATCAAATTTAGTGCAGAATTGCTTTTTGGTACTTAAGGATCTCTTAAACAATTGCATATATATAAACTGAATTCTACTGCACGCTCATTCTTATAGATGATTTCCGTGTCCTCACCTCACGTGACTTGTCGCATCTTCTTCTTTGTAAATTTTGGCAGCAAGCTGGACTTTCCCCATACCATAACGATCATCACACAACAAGCGGTATTCCTCTTGGTACAGCAAAGGTAGGTTCTGAAATCAGCCTGTTGTTCTCTTCCAGAAAATTATGAGGCTGTAAATATTAGCTTATAGAAACTTGTGTACATTAAGCATTCTCTTACTCAGGACCTAAGAAGGAAGGAGATAGAGCTAGAAACCAGACAATCAGAGCTCAATAGGAGGGAACAGGTATTTCCTGAATGTGGATCTTAAGAAAGTGGAACAAGGTTTCATAAGAAAAGGTTGTATCTGATTTGGAAAATACGATTGTTTGTGTCAAAAATTTGATACATTAGAGATAAACGAAATCGAGTTTCTTTTTCATTCTACTTTAAGTTTGATGATAGTTTCATGTTTCCATTTGATGTTGGGTGCTGCACTTAATATTTTCTTTGCGTCCCTTTGGCTCATTCACAATGATAGCTTCTTTTGTTTCTAAATTTAGAGTAGAACATCAAATTGGCACCAAAATTCCATTATATGCTCTCTGAGTACCTTCTGCTTTCATGAAAAATCAATATGCATTTATGACCATATGAAAGACTGATGTTAAACAAAGTATGTTATAGGTTGTGTTGAACAATAAGCATTAGTGGATACGATCGTCCAATTTTTTTATTCACCTAAACAAATATATGAAGTTCTTCTTACCAAAATCAAGCCTTCTTTTATTATGCTTTGACATATGGATCTTTTATTAGGTTTAGTTGTGCTGTTATTCAATTCCTCCCTTCTGTCTCTGCATTATTTTTTTACAGTCATCTTTTCTTTGACCACAGGCGCTGAAACAAAGAGAAGAAGCAGCAGCAAGGGGTAGAATTCTATGATCTTTTTCCCCACAGAACTCAACTTATTTTCTGAAAATAAAAAAAGTTCCAACAACCTACCACATTGAAACTTTCTGTTTTATCTTTTTTTTGCAGCTGGAATCGTTATTGAAGTGAAAAATTGGCCTCCTTGTTTCCCTATTATTCACCATGATATTGCTAATGAAATCCCCATATGTTCGCAAAGGGTGCAGTATATTGCCTTTGCATCACTCTTGGGTTTGTGCACCTTCCTCTTTTTGTTTTTGTGAGAAATGAAATATTGATTTATATAACTTTTTACCTCTAGGCAGCTTCAACTCCATATTGTGAATGCATATCTGTTGATTATAGTTATAAACGTGTTCTGGGTTTCTTCTCTATACATGCTTCTCCGAGGATGAAGTGTCTCTAGTGCATCGAGGCCTCACATTTGCATCAAAACATAATTATTGTGTGGAAGTAGAAGTTATGTTCGCACTATGTTTAATTGAGCATAGATAGCTAGATTTTACTGACCATAATTGCCATTTCTCAGTGCAATAAGCTATGCATATATTTTCTGCCATCAGGGATACATGTAGGATAACCAAATCCAGCCTTTTTCGAAATTAAGGAATAAAGTTTGTGTTAAAATGAGATCCTCCGTTGAAATTTATCATCTTGGATTGTCTGCAGGATTGACTCTATGTCTTTCATGGAATGTAATAACCACACTAGCAGCTTGGATAAAAGGAGAAGGTTGATAGATGGAATTTTTGAACAAGGTCACCATTTGCACCATAGATTCCCAGTAAAAACTACTAATGTTGATCGGATCATCTTGTAGGTATAAAGATTTGGTTCCTTGCAATTATCTACTTAATATCTGGCGTCCCCGGAGCATATTTCTTATGGTACCGTCCTCTTTACCGTGCAATGAGGTATATAACTTCTGAAAGAGTCCTATTCTTTTTTTTATCCTTTCATTCAAAAATGATCTGTCAAACTGCTGAACTGATGAAATTGTTGTGTGATGATTCCTTCAAAACATATTTTAGGTCTGACAGTGCTCTGAGCTTTGGATGGTTCTTCATTTTCTATCTGGTATTCTAATTTACTTGGACAATCTTCTACTGACAAGCATATGTAGACGCTCAACTATTCTTCTCCTCTGCTAACAGATTCACCTTACCTTTTGCATCTACTCCGCTGTCGCTCCTCCTTTTCCTTTCAAAGGGAAGTCTCTGACGTAAGATAGTGCAGTATTCCAAGTTCAGCAAAAGATATTGTTGTTCCATTACCTTAAAATTTTCTCGACAGAAGTATATGTTCTATGCTTTTGACAATGCTGGGTTGTTCAGCATAACACAAGTCTCCACACACTATGTCACTAACTTAAATTAATCTGCTGATGTTCAATCCCTTTTCATGTTTGGCTCAGAGGAGTCTTGCCAGCAATGGATGTAATTGGAGACAATTTCCTTGTCGGGGTATATTTCTACGGTGATTTTTTGTAGTGTATAAATACTAAGAAAAGATCTGAATGAGGAAATATAACCTTTAATTATCCATTTTTCTTCTTCCACTTGATGTTTAATCCACTCGATAGAGGAACTTAGGGTCAGTTAAACTAAGCTTTTTGTATATTACATGTAAACTCATTTCTTGTTTGCCTACAGATCTTCTACTTCATTGGGTTTGGTCTCTTCTCTCTGGAGTCATTCATCAGCCTTTGGGTCATGCAGGTGATCACTGTGCTTCCCGTATCTGCATTCTTTTTGAAACTTAATCAACCTTTTGAACGCAGCGCTGGATCAGCTTTCATTAAAAAAGGAAACGTAATCTATTTTTCCACACCATTACAATACATATTCTCTTTCCTCCATCCTTCATGTCTGTCTTTTGTTTGTCTTGTGATCCTTCTGCCTTACTACTAGCTTTATCGCAGCGAGTTTACATGCACTTTAGAGGAGGTGGAAGTGCTGTGGCGAGGCCTGATGCAGTATGATCAATTTCCCATCAGGATGTAGCAATTAGATGAAGAAATGAAGACTCCAACACCAATGGAGTTATTATACCACTTCTCCATGTTCATGCGTTTAAATTTGTTTCGGCTTTGGAGAGTTCATTTAAGGTTTCTCCTTTTACCTACTGCAAATTTTAATTAATCGTAGATGTGCTCAAAGTTGGCTCAATTTTTTAAAAGAAATTTAGAAGTAATCTAGAGTAGTTTCTTTTTTTTTACTTTTAATAGTTTCTAATGAGTTATATAAATATATTATAAAAATAATTTTTTAAAAATTAATTATTAAGAAAATTAAAAAAATTAGTGAGTATTGAAATCTTACCATTCTTCATGAATAATGAAACAAGAAATATTAAATCTTAGTACTATCATCATCAAATAATATTCGATTATATCTGTAATATACTGACAGATTAATTAGAATTATGAGCTTTAAGCTCAACCGACTATTAGTAAAATAGTTTTTTATTACTGATATATTAATTTTTGTAACTAAATATGTGGTGATTTTTCTCCTATAAAAATTGGATTAACAACCATTATTATTTTAAAAGAATTCATGGCAACAATTTGATTACTCCAAAATAAAGGGAAATTTTATTTGATTAATTAAATTTTACTCACTAATAACAATAATAGTAAATCCACAAGTATCGATATGCTAAAACCCAACGTTGAAGGCGAGGGCAATATAAATACTCGGCGATGGAAGTGTTAAACCCTCAAACCCTAAAAAAGTGTGCTTTCTTCATCTTCTTCCTCCACTCCACCATGGACGGCTCAAAGAGAAACCTTAGCTCGCCGGAGGCCGGCCTCGCCGATGGCGTGCCCTCCCCGGCTGAAGCGCATGTTAAGGCCGCTGAAGGGGATCACAGCAGCTCCGGCCGAGAAGCTGTGCAGGGGGAGATGTCCGTACCGACGGCCCCTGATCCAGATGCTTTCTTGTGGAACGCCCTGGAACTCGATTCTCCAATCGATGGTAAGATGCAAAGTGTTAGCTTGATCGGTAGTCCGAGTACCCTTTTGCCCGATGATATGTGGAATGCCCTGGAATTGGCTTCTGCAGTGGATGGGAAGATGGATGGTGTTAGATTGATCGGGAGTTCTAATAGCCAGTTACCTGATGCTGGTGGCCCGGTTGTGGATGATAGGAAAATGGATAGCGTTAGCTTGATCGAGAGATTTGATAGCCAGTTACTTGATGCTAGTGTCTCGGTGGTGGTGGAAGAAGAGGGACGGCGAGAGGAGCCTATGTGCGAGGACGAAGACACAACCGATGGTGATGATGAAAGTGATAAATCAGAGGCGAATGACTCTGAGAATGGTGAGTCATCTGGGAGTGACGAATCGTCGAGCGATGATTCCGACTCTTCTACTTCCACCAGCAGCGAAGAGGAGGAGGACGGCTCTGACAGTTCTCATGGCGTCCGTGGAGGGGGCGTTGGGAACGATGAAGAAGGAGAGATATCTATTTGGAGCGATGAAGAAGAAGAGGTTTCTAGAGGTCCCATCATATCAAAAAACGAAATTGAGGTATGTTGCTTATTTTTGCTTGCAGATGCTGTCTAGATTTTGGTTCCATGAGCTTTTAGCTATAATTCGTATGATGATACATTCTTTCTTGTTGTAATTTGGGATTTGGTGTTTAAGTCGATTGGATGTTTGCTGACAAATTCCAGTGCAGGTTCTTCCTCCGGTCCCTGAAGTTAAAGTATCTTTGGAACCACATCATCAGACAATTCCAGTGGGGGTGATTTCATCTGTAAGACTATGCCTTCATTTGCAGTTTCTCGTATTACTGTCAATCTAGTGTTCTCTTTTTTCGTCGATTTAGATATTATACTGGTCAGTCCTCATAATTAAAATTCGTGCTACAATGAAGAAGAGGGAACCTCTTAAATGTGAGACTGGAGAGATTAGTGATTTAGACGGGAACCAATTCAATTAGCTTAAACAAAATTTCGATGTTTCAGTTGTAACTTTCAATGAGGTTCACTTTAATTTTAAATAATCTAAAATCTTAACTAACCAATTTTTACTGTCGTCCAACAGTGTGCACTTTCTTATTTGTGTTATAACCGGTCATGTTCCTAGGAGATCAAACTTATTTTGGGTGCTGTCGATTCATTTTTAGATGAATTAGATTATGAACTTATTGCTATCTTCCCAGGTACTTGGTAATAGAGTTGTTGTTGAGGGTACTCCAAACCACAAACCTTTGAGTGAGGGCTCTATGCTTTGGATAACAGAAACTAGATCCCCATTGGGTATAATAGATGAGATATTTGGGCCTGTGAAGAACCCCTACTATATTGTTCGGTACAATTCTGAAAAGGATATTCCAACCGAAATCAATAATGGCACTGCTGTCTCGTTTGTCATGGATTTTGCGAACTATGTCCTAGAGAAGGACCTCAATAAGAAGGGATATGATGCATCTGGTAAGAATGATGAGGAAATCTCTGATGAGGCGGAGTTCTCTGATGATGAGAAGGAAGCAGAGTACAGGAAAGCTACGCGACAAGCAAAGAGGGAAATCTCTGAAGGCACGGAGTTCTCTAACAAGGACAGGGGAGCAGAGTACAAGAATTCTATGCGGCAAGCAAAGAGGGGGACTGATGACAGGAAATTTGGGAAAAAGGAAAATGTCTTTAGTAAAAGGAACACTCATGTTAAGGGTGCTGGGGCACAGAAGGACATGATGCCACATGGTCATCATGGTCCAGGAAATCTAGTACAACCAGTTCCTGGTCAAAATGGTCATTATATGATGAATCCTTCCACAGCCTCGTTACCAGTTTGCTTGGTTGGTGATCCCTCTAATCCATCTGGTCAGCAATTGCAGCAACCAAATGCTATTCTGGATCATAGAATGCTATTCCCACAGCAGATGAATCCCCCCGCAGTTTATCAAATGCCTATGTCTATGCAACAGCAAGGAAATGCTCTTTGGCCGCTTGGATTTCCACCACAACTGCTAAATCCTATTCTTACACATGGAATTCAGCATCAGCCGATTGCCGGCATGCCTGGATTGCAGATGAACTGGCATCCAAACCAACAGCTGGCGCATGAAGCTTACCTTCAACTTCATCAAAAGCACGGTTTTATGGATAACTTTAGGATGCCATCTCAGCAGCAACTTCTCCAGATGTTTGGTACCCCAGCAATGCCACAGATGGGTCCATCGAATTCTTCTACTGCTGGTCTCGTGCCCCCTATGGTGGCGGGACAGTCTGGTGCTGGTCATGCACCTTCGATGCATGCTGAGCAAGGAATTCCAGGGCTAGGAAGTCCTCAATTTAATCCAGGAAGTTCATCTGGTCGTGGAAGAATGCCACGCCAAAGAGGAGGGCGTTCATTCAGAAGAGGCAAGTGAAGGTGAAAAGTTTTGATGTATGCTTTTTTCTGCCTTGATAAAGTTTTGGATTGTCATCTACTTGTAGGACTAATGACTTCAGTTTTTTTGCTGTAAAACAGTTATTTGATAACCAGGAAAAAAAAATTGTCACCTAGACATAATTGTTGTATCTCAGTTTGATTCACCTTTTGGTGTTTTTGTGGTTTGGATCACAAATTTCTGAACCGAGGTGTGTAAGTTACAAATTTTAGGTGCAACCTCTATGAAATTGATAACTTTTTTAAAAAAGATATCCATTTATTTTACCAATATAAAACGATAGAATATATATCGGAACTCATAAAGTAAAATTTAATATATATATATATACCAAATCAACTCGCCAAAGCAGAAAAAATTTAAAAGCAAACACTGCTGGAGATAAAACTTGGCTGGTTATACTACCACCATAATATAATTGCTACCATTCTACAAACTATACTGACCTATGATTCGCTATTACTGGGGGATTGGATCTAGGTTCCCCGTGATAGGCAGAAATATCAGACTCAACATATCTTAATGATCAGGAATCCTACGAATCAAGCTTTTTTAAAAGTGGATCATATTATACATATCCTATGAAATTGAGAGTCCTATTATACTCTGCATGTCTTGATGATCTAAAAATTCTATGAAATTGAGCATACATGGTATAAAAGAACATATGTATTCTTGAAAGACTAGACACAAGATTATAACTCTGTACCTTCTGAACCAACTACTAGATAACTTGTAGGAAGAAATAATTTATAACTTAATTCTATAATTTCTTGAAACATTTTACACGTGATTTAGATTATTAACAGTATTAGGGACCCATCCCATCTAATTGCTAACGGGAACATCATTTGGTATATCCTCTATCAGTTACTGAATGAAGCACTGTTGCAACATAGGGTGAGAGTAGTCCACATACTTTAACCAGAGCCCCTTGTACTTCTCCATTCCAATCTTCAACCATGGTTTCATGTTGCCATTATAGTGCAAGACTGCGCCTTCTCTTATCACTAAAGGATCGACATTTGTGTATCCGAGTCCCAGCACATGCCATTTTGTATCCAAATTCTCGACCAGCCCATAGAAAGCCAAAAGACCAGGAGGCAACGTCCCAAGCTTCCATAGGGTGTGATCAACGTTGAGTTCCTGCCAATAGTGATATATGCCAGTGACATTTCTCTTGCGCCACTCCCTCAGATCAATGACATTCATTCCAAATGCCCACCCACATGAATCAGGATCAAAATGGGCCCGGATCAGTGGGTGGGAGTAGTTTAAATATCTATGGAACCTGTGGAAGGTCTCCATGCAAGTCTCAACAGCGCCCATCACATTTCCATGAAGGTCAATTGAGAACAGTTCTGAGAGATCCTTCTGGACTACCACGTCATCGTCAAGAAACACTACCTTTTCCAATGCTGGATAGACTTCTGGGATATAAAATCTTAGGTGGTTGAGCATTGACAAATATTTTGGGTTCCTGAATTTGATTGGTGTTTGGTTATCTCCCTCTCTTCCTGAAAAGTAGAAGTCCTGTGTTTCAGAGTTCTGAAGCTGCTTTAGAACCGGTACGTATGATGCATTGAGCCATTTGAAATCTTCCACCATTTCGACCTCAATGGTTGCACCTTGAAAATTGTTCATGGAGAACCAGGTCTTCATCGGCACATAGTTCACCTCATCTGTGACCAGGTGGAATACAATCTTGTCTGGATCTTTTGTGTTCATGGTAGTAGAGTTAACCACAACAGATGCAGCAAGGATGTTGTCAGAGAAGACACAAAAATGATGGAGTCTATTATCTCTCAGCTTCTCCAAACTATGCTTCTCTTGGAAGAGCTTTTCTTGAAGATCCAGATCCCTAAACCATTTCATTGTTAGCCTGATACCTAGACAGTATAGGCCTTTTGGGAGTAGTTCCGCAGCTATTTGTCCAAATTTAGTGCTCCTGTCAGCTTGCAATTTCATCTTCTCATCCAGAGATTGGACTTGATCTTTCATCTTCACAATCATGGCTGCACTATCGTAGTGGAGTTGCTGAGCTTGATAGAGAAGGAGAGCCATATGATGAATTGCCGCTTCCAATTCTTCAGTGGTTGATGCGGTTCCCTTTGTTGAAGTGCCTGATACAAGAGCTTGACTTTTCCGAATCTGTGCACTTAGCTCTTCTGCAAGCTGAGTATTATTACTATCGTTGGAGATGATAACCAAAGCCTTCGCAAGAGAAATTTGATCTAACAATTGCCTCTTGAATGAATAAGGGCTTAGGATGTCCTCTGTAATGTTAAGACCTTCACTGTTGCTAGTGCGATCAAACTTCTGTGGGAAACATCAAAGGTTTAAGGATTAGTGATGATGCCTCAGCTAGTGCATTTACCAGAACTGATTTGACTAAATTCGTCATAAGCCATGAACAATTAGTTCACCCAAGTAAATATAAATCAGAAATCGACTTGGGTCTACTCCTGGTGGAAGTGGCAGCTGTGGAGATAGACAAGGAAATGGTAGTGGAGGGCAGAAAATCTCAGCCATGATGGTGAAATACAAAAAAGGAGCACACACTCTGACACCGGAATTGTCACTACCATGTGGAGAAAAGGGGGTATTAATTGAACTGTGACGGTTGAAGGATCATTGAGCCTTGGATCTTTTTCTTGTTAGTACTTAATAGTTGAGACCTATTTAGTAAATGTTTAGCGACACAATCGAACAAGATAAAATCTAGGAACTCAGTAAATTCTACAAAGGTAAAAGGTAGGCTACAGCCGATAGGCAATATCTCCTATTCTGATTTTTTATACATAAATTTCTAGCATTAGGAGTTCCAAAAAATAAGTAACTACAACAAAATTAATGAAATAAGCCCTTTTACTTGGGAAGAGGCCATAGCAAAAAAATGACCTAGAGAAACAACTCTTCCACATGCTTAAAGCCTTTTAAGGCACCTCTCTTTTCATAACCAAAGCCACTTTAACTCTGCATTCGTACACGGAAACCATTTGCTCTACCTTATCTCCGTAACTTACCCATTCTTTTAGACCCAATTTAGCAATCAAGACTTTTCATCCTGGAATGAGAAGTGTGTAGATCAGTGAGTGTATTACAAAATGAATATAGAGATACATGTCTCAGAGTTCCATTTTCAGGTTCTGAAACAGGAAGATGTTAGTGGGTCAACCCATTCCCATACACCTTGATCTCCAACAACTAACTTCATGTTGGATCAAGAAAAACAAAATAATAGTTTTAGCAAATTATAATACTCAAGTCAGATCCAAATTAGTAGCACGAATGAATAAATGTAGAAGGCAGGTGGCGATGGTCCATGCTACTGGAGCTACCATGCAAGAATTTATGACCATATCCCAAAAAGTCTGCAAGGATACCATGAACTGAAAGAAAGAGAACGATGAATCGAATCATCACCAGGAAGCAATTGTCTAGGGTGTCTACAAACTGTTTTCGACTGAGATTTTAAAACGAGTGCAATAATTTGCCCATTCCTATCAGTGAGAAGCGATAGATACATCCTCAGCCGATTACGCATCAATCATAACATAGCAGGAATACCTTTTCAACCAAACTATCGATAATGATGATGGTCTAACTATCTAGGAAAAAAATTTAAATTCAATCTGAAATCTTTTTGGCTTGAAAACATTTCTGAGAGAAACTGATATATTATAAAAGCAGATTAATTCTCTCCGATTCCAAGCAGAGACCTGACACTCTATCTACTCGCTTGATAAGATTCGAACTTGGAGTCGTCGTCACAAACAACGCGTTTGAAAGCGATCGCGGGTCGCACAAATCCCACCGACAACCACGAACCCAAAAAATAAAAAATGAGCAATCCAAAAAGGAGAAAAAAAAAAGAGAGCTTCACGACGGATAGAGCACCGAGCCTAAAGATCAGGATCGAGATCCCTACCTGTCGAATCAACGACGGCACAGATCTCGGCAGTCTCTCGCAACGGAGCACCATAAGCAGCAGGAGCACTCCGACGACGGCAGCTGCCGACCACAGCCACACGCTGGCTACCCACCGCCTCTTCACCGGCCGCCGAGGCTCGAGCAGCCTCCGCTTCATCCCTCCTCCTCAGGACGCGACGCCGACACCACCGCAGCGCATCTCCGGAGATACAAAGGGAGGAAGAGGCGGAGCTCCCAGTCCGGATTCCTCCGTGGGGGTCAGGAACCACCGCCTTGGGTCGGGATTTTGGCCGGAGAGGGAATCGTAGCAGGAGGAGACTGAGAGCTTAATCACCAGTCCTGCAGTTCCTTGGCCTCCGCGTTAAACGCCGCGGCCGACGTTCCTTTTATGTGAAAACTTATCGGATCGGGTAGGGTGCGTTGCAGCTCCGGATCCGAACCTTTCTGCTTGCATAAGAAATTGGTTATTGCGTACAAAGAAGCGGGTTATCGGAGTTTGTTTGCTTAAGGGGAAAAAAAAGAAATCGAATCTGGTAGATGAGTTAGGCATCATTACTGCCAACCATTTTAGTCAGCAGTCAGTCGTACCTAATTGTTTAGGTATTTAAACCTTGTAGGTTGACGATGAAGGAGAAGAAGACGATTCAAATGTCAAAGATAACAAAGTTCTAAGACTAAATACTTTTACATGCATATAGTAAATATAGAGTTTTTTTAAAATACGAGCAACTAATAGTTTGAAATGGATTTATTATTATTATTATTATTAAGATGGGATTTAATAGTTAATATAATAGCGATTGGTAAATTTGAATGTAATTTGCCTTCATTTTATGACGTGATTTCATTCGTTGGATATCGTGAGCTTACGATCAGAGCCGTCAAAAAGATAGAACTCATCACGATCATTGCACGTGCTAGGTTTCAGTATATTTTTGAAATCGAATCCTTTCTGGGGGAGAGGGGGAGGGAGAGAGGACTAGAGATGGGTCTGAAGAAGGAAAAGGGGAGGTCGATCGATGAGGAAGTCCTCGACGACGGCGATCACTGGGCGTTTCTGGTATGAATCGATGTTCTTTCGTCCGATTTTGAGCCCCATTGCATCATTTTTAATCCGTCTGAACCGGTCGAACTCAGCGTGAACCTGAACATCCGTATAAGCATTGATTCTTGATCTCGAATCATGAATCATTATATCTTGATCGGTTAGATTTTGCACGGTCGATTGTCTTCTTTATTCAGTCTTTGATTTTATTTTAATCTTCAGTGTGCTGAAAAGTTTTTTTTTTTTAACCGTTCCTGTTTGGCCCTATCAAAGTTATTGCCTGTGATTATTTGTTGTCCAGGAAGAAATTGAAGCCCCAATGTGGGTAGATCTTACAAAGGAAGCTACCTGTTCTGGTATTGTCAGTGATGCTGCCTGGTTCGGGGTGTCACATCAGTAAGCTTCAATGATTGTCTAAGGTTATCCGCGTTGTTCCTGTCGATTAGCCGATTTATGTTTAAAATCCATCTGTTTCAGGATACATCAAATGTCATCCCGACTACTTAAAAAATCCATCCAAAGCTTTGGCAAAGAAGAAAATGGTTTGCCTAATTTAGGGTGCAGCTCACCAGAAGTTCCGGACTCGGTCTCAAGGTCTAGAGGCAAGGATTACAAGAGCAGAAAATGGTTAGGACAATTGCATGATACGCTGGACATTAAACACCATCCTGTTAGGTACCACTATACATCCAGATCCTTCCATGATATTTATTTATTTATTTATTTTTAATTTTTTCATGCTTTTCGTGCCTATATTTTATCCTGCTGATTACAAATGGTTGTCTTAGGAAATTAGGTGCGGTGAGTATTGGTGAAGTAAGAAAAAAGGCTGTTGATAAGAATAGCTCATCAAGCACAGTAACACTATGTTCATCTTCCAGAAGACCACGGAAGTGTGTGTATGATTACCAAAACTCCTTTCTTCAGTCCAATGCCAAAACTGAAGAAAGTTCATCAAGAAGTGTCATCTCAAAGTGCCAAAATCTAGGACCAAATTCGAGTGTCACAGGTCCTAGAAAGACTTCTACCAAGAGAGGAACTTCTCAGTTTGCCAGTAAAATGTACGAAGAGGTTCAGATTCCAAGTCTGATTGGCAGTAAGAATGCAATATGCTCCACAAGAAAAACTGTAAGGGGTGAACACTTTTTGCAAAGTCACCAATTTTCTGCTGGTAAATCAAGTGTAGGTTCATCTTGTAGTGTTGGTAGCATACTTGAGAATGGAAATACTACTAAAATGCTGAAAAATGAAAGGGTGAAGGGGATTAAGGTAGCATCAGTTTCTGCAGCCAATTTACCCAAAACAAAAACCAAGAATACAACTCAACAGTATCAAAACAGAGCAGGTGGCACTAAAATTGTTTGCCGTGAAACAAAAACCAAGGTAAGAATACAATACAAACTTTTTTTTATGCGTTCAATTGTCTGTGCATCCTTGTATCTTGATTTTACTTTTCAGGTTTTAGGTCCAACCGCACCTAGAAAGCCTCTAGCACAGGTTAATGGATTAAGACAACAAGGAAATGCAGTTGTCACAAAACCAAGGGTAGTTGTTGGTGCTGTGAAAAAGAACCTTAAATCTGTCAGGGATAAAGAAAATGCAACTGAGGAGAAATTACAATGTCCCAAACAAAAACAGGTGTTCTATTTTTGACAAATTTCTCATTTATAATTATGCATTCTCATCATTGCTCGATCATCCCCTCATCCTTGTATCCCAAATTTGCTTTGCAGGTTTTAGGTCCAACTGCACTTAGAAAGCCTCTAGCACAGCTTAATGGATCAAGACAACAAGGAAATAATGTTATCACAAAGTCAAGGATAGTTGCTGGTGCTGTGAAAAAGCACTTTAAATCTGTCGAGGGTAAAGAAAATACAACCAAGGAGAAACTACAATGTCCCAAATAAGTGAGTGAATCAAGTGCCCTAGTGTTGACAGATTTCTGGATTATTTACCATATTAACATGAAGACAGCAAAATTATGAATCTTCATTTTTTTTCATAATTTTCCCTTCCAAGTACAGACCCATTTTCCCAAGTTTTACTGTCCTTTTGTTTGAAGTTAAATGGCAATTAGCTGATATTCCTTCCATAATTTGAACTTGAAATAACAAATAGTGATTGCAACGGGAATACTCATTTGTTTGGATAGCTTGAGTAATGAAAGAGAAAGGTTTGTCTTCTTTTTTTACATAGAGGACACCACCATATTATATTTTAGAAGTTTGAAAGCAGGTGTGAGTTTGTCTAATATTTGTATTTTCACTCATTTATTCTCCTTATCCAAACTCTCCCAACTTGGAAAGGATTGGAAAACATGTAGAAAGGATGGGAAGGGAGGAAAACTGAGGGGTGCACCCTTAAAATCCTTTCCCGAACAAGGGATTGTCGCTCCCCTCCTTTCGGAGAATCCACTCCAGCCACAAATATAATAAACCACCTACCTGATGTTTTCTATGTCACCTGCATAATGTTTTCGTACGTAAATATCATCAGGACCTGGCTTCTACAATAATTGTTTGAGTCTTAGTTTCTATAACTATTGCATGAATCACGTTCTTTTTCCTAATGATTTGTCATTTTCTAGAATTGATCTGCACCAGAATTTTGTTCGAGAGAGTAGGCTGAAACCAGTTGCTCGAAGAGTAAGTAGTACTTCAGTTTCTTTTAACATGTTGCTTGTTCTGGAATACTTTTGTTGATAAAAAGGGGAATATATTATCCTGTTCTCTATGCATTTCTTCTCCATTCTTTATTTTACCCATTTATTGCTACATGTTAAGATTCACAATCACACGGTATCTCTGTCTCTCCTCTCAATTTCAGTAAGCGGAATGTTTATCATAATACTGTTTGCATCTTCGGTAGTTCACATGGTATGCTTCTTGATTTTTTTAATTGCTGTTGTATCCTTATTAATGAATACTTTTCATTGTTTCTGCAACTTCGTCATTATTGTACAATTCATGCTGTATGCAATGAATATAATCTTTTTATAAATTTACTCGTACTTCATAACTTATCTAAAATTCATACAGCAGAATTTTCATTTACTAAATCATTGAATGACATTATTGGCCATACCTACTTTCAGAAATTTATATGTATAGTAGTATGCTTCAGGTTAAGAAACATGAAGGAATAATTATAGATCACGTTCTTTGTGGTTAAGGTAATCGAATATATAATAGTCCTTGTCTCAAAGACTTGGGAGGTCATACCTTTGGAGCTGTGAGCCGTGAACTGGCAGATGTTCATGTAACCAAATTCAAAGCCATCTGGATTTGGTCCAAACGAGTGAGCACCTGGAAAGGCATGGCAACAATCAGTGGATCTCGGTAGGTTATTAAATATGAGATGAGCTAAGGATACCAAACAGGCGATCCGACTCCTGATAGTTTAGGATAACATCTGGATATGTATAAATTCTTTAATTTCTGATGAATATCTAGTTTTTATGAGGTAAAAGACACTACCAATTCAGGAATATGCCCATATGACCTATCACTCCACCAAATACTGCAGGTTGCATGTTAAGTGGGTTGAAACTGTTCCATTTTGCATTCATATAGCAATTGACGATCGACTTTGATAATTTTCTGATCCACTCGTTATATATTCTTTTCAACATGGAAAATTGGCCAGAGGCTTTTTTATTATGCTCAGCTAGTTGCAAGGGGGAAAATTCATTTTTTTTCTATTTCTATTTTTTTTAACTGCAACCTAGTGTTTTTACAGGAAAAACCAGTGGAAGAGAGAGAAAGAAAATGATTGTTTTACTTGTTGAAGTATGAAGATATGCTGCTTCACATGTAAATAGATCCCTTTTTGTTATATGTCCCCTCTCTATGGCCAATATTTTCTCTGAATCTCAGCCAAACATGTAATCTTCTTCTTGTACACGATTATATGTTTGATAATTTTGATGTTTTTAGCGGTTGAACCATATGATAAACAAATGGATTTGGTGTACTAGTGTTTTCAAGTTTAACTCAGTGAGTATTGAATCCGAATAGAGCCCAATTGCTCTAATTAAAAAGGCATACATTTTGTGTACTTCTAGCAAGCGTTTCAAAGTTGAAACATTATAATTCCATAAAAGATTAAAATTTGCTTATGAGTTGTGGGGGACGATATACGATAAGTGATTCTGGAAAATTAAATTAAACAGCTCAGATAATACAAAGGCGATTTCGGAAGACTGATGGTAAAATGTAAAGCAAGTTGAAAATGATTAATCTTGAGTAGCTCAGAGAACATAAAGTTGATTCTGGAAAATCCAAAGGCTGATCCTCACTTAGAGTCCAAGGAATATTTGAAGATGTTATGTGATAATATAAGAAAAGTAAATTAGAAAATAGATTAATAAATAAGCATATTTATTCTTCAAGAGTTACAACAAGAACAGGAGCTCAAAACTTAGAACACTAAAAGCTAGAACACATAGAGCTGCCATCTACTTCCTCTCAGGTACTCAAGTTTAGGAGGCATGGAGTGTCATGCATCAATGCATGCTTTGCACAGATTTCAAGGCTTAATTCTAAATTAAGCCCATACAGCAAAATTTTCTCTTCTTTTTCAATTACCTGTGCTTGCAGGATGCAGGCCAAAATTGAGATCATCCTTCGCCTGCATGCAGTATATACATAGATACATACTGAAAATACTACATGATTTGGCTTCAGTTAGGTCCCCAGCAGCTCAAGTAGAAGATTGTCCTCAGTGACTCATCTGAAGCAGCCACTTTGCTCTTCAACTTGCAGCACCCTACTGAAGAAGAGCAGTACTCACCCTTGGGTCTCACTTGAGCCACCGGTGACCCGTTTGCAGGTAAGAAGCTCCATTTTAGACCTGCAGGCGTCGAGTTATTAAGCTTGGCCATGGCTACCTGGTTCCTAAGCTCAATGGCTGCACCAACAACAAAAGCTAAGCTTAACTTGCTTCCTATCCTCATGTCTGAGAAGAAGCATGAATCAGTTAGACACACAGTATTGATGTTAGCAAACAATTACCCTACATATAAGGTAGCTAAGAGAAACAATGAGAAAAGAGCAACAACTTGAATGGTGATTGAAAGGGAGTTTGAAAGGGAGAGTGGTGAGGGGGCCCCGAAATCTTAAAGCCAGTGGTTTCTCCTTGAAAAAACCATTAGCACAGACCATTGTTTCCCTTCCTACCAGGGACGGGTTGGAAATATATGGAGTGTGGGAATGGAGCGTTTGTCTTTTCATCTTTATTACTCTCGTAATATTTAATTTGTCGTCCCTTGTTTTCTCCTTGGATCTAAATACAATGTTTGTACCTTGTCCTTGTTGCACCTCGTCCCTTTCAGTCCCTGTAAGGTGGCCTTCTTTCTTTTCCCTTTTGGTGTAAGCTTGGCTCCGCCTTTAATTACATGATATGAATTATGGAATGTGAAAGAACGCCATTAAAACCATCGATCTTTAAAGGCTTGGATAGATTAAGATCCAACCAATTCATTACCTAGATTTTCTCTGCCCACTCCTTCACCAAATTGAGCTTAGTATTATCTTAATGATGCCTCGTCAATTTATCATATAGTTGCACATTCCTTGGCTCATTGACCTTTTTATAATCAAGGAAAGTTTTACTTTACTTAAATGTTTTTATGCAAATTGGATTAACTAAGATTAACTTTAGGGCCTGTTTAAGGAGTAAATGGAGGTTGGATATAGAGACTACCTTCATTTCAAGTCTCATTTTAAGTCGAGAAATGAGTTAATTGAGTTTTGAATTAAAGTAGTTCCAAGTTGACACTTGATTATTAACTCTCTCAACATTATCTTGTCAAAGGTTGCGTTTTGTTGCAAGATGATCCTCCTCTCTAGTAACATATGGAGTTATAAGAAAATTTAATATAGAAAAATTAAGGGTAATGTTTATTTATATGATCACTTATGCAAAAACTGATGAAATAATAGAAAAGCGAAGAATACCACAGATGGACAAAGCGAAATTGATGGTTAAATTATTTTGAACTCTTGTTTAGTTATATATATAGGATGCCACATTTCAACACCACATCTCATTCAAGTCTTCATTTGCCACCTTGCAAGAATATATATCAAACATGTCAAACTATTCAAGTACAGGTTGCTGTTTAAACATATATATATATGTATATCGTTATCGACTGTGCCAAAATTTTATGTTGACAACCTCCCAACTTCTACTTCCAATCACAATCTCAAATACTGATTGAAATTGAGAAAAATGGTGCCTAAATCTGGAAGTCAGAATCATCCCACTGGAGTACCGCAGACCCCAAATCCTGCTCTCTTTTGAGTTTGTCTTTCAAGAACCAATCACAAATCCTTCCTGCATTGAGCTCCTCAATGGGGAATCCTTCCTGCTCTGATATCACCCTCAACAGATTCAATGATGATATCTGAAAGCACACAAAACTGTGAATCAAAAAAATGCTTTCAAAATTGATGAATGTGCGGAAGCTTTCGATAGGAAAAGGATGAATTTGTAGAAACATGGAATTTAGTTATCACCATTAGATTGAAATGCCATTCACCAAATAGTGGACTAGGATACCACTATTAAAGTAATAGATGACGTGAATGAGGTTTTTAGAATTTAAAAATATATATAATTTTCTTTCTTTACTAGCTTAAATTTTTGGAGCAAGTGGTCATATGATAACTTCTTGGAGTTACTTCATTAGCTCAAGATCTACCTGCGGATGTCAACTAGACAAAAATCAACTCTACTGTTCCTGCTATGCAATGTGAACAGAGTGAGATAAGGACACGTCTAGCTGCAGGTTGACATAAGAATTTTTTTTTAGAAAAAATAAAAAAGTATAGAGACTAAATTAAGTATATTTATAAGGTTGGGAAGTGTTCAAGTGGAGATTGTGAGAAGAGACTAAGTAAGATGCGAATAGTACAGTTTTTTTCTCAAAAGACTCCCAAATTGGGCACTAAACTTTCATCCTGGAGGACCGGTAAGCAGAGGGTCAATTACCGTATATTACCTGCTCCAGAGATGAAACTGCAGTACCTAATGCAGGAGGTAAAATTACTCTCCAAGTTAAAGACAATAACAGCATCATCCATATATACAATAGCATCAGCAGAAGCATCCAACATCTATATCAGAAACAAAAGGAACTCCCACATAGTTAATGACAAGATGTGAGGTCAAAAGTAGATGATTAAAATGCTTGTATGCTAGTTAATTTGGGGATGCTTATAAACAAAGTGAGGCAGCTGCATTGAATTGGTGAACATCTGGAGCATGTGTCTCTACTACAAGAGATACTTCTCCAATCACTTCTCCCATTCTAGTATGTGGCTCCGGCTGTATTTGTTAAGGAATAAGTGGATAGACTTGCAGTGAGGGGGTAGGGAATGCTGATTAGGTGAAAAGTGAATTGGGAGGTTGTTCTCTTGTAAGCTTCTCTCCTGGTCAACCAGTTTTAGCTCACGCAAGGGTTTTTCTTGCTATGGAGCGGGCTGCTGCACTGCGTTGTCGAGGGATATGTCGCCATGTGATGTGAACAGGCAAGGAAGGCAAGGAATAGTGCAATTTGTATTCGATTAACTAACCAGAGCAATGCATGATGACCTGAATTCGAGTCACTCAGTGCAAGATCTTGCCAGGCAAGTTGAGATTATTTTAATGTGTAAGAGTTTTTTGTGCATTAGCTCATCATTTCCTGTTGTACTAATGGGATGAACGATCAATCTTAATCCAACCTGCCCACAAGTGTTAGGATTAACCTGAATAATAGATTCAGTTCCTTTCTTAAGATTCAAAGCTTTGAAATAATGATTATATGATCAAAGTTTAACTAATGTGTGCTTAGACTTCAAGTATTCCGACAATTCGAAGAGACTGATTCAAATTAAGGTACAATACGTAGTGATGAATAGGAAATGAAATGAAGCATTTTGAGCTCACGGTTAATCTGCAGAGGAAGCGCTCGTGAGTGCTGAGCCCGGAGATCTCAACCAAGCCAGCTTCCTCCAGGCTAAAGAAGCTCCTCTTTTGGCTCTTATCTTCCTCTTCATGGGTTGCCCTCACCATCATCCTCCTCCAATTCTTCACCACCTTCCCTGCATTAATCGCAAAATATAATCCCTATGAATCAGAACCAAGGAGTGCAAAAACGTCAAAATGAAGAAAGGCGATACCTTGGCGAAGGATTCCCGTCTGCCTCAGAAGTGTGTGGGTAATGGGGGGGGAAGGAGGCGGCCGCATTTGGTGGCAGGGATTGAGGTGCTTGAGAAGGACCATGGCGGAGCTTGGGATTGAGGCGAAAGCAGCCGGCGAGTTGAGTGGCGCTCGATTTGTATGCGGTGGCTTAAAACGGATAGGATAGAAGAAGACCAGAGGGCAGGTGATGGGGTGTGGAGTCCAAGACAGGGTTCAGGTTTACATACTTTATATATACACATATATATATGGCCTGCCGGCCCTTCTTCCTCTCCTCTCATTTCATCGATCACCTTGTTGCCGCCGGCGACCACCCTCTCCGGCAAAGGCGCAGAGGATTAAGGGCCGGTTCACCAGGCGCCGCTGGTGCCGGCTGCCGGCGTGGCTGCGCTCGGTGGAGGCGCTCAAGGACGACCAGGCACGGCTAGCCGTGTCGGTGGAACTACGAGCTCAGGTCGGTCCACCAAGGTGTGGCGGCGTCATGGAACGACGGAGGCGAGGCCGAGGGGAGGCGGCGTCGGCCAGAGGCAGACGCACGCACACGGAGGAGTCCTTGTCCGATTAGGCAATGCGCAAATACTGAAGATGCTTGTGCAGAGACATCGATGGAACATCTCCACCTTATAAATTATAGGGGAAGGAGATGGATAAATCAATGTGTTTGTTCTTCACCAGTTGTGTTCGGCCAAGTAATTGCTGGAATTGATTGAACTTTCGATCGATCCATGCGGGGGTTTGGTAGCTGCTAATGAAAAATACAGCAAGGATAGTTTTTTATAGGGTAAAATTGTAGCGGGGAGAACCAATCAAGTCGAATAAAAACATATTTTGAAATAATTTTATCGTATCTATTAGTTTGCAGAAAATTCTATCTCATTTTTTCACCTTTTCTTTATAATCATAATGAAGTGCTAGTATCTTTCAGTATAGTTAGACTTCTATATATTAACCGCATCTTTTTACATTTACATGTCTTCTTATGAAAGATAAGGCATTTGGTATATGTGATAGGATAAGACATGATAAGATAAAAAGGCCTGATATATAAGACGATAGTATGAAATGATGCATATTGATTAATTTATCTGGTGCAGTTTATTAATTTATTCATAATATTTATATTTAATAGTGCGTTCCAAGAAACGGCGGATGTAACAATCTGTGTCTCTTATTGGTGTCTAAACTTGGCAGTAATAATGATGAACACTCGAGTGGGGAGTTGAATCACAAAGCCGCATGAATGATTACAACACAGGAAAAGGGGAGCAGGGAGGAGAAGAAGGATGACCAAATGGACCATGCATTCCACTCCACCCCCTCTCCCTCTCATTCTGACTTCCTTTAACAACAATATATTAAACAAACTACACGCTTGCTTGCTTGCTTGCTTGCTAGCTCTTATGCAGCACTCATGTATTATTCCAACAATATATTTGATTTCTTAGAAAGAAAGAAAGAAAGAAGGCATGGATGACCAGCCCTTTTAGAATACACATGAACAGTTGATTAATAACACCCATGAATGATGACCACCCTCTCCATCACTCTCATAATAATAATATAATCTCATCGGCAATTATTGCTTTCATTCCCACTGATGCATACATATTCTTTAATTCAATACAATATCGGGTGGTTTGTTAATTCCCTTCCGGTGTACTTTTAAATCCCACATCCCTTTTGCGCAATATTCTCTCCTTCCAATTATTGCATGCTTTAGCTGTCCCAGAATACCTCCCCCTCTCTTTCCTTTCCTTCCTCTTTACTCTCTTTCTCTACTTTGTGTTTAAAAGAAAAAAATATAAAAAGTTGGGGTTCTCTTTCCCTACTACTAGAAGAAAATAAAGCATCAGGCGATCGACTGTGTATTTGCCCCTCCCTTCTCATCGCTGATGCTCAATTTTCTAGTAGTAGTGCAAGCCAGTGATGATGGCCCATCTCTCAAGTTTTTTTTTCCTTTCTACCTTCTAATTTAGTGCTTAATCAGCAAAATTGCTTCTCCTATATATACGGAGTACTAATAGTAGTAGTAGTGTATTTGATTTAACTGTATTTATACTTGTACATCTCCTCCTACCTAAAGGTTCCCATGAAGGAAGGAGTCCAGAAATCTGTATGCATCTCGTTCGCGACTGCAAATGTGCTTGAGATGGGAACAAGGCAGAGCCCTCGACTTCTTAGATCTTGATGCTGCTGCTGCTTCCCTTCACTCTCCTTTGCTTGTGCACTTAAACTCTGCAATTTGTATATGTACTCAGTTATATGTAGACCCTTAGGATATCATGTACGTTTTTACTTATTTTGCATATGTAAACCCTAATTTTATATACCTTTACTGTCTGCGCTTGATGGCCGTTGTTCTTCAGATAGGGAGCACTTAGAACCTGGAATTAGGGCATTTTTGGCACATGAGATCGATGGATCGATCTGTCGATCGATGTCAGATTTAGTTTAAAATGTAAGGAAAGCTTACTCGGACTTGATCATGGAGGAACTTGATGTATTCGGTGGCCTCATGAAGCACCGACGCTGTGTCCGTCTGCAATTAAGAGGGAGAGCGTAAAAATGTTGCCGTGTGTTAATATTTAATGATGAGCTCAAAAGAATGAAGCATTATTCACCTTTCCGAAGGGAGATACCAATTGCTGCAGCGCGGTAATCCTGTCGCCTAACTTCTCTTTCCTCACCTTGATTATTGATATCGATTCAGCAATGTAATTAATGAATCCAAGTAGAGCATGCGGTTATATATATATATATATATACCTTGAAGGTCGGCACTGACGATGGTGTCTCCACTCTGGGTTTCTTCAGAGACGGCTCGCAGCTGCCATTTCTCTTTTCCATGGCCGATGAGCCCGCAGCGCCGGAAGTGTTATTGTTCTGCAAACAAATTTGTTATCTCCACATAAAGAGATAACTCGAATGAAGAAGACATACAGTTTGAGTTATTGAAGAACTCGGTGATCGACCTTGATGGTATTGCTAAGGTTACGGTAACTTGAGGTTTGCTTTTGGAGCGGTTGAGGCGGCGCCGCTGGGGCGGCCGGATTCCAGAAGGGGGTTTCGTTGGAGAACTGCAGCGGCGGCTGCTGCTGCTTCGGCTCCGGTTCCGGCGGCGGAGGTGACTCGACCGGCGGCCTGTACTTATAATTTACCGCCTGCGCGTCGTCGCCGTATGAAGTCGACAGTCTGCCGCCCTCGTGCTCGAGGAGGCCGCCCAGGGCCGTGTATGGCAGTCCGCCGCCGCCTCCGAGCGGGAACGCGTCGATGTGGTCGTGCAGGAAACCGCCGCTTCGGCCGTAGATTGGATTGGATTCGATCCCGGGGTCGCGGTGGGCGTATGCTCTCGAGATCGCTTCTTCTTGGAGGAATCCGTGGACGCCGCCGCTGCCCTCAGATCTCCCGCTGCCTCGTTAACTCGTAAAATGTCAATTACTCACTCGCAAGCATCGAGAAGCAAGAACCCTAGAAAATTAACTATCGAGAGATCAACGTACAAGAACGCGTGGCTCCACTCGACGGACGGGGACGAGAGGCCGAACTCCACCCCGGCGGGGGGCGGAGCCGACTCCAGCTGCACCAGCCCGGAGACGTGTTGGTGGTGGTGGAGGTGGTCCTGGAAGAAGCTGACGGAGGCGCTCGAGATGGAGACAGGCGGCTCGTCGCAGGATCTGGACTTGGCGGCGGCCTGGAACACGCTATCGGCGGCGGGCCAGCTGTAGGTGCAGGCGAGCTCCGAGGCGGAGCAGGAGACGCCGTCGAAGCCGGCGGCGGCCGGGGCTGCGGGCCTGGCGGCGGAGTTCCACCAGCTTCCGGCGGTGGGTTGGAACTGATCCGCCATGAGGAGGAGGGGGGATGTTGTTCGAGGAAGGGTTTTTTGATTCGATCGAGCTGTAACCGAGCGGGTTGGGTATGATGGGGAGGGTGAAGGGAAGGAGTAATAGGGTTGTAATGCCTGCCACTTATATAAAGCGTTTGGTGCAGCAGCAGTCTTGTGGAGCCGACGACGAGCCCCCCACTGGAAGAAGAAGTAATAGAAGAAGAGGAAGAGGAAGAGTGGATGAGATTATAATGTGCAGCTGCTGCATCCCGCTATCTTTTTCTCTGTCTCTATCATTTTTAGGGCAACATTACAATATTGTTTTTTTTTTAACCTTATGATGGTCAAAATTTTAAATGATCTACCCCGAACTGCGTTTTCCTCGCCACAAAACATTCCTACCTACTTCCCCCACTTGTATATATTTCTGTGAACTAACAGTGATCGATTCATGTGGCCCCACTTACATCCAATCGATAAGCGTCACATCAGACATTCCCATACCCAAAATATGCCGTTATATATATTTATTTATCCTCTTCAATTACTATTATTACAGAAAATAATCACAGCAATTTAAAAATCAATATCTATTCATCATTCTATTTCTGTTTAAATATAGCATAATATATTTATGTTTTTTCAACAATATATATAATTAATTAATCCTTAATTTAAATTTAAAATCGGATCGGATCGGAGGGCGGCGTGCAGGGAGTCCGCTCCGCGAGCTGACACGCCACCGGCGCCGGAGACCGGCTGTTGGGGGTCAACGTCGGGCCCCGTGCCCCCCCCCCCCCGCGCACGCGCAGTCGCGGAAGTCAAAAGGTCGGAGCGCGACGCGCCCAGATCGCTCCACGTGCCCCGGCGAGGTGTTTGACCGCGGCCACCCTCCTCCTCCTCGACGTCGTCGTCCCCGCGGCCGGTCAAAACCCGAATCATGGAGCGCCGGTGCGTCGTGGTTGACCCTCCGTCTCTCTTGCTTCCGAAATTTAAATCGGGCGGTCGTGTGCGCGCGCTACGTGAGAGTGATGTCGACGCGATGCAAGTGCGGGAGGCGGTGCGCGGGATCGGACGGAGAGTTCAACGGGGAAATGATAAAAGAGGGAGCTCGCGCTGTGTAGATGGGAGGGAATCTTCGTCTCCCTCTGCAGCACCGGCCATCGCGTGCCGGCCATGTGGAGGGAAGTTGACCCCGCCAGGCCATGCATCTCGACCCCCCGGGCGCGCGGCTGGCAGGAGATCCACGTGCAGATGCGGACAAAGATCCGACAGGAGGGTGCGCATACGACGGCTTCACACTCACAAGCACGCCGCGGGAAGAGAGGGAGGGTTTTGACATTTGCGTCGCGTCAACGCGTGCAATCGATCGGTCGATTGACCGAATCCGGCGCGCGTGACGAGGCGATCGATCGGGTGCGGCTTCGGTCAACGCGGTTTCTTAGTTGGTATCGATCGTTGGATTTTGATTAATCGCGATCGAACTTGCTCGGGTTTGTTGGTGGGTTTATAGCTTTATGTATTGGTGTGGTCGGGGGACGAGCTGGGATCGACTTAACGTCGCGTGATATGTCCGGCTCGCTCGCGCATGCTAACAAAGTTCGTTTGAGTTTGAGTTGTAAAGTATATATATATTTGTGAGAGGGGTTTGTGGTGGCAGGCAATAAGACAGCTACCGATCAAATGACATGGTTGGATTCTGATGACGCATAGATTGCATCATAATGTGCGAAGCTCCGGCTGATGCAGCAGGAACTCTACTGACTGACCACGTCCGTCGATAGGCTCTCTGTGTTCCTGTCGACCCCCCCCCCCATATTTTTATGCCGTGATGCTGTTTAGATGTGGACTTGTTGATGAAGTCAGTGCAACTAATAGCTTAATCCTACTGACCCTCCCTCCCAGAATGATTAGTCCTCTCCAAGGGCAAGTGAAACGACGACAAAAACGCTTCCTCATCACAACCCAACTCACCATCCTTCTTCTTTTTTTAAGCCAACAGCTGCAATCACCGGGCACTAATTAATTCTCTGCAGCATCCCCTTTGTTTTTCTTTTTAGTTATATCCGCAGAGAAAGCAGCATTCCCTTGTTTTTTTTAATTATCCACAGAGAAAGCAGGAAGTGGGGGACGGCGGACTCGATCACGCCTTTGCTCTTAGTTAATTAATCAGGTTAGTTTTAGCTTGGGCTAATCCCAACACCTCGTCCATTTCCTTACAATTTTTTTTAAAGGAAAAGGGGAGGGCACGCTCAGTTTGCCTGTTCTCTTTTGAGTGATGCAGAGAGGAGACCTGCAATGAATGATTGAGACCGACTAACCAGCAGACTTAAATGACAAGTACATCACTTGACTCTCACCAATTACAACCCCTTTATTGCTTACCTAATTAAATTACTGATTTTGATTTCAAGATACAACTGCAACACACATGGAGGATGACTAGAATAAGGACAGGCTGATAGTAATATGGAAGGTTTTTTTGTCAAGGAGAGGTGCTTGTGGCATGACTGAAGATGAACTCTCAGCTTCCGAAGGAAAGAAAAAGAAAAAAAAACTCATACGGCTACAGTAATGGGCTCCAGGAGCAGAGAGCTTATGTGTTGCTTGACGCCCGGGACTCTCTCGTCGTCCCCGCTCTGGTACACGGCCTGCGAAGCCCTCGCCAGGTTGAGAGACACATCCACAATGGACCGTGGCAGCGACGAGGAGAGTGCTTCTCCGTTGAGATCGAGCCACGAGCCGTGTATGAGACTCCTGATGTGAGCTCGGCTTTCCTCCTCCGCATCGCCGTCGGCGGCGGCCACCTCCTTCGCGTAGCACTGCATGCTCGACGCCACGTCCCCCCGCTCCTGCTCTTCCTTGGCCGTCCCCAGGTCGTCCCACAGCCGCAGGATTCTCCCCGCGCTGGTGAACAGCTTCGGGCGAGAATTGGCGAGCTCCGAGCTCTTCCTGTGACCAGCTCCGCTCCCCATGAGGTAGAAGGCGTGCACGAGGGCCATGTACGTGCCGGCCGTCGTCACTCCGTTGTCGATGTACTCCTCCAGGCCCGGCACCACCCCGCCGTTGTACCACTTCGCTTCCACCAGAAAGGCTTCGCACAGATCTACCCACTGAATTCGACCGATCAATCGTTCAGTTAAACCAACAAACTGCATCATGATCACCATCATTTCGGGCAATAATATAACTTACAGTTTGCCTCAGCTCTGGAACGAAGCACATCCCGTGCTCCTTGAGGACTCTGAATCCGATCTCGTTCGTGGTGTTGTAAAGAGCCATGTAGCATATCTTCATGTATTCAGGCAGACCCTCCATTGCCTCAACCCCCCATCTGAAAGTACACATGCAGATTAAAGAACTATTCAAGTAATTCAGAAACAAGGATCGAACCGAAGAGAGCAAGGAATGCAGACCTTTTGACAGCGTTTGTGAAGAGAACTAGTTCTTCCAGTGAAGCATAAGTGTCATAGACGTCGTCGATAACCAGCAAGATCGCGACCGTCTTGGCGATCTCGACCCGGCACCTCGAGAGCCGCGGATCGGGGAACAGCCCCACGGTCCATAGGTAGCACTCGAGCGGCCGATCCCGGGCAAAGCTTAGCTTCTCAGCAAGGCCCAGCTCCTTCCACCAGCTGCAATGGTCACACCAAAGATGAGCACATGATTTCACTAAGACAAAGCTGATGGTGACTGTTCGATTGATTCTACCTTTTCAGAGTTGCAATCTCCGTCCTGAGCTGTGACTGAACGGAGTTGAAGTCCAAGGTCGCGAGCTCCAGCAAATCCAAACTGGTGCGGTCTCTCTGAAGTGCTCGATGATTCATGATGTAACTCCTGGCTTCTGCCCTCGCCATTCTCCTGTGCCTGGGGAAGTCCAGGGCGGCCGCAACGTCTCTAGCTTCGAAGGGGTTCAAATGGGGCATCAGCCTCTCAAGGCTCTCTTTGCTGAACTCCATGGCTTGCAGCAGCACCTCCTCATTTCTAGCACTCATGTAGGCAGCCTCATGCAAACTCAGTAGGCCTTTCAAGTCTCTACTTAATAAGGACTCCTCAAACCTCCCCTTCTTGTCCATGAACTTGTGGAAAACGTCTGTTTTTGATTCGATCATTAGATAATTATGTGCCAGAACAGATATCAAGTATACTCGTACCGACGACGAACCTGTGCTCGGGTTATGGCCTTGCTGCCTGAGCAGTCTGAACCTGAGTGCGGTACCGTGGAGATCATCTCCATTCCTTGCCAAGTTGCGGTTTTGATCAAAGATCAGCTCGATTTGATCCTCGAACAGATGAGAGATGCCCAACCGGTGGATCCTGTCGACTAGTCTCATCGTTCGGGTCGAGCATGGATCGACACGCAGTGTGTCCCGAACGCGGTTCTTCAGTTCTTCGATCCTCGTTTCTGAAGAGTAGCCCGCTTCAAGATGGACCTGAAAACACACAAGCCATATATTTTCTTTAGTGACAAATTAGGATCAAGCTCGTAATACTAACAATCTGTTTAAATGTACCTGATGATTTGTAGTCGTCCATGCTTGAGTGGAGATTTGATCTCCTCTTCTCCATTTAGGTTTGCCTTGTGGGGCAAACGCAGCTGATGGAAGAACACGAGCTCTCAGTCCTGCCATGGATGAATCAGAGAAATGAGGGAGAAGGAGAGCTCACAATGTTGATCAAATGAGGGGAGGGGGGGAATTTATGACGGTAGCCGTGGGGGTGGTGTGGTAGAGCAGCCTCAACTGTTACCATTCCGCCATTGTTGACCGAACTGTTGCTCATCGCCTGATCAATCGTCTTCATGATGGACCAATCATGTTGACTATGCCTCAATCTAAACCCTCGAGTGCCAACAGAGAAATCATCATGATTAGTCCAAAGATGGAGTCCTTCGCCGCCGGGGGGGGAGGATGATTGCGCTGAACTTCTAGTTTTGAATTTATTTTTATAGACGCCATTAATCATCTGAATTCAACGGTTTATTCAACTGCGTAGTAGATGGCTCTACGCACGGACGTTCGGTCGTTATTTGCCAAGTCAAGGCTAAAAAAACGTTTTCTTTTTCCAAATAAATTAAACTTCTGACCTGCCAACCATAAACCAGTCAAATATTAAATAACGAAAAAAATAATATATTATTATAAAAATCAAGTTATGCATATATGAATAAAACTGCATTCTGCTGTAGCAAAATGTGCTATTTATATGATAATTTATATATATATATTATAAGGATTTAAAAATATTTATTAGGTATAAGGATTAATAATTGTATGATAATTAAAGAGGTGTGTTAATTATTATTATGATTTTTAAAAAATATATTATTTCTAATTGCGTCTTAAAAGAAAATAATGCTTAATTCATAAGATTTGTTACGTTTGTAATGGATCGGGTCGGATCTGTTTTTTTGGGATTGTAGATAGTAATCGATGATGATCCAAACTATTTATACTTGCGGTCGTTTTGGACTGCGAAAACGGGTCTGATCTAAAGTTAAATTTTAGGTACGGGCTAAGTTGCGGGCCGAGTCATGGATATTTTTGTCATTTCGTTTATAAACCCTACCGGGCACTGCTGCGAATAGTTAAGTTCTAAACCCCGGCGTGAGGGGTAGTTTGGTCATCTTCCTATGAACTGGTTCATGTATAAAACTGAGAGAGCTTGTTTCGAGAATATTCCCAGCGACGCGGGTTTTGGTTTGGGGTTGAGGAGAGGCGATGGCGGCGGTTAGGATGGGATTCCGGCGTCTCTTTTCCAATTTTGCTTTCTCTCCGCCGCCTCAGGCGGCTGCCCCACCTGCCGTGGAGCCCTCAACCAACCTATTCATCTCAGGTTCCTGTTTTTGCTTCCCTTTTTCCTACTTGCCTTTTCTTTGTGCTTCTTCTTTCGACGCCGATCCTTGATTTTTTTTCTCTAATTTTGTTGTGGAAATTCAAGGAACTAGTTTTTATTGTTTTTGTTTACCATGTGCATATTTTTCGCATTTTTTACTAAAAGGGATATGATTCTGTACAAGAATTCCTGAGGTATAGTTGGAATCAGATTAGTTGTTGCTTGTCGGTCATGGTTTGTAGGTTTCTATCACCTGAGGTATGGACTCTTTTACCTAAAATTACCATGAGAGGAAAAATTTGCGTTTAGGAACTTCTGCGGCAAGAACCGATGTTTTTCTGTTGGTTTAATTTTAAGGGCAGGTTGCGGGGAAGCTCATTCTAGATACAGGAGAAGACAGCTTCATGTTTTGCGACACTTATTCTCGTAGATATTGAACTGACTGTGTTTTTTTTTTTTGCTGAATGATAGTATCGTGTTAAATATCAGGAAGCTTAGATTAGCAGTGTAAACTTATTTCACATGTCCTACTGGGAATATAGTACAGACACTTGCAAACGGGTGAATTGAATAATCTGCTGGCTCTCTTCGTGAGTGTGGAACGAAAATAGAACTTAAAACAATCTCAATAACTAAATCCCTCAATAAGCACAGAAGAGACAACTTATAGTGTCTACAATTATTTTTTAATTTATCTAGGCAACAGTTATTATATGGGAAAGTTACCTCTAGAAGCAAAGCTATTACTATAATTAAGGCTTTTGTCTCTTTGATTTCTTCTTTGTTTTGTTTTGTGAATGGGCTGATGGACCATTGCTTGTTATATCTTGTAATTTTCAAAATAAGATATGCTTGGTTTGAGATCTTTTATATCGATCTACTGCTTATTGTTGGATAAGGAAATTCAGTTTATGATCAAAAGGAAGGTTTCAAAGGTGTCTTCAAATATCTAGTTCCCAATTAAGTATCGGTTAGCTTAATGCTGGGATTTGGGAGAGTCGGTCATTTTGTTAGAAAATAATTAATATAGATAAAAATGAGGTAGCGACATATGGCTTATCTATAGACTCCTCAGGCATTTTATCTTCAGCTTACATCTTTTGCGAGTTCGCGTGTCTTATATGAACAAAGTGGTTTGCAGGGCTTAATAAGAGAACTACATCAGACGGACTTAGGGAAGCATTTTCCAAGTTTGGACAGGTTCTCTACGGTATGCATATATATTTTCTCTAAACATGCTTTAGTATCAAATACATCTTCACACTACCAATTTCATCTTGTATACAGCCAGAGTTGTGACAGACCGTATCTCAGGATACTCCAAAGGGTTTGGTTTTGTTAGATATGCATCACTGGAGGAAGCAGCAGAAGGAATAAAAGGCATGGATGGCAAGGTTAGTGGTAGATATATTTACATACATCTGTTTTGCTCTATAGATGCAGTATGAGAAGAGTAAAAAGAAACGAACGATTAAAAGATTTTAGATAAGATGGGAAGTCGCATACTACTGCAATTTTGGTAGATATATTTACATGCAATTTTGGTAGGCATCACACTGCTGCAAATCTTTTGCTTGAATAGTGTAGTCGCATATCTAGCTGTTTAACTGAGGTTTATGTTTTGGTTAAAGTCAAACAGTATCTCCAGCTCTGCCTATTGAACCTTGCGACTCTACAATGTCACTTGTGGATTCTCCCGTCCTTGAAAACGCATGAAATCTCAGCTCTCCGTCCACTGACGTATTCCTTTCTTTGATGCAGTTTCTGGATGGTTGGGTTATTTTTGCAGAGTATGCTAGACCTAGGCCCCAACCAGCGGAAGCTCAGCCCCCACAACCAGCAACAGAGTTTCCTGGTGGCTACCGGTAGAACTCTGGAAACGTACATCAACGTTGATTGGGAGTTCCTAATTACATATTTGAGTCATTTTGTCCTCTCCGTTCGATATTTATCTTAATGGGAAATTTGAGAAAGATGAGAGTATCTGTATGCGTTATTGACGACACGTACTTCCAACTATTCAACTATCCATGAACTGCTGAAAATATCTACTTTTATTCACATTGGCTCATCATATCTTAACCCTTGTTTTGTGCTGCAATTTTTGGTTGGTAATAGCTTTTCTGATTTATGCGTCCGAGGTTGGAGGTCGAAGTTAAACTAGTTGCATAATTTGTCTTTTCCTCAAACATAGTGAATGATATCTTTTGTATAGGATATGATGTAACTTCCTTTTCATGGCTCGAGATAAAAAAATTTCTGCAATTTAGTTGTGAAGTAAAGGATATGTTGAGAATTAACCCTAGTTGGGACCTAATGTTAATAGGTTGCCCTTGTTAACCCTGCATAGCCTATCGATCGCATATCGTAGTATTGAGCACAAATAGATAGAATGGTTCTACATAATACATCACTGAATGGTTCCACCTAATACAACACCAAAGGAACTTGGTTTTGACACAGTGAATTCGGGAATCATAAAAATCTAAAGGATCCATTAAAACCACCACCAAACATGAGGGAACACCACACATTGAGAGAACATTACAGTATACAAAATATATTTAAAGATGCCAATGTCTAGAGGCTAATATGTCATACACGCCAAATGAACACGACACAGGCCACACATTGATGCAGTTTTTGGTATATCATTATCAAATTGAGAAAAACGAAGATCCAACCAAGGAAGAGTGGTTCCTTCCCAAGTTGCGGCCTCTCAGACATTCCAGATTCATCACCTCGGAGTGGTCAACAAAAAGATTCACCTGTAAGAAAAAACATTAATTTTGAGCATGATGGAGGTAAAGTTCCAAGTTTAGTTTCTCATTTATCAGTCAAGACCGCAGTCAATAAAAGGGGATATGCACCATTACCCTTGGCCCATAACTTTTGACGAACCACTCTGAGGTCTTCTTGTTTGATGCTTCAAACATAGTTTTCTCCAGTCCCAAACGACCTACAATCTTTGCAATTATGTCTGCCCTAGGAGATTCAGCATACTTGCAGACATCGTCGGCATCAATCATAATCATGTCGGCCCCTGCTTCTAAGCATCTTTCGGCTCTTCTTATTAATAGATCAACATCTTCAACCATGTCTACAAAACAACAAAACCCCATTATGCTCACATGGCTTGAGTTGGTAGGTGTTGACGCTAGTTTCCACCTAAAGGGCTTGTAGCAATAAAAAAAATTCAATCATCTTCAAAATAAGTTTATCTAAACAATAGTGATAAAAAAAAAGATGTCATAAAGTGATCGTGTGGTTATTGGGCATGACTAGAAATCATGTGGGCTTTGCCCGCGCAGGTTTGAATCCTGCCTCGTTCCTGGTTGTGATAAGAAAACAATATTCTTTTATGTTAGGAAAGAAATTGCTAGTCCTGCCAAATGCACAAAAAATATCTTACAATGATCCATTAATTTTTACCAGCTATTGTATTTTTTTTGTTTTCTTGACTTCCCTTTTTGTGCTGCCACAAGATACGAACATTCTTCATTACCTGAACTTTTGGGAACGGGAGCTATGTAGGCTCCAAAAGCTCTGTCCTCTGAAGTAGGAACATCAGACCTTTCAAACTTTACTGAAAACTGTGGTTTGGCTTTAAGCCCCCCACTCTTGATGAGACGAATAAATCTCATAAGTGATTCTTCAGGAAGTTTGAGCGACCCAGCATTTAGCTCAATTGTGTCGAACCCTAGGCTTTTGCAATCCTGTAAAGCATAGTATGTAAAGTACCTCAGCCAACTGAAATCAATATAGAGAAACAAAACTGAAAGTCTACATCACTTACCTCAACATACTTGTTGAAGGAACACGAGCCTTTACGGAGGAGATGTTCTGCCCAATCACCTGTACTGACGTATATGTTATGCCTATGTGCCACCTCTGTTATTTCTCTGATAAAATCAATTGGCATCAAACTGTGTGAGCCACCAGAGAACTTCAAACCATCAACAAAGTCCCCCATGGAGTCTAAGAAATCCTGAAAATGGCATGAAAAGTGTTTCATAACACTATGACATAAACGAAGGAGCTTCGGAGCAGATGAAATCATTAGTACGTTAAAAATTGAACATTATGGGTATATCAATCAAGCCACCAGTCACATATCTTTTTCAATAAAAGTCATCACATATGCTGCATTAAAGCTTCTAATTCTTGTATGCAGTTTGAAAGCGAGCATAGACATTCATGTATGCATTTTCTTGAACAAAGATGTGCAATGTGGAAAGGAGTCATATAAGTACCAAAAGAAGGTGAACCAGGAACTAAACTTTAGTGCGCTAAAACAACACAAGATTCATGTTTCCACAACTGGAGGTAATTGCCATGTCGGAAGCCATTTCATATACTCATTCTTCATGTTTCACTCCCATGCTTGGTGTTTCAAGAATAACATAACGAGAACACTTGCACAATATTACTTCTAAATTATGCTAACTTTTCTAAACATATCTATGTAATTTTATTAACATAAATCAATCGCACGTGAGAATTAACCAATTTCCACTGCACGCTAGAATGAAGCATGCACCTTACGTATATACCGGAAGCTATTAGTTATAACATGACAGCAACTTCGATGGTTTCATGGTTCACGGAAACTAATCAGCATTTGAGTATTCAGCATCAATAAAGAGTTACTGTTGACCTCGGGGCCAAATCAGAAATCAGCTACCTGAGCAGTTTTCCCTTCCCTAAAAGCAAAACTGATATCTTCCGAAAAGGAGATGAGAAAGAAATCAAAAGCAATTAACGATCATCTCTGGCCAATCTAGGTGAAATCGGGGGGCAATTAGATTGCTTCCGAGAAGAAAAACTAAGAAACGCAGCAGAAAGAAGAGCGATGATGCGTGTTTCGGTACCTCGACGGCGTGGCCGCCGGAGAGGCAGTGATCGGGACCCCTGATCTCGGTGACGCCAAAACGGCGAGGCTTCTCCGGCCGGTCCTCGTTCTCGCAGAAGCTCTTCCAACCTTGGAGGTAGTACGGGGACGCCATTTGTTCTCTCGTTCTCCTCTCCGGAGTCTTCGAGCAGCGCAGCGACGTCACATTTAAGCAGAGAGACGGAGATGGAGACGTCGAGCGAGTTCTGGAAGCGTCTCGCATAAAAGCCAGTATGCGACCTTTTAATGTTGAACTTGAACCCAATGCAATCCGGTTCGAGCCGAACGCCGATCCGATCGAGTCGGGCTCGGTTAGGCTGCAGCGCGGGTTGAGATTACTGCGCCCAATCTCCTCTTTCGATATATAAAGCGTTCCCTTCCCCCTCACCCTCCTCTCGCTTCCTCCTCGCTCTCTTTTCCCTTCTGCCCTGACGGCTGCGTGGTCAAACTGCTCGCCTCCTGCTTCGATCCGTCGTCCTCGACATTTTTGGTATCTCCATCATCATACAATATTTTGTACGTTTTTGCAACTATAGTGTTGTGTTATATCGCCCAGATCTATTGCCTAATCTCGCTTAGGATTTTTTTTTCCTCGTTCGGGTTTGCTTTTGTTCCATGATTTGAGGGAAGCCAGGCCGTGCTATCTGTCTTGTTGAGGTTTCTAGATTCGTTTTCTCCCGGTATGTGCTTCTGTAAATATTAGATCTGCCGGAGTGCTTCTCTATTCTGGGTAGAGGAATGGGGATTTTGCGGCTTGTGAGCTGTTTCCTTTTAAATTATATGGGATTGATTGATCTGTACTCCTAGAATGTCTTATTCTTTTAACTGTTTGTGATCATGGATAAATAAGGTATTTCCTTTTTGTGTTTAATTTACGTATCATTTTATGTTCTACTGATGGCTAATGTTTCCAGAAAATTAGTGATTAATACCAATCCTCTAATGTAAATTTGGCCTTTTTGGGTGAAGGTGTGGCATCTGATAAATTACCTTCGGCAAACTAAAAATGTAAGTACTATGTTATTAGGTTGATAGATGATTTTTAATTCTGAAAACTAAATTATCGGTCACTGCTTCCATGCATACCAATCAGCTTTACCTGATACTTCATTTGCCTAAATAAAAACAGCCACCTTGGACATTATTACTCTGAGCATCAAATGTTTTTATAATGATTTGCTGATATTTTAGGTCGGATGAGGAAGTAGTTGATCCAAAGCAGTACCTAGAGGAATCTTGCAAGCCAAAGTGTGTACGGCCTTTACGCGCGTATCAGGTATCTGACCATAAAATATATGTTGGTTCCATCGGGCATAAAGTTTATTTCTTCTACAACACTGTATGAGATTTAGCTGTACTAGAAGTACTAAAACTACTTTTTTAAATTGTTCATAAGCAATGGCTAAACTGACACTTCTTAATTAATGATCATAATCCAGGTTTTAATGAATTCTTTAGTAAACCATGCAATGCTTCTAGTAAATTTGGAAAAGACTTTTCTTGCTTTTATTTTCTCCTGTGTAAGAGAACATCCCAACTTAGTGTTAAAAAAATCTCCTTTTTATAGATGGTGTTTCTGGTGATATCCTTCCTTGCATCTTCCCTTAATAGTATCTTCTTAAATTATCAAAGAAAACCCCCAAACGTACATGCTCTTTCTATTTTCTAATGTCCTTTGTCAAGTATACTAATGTCTTTATTACTCATTTGGTTCTCAGATCAATTATTTAGTTTCTGACTATTTTTCATGAACTTTTTTCTAAGCATTGATTGCGAACTGTACCTATCAGCTTCATCTGCACAAGTCTCTTGGCTATATTCTGATCTTTGTAGTTTTATTCACATTACAGAACAAATGAAGTATATCTAGCTATTTACCTATTGCCAAGGATTATGGACGTTTCAGATAGTTTATTTCTTTATCTCATTTCATTCTTTAAAGTCACATGCATTCTTTGGCTGATAATACCATCTTTATTTCTGTATAGTGAATATTCATCTACCCCTGAACATTTGACCCTCTCAAGAACATGTCTTCATTTATTCCTTTTCTCACTTTATTCTTTAAAGTTGCATACATTTTAAGGCTGAAAATAGCATATTCAATGAATGATTTGCTAGCTCTTTGTTTTCATTAAATATTGCAACTATTTCTGTATAGTGAATATACATTTCATCCCTGAACAATTGATCCTCTCAAGAACATGTCCTCATTTGATATTCCACTGATCTCACATCTTCTGAACTTTTTTGGGAATATCTATTTGCCATATTTTATATTACATGCATCACAGAGAAGCAAGTGCTTCTCAATTGGTCAAAGTGATAAGACTTTGTGTGTGCGTATGTGTGTGTGTATGCATCACATAGGCTTCAACTTAGTTTTTTTTTATGGGAACAACATTGGAGGCTTTATTTTTGCTTTTTTCCTTTCCAAGGTACAGTTGTACATAATCTTGGTTGAAGAAACTGGGAAGGTGATTTTTTTATCAACTTTACTTGGTTTTACTGTTTGTAAATGTTTAGTAAGTTAGGTGTTGGGTTGCCTGCCTTGTGCATATTAAGGTAATCTCATTGGGATTGAACAATGATGCCATGAGGTTTCATGTTGCTTAGATGGTTTTTGTGTGCGTCAAAATTGGTGGTTTCAGTGGTTTTACAAGAAACAATATGCATCATACAAGTTTCATATGCGCTCTTGTAAGTACAGGATTTCTTAGGCTGAAATCTGACAATATATAAAACATAAGCCAAACACCTTGGAAATTCCAGGGATACCTAGTGGTATAGTAGGAGCAAATATGTCAAGTGCTCGATATTACATAGAGACCTCCATGGCCTATTAATGGCTTGCTTACCACCTTTTTTTTTTTTGGTTCCTAGTCCCTAAATTTCCTTTGTGGCATATGAGGTTTTGTGGTAATGGGTATTTTAGTTTCCCAGAGTACGATTGTGGTGGAATACAGGTTCCTCAAAGGACCCTGGCTCTGCACAGGTTGTTCCAGAGCACAAACCTGGGGACAATGGGGAACCTAGTGTGTTAACTTATCTGTTCGTCTAAGATTGACAAATTGACACTTCCATTTCTCTGCCTCATGTTCTACCTACCACGTTCGATGAATGAAAATGTGATTGATAGGTTTGCAAAAACAAGTCCATCAAATGTTAAATAATGAAAGATCACTCAAACCTTATTACTGAGATTATTATGCTATTTGTCTTGTTGATTATTCACTAGAATGATTATATTTATTTTCAAAGACCTATTAAGCGCCATCGATGAAATTTATGCAGGCATGCGTCGAGAGAATTAAAGGAGATGAATCTGGCCATAAGCATTGTACCGGGCAATATTTTGATTACTGGGCGTGTATCGACCAGTGTGTAAGTGTTCTTGAAACTTGTTTTAGGACAGTAAGATAATTGTGCATTATCTGATTATCTCTTTTTTCATTTTTTCCAAACGCAGGTTGCACCGAGGCTCTTCGAAAAACTGAAGTAACAAAAGAATTGGATGAGTATCCTGTGTGCAACAATTCTACTACAGTTGTTTTGAATTTTAATGGCAGGATTAGTGTTTCTGCAAACCTTGTCGAGCTAATAAAAGATCAGTTTTATGGGATCAACGAAACTTTTTCCATGTTCCTATGATCACGCTATTTCCATGTCCTGGGATCCTTTCGATAATATCAAGTGATTGATGGGAGGAACAGTTGTGGTTCTGGAATTTCTCTCGTGGAGCCCTCTTTCCCAATTTCTTCAGTTTACAGTCTGTTCTATTTTATTTTTTTTCATATCAATTGTGCGTCTTGAACTGTGCACAAAGTGCATCATGAACAAATTATAAGATTCAAATTAGGGTTTCAGGTTCTTGTCACAGAAATTATTGCATGAAATCATATCAGAAAGAATGATTCCTTTTCATAGGTTCACGTCCTTCTGGTTCTCTAAACTTAAGAGATGGAGCAATGCTAGAATCATCTTCATGCTGTCATCTTAGGAGGTTCGATTGATTTTGTATCAACTTAATGGTTGCACAGGAATGACCAGGCTGCCACTTGTCTTTTCTGTGCTTATCAAGGGGTTTACATCTTGAGGTTTTTTTTACTTACATCTTGAGCTTTGTTTTGGAAAAAGAAGTTTATCTAGAGAACATTAGAAAAACTATCCAAATGAAGCATTTATACATAACGTAAAGTAACTGCTACCAATATATAACAAAACAAAACACTTAAAACTACGGGATTGCTTGAGATCATTCGTTAGTTCCAAGCGCTATTATCATCCGACCCAAATTGCTCGAGATCGCCACCAAAAAAACGAAAAATCAAATAAAATAGATGGATGGCAACCGGTTCGACTGGCGCCTGGGTGTAGTTAAACGCGGTTAGAACCGAAGGGGTATATAAAGTGGAGTGTCGGATCGAATCCATCTCGAAACCCTCCTCAAAACCCTCCCATCGTCTCTGTTGTCTCGGCTCCATGGAGGGCATCAGTGGGAGCAGCAGCAGTCCGTGCCCCTTGGATAGGGAGTTCTCCCATCAAATCGCTGCTCTTCTTTCTCCTCCTCCGCCTGAATCCATGAAGGTTTCTTTTCTCTTACTTGTAGTTCACCCAAGAGAAAGTTACAGTTTTCGTCCAAGCAACGAATTTTGTGCTTCAAAAAGAGATTTTTATGGTCAGTCCTTGGCATTCGGATCCTTATATTCTCTGTCGTAAAGGAGCATGGATTTGGCTCGAAGTTAGCTTGAGAAATGTTCACTAAATGTAGATAGAAATTTGATTTTGTTTACTTTCTTGGGATGAGTATACTATGGAATGGGGCGTGCTGATTGTGTCAAATATACGTAAGCTCACGACTTCTTACCTATTCTGTGGATTTTTTTTATTAATTTGGGGATAGATGCCCTAAAATGCAGGTATGATGCAGTAGTATTACACATGGAGCGTGTCTGAATATTTCATGTTGGGTCGGGCCTGACATAGGAACTTTCACTTTTTAAATTTGGATATTCTTTTCTGAGCCTTCTTTGTTAGATGCCGCCCAAACTCTTCAGGACTTGTACTCTTTTCTATCTTTAGTTTCATGTGCTGAAAAAGATAACTATTTCATTTGTCGATACCCATTTGTCATTATTTTCTTGAATGTAAGTGTATTTTTTTCCAGCATGCCAAATGAGACATTTGTATTTTGTTTTAGGACTACTATGATGAACTTATGGAGACAAGAAAATGCCCTGGTCTGAGGGTGAGTTTCAGCAACAGTAGTGGGAAAGGTATAACTTTCCAACTTTGCACCTAAATTTGTTTATTCATCAGCAATCAGCATATTCTTAGTCTAAAAAATTTTGGCGCATGCTAGAAGTTCTTTAATGTGGATCTTTTTTCTCTATACTAATGGGGAAATTTTTGAACTTTCTTCTGTATCTACTCATATAATACTGACAGGCAAGTTTGGGAACTCGTCTTCTGATTGTTTTTTCTTTAAACATTCTCTTAGATATTGATACAACTTCATGATACATCAGATGATTTCAATAACATTATCAACATTAGTTAAGCATGTCTTAGATAGCTCAAATAAAGAACTTGTAGATCCTCTCAACAAAATAGCAGTGTCATAAAGCAGTAAAATTTCTCAGAAAATGACATCAAAACTTATAGCCCTTCTGTACCAAACATTTAAGGCAGCCAATATTTGTCTATGAAAATCAATTATGCTTGCAGCTTTGAATGGAACAAGCCAGTAGCAAATATAAATATTTGGCACCTATTAAATTCGTAAAATTAAAATAGCTCAAAGAAAGTGGAGAAAAGACAATAACACAAGGTATGTCAATTAAGAGCAAAGAAAGGCTGTACGAAGATAAACATCTGCACTGCTTATTGTAGTGGATAACTATGAATATTTACACTGGTTATCCAGGAGCTGGTGAATATTCCTGTCTAAAACGTATAGCATATCCTTTTTGATGCATTGTGTTTCTGAATACGTAAACATGCAATCAACATTTAAGAGAAGTCTCATCAAGAGAAAGGATAATGGTCCAGCAGTAATGTTACACAGTGCACCTTTGAAAAAAGTATCATGGTTGCTGTAAGGATAGTATCGAGGAACAGAGCATTTTATGTTATTCTTTCAATGAATTGTTCATGTGAATAATCAAGTTCTAAAAAAAAATTGTTCATGTGAATAATCAAGGCCTAAACTTCCTTCTCTTCCTAACTAATTAGGGATTTATCAGGGACTCTATGCTCATGCTTGCACTTGATATCTCTTATAGACATATGCTAAATTTAGCTAAGAAATAGCAGCTACTCTCTTTGTCCCCTCTGGTCCTCTCTCTTCAATTAAATTGGAACTTTTATTTGTAAAAATATACATAAATTAGAACAGATTAGCAGAATTTAAAGTTTATGTGAATAATCAAGTTCTAAAAAAAAATGTTCATGTGAATAATCAAGGCCTAAACTTCCTTCTCTTCCTAACTAATTAGGGATTTATCAGGGACTCTATGCTCATGCTTGCACTTGATATCTCTTATAGACATATGCTAAATTTAGCTAAGAAATGGCAGCTACTCTCTTTGTCCCCTCTGGTCCTCTCTCTTCAATTAAATTGGAACTTTTATTTGTAAAAATATACATAAATTAGAACAGATTAGCAGAATTTAAAGTTTATTGGCTTGACTACTTGCTGTTGATTCAATATAGTCAACGAATATGATGTTTTCAATACTGCTGTGGCTGCAGCTGTGTATGCCGTCAAGGATTTTGAGGAAGGAGAACTTGTTTTAATGGATCCTGTGCTGGTTGCAGCACAGCACAGTGCTAATAAGGTCGTTATTATTATTGCACTTCTTTGAACCTCCATTTTACTTGGTGATTGTTTTTGTTTCGCATATGCAGGTTGATTGTCTTGTATGTAGCCATTGTTTTCGCTTTATTGGTTCTATAGAACTTCAAATTGGGAGGAAACTCTATTTGCAAGATTTGGGACTATGCAATGATAAGGAATGTAAACAGACAACTTCAAATTTTCCTGAAAAAAATTGCACAAGAGTGTTGCATGACATGAAAAATGATTCCAGCTCTGATGGAGGTGATGATATAGGCTCAAGTACTTCTAGAAACACGAAGGAAGATTCTATTCCTACAGAGGTGTTACAATCCCTTATGAATGGCAATCTACCCTTGCCTTACACAGATCTATTTGCTTTACCTTCAGTGTTTGACTGTCCTGGGGGATGCAAAGAGGAACATTATTGCAGGTTAGAAATGCTAGCAGATGCTTTCTTTGATTGAAAACATGCTTACATGTACATTGAATTAGAAGGTGAAAATGTCAAACAAGTTGGCTATGATGCTGCCATGATTCCTCTGTTATGCTTAATCATAATTCTAACCAAGGGAAATAGCAAGAAGATTGCTACTAAATCAAGTTAATGCTATAAACACGTTTGTCTAGTCCACTAATGCATATTCCATATATTGTTTATTGCTTTGTTAAATAATATATTCCTTCACTGAAGTTTATCTCTTTTATAGCAAAACATGTGCAGATTCTGATTGGGAATCATTTCATTCTATACTATGTACTGGGAGGAATGAAGAATCAGTAAAAAGGGATTCAATGCTTAAATTTATAGAACATGCAAATGGTAAGTTAATCACACGGGAATATGTTGACCAATGCTACATTACATTATAACCCAATTTTTTTCCCTGGAAAGTTGATCCTAAGATTATACCTTGGGCAAAATTGTGATGAGTGTTCTTTCGCTTTAATTGCTAATGCTCAGAAATTCATAATGCTATGAGAAGTAAAAAATATCAGCATAGTAGCTACTCAATTTAGCTACATTCGTATTAAACTAATACTTCTACCCTTTTTTTTCTCATTTAATTTTTATGTATTTCTTAACATTGCTCTTGAAATAAGAGAATTTATATGCTTTCTTTTGTCTTTCATAGGAACAAATGACATATTCATCCTTGCTGCAAAGGTATCTCTTAGTACTTATTCTACTTGTATCTGATCTTTGTTTAAATAGAAAACATCTGCATCATTTCTCAGTTTCACCTAAAGTATGGCTGTCCTGATGGCTGCTCTTCTTTGACATTCCTCTTTGAATTTTAGCATGCTGCAGTGAAAGAATTTAGTTTAATAAGTTAATGGCTTTGACCTCCTGCTCCAATGATATCCTCTATCCTCTTCATTTGCTTAACAGTCCCTGCATTATTCTTTTTCATCTGTGAATGTGACATACAATTATGTGCATAATTTGTTATTAAAAGTTTACTTTTGCTAGAATCATCCCACCCACTTGCAAAATCGCAGGAGATGCACCTCTAGTTCTCAAGGCTTCTGCTTTTACAAGACTGCAATGTGCTTTTTGTCAAGTCCTTATTTTTAAACATAGGACTACCAATGAGAAGGACAGTCCAACACACACCATTTGTGCAGAGTTTAAGGAATGTATTTGAGTGACACATAAGAGTACAGTCGATTTGTAGATGAATAGAGCTAGTTTTCTATGAGACACCCGGTTGAGCATCTAAGAAAGGAGATGTTTTGGTCCCATATTTCTGTGCCATTCTCCTTTAGATATAGGAAACCTGTCTGTGGCATCTTATTTAACTTTTTTTTGGGCACTTTGTTCACATTTGATAATCATGGAATCTAGTACACAACTTGTTAGATCTGGGACTAGATATCACTCCCATTGATTCTTTAACTATATATGTTTTCTCTCTTAAGGTGATTGCCCATACCATTTTGAAATTCAAGAAACTAAAAAGGCTGCACTTTAAAGAGAATGAAAAGCGTGTCAAACTAGATGAAACGGACATCTTTTTGCTTTTGGAGGCCTGGAAACCAATTTCTATGGGTTTCAAGAAAAGGTGATTTCTAATTTGAACATGTTGATTATGCCTCATTATCTGGTGGGAGCTTGATGTAGTCCACTGGAAGTTCTCTTTAGATCTCTACTAACCTGTATCGCAAATGTGGTTCCTTCAGGCCTAATGGTTTTCCTTTGTTTCTCCAAGTGTAACAATTTGCCAATCTCAGAATATCTACACATTGAGCATTAAACATCATTAAATTTTTCTAGGTGGTGGGACTGTGTTGCTTTGCCTGATGATGTTGATCCTTCTGATGAAGTGTCATTCAGAATGCAGATAAGAGACCTAGCTTATACTGTAAGGACACTTGGTTCAATCTTGTTAACAATTACGAGATAGCCTTTATGCTTATGTAACTTTTGACTTCTCAGAGAGCTATTGTTATTGTTATTGTTATATAAGACTTAGTGCCTGCTTGACCATTTGGTCTCTGACTTGTTTTAGTTCTTTTATGACGTGCCTTTAAGTTACAGGGAACATATGTTATTGGAAGTGACATGAGAGACCACTGAGATCATTTAACCTGATTGGAAGATGTAACTGCCAATGGCTTGGTTTCCACAATTTTCATCGCTATGTTATTTTCACAATGTTTTATTTCATTGCTCATGCCTATCACAGAGATATCACTTCCTTTGGTCAATATAATCATCTGTTCATGTAAAAGATTCAAGAGCTATGATTCTTAAATTTAAACCTAATGAACTACTGTTGTCTTGCAGTCTCTACAACTTCTTAAGGAAGCCATCTACGAAGATGAATATGCACCTTGTATCCTTGTATTATTATCAATCACTGGATTGAAATTATCTATATATCCGTTTTATGTTTATAGTTTGATGATCAATCTGACTTTGTATCGGTTTATGTAGACAGTCATTTAATTTCTTCCAGTTCCACTTTCAACTCTCCTTAACTATGATAAGTGTTTTCGCTTGAGATATATGGGCATATTATTGGCATGTTTGAACTGAATAATCTGTGAGTAACTGATCGTACAAATGTTATAGAAGCTTTTTCATATTTACTGAGATACACATTTTGTGAAGACATTCTTGATTACCAGTTTATTTCTTCTATCTATACTTGTGTTTTGTTCTTGATATTTTTCATTAAAAATACTGAACACAGTGATCTAGTTGTGGCGTCACCAGTTGAGGACTACTTCATATATATTGATGATCTTCCTTCTCCGGAGAAGGTTGAAAACTAAACTTTCCTTGTATGCATATATCATTAATTAACCACTTCAAATAGAAAACAACCTGACTGGTTGCAGGCGGAAGCTGAAAAATTAACACGGCAATTCTTGGAGTCCTTAGGTGATGAATATTCTGTTTGCTGCCAAGGTATGGAATAATGAATCCATAATTTCCTGCATACCATCCCAATCATATGGTCTGATACTGCAGCAACCGATCAAACAATTTAGATTTGGTACCTACATATCTTTTTGATAGTAGCTCAAAATTTCCCAGATCATGCTAACAGTTCATGTTTAACTGAACTTAAAAAGAGATGTTTTTTCATCGTTTCTTTTATCGAGTTTGTTTTAGTTTGCACCTGTTAGTTTGTTTTCCAATTTTAGTGATAAAGAACTGAAAGAACTGTCAGCTGCAAAGTGCACTTAGTTTTAGTCTGCTCAACCTCAAAACTTTTTCATGCATTAGCAGTAATGCGGTTATTTGGGTGCCACCACTTGGCTAGTGTGAACCGTGATTTTATCATGCCATTTCATGGTATGATCGAGAATGCTTGATGAAAATGAAATGGACAGCAATTTTGGGCGAAATAAAAGGACTGAATCCTAATGGTAAATTTGATGCTTTATAGGGCGTCCATATATAAGAAGACAAAGTTAATGGCTTGGATAAGTCAATAATACAAGCCAATCAGCTTCAACATCATAATCATGTCAAACAATGATGTGCATCCAAATAGCCATGCATAAGTCTGGTTCATTAAACTAAACAAGTCATCTACTCACTAAAGAAGGGCAAACTCAGACGATCTTGATACATATGGGGCCACTTGTACCTGACTAGATTATTAAAGGAGTGCTGCAATGAACTCTTTACTGGAAGTGCCATCTTGTTCATGTCAAACACAGCGGTAGGTTTTAGATAGTTGAATAATCTACTGGAACAATGATGTGTGTATACAGTATTTGGACAACCCTACTCACATGGACTCTTCACCTTGCTGAAACTTCGTGATGGTAATAGTCGATAAGATAGCCCAAAATCATTATCAAACAACACCAATTTTAATGAACGAGAAACTGTCAATTTTCAATCAACAAAAGCAAAGGTCAACAAGTTGGAAGGAGAAATAGCAACTATCATATTTTAGGATTTAACTGAATTTTGATGTAGCCCCCCTTCCAGCTGAAACATCATACTTGCTAGAATATGTTTTTGTGAGATCTTACTATTTGTATTAAGTAATTGCACTTTATGGGGAATTCATTTGACTAGTTATCACTTAATAAAGGTAATGAACCAATAGTAGTTGTCTGCTTTCTTTTTTTTGTCTGGAATGAAAGAATATCATGTTGTTATATTTTGCTTTATTGTCAATCAGGCACTGCATTCTACCCGGTACAAAGTTGCATGAATCATTCTTGCCGCCCCAACGCCAAAGCATTCAAAAGAGATGAGGTAAAGTTGAGTTTCGTAGAAGTGCATTCTAACTGCAAGAGTATCATGAACGTGCTTCATATGCTCAATCTAAAGTAAACTTCATATGCTGCATCTCTGTTTGTGTATGATGACTAAGGACAAAATCTAAAACTAATGATATTTATTTCAAGAAATATGTAGTCCACAGATCTTAGACTCTTCATCTAAAGGTTTTGCCTTCAAGTCCTTAATAGACATTTTCATCTTAGAATCATTCATTTGGGAAAATTTTAGGTCCAACTGCTTTATTTTAGGCTACCATAATGTGGAATGGGATCTGATTCCACGTGACCTCATACCAAAAGTGGCCTAGCTGTAAACGATTCTGGTAAAATCTGTTTGCTTTTAGTCATGAATGATTGCAGAAGCCATGTCAGCGAAGTTTCATACAGTGCTAGCCAGAAACTTTCTCAGTAATCATGACCATCAGTATGTTATGACCTGATATTTCAAATTGATACCATGTCTTAATTCGGAGTCCACACCACGTGCCCATTTCTTTTGGAAATCTTGATGCTTCAGATATTAGCAGTCTAAATGATGTGCTATTTTTTCTTTCCCATAAAGAGTTGACTTTCTCATACAGGATAAAGATGGTCAAGCAGTCATAATTGCAGCACAAACTATACATAGCGGAGAGGAGGTATTGTATTGTTGAAGAACATGATAATGATCATTATGGAAGTTTCCCTAAGCTGCATCATGCTGAAATCTTCACATTCTCACAATATGATTTTCTAAACTTTTGCAGATCACCATTTCATACATTGATGAGGATCAACGCTACGAAGAGAGACAAGCACTCCTGGCAGATTATGGCTTTAGATGCATGTGCCCGAGATGCCTTGATGAGATGCCCAAGTAATCAACTATTTTTTTTTTCACTTTTCATCGGAAAAAGGGAAAACATTGTAGGTTTGATGTGGTGGCATGATCTAGTTATGAAATCCGAATGCAATCAGTGAATTTTTTTTCTTAGAAGAAATTATTGGTAGAGATTCATCCTGCATGAGCATTAAAACTCTTCTTACTTTTGTTATCTATTCACACTTTGTGGAAACAATCAGAGAGCCATTTTTTTGGAGGAAAAGGAACAAATAATAGTCTAGATCAAATAAAAATGCAGTTTTTTTGTCATTGCAAATGGTTCTTCTGATACCCTTTCTCTGTTGGGTTATATAGAGGAAAAAAAATTAGTGTTCTAGAAGAAATAAATGCTACACCGCTTGTCCTTGGAAGCGGCCATGATGAGGCCGTCGGCGCCGCCCACCTCCACGTCGCAGTTCACGTGCAGGCGGTGCCAATGCGTGTCCCATGTCGTCACCCTGAACCGGATCGCCGACCGCAGCTCCAGCCGAAGTCCCACCGCTCCTGCCGCTGCCTCCCCCGCGATCATTCCGGCCACCGCCACCGGCGCCACTCCCGCCGCCTCCCCTCCCACGACCGTCGTGTTCTTCGACGGCTGGGAGAACGGCCCTGCCGCCGGCGCCGTTCCCGACGCGACCCGGTCGCTCCTATAGAAGACCGAGGCGAGCATGGAGTCGTAGGAGATGGCGATGTTTCGGTTAGGATTCCGGACCGCGACCACGAAGGAGAAGGCGAGGCCCGCGCCGGGGGCGGAGAGGCCGGTGGCGGAGAAGGAGGAGACGTGGAAGCGGGGCCGGTGGGGGCGGAGGGCGAGCCATAGGAGGAAGAGGATGATGCCGGCGGCGAGGAGGACGGAGAGGAAGACGGCGCAGACGTGCTTGATGGTCCGCCGTGTGAGGCTGTTGCGGTTTGGTCGGGTGATGAAATGGTGGGGGGAGAAGCGGTGGGGGAGGGCAGGTGTCGACGGGAGCTTGGTGGCCATGGAAGGCGGCGAGGAGGTGGGCCGCCGGCGTGGGCTACGTTTGCATCGTTGACGGCGGCCGGCTACCGTTTTGTTTCTATATAACTCAAGCCCGGGCGGGAAGGAGGAGACGGGAGGACGAAGATATGCCTTTTTAAACTATTTTATTCTTATCTATATCTAACTATATATATATATAAATGTATAGCTTTATAGTAATATATTCTGTTCTTCTTTGCTTTCTCGCAGCAGAAAGGAAGGAATATTATCCATGTTCTATCGAATACTTTATATATATATATATATATATATATTTGAAATAATAAAAAGCTTGTTATTGTTATAATTTGGGAAATTGACACTTGCATGAATAATTATTTAAAAGTAGATATAGTAACTAGTATATATTATGTAACATGTATTCCTTCCTTCATCAGAATTAAATTGAAGACTACTCTTCACTCTCAAGATGAAGAGCATCTCTTCCATCCCCAGGAAAAGAACTACAAAAGTAATCTATATATCTTCCATCCTCCATGTGCTCATTCCAGCTCGAAGGCCATCCTAAACCCTACTAATATTCTCGGATCCTACAGAATTTAGTTAAGAGGCTCCAAAAGAATTAAAACTGAAACTTGTCCGTTGAAGAAAAAAAAGGATGAAGTCAGGAAGAGATGGACAAAAACATCATAAATAGCTTGAAAGATCGTCTTAGGAAGATGCAATGACGTGAAAAAAAAATCCATGTTCAGTTATTTCTTGGGATACTAAATCCCTCATGAAAATTATTCCAAATCTGCGGCAATTATACTACCTGTTAAAGAGAAAGAACAGTAAAGCCAATAAAGATCGGCATCGAATTTATCCATATACATCCAATGAGAAAAGCTATAGTTTCTACACGTTAGAACGATCTCAATAATCCAACATAGAAAATTGTAGAATAAACCGAGAGAGGAGCAAAAGAGGCGGCACCTCGACAAGAAGCACAAGCACGAGGAAGGAATTCCCAAAGCTTCAGGGGTGGTGATGGGACGATGACGGCACACCATCGAGAAACCCCATTTATAGCGATCAGCCATCGTAGGGAAAACACCGAACCACGAAACGAGACGACTTCAAAGAACAGATTTTTATTCTCTTCTTTTTTTTTTTTGATGATTTCAGACCTTATCGCACTTTGCAGTCAAGTTTGGCTTGAATCATATTAATGATGAGCTGTTTGGGTTCGCTTGCATTATTTGAAAAACTCGTAAAACAGCACTGTTCATATGAACTGCAAGACCAACATTTTGAATGCTGCTGTTCTTTGGTTAAGTTGATTTAACAGTGAACCATGCGTGCACATCAAAGCTGTCCCAGGTTTGTATTGCCATTTAAGATCAAACGTTTCGTGCGCTAATAGATTTTTTGGCACACACAACAATGATCTACCTGCTGTATCCAAGGGAGTGTTTGCACAAAGGAAAATGACAAACATAATAAGACTCCGTATCATATTGCAAACTAAGAGTTTAAAATGAATGTTATTAGCAGCAGAGTGTTCAAGACTCGTAACAAATTAGGTATTATGTGTACATGTTCTCAACCGGCGTACATGCAGAAGACTAGAACAGTTCCATTGCCATTCCTCCTGCTTCGGTGGTTCCTTGTATTCCAGAATTGATCAAAATAAGGGCACAATACAACCACCTACAGGTTCATATTATTGTCGATTCTCCCTGCATAAGACTGCAATAGAAAAGCAGGAAAAAGGAAAAAGGACTGGGGGAGAGAACACTCATCCATGTAGACGATGTTACACGCAAAAAGAAACACGTTTGTCTAAGCTGCACTGCTGGCCACGTCAAATTATCATCAAAGATTTGCATAATACCAAAGTGTAAGAGCTTCAAGGCAAGATAGCAATAGCTAGGAGGGATGTATCTTATAGACTTTGCTAAGAAGTTGTACAAATTTTAACTTTACATGTACAGTATTGAACATGGTGGTGTCATGGTAGGCAGGCTTGACCATTAGGGGAAAAAGATGAAGCTTCACGTACCATGTGGCCCTCGATCTCCGAGTAATTTACAGGTTAAGTTAATCTACAGCCGCAATCTTATAAGCTGATGAAGTTGGGGATTAAATTCCCTGTTATAGTAAGAAAATGCATCAGTACTTGTACGACATAACTATTTAAATTCTTCAACGTCGAAAAGAAAATTTGTATCGGAGTCCAACAAACATACATGCATGACTATAAACAGAGAAGGGTGAAACATTTGGCTAAACGTCATGTCATCCTTGGAAAAGATCATGCAATAAGTTTATCTACATGATGAAGAACGTTTATGTACTCAAAAGGGTCAGTCAACTTTAAAGCAGAAGTCATCCGAAATAAACCAAGGCCACACTAAGAATATGCATTGACCACCTAACTAAAGTCCATATACAGTGACAGAATTATCGTATCACTCGACTAAGAAAAGAATATTCAGAAGTGCTCGAACGCAACATCGTCTACATACATATATAAACAAACTAGGTAATGCCATACTTTCTTCATCAATTTAGCTAATGCCAATTAAATAAAACAGAATAACATTGTATCTATAGAAGATGAAACAGAACAATTTGCAAGTTCCAGATAGTAAACTAAATTTTCTTGAAATGAGATAGTAAACTATATTTGAGAAATGAAAAAGTAGGGAAACTGTAATTTAGCTCTGATTTCACTACCGCAGGCAAGGTTCTCATAAATTCCAAACTTCACATGCTTATATACTGTTTTAATATGCCAACCACCAACCCTGATGACAACAACTTTCTATCACTAAATTGGAAATTTTGGAATCCTGGACCACGGATCCTTACCCTACATTAAGAATGCACCAAGTACAGCCAATCCACGTACCAGGATTACTTTGGTGGTAATATCATATGACAATACTATGCACCTGGAAAGGAGAATTAGGCAATATGCTGGAGAAACTCTACCTTATCCACTGGTGAAAAAAAAAGATCTTATAAGAACCCCATTTTAAAGATGATGGCGTGACAAAAGGAGAGTCCAAAATGAAAATTTTATAATTTCATGATGAGAAATTATAAGAAAATTAAAAAAAGATCGTATCTGATTAAGCTGGGAGGACATATTAGAAGAGCTACTTTCTAAGGTCTGATTAGAAATTTATGGAACCTTATCCGATTGGCTTCATATAGTTTGCCTTGTGTATTCCTCTATAGAACTATGTTTAATTAAGTCCAGTAATAATTGTTTCATTCCATCTGTCTCACAGGACAATATTATAGATAAGCAAATTTTGCAGCTTGCGGTCTGTGAAAGTGAGTGAAATCAGGGACAAAAAAGTTGTGGGAACATACTAAATGCAGTAGTATACAACTGCAACTCATTGTTTAGTATCCTTCTTAGCAATAAGTAATACAAACTAAACTGAGATGTTCAAAACAAAATAAAAATCTCTTACCATTTATCCCTGTCCAGATTCATTAGACCCAGACCTGCACTTAGCATGGACAATAGGACCAAGCTGAGACCTATCTAATCCTTCAATATTTCCGTCTGGAGCATTCAAATACACAGCTCCTCTATACATCCATTCCTCTGTGTCATCACTATAGAAGTCCTCAAATGGCTCCCCACATAATGCACAAACTTTCTGATTTTCATCTGCAGGAACTGCAACCTCCTTTTCTTCCTTTTTCTCTGCAACTGATTCAGTGGGTAAAAATCCTATAACAACATCAGTTCCTAGTGTTTCTGCCCCTGTAAGCCATTCCTTTGCACTCACAAACCATTTGCGGGAAGGCTTCTGTTTTCGGTTCCTGGATATCCGATTTTTGGTTACATGCCAATCCATGTGACTACTGTGCTCTTCTTGGCACTTGAACCGCAAACCACATGTTGTGCACTGTCTTGGAAGGTCAGTATATAAGGAATTAATTGCAGATTCATGCCTCACCTTAAGATGCTCCAGATTAAACTCAACACCCAACGATTCCTGAAAGGAAACATAACATGGTTGAGAAATAAATATTATTTTAAGACAAAATTTGCTTGAAACAGTAAAAGCAACTCAACATAACAAGTAAACATAAGGGCGACCAAGATGTGTACCTGAGGCTGGGTAGTTGCCTCGAGTGATATCAATCCCTGTGCCATGAGACTACTAATAAGCCCAGAAAATGCACTTGCAGGAGATCCAGATGAGGAATTTATAGCCTGAGATGTAGGTCCCATTTGTGACAATGCAGGAGGTGGCCCAGGAGGTAGAGGTGGCAATGGACCCCCATGTAAATGTAAAGATACATTTGCTGAACTATGCCCTGATACAGAAGGTGTAGAAAATGAAGATGGCACAGAAGAAGTATGTCTTAATGTTGGCAGTATATTTAGGGGTTGACCAACTGAGTAAGAAATATGGGCTTGACCAGGTGGAAGATTACTACCATAAGCCTCTTGAGACATTACTGACCTAGGAATCCTTTGGTCCCTATCATGCTGGCTTAAACGAGGAATCCCAGGAGGTGGGTGAGGCAAATGGAGGAATTTGACCAAATCTGATTCCTTCCTATCAGCAGTGCCATATTGCTGTTCAGGCACTTGGATAAATGTTGATTTGTTAGGTTCTAGAATATCTAGTGGATTCTTAACCGGAGTTTCCTTTGGGGGTATGGGAAGAAAAGGCAGCGACTGAGATAAGTGAACAGGAGTCAACATTGCTGGAACAGGTGAATATGGTCTTCGTATTGAATGTGTATCCATCAAGGATGTCTCCACTTTCACCTGATCAGCATGGGCATTTGATAACCTTCGGAGTGGCACTTCTATATCAGGTGAATTGTCATATGGGATTGGCAATCTCTGAGCAATCACTGGTGTAGTTCCCCTAGCTGCAAGAGGCATTTGAGAAGCCTTGCTTCGTGATCTTGGGCTAAGGCTCTGCCGTGTGGGCTGTGCCAACATGTAATTGAACTTCCCAACATCCCGGGTATGGCTGGAATTCTGATACTGAGACAATGACTCACTCTGACTTGCTGTAACCAGAGGCTTCATCATCAATCCAGACTGAGACTGCAACAAGCACAACCTCGAAAAAGTCAATTAAAATACTCACAGTTTGTTTCACATAAAGATTCACTACAACACACAAGTACCAGATGAACTTAGTATGAAATATGTACATACTAACATCACATCTAAGACAAACATGAATAACATTTTGCATGACTATTACTATATCTGGGAATTACTAGATGGAAACATCATGAGAGGTTGAAATAAATCACTTATATACAATCTATAGTGCAAACAGAAAGATAAGGGACAGAGAAGTGAATGCTAAGAGCCATACTCCAAGGGCAGCAATCCTATCTTCAACCATAGATGAAGGACCATCAACTGCATGACCAGGCCAACTATGCCTTACAAAATCTGAATCCAGCACTGCAGGGTTAGTTCTAGTAAAGCCTGTTCCAATGCTGAAGTTTCCAGAGCTAGGTCCAAATGGTGGAAGGCTGTTCCTTCTGCTTCGATCAGCTAAAGTTGGACTCATGTCCTCCCAAACATACTCCTCTTCATCAGAGTTCTTCCACTTTCTGGAGGCTGCCTCACTAGCTGTGCCATTCACATCAAGACGTTGAACCTTTGGAAACTTCTCATGAGAAGAAACTCTTCCCCTAGGATTTCCATATGCATCAATTAATTCTCTTGGATGCCGTTTGCCATACCCATTATTAAGCTTGTAAATTGTAGGTGCTTCTAAATGTCGACGATCTTCATTGGTAGGCATGTTCCTATCCAACCAACCATTAGGATCACTAGCTCTTCCAGGTGCATACCCAGATACTGAATTTGATGCAGAAGCCCTACCAGAAAGCAGCCTAGAAGCACCATCGTGGGATCTCATATTAGATGGGGATACAGGCCTTCTCAGACCAATCCTTGGAGGAGATAATGGAAGAGATATTTTATTTTTTAGATAAGGTATAGGTTCTGTGGTTCCGATCCTTGGGGATGCACACACCATTGTAGCTCGTGGGGAGCCGGCCCCTGCTGTATCAAGGCACTGGGGAAGCAGTTGAGGCTGATCCAAGTCATATTCACTATAGTTTGCAGAAGGTGCCTGTCCATAAATTTTTAAAGTAGAAGTAACTCTTTCATGCGGTGTATCCTGCAAATTTACACACATATGTCGATTCATGTACATGGTAAAGAAAAGAAGAGGGATAATTCATATTACAAGGTAAATCAGCAGAACGTCAGAAGTCATAGCTTGAAACTATTTGATCACTAATATAGCACACATACCATATGAAGGGCCTTTAGCAAACACTGGTTAAATCTGTCTGATGAATGGAAATACAGGAAATTTTCAATTCCATAACAATGTCCTCACATCTGGTTTCACAAAGTAGCCTCCTTTCACAGTTGCACATTGTTTCATAAGGGATCTGATATCACAGTATGATTTATACAGCCAGGAAAGGGAATTACTCACTAATGCGAACAACACTCAGGCCCCACATGTACATCTCAACCAAAGCAAATTGAACCATTCAACATGTCTGATTTAGAATATTCAGATGTCTCATGCAAGAAATGGTAACCTACCAGAATAGTTCATATTCTTCTCAACCAGACTAATAAAATTAACACAAAAGCAGTTAGTCCTGACTTAGAAAATTGTAGGATAAGGAGAATTGGCCAAGAATCAACAGAAAAGCAAAGGATAGAAGCGGAAGTTCGGAAGAAGGATGCTGAACCTGGACAGTCAGCAGTCGATCAGGAAACTCAAATAAAATCAATCCTACAGCCCAACTAAATATCATGGAATTTCACATTCTCACCAATTAATGAACATTGTGTATCTTCTTATACACCCATCCTCACTAGTTTATGTTATTTGAGAGTATCAATATTGTAAATTTGTAAATAAGAATTAACTTGTCAATGTGTATAAGAAATATGATCAAATTGCCTCAAAATATCTCAACTCACTCTATTAGATGATGAATAGTTCCATAAATTACTAAGATGAATTTTAATTTGAAGGCCCTATGACCATGATGATCAAGATGTAAGAAGTAAATAAAAAACATATGCAAGAACTCCACCTTTACTATCATATGTTATTCTTTCCAGAAAATTGACCTATTTGTTAGTCCTCACAACAGAACTAGCTGTTAAATAGACAAGTGAGGTCTCTCCTATAAACCCAGAAAATAGAAAATACCATGGATAGTTAAGTTTCAGGCATCAAAAATGGAGGAAGATACATACAACTTAAAAGATTTACAGCTTTCCATGTCCGTAGCTTTGAAATAAAGTGGGATGAATAGAAATGTAACTGGATGATTAAATCTTACTGCAGCAGATTGTTGACGACGTGCTTCCAAGTACTTTGGATTCACATGAATACCATGTGAGGGACAAGGTGATGGTGATTTTGATGGCCTGTTGCTTGCAAGACCAGCTGACCTTTGCTTGTCAGATGGTGAAAATTGAAGCTGATCCTCGATCTTTTGAAGTACAGAGGGGGGGAAGACTTGTGACCATGTCTTAAAGAGATGGCGCATAGAAGGACGTTGGGTAGGATGGACTTGATTGTACGCCACACAAAACACCTTCAGCATATGCATAATATCTGAAATTAGACTATAGATTTCCTGTTTCTGATCATCATCACTTAACAGAAAAATTACAGACTTCAAAATCCAGATAATTATAAGAGTTCAGTACAGTAAGTGATTTGCTTGGAGTTTGGCAAAAGAAAAAACTCCAGTGAAATCCCTGATGATAGTTCCTATGTGAAAGCATATATTGTCACGCATGAATGAATTTTAGCTACAGAATATATTCTAGAATCTCAGATGAACCTAGTGGTCAAAGAGGAAGGGATGCAAATTCCCTAAGATACTCACCTTAGGAAGCCGCGTAGCAAAAATTTTCACATACTCCTGACCTATGTTCTTCACAATACTATCAATTAGATACAAAGAAGGCAATTTTTGATCCACAGGTACCTGCACAGAATAACCAAGTATAAATCTCTTCGGATGAGTGGCCAAATGAATATAATGAAATGATAATCTATCTTCAGATGAAAGGATGAAGCATGGGAACCGATTAAATGAAGTAATGGGTGAAATAGTGATTTCAATTCCTTAAAGGTGAATAGCATAAAGTTTCTTTAATGATCATATCAAAAAGAAACTTTGATTAAATTAATTCCATCAGTCTCAAGGCAGTCGATAGAATGACCCTCACGTTAAGAGTATAGATCGTCTAGTAGCTTATTGAGCATAAAGTTTAAAGAGCATAGCAAAGGAATGGAAGCCCGCTAGTAAAACTCTGTGCGGGAACTCGAACTTTGAACGTAGCCCAGTTTAAAATCAGTAACCATCCATTCTTTCAACCAAAACCAAGTAATATATAGTGAATACAACCAAATCAAAGAAACACCTACAACAAACGAACCAAAAAAAACCACAATAAGAAGCAGCGTCCAATTCGATACTGATGCGACGCAGAAGCTCCACCTCGAGAACCCTAGCGCAAATGGCGTCCGCGATCTCCTTCCCGTACTGAATTTTCTGCCCAGCTATCATGGTGAGCTCCGTGATGATGGGCTTCGAGTTGAAGGTGAGCTCGGCGAGGACATCCTCGTAGCACCGGACGACGTCGCCCGCGGAAGGCAACGGAGGCGGATCCTCGCCCACGGCGTCCCTCAGGTCCTCCTGCCTCTCCCGGAGCATGGCGTGGAACCGCTCCATGATCGACGGCGTCGACACTGACGACGACGACGACGACGCGGCAGCCCGCGCCCGGTCCCCTGAGGCGGCCCTAGGGTTGTCCAGGGATGACGGGTACCTCTCGTCGTCCATGGGTGGGAGGGGAGGGAGCCGGAACCGCCCGCGATGCACCGCTCCCCGAGATCCCTAGACGGGAAGTCTCTGGTTCGCACTAGGGTTTGGATCGACGGAGGGAGGCATGCCGAGTGAAAGGGAAGGATTCAAGTAATCAACGGAGTCGTCCCCTCCGGTGAGATCTCTTATTATAATCCCCTTTTTTCCTTTCTCGTTCGCTTTATCCGCACCCACCTCCTTTTTTTTCGTAGCACACTCAAGCGGATAGGAGTCCAAGAGAAGCGGGTGGACTGAGTGAGAGCGCAACGGGAGCAAAAAAAAAAGGGGGCGTGACGTTAGAGAACTATTTCACGGGGAAGTAACTTTTGTTTTTGATTTTTTTCACGGGGAAGTAACTGATGAGTGACTTATTCGTTGTGCCCTGCGCATGAACGCCACTATATCTACGCGTTTCACGTAAAACCCGACACCCTATTCGCCAGCTGAGGCTGGACCCAACGGAGCGACGGCCATTTCCTTCTTGGGTGAAGTTGCGGGCAGATGGATCGTTAATCTAGGGCTTTTGCTGGTATATGGCTTTGGGGGCCAGGTTTTTGTTTTTTAAAGGAATTGCGGCGGCCCAAGTAGATATGCATATTTCATACATATATATATATTTGACGCTCTTAATATTAATATATATATTATATTTCATACAAAATTTATACAGAAAGACTACAATTTCATTTCTTTACCACCTTCTTCTAAACGTGTGAAAACGAAGAGCCACCGTTTCCAGTGCGAGCACCGTGAGGTTGCTTGTCACTTGACTTCATCTGGATCACTCTATCGATCTCTTCCTCCTTCTTATCGACGAACTGAATCAAGTCCTTGATACTCTTCCGCCTTCCAAGAGGAGGAGAAGAGCGGTGCCTCTCGCCGCCTCCCTCGGCTTCCTTGGCCTCTTCAAGCTCCGCGCTGCTGCTATACCTGTTGTACTGCCGGCCCAACTTGACGGCGAAGAGGATGAGGGCGAGGAGGCACACGATGCCGCAGAGGAGGAAGAGCCCCCAGAAGCTGCTGAGGCTCAACCGGTTCGACTCGACGTCGGTGTCCCCGGAAGCACATCCAGCTCTTGGCAGCCACTTGTCGTGGATCCTCTGGAGATCGCCGCTCTCCGACAAGGTCAGGATCGCCGTGGATAGGTCGACTGCCAGGGGAGAGTCTCTCTGGAAAGCCTGTTTGAGGATGAAAGATCGAAGAAGTTCGCATTGTGGATTGCAGAAATAGTTCAGAATGCTTTTGCATGGAAGATTGATTACTCACAAATCCCCATCCATCTTTGGTGAATTCTTGACCCACGATCCTGTACTGGCAGTAGGTGGATAGGAAGACCTCAACGTATGGCATCTCATCCACAACGGCCGCCACACCACCACCCTTCGGTCCAAGCTCAAGAGCCTTGGCATACTGCTCGGGGGAGTTCAAGGGCACAAGCCTGGACTCGGGAACGTTTAGCTCCTCTATCATGTAGTTTCTTGTAAACTTCCCCTCTTGGTAACCGATGGGATCGGAGGAGGAGAGCAAGCTTTCGAGCCCGGTGATCCCCGAGGAGAGCTGCTGAACTGTGAGGATCGACGTCAGGCTGGCTGTGTAGCTCGAGTTGATGATTAGGACGACGAACAGCCAGACGATCAGCACGAGCCGCCCGAGAGTGCTAACTGTGTTCTCTCCTGAACAATTTTAAGACACAAGGTTGATTGGGAGCATTCATATGCATATCTATAACTTGAGTAGTTCAAATGTATCATATGTATATATATATAGCTTACTTACGATGAGCAAAGAACATGGTCGAAAAGCTAAACCTGGAAGATGATGAAACATTGGAGAAAAGAGTCAGGTATTAGAAAGCTAGCAACATGAAGAGAAAAATGTAATCAGCATTCAAACAGAACTTTTTTGAAGCATAAATCATCCTGTTAAAGGTTGACGTTAGGTAGCAAAGCAAAATCTACAACCAAAATTGCCTCCTTTGTGGCAACCTAATCTTTTGCATGTTTCGTAGGTAGAATTCTAATGATGATGATGATGATGCCCGCTTGTGGCTGAACAGGATTACTCACCAGAACATCGTTGCAACCTGTTGTCTAGGTGTGCCGCGGAACTCAGGGTTCATCCGGTGCTCAAGAACCCACACCACTAGTCCGACGAGAAGAAAGAAAGCTCCGGTGGCACACCACATCTCCAATGTAAATGGTTTTAGGAATGCCCAAGGACTTGTTTTGCCCTCTCGGACCCGAGCAACAATAACTAGTCCTGACTCAATGTATGGCTGTGTGAAATCCACAATCTTTGTTCTATTTGTCACGATGGCGATGTCCCCAACAGCAGCATCAAGTTCCTAAAGAAAGAACAACTGAGAGTTATTATCAAGGACCATTGACAAACAACATGATAAAATACTAGCAGAGCAGTCATAAACACGTACATTGCGAGCAACCATCTTCACGATTTCATCATAATTTGGGTTCTTCAAACCGTTTCCGATTAATATGAATGAGCACGGAACTGGGTAGGGCAACAGCTTGATCGCAGCGTTGAACACATCAACGCAAAAGCCACCAAGATTGTCTGTGTCACTAGTATTAGCTACGAATTGTTTGAAGCTTAATTTGTTGGGAACCCCAATCCTCAGAGGCTTCCCGTTGTTCGGGAACACCCAACCGCGAGGCTGCACTGTCGTTTCACCGGGCCATATGACACTGTAAAGCTTCTGACTCGCGATGGATTTGTTTGGTGGCTGCTTATACAAAACTTCAGGAGCAATAACTGATAAACCAGAGTAGTTAGACCAGTAGCCGATCAGACGAGGCCCGGGCTCTCCGATGTTGAGAATGTCGTACGCTGGTTGGATGAGATTCCTATCTGAATCGAATCGAACTTGACCTGAAAGGCCTGTAAAGTTCGCAAGCAACAACTGCTGCAGTAGACTCTCACCTCCGTCAAAGATTTGCAGCGTCGACAGGTGAAGTCTACTGCCTTTGGCATCGTGCAACCGGGGATCGCCAGAGAAGTTGATCGCTTGTCCAGCGTTTAGGAATCGGTCGATCGCACGAGCAACCAACCAGACTGAATCATAGGCGTATAAGCCATAGCTGTTCAAGCTTGAGCTTGCATTGCCCTTATGAATCATATCGTGCCATCTGGATATAAACTGTTTCTTGAGGGTGGAATCTGGGGTATGATGACGGAGAACAACGGTTCCCTGCAGCAGACTCAGGGTGTCTGGATCAACCGTCACCGACGAATCCAAGCCCGAAGCGAGCCAATCTGTAGCTATCCACACATATCCAGTGGCCATCATGCCGAGGTACTTGGCCAGAGAAAAGATGTTCAGGCCGGAGTCAGGATTGACATGCACAACAAAGACTCGAGACTCCATCAGATTGACTCTCACCAGCACGTCATTGATCACATTTAAATCCGCGTTTGGCGGAAATCCAGCTTTGTAGGAGATCTTAGACCGCCTCTTCGCCAGTGCATCGCCGAGCGCTATCACCCCTCCCCTTCCATAATCATCATCAACGTAGATGGCTGTTACCTCTCTCCATCCGTAGTACTGAATCAAGTCTGCTATGGCGTTCATTTGGAAGTAGTCACTGTGAGTTGTTCTTATGAAGTATGGAAATTCAAGTGAAGAAAGATTTGGGTCCGTGGCACCAAATGATAAGAGTGGCACATGAAGCTCATTGACGACATGGGAGATTACATGGCCAATGCCAGAGGACTGCGGACCGATTACTGCGACGACTCTTTTCTCCATCAGTTGTAAGGCTGCATTAGAACAGAATTGAAGGGATAAGAAAACTTGTGTAAATTGTGACAAACTGCGTAAGAATCCAGTCTTTCTCGGTGAGAAAAATTGTCTACTCCTAATTCTTACTGAGACTGATTGATCTTTCATTTTGCAAATGATATTTTCTGACTTATTCACAAATTTAGTTGGAGCAGTAGCAAAAAATCAAAGAAATCTTAGAGCTCACTGTCTTACTAGAATTCCAAACAGCTGAACGATGAAGAATATGTCCCTATAAATCGTATCAGATTTGCTTGCAGTATAGAGGGCTGAATATAATGCATAAATACTCCAAAGAGATGAAACAACACTTCACCTTCGACTGTTCCGACGAAGCCGCTGCAGCTCGTGTCCTGCTCGATCACATTCAGCTTCGTCCCCGCCAGAACGGTCGGATCGGCGTTGACGTCCTCCACCGCGAGCTGAATCCCGAGCATCGCCGCCCTTCCAATGGTGGAATTAAAGGTGAAGAGGACCCCCACATCGACCGCGCTTGGCCTGGCGGCGGCGGGGACGGAGCTGGTTCCATTCCCAACCGCTCCCAGAACTCCGCTCAAACCGATGAAGAACAAAGAAACAAGGAGCGCACAATCGATGGCCATCCCCTGCAGTACAAAACAAGTCTGTGCCCAAAATGAGATCTCCATTAATAAGCAGAAAGAAAGAAAGGTACCCAAGGGAGGGGAAAGCGGAAAGAGCACCTCGATCAAGTCAAAAACCCCAACCTTTTCGCTGCAGCCGGGTTCTCCCGACCAAGAACTAACGAGAAGCAAAGGATCTGTGAGCCTTTATAAGCTTCGTAAACAGGAAAAGAACCATTTTTCACGTTCCCAAAAGGGAGAACTCCTCCCTCTTCCCCCCTCTCAAAGTGCTGAATTTTTTTTCCCTCAAAAAGATGCATAGAAATGAATCAGTACCCGATTGGGCGAACAAAATGATTCTTTTGCTGCTATCTCCAATTGTTGTTACCTTTATTGGAGGAGGGGAACCGAATCGAGCTACATGCCGTCACGCCCAATGCAGCAGCCGCCGTCGGCCATGAGATAAGCCAGGGAGCGAAGCTGAAGCTTCTTTGGGTGGGACAGCAAATGGATCATGGATATCCCAGCAGCAACATAAGTTCAATTTTTGTTTACTGCGCGTCAATCTAACCTCGCCTACGTTAATGCAAGGCTTGCATAAGAATCAAAAGCCATCACTCCTCGTAGTTCATTAATTACAGTTGTCGGAGAGCACTTTCGAATCCATTGGAGAGGCATAAATAAAACAGGAGCAGCCTCTAAGATGGAAGGAATTTAAACTGCAAGGTAGAAATGGAGGTTAAAAACCATTGTAGCGTGTTACTTGCTTCAGGTGAGACGTCCTTATCTAAATTATTGTTCGCATCCATATAGAATAAACATCTCTCAACTACGGAGGCTGAAACCATGTGAGTAGCTCAGCAAAATGATCTCGACTTGACTTTAATTATGTAGTTCTAACTCAACTCCACCCCGATCAAGTTATTATCCTAAAGTTAAAAATTATGTGTTCAGATTTCCTGTGCTATCAAAATTATTTTTGTCAATAGTAGATTCAAAAATATCTGGTTTGTGTCAAGTTCAGCCTGCGCCAGTAGTTAATGTCTCCTCGTTGTCCACACATTTTTAACTATTCAATTGTTTGTGATAAAATTGACAAACCAAAGAAATAAAAGGCGTTCATTGATGCACGTAATGCTAAACTGGATATAATTTAAAAAAAAATTAAAGTATCTAACTAAATAAGAATATTAAAGTGTTTATCGCTGTATTATTAAAAAATAAAAAAATTAATTGTAATAATACCTTCTCTATCTTTAAATAACTAGTACTCTAGAAATTAAAAATAATTTAAAACTGCAGAATCAATCAAACCTTTGGAAAGCCTTTCATCTGTTCAATTAATCCTCATCTAAAAAAGGAAATAAAAGTTTTTATTATTTTAAATATATAAGAGTAGATAATATCTATAATATGTTATTAATGCCTACTTCCAATGTATTATCTTCTCCTGCAGTTGATGTCGTTCCTTTTTTGAAACTGGAATATAATTCATTTTTAATTAACTGAAGTGATACGAATTTGTCATCCTATCTATACATCAGAGCTTCATTTCAATATAATGTTGTTGATGACCCTGTCCCTGCTAATATGAGAATCTTTGAACTTGAAAGCCAATTTAGTCAAACAAGTGGCCAGCTAGGCTGACATTAATTCAATTAATATTTTAAGATAAAAAGTAACCAAAGTATATTTGCTAAAAAGTCAAAAAGGAAAGTATATTTGATGAGCACAATTTTTTATATTTGAAAGCAATAAAAAAGAAATTATTTCATGTACATTCTAACGCTGATAAATAGATCAATTACAAAACCCCAATTTGATGCTAGTAGAAGATGAGAACAATTAACATGGCACTGGGATCCTTTTCATCCCATGTGTTGCTGCACCCAGCAGTGCTGCTGAAATGATGCCAATTGCAATGGATAGATTCGCTAAATAAAGAGTCATATGTTACAAGTGTTTGCACCTCATACTTGACATCAATGAAAGAGAATGAAGGTAGCTTACTCTGGATCTGATGAGGCCCCACATCAAGAAATGAATGCAAGATTCAAACAGATATGATATGAACCATCATGCAAGGTCCATGTCAAACGCTAGAGATTCTTATAAGTCAAGCAGTGAAGCCTTAAGTTGATGCCTTCTCCATGCTAGCATATGACATCAGTACACAAGGTGCTCCAAGACGACTCACCAAGTTGGAAACAATTGGGAGTAGCAAGAGTTATGGTTTTCAGCAAGAAGATTGTCATGTGAACCTTTCTTAGGTTCCTCTGGAAGAGACAGCCCTGCAGTAATGGCAGCTACAATGTATAAAATAATCGATTTATGGACTCATGATGGCTGTTGTTTGCAAAGAACCTAGAGATGTGTTGAATGATCCTGCCAAGCCATTCATGTCGAGGTTGAGTTCATGATGACTGGTGGGCTCCCAAGTTCTTCAGACCAGCTTGTTTGAGAGAAGTCAAAAGGCCAAAACCACGACAATAACAAAGAAGCATTGAAATATAGCTCCATCCACTTGTTAAGGAATTGATTCCATTCAAAGTGGGATTGCGAATTAATTCGCCTAAAACAAAAAAGGACTGTGTAATGTCATGCCAGGAATAAATTCACCTTAGAGTGCACCCCGCGAAAGCTCTTCCCAAATTCCACCTGCACCACAAATAAAGAGCACGTCAAGTTCCTCTTAAGGGAATTGGGAAATAGCCCTGAGTTGAGAGCTAGTCAGAAACCAGCTAGCTAACAGGCCTTGTTTGCATCACTTTATAGATATATGCTGTAGTTTACCTAATGCAAAAGCCAAACCAGCATGCAAATATCGTTGAAGAGATGCTTCAAAGATATACATTAGGACTATCAAGTGATTCCCAATATTGCCCATGAGACTACTTACATGAAAGAATCAGAAAAGGAATCAACTAGTTTCAGAGAGTGAAGAGCTCTTCTGCTTAAATACGTTCTTTACGGCTTCCTCTTTCTGATCGATGAAATCAAAAAATTTTATTATCGCTAGAGAATGGCTCTTGTTCGGTAGCTCAGAGGTGGATGCAGGATTTCTGTGCTTCCTGTTGAAGTGAACAAACTGACATATAGCCCTCAGAAGGAACAAGAGAAACGATGCAAATGTAGCAACACCGCATACAACAAATAGTCCCCAAAAGCAGCTAAAGTGAAGCTGGCTGGGCTTATAGCTTCTGCCACTCTCAGATATACAGGTGGTGTTGCAAAACCACCTTTTGTGAATCTTTCGGAGTTCTCCATCCTCAGAAAGCTTGAGTATAGCTGTTGACATATCGACTGCAAGGGGAGAATCTCTTGGGAATGCCTAAAATTAGCATTTAGATAAAGTAAGGAAGCGTCAGAGTATTGAATAGAGAAATAACTAGGCTAGATTCACAAGATCCACCGAAGAATATATTAGGTTATGTAGTTATTAGCAGTAAATAAGATTTGTCAGGTTTTTGATCAATTTTAGAATTAAGAATATCATGACTATATTTTTTCCATCTAAATGAGTCAAAATTTTGCTCTTGAAATGATAAATGTGCAAAGATAAAAATCAACTGATATGCTGTCCGTATCTATTTGAAAGGTTTCACTTACAAATCCCCATCCACCCTTGGTGAAGGTCTGGCCAACAATGCCAAATCCACTTGTTTTTGCCAAAAATAGCTCCACGTACGGTAGCTCGTCCACTATTGCTGCTACACCTCCATTTTTTGGCCCAAGTTCCAGTGATTCTTTGAAAGCTTCAGGGGAATCAAGTTGAACAAGCCTTGATGGGTGCACATTGAGTCCATCTACAAGATAGCTTCGTGCAAAAGATCCAGTTTGATAGCCAATAGGTTCGTTACTAGCAATTAAACTTTCAATTCCTTTTATAGGATATGAAAGTTGTTGAACAGTAAGATATGACGTTAAACTTGCAGTGTAACTTGACATTATCACCATCAGTAGAAACAGCCATACCATCATCACAAATCGTCCAAGCGTACTCAAAACATCTTCTTCTGAAAACCAAATTTAAATATTAGTCTGTCCGCCATTTATATTCACAATCATGGTTAGTATTTTACGCAAGAAACATGACATTAAAAATTCACTTACGCTGAGATTGGAAGGGCGTAGAGAAACTAAACCTGTCAAAAGATTGCAGATTGGTCAGATTCTGATTTTTTTTCTCTTTTGAGTAATAATTCTGAAGTAGTGTTAACATTGATTCTAAGAAGAACATAAATGTTCTCAAGTCTGTTATTCTTGTTTCATGATCCACTGTGATTTTCATCATTATCCATCTTAGATAACATAAGATCTTATATTTAAAAAAAAGTTAACATAAAATCTACATACGGTTATAATCTCACTATATATAAATATTCTTCAGATCCTTGAGTTTTTGGGAGGAATCATACATGACCATCCATCATTAGTTATGCAAAAACTTTATCTATTTAGCGGTTACCTTCATGCAAGTAATATTTAATATCAATACAGAGTTTGTTGCAGCATCCATCTCCAGAGGCATTCCAAGATACACAAAAGGAGAACAAAACTTGATGTATAACAATAAATCTCATTCATCAATCTGTTCTTATCCCTATTTGATTCCTACAAATGCAGCATTCTTTTGCCACTGTTATCCTTTCAATTTTTTGTGTTCTAATAACATCTTTATCTTCAGAAAAGATACCGAAGATAAAAAGGAATGCAGTGTAGAAATAATAAATTCATATTGTGATTCATCACCATAGACTTTCAGCAAAACATTGCGTTTGCTGAAAACTAGTTTAGTTTGAGTAGCAATTAATAGTTAACAGTACACAAATTAACTGCTATAATGCAAATTAACTCAATCCATAAGAAGTGCTGATCTTCTTAACAGTATACATAACCATTATGCTATAATAACATAAAGAATACCAGAATCCAAAATAAAGAGCATGTGCCATGAGCAACCAGAATTAACAGAAATCAAATCTAGTTTAGGATGAATATTGTATACAAAGTGTACATCCCTCTGGTTAGAATAATTGAGTTCTATACAGAAGGTTATAGGTTCAATACTTACCAAGTTCTTTAAAAAAAAGTTTGGATGAATATTGGAGTATGATTTACAATATAATAAATATGCCAGAATTCAAAATAAAGAGATTGTGGAATGAGCTACCAGGAATTTCAGAAATCAAAGCTGGTTTATAATGAATGTTGGAGTAGAAGTTCTAAGTAAGGCTTACAGAAACATATTAATGCATTGCCGTTTTGGTGGACCCCGAAAATCATTGTTTACCCTATGCTCAAGTATCCAAATAACAAACCCAATGATTAAGAAGAAAGCTCCAGTCATGCTCCACATCTCAATAGTGAAAGGCTTGAGAAAAACCCAAGTACTTGACTTCATACTCTTGATTGGAGCCAAAATCACAAGGCCAGAACAGGCATAGGGCTGAGTGAAATCTGTGTTTCTGCTCCTATTTGTTACTATCGCGATATCCCCAATAGCAGCATCAACAACCTAAAATATATTTTCAAGGTGAATATCAGCATTACAAGAAACGAGTAACTTTTGGTCTAATAATTTTAACTTGAAAAAAAAAATGCTAACAAGAATTACATTTTGAGCAATCAAGTTCACGAGATCATCATAATTTGGATTGGACTGGCCATTCCCGATAGGCACAAAATTGTATGGGACCTCATAAGGAACCAATTTGATTATCTCTCTGAATACATCAATGCAATATCCACTAAACCCATCTGCATCTCTGCCATTTGTTACTTTTACAAACTCTTGATAACTGACTCTATTAGGAACAGCTATTCTCAGTGGCCTCTCATTACTTGCTACTACCCAACCACGTGGGGTTTCTGTCTTTCCACCTGGCCAATTTATTTTGCCAAGAACCTGGTTGAGGCTCAAATTTCTTGGTCTATTTACAAGAAAATTTTCAGGTAAAGAGATGGACAGACCTGAATAGCTAGACCAATAACCAACTTGATCAGCTACTGAACCGACAATATTGATAATTTCATATCTCGGACTAATGAGATTCTTATCAGCATCAAACAGAATTTGACCAGATAAACCAGTAAAATTTAGAAGCAGTAATTTCTTAAGTAGTTGGTAACCTCCATCAAATGTCTTAAGCTTTTGCAGCTGAATCCTTCCTTTCATACTCTGTAGCTCATTGTTAGCAGAAAATGTAACGTTCTCGTACTCACTAAGAAAATTATTGATTGCGTGAGCTGTGGCCCAGACTGTATCATATGCAAGGAAACCATATCCATTCATGTCAGAAGTTACTACCCCCTTCTTTTGTAAATCATTCCATCTAGACAAAAAAGCTTCTCTTTTTCTTGAGAGAGGAATGTATTGACGGAAACATACTACCCCTTGAAGATAACTAGTAGAATTGGAAGTGGCCAGCTGAGTTGAATCTAGAATGGTGGAAAGCCAATCTGTTGCCAGCCAAACATATCCATCAGTCATCATATCAAGCTGTTCTGCAACAGAAAATATATCAAGACCAGAGTCTGGGGTAGCATGCACAACATAAACTCGTGGACCTAGCATCTTGGACATTTTTAGCAAATCAATAATCTTATTCTTAGTAGCTTTGACTGGCAATGCAATCCTATAAATCTTTGACATCTTCTTTGCAAGCTCATCATCAAGATAGTATATTCCATTCCTTCCATAATCATCATCTACATAAACTGCAATAACCTGTCTCCATCCAAAATAGTCTATAAGGTCTGCCATTGCTGCCATCTGATAGGAATCACCATATGTTGTCCGGACAAAGAAGGGAAATTGGAAAGACGAAAGCGTAGGATCCGATGCTGCAAAAGATACAAGTGGCACTTGAAGTCCATTGGAAATAGAAGAAATCATGTGAGCTATTGCAGAGGATTGTGGTCCAATTATGGCAACTGCATCCTGCTGTAGGACATTCAAAGCTGCAGGCGAAAAAGTTCCAAGCAAACCATGAAAACCCATGTTGAATAGCCAAACATTGGGAAAAGTGATCATCTCTAAATGCAGAAAATAAAATACGTGCGGATGCAGAAATTTAAACTGACAATTTCCATCCAATCCTACAAAGCTTAATCAAGTAGTTCAGAACTTCTTCCATTCGTTTGTAAATATCCGTGAAGAAGTAATCAAATAAAAGAAAAGGAAAAGGAAAACTTCAGCAAATTTTCAAATACATCCCTTCAAATTTTCATATTTACCCATTAAATTTCTTAGTTTAGCATCTACATCCTTGCATATCTGGAGAAAATTACATGTTATTAGATTTAATCTTAGTTACTTGTCCGTTAACACTTTGAGTTTATAATACAATTTGGAAGTATTATTCGACTTGAAAGATAGCACACATATATAATTAGGAATTACTGTTTCCATAAGTGGATGACTTACTTCTAATATCCACTGATACTCTTGATTTTCTATTGATCTTCTACTGTTTGACTACCATTGCTTTGAAAAGGGATGAGAGTGATTTAATCCACTGTGATTTAAAGAAGTGAAAGACAAAATAACGAGAAAATAATTCCTTCGACTATAACTAGAACATTTAGGTATCTAATAATTCGATAAACGCCCAAATTTGTCAATTGGTGAGAACAGTTTTTTCAACAGATAGAAACAGGAAACATCAGCAAAACATTAAAATTTTATATATGTGAAAACATATTTGAATGGATTTATTCTATGTCGTGCTGACATGCTATTTCCAAATTTCAATATGGAATTTGAGAAAACCGCCCAAAACTTTTACATGCCAAAGATCTACATTTTAGCATAGAAAGGATGTGCCTTCGATTTCTTGTGCCATGTTTCATAACGCGACATCACAACCACAACTATAGGACGCCTACTAAACCTGTTAGTTTTTCGATTAATAATCTAATAATGCATGGCTTATAATTTTCTGTAATAATTAGTGGTTAATATTTATCTATTAATTCGTATACCCTTTTATTAATTAGTGGCTTATAATATTTTGTATCCACTACAAGTAGACCCTGCAGAGATCTCAAATAAAACGAGCCAGGTGAATTATAGCACCAAGGCTTCTTTGTGAATAAATTCCTATTTTTTATAAATTTTTCTTCAATTTGTTGTTAGTCTTTGTGATTAAAATTTCTTTCTCTTCTAACTGTGATTATTCGATCCTAACAAAACCAATTATGACTGCATTCGGTTTCTCCATCTACTGGAAGTCTAGAAAAAAAAAAGTGATCCTTCATGATTAGTTGCTGAGAGAGGAAGATTGATCATTCATAATCTCCAAAGACGCGACCTTTTTCACTATTCTGGGATCGGGCGCATAAGCCCTACCAGTAGAGAGCAGCATCAAGAGAAACACAACAGAATCATCTAGAAAAACACTGCATTACCAGCGACGGATCCAAGGAAAACGTTGCATTTTGCATCCCGCATGATGAGATTAAGCCGCGTCCCCCGGAGAACGGATGCATTGGCATTGACATCGTCGACGGCAGCTTCGATCGCGGCCTTGGCGACTCTACCGATGATGGAATCGTAGGTCAAGACAGCTCCAACGTTCACAACAGCGGGCCGCTCAGCGCCCACAAACCCTGCTAAGCCAGCGGCGGTGAGAGCGAGCAGGAAGAAGAAGTGCGCACCACTGCGGGCCATGATTCAAGCCAAGGCGACGGCTTTGGGGCAAAATGTTGAGCCACCGAAGCTCAAGACGGCACACGCGAAGGATTAGGTGAAGAGGGCAGAGAAAAAAAAAACTTGGAAGAATGAAGAACCCAACAAGCGCATTGCAAACATGAAGCTCGTTTCGTTTCTTCACCGGTGTTGTTGACTCTTCACTCGGCCTCTTTCCCCCTTTTTCTTAAAAGGCAATGGATGGTCATCGTAAAGCATAACTTTTTCTCCGAATTGGTGGGGTTTTTTTGGGGGGGGTCTCAAACTTGATAAAAAGGAAATATGAGAGTGTGGTGTAGAGGTCATCAGCATCCTTCCAATCGAGCTTTATTGTTATAATTTAAAATAAATATTCTACTCAATATTATTATCCTCTACCAAATTTATTATTAATATTTTTTAAATAATTATTTATTTATATCAATTATGTTGAAGAACTAATTTCCACGACTCATGCTAATAAATCATCAGCTATGAAAATGAGTTAATTCCACCAGTAGATTAGTCTCATATCATGTCCTCTGCTCTATGAATAAATCATGGCGACGCATTATGTACTGATTAATTCATCAATCCTCAGTACATAACATCGATATCCATAAGGAGGATTTTGTGGATTCCCTTCCAAATTCCAAGTCAATATAAATGGAGGAATAATCACATTGGATGGATCCGATCCAGCTTCTTCGTCGTCTTCTTAATTATTTGTTTTAGGTTTTCCTGGAGGTGGTGAGAAGACCTTGTGCTGGTGGGTGCATACGTCCAATTCACGGGCGATGTCTTGCCTCGGGTGGAAGAGAATATTAAAAAAAAGAAGACTCTAAAATTGGTCGAGCATGGCCTGCTGGTCATTGTTTATCATATAGATTAAACTGCTTGATCGATGAAAAAAATACTCTAAGCACCTGCATTCATCTCTCTCTATAACTATCCCGACTTCTGCTGGGGCTCTTCGCTCCGATCGAGCTCCCTTCTAATCAGCCTCTCTGCAGCTCGAGGAGTCCGAACCGCCTCCAATGATGGCGATTGAGACAATAGTATTATCTGTGATAGGATGGGGGTTGAGCGGTCCCATCGCTCGCCTGGCCAACTTGCTCGTCGACAAGTTCCTGGGTAAGATCGCCCGGCCCAAGCTCGAGAAACTGCACAAGAAACTCAAGAGGATCGCCACCGTCGCTGAGCTGCACGGCAACACGAGGATCAGCTGCCCGAGCCTCAAGGACTGGATCTGGGAATTCAAGGACGCCCTCTACGACGCCGAGGACGTCCTCGACGGCTTCGACTACCGCTTGCTCAAGCGCAAGGCCGGGCAAAAGGCCGCCAGCGGCAGCGGCGGCAAGAAGTCGCGCACCTGGCTTCGGCAGGTGTCGCACGGCATCTTCAAGAAACCTCGCCTCCTCGAGATGCGCAGCTTCTGTTTCAGCAAGGAGGTTGGCAATCTGAACAGGGTTATCAAGAAGTTTGAGGAGCTCGCCGACCAGATTACCGACCTTTTCAGTGCGGTGAAGAATGACGCGGCTCAGCAGGGAGTAGGAGAGTGGGAACTGAAGAAGGAGATCCCCGGTTGGCGATGGACGACGTCTGCGGACACGGGCGCTAGAATCATAGGACGGGAAGCTCCGGCTGAACATATTTTTAGGCTGCTAAAAAGTAGGTTAATTTTATTGAATGTTATGCAGTAGATGTTATCGTCTATTCTCCTGCCTGTCTGACGACTGATTTGCTCCACCAGATGAGTCTGCTCGTAGCAACAAAAACTTCTCCGTGCTGCCCATCGTCGGCGCAGGCGGCGTCGGCAAAACAGAGCTCGCCCGTTTCGCCTACAACAAAGAGGGGGGACACTTCGACGTGCAGGCATGGATCTGCGTGTTCAGAAGCTTCGATATCAGGAGGATCATGATCGAAATCATCCAATCGTTTCCCAAGAAAAGGGCAAAGGAAACAATCGAATCTTTCCCCACCGAGACTTCCAGCGACCTCCACAGCTGGGGGGTCGACAAGATCCAAAAATTTCTCATAGCCGGGTTGAGCGGCCAAAAGTTTCTGATCGTATTGGACGACGTGTGGGAGGAGTCCCCCAATCCATGGGATACGCTCTGCGCCTCCTTCAGTTCTGCAAAACCAGGAAGCAAGATCGTGGTGACAACCCAGCTTGAAAACTTAGCGAACAAGGTAGGAACGGAGGACCCGATAAAGCTCGATGTCCTGGGGGAGAAGACGTACGGGGAGTTGTTCAAGGACTACGCGTTCGGTGGCAAACGAGTTCGGAACCCCGTTGAGCATCGAGAACTCGAATCCATAGGCATGCAGATGGCGGAGAAGTTCGGCGGCTCGCCTTTGGCAGCATCGATGATAGGGCGCAAACTGAAGGCTGACATGAACAAGGACCGATGGAACAGAATCCTGCGGGAGAAGCTGGGAGTGATAGATCGGAATGAAGAAGGCGGCATTGTGTCGGTGCTGGAGCTTTGCTACCAGCATCTGCCGGTGCGGCTCAAACAATGCTATCTTTCTTGCGCTCTGTTCCCCAAGAATTACTGCTTCCGAAAAGAGCAGCTTCCGGAAATCTGGAGGGCCCTGGGGTTCGATCCTTCCGAGAAAGGAGAAGATTGCAGTGGCTTTCTCGACGATCTCGCGAGCAGGTCATTTTTCGTGACCTCGAAGCGACAGTACCGCGAGGAGATCAAGATCCACGCGGTGCTGCACGAGCTCGCGGACTTGATCGGCGACGGCGAGTTTTGCCGGCTCGACGACGAGTTCGGCGCGCTCGACGAAGATGATCAAATTCCGGCGAAGGCGCGTCACCTGTACGTTACCGCTGATAAATTCGTCAGGTCCTACAAAAAAATAGCGGAGAGGAAGAGCTTGCGCAGCCTCGTGGTCGATGGCACTCTGTCCTCCGCCGACGAGCCTGCGGCGCTCATGGCGCCTATGAAATCGGTGTTGGAAACGACGACGAGGTTGCGGCTGCTGGTGCTACCGTCGGAGCTTCCCGGAGAGTTGCCGGAAGAGATCAGTAAGCTGAGGCATCTCCGGTACCTGAAGCTCCCCGCAAGAAAATTCAAGAAGCTACCGAGGTTGCTCGGTAGGCTCTACCAGCTTCGGTGCCTCGAGCTGAGGAACGGGAGGTTTTTGAGGTTTCCCAAGGTGATGGACAGGAAGAGCAGGATGCATCTTATAGAGACGAAGATCGGAGCGGTCACTTCCGGCGGAAGCTCCTCACATCGCACGCCGCCGGATGAGATGAGTCGGCCGTTGCTAGCTAGCAGATCTCCTTCGCCGCCGCCGGGTTCGGATGACGAGGTGCGTCTTTTCAACTCTTTGGAGTCCTTCTCGTGGTTTTTTGTTTGATAACGACAACGTGCTTTTTTTTTATTTGTTCTGCGAGCAGAGACCGCGGCGACGGCGGAGGTTAAACTATGATCGGATTCGGATGACGCCGTGAAGGTGTTCGACGTTATTGCCGATCGACATTAATAACATGGTTAATGTATATTTTGTGTGCATTTGTGGTATGTAATTATTTAGACTGTTGCAGTATTTTATCAGAGAGATGGCCCAAGCTAAGTAAAATATTTTTTTCCTGGATAAATAAATCTAGCTGTACGAGATAGATAGATAGATAGATAAGCATTTAATGTCACTGGTGTGGAACTGCAGATGATCTCAGAGCGGGAGGAATAATGCACCTAGAAATGAATTCCGAGAAAAAGATCATGCCCTACCTGCCCCCATCTCTCCACATGTTACGCCCATCTTATGGTGTCTTCTTGTGCCGTTGACTCTGATTCAATCAACAGGTCATTGTTTATGCATCACGTGAAACCTGAGGATCAAAGCATCACTTTACTCCCACAATCATGCAACCATTCTCCACAAAAAAAATGAGAAACTTCTTCTGCTAGATCTTCACATGGACTCCCTGTACCTGTTGACTCCTTTGGTAGAGTAGAGAGGAAATACTATTAAGCTGAATACCCAATTGAATACGCTGTATTAGCCCAATGGCTCTGGAATAATTAAAACAGTGATAAAACTCCTATTTATCACTTCCACTGCAGGGCTCTTCTTCCCTCTCGTTCATTCACTAATCTCCCCTTCCGTTCGGGCTCTCTCTGCAGCTCCGGGAGGAGCGGCATCCGATGGTGGCGGCGGTGCTAATTGCATTACCCATAGTAGGATGGTTGGTGGCGCCTGTCGTCGCTCGCATCGTCAACCTGGTCGCCGACCCGCTCCTGGATGAAAGCGCCAAGTCAAAGCTCAGGAAACTGAAGAAGAATCTCCACATGATCGCCGCCGTCGCCGAGCTCGACGGCACGAGGATCAGCGGCCAGAGCTTGAAGGACTGGATCTGGCGCTTCAGGGACGCCCTCCACGACGCCGAGGACGCCATCGACGGTTTCGACTACCGCTCCCTCAAGGCCAAGGCGGCCAAGCCCCAGCGGCACGCCGTCGGCGGCAAGAAGCCCCGCAACTGGCTGCACAGGCTTCGGCCGGAGTCGCACAGCATCTTCAAGAAACGTCGCATATTAGAGAAGTTTCGCATCTTCGATTTCCGGGAGGACGTCCGCAAGCTGGACAGGGCGATCGGGACGTTTGAAGGGCTCGTCCAGCAGATTCCCGGCCTCTACGGCGCGGTGGCGACGGACGGGGCTCAGCAGCGAGACCGCGACGGGCAAAAGGAGATCCCCGATTGGAGGATGACGACGTCTGCGAACACGGCCGCGAGCATCAGAGGACGCGATGCTGCGGCAGCGAAGTCGAAGATTTTGCAGGCTCTGAGAACCGGTAGGTCAATTCATTCATTTAACGTAAAAAGGTAGCATCTTCGATCTACTGCTGATTAGCCTACTCTGTTTACCTTCTCGCGGCAGATGCGTCTCCTCCCAACCACAGAAACTTCTCCGTTCTGTCCATCATCGGCGCAGCCGGCGTCGGCAAAACAGAACTCGCGCGCCAGGCCTACAACGAAGCGGACACACAACGACACTTCAACATGACGGCATGGGTCTGCGTGTTCAAAAGCTTCAACATCAGGAGGATCATGATCGAAATCATTGAATCTTTTTCTCTCAGGAAAGAAACCAATACACAAATCAATGGATCTTCCGCCGCCATAGAGAGGCCCAGCGACCTCCACAGCTTGAGCAACCTGAACGTGATCCAGAGAATTCTCGCGGACATGCTGAAGGACAAGAGGTTTCTCGTCGTACTGGACGACGTCTGGGAGGAGTCCCCCAAACCATGGGACACCCTCTGCGCCTCCTTCAGTTCCGCGAGAGCAGGAAGCAAGATCGTGGTGACGACCCAGCTTGAAAAACTAGCGAACATGGTCGGAACGGAGGCCCCGATCAAGCTCGAACACGTGCTGGGGGAGAAAGAGTGCTGTGAATTGTTCAAGGAATATGCATTTGGTGATCATCAAATTCAAAATTCCGTTCAGCATCGAGCTCTGGAATCCAAAGGAATGCAGATAGCGAAGAGGTTTGGCTGCTCGCCGTTGGCAGCGACGATGATAGGGCGCGAAATGAAGTCGAACCTGAAGGAGCAGCAGTGGAACAGGATCCTGCACAAGAAGCTGGGAGTGATAGATCGAAAGGAAGGCGACATCGTGTCGGTGCTGGAGCTTTGCTATCATCATCTGCCGGCGCATCTCAAGCAGTGCTATCTTTCTTGCGCTTTGTTCCCCAAGAACTTCTGCTTCCAGAGAGGGCAGCTGCAACGAATCTGGACAGCGCTGGGGTTCGCTCATTCTTCCGATGAAGGAGAAGATAGCAGTGGCTTCGTCGACGATCTCGCGAGCAGGTCATTTTTCGTGATCTCGAAGCGAGAGAACCACGAGGAGCTCAAGATCCACGCCGTGCTGCACGAGCTGGCGGACTTGATCTGCGACGGCGAGTTTTGCCGGCTCGACGGCGAGTTCTGCAGGGACGACTGCGAGTCTTGCCGGCTCGACGACGGCGATCGGAGACTAGAGATTCAGGCGAAGGCTCGTCACCTGTACGTCAACCCCAGTTACTTAGTCAGGTTTTCTGAGAAGATAGCGAAGAAGAAGAGCTTGCGCAGCCTCGTGGTCGACGGCACTCTGTCCTCCGACCTCAAGCCTGAAGAGTTCATGGAGTCTCTAAAGGTGGTGCTGAAAGGGACGACGAGGCTGCGGCTGCTGATGCTGCCGGAGCTTCCGGGGAACTTACCTGGAGCGATCAGTGATCTGAGGCATCTCCGGTACCTGGAGCTCCCCGCAAGAGAATTCAAGAAGCCACCGAACTCGTTTAGTAGGCTCTTCCACCTACAGTGGCTGAACCTGAAGGACGGGACGAACTGCCGGTATTTGAAGATGACGGACATTAAGAGAATGATGAACAAGAAGAGCAAGATACGTCTCATGGCGGAAGCAATCAGAGCTCCCTCGAGGGCGTTTCGCAAGGTGATTGTTCGCGAGAAGAAGAGCAATATGGATAAGATACGTCGTATAGCAGAAGCATTCGTGAAGACGATCTCTTGCCGGAGAAGCTCCCACAGCAGGAGCATGTCTTCTACGCCGCCAGAGAGGCAGCATTTGCTCGGGAATAAGAGATCTGCTCCGCCGACGGATTCGGATCACCAGGTGCGTTTGTTGAAGCTTCGATTGATTAATCCTGTGCTTTGTTTCGATTAATTAACATGCAGCTGGACATGCTCGGTCCGTTCGTTGGTTTGTTTTTGCATGCAGAGATCGGCAAAGAGGAGCTTATGGAATCAGATGCTGCCATGAAGGCGTTCGACCTTGTTGCCTTCGGCGTGGTCATGGCTTGGTTAGAAGTTTAATGCTTCGTGGTGTTTTCTTATCTGCTGCGTCTTTTGATAAAACCTGCACTTTTTAGCTATCAATCTACGTGTTGTTGCTTTCTGTCGCTCTAAAGCTTGGCACGACATGGTCTGCTTTAGGGATGATTAAGTTTTAGGTTTGTTTATGAAAAAGGTAATAAAGGGAAAGTTGAAAAGGCTAAAAAGAAGCATGTCCTCCATTTCTACGTGACATTTAAATCTATCTGCCTGCCTTTTTTTTTTCAAAGGTACCAATTCAGCCGTAAGAGATCCATTTACCTCCATTTCTTCTCAACAGAGGAGAATCTGCATGAAATAAAAGCACCTATTTGCTTGGGGATCCCAATGCATTTCACCCTATCCACCCCCTAACAACTCAAAAAAAACTAATGCAAAGTCCGAATGCAAATTCAAGAAAAAGATACGTATAACTATAAATCAACAGGTTTATGCCACAATCTGTTAAAACAGCACAAGTACTGTTAGAAGAGATTAAAACTCAGGTGCCAGCTTTGCAGCTGGGCTGGGAAAGCATCTACATATAACGATTACAACAAATTTTAGTTCAATAACATAATAGACTGTTATTCATCAGACTCCCCTTTGGAACTGTATCAATAAAATAATTAACTTGGGGATGAATGAGTTGTAAGAAAACTCAAGTTCACACAAGATTTCATTAATTTGAATTATATGCCTGAAAATTAACGCGACCGGTAGCATGAGCATGGGCGATGGCTTCCTGGGTATTCCAGAAAGAAAAAACTGATAAGAAACAGTAGAAACAATGAGAACACTTCCAGACCAAATGCACGGGCCTGCATTTGTGCAACGATTTCGATCTCAAGAGTCTCATGATCGAGATTTTCTGAGTCAGCCTCGAGCGAGAGGCCCCAGGACCTCCACACTTCACAGCATCAGTAGTTCGAAGAGGATCCGGGGCGTTTGCGCAGGGGGAAGAAGGACAAAAAAAAGGTCATGCCCTACCTGCCCCCGTCTCTCGGCATGATACGCCCATCATATGATGTCTTCCTGCACCGTTGACTCTGATTCCCAAGTCATTATAAATTGTGAGTGATCAATCAATCAATCACCGGGTCATTGTTTATATATCATGGAAAACCTGTGGATCAAATCATCACTTCACTCCCAAAGATCGTCATAAATAACGGGAGCAATCAGAGCTCGCTCGAGGGCGTTTCGCAAGGTGATTGTTGGCGAGAGGAAGAGAAAGAGGGATATGAAGAGATTTCCACATCGTACCGCGGAAGCATTTGTGAAGAAGATCTTTTGGTGGAGAAGCTCCCACAGCAGGAGCACGTCTTCCGCGCCGCCGGAGGGGGAGCCATTGCTCGGGGATAAGAGATCTGTTCTGTAAATTCTAAAAAAATTTTGTGCAAGACAAGTCGTGTAGATGTTTAAGGTGGTGCTGTTAAAGGTAGTTTGTAAATAGCTGGAAGGAAAATGGACAAAAAGCAATATTAGTATTGTAAATTTAATAAACTCATAGGGGTAAAATAGGAAAAAGTGGTCTCATCGTAGATAGAGGGCTCGACGACCGATGCTTGATTAGAGCTAGTCGCACCTCCATGCCTGCTCTGCTTGCTATGTTGACATGTGTTAACTTGATCTTTTTTTTGGGTTGAGGATGGTGGTGGGGTTTCATGGGGTTGAATTGTGGATTAGTAATTGGATGATGATGCGAATGGATATTCAAATGCACGTAAGTACTAGCGTATGATTATTATCTTTCATTAGAGTAGTGGGTTAATGAGTAGATATAATGACGAATGAAATTAGAAAGTAATTAATTGAGATTTGATGGTCGAATAATTAATTAATTTGGATCGAATTAGGTTTAAATAAAATAGTGAAAAAGATTGATTAAGTAGGTTATAAATAAGTTTGGTTATATGTGACATTAGAGTCAATATCTAAAGGTGATGTTACCTGAATTACTTAGATCATCTTGAAATTATTACTTGAGGAACAAATTTTTATACGGTTAGTTCTGAAGACCGATCTACTTTTTCACGTGCGTTGGTCCATCGTAGTTGGATTTAATTCAAAGAAGGAAAAATCTTAATAAGATTTTATTAGGAAAGTCTTGGATGCCTTAGAATATGAATAAATACTATGTTTGCTAAAAATATAATGATAACATGCATGCTTACTAGTATATTTTATCTAGCATGATTGTGATATGATGTAATATGTTGTTTAATGTTTATTCGGTATGCTTTCTTATTCCCTATCATGTGGAAGAATATAACATTAAAGATTTAGAAAGCTTAAATTATTACATGTGGACTAGATTAACTCCTATGAAATGTTAACCCGATAACTATTACCTGCATGCATGGTGCTTAGTCATCACTGTGATAGTCCTAAGATGGCTAGTAGGGATGAAACCGGACAAAGAACCTAGCAAGCATGTAGCCGATGTTGTAACATTCCGACGACGATTGGAATGCACACCTCCCGGCAAACATTGCTGCTTTTGAATTAGAATGGTGAATCCTTCCATGCAGCTTTGAACAGTGGATCCCTCGACTACACGATTATAATTTTAGACGTTTTGCAGACGTTCTGATGAGCAGTCAGGAGTCTAGGATTATATTATTTCGGCTAGTCATTACCAATGCGTATAATTAGGTGCAATGACCCTATCTAAAGACAATGAGTAGTCTACATGAGTCACTTCATGGATTATCCGAAGAGGACACGTGAAGTGGCGATGCACTAGGCCGAGATGAAGAGGATAAGTCTAGTATACCTCTGGAGGGGAATTCACAGTTGCCCGACCTCTCCGCCAACATCAGTGTAATGGGCATAGAGAGAGACATAGACATGATTGACACTAATGGACTTACGGGAACTCCTTGATCAGGAGGTCCCCTAAGCATAGGCTGGCTGCTCGATACACTTATCATAAAAATATATTTTTCTTTAGAGGATGTACACTAGTGACACTTGATCTAAAGATAGAAATATTCTTATATGGCATATACTAGATAATAAATATTTATACAATGTATTTGACATTTAGAGTTAGTAGATAATATTATTGATGATATGTTTTATAATAAAAAGCTAGTGTATGATAATTAATAAATTAAATGCATCCTCTAACGTTGCCCCTAGCTTGTAATTTCTTATTATGATTTTGAGTTGTAATTTAGCACTAGGCCGCAATGCTGAGCACACCGCATCTAATATGTATGCAGGTTCAGAGGATGATCAGTGAAGGTAGTTGATGAAGGTGAAATTATCGATAATTTATTTTATTTGCAGATATCATTGTTTTAGAGTTGTAGTAGGTATGTCAGGATTGTGTTAGCAGAGTTGAATTAGTTGATTTACTTGTATTATCTGTATGTATCAACAAATGCCTTGTATGAATACTTTAGGTTCATACTACAGTTGCCATGTACTCCACAAATGGAATGAGTCAGGTTGTGACGTTCCGCTGCAGGATTAGGATCACCATGTGCGCTCCTTGAGACTTCGATTAATTAATCTTGTGCTTGATATGCTCGGTTCGTTCGTTCGTTTGCTTTTGCATGCATAGATCGGCAAAGAGGAGGATATGGAATTAGATGCTGCCGTAAAGGCGTTCGACCTTGTTGCCGATCGACATGGCTTGGTTAGAAGTTTTATGATGCTGCATGGTGTTTTCTTATTTGCTGGTCTTTTGATAAAACCTGCACTCTGCAGCTATCAATCTACGTGTTGTTGCGTTCTGTGGCTCTAAAGCTTCGCATGACATGGTCTGCTCTCGGGATGATTAAATTCTAGAGTTTCTATTGCAATTTATGAAAAAATAATAAAGGGAAAGTTGAAAAGGCTAAAAAGAAGGATACCCTCCAGTTTTACGACATTTGAATCTACCTGAAAGCTGCATTTCTTCCTCCTACATTCTGCTTTTTTTTTTCTCAAGCGTACCAATTTAGCTGCAAAGTATTACCTCCATTTCTTCTCAACAGAGGAGAATCTCTATGAAATAAAAGCACCTATTTGCTTGGGGATCCCAATGCATTTCACCCAATCCACCCCCTAATAACTCAAAAAAACCTAATGCAAATTGAAGAGAATGATACGTGTAACTATAAATCAACAGGTTTATGCTACAATCTGTTAAAATAGCACAAGTATTGTTAGAAAAGATTAAAACTCAGGTGTCAGCTTTGCAGCTGGGCTGGGAAAGCATCAATATATAATGATTACAACAAAATTTAGTTCAATAACATATAAACTTTTATTCATTTGACTCCCCTTTGGAATTGTATCAATAAAATAATTTACTTGGGGATAAATGAGTTGTAAGAAAATTCAAGTTCACACAAGATTTCATTAATTTGGATTATATTCCTGAAAATTAACGTGACCTGTAGCTTGAGCATGGGCGATGGCTTCCTGGGTATTCCAGAAAAAAAAAAACTGGTAAGAAACAGTAGAGCCAATGCGAACAATCAAGAAAGTGATGCAAGCTTTGAATTCAAACCAAACCTTTTGGCTGACCAATGCCATTTGGCACACTCCGCAGCGCAGAGTAAAATTAGCAGTGTCCGTATAACTTCTCTTCCTAAAAGACAAAAACTTTGTATATCAAAATCACATACTAGCAAAATACTGAAAAGATATTGTTAAAGCATCAAGAGATTGTGAGCCTGGGCGATGAAGAAAAAGCTTACCTCTGTGCATCCTTAACGAGATTGAGAGCAAGGTTCTCCACAGGCCCAATGGAACGATCACTTCTAACAGCAAAAATGGTCTGATCAAACTCCTCAGGTGCCCCATCATATGGAGACATCTGTAAGGTACACCGATTGAATTACGATGAGCATAATGTTGTTAGTTATGCTGAATTGTCAGTGGCAATAAAAAGGTTCTGAGACCTTAATAAGGTAAACATACAGCTAGTGCATCATAATGGATGCCATCATAGATCAGCATGACCCTTTCATTGTAATTCTTTTCCTGTTTCCAATCCAACAAATAGGAAAAGGAATTCAAATTTCAAACTCTCAACAAAAATGAAAAAAGAGCAACAGCACCCAACCCCATGATGATTACTTACCTGACCATACAGATCACACCTAGTGGTTTGGATATCATAAGCTGCAATTTCACGTCCATAGAATTCTGAGAGAATGGACAACTCTATAGCCCCTGTGGAAACATAGACACATATAACAGTGCTCTATATATTGCAACAGAATGAGAGATAAATTTAGATATCCATTGCTAAACCAGGTTGAATACTCATGCCAAAATAAGCACCAACTCTGTTCCAAAGAATATACAGTTCCGATCTTTTGATTACAAAAATAACATGTGCCTTTGCAGAATTGACAAGAAACATTAAAAAAAACTTGATGGTATAAATAAGGAGTTCGACTTGTAACTACATGCACGAACACCCTTAGCATTTGGTAACACATGCTACATCAATCATCAAAAAGAGTTTGATTACATGCCATATTTGCACAATCTTACCAATTTCCAGATACATAGTATTCTAAATACCTTATTAAGCATGTATATTTCAAGATTGTACTAAGTTAAGGATTAAAACACTAAGTACACAAAGTGTACATCTCTCTGGTTAGAGTAATTGGGCTTTATATGGGAGGATCACGAGGTCTTGAGTTCAAGACTCATTAAGTTCTAAAAAAAAGGATTAAAACACCAAGCGTATAGGTCTAGTACTTTTGGTTTTGCTAGTCACTAGTAAGCAGACTGACTAATGCCAGTCAGTCCTCTTGATACTCAATTTGTGTCACCCAGTAAACAATGTGATGGATGCCACAAAATAAAAGTTCCAACTGGTAGGCTGACATTTGCAGGAAGTCATGCAAATGACACCAATTATTGCATTTTTTTAATTTATAGAACTGTCATTTATTTGAAATATTCTTTGTTTTTTTTTGCATAAAACCTCAATGCTTATTTTATATAATTATTTATAATTTTTTCAGATTTTAAAAAAATATATACAGGTATGCTCGATATGGATCCAACTATTGCAAACATACCAACATACGATATGACTTGGTACTAGGGCAGTATTGATCCACCTGTAGATTGGTATGGATCCTGGAATCAAGTTCTAAAATATTGGTCCTAGCTAATCATTCCACATTTAGCCAAAGGATTTTCCAATAATATTACATGTCATTAGTATTTGGAAAAATCATGCATGAAGTTATGAAAATTAATGGATCGAGGTTTTTGCAGTTTTCAATGGTTTATTCCCTTGCATAAAGTCACAGGTACTCACCACCCCATTTATCAGAGTCTTGAATCCATGCACAATATTCATCATTTGGCTTTCCTAAAAATGCTTCAGTATATTTTCCAGGATCGCTCCCCACAACTGCAGCTATAACCTTCAACAATGGACACAGAGGGAAATGTCAGGTTCACACTTAAAATTATGATCCAGTAAAGCGGATAGCAGCAAGTTACTAGACATAGATGTGCACATATAACATACAAGTCATCATGCACGGGGTGCAATTATGGGTACATCCTATCTCCAGAACATGATTGGATATATGCCATCATACTAACATACTGTCATATGATCATCACATATGTCAGATGTACAGGCATCATGCTATTGTAACATAAAGATAATTATTATATACATTAGTAGTTTATTAGTTGCTTAAAAGATCGAACACAGGACCAATATCTTTGTATCAGGGTGAGACATTAAACCTTGTATAAAAAATTTACTTGACTAATGCCCTTCTAAAGTGCTAAAGATGGAATTACTAAATACCCATCAATTAAACCTTCAAATCCTTATCCAACACATAGACTACCTTCGAAGGGAGCAACGATCTTGAAAACCTAATACAGACAGAACACCCTGGTAGACTACTTTCCAAGGGAGAAACGTTCTTGAAAACCTATGACAGACAGAACACCTTGACATTTTGTGGCTACTGAGTTATATCTTGGGGTAGGCTTTCACTATTTCGACACTTTCCTGTATAAACAGATGTACAGCTCCTCATCACTTATAATGTATGTAATAAATGGTACGTGACTTTCCACCTGAATCCTCTTGTTAAACATGCAAAAGATGCATCCCTCTCGCCCCAATTTCCTTATCCAACAAGTGCCTACCTGGCTATCTCATGTACAAACATTTTGAGGGAGTGTTTTCCCTCTTCTCTTGTTATATTTCTCCTTGGAAAAAATTAGTTCATCCTTATCTTCCACTCCATGGCCATTTGTCGCAAGATTGCTGTCATCAAAGGCAAATTTTATCATTATATTCTTGTCACACCTAAGTTCAGGAGTCTTCTTGAGTTAAGCAAAACTTTTCAAGCATGTGAATTTGGGAGGTCGGATGGCATATAGTCTTTACTGCCTAAATTGCCCCGGAAAGAGGTATGTGAAAATGCCTTATTCCTCACCGTATAATACTTGAAGCTACATCCTCAATTCAAAACAAAGAGAAAGGAACTAAAATGTTGCAACTATATAACCTCGGTTTCCTAGAGTAAAGCAAGAAACGGTATACAATTTCCCATAAGCAGTTCCCCTCTTTCCACATGCTGTTCTAGGCTTCTTGCTAGCTGATATTTTTATCATGTTTGCAGATGGCTTGATAATCCCTCCTATTTGATATTATTTATCTTCCATGCAAGCGATTACAAAAAGGGCTTGCAAGCAATCCCAGGATGAGATGCACCTTGATTTGTATGTTCCTATCTCATTAACCAGATTGTCTTTGATAGAATATCTATTGTCAATTCTGCAAAGTACGTAGTAAAACAGTACTTTCATGATGCTACTATCTGGCAAATCCTATTCCACTTAATCCCTTTTTCATGGTCCCATATCCTTAAGACTACATTGATATGCTCTATTATGCAAATAAATCACAAATGGTCCAAGTAACAAACACCCAACTTTCCTTGGGGTCACAATTCCAATGTCTAAGCTGGTGATGCTTTTAATTGGACTTGCAGCATTAGAGTTCAACATTAATTCCATTGCTTTGCCTCTAAAACTAAAAACAGTGGTATTTGCTAGCAACAACAAGATGAACTACTTCCCTCAAACACAACATGATGAATTACTACGGAATGGTTTCACAGGATTCATCTTTTTTTTTCTTGAAATGAAACATTGCATTCATTTCACCAATCTGAAATGATACAATAAATCATCCAAAATATGGATGAGGGAAAGAACAGCAAAGAATTAAAGTAAAACACAATGAAGTGAAAACAAAAAAACAGAAAAGAAACAAAGGGAAACACAATCCATTAATAGCTTGCACCAAATGTTTGTTTTGATCCCTTCCCCTCTTCCTTTCTACCTTTCGATTGTTTGCTTGCACCAAGACACATGCAGTACAACATAGCTTAGAAATAAGGATCTACGAAACCAGTTGTTAGCCATAGCAGGTATTCAGCAAACAAGGAGTCTCTCACTTAAGGTGATGACGCATAAAATTATCATTAAAAATTCAAAAAAAAAACAGATAAGAACAAAAGAATTTGCAACAGGAGCAATATCCCAGTCTAGATCATTTCTCACGCTTAAAGAAAAAAATACCATGGTGCATTAGTTAGCCAAACTCAATCTTGAGAAGTAATAGTTCCTCGATCATATTGTGGTAACCTAATCCCACCTAAAATGAATGCAATGTTATCTTTCAAAAAAAAAAACCTGCCTATCCTCTGATACAATAATTTTCTGATTCAGTCACAGCACTATGTTACTACACCTGTACAACTCACAAATTTAACTGCTGATCTTGTGATTTCTGTTCAATCACACCATTATAGAATTAATCAGAACATGAAAATTTTGAAGAAATTGTGTCGCAAGAATATACTATTCACATGGGTTATAAAGCAAAGCATGAAGGTTTCACGTGTTTGTCAATTGATCACTACGGTAATGCATATGACAATCATATTTTTTTAGTCTAATTTGGAGACACATTTTATCAAGTACAGTAGCCGAAGCAAATCATATATCCAACTGAGTTGGGACATGGTATTTCTCAGTCAAATAGAGGTAGCTAGCATGCAAATTTACTCGTAATTTTGATAAAATATTAATAGCAACTAACAAAAAGTGACAAAAAAGAGAACCATATTCATATTCCTTAAAATTATGATGTTCAGTTATGTCCTGACCATAATTTGACATCGAAAAGTATGAAATCTATCATGCAACCAAAAGAACTATGGATTTGTTTTGCATAACATAAGTTGAATTCATACAACATAAGAAAAACAACCAAGAAAATGATTAGCAACTCCATGGATTGAAGAAGAGGGGAATACCTGTCGCAAATATGGGGCTTTGTTTTTGTCATGTTCCATAACATACCTGTAAAAGCATTCTTTGGGCTGAGCAGATCTATATAGCAACTATGTTTGCTAGTTCTCTTTTTTAAAAGAGGTAGACCATGCTTTCCCTTAACAGATCTATAACGGAAAGAGATTGCAATAAATAACCCACCCGACGGCATTGAAGAGGCAGCTGTTATCCGAGGGTATCACTCTCCGGACAACAATCCCCTCCATGCTACCAAATTCCAATCTGGCAATCAACATAAAATCGATAGAGAACATTAGAAAAACAGAAAATGCAGTAGGAAAATTTCAGCAAATTACACCGACGAAGCAAAAAGGGAAAAGCAACCATATAGAGAGGGAATTGAAGCCAATTCAACCGAAACGCAAATCCAAAATTTGACAATTTTAACAGAGGCGGCAACAACCGAGAGAACATCAAAATTGTATTTTTTTTCTTTCAAAAAAATCAACAATTACCTAGCCAACCAAACAAAAAGAAACAGGAGAGAAGCGATACAATTTAGAGGAGACGGGGGAGAAATAAAGGAAAAGACATCTCTTTTCCTTACTGGATAGGGAGAGCAAGCCTGGGGCCGAAGCGCAAGGAAGGGGAGAATGAGGAGGTTCGCGAAGCGTGAAATCGACAGGAAGACGCAAAATAAAATGGGGAACACAAGCAACCGGATTCGTTGCGGAAGCGGAAAGGAGAGCTGGAAAAAAGAGAGAGGCGGCGTTACCTATTGCCCTTTGCGTTGCGCTGGAGTCGAGCAAGGGTATTTTATCCCCTTTTTCTCTCTCTCTCTCTGGGCGCTGCCAGATTTGTCCAACCCACCACCGCCTACGTCTGCAGCGGTTGCAGGATGAAACCTTCAATTTCACTTCATCTTTGGAATGATTTCACTTTCCTCCGTAGAAAGCGCTCGAAAACAACAAAGTTGTGCTGCCAAGAAATCGCATTCGCTTTACCGATGCGATGACAAGATGTTCATCTTAATCTTCGTGGTGCATGCTTCTTTTTGGGTCAACGATTCTACATGTTTCCCTAGAACGACAACCGCGAAGGGTGTGGGATGGATTTGGATTTTGGTGTAGTTGGGCCGTTGGAGAGAGATTTTTTCTGCGGAAAAATTATGGCTGCCCCTTAAATTATATTGTATTTAAATATTATTCTATAAATATGTTATATTATATCATATACCTAGAGGTGTAAACGGGCCGTGCTCGGGCCGGCCCGAGCACGGCCCGTGTCGGCACGCTACTGTAGCGTGCCGTGCCCGGCCCGGCACGGTCTAAAGGAACCTCCGCCCGGCACGACCCGGAGCCCGACCAGCCCAATCGGACCGGCCCGCACTTTTTATGCACTCGCCCGCAAAATAATAGCGGGCGGCGGGTTTCGAACGCGCGCCTTCACTGCGGAAGGCGCGTGTAGTAACCATTCCGCTATTTTTTTTTTAAAATATATATATATATATATAATATATATATAAATCGTGCCGTGCCGTGCCGGCCTGCGGGCTCAGACCCTGCAGCCCGGCACGGCACATGAACAGTAACGGGTCGTGCCAGGCACGGCCCGAGTCGGGCCGTGCCCGGGCCGCCCGCGGGCCGCCCGGCCCGAATTACATCTCTACATATACCCAAACCCCTGTCAAGTTGTCAGTGTTTAAAAATAAAAATAAAAAGCAACAGGGCCATCCATATGGGGAACTGGAGGCCCAGAACAGTCAGCCAATATCAATTAACGCTCAAGAAACTATCTATAATATAATTTCTATTTCAAGTCTAATTGTATCGTTAAAATTAATGAAAAGGTCTAATCATATTCTATATAAACTAAACTACTAATCATATTCTATATAAACTAAACTACTGCAATACGGCAAGCTTGCCCTCTAATCATTATGTGCATGACTCCACATTAAAGAAGATGTTCCTTCTAGCAATTAGACCTATATGGAAGCTTCCAATGTCATAAAAAAAAGATAGAGAAAACACAGGTTTGACCTAAACCCTGTTGAGTTCTGCAGTTGAAAGTTGAAAAAACATATCGATTTCTTCCAACAACTTCTCATGCCCAGATCGACTCCCATTGTGGTGCATATTTGATGAGAGCATAAGTTGGATGAGAGCATCACAGATGTCACCTGTGTCATTGGGGTTTTTGATGGGTTTGTAAATATTCTCCTCCACATGTTGTTCTCCGGAGCAATCCTTGTAGATTTGCTTTCTGCAGACCTGTGACAACAAAGACAAATTAAGTATAAAGATCCAAATAAACCTGTGTCCCAATTTTATTGACTGTTTCTTCATAAAGGTTACAAAAGGAAATATAAGAAACCAACGGAAAAAAGGTATGCGGGCAAGACTCGGACGTAGGATTTCCCATTTTAGTATCACCTTGAATTTTTATCAAGATCAATTTATTTAAAAGTTTGGACAGTTAGGAAATACTATAAGCTATGATCTAGTTACGATCTCAGCCCATCCTAGCAAAAATTTTAAATTCTATATGGCAGACGAGAGAATTCTAACCTGAAACAGCTGATGGAGAGTATCGATCTGCTCTTTGTTCAGGTATTTCTTTACAGTCAACTCCCTAAAAAGCTTGACCATTTCTGAAGTCAAATTACATGCAGAAAGATTGTCGAGAATTCCAGAGATGCAAGAATTATTAAACACTGATTTCATCCATGGAGGTGGTTCATCCATTTTGAGTAAAACTACAGCTATACGAGCTGCAGGCTTGTGATGATTTATGAAAGATCTTGATGCCAAGCTAGGAGCAGTTAAAGTAATTGCTAATTCCTCCATGATAATCCTGAACCATTTCAAATTTCTCACCACCTTCTTTTCCAATGCCCCATATTTTTCCCACCCTATAATCATAGAAAGACAAGCATGACAAGACATAGCTGTTGTCAGATCACCATAGAAAAGCAAGCCTCCTGTAACAGCTATGACAGATTCCAGGTATCTTGCAGAGCATTTCATCTTTTTTTTTTTTCTCTCAATCTGACCAGAAACTCGTGTCAGCAGCTCCTCCAGACATTGTGAAGAAACCAACTTTACAGTTGAAGACCCGAAGTGGAGAAGTCTGCATATATCATGACATTTGATACATAATACAGATGATTGATGACCTTCACCAGATAATTGAAAGAAGTTTTCCCAATCCATGCTTTCCTCAAAAATAATATCCATACTGAAAGGAAAAAAAAAAACATTAGTTGAAGTCACAAGGATCTGTATCATACACAAGAGCACAAAAACTAAGCAACTAATGTTGGACCACTGACCTTCTTAAAGAGAATAGATATAGTAAAAGAACAAATATTAAGGTCTCCCCTGCAGGTGATTCTTCATTGTAAGCAACCAACGTCGGGCCTTTCCCACATGCTGTTTGCACAATATTTTCTACAGCAGAAGATAAAGCTTGGTCGAGTAGTATAGCCTTAGATGCTTCTCTAAGTACTAGTTTGGTGGAAAAGTGCAGGATAAGGCAAAAAGTAGCCATTATTAGGAGCTCTTCTTGGCCAAATGCTTGAGAAGCTAATTTAGGTCTCAAGTACTCGAGCAACTGCACAGTCAGGTAAAAGAATTTAGTGATTATGGAAGAGGTTTGAAATTGCTTGTTATAAATCTCTGTGGACAAAGAAAGTCCTCCAAAGACAGTAGGAAAGATTAACCATCCAATATATATTAGAACTAGAAGATTCTTTTTCCAGGTAGTTCAAATGTACCATGAGAAAAGGACAAAAATAAATCTCACGAAACTTATTCCACAGATGATGCATGCTAATTATGCATATGACGAGCATTTTTGGTAATTTGCACCAATGTAGGAAAGTAATAATAGAGGGGAGCTAACACGTAGACTGGCATTAGCAAAATAAACATAGAGACCACCTTCATCATGATGCCAAGCCAATCTTCATCTTGAGAAAGAATTTCATGGCTTGCCAAATAAAGGACATTGAAAATAAAAAGAGAGCAGGTTTTGACAGTATTTGCGAAGTGTATAGAGTAAAAGATCCTTTGAAATGCTTCTGCAATGCCATGCAAGCAGAAATGATCTGATGCTGCTGGAAATATATTCAGTGTGTCTGTCATGGTAGTCACCAGATGTAAGATATCATCTTCAATGCCTTTGTCTGACTCTTTCAGTAATGATACCATCACTTCTGTGACAAAATTATCTCCAGCAACTATGAGTTCTGCTATCATCTCTATATTCAGTAGTTTCTTACCATTTGCTTGAGTACAAATTTGGACCTTATTTGTGCTATATGATCGGCAGAAGTTTAGGATCATGCAAGAGAGAGGTGATATGATTTCTTCCTGGCGAAAGAGCCACTTCAATGCTCTTGGATGAAGACCTATAGCGAGCAAGTCCCACTCCATTTGAGCTATTAAATGGAAGACCAATTTTTCAGCCTCTGGACTGCATGGTAACCGGAAGTTAAATGGGTCACTTCTTACAAGTGCATAAAGATGCACCAATTGAGAAAGCATCACTGAGTGAACCACCGCACATGAAGTGCTGTTGCTAATGTTAACAAGAATGTATTGCTCTAAAGAAGCCAAAATTTGATTTCCATCTGTAAGCCTGGAGGCATGACATATCAAATAAGCTAATGAAGAAGCTTAGGTAATAAAGTGAGTTGACAGAAACAACATAGTACCTTTCACCATATAATGAACTCACATATAGCAGCACAAGAACAGCAACTTGACAAGAAGCCATAAGTGAATCCTGTAAAGAGCTCTGACCTAGCAGATATATCAGTTCTTGAGGATCAGATGGAAGATTAAAATAACAATCCCTGATGGATTCCCCGAAATCAGGGCCTAGCAGTCTATCAGTAATTGAACTTAGGATCAAATATATTCTAGTTTTCATCTGATCTATTGGAAATAATCCCAAGCATCCAAATGATAAACCGAACCAAGATGATGAAACCAAAGTCTCAGCAAAGCAATGGGCTTGGTTTTCTGAACCCTTTAGTAATATTGAATGAAAAGTCTCAAGGATGCCCAGTACAGTTTCCTCATTCTGACCTTCCCCAATGACTCTCCCAAGATAAGGTAATAGATATTTTTCACAAGTTTCCATGATGTTCTCCTCCAATTCCTGTTTATGTGTGCTAGAAATTCTTTCAACAATGCAAGCATATACTTCTTTTAGAAGGTAGAGCGAGTACAGAAGTTTGTCTGGATCATCATGAGATGAAAGAGATAAAATCACTGCATTTCGAGATGTCTCTTGAATAAAGAGTGGCAATTGCTGAATATTGCAGGCAGATGGCAATCTTAAAAGTTCCACAAATGTTAAGCATGACAAGGTAAAAGTTTCAGAAGTTATTGCCATCTCCACTGCATCTTGCCTTCTGAACATTCGTGCTAAAATGGCAGTTACTTCCTCTACTTGAGAAACTGACATGATTCCTGGGAAATTTGTGATGCAAGTCCATACAAGTTTTAGCACATCATTTTGAGCTGGATGAAGAGGTATTTCTGTTATATACCGTAAAACTGATAGAAGTGTATGAAAACCTACTGCAAGCCTATGTATAATGACTTCCTCAGCAGTTGCTAATATATTAAGAACCTTAAGGCAGGAAATGACCATGGAATCTTTATTTCCTGCAGTTGCCATCATAGTTTCATGCAGTGAGTGGTCTTATCGATACATTTCAGTGACTTGTGTCTTGATACATTTCTAAGAAAACAAAATATAAATATTTCTGGTACCTGACAATCTGAGAATTTCCAAAACATAATCTGCAATGCCTTTCTCAATAAGAGCTTGAATTTGTTTCAAACAACTAACACCAGATGGTAGAATATGAATGATTAATTCTAAGGTGCTAGTTTGCAGTTTGGTATCAGAAGAAAGCAGAGAACCTTTAATAGCATCAGCAAACAAATCTACAAGAGCTGAAACCAGAATTATGCCATCTCCCTTCATCAGCTTATCCATTTCTCTGTCCAAACCACCAGTTTGGTCACTTTGAAATAAATTCTCAAAGACTCCCTTCCGAGATAACACCGTCAGTAGTGCTGCATAGGTATATAGGAACATCTGAAATAAGAAATCACTTGAAAGCAAGTAGCATTTGATGGAATTTAGGACATCATACATCAAGTAGCAATATTATGAGATTCATAACCTTAACCTGAAACTAATTGCTTTCAGATACAAAAGAAGTGGAGAATCCAATATTTTACTAATATGCTAAAGTGAAGAAAGTGTTCCCAAAAGTGCACTCTTCTCTTGACAAAGTTATGTAGGATAAATTGCCTAACTAGCAGTAGCCAATTTTTCTCATCCCTTAGTGGTGTGCATCGGAACATATGTAACATAACTTCTTAAGTCTATGTCTGAAGGCAAGGAGGCCTATCATCTCACTACCACATTTTGCTATGGCAGGCAGCAAGTAACAATCAAGCAGCGCATGTCCATAAGGGACTTCATCCTGTGTCTGTCAGCTGATTCTAACGATGCATATTGTCTGCATGGGATGGTTAAATAACAAAGATTCTTTTGAACAGAAAAAAATAACTATAACGTAGGGGATAAATATGCCAAAAAACATTTATTAATTTAAATTGAAAGGCAATCAATGCACAAGTGTGTAGCTATGCCAGATTGCTTAGATTCAAATGTGCAATGTTTTTATCTTAATTGTGATCATTGACAAGTAATGGCATGGAACCAAAGCTCATAAAATTAGTTACATGCCTTTAACCAAACGGATCCATATAGTAGTAGTTTCAGTAGTCACAAATCATGATTCCTTTTCTAGAGAAATATAAGTTATGGATAACATCTGTAAATTAAATATGAATATATAATAACTCATTCTACAGAAGAAAACAATAAAAAGGAGAAACTATTACACTATAACTAAGATAACAGATCGATAAAGGTTCAATACCAACCTACACAATTCATTCGAACATCATCTTTTTGGGTCTTGAGCAAAGTTTCAAGCGAAAGTTTTAGCAAATATGCTTCTTTTGATGAGAGATCATCATAGTTACTTTCATCATCCCATGGTGTGACTTGCAGGATGAACATCTTATACAGCACAAATAATATTTCTCCACGGATCTCTTCGCTATTTAAAGGGAAATACAGTTAACATTGTGCATGGAGTATTGAAGCATTTTAAGATGATCTCAAATGCTTATCTTCACCTTGGCAGCTGAAGACCAGTAACAAGTGTTGAGAAAAGGGCATCTTTGTCCCTAATATGGGATGCTGGGTTGTATTCCTGGCAAGAATTCAGCAGGACCCCCAAACAATGCAGCTAGATTGCAATTTCAGGTGGCACAAAAATGAACTAAATATCAGCTCTCCTAACTACTGATGAACGAAGAAAATAGACCACCCAGATAATTCTTAACGTTTCTATCTTTATCTACATGCTTCGATAGGATCTACGGATTCATAAAGTAAATGCATTAAGTATAAAAAAAATGTAATTATACCCAGAAGAAGACAGGTGCCTGAAGTACACAAAATGGTGCAATCATCCTAGGTTCTTCTATGCACTATGTATAATAAAAGGCACTTTACCAGGTTGCCGTGACTGGCAGAATTTAAGTGAAATGTTTTTTGATGAAAAGGAAGTGAACATGATGTGATGGTACATGTACAGAAGCAAAGATTGAGTTGTCACATAGCAGTGCTAATGAAGTTTATAATCAATCTTATCTGTCCTTGCACGATTGCATTCTGGAAATATAAGACGAGTTGATAGAAGTTTTAATCTAACATTTATGTTGCTGAGGCTACAAGGCCCCTAACATGATAGAACACTAAAGCCGGCATACCTGCAAGCAATGTCATGCTTTCACATTTTTGCATTTAACCGACAGAAATAAATGCATCTAAATTAAAGAGTCAAGCAAACATTTTCCATAGCATTGGATCGTGTAAGAGTCAGAGTTATAACCAGATCACTAAATGCATTTTTTTTTCCAATCTTTTCTTTATCACCAACATGCCACTATAAGTAAAAAGAAAAGTACGAAAAAGGTTTAGCAATATAGAACTACCATGAAAAACTGCCGCCGACTCCACGCGAGCTCCCCGGACGAGAGGAAGTCCGCGACACGGGCAACGAAATCCCCAAACACGGAGCGGGGGAGCCCACAGCCGGAGAGATCGGAGACGAGATCGATCAGCTGGTTAGCGAGGGGCTCGTCGTCAAAGGATGCGAGCGCGCGGACGAGAGGGGACACGAGAAGATGAGGCTGGCTGTCAGCGAGGCGGCGGACGAAGTCGGGGCACCTAATGGCGCCGGAGAGTTGGGAGAGAGCATAAGAGACGTGGTGGGTAAGGGAGCGGGGGTCGGAGATCAGCGCGGAGAGGCAGGCGAGGCAGATGCTGCCTCCCTCCGCCGTCGCCACTGCCATGGAAGCGCGGTGCCCCTTCCCGCATCGCCGTTCGGCAGTCTGCTCCTCGTCCTGGTCATCAGCCTCGTCGGATCCACGCAAGAACTCCTCGATCTCAAATCCTCCTCCGTGCTCTTCTTCGAAAACTACTCCCCTGCGGAGAAGCATCGCGTCCGACTTGAGATCGGATTGGTGAAGGAAGAGAGGAGATGGGAGAAGGAAATGGCGCGACGGGAGAGGGATTGGGAAAATAATTAAATATACGGAAAGATTTTGATTTGGGCATCGGCAAGTGAGAGATGAGTTCATCCTACAGTGAGACGGTTCGACCAAACACGAACCAAGTTCGATTCAGTGTTTGAGTACATCTCACAAATCACACGCCACCTGTTTAATTGATTGATATTGGTATAATAAGACATCTGTTTCGATATTTTATCATTGGTTAATAAATAATTGATTGAATTTAAAAAGGAAATAAAATAGATAATAGAGGACATTATATGGGAACAAAGCTTACATTTCGTTATTTAACAATACCTTTTATAATTTAACAATAATATTATTATTTTTTAAAAAAAAAAAGAAAGAAAGATCAAAATTATGCTTAACGTCTGCCTTTTCACTTATCTAAACAAAAAGAATCGAGACATTTTTATAGTAAAAAAAGTGATCTCTATCTTCCAATCCACATGTTGGATTTTTTTGCCTCTTAAAAAAACATATATTTAAGTAATATTATCTTGAAAAATCAAACAACTTTCGGAGAAAAAAAACTCTATTGCTGTTACTACTACTGAGGCGCACCACCAAAAGAAAAGTGGTCAAGGGAATTCTACTTTGAGCATTTATCACCAACAGACACTTTCCCTACCAAAAGGATGCAACGATCAAACTTCCAAGACCTTGGAAACAGTGAATGTTTGGATAGAAGAAAGGGGGCAGAAGATCGACTAGGATTACAGGATCATGCTGCATAAAAGTATCATAAATGGGTCAAATACTTCTTCAAGAAAATATTGGCTGTCTTATTATTTTAATCGCCTGTATAATATAACCATCCTGTCCAAGTCTTCAAGCAACTTTATTTTGAACCTCAAATGATTTTGAAGGAACACCGGCAGCATCTTGAGACATCACATACGAACAATTAACTTACTGCTGAGAGTTTATCAGATTTCTGATGACAAATGGAAGGATTCCGCCATGATTGAAGTATGCCAGTTCCACCTGTATTTTGATAGAAGTTGTCATAAGAAGTTCCGTAAGCATTTTGAGTAAAGATAAAAGTAGTAATAATACAACAGAGCCTTTAACGATTGTGAGTTTTGTGGCTTTAGCAAGAATTCCCCATTGTGCACATCAAATAACACAAACAAATTGAATAATGTATAATAACTGTCTCGTTCTGCAACGGTTCACACCTGAAATGAACTCAAGTGTCCTGAATTCACATATCAACTAAAAACTAACTTTTGAGTTGAGAATTCCTCAACAAATGACCCTATTTTAACTATATGGAGGAGATAAGAGATGGTGAGAATCAAATGGTGGGTATCGTCGAGGTTAACAATAAAGAATTAGTTAGAAGAGCAACTACAATATATTAACACAGCCATTGTTTAGAAAGAGCTTTTACCTCTGTGTCAAATCGAAGAATACATGCGAAAGACTTTCCGCCGTCTGTAACAACAGTAATGTCTTGACCAGGTCTTATGTCACTGATGTTACTTGGAAGGTCTATTGTGTAGCGCTCATGTCCAGTCAAACCAAGCGTTTCAGCATCCTCGCCATGCTTGAAACATAGTGGAATAATACCCATGCCCACTAAATTGCTGCGATGAATCCTCTCAAAGCTTTTGGCAATCACAGCTTTGACTCCCTAAGGAAAGAATATTGGAAGATATGTACCAGAGAAGTACCAAAAAAATTTATAAATGATAAATTATGTCGAATAGATACAAACCAAAAGCATTGGGCCCTTAGCAGCCCAATCTCGTGAGCTACCGCTTCCATACTCCGCTCCTGCCAAAACTATGGTATCATGCCCATCAGCCTTGTATCTCTGAAAGAATATTCGACGCAGTCTCAGTTGAATCATAGTTATTATTAAGGAATACTGACGTAGACAAGCAGTATAAAGCTCATAGTTTCTAGAAAAAATTCTCCATGAGGTCACAGGTCACTGAACACCAAATAAATAAATGAATCTTTTCGCCTATCAGGCTGTGTAATGGACAATATCTCATGTTACAGCAAGAGCATCCAAGGGCACTAAAAGTATAGCATATTTAGTTAAATAACAAGGATAAGTATATTGAAATTCCGAGATCTGAACAACTTTTTATTTCACAAGGATGATGCATTATAGGTTTGGTGCGGTACCAAGTTTCAGTTTGAATACCGAGCCTATTTGTCAACCCTGACTCAGGAACCTCAGTAATAATGTACATTGAAATTCACAAAATATCATACAGTATTTAGACCAAAAATTATATGTTAAAAATTAAAAACACCTATAATAGCTAAAAGAAACCAATATGCGAGTATTATAATAACTAAGTCATCTATATGCGCTCTACTGCAGCAACAAATTAAATATGTCAGGACTCCTCATTTTCGCACTTAAGAAATATGAAACACAATTGTACGAATTATCCCAGTATTACACCATGATATCATGTCATAAGCTTAACAAAGTTAACAAAAAAAAAATTTGAAAGAACTCTCAGTTTCAGGTTCAGTGAAATTACCATTGCTGCCTCAAAAACATACAGCTTATCTCCTGTTGGAATATGGATAGTTTTTGGACCCACTTCCCCCTTCAAGAACTTGTTGACAAGCCGGATATTTGCAAATGTTCCTCTTGCCATTATTTCATCATTGCCACGTCGACTGCCATATGAATTGAAATCCCTCCGATCTACACCACGCTCAAGCAGGTACTTTGCAGCAGGACTGTCCTTGTGGATACTGCCAGCTGGTGAGATGTGATCTGTTGTAATACTGTCACCAAAGTTTAACAAACAATATGCATTTTTCACTGGATGAGGACCAGGTGGAGCCATAGTCATATCCTTAAAATATGGTGGTTCATGAATGTAGGTAGACTTGGGGTCCCATGAATAAAGTGTTGTTGCTGGAACAGTCAGCTGGTTCCACATAGGGTTGCCTTTTGTAATCGCTTCATATGTACTCCTGAACATTTCAGGTAAGACACTAGACTGCACAACCTGTAAAAGAACACAGTTGGTTAGAGGCTGAAAATCATTCTGAAATATGTATCAACCAATCACCGTTAGATTTGTCTGTATTTCAAAAAGTAATGTGCTGAATCAGAACTAAACAAAAAAGAAAAGGCCATTCAGGTGATTATTTCCAGAAAGCAGGAAAGAGAAAACATCATAAAAATGAAAAGGAAATGTCTTAGCATCATGCCATATGGCCACAAGGTCTATAGCTTTTCTGAGATGGCAGGCATTTCAATCTGTATATCATCTGAAATATTATTGCAGGGAGTTCATCTACCTGTGCAATCTCTTCAGTGGATGGCCATATATCCTTGAAGTATATACTCTTACCATCCTTTGTTGTTCCAATTGGTTGTGTCTCAAAATCAATGTCCACCTGAAACATAAAACTGATAATATAAGAATTAAATAACTAGGAAATCACCAATTCACCCCACTCAAGATAGGGAAAAAGAAACATATATAACTACTGCATTTAAAGTTTTCCTTAACTATAAAAGAAAAACCACAGAAATGAAAGTTAATAATATGGTTTTATCATACTCTCATGATATTGTCAAAGGTCCACAAGAACACTACATTCAAGTTCCAAACATTGTCAGAAAATAACTTCAAAAGAGGATCAGCTTTGTCTTCTTCTTTTAAAATAAAATCAACTTTGTTTAATAATTATGCTCAGCTTCTTATTCACATTGAAGTTGATGTTGTCTCTACACATATAACTATGTAGAGCCAAAATGCATTAAGAGTTTTTAACTATCGAAGAAAAGCCACAGAAATGAAAGTAAATATAATTAGCTTCTTATTCACATTGAAGTTGATGTTGGCTCTACACATATAACTATGTAGAGCCAAAATGCATTAAGAGTTTTTAACTATCGAAGAAAAGCCACAGAAATGAAAGTAAATATAATTTTATCTTACTATCATGTCTGTCAAAGATCCACAAGGACACTACATTCAAGTTCTAAACAATGGCAGAATATAACTTCAGGAGTGAATCAACCTTTTAAAATTCTTTTAGAGAAAAGTCAACTTTTTAAAATTAAGCTCAGCTTCTACTTCACATTGCAATCTTCATGATTAGAACATAAAAATTATTAACCACAGCCCCCAGGTCCTCAGATCTTCAATCGACAGTTTTAATCAGCATGTTTGTACACATGCTATAATGATCTTTTTCAAGACTAGATAATTATTAACTGTGGCAAAAAGAAAAAAAAAACATTCTCAAGCATTCACCAAAGGAACTCATAAAAGGATTCAAGAAATAAGTAAAAATGCCTTAATGTATAGCAACTTACACTGCTAGGTTGAATACAATTATTCCTACTAATTGACAGATAAAAACAGTATTGAAAAAGAAAAATAGGTTTGCATGGTCCAAAAATTTATTGCTTTTGGCAAAACCCTTTTTTTTGTGACAAAGTTCCATACAAGAATTTTGATTGTATCTATTCAGAAACTAGCATTTTTTTATTCATTAACTACCTTAAATATCACTTCAATCACTGACAAACTAACAATAAAATGTAGAGCATAGGAAAAGTACCGTTCCAGCAAGTGCATATGCTACAACTAGTGGAGGTGAAGCCAAATAGTTAGCTCGTGTTAATGGATGCACACGTCCCTCGAAATTCCGATTTCCAGAAAGAACAGCAGCAGCAACAATGTCTATGATGAATGCAATCAGAAATTAGAATTAACAGAGAAAAATCACAAGTGCTATTTACATATGAGGGCAATCATTCCACTAAAATCAGAATACCATTATCTGAAATTGCAGCAGACACAGATTCATCAAGGTCGCCAGAATTTCCAATACATGTTGTGCAACCATATCCAACAATGTGGAATCCCTGCTGATTCAAGTACTCTTGAAGGCCACTACAAGTACATACAAAGAGATTTAGTATCACACTTGAAGACATAAAAGCAGCTGCTCTGATCAACCATTCTAATCAGTAATACCTCTTAAGCAAATATTTGGTTACGACACCAGAACCTGGAGCAAGGCTTGTTTTGATCCAAGGCTTAACCTGCAAATAAAGATAATAAATAGTAAAAAAAAGAGAAGAATAGCAGGAAATTGTATAACTTGAAATGCATGAGAAAGTAAAGTGAAAACAATCACGGAACCTTTCAGCAAAAGTGTGAAACTAAGGAATATCCAATAGTGAACTAACCTGAAGACCTAATTCACATGCTTTCTTTGCAACCAAACCAGCACCAAGCATAACACTAGGATTTGATGTGTTTGTGCAGCTTGTTATAGCTGCTATGACGACACTACCATGCTTGAGCTCTGCAGGCTGTCCATGAAAATCAAACTTCACAATTTTTTCTTGTGATTCCTTGGGCACAGCAAAGCCCTGAGAAAGGAGATTTACATGGTTAGCAAATACTTCAAAAGAATTAATTTTGACATGGAAGTTGAATTTACACTATCATAATCAAGTCATTGCTGTGGTTCTATAAGTCAACAAAATGGCATTGATTCTATTGCAAAATCCCATAATCAAGTTAATAATTAAACATATGCTATCACACAAGTCAACAGGGTGGCATTGATCAAGCTTTTGCAAGCTAAGAATGTTTACTAATTCTACAAAGTTGGTCTCTATGGAGACATCCAACAAGGAAATTCATGAACTTGCAAATCAAATTTTATAAATGAAGTAAACTAGGGTTTTTCTAAAACTTACGAGGTGCAGTCTTATTTTAATAATATTAGGCTGATCATGGAACTTATATAAATGAAATAATAAATGTAAAAATAAGATAAATAACAAAAAAAAAAGACAGAACAATAGTTAATTACTAGTCAGATGTTTGTGTAGTCCAACCACAAGATAGGACTACCAAGGACTAAAAACTGTATTAAGAGTCAATCACAATTGCTCAAAGGACCCATATTTAAATTCAAGCCTTGGCTCAAACCAAAATTGGCTCTCACCTTGAATCCAACCTTGTTGTCCAGACAAGAATGCCAGTCTGCTTTCATCTCCTTCAAGGGTACACGATCATGTGGCCTGTCGATATGATAGTCAAAAAGAGTCAAAGTTGTACAAGCATCAAGTTCTTGTCAAACAAAGGGATGAGTTTGAAGAATTGGAAATGTGATAGATGTATATTACCTTTTTGGACCTGAAATGCAAGGTTCAACATCTGAAAGTTCAAGCTCTAGGTAAGACGAATACACTCTTTCCTGCTGAGGCTGCACAGTGAACAAGAACAACGTGCAGATCAGAAATTGAGTTCAGTTTTATAATGAGAGAGAATAGTGGTTTACCTCATTGTAGTCAACAAACATCTTGTTTGCACGCAAGTAGGCCTCAATCATAGACACCTGCAGAATGAGAATTTAGTAGGAAGTATCCTTTTTAATCAGATGCTGCATAAAAAATTCAAGAATAAAGAGACGAAGAAGATGCATGAACAGTGGGGTCTATTGATCAGTAGCATGAGCCAACATCACTATGATCTAGAAAGTACTCCCCCAAAACCAACACTTGAAAAGAATATGAATTCTGGTTTTTTTTTTTATTTGAGCAATTGACAATAACGTACTTTGCTTTTTTCTCTTTGTTGATAAGAGGGTAAAGAAAAGTGGCTTTTCATAAAATACAAATATAAGCCTTTTAAACATGTACACTCACAGTTTCATCACTTCTTCCAGTCAATTTAAGGTATTGCAGTGTTACATGATCCACAGGGAAGAAGCCCATCGTTGCTCCATACTCAGGTGACATATTCGCAATTGTTGCCCTATCAGCCAATGACAACTCACCCATGCCCTCACCTGCCGCAAGTGTCAAGCAAATAATTTACTGAAATGTAACAACAGTATTTTTCATACCTTTATTACAAACACAACAAATCCTACCATAGAACTCAACAAACTTGCCAACAACTCCATGCTTTCTCAACATTTGAGTGACAGTTAGAACTAAGTCAGTAGCAGTGACACCATTGCATAATTTTCCCGTCAATTTAAAACCAACTACACCTGGCAAAACCATGCTCATCGGCTGCAAATGAAAACATTTCAGGAAATGCCAAACAATAATTTTTGTATAAAAAAATCAAAATTTTTCACATTACTTTCTATATAGTACGGAAATGGATCAAATGGGAACAACAGAAATATCTAAAATAAAACTAAAACTATGATCTTTACCTATTAAATTCACTGGATCTGTAATAAATTGTAAATATTAAGAGGCAATAGAAGTGTTGGTATACAAAGTTTCATAAGTGTTAGTATAAGTGTTAGGAAAAGGTCACAAGCATGAATGCATTAAGTGCCAAGAAAACAATATAATCACTCTTCAAAATGGACAACATTCAAATATGCTTATGTGAATAAGTTGTATAGGAGTCTTCAGAAGAAAAGATAAATAGTATTATAATACTTTTAAGACAAAAAGATAAATGGTAATATGTAAATCAGTATCGATGTTTTAAGATAAAAGTATTCACATTGTAGGACATGAAATTCTGAAATAAAAATAGCACATCATCCTCCTTTATTATATTAAAATTGCTAACTGTATTAGATAAGATGCCCTGGGGAAGAGAAGTAAGTAGACCTGAGGTCAAAAGCAGAAAAAAATTGAAATATTCACTTAAGAACGATCATTTGTGATAAGAAAACACCAGAGCAGACAGAATTGCTTCAGCATGTTGCAATTAATTACCTGGCCAAGCATTGCTGCCTCTGCCTCAATTCCTCCTACTCCCCAACCAGCAACTCCTAGTCCATCAATCATGGTTGTATGGGAATCAGTTCCAACCACACTGTCAGGGTATAGAATATCATCGGTGTTGAAAACAACACGACCAAGATACTCTAGATTAACCTGAATTGCAGTAAAATCAGCCTAACATTCAACAAAAGATCTTCAAATCTACAATAAATGAAGAATTTGCACAAAATTAAGATATCATTCAGACCTGGTGGACAATGCCAGAACCTGGAGGAACAACAAGCATGTTATTGAAAGCTGTAGATCCCCATTTTAGGAAACCAAATCTTTCATTGTTCCTTTGAAATTCGAGTTCCATATTTGCCTGCACAGCATTCTCTGATCTTGCTACATCTACTTGCACTGAGTGGTCAATCACAAGATCAACTGGAACCTATGAACCAAAAAACGAATAACTGTTTGATAGATGTGCATATTGCTTCTGTAATTATGAAATAGTGTCGATTACCATGCTACAGATACACAAATCTATACCTGTTGGAAACCGAAGAAGAAAAATGTTACAACCAACTTGCAATAATATAAGAGTTTAAAACTCCATCTAGAAGAATAGACATCGATACATCTTGACAAACAGGTGTACCATTTGCATGACCATATTCATCAAACAAAGGTGGCATTTGCCAAAAAACACATAGATCAAATCGTATGTGCATATTCATGACCTAGTAGCATAGAATAGTCTAATTTTCAATATAGAAACCTACTTGAATTTGGAAATTGCTTCAGGCATGATTGTTTAAATGAGACGTTGAGAGTCACAGAAGTAAGTCTTACACAAAAAATGCCATGGAATAAATTATTTCAAAAGCTAGAAAAAGATGGGGAAGCCATCTCTCATAAACAACTCTAGAGTTTCTGAATAAGTTATAATCATAAAGCATAAATTATAAACGTAGGGTAGGAATAAAAAGAGGAAATGATGAACTAGCACCCACCAAGGGGTTTATCTTATTGGAATCACCACCCAATTTGTTCATGGCATCACGCATACAAGCAAGGTCCACAACAGCAGGCACACCAGTAAAATCCTGTCACATAAATTTAAGCACATAAATATAAACCACAAAAAAATCAGAAAGGATGAGCATAGATAACCATGTCAAACAAACCTGGAGAAGCACACGAGCGGGCTTAAAAGGGATTTCTACTGACTTTGGGGAAGTATTCTCCCAATCAACTATCTTTTCCACGTCATTCTTGGTGACCTGGAAATTATCACAATTCCTGATCGCTGACTCCAAAAGGATTCTAATAGAGTATGGCAGTCTATCTGTAACCAGAGGAAGAAAGGTCACTTGTCAAATAGCAAATATAGGATCCAGAATGAAAGATCAACAGATCAAATAACTGGAAAATGCAACTCTGTCTGGATCCAGAGGAAGAAAGGCTATTTGCCATATGAGAAAGATAAGATCCAACAAGAAAGATCAATAAATCAGATTGCTGATAATACCAACAATAACTTCTTTCAGATATGCCAAGACTCAATGAAACACAAAATAGGAAAGATGCAGTACACCTATTTCGATTGAAAAGATTGCCACAACAGAAACACAATTAGTAAGATATGCAGAATTCATCATTTTATGATTACTTGATCCACGTATTGGATATCTGAAAACCATGCACCAATATTGAATCCACTAAAGCCCTATTAAGGAAGTTACTTAAGCAGTGAACTCATCCAAACTTTCTTTGCCTTGGCAAAGTTTCCTCAATGCTCCTTATCAACAAAAGAAATCTACCAAAAGAGAGCCTGGAAAACTGAAAAGACACTAATATCACTTAACAAAATACAGTCTGATTTAAGGGTTTAGCATATAGATTACCAATTCTTGGGTCATTTAGAGCAGGTAAACTATAGTATTTTCCATATTCACCACCACCAGGCTTTGGAAGACTTGTCAGAACATCCTTGAAGGCGTTTTCAGTAGCTGCATACATATAGTGAGAAGCATTAGTACTTATCACTAGCAACAAATTAGAAAACATGTTTTGGCTAACCCTTCAGAAAAATGTATTATTGCCAGGCAAATTTAACTGTGCATGCATTATAAGACGAAAGGTGCAAAAAGGGAATAGAAAGTTCCATTTTAGAAATTAATACCCATGATACCACTGACAAAAATGGCAAAAGCACTAAGCAGCATCCGAATTCCAGTTGGAGAGACACCAAGTATTATAAGAGATTCGTTATGAACAATTGCATACATCTGCTGAAGAGAAACTCAGAAAATGCGCCAGTCAACCAAGACATGACAATTGACGAACCGATGGAAATGGATTTTAGAATTATCTAATAAAGAAGAGAATATCTGTATGCTGTATTCACACTTTGTGTGGCACTTTTAGCAAAGGAAAATGACAAAGTGGGTAAAACCGGTGCTCTTGAACAGCCAAATTGCGTTTACCGTTCCATGCCCAACCCAAAGTTACGTTCATGTTGAATTGCATGAATCCAAAGTACGGGCCATTAATCAGTCAAAAGTAAGGTGGTCTACGGACATTTATTTCTGAATTCGTTAAATAATACTGATTCAACAGCATATCTCCATCCAATTAAACTAACTCGGAATTATCCCTACTTTTGCCTGACATCGGTTTATAAAATCATTGTTTTTCTCGCGGAAACAGCTAGATTCAAGACTTTACGCACCGGCGGTCGCCATCCTCCTGTCGAACCGCTCCGTCACAGAAGCAGAGCTCCTGATCTGCGCTCTGGAAGCAGCGATCGGGGAACTCCAACCGGAACCCCGACACGTCGACGACTTAACTCGCGATCCGAGTAAGAATGAGCCGGAGGACGTGGAGAATGCTACGGATCTCGACCAAGAGCGCGGCGGCGGTCGAAGGTGCGAGAGCCCCGCGAGGGATCGGAGAAACGAAGGGGATGAAGAAGAAGAAGAAGAAGAAGAAGAAGAAGAAGACGGGGGGAGGCGAAGGGGGGACGAAGCAGGATGGTGGTGTGCGCGGAAGACGCCAAAAGACGCAGCTTTATACATGTTGCGGAGGGCAGTGCATCGGAGGGGTGGGCGTGGGGTGGGAGCAGTTGTTGAAGTATAGACGGAGACCGTGTGACAACCCTAAAAAAAAAAAAAATCCTTCCCTGTTATTACGTCCGCTCTCCAAAATGGATCGATCTCCTTCATCACTTTTACCTGCAATTTAATTTTTTTTTTCTTATGGCATATTCACTTGGATGCGATCTATATTTACCTTAATTTTTTAAATATTCATCGTATGACTTTATAAAAATATTAGATTTCTATCTTTTGGTCGAACCAAAGTGATCTCTTTTAATAGCATTATTCCCAGCGAGCCTTTCAAAAAAAAAAGAATACAAGGATGATAAGTACATGTCTTTATACTTATCATATTAATTGCTTACGACATTTTCATTTAGACTTTTTACAATTACCATCGCACGAGATCCGAGATCCAGCGCTCGGGAATACTTAGTAATCATTTTATTCATCATCGAAGGGAAATAATTATTCAACCGCATCGACGCTTTAAAATGCGTCCACGTGCGTGGAGGAAGGTCGCTGATTGATTCGCAATTCGCAGAAAAGTGTGTCCGCTGTTTTCTTCTGTGATCGATTAAAATTAACGAGTTAACTCTTCAGGTTGGTTGGGATGATGATGGGACGAGGTTTTGGAAACCAGATGAATATAACATCGACGACAAGGCCTGCTCAAACATAGTCCACCCGTGAGGGGAGGAGGGGAGGCGTCGAGTTCAGCAGAGAGATCATCCCAAGAGCCCAGCAGCGCGGTTTCCGTGACCCCAATTGGTTCGGTTTTCGATTTTTTAATTCGGGAAATTTGGTTGCTTTTTTTTTGAGCCGTCGAATTTGGTGCCGCCAGTCGCCAACAGTGGGGTGCTTATCACTGATCCCTCTCGTCCGTCTCTTTGCTTGAGTTTGATAGAAGTTCTCGCTCTCTTGTCTCTCTCTCTCTCTCTCTACCTTCTGGGTTCTTCCTTCCTTTGGCGCGGAGCAGCGAGCGTGAGCGATCTTGGGGCGGCGCCGATGGCTCTCCAGTCGCAAAGGCCAGTTTTTTGCCGGAAAACGATATCGGAGAACACCCAGGCCACCATAAGGCCTGTTCCTGGGGGTTTCTCGCGTGTAAGCTGCTCACTTTCTTTGTTTGGCTCTTGGCGATCTAGGATTGAAATTGTTTCGTGATAAGGTTTTGTTTCTTTCATCGGTGATTGGTGAAAGATACCGCCTTTGGGTGGTTTGATTGAGCCGGAGTGATTTCGATTTCTATTTTTTGGTAGTTGGCCAGTTTGAACGTTCTTAAAAATTTCCCTTTTTGCCAGCCATTGGATGAGTTTGATTATATATTTGTTGTTTTTTAATCTCAATTTTGCCTGTTGAATTTTTATGTTACTTCTTGCATCAAACTTTTAATATGTAAATTTTCTAAAACCGATTTCTTATGGTTGTTTTATCATTTGTAGCTCGATCGTGTTATGTATTTCATTATTTTTTCTGGCGGACAGATTTCAAGAAGGATGCTAATTTGACTTTATGAACCCTTGAGCTATGCTGTTTTTTGGAAAAATATTTTATTTTAGGGAATTTGCTTTGTAGAAGATCTATTTGTGACTTTGGAGAGGATATGATTCCTCTAGTTGTTTTTTTTTTTTTTTGAGCTTTATATAATCGGTTGTTGTTATATACACTCAGCATTTTGTCTTTTTAGCATAAATTGCTTCTTCACGCACTGTTCGTTAAACATTATGATTACGTTTTTTTTCACAAATTTTATTTTTCTTCTTTGCTTTGTCTACATTTCTTCAGTCATCATTAGGATTTAGAAGAAACAGCACTACACCCATCATGCTGGCGAGTTCAGGTAAGTGATTATTGTCTGACTTGAGGTTAAAATTTTCCTTTTTGGAGAGACTTATTCTTTTATGTTTACAAGTTGCATTCTGAAATGCAGGCTATTCAAGGAGGCGCCCAAGAAGAAGCATCATTCCGAAGACCAAACCATATGCTCCAAAAGGATTTGCGCCTAGACCACAGTTTGGAACGAGCACCCAAAAGAAAGGACAAAGTGATGTTGAAGAAAAGGAATTATCAGAAAGTTCAAGCTCCGGTAGAACTGATTCGCCTACAAAAATCACAAACAATGCAGTGAAAAAGAGATTTGATATACTGGACGAAACAGAACAAGAAATAGATGAGCAAAATTCCAGAGACATGCTTTCTGCTGCTACTGTTGATGCTGAGTTTGATGGGCAAATAGTTAAGGTGGAAATTGAAAGAGATGGACTTGGTCAGAGATCTCAGCCTGTGGAAATTGATTCTAAGGATGAAAAAATCGAGAAGGGCATACTCAATGAGCAGTTCAGAGAAGAGGAAAAGGAGATGATTTATGTTAGAGATCAGATAGCCAGAATAGCCATGGCAGAGAAGACTCCCGTAGACAGTGAAAAGGAGAAACTAGATGTGGTTGAGCTTACTTCGGATACCAGTGGCAGTGACATTGATGAAGCAGCTGAAGCTACTGATAGTACTAAAAATGCACTGAGAGATATAGAGGAGTCATTACGCAAACAGAAGGAATATATGGATGCACAAGCTGAGAGACAGTTGCTGGAGAATCTTGCCGATGAAAATTTTTCAAGAGGCAATAAACTATTTGTTGTACCACAAGTGGTGACTCCTGGTCAAGTCATCAAAGTTTTCCTAAACCGAAGCTTATCAGCTTTGGCAAATGAACCTGATGTTATGATTAAAGGTGCGTACAATGGTTGGAGATGGAAATGTTTTACAGTTAGGTTGCAGAAATCTGAGCTTAAAGGGGATTGGTGGTTCTGTCAACTTTCAGTACCTAAGGAGGCATCTAGAATAGATTTCGTGTTTTTTAATGGTGCCAATATATATGAGAACAATAATTTCCAAGATTTTTCCATAAGTGTGGAAGGTGGTATGGATGAAGCACAATTTGAGGATTTTTTGCTTGAAGAGAACCGTAAGGAACTTGAAAGACTTGCAGCTGAGCAAGCTGAAAAGGAAAGACGGGCAGAAGAGCAACGTTGGAGAGAAGCAGAGAAGGCTGCCAGTGAAGCTGACAGAGCACAAGCGAAGGTAGAGGTAGGGAAAAGAAGGCAACGTTTGGATCATGTGATGAAATTAGGTTCAGAGTCTGCTCATCATATATGGCGAATTGAACCTAGTTTATTCAAAGGAGGGGATAGGGTCACCTTATACTATAACCGCAGTTCCCGTCCACTGGCTCATGCTACAGAGATCTGGATTCACGGAGGTCATAATAACTGGGGTGAAGGACTTTCCATCGTTGAGAAGCTTTATCATTCTGACAAAGTTGATGGTGATTGGTGGTGTGCTCATGGTAAGTCCTACTCTTTTTGTATGATCTGGAACTGCAGTTTTCTTGGATGTAAAATTGTTAATGACCCAATTATGAAACGTAGTCGATGCAAAGCATTCTGCCCATCACAATTCCCATGACACTCATTTTTCACCTAGTTATCATTGCATTAATCATCATCACAGCTGCTAGAACATGCCATAGCAATTTTCTTCCAACTTTCTTCAATAATGGTTTTTTTCATCCGACATTAAGAAACTGTTTCCTTTTACTTGCTATAATATTTAAATGTTTTGAATCAAGTTATTACTAAACCCTGGCAGATCAATTCATGTTGTTTTTTTATATTTTTGGCAACCTTGAAATTCATGCATATGAGGTATGCTCTTAATCAGTAGATTTTTCTCTTCACAGTTGTTGTACCCGATCATGCACTGGTTCTGGATTGGGTCTTTGCTGATGGTCCACCAGGGAAGGCAGGTGTTTATGATAATAATGGCTTGCAAGACTTTCATGCAATTGTGCCAAAGAGGAGCATTCCTGACGAACAGTTCTGGGTTGAAGAAGAGAATCGGATCTACAAAAAGATTCAGGAAGAGAGAAGATTAAGGGAAGTGGCTATTCGTGAAAAGGTTAGTTCCACTGGTAGCTCAAATAATTTAGTTTTCCTTGGGATGTCGTACCTTCTTGTTTGTCATCTTGGTATTTTCAGGTATAACATAAAATTTAGTTTGAAATTGATCTTAATTTTTTTGAATGACAGAATGAGAAAACTGCACGCATGAAGGCAGAAAGAAAGGAAAGGACAATGAAAGCATTTCTGCTGTCCCAGAAACATATAGTTTATACTGAGCCAATTGATGTGTTAGCTGGACGCTCGGTCAATGTTTTGTATAATCCATCAAATACAGTTCTAAGTGGCAAACCAGAAGTTTGGTTTAGATGCTCATTTAACCGGTGGAGACATAGTTGCGGCCCTCTACCACCTCAAAAAATGGAGCCTGCTGGGAATGGTTCACATCTCAAAGCAACTGGTAGAAATAAAATTTTAATTGTCCTTTTATATGTCATCTCTCTTTTGACCCTGCAATTATGAACTTCAGTAAATACCGAGTCATACTTTAGAATGTAGTTAATGCCAAGCAATTGGTTCTTTCCACATTCTTCTATCATTGATATCTGACTCTGGCATACATTTTCTTTTTTTGAGAAATATGAAACCTTTAGTTGAACATCTCTTACCGACCTGACCTTATGAACCAGGCCCAGACAAGCATTTATTGATGACTAGTCAAATTGATAATCTGGTTGGATTCAGATGGAGACTAACCTAACAAAAAATAAGCCCAAACCTCCAAAATCTACTTCAATAGTTTGTCCCAAATACTTATAGCTGTTGTAGTCTCGTAGAGGCTGTTGGTCAGAGTCATGTTGGCTTATATTCCCTTGATACCTTACCTTGATTTGATGCATGTCCTTGTATAGCTATTTGACAACCTAAAGTCAAAGTAGTTTTAAGAGATGTGATTTTTTTTTTGAATAATTAAGAGGCACTTTTGTTGGCAAGGTATTGATATTTTGTGATGAAAGAGTGTCCCTTCTATATTCTTTTCAAAAGTGTGCTACTCATTTGCATGTATTAGTATTTTAGATGTCATGATTCCATGGTCAACAAGTTAGATTTTTAAAATCATATTCTTTGTTTGTGCAGTTAATGTGCCAGTGGATGCCTATGTGATGGATTTTGTTTTCTCGGAGAAGGAAAATGGTGGCATTTATGATAACAGAAATGGAATGGACTATCATATTCCTGTCACCGGAGGAACTGCAAAGGAACCACCCATGCATATTGTGCATATTGCAGTTGAGATGGCACCTATTGCAAAGGTAAATTTAATATGTTGGATCCTAAATGACCTCCATAATTTTAGTAACAATGTTTTTGTAGGCTTTACATTGACATACATGAGTTGAAATAAAGTGTTCACATTCCACAATATTATTCTAATACTTATTGCTTAAATCTCGAGCCTATTTTCTCTAGGTTGGTGGTCTTGGTGACGTTGTTACAAGTCTTTCTCGTGCTGTTCAAGATATGGGCCATACAGTTGAGGTTATTCTTCCAAAGTATAATTGTATGGATCTTAGTAATGTAAGACTATCTTTCTACTCTCTGTCAAATTTTTTGTTTCTTCAGCTGGTTCTTCTTTCATCAACACATTATCTTGCGCATGAGCTGAAGAATCTACCATTGGAGGCAAAATACTTGTGTGGGACAGTGCACGGATGGGCTCTGTATCATTATTTACATTTTGAGGGTTCATGTTGGTGGCTGAAGACTGTAGGGATGGTTAGATTTAATTTTGGTGTCAAAAGAAACACTATCACAATTAAATTGGACTACATATGGTTACATATAAAGTTCTATGGCCATTAAGTGAATCACAACGTTAGGTTCAAGGAAAAAAAAAGAGAAAAACAGCGCTAAGATGGTTCCCAAGTGAATTATTCTCCCTGAAGCTGTCTTATTTATTGATCTTAACTTTCACCCGCTGCATACAGCATTCTGTAAAAACTTGCTTCTTCACCAAGCACATTGTGCGTGCATTTTTTCCCAGCAAAACATCTCTGTGTTGTCAATGCGATTTTCTATGTGTCCTATCAAGGGAAAAGGTTTCATTACTATTAAAATTTGAAGACACGTTTCATTGAATACGTTTGCTGTAGGTTAAGTTGATGAGACTTCATTTTTCGGTTGCACGTTTCTATGGTAGAGTTCCTTAAAATTTTTGTCACAATATAGGTGAAGGACCTGCACTATCGTAACAGCTTTACATGGAGTGGGACAGAGATAAAAGTTTGGTTTGGAAAGGTTATGGATCTTTCTGTATACTTCTTGGAGCCCCAAAATGGGTATGTAGTGAAGCTTTTTTTTCTCAAATGCAGTACCTTCTAATGAAATATATTAAGCTTACACCAGATATGTGCATTATAAAGCAATCAAGTTATTCTTCCTTTTTCCACATGACGTTACTATGTTATTTCCATTACCTTACCTTGCAATTTCAGTGGATTGTTTTCCTATTTCCTCCCTAACTCAAAGGTTTGGTGTCTTTCCAATTATCATAAAGCTATACGAAGCTATCTGATCATTCATCATGCACATCTCATCACGTCTACTGATCCCTACAATTTCTTAATAGAACTTTTACAAATTGTAGTTGCTGAATGTGAAGCTAAGCCATATATGTCAATTGTTGACTACTAAAGTTGGTTATGGCCTATCTAGATGGACATTTATAATGAAGGATCTGATACCTGTTATACAATGAAATAAGGAGCTTGAAGAATCTTATTCATTTGTGACCTTTTAAGTTTGTTCATTGATGATGAGTATCAATACATAATACGCTGATGACTCTTTTTTTTGAACTTAATACACTGATGACTTTGTTCCATGGCTAAGAAAAACCCCATCTTTGGTTGTCTTTGATGGACTCTGATTCTTCCCATTCTCACTTGAGCAAATTAATTTATTTTGCAGATCCTTTGTGCAAACTTTCTTAAACTGATGACTCTACAGTAAGATCATTTAATGTTTAGGGCTTAGTTGTCCTTGTTGTTATCTTTTATGTTGTATGCAGATATTTTTCTCTTAACCCTTCAAACCAGCATATTTTGTTGTCATTTTATAAGCTTGTTTTGATATAATTTGGGAGTATTAAGACAATGTAAATCTTGATTGTGTTTTACTGAGATAGAATCCAGCAGAGTCTCGACCAAGTCTCCCGGATCTAATCTAACTAAGCTGACTCAAATGCATTTCTGGTCTAGTCATAGCCTACTTATTGAAAATTTGACTAATTTTGCAATATAAGGCATGTACACATCAATCCATACGTACAAGGCATAAGATTGATTTTAGCGTGAACTACATTTCTAGACTCTTTTAACTTCATGGACTACAGACATTATTATTTCAGTAGCTGATGCAACTAAGTTGTCTGTAACCTAATCCATCGTTAGCCCTGAACCAACCTAAGTATAGTCCAACCTGAAGTTGAGGTTGGATAGATTCCCAGCCTGACAGGTTGTCTTAAGAATATGGTGTTTTTAACCTTCATTTCAATCCAACTAGTTTAAGCTGCACTCCAATTTTAAATGTTTAGGGACGAAGAGAATGCATGTTTGTTTTTTTGTTAATTTGAGAAGAAGAGAAGAGTGTGCAGACTTACAGATTTTCTTTTTTATTTAGAACTTGGTAAGTCTTGACCCAATACCTCATAAACCTCCCATATAGAACCCAATTACTCTAACCAGAGGGACGTACACTTTGTGTGTTTATTTTTATTATTAGTTGATACAAATGCTGTAGTAGAATCTACCCTTTATGCTAACATGAGAATCTTAAATATAATAACATTGCATCTCTACTGATGAGAAGGCCAAGGTGTTAAGAGTTCAGTGTATGGTCTCGTATAGGATGTTTTCTGTTGGATGCATATATGGAAGGAATGATGATGGGCATCGCTTTGGTTTCTTTTGTCATGCTGCTCTGGAGTTCCTCCTTCAAAGTGGATCGCGACCAGTAAGTTTAAACAAGGACAAGTGCTTTCTTGTCCCTAATTTATTTGCCGACAAAATTCTTGTCTTATATGCTTTTATTTAAAATGTTTGATAATTTGTCTTGAGAATATTTCTTCCTTTTTCTATTAACTGTCCCAATCAACATATTGATCAACATTAAGTTCTAAAAAAAAACATATTGATCAACATATGATCAATTAACTATTTAGATGTATAAATAGTTAGGAACTTAGTAATTTTGTAGTTTGTCATCCATTTGGTTACAATGCCTACCTATTCTTCACTGGAAGTTCTGCAGAACTTTTTCAATCGGTTTTCTTAATATTATGATTTTTATCCTTCCTTGTCAGTAATTACATTCTGCACCTTGTACTATATAATTAAATTCTCCTTTTGATGGTAGCATCATGTACACAGATTTACCTGAAAGATGGAACCATGCAAGTGCCGCTCTATCAGTAATGCAGTATATTTCGGCATGTTACACAGTTTTTTTTTTAGAACTTGGGCATGTTACACAGTTAATATGTTATTTTACACAAATTTAAAAATCCATTATTTGTAACCTTTTTAGAGGTAGTTCGAGCAAAATGATTTGATATTCATGATCCCATTGTAGACAACATCCTTGCCTATTTGCCCGTGGAGTCTTTGACCATAGATTACGGAACTTGCTTTTACCTATTTTATTCCTTACTCTTGAGCTTTTAGGAATAAGAATCGATGGAAGTGAACTGTAAGAAAGGGAGCTAACATGCCTCAGGGGACCAAAAAAATAGAGAATAGATGCAATCAAAGAGAAAGCTCAGTGTCTCTAAACTGAAAAGCATCAAGATAACCTATAATTTGCCACATAATAGACCCTACGGCAACAGGGTTTCTTGATGCGAAAAATTACATTCTTGAACTTGTAGTGCACTCATCAACCTAACATATCTAAAGTAAATGTAGAAATTATCGATCCATGACAAGTACCATGATTGTGCAAATAGTTCAGGACTTTAATGACAGATCATGATCAATTAAGTACTATCTCATAAGAAGCAGTAGTTGATAAACTTTTTTTTTTGAAAAAAACATTGCATTCATTTCACCAATCTGAAATGATACAATATCACCCAAAAGTATACACTTAGAAGTAAAACAGAGAAAGAGAAAAAAAAGATAAATATAACATAACAAGAAACTTTAACTAGGACAACACCTCCGTTGAACTCATATTGCCAATTGCAAACAAAACCAATGGTAAGAGTCTAAGGCGGCTTGTGGGATGTGAAGAAGATTAATGTGGCAGCTGCCTGCATGGCTAAAATCCTTGTTGATTTTGAGTTTCCCATGAAACATCTTCTATTTCTTTCACCCCATATACTCTAATGTCATACCGCTAGTTGTCTGATCTTTGTTATTTTTCTATTCTCATTTCCTTTTTAGGCCCATGGAAAGTATGAAAGATCATACAGTCTCACTTGCAATTGCTTCAGATATAGATATCATCCATTCTTTGTATAGGGGCAAAGATAAAACAAATGGTCTCAAGTCTCAACATCCCCTTTTCATAGGCTACACTCCTCATCCACCCTAATGCCCTTGCATATTAAACGTATTTTGGTATGCAACTTGTCTTTTCTCATCAACCAATTAAAAAAATTAATTTTAATTGGTAGCTTAATCTTCCATATGGTACAACCTTCTATATCTTTGATACCAGCAGTAGTTGATAAACTAATGAGACAAATAGACAACACAGGCCATGAGTAGAGCTCAACATTTCAATTACATACAAAATATCAAAGTAATGAAACCCTACCTTGGATGACCAAACCCTCTTACGGTGGTTTAAGATTAGGGATTCTGTTGATATTTTCTTCTAATAATAACATTGCATTCATTTCATCAATCTGAAATGGTACAGTATATCATCCAAAGGAATGAAGGAAAAACATGAAAACCAAAGATCAAAAAAGAAAAGAAAAAAAAAAGAGAAAACAAAAGTAGGACAAAGATTACGGGGGGTTCAGTTGGCACAAAAAATTCCAAAGTTTTCTGTTACATGTCCTCGTGCTAGTCCCATGATGTGTATCATGTTGAATACAATGTGGACGAAGAGTGCCAGTTGAGCAACCAAATAGATAATTACTTGTCCGGTTATAGTTGTACCAGCCTGTACAATGTTCATACCTGACGTGCCATCTACGAAGATTCTGCATTGTATTGTTTAGTTTTATGTGTTTTGCTTCAGCATTGGCTATACCACTAGCATGAGATGGTCGGCCTCACACTGTTTCACTGGGCTGGTACACATTGCCCATTTAAACTGAATTACCACTACGTGTACATTCTTCTGTGTCTATTGAATCATTTCAGAAGGGTGAAATGAATGCATTGTTTAATTTTCAAAAAAATACATGTTTCTTTATGAAGTTGAACATTTATTTAGTTATTCTACATAAATTTAAGCCTGCCATGGCGATTCCTTCACTTTAGACTTGTTCCTACTTTATTTTGTATTTCACTTTTTTTTTTTTGGGACATTGTTTAACATGTTGCCACTTGAACAGGATATTTTGCATTGCCATGATTGGTCCAGTGCTCCAGTTGCTTGGTTGTTTAAAGAGCACTACATCCATTATGGACTTAGTAGTGCTCGAGTCATATTCACAATTCACAATCTTGAGTTTGGGCTGCACAATATTGGTAGAGCTATGCAATCTGCTGATAAGGCTACAACGGTTAGTATCTAGTTCATTCTTGAGAATTCTAATATTTCTAGCATTATCAATAATATTTTGTTCTTGTAAATTCCGTTCTATCCAAAAATGGCTTTTTGTTACCCTCACATCTAGCTTCTTTTTCATTCCTGACATCAAGTTCTTTTCTTCTGTCAAAGACTTAACATGTTCATGTCTTCTGATCCAGGTATCAAAAACATACTCAAGGGAGGTTGCTGGAAATCATGTGATATCTCCTCATCTTCAAAAGTTCCATGGTATTGTAAATGGGATTGATCCAGATATTTGGGACCCGTACAGTGATCACTTTCTCCCGGTAACTTCTGATAATCTTTTAAGTTCATGTTGGAACTTTAACTTGATTTCTCTACTATTTGATGCATTTTACCTCCCATTCTGGTACTTGAAGAAGTTAACAATCATTTCATCCCTAAAGCAAGCAGTACAAGCAAGGTGGTAGTTTAAATGACTCCTTTTGCCAATTAAGGAATGGAGATCCTTAGCCAGATATCTGAGAAACTTCTCTTTTCGGCCTACCATTAGTATATTTATAGACAACAAAAAGTTTTCAACGTAGGTGCATAACTAGGTTTTAATATTGGCAGGCTTTCAATTTTGGCAAGTACCAACTGGTATGTTACAGGCTGCCTTTATACGGCAAAAAAAAACATGAAAAATTGCTTGATATGCTGGGTCGTTGTTTTTCTTTAAATGAAAAGGAAGTGACTCATTGAGTCACTGCCGTCCCTTATTCATAACAGAGCTGAACATATACAGAGGATCGTTGAAAGGGAAACATTGTGAAATATTTCATTTTCAACAAACAAAATGCCTTATCTTATATACAATTGTCAAAGAGTAACAGTATGTTGTGTTTCAACAATTAAAATAAAGAAAAATTAAAGTCACAGCTGTTGGACACAACGAATAAGGTCCTCAAGCTGTTGTCTAAAGGGAGTTGCTACATTTTTGTACCATGATCTCAATTCCTGTAGCCACATAATTTTGATTCACATGTGATCCCATAGTTCCGGTGAGAAAATGAACCTGTTGTGTATTAGCCAGAGAACACAAAGTGTACATCCCTTTGGTTAGAGTAATTGGGCTCTATACGGAAGGATCATGAGGTTTTGGGTTCAAGTCTCATTAAGTTCTAAATAAAAAAAAAAAAAAATTGATCCACGCCACACCTTGCCATTGCATCTAACCGTGAGTGGTCGAGCTTGGCGTGGATCCTCAATTGAGTTTGGTGTCCTGCACACACCAAATGAAGGCAGCAAAAGAGTCCACCAAGGTTAGCTTTGGGGGCAGTGCAGTAAGGCGTGTTCACTTATTTGGGGATCTATTGCATCGCTGTTGGTTGATTCTTGGATGACGAGTCCATAGACAAAGATGTAACCCATAAATGTAAACTAGTGAAACCTGGCACTAGCATAAACTTGAAGCATCTCATTTGCTGTTTGTTGCCGATCTTACTGAACATCCTGAGTAATGTTCCGATATTGATATTTTTCCCCCTTGGGCATTTTTTTAGGTAAACCGGGTTAAGCCAATTAGTAAATAGGCTATGATCATTAGACGAGTGGTTTTAACATACTATTCGCTTGGACTCATCTAGCTCATAATTAAACATCTGTATGCTTTGTTTGTAAATTTGCTCCAAATGCTCCTTCATCTAGTTATCAATTCTTCATTTTAGATAAACTTATTTATTATTGTTATTATCTTAATGTCACTACAGGTGCATTACACGGCAGAAAATGTTGTGGAGGGTAAGAGGGCTGCCAAAGAGGCATTGCAACAAAGACTTGGGCTGAGGAAATCTGATTATCCTTTAGTTGGAATCATTTCCCGGTTGACAGTTCAGAAAGGAATTCACCTTATCAAACACACCGTTTGGCGAACACTGGAGCAAAATGGACAGGTATCACTGCCTATATCTTGAAATTTTCTTCGGCATTAAACAATGTTGATGTGCGCGACTAACAACAAATACTCAAGTTAATTTAGTTATAGTATTTCATGAGTAGTGAATGTGTTGTAGGTTGTTGTTCTTGGTTCAGCTCCAGATCATCGTATTCAGAATGATTTTACTAACTTAGCAAATCAATTGCACTCTTCACATGCTGATCGGGCACGATTTTGCCTGACCTATGATGAGCCACTTTCTCATCTGGTAAGAAATTTTCACTGCTTGTACTGGTTATTATCATCTCATGTTGCAATTAGTTGAAGAGACTATCTAATGGATTACCTTTTAGATCTATGCTGGTGCCGACTTCATTCTTGTTCCATCAATTTTCGAACCTTGTGGCTTGACCCAACTTATAGCTATGAGATATGGAGCCATTCCGATTGTTCGTAAAACTGGAGGTGCGTGATGTAGTAGTTTTGTTCATTCTTTTAGAAATTCTGGGCTAATGTGAAGTCCTCCATCCAGAATCCTTATGCGTTTGTTCTTCTGTGCACTAAAAGCTATACCATTTTCAGTTTGTTCTTCCACTCTTGAAAATGAAGGAATTTAATTGATTGCCTTTTGGAATTATCCAGGCCTTTATGATACTGTATTTGACGTCGACAATGATAAGGATAGAGCTCGAGAACAAGGTCTTGAACCAAACGGGTTCAGCTTTGAGGGAACTGATCCTGGTGGTTTGGACTACGCTCTCAACAGGTGCGTAGCATAAACTGCATCCAGAGCCTTCTTTTCAACGGATTGATTATATTCCTGCATAAGTAACTCGAGTTATTGATAAATGTAATTTCCACCTAAGTTCCTGTATACCATAGATCTGGTTCTACATTGACAACCTAGCTTAAATCCAATATCTTAGACGAGAGAACATGCTTGAAGCCCTTGACTTCATTCTTCAAAAAAATTTGGCCTTTCTTAATCCACATTATATTTACAATGTTGTTTGATCAATAGACCATTGAACTGCTAATTTTTGGTTGGCACCAACAACAGCTATAGGAAAAACGTATTTCACTTCCAGTAGAACTGATCATTTATATCCAGCAAACAAACTGATGGATCTCATATATGCTCCAGAGCAATCTCTGCTTGGTTTAACGCCCGCGACTGGATCAACTCAATGTGCAAGCGTGTGATGGAGCAAGACTGGTCGTGGAATCGGCCGGCTTTGGACTACATGGAGCTCTACCATTCAACACGGAAGTGAGGCTTTCTTCTACAGCATGCGTGCGATGCACAGAGAAATCTTCTGCTCCACTTTTTGAAATCTTTGTACAGTAGATCACCCGCCTTGATTTTGACTAGTTTTGTATTCTTAAAGGATCTTGTCATCTTCATTCACTTTTTACTAGTCTAGGTTTTCATTATTATTTATATTCAACTCTTCCTTAGCCAAAGCTTCAGTCCCCAATTTCTTGTGAACTCAACATTATTGTTCCCTTGTGATAAATAAAAGCACACAGAATGTTGCAACACTTGTTGATTCTTCTACCTTGTTGAGATGGCAATGCTGGTCAAAAATTTGTATTCCAGATAGCAGCTTCATCCTCGCCGCATCGTCCATGAACTTCTTTGATTCTGACCACCGAGTCACAAATACCGCTGCAACTCCAATCAAATGAGGCCGCACAGATGCTGCCTGCCTGGGTCCTGTACTCACAATCTGCAGGTAAGTGGTGGAACAAAATATTCTTCAGTTCATACAGTATGGAAGAAGTTGTTCCAGGTCATCTTTTACAGGAGCAAGCAAACTGCTTAAAGAATTGAATGGAACTCAGTCCACCAGGTTACATACTGAGGATCTTCTCTTGAATTTTGTTTGTTCCTTAATTTTTCACATCCATTAGGTGCATCAAATGAAATTTTATTTCCCTTTTTCGTCAACCAAGTAAGCAATGAAGGTGGGCTTTGATCTCAGGATTACTGTTGAAGTTTTTTCTTTTGATCTCGGTTGGTTCACCGAGGAGTCTTACTAATGAGCCAACATTATACTAAAATACAGATCAAGTAAGAAAGATATAAAGGCATTGTTAATTACCAGGCTGTGTTCCACAGCAAAGTTTTCGGTCGTCAATATGCTCAACATCTAATCCTATAAACCACGATCCCACCGAAACATCCTCGTTCGCATACTCGTGCAGTATATGCCTACGATCGAAATGAACCAAAAGAAGTTGTTCTAAGAATTCCAGAAGATCTTCTAAGTAATGATCCTTTTTGACCCTAAACAAAATGATTCTTACTGGTTTATGGATATGTAGGTTGCCAATTCATTTGAAATGGCATATAATTGACCGGCAGCATGCCGGAAATACTTGTTTCCTTCCCCTCCAAACTTCCAATGCTCAGGCTCATGATACTTCACCCCACTACAGCATCAAAGGAACAAAAGAACTGGTCATTTAGTTTGACAAAGGTAAAGTAGCAAATAATGAATCAAGTTCCTTGAATAATACTTACCTTCGAGTAAGAACAGGGCCGCGCTTCATACATCCAATATATACTCGAGGTTTCGAACGATGTCTCACTAGAGTAGTCGCCAAAGTTGCTGCAGAATTTGGGATTCTATCATCTTTCAATGATTTTTCGACATTTCGACATTCTTTTTACATACTCAAGGAGATAAGGGATTTCTTGCCTATGTTAACATGCACATCATCATCAACTTTAACATAGAAGTCTGCATCCCACAAAGAGAGTGCAGTTGCAAAGTACAGTTTTGTCTTTGCTGATAATTCTGTGTATCCTTCAAGGTGGTCCTGCAAAGTAAGCACACAAGTCAGATCTGCACATCATCTACGGCATTAACTGGATACAAGAAAGTTATTAGAAGAAGGATTTTACCAGCCTCAAGAGATCACCATGTCTTTTGTCCTCCGCCTCAATTACTTCATCCAGAGTTCCACCAAAAGTGGCACTAGAGAAATCTAAAGCATTAAATTCTATGAATGTGCAGTAAGAGTTTTTCATGAAGAGGAACAACAAGTGAAGCTGAAATGAAGCAGCAAAAAAGAAAGTCATGCAAGGAAATATAAGATCTCTTTTGTGCATTTGTTTCTGAGTTTTCTACTTTTGTTTGTAGCTTAATGTGTCAAATATTGGATAGGCCTTACTGATGATTGATAACAAAACGAATGACAATGCCCTTCTCTTCTTCTAGTTTCCTTCTTTTTTCACCTGCATTACGATATGATCGTTTGGCATAATGAATTGTGTGCGACATATAGCAGAAACAAGGAATTTAGACAAAATTACAAACCTTCAGGCATCCAGGTCTCACGAATTGACTCCCTTTGTTTATGTCTATCAAAAGCAGTAATGATTCCTATAACCACAAAATACCTGTGACTTCTACTACTTCTGGTAATCTTTGGCTTATTTGGCTTTGGAAAACCTTTGTCTACGGACTCTTGTGCCATCTTTGCAGCTGCCAACTCCATCTCTAATTGTGATATTGTTTTACTTAGAACTCTGCAGATGAAGACTTTCTATTACTTGTTACAATGTATGTGTGTGTATATATTCAATCGAAATATCATGTTTTTAAGAAATACACCAAATTTTCAGGTATAGCATCAACTATAAACACAACAAAACTTACTGTACGTTGTCATCATCTGCTGAGCTGTCGCCCAAAATTGTTCCAGTTTCTTCCTTCTGGTCCATCTGGTAAGACAGTAGAGGATAATGACTGCAAAATAACTTGCAAAAGTATACCAAACTCAAACAAGCAAAACATTTAGAAGTGATAATTTTCAGAATTACAAAGTGATTAGTGTCAATCTATGCACAATCCTTTTTCCTTAAGTAAAAAAGAAATCATTGTACAGATTGGTTGAAGAAGGATGTGCGCTTCATTGCAAACACCCTTTTCTTTGATAAGAAAAAAAAGGATTGAGGAATGAAACAAAATAAATCATTGCATTATAGAGGAAGTATCGAAGGAAAGACAAAAATGAGGTACTCACTATTTTTGGATGATGTCCTATAACAAACTCATTTCTTTGTTCTTGGGATTGGTATGTTCTGGTGATGTCTTCTGCATCAGGGACTCCCCACATTCTGTCATCAATTCATAGGATAAACTATAAAAAGAACACATTAACATCAATTCAATACTTCTTGATGACTACGATGTTGTAGCTGACTGAACTTTATACCGTCACCAATATCCTTACAGCAACAATATCTATAGAAAACAAGATCAAATGCTTGAAGAAGACTCAATTGAAAATTTTATGAATGTTTCTGGCACGTATGCAGCAGCAACAAGCCAGTGTCCCTGGTTAGTGTGTGACATACGCATGTTTCCAGCTAAATGTTTTGTCGAACTCACAATACTACCATAACAATATCAACTTTTCTTAAGGAGAAGGCATTTCCTTTTCTAGCTTCATCGGCATATCACTGTAGTGAGAAGAACTCCTTTAGAAATTAATCAATCATTGTTAGCTCATAGCTGAGTAATTTACTCAATTAATGAAAATAAATTTTGAAGCCAATAAAATAAAAATAAAAATTTGAAGCCCAGAGAACACTGAAACAGGGATTTAATTAATGAAAAGAAAATGGGGGAAACAAACAAGTACCTGTTTGTGAGGAGGAGGCCTGTGAAGAAGCTACCCAGGCAAAGCAAGAGGAGACATTTTGTGGACACAGCCTTCTCTCCTCCTCCCTTGGTCTTCCAACTCATTGCTTGCTGCCCTCTCCTCTTTCTCCTCAGTCAATTTCTTCTTATCGAGATCCCTCATCCTAAAAATAGAAAAAAAAAATTTGAGACCAACCTTACTTGGATTTGCAGCAAATGATTATTTCAGTCCTTTAGTTGGAGATGTAGAAAGGGTGGTTGCTGAAGAAGTGACTTCAGATTTTGCTTGCTTTGTTAGTTTTCTAGGCCTTTAATTTTGGCTTTAAATTGCTTTATGTCCCATCATAATCATCGCCGACGCAGTCTCAAGCTTCTTAAACTATTACTAATTTCTACATATTTATCTATCTACCTGTTTTTGATACTCTTGTGGGCTTTAGGTGGGAGACATTGATGCTGTTGATCATAATGCAGCAGGTAGATAGGCTGGTGCACGGCAAGACAATTGTGGCTTAATCAAGTCGATCAATGGCTGGCCAACTTAGGGTTCGATCCACTTTAGATCAACCATACATCTCTTATATGAGACCTTGAGCTCGTTTATTGGATCATCTTTATATATCGGCTACGTTCATTACCATACACACAAACACTAGGCAGATTCCATCAAGCCATGACAAAAATATAATCATAAAATGAAAAGTGAGTCGACACAGACGAAGATAGAGTTGTTTTTCTTGAAAGCAGAACCAAGAGGTTTTTATTAACCTGGATCTTACACAAGGAATGTTTTAAGTTGCAGGTACCAATGAACTCCTTAAAGATCTGGTGGAGGGAGAATGGGCAAGCCAATCGAACATTTCAACTATGATGACTTGTAGTACTTTGTTGGCACAAATGGCATCTTCGTTACAACTCCATCGTTGGACTTCCCTCGAACGACGATCTTGACTTCAGTTCCAAGCTTGTGGAAACCTGATTTCACGTAACCCATGGCTATGTTCTTTTTCAAGCAGGGACTGAACCCTCCACTGGTCACCTCTCCAATCTTTTCCCCGCCGCTGCTCAATATCTCACTGTGACTTCGTGCGGGTGGGCCTGTTGAGAAGAAACCCACACGCCTAACAGGGGGTCCTTCTGCTAGTTGCCTCAGGATCTCTTTTGCACCCAAGAAGCCACCTTCTGCTCTTCTTCTCTTACCAATTGCCCATGAAAGGCCAGCCTCAACAGGCGTGATATGCTGTTCCATATCGTTGCCGTAGAGACAAAGGCCGGCTTCGAGGCGGAGACTGTCACGAGCACCTAAGCCGGTCAATCTCACCTTCCCTTCCGATCTCTCCAGAATTACCTTTGCAAGGTCTACAGCATTCTCAGATGGAACAGATATTTCGAAACCATCTTCACCCGTGTACCTGACAATTTCAGTATGATGAGAAACTGCAACATCCATAATTTAGCAACATGATTGGATATGATGTTCGACCATTTCCAATTACAAAATAATAGAATCAATGATAAAAGAGGTTGATCAATGATACTATCTGTCCCATGTGGCAAATCTCATACAGTTCTGATAATATCTAATTTTACATTTGGTTAGAGCGAGTGGGTTGGAGGTTGTGAGTTCAATACTCACTGAATTCAAAAAAAAATAACATATCGGATATAATACTTGAGCATGACAGAGCATCTGAGCTTCCATATTGGTTAAAGGCCTATTAAGCTCATCTATATATTTCCTGGCTTCTCCAGTAACTTATCAATTTTTACACGGAGCACTAAATCTAGAAAAGATAGAAGGTTTGTGGCATTAGATAAACATGAATTGCATCATCTGATGAATAATCTTGAAAAAATTATACATTACTAAAACCACAGTGTATATAAGTTTGTAGCTTAAAGTGTTTGGTTTTGGCATGCTTCAGTGCAATTTGCAAGATGTTTCTCTATTGTTTATAGATTATATGGAAATTCCGAAGTCTATTGGAAAAAATAAAATGCTAATTATTTTCCATTTTGCAATTTTAATAATAATGTCCATGCAAACGGGGACTATGGCATTGATAAGGCGCATGATGAAATAGGGAAGATGAAAATTGTTATGAATCTTTCACTCTAGACTTTCTAAGATTAATTAGTACACTAATTCAGCTTTAAAGTTGAGATCAATGACTTGTTTACTTGCTTTTCCTCATGTTCGGGCCAAGCTTGACATATTGTTTCGTTCATTTGTTTGTTACTTATCACTTATCCAATAAACATTTAAGTATGTGCTGCTAAAAATATTACGATAGAAAGTTCGTACTTCAAAGAGTAAGGGAAGCGTACCCAGTTCTTGTGAGGAAACAATTGGATCCATTGATGTCCAATGTGCGGAACTCACCAAAGTACATTTTGCTTAGATCCTCTTTTGTTAACAACTGGAGAACTGTTCCAGCCATGGGACCCTGAGTTCATTAATTAATAATGAAAATTTTTAAATGTCACTGGAGCAAACTAATCAAGACCGTGACATACTTGCTGATCTTCAGCACTTAGAATGCTAACTAAAGGATACGTGATTTTATGAACTTTAACAAGATATAGCATGAATGTTTAGCCACCAAGCGAAATGCTCATATGGGAACAAATTAAAAGATGTGAAAAGTGAACAAACAATGATATTGCTAAAGCTTGTGCACAGACATTTGAAATTTAAGCAAATCATTTTAACATGGCATAAACATCACAAGTCTACACAATAATTGACTGATGCAAAATCTCAAATCCCAATTGAGATCCATTACCATTATCTTCGTGAAATTATTTTAAATACCGCAGATGAACAGAAACCTGAATTTTCACACTAGAATATCTTACTATCGTCAAAAGAAAAGGTCTAAAAAACTTAGGGTGATGGATGCTCATATTCAATCTTGCAAATCGGTGTATGACGAGAAACACTGATCACCATGCAATTTATTATTAGATACTCTAACCTGTGAACTGAGTTCAAGATTGATCGAGACAATCTACCTGATTAAGATCAACTAGCACATCCCACCTAAATAATAATAATAATAACTAGCCCATCCCACTTACATTCATGGAATAATCCATGAAAGTATCCTCTGATTTAATTAAAAAAAAACAATAGATCTAGAAAGAATATATAACAATTATTTTCCAGAAAATCTCAGGGACAAACAGAAAGAAGCAATCTACAGACTAATTTCTGTACGATCCGCCGATCATTCTATCTTGTAATTAGTTCACTTTCAACAACTTCATGGACAAAAGTTATGGAAAGAATATTCTAGCATTTAGATCAATGGTGATATTTACTTCTATGCCAAGAGAAAATAGAGCATAGGATCCATGACCTACTTACGGTTCTAATATGACCATCACAAAAATAGATCTTGGTTTTAAAGATCTCATTTACCTGGAGAGCAAGCAGCGACCTTTCATCATGAATGTGCCATTCCACATCCCCTCCCTTCGCCTTGAAGGCCTCCATGTGCGCACCGATGTGCGTCAGATCCTTGTCTCTGCAGCCGGCGTTCACCACCAGGTAGATGTGGTCGTCCTGCACCTTGGTCACAACGGAGTCGTCGATGGCGCCGCCGCGTTCGTTGGTGAACACGGTGAGCGTCCCGGTGCCGGGGCGAAGGCCAGAGACGTCGGCGATGACAAGGGTCTCGAGGAAGGGGACAGCATCGCGGCCGCGGAGGCTGAGGCCGCACATGTGGGAGACGTCGAAGAGGCTGGCGGCGGCGCGGCAGTTGAGGGTGGAGTCCATGATGGAGTCCTTGTACTGAAGCGGCATACTCCACCCGGCAAAAGGGACCATCTTGCCGCCGTGCTCGACGTGGAAGTCATGGAGCGCCGTCCTCTTGAGCTCCGCTGCCTCGACGGCCGGGGCGGCGGCGAAAGGGCGGGGGATGGGGACGGATCGGGCGAGGCGGTGGGAGAGGCATTGGCGGAGCTGCCACAGGCCGCTGCCCCTCATCTTGGGCGGAGGAAGAGGAGACGGGGAATCGACGAGAGAGGAGAGCGCGAGGAAAAGGCGTGCACTTCCTGTTTTTGAGAGAGTTGGTGGTGGTGGGGGTGGTGAGTGAAATGACGAAAGAGGAACCTTTTTCTCTTCCTTTTTTTTTTTTTTGACCCCCCCATGGATCATATCTATGTAATAAACATACACATACTTTTTTTTTAAGCGGTGGGAGAGTTGGGACCCACACAGGAACCCCAAAAGGGATTTCCAATTGGAAACGGGGTTATTTTGGACGGTATGGTTACTCTTTTTTCTTTGTCAAGTGGTGGAATCATTTTGTATAGAAATTATATATAATTGTGGGAGAGGGAATCATTTGCTCCTCTGTGCTTGATTGCTTATTTTTGTGCGTCTTGGAGTGCGTGCAAGATCCAGGCATTGACAGTGAGCACCTCAGAAATGTCTCGAGTGGGGGCAGAATGCATCCCAAATGGACGAAGCTTGTTGACATTGCAATAGTTGATGGCACAGAGATCTCTAAAGACGCATAATTAATAGTAAAGTAGGAAACCAAAAAATAAAATCGTGCCTCGAGAACTCCTATATGCTAGCCTTCTGAGACATTTTACTTTTGAGCTTTTAAAACGGGCCAATTGTCACGATAATTCTGGAAACAATGATAGGTGAACCACAGACTCACGAAAGACATCCAGGACGATAATTATTGTTCTTACCTACCATTTACCAACAACGTGAATCTAATGAAAATGCATATCGACTATCATTGAATTGATACACACTCACCAAACCTTCTGATATCAGTTGCAACCACAGCCTTGTACGTAGGTAACAGCATTCACATGTAATCCGCAAAACATCAAACACCAGTACTTTCAGTCAAGTACTCATCATACAGCAAACTGATTGATATGGAATGTTCAAATGATGCAGAATCTTCACTTCATCAAATATTCAGTTAGTATTAGCAAAAACTACTTAGTGATCATGAAATTTTATACCTCAGGTTTCTAAGATCAGCAGTTACAATAAGATGAAACAATAAAAAGATTTCTGAACACTTAGCAGAAAACCTGCACACTCAACTAGCTCCTCTGATTTAAATTAATACAAGATTTTATAAATACAGAATAGCATTCCTGAGGAAGACGCAAGTGAACTCACAGAAGCTCTGCATGACAACATCAGTAGATCCATAACACCCGTTCACCCAGGGAGAGCAGCAAACAAACGAGTTTGCACAGATAAAAAGCAGGATCCTTTCTTGATTCATCACTGCAACTCTCCTAAATTATTTTATTTCTGACATCTTCAAGCTTTTTCAATATTTCTCCTGGAGTTCTATCAAGTTCGTCAGCGATCTTCCTCTGCAAATCAGGAGGAAGAGTTGGGAACTGCTCGCACAGATCACCATCAATTACATCCTGCAGATATGGATCAAGGATATATAAGGTGATCATAGTCAATTGTTTAGTTATCTATAGTTGCATGTGTTAGCTTCAGGGAACAGCGATCCTAAATATCATTTTAAGATGCAAGGTCATTCGGGCAGCAGAATTTTGTGCACTCCTCCATCTCCTAACCAATAAAATGATAGAAACAGAAATTGATTCCTAACCAATAAAGAAACATCAATCTCGGAATTCAGAATAAAAAGGACTAGTGATGCATATTAATTACCATTTTCCATTCCTTTGAAATGTGATGGTGTTGATCAATAGTATCATATCATGAAGAAAATACGACATTGTAATTTTCACATCTCATTTTCTAGACTATATGAGCTCCATAATTCATACTAAAGAACTAAACTTGTAAATAACAAAAACACTGCAACTTAAAATTCAAAGGAAACGTTATCTATTGGTTTTGAAACTCACCTTGACAGGGAAATAAGCAGATCTGAAGGCCATGTGATCCCTACCACACAGTGGTGGATGTTCTTGCCTCATGTGCATTTCTAAGTGGGAGAAGAAGTCCACATCTTCCCTAGAGTTAAATGGAAGTAATGCACCTACACTGCCCATCACAGTCCCATATATAACACATTCACCACCTCCAGGTATCAGTGAGGACTTTTGCAAGCATGTCACTACATCCCCTACATGAAACTGCACAATCTCCTCCACTTTATTGGGAGCACCATTTAACTTCCCTTGCTCCCATTTTATTTTACCCCCTGTTGGATCCTCCTCAATCTCATCTGATACATCTTGAGGCAATCGAACAAAGTATATGTTCCCAAACTTGTCAGCCCCTGCCATGGTGTCAAAATCTATGTGGTGCGAGGCAGTGAGCCACCTTGGAACAGAATCATCTGCAAATATGTATAGTTGGTTTTCATCCCTTCTGTACTTGCAATAATGAAACGACTGCAAAAGGATCCAAATGAGTAGTTAGCAAAATGGACCTCAAGTAGCTGCAATCCACTCAATATTGAGCAATTTTCAAATAAATCCAAATTCAAAATAAACTACTCATAAACAGGCAAATATTCCCACATGTTTGGCCAAACCTAAAGACGACATAAAATCATGAAAAAATGAACAATACGTTCAGCAGAATCATTCTGAGTTAGTTACTATGTTTCTCCTAGTGCAATTTCAAGCATATAGATCAAATGGTAAAAAAATGCAATGTCCATCATTATCTAGTTTTTGAATATCAATAGTACCCAAGACTTGTACACAAAGTGTACATCCCTCTAATTAGAGTAATTGGGCTCTATACCGTAGTTTTATGAGGTCTTGGGTTCAAGACTCATCAAGTTCTAAAAAAATAGTACCTAAGGCTTATTCCAACTGATTACATTAATCTAGACTTGCAAAGTTACAGTAGAACCATGAAAACAGATGAAAGAGATTAGCAAGGCTTATCGATGAAGGCTGCCACATCATGGGAAATTACTTGAATACTTCCAATTAACTCCACAAATAGAATCACATTCCAGAGACACACACAGGGACAGGGAGAAGCACAGCAATGATTAGCATTCATTCCACAAGTTAATGTAAGAAAAGTTGCAATATCTAAGTCCCATTAGAATAACCTATGGATGAACCACAAGCATATGGATTCTTGCAAGTTCGAATTTCAAAATATTCTTGTTTTAATTAGAGAAGTTGACAAACAATTTAATACTACTGAGGAATCATCAATCCAATATCATACAGTTTAATGGACATATAGCAATGCAGCATCATATTATCTGACACCCCAATTTTGCTCCACATCAGCATTATAGATGGTTATAGCCCTAGCTAGAAGGGCAATATGTATCGTAGACAAGTTATTGGTTTGATGAGGCCTATAAACTCAGATTGTCAAAATTCATGGCAGAGTCAATGTAGTAAGAGGAGTGGACCCCATGTAGGAAAGGCTACCCCTGACATTATACTTATGTTAAGGTGAGCATAGCCTCATCCAGCTACCAGGAAGTGATTTTTAGGTTGAATCCTAGTCCCTAACAAGGATAATCATTATTATCTAAGCCAACAAACTAACCATCAGAAAAAGTTAATCATTATATGGTTCCAAGAACTGTGAATTTTCTACCTAAAATGTTCTCGATCATTTTCTATAAATACCCACCTAATATTCAAAGACTTACAAATATAGATCATTATGAGTAGCAAAGAAAATCATGTTAATGAGGATTCCAAAGCGTGCGTCAAAATTAATAATAAGGTCATCTCTCATGAGTGAGCAACAGGCTAAAGGCCTTAACTGTTAATAAAATGAACAACTAAATATAGCAAAAGGCAGTAATAAAAACACATGTAGAAAGAAGAAATACCTCCTGGATGTCACCCACATAAATTCTATCACGATAAGTATGAATAGACATGATAGTATTTGGGAAGAGCTTGTTTTCACATTTTCTGAGCAATCTCTTTTTTCCAAGGTCATACAATCTAAGCACCGAGCCAACACCTGCAAGCAACCTTCCCTGAAACTGGCACAAAGCAAGTGGAACTCCATCTACCTGTGTCTTGTGAACAAGCTCAAGAGACTTTCCTTCTTCAACAAATCTATATATGTGAATGAACCCAGTAGTAACACTCCTCTTAGGCCAGAACTGGAGTCCCTTTGCAGTCCCAACTGCAAGGAGAGTCCCATATTCCTTATCATGGAAGTTCACAGTACAAACACTGAATGCACCTTCATTGTCTTGAAGCTCCAATAGGCAAGTAGTGTTTCCTGTTCTTGGATCAAGAACTCTGATGCAAGATACCCATTTGTCCGCCTCTGCCTTTGGATAACCATACTGCTCATCAGAAAGAGCATCGTCCTTTTCCTCATCATCACCATCACCATTTTCCATTTGTTCCCCATTGTTGGCACTTCCATTTTCACCCATCCCAGCAGCTTCCAAGCATTCTTTCCGAGCAGCTTCCCTCTCCTCTGCTGTGAATGCCCCTTGATCACTCTCAATTATAACTAGATTTTTACGCTTGGGTTGCAGCACAAATTTTCTAGGGGTATATCGCAAAGGTACAACTGTTTCATTGAATGTCTCTCCCAGGCGCTCGATTGTGAAAATTCTCAGCGCTTCACCAGCAACTGCAACAACACCTTCAGCACATTGGTCGGAAGAAAATGATGCAGCATACTCAAGTGTCTCATACGAGAGAGGAGTCAACAAGAAATGTCCTTGATGTATATAGCCAAGCCAAGGCCTGCTTGACAAACAAAGCATTGCCTGACGACCCCTTACTGTAGCTGAGAATAACTTGGGAGCTCTTAATCCTAAGAACCGTGATCGGTTATCAGAGAGTTGACCAGTGACCATATCAACAAGTGTCCGGAAAAGAACACCATTCTGCAAACCGGCATTGAGAAAGAGACTAGCAGGATGATCAGCTCCATCCTCCCCTCCAGTGGAAGCCTGTACCTCCAGCAACAGAAGTGATTCAGGTGGTGAAGACACACTCTGCACACTCAATGGCTGCATACAATCATCAGGATCCAACGATAGAATACGAATTGTGTTATCATAAGAACCCACTGCAAGGAAGCGGGATCTCTGCCTCCCCTCTGGAACTGGTGCAATATCCAAGCAAGCCACGTCACCAGGCATTTCATACTTTTCAGACTCAATCAATTGGCCAGTTGTGCCCATCTCAAAATAAATAAGCTCCCCTCCACTCAGAGCAATTACCACCTGGAGTCTATTGGACCCAACCTTCACGATGGTCTTCTTTCCAGGTGTCTTCCACTCGTTGACACGTCCATCCTCTCTGATATGCCTAATTCCATTGGGATGGACCTGCATCAGGGAATCATCTCCAAGCAGTGAAACAGAGAGCGACGGTGTGGTGTCAAGAAAACCACTATCACTGACTTCCTCGATGGTCTCACCAATGGAGAGCACAAGCGTTGCATTCACAAAGGACACAACGATATAAGCATCAAATTCATCATTCACATTCTTCTTGACTGTCCAGACAGCACTGGGGGTGCCTGGAAGTTGAGACACAGCCATCTCATTGATTGCCAGCCCCGGTCTCAAGATCCTTAGTGATGATCGTGGCCCCCTGCCACAGAGAGTGAACACCTGTGGAGTCTCTTCCTCAAACAGGTTCATAACCTTCATGTCCATGATGGGCATGAGGCTCTCAACCTGGTCGATCCTGACCAGGTTCTTCAAACCCCGTGGCTGGAAGAAGACTGGCTGGAATCCTTCCTCAGTCTCCATCAAGGTGGCAGAGGAAGCTTCAACATCCTCAGCCTCGCCAATAGCCTGGAACTGATAAAGGGCATGGTTGCCAAATTCAGAGGCAGCAAAGAGGAAGCCAGTCTTGAGGACGCACATGGAGGAGGTAACAGGGATGGTATCAAAGTACTTAATTTTGAGCTCAGTCACACGGTCTCCCTCGTGCTCGATTGTCACCTTGAAGATATCTCCGTACTCGGTCTGAAGCAAGAAGAAGAACATGGATTTCTGGCGGTGGGTAGCAGCAGAGACAACGAGGACACCTCGCTCGGCAGGGAGGTCAGCACGGCGGGGAATGACGGCGCGGACGTCCGGATGGCCCTGGTTCTTGTAGATGACGAAGTTTTCAGCACAGACGAGGACACCACTAGGGCCGTCGCCGCCGCCAGGCACAGTAACTAGGAGGTTAGCGCCGTTGTCAACAGGCTCGGACCATTTGCGGGATACGTGGTTGAGGCCGAGATCGAGCTCATAGAAGGTGAGATGCTTCTGTGCGTCGGCGGCGGCTTGGCCGGTGGGATCGAGATCGGCCTCAGAGTAATCCAGCTCGATCGCTGCAAAGACGGGGTTGTCAAAGCCACAGTCGACACCGACAACAGAATAGGTGACCGTGTGGGATTTGTGAGCCTCGAGGGGCGAGGAAATGGTAAGGCGCGCGGCGGTATCGCGGTTGAGCACGTAGACGAGCTTCTGCTTCTCGCAGGCGGCGGCCATGACGGCGCGACCCTTGGGATCCACGGCGAGGAACTGGCCCGGGACGATTCGGCGGCAGCCGGACTTGCCGAAGGTCTCCTGGTGAACCTTGTGGAAGATGTTACGCTCGCGGGAGTACTCGAGGATGACGAGGCGGCCGGAATCGGAGCCGACGACGACGTAGTCCTTCTGGGAGCCAGTGAGGCGGAACTGGGCCAGGGAGCGGATAGCGCCGAAGACCTCGACGGAGAGAAGCGTCTGCAGCTTGCCGGAGTCGTCGGGTCGGAGCAAATCGAGGGTTTTTCCCCGCGCCACCACGATCTCCTGCGTCTTGCCGCCGACGAAGTTGCCGTTGGTGGCGCACACCACCCCGCCGGGCCGCTGCAGGGTCAAGCTGTAGAGATACATCCTCGCCTCCTACCTACAACCGCCGCCGCCACCTCCTCCTCCTCCTTCCTGCTGCTTCGTCCTCTCTTCGTCAGTGGAGATTGGGGTTTTGGGTTAGGGTTAGGGTTTTATGGTGGATAGATTTCGAGAGGCGGTGAAAGAAGAGAGGAAGAGGGAAAAATTAGAGCGAGCGATCAGATAAATCGGAGGCGATTAGATGAATTAATTAGAATAGGAGCGACGCTCGACGCCCGGTGGGGACCCGCTTTTAGGGTCGGGTAAACATGAGGGTGCAAGACAAGAAGGTGATGATAATAAAATGAACCAATTGAAACAGGTAGATTTATATAATATAAAACATTTTCATAGTAATGATAAATCTTAAAATTTAGAAGAAAAAAAATAAACTAAAACTAGTAAACTTCCTATAATTTCTCTAATTAAAGCAGTGTACAATATAAAACTACTCAATTATTAATGAATTATTAAAATTGTTTACGTAATTTTTTAAATTATTGTTGATTATCTCAATTTTTCAATACAATGCCATGTGGGAAACATGTGGAGGCAGAAAGCTACGAGTCCTCCATGACACCGGACAAGTAATTGATTCCTGGATCACGACGTGTTTGTTCTATTCACACCTACACCTCCATTTTATATGCTGCTCCTCTTTTCTTTGGATATCTGCTCGTATACAATAAACTTACATTTCAAGCTCGAGAATGATTGATTTAATCGCCACCTTCTCCATGATTGAAATGTGCTAAATGTATATATACATCTATTTTTACTCTCATCCATTCATAGATTATCTTGAAAAAAATGATCCACTGAAATATTAAATAATTCAGATACTTTTTATTGATTAAAAACAGCGAAACTCTCAAATTGCCCATCAATTATTTTCCTAGCTAGTTAGACATAAAATGCCCATCAATTATTTTCCTAGCTAGTTAGACATAAAATTCAGATAATTTTTCTTCATTCAGATCGTGTCGTTCTCTGTTTTTTTTCATCCCAAGGAGAAAAAGGACATAAATAAAAAAATAAATGAAGTCAGGTAAGAGATCCATTTCAAAGCTATTGCAGAGAAGGATTAATCTCTTTATTAACCCAAATAAGTGTGACACGATGTTGATGGTAACGGTGACGGTGATAGCATGTCCTTTTTTATGAGACCTTTCGTATAGAGTTCATCCTTCCGTATAGAATCCAATTATAGAAAGATGTACACTTTGTGTACTCAAATCAAGTAATTATAAATTATCAACACATCTTAAAAAGAAAAGATTAATGTACTAAATAAATGAGATCACTACCTAAAGCACTATTACATTACATGATATATATAACCCACCGTTCCACTCTTCTTCTTCCATTCCATCTAAACCTCCACCTCCACCTCCCCACCTCCTCTCTTCATGCTTTTCTTAAAAACAAATATTATCATTATCTTCTATTTAATCTCTAACCTAAGCTGCTGTTTGAGCTTTTTAATTTATAATACCAAACATATACATAGTTACGTAAGTTCATCACCTTGCTTTATTTAAAAAAAGAAGAACCATCCAATGCTCAGTGCCTCTGCCGATCACTTATAATTATTTACTTATGAGATGGGTTCAGTCGTCAAATTATCACACACCCAGTACGTCGATTCGGTCGCACCTCCTCTTCCTCCAACCCGGATCAGTTTACTAATCAGATGCAGACAGTATCGATAACTAAATGCCTATTTTTTTCATCCCTGACAAGTCAGCACGATTTGATCTGATCAGGGCTTCACCGTGTTAATTTATCAAGATGTTCACGTGATCCGCACTTCTCGATCGAAAAGGAAGATCCGACGAGTCTGATTAATTAGATTTGTTTTTAAAAAAAATAGATCGAAGGAAAAAAGTTTAATGATGATTTAAATAAGTAGGTTAAGACTTCGCGGTGGGCTCCGCTTCCGCGAATTGTATCACAATGGACGGCGGATATCTCCCCTCCTCACCGACGTTGGGATACCCGTCCGACACTTGCCTTTTACACGTCACCATCGTATCTATTTCCACCCTTTTTTTTCCTTAAAATTTTATTTTGGTAACTTTTCACCCAAATGGAAAATGAAACTTTATTTGGACGTGAATTCTAAATGCAAACACTCTTTTTTATAGTTTTTATTTTTACAGTATTATTAAAAAATAAAATAAAAAATGCAGCACGGTCAGCCGTTTGGCGGAAATGCCCAAAGCATGAGATAAGTGGGAAAAAGTCTTCGTCTGCACTTATCAGCCTTCCTCCTTTTCTTCTCATGGATTCCAATTCATTCATCAATTCCAGCAACTATAAAAAGTAGCTTCAGATGCGATGTGAAATAAGGTCATAAAAAAAAAAAAAATACAGGGGGTCGATGCATTATATTTACGCTGCACTGGGTTAATTTTTTTTATTTTTTATTTTTTTAAATGATTAAAATAATTAAAAAAATTTACATTTTATTAAATTAAGGGTAGATGGTTAAGAGATTTGTTGTGAAAAAGTTATTTTAAAGTTAGTTAGATTTTTGTTATGGATTTTAATTAATTATGATTAAATAAAATATAGAATCGACGGTTTAGATTTTTGTTTGATGTAGGATAATTAGAGGTTGGATTCTAAATTCACCCTAGATATATTTCGATTTATTATTATCTGTTGGTATGGCTAATGTTCTTACCGTGATTAGCTAATCAAATATTGCGCAAATGTAGCAGGCAAGGAACATATCACATGTTTAAAGAAATAGATTAATTATTAATCATTGACTGGTTGTCCTGTGACGATGGAGGATCAAATTTCAAGTCATGGATGATGACTTCTTCCGTCCTAAGATAATAAAATTATTTAATTTATTTTTACACACATATATATTTTATAGTTATTTTTTAAAAAAATTACAATTTTCGTTTGATTAATTTACTTTGTAGGGAAAAAAAAGATAATTAGATTCGGCGGGGAGGTAAGCGCACCGGCGGTGACCCGACGTGAGGGGTCACGGCTGGAAGCTATAAATAAAAGGGAGGCCATCCGGGAAAACGCAAGCAGAAGAAGCTGACGAGCCTTCCTTCCTTCCTTCCTTCTTCTTCCTTCTTCCCCCGTTTTCCCCCCCTTCCCATTTCCGCAAACAAGGTCGGATCTTTTCGGTTTCCTCCCGATCCCACCGCGCAGAAGCCCCGATTTCCACTGCCGTATTCGCTGCGCATGGGATCGCTCGGGTCTCACGGTTGATCGTTCTTGTTTGCGGCGGCTGGCGCTTTCTGGGCTTCGATTGTGAGGCGCTCATCGGTTCCCTTGCGATTACGCATGAACTGGTTCGTGAATCTGGGGCTGAATTCGAATTCCAACCACTTCGTGACCTGCCTGCTGATTTTTATCCTCCATTACTCGCCTCAATTGCCCCCCTCTATTCTGAATTCGAGAAGTCGTTGGAGTTGCAATTGTCGGTCCAGGAATCATGGAGAATCGATGTGATGTCAACGGAGTCAAGAAAGGTGAGTCTTTTCGACCGATTGCAATCCTTCTTCTGTTTTCTCGAGGTTTTTTGTTTGCTACATCCGTCGATCTATAGGTTCATTTTAGACACGGCTTCTTCCAACAAAAGAAACATATTTTTTCCCCCAGTAAGTAGGCCGATCATCCGAGCGATCGATCCTCGAAACCTAAGTTTTTTTATTCGGAAAAAACTAAAAATAAAATACAAGTCCTTGAATCGGAACCTAAATTAGGTAGAATTTAGGTATATTCCTATCGGTTATAATATATGCTTATGGAGTGTTGTTTTTCTATGATGTGGCACACATACACCTTAAACAATTGAGGTTGGCACTTCTCTTATCGTGGTGGAGCCCAAGCTAAAGAATCAGTATATGTCTCTGCTTTTTTTTTTTACACAGAATAATTGGCTACGTTGCTGATTTTTTATTAAGGTTTGTTTGCACAGCTCGGCTTTCCTACTTTAATAAAAGTGATTTGATACGTAAGCATATGCTAAACCCTTTTTTTTCCTCATATTTTATCTTATTTATTGATTCGATGGTTCCTATTTTATTTAAAACTCTAGTAATTTCTATTGAAGTATCACAGTTGTGACATGGCATTCCTAAAATCCCTTAGTCTCCGAGAATCGACGTGAACTGATTCATGAACAGCTCCCTTAGAGTAGTTAGCAGATGAACAAATGAATGTTAGTCTCTCCTAAAGTAGAGGAAGCAGACTACCATGTTCATATCTACTAAGGAACTTAAACAATTCATCGAGATTATCACGAACAGATTCCATTCTTAAAATTCCTAATTCTACCTTTGACCTTTTCTTAACGAAAATAAATATACTGCACATAATAATTATAATAATTGAGTTTTCTTCTACCACCATGATAATATGCTTTGATTTTAATTGTAGCCTTAAATGTTGTGTAAAAAACAGTGCATTTTTTCACTTAAAAATTATTGAGAAACATCTTAATATTGGCCGGAGCATATTTTTAGAGAAGTGATCTAGCATTTAGCTAACTAGGACAAATATTGGCCGTTCTCTTTCTGATTGTCACATCACTTGAAACAGCAGTTTTGTAGGAATAGTACAGTTTAGTATCCATAATATACTTCATAAATGTCCCAAGCTATGTTTATATTGTCTAGATCACTGATCCTACCCGTATATTTGGTGATAGTGCTTCGTCTTCTGTTTCAAAAGAAGCATGAAGTTTTATCATGCTCTTCCTGCTGCCTTTTCTATTTCAAGCTTTGTGAGACCTCATGCATGCTTATCTGAAAATCTCTATCTATTAGATTATATTTTATTGTTTATGGTTAGTAGTTTGACACCAGACCACCTATATGGAAACTGAAGGTTGTGTTTATTGTTCTTTTCAGCCTCCTATTATCTAGATGCCGATGGACAGCAATCTCGCTCCCCTTCTGCCATTGTCATTGGTGGTGGGTTTGCAGGAATTGCAGCTGCTCATGCACTGAGAAATGCATCTTTCAAGGTAAAAGGCTCTATTTTGTTTACCTTCTAGAGTTCATTCATGTAATCCTTTACATCCAACATGAGCACTCCCATTATGTAAATTCTGTGCCAAAGGCCCCACCTTAATTGATGTATTAAATGAAAATCTTGTTTTCTCTCAGGTTGTGCTTTTAGAGTCACGGGACCGAATTGGTGGTCGAGTTCACACTGATTACTCATTCGGCTTTCCAATTGATATGGGGGCAGCTTGGTAAGCTTCTTCTGTTTTTTTATGGTTGTACCTTTTTCTCATTTAAACATATCCTAGTGTTTGGAACTATTTCAACTACCAAGACTCTTTTTTAATAACATTTGGCACCACAGGTTGCATGGTGTCTGCAAAGAGAATCCATTGGCACCTTGGATAGGAAGACTTGGTTTACCAATTTATCAAACCTCGGGTGACAATTCTGTTTTGTTTGATCATGACCTGGAAAGGTACTGGTCAACCTCCACTTGACGACGTTTAAACTTATAACTTGCTTTTCTAATTCCTGTTTAATTAGATACATAAATACTTGCTAATCATCAATTGAAAATAACCTTTTAATTTTATTTTTAGTTATGCACTTTTTGATGCTGATGGACGTCAAGTGCCTCAAGAACTAGTCCAAAGAGTTGGTCAGGTGTTTGAAAATATTTTGCAAAAGGTAAGTTTTTTAACATGTATCTAGCTGCTTATAAGCAGAATTTTGTTTTGGCTGGTGATTTAATGGCTATAAATTTTACAGGCTAACGAACTTAGGCATGAAACTGACGAGGACATCTCTATAGCACAGGGTATTAAACTAGTTATGGAGAAACATGCGGAGTTAAGGTTTGATGAAAAAGACATTCTTTTACCCCGTATTCTTTCTTTTGCACTTTTATTTCTTTTTCATCTGAAAGTAAATTCTTTGCAGGCAAGAGGGGCTTGCCAACAATGTCCTCCAGTGGTACTTGTGCCGGATGGAAGGTTGGTTTGCTACAGATGCTGACAACATTTCGTTAAACAACTGGGATCAGGTAAATGCATTTTTCTATGATCTTGAATATGGTTTTACTTTGTAGTACATAATAATTGAAGAAAGTTTTTTGAACTTTCAGTATCTAGTTCAAAAATGTATATATGTTACTTTTACTAGGTCGTACTTAATATCACATCACAGTTTGAGAGAATCACGTGTAGTACTCATAAAGTTGATTGAAAAAGATCTGTACGATTATTGATTATTTGCAAATGCATCTGCCATTTCTCCTGTCGTGCCTAATGGGCTCACAATAATTCATGAAATATGCAGGAAGTTTTGCTTCCTGGTGGCCATGGTCTTATGGTTCGAGGTTACCGCCCTATCATCAACACACTAGCAAAAGGCCTTGATATTCGACTTTGTCACCGGTATGCTCTTACCTACTTGAACAAAATTGCCTTCATACTTTTGTTTGACTCGGTGACATTTATTTGCATAAGTTTGTCTCCATATAGTAAAAGTAATAAATTTTGTAGTATGTCTCACATAACATGTTACTTCCAGAGTAACAAATATAATATGGGGTGGAAAGGGAGTAGAAGTCACCGTCAACAATGGTAAAACATTTTTTGCTGATGCTGCTGTTATAACTGTACCCCTGGGGGTTCTCAAGGCCAAAACCATCAAATTTGAACCTGGACTACCTGACTGGAAAGAAGAAGCAATAGATGGAATTGGTGTTGGGACAGAGAACAAAATTGTGTTGCATTTTGACAAGGTTTTCTGGCCAAACGTGGAGTTTCTTGGAGTAGTCTCATCTAGTACATATGGCTGCAGCTATTTCCTCAACCTTCACAAAGCGACTGGTCATCCTGTTCTTGTCTACATGCCTGCAGGTCGCCTTGCTTTTGATATCGAGAAAATGTCAGATGAAGATGCTGCTAAGTTTGCTTTTAGTCAGCTAAAAGGGATCCTTCCAGATGCATCTGAACCGGTATTGCAATTTTTTCTCTACTTTTATCTCTTCTTTTTCTTTATATTGTCAAGCCATCTCATTTCAATGCTTACACATTAAAGTGCACTATGATTATCTGCTCCTTCAAGCATATGCAATTACGCAATAGTTAATGTCACTTGCAGTTTCATGCATTTGCTAATACATTTATTTTCACAACATTTTCTTGCTTGTTCTGTAACTAAAACTCAGTTGCCACTTTAATGGTAGCTTGAAGTGAAAAACCCATGACCGTGTTCTTCTTTAGTTATAGTTAATCTGCAAGTATAGGTATTGCGACCTGGGAAAGTTTTCAAAATCCTCTTCCTCTTGCAGAAAAGCAGTAATCTGTATTTCTTGGGGCGTCTACTGATTAGTCTAATTCACCTTGATTTCAGATTCAATATCTTGTGTCGCACTGGGGTACGGATGAAAACTCACTGGGCTCATATACGTACGATTCAGTCGGGAAACCTCGTGAATATTTCGAGAGACTGCGTATCCCCGTGGACAACCTTTTCTTTGCCGGAGAAGCCACAAGCATCAAATATACTGGCACAGTGCATGGTGCTTTCTCCACTGGTTTGATGGCGGCTGAAGAATGCCGGATGCGTGTTCTGGAAAAATATGGAAACCTGGATGCCCTGGAGATGTTCCACCCGGCCATGGGCGAGGAAGTCTCATCAATCTCAGTTCCATTGCTGATCTCCCGTATGTAACGGGTTAATTAGCTAGACCTTTAGTGTTAATGCTGGCAGTACTTGGCCATTCCATTCATTGCCTGAAAAAATAACATTGGAAACTCCAATATTTTCCTTTGTTTCTTTCTTCAAGCAGTGTGGTATGCGTTATGTGCTGCAGTATTAGTGCAGTACCTGAATAAAGCATGTCTTATGGGGAGGGTAACATGTGCCTTGCTGGAAAACCTTAAACCAGAAACCAATGCGTGTTTATCTCGGTGGTTTATGTTATTGCTGATGAACTTCTTCATTTGGCTCAAGGTTGATTGTGCAGATCAAACTTGATAGGAACGGGACATTAATAAGCAAAATAAATCCCCTTTTCGTTGATCTTTAATCTCTTCATGATTTCGTATTAGATGGTATTTCTATTTTATCTGTGCGTGAAGACGTCTGGTTTACATGCTTTCCATCTGATACACGCAACTGCACTTCCAATCTAAAACAGTTCAAATGCTGAACTTTCTCCCCTTTATTTTTTGAAAGATGATTTATACAATCTCAGATTGATATACACATATCATATCTTCTTGTGTTTTAGAGACTAGAAAGTTCCACATAGATGTAAAAGGATTTCTAATTAATCATTTAAGCTGGACATGATCAATTGGTCAATCATATGGCCTGAGATAGCGAGAGTTTGAAAGGGAAAGAACAACTGCCCGCAAGAATTGTGGCCTCCATCACTTGCCACATTAATAAAGATTTTACATCTAAGATCACTACCGCATGCATGATTAGGAATGAGGGGTTGATATCATCTTGGAAACTTATAAATTAGGCTTACAATGAAGATGACATGTAACTCTTTTTCTTCAAAAGGATAACACAGGCAGTTTTGTTGAGGTCCATTTTGGCTTAATAATAATAATTTTAATACATCAGATTGATATGACACTTGGCAGTGGTTCTAAACACAAAAATATCATCATCATCTTTTAAAGATTCGGAATAGGTGAATCAGTGAATGGGTTCATATTGTTTAAACGAATGCTGATAAAGGCAGAGCAGAGGGGGTATGGTTTGAAGTTTCTAAGATGATATAAGAACCGAAGAACACACTACCTGCATCATCCACTCGCTCGCAATCTAATTCAATCGCCTTCACTGCCAAAAGCCGAATCCCTGAGCAACCCGACGCTGCACAGTCTCCCTATCTCCTCCCCCTCCTCCTCGGCCATGCGATCGATGAACTCTGTCAATTCCATCCCCAATCCGCAACCCGGAATCAGCCACAAAAACCTCCTCCTCCAACGGAGGAGCTGCGCCCGGCCGAGGCGGCCGCTGTTGTGGCTCCCCCTATAAATGCCCGGCCTCCGAGCTTTGAGGAGTTCATCTCCACCACTCCATGGCCGGTGGCAATAATCGCGGAGCGCGGGCGTCGTCCGCTCTCGGGCTCGAGGTGGCGCCGCCGCCGCTCGTGGCCGTTGTGCGGTGTAGGGTGCTGAGGACCCTCCATACCATCGCGGAGGACGACGAGGGAGACGACGACGACGACGTCGCCGCCGGCGGCCATGAGACCCTGCCGTCGTCGTCCTCGCCTTCCTCGACAACGACGAGATCCTCATCGTCTTCTTATTCTTCTTTTTTTTCTGCTTATTTTGCTTACTACTATCATGTGAGAGTTCATGCTTGTCACCTTAGTGATGCAAAGAAATCTGCGAGCAAGTCCTGATAGTTGAGTGCAACAAGAGTCAAAGAGATACGTCCTGAGAACAGCAAGTTTGAGATCGAGTTCTCTCTCTCTCTCTATATATATAGACAAGTTTATGATGGAAATCTCTGCGCGCAGTCTCTGCCTTTTGGACTTTGGTAGACCGATGAGTCAAATTTGATATTGTACGAACATATTAAGATCAATCTCTAAAATCTGATGATAAGACAGACACTAAACGAGAACGAATCACTGCATAAACTACAGAAGATCTCAAAGTGGAAGGGAAAAAAATAATCAAGAAAGATTAAAACTTTTGAATACAACATTTCAAGAATTCATCATCCGTGAAGTCCGTCGTCAAAATTTAATCTGTAACTCCTTGAATCATAAACGAAGAGGCCCTCCTTCTTCGTCTCGATCAGGCTGCCGCGGCGGCGGCTGCTTGTCATCTTTCTGCCGAGCACGAGAGCCCTCCATCGCAGCACCAGAGCGCTCCACCGCAGCCTCGCCGTGGGTCGGAGAACAAGCTGCTGCTTTGCTCGGCGGCCGCTGTCCTGCTCTCGATCACCTCGTCGTCCCGACTGCTCCGTGGCGGCGGCGGCGGAGTCTTGATGCTGTTGCAGAAGAAGGGCTCGGTAGCCTCTCCTCTCGGGGCTTTTGTCGAGGCAGCAGAGGAGGAAGAAGAAGCTGATGGGGAAATGGTGCGTTCTCGATCGCAGCTCATCACCTTCTTCTCCAGACTCTGCTTCCGCTCGGTCTCCCTTGGGGTCATCGGCGCCCATGATCGAGGAGGAGGAGGAAGAGGAGGAGAGGGATGCAGCATGCGGAATTGCCTGTAAAGATGAAGACAAGATTTGAAAGCTGGCTCATTCCGCCGGCTGGCTCCCTATTTTTATTGGATTTGTTTAATTGCGGGGGAAGTGATGGCTGTGTTTGAACTGTCGATATGATTCATTATGTTCTATAAATCCACCAGATTCAATCAAATTAATCTTATCATAAATTCTTTTTTTAGATATTTACTCTTTTATAATTGATAATTCATAAATAAGATTCAAGTGTTTGGTTTCAAAACAGTGCTTGTATGAACCTAAGTTCTTTAAAAAATTTATTCAGAAACGTAATATATATATATATATATATATATATATATATATCTTATAAGAAGTTGGCCTAAAATTATATATATGTTTTTTTTAAAAAAAATCGCAAGTGATTGTTTATGCAAAAAGAAAATGAGTTGGATTTAAAACTAAAATTTTATAATTTCACTTGTATCAACATGATACAAATTGTCCTATCACCCATACAACCTACCCATTATACTGCTCTTTTGGGTTTATACCTAACCTACTGTGATAAGTAATAATCTGTTTTGAGTCGAAGAGAATAATAATTTAATTATTCTAATCTATTTTAATCAGTTTGGTGTGGCTTTAAATTTTTAATTTGAAATCAAATTGACCTATATAAATCAATCCTCAGTTCAACCATAAATTTTTATATTTGAATTGAACCAGCCAATGGGATCCCAAGACTTCCTAATAACCTATTTATTCCACTCTAATTCATCTTTCTTTACAATCTGCACTCGTTTCTTTTTAAAATCAAGATTGCTCACAAGTGAAAGCTAAAAACAATTAAGTTAAAATGCTCACTTATATCATAACCCATCTACTGACATTTCAATTACCCAAAAATACTTCAGGCAAGAAGAATTGAGGTAAAATTTACATGAAACTAATAGTGTGCCCGTACAAGAAACCACTCGATTCAGGAAGAAGGAATACATGTAAAATGCGGAAGGGGCTCATCTGCCCATCCATTAAAGATTTCTTATATGACAACAAAACTCAAAACAAAAGAATCAAAATTAGAAGGGGAAATAACTATGTAGAAAGAAAGAGAAAAAAAAAACACTAGGCATTGAAAAGTTTACGGAAGGGTCCATCTTTCCGATCCTTGGCTGCCTCTGTTAACGCAAGGAACCTCTTAAAGCCGGTGGTAGCAGCTCCCCTTCCGAGAGCTGCTGCCCGGGCAAGCACATCTTCCCGGGAGGTCATCGCTGCAGCTGGAGTGGTATTAGTCGATGGAGTAGAAGACGTGAAGCCCGCAGAAGTGGCGGGCGTTGATTTTGCCAGTACAGCGGGCGCGGCGGGAGCAACCGGCGGAGCATATGGGATTGTCACTGATGGAGCTACAGCTGGGTGCCTGATTGCTGAGTTATGCCTGTTGAAATCATCAAGTATCGTTTGTTGGTCTGCTTTCTTTAATCCCTGTTACAACACCAAGACAATCAGATGATCTATATTAACAAGTTTGAGTCCCTGTAAGGTTGTGCTGCCATCAAGGAATATTAAAGCATTCGTGTGTGTTCCAATTAGTGTTGTGAAGAGACTCAAAAAGCAAAACAGTCTATGGCTTTTAATATCAGGGAATGCAGATAAAAATAAATAAGTTCTGTCAAAATTCTAGCTGATATTATAACAAAGTGTAATGGGAAGAAAAATTTTGTTGGAGAAAAGAACCGTTTGTTGAAATAAGCTAATGACTTGATTCAAATATAATGATAGCTAGGGCCTGTTTGTTTTGCCAAAAGTGAAAAAAGATGCTGCGTCAGTAACGGTGTGATGTAGTCATGTCTGTTGGAACTTCTCCAGTGTTCTGCTTACATATGGAGTTCCCAAGAAATTCCAATAAAAAAGATGACTGATTATATCGTTCTCTAATGAACAGAAATATATTTTGAATTCACTGAATGTATCACGAAAAAGGGAGCAAGAAGGGGATAATTTGAGAGAGCCTCAGGGGAAACATGTGTGAGCAGGAAGGATGATATTGAGCACTGAACCTTTAGATCAAGTAGCCTCTGAAACTCAGCAGGTGTTCCTTCGGGAAGTAGTGCTCCGTAAGTATTTGCGACGGAATCAATGGGAGATAATATAACCTGCACAGAATAGACTCTTAAAACGTCAGTATTTGCTCTTCAGGTGAATGTGTGGTTTACAGAGTCAATCACATACCTTCAGTAGTGCTTCCGCTTTACTCATCTCACGACTAACAAATTTTGAATAACCAGCAGCAACTGCTGTCTGTAAAGGAGCAATAATGAATCACAATTCTAGGCACGGAGAATTGCATTGATGACGGGAAAATTTGCTGATCAGGTAGAGCTACAAGAAAGCATGTAGGAAGCTAGAAGATCTTTGAAAAAAAATTTGTTGTATAGGTAATGATTTTAAGTCTGTTGGAACTCAATTTCAAACATTTCCGTAGGCAGCATTACTTTTTATTAAAAAAATCTTTCATCTGGATTTTGGATTGTAGCATGAACAAAAGCTGTAATACCGTGTAATTTTTTGGATTATAGTTTCCACACACTTCGTGTGATTGATAAAAACCACTGTGAACAAAATATACCTGCTTCCCTGAAGAAGGAATCTCAAGGAGGATAGCCTTTACAGCCTGAGTATCCAACAGCATCTACAACCATAGAAAATGTAGGTCGCATGAAATTCCCATGATGAGATGGAAATCGAGCAACTCAAGATATTACTGTATGCTTCTGTATTAGTTAAAAATGTCCAAGAAAATCTGATTACTTACCTGTTGTGCACCTGTCTCTGATATATGTTTGCATTTAAAAATATTCAGGTAAAACCGAGGGCCGAGAGATGCTGCCAGCTGCACAAAAATTAAAAGTTTGTTCTACAAGTTATAAGAAACTATCGAGAATACAAATGATATTTATGAAAAGAAACCAAATAACGAATAATATGGATAGGCAATATCCCAATTCTAACTCCATATATAATGGATTTGACAAAAAATTATCTATGCCAAACTCTTGGAGAAGAATCTCCAAGGATCAGACAGTACAATTTCTTCCACGAATAGAAGGGAACTACTAACCATTGCTCTAAAACCAGTTGGTGTAATGACAAAAACCATAGATGTAACTGACAACAACAAAGCAGTATTCCACAATCAATTAGAACAAAATGGCATGGAAGGAATACTAAAGTAATTTTAGATTTGTAACTCTTAGCTATAGACATGGGAATACAGCATATGTCCTATCCACAACCAGACTTCGTTCAAATAGAAGTTTGAGAAAATGAAAACGTTACCCATTTGATTAAGGTAATATTCTAATTTCTAACATCATGAAAGATGGGAGAGCAATAAAGACGAACTCAACTCACACATAGTCAACCTTGAAAAAAAAACACAAGTTATTACATGTGTATATGCTAATGAAGCAGATTAAATGCTAGTTTTACTAATCAAGGGTAGGCAACGCGATACATCACAAACCATGGATAGGCAATTTGTAACCTGATCAAACCATAGGTAGGAAAAAAATGTATTTTACCCTAAAAGTTTTTTTTTTCCTAACGTCTTTTGGAACCTTGTGGTCATAAAACATTTTCTATATGTTGGAAACATGCTTGCAGACATGTTCATCTTTAGGAAGGATTATGATGCAAAATAACTTTAGGACATTCATCGAAGTTATAATTTACTGTGTATTTATTATTTTATATGTTAGCTCCTCTTATGTTCTGATAGAAATGTCACTTCAATCATGCAGAAGGTTGTCGAAACCTTTAATTGTATCTATATGCATCATCAAGATGCATTTGCACATTGCCATGGAAATTTCCAATTGAAATATGTTTTACTGAGACCAGTCGATGTAAAGTTATAGTAAGAGAGATTTCCAAGAATTATCTTGGGTTAAGAAAAGCATAGTATTAACTACCTAAAAAAAATTGTGAGCTCTAGAAAACAAAAATTCAATTAATAGTGACTCTAGTGTCTATGTCTATGCTGAAACAACATTCAGTTGTCCTACAGTGAAAACTGGCATAATGTTGCATTTAATGGCATAAACCATGGCAGTTTGCAGACTCACCTTGTCCAAGAAGAATTGAAAATAAGTAGGCGATAGTAGGCTACCAAAGACAGGAATACTACTGGCAAGAATAGAGTTAATGCCATTGACATACCTGAAAAGTAAGATCAGCAGTTGAGATTAAGATATAATAGTAGATTTGAGAAAATATAATAAACTTAACCACTATAGCATATAAAAAAACCTAATTATTCTTTTGACAAAAAAAAAAAAAATCTTAACAGCATAACTAGAATCATGACCCTCTTTTATGTTCAGCAACATTCACATATAGTGTAGGCAGAGGCACCAGTAAACATAGTAGTACTATTGAGTTTGGTTTCAACTGTTTGGAGGGGTAGAAACTTATGAGCTCCAGTCTATGTGACCAACAAACGATAACAATGACCAAACAATCGGTGATCAAATTTCCTTGAAATGTATATAAGTAAATAGCAAAAGGCCTGGAGGGTTTTACTCCGATTGATCACCAACACTTTCAAGAGTTGCCCAAGGAACTCGAGTCATTGCTACCATTTCAGCATCAAATTTGGTCTCAAGTCCATGGACTAATGTTACTAGTGCTTTAGTAATCACTGCTGAGAATTCATCCTGCATAAATGCAGATGCATACAGATTTATAATCTTGTCATAATCTTTGAAGGAGGATACCTGAAGGACATGAAACTTATACCTGCACTTCCGACATATCAACCTTGTCAGCAAAAGAAGGATCAATGATCTTTGCAACATTTTCAGCTAGCTCACCAGACTGTCACAGCAAAGTACAATAATGTTAACTTGCGATTCTGACAATGAGTTCCTTTCTTTGGAAAGAATGAGCAGTGAAAGCAGGATAGAGCCTAGGATCTCGCAATGAATTGTCAAACCTTTTGTTAGCTAAGCTAGCTAGTACCTTCAAATAATGATACTTTATGTTCAAAGATATGTAAAATAGTTTGTTCTTTGCAAAATTTGTTATTGTGAAATGACTGGATATGTTTCATGCAATCAATAGTAGAGCTGCTATAGTGTGGAATAAATCTACAGATTCATGAATGATAGGGGAATCTGAAAAGAAAGTTCAGCTGGATTTGGAACAACATATAGCCTCCAAAGATAAAAAATTTCCACTGACTGTTGATAAGAGATCGATTATATACCAGAGGAAGGCTCTATGGGGATTCAAGTGGAAGAAAACAGCGGTTTCTACGAAGAAGAACAAAGAGGATGCCGAACATTTCTTCAGTAGTTGCTCGGTGGATAATGAGAGGCTGGAAAAAGTTTCTGAAGAAAAATTGAAGCTGTCCCCTCTGATGTCCAAGTACCAGCCATGGTTGTAAAGCAAAATGGAAAACAAAAAATCAGAGGAAACATGTGGACTAACTCATGCTAATACAGATGAGGAGTTTAGGGGGAGAGAAGTTATAGATGTTTTAGGGATTGGAAGAAAACAATGAATGCTCTTGCAGTGCAGGCCTCATGGAAGGATGCATCATTATGTACCTGTACAGCATGCCACCACAGTAGGGGATGACTGATCTGGACAAATCATGAGCATTGGCTTCATTGTTGTTTCTTGTCAATCTACTTAGATAACTGTTTTTCTATTTCCTTTCGTTTGCACAAGTTGCTGTCATAAACCAACAGCACAGAGGTAAACATAAGGTAGTTTTTCTCCTTTCCTTTCTTCTATGGTTTTACTTAAATTCAAGCACCCTTGCATCATTTCTTATGGGGTGAAAACTATTTTTCATTTCCAGAAAAAGGAAAAAAATTAAGAGCTGCTAGAGGAGAAAGGCCATTAGCAATAAAATCCAGATTACTTATTTTACTAGTTTGATGATATGGATTCAAAATAATCTCAAGTATGCTATCTAATATACCAAAAAGATTTCATCATTGTAACAGTAAATAGAAGGCAACATACAGTTTTATGGCAGTACTCTGCTGTGTTGACAATGTAGCATATCATTCTCTCATCTCTATCAGATGTCTGTAGTTGAATAAGAGAGCATAATATACACAAAGTGCAATTAGATTAGATTAGTTATCAAATTCCATAAACAAAAAGGAAGGCATGGTAACTACCTTAATCTGTCCATCTGTTCCAGTAGCAGCTGCAACAATCCCAGTGCCACCTTTGGGTAATCTAGCAAATAGCTTTGTTGCATATGCTTTCAGAATTCTTTGAAAAACCTACAAATTCAAATGCATGTAAGTGTATAATAACTTATCGTGCATATGCACAACTCCAACAGCCACTAGAGGAATGGCTAAAGCCACTTTAATTAAAATCCAAATATGATGCAACAATTAAGAGATAACAATAGTGCTTAGTGAAAATAAAATTCTTCCAGAAATCTATCAAATTAATGAAAGGACCAGTTTCACAAATGTAATATTTCAGAAAATTCACAAAATGTTAAACAGGTCTTTCTTAACACCAAACTCTCATTTCCAAGAGATGCAGTAGAATAACGGGATATTTCAAGCATCAAGGAATTGAATATGAAAATATTTACCTCAAACAAATTAAATAATGTCTGATTCTTTGTTAAAGCACTGCATCGCTTTAAGCTTCTCCTTATTATTAAGAATACCTGCAGGAATTATGCAAGTGAAACAGAGTACACATATTTTAATTTTAAGGTACGTGTTGAAAGTAATAGCCTCTTCCGTATTCTTATATTGGGAAAATTAGAGTAATGAATAAACATGATTAGAAAAGCATTCAATATGGTTTCTTTCTCCATTATCGCTTGGGTGATGGGTCTTCTTGGTTTTGGCAACTTGTTCGGAGTGAAAAAAAATTGTGATTCCATAGATTTAATGATTTTTTTGGAATTAAAAAAAAAAGAATTACAGTTCCATAAAAATCTGGATCTACAAATCCAATCAGGGATTTGTAGTTCTAAGTCATCTGTATTTGTAGTTTACAGCTATACTCATAGTCCACTAATTTGCCGACATACTAAAATTAAAACTTTAAGAAAATCTAGTAAACCAACATGGGAAATGAGATTCCGTTCTTTCATTTCTCCAAACAAAATAATTGGAATTAAGTCCTTGAGAATTAATTTCTATAATGGATTTTCAATTATTTTCTTGCTGGAATTGAATCCAAACAAGCTGTAAACGATTCAAGAAATAGATAGTCTTTTAAAAGATAAAATATTAAACTATGTAATGGATTTTCAGATACCTGCATGCTACTTGACAAAATATTTGTCTGACTTCCCTCCTCAGTTTCCCAAGTTTCTTCCTATAAGAAAATATGATTCCTAGCATCATATGCTTGTAGCTCAAGAATATCTACCGAAATTAAACCAGTTTGACAACCTGAACAAGCTTTTCCAAATGCTCCATAAGTGTTTTCTCCTCTAATTCAACATAGACGGCCAAATGCATTTCAAAGCAAGAAGAAATAATACCACGGAAGTTGAACTGTGAGAGCAGCGACAACGAATGAATATTAGTACAATTTGGACAATCTATGTAATGAACCTGGTATTAGAGAGGAAAACCAAACTACTTACTCCAGCCCCAGGCACTAGTGTATCTTTTTGCTTTTCCGTTTCCCAGAAATAAAAAAAAAATAGAGTAATAAACAGATGTGAAATAAAAAAAAAATCAGAGTACTAAACAGATGTGAAACTTAAAGATCGTAAAGTGACTTGGTACATACAGGTTCAGATTCACCATGTTGCATTAAGAGTTTCTTTTCATATTTCTTACGAATATCTGAGACAATTTGCTTCTGCTTTTCCCCTTCACCAGTTTCCTCTCCATCATTCCCATGCTCTGAGTTCCGAGTGCTTGCAGTTCCTCCGCTGAATTTTTCTGCCAATTCTTCTTCAAATTCAAGTGTTCTCTGCAGTGCCTGAAATGTGGAGAATAACAACAAATAATTTACCTTTTAACAAGAGAATTGTTACTTGTTTATGTTAGCTTGGAAAGAAACTCAAAGTTAAAATTACAAACATGATTATTTGTTTTCTCAAACTAGAATGTTTCCAGAAAAGTAACCTGAAATTCACATTGGTTTAGACATTCATGAACAAAAGTTCAAGTTGTTGATTGCAGAGTGTCTGATTTTGTCTCATAGAGAAATGAGGTCAAAGAAGTCAAATTGAACCAGCCTCAGTGATTTTGATTCCACTCAATTCCAGGCACTTAATTGTATTGCCACTGAGCATGATCAATTCCAAACGGGAGACTGTGTTGCTTTATATTAAGAGGTCAAAGAAGCACTTCTGTAACTCATGGTCAATGTTTGCAACACTTCTTCCTAGGTTGTCACTTTTTAAAAGAGAGGAATAGAGATTAGGTGGCTCAAAATTTTTTATTGTAAAACATGCTTAATTCTGATTGGTTGTAAAATAATGGATTGGTTGTATCATATTCCTTCTAGATGCTTTAGAGATGGATCGTACTAAAAACAAGTGAAAAAACAATTATTACATTCTGAAAGTGGAGATGAGGAATTACCAACAATAGTGTTGCAACATCTGGTTTCTCCTTCAGATTATCGAGAATGTCCACAATTTGTGTCCTAAAAAATTAGATGTATTGAATTACCATTAAGGTGAAAACAGTAAAATGGTAGAAAGAGATGCAGCATATGAAAGGTGTAGCAGAAGTGGGGGCATGTTAATGAATGTGCATTATGCACATGGCACATCAAGGTCTCAAAGAACTGCAGAGTGAAAGGTATCATTACAATGCAAATATACGAGGAAAAGAAAAGGAGCAGTTATCTTTCAAAAAAAAAAAAAAAAAAGGAGCGGCAATGGAAACCAAGTGCAAGGCAAAACCAGCTCGCTCATATGATAGTCCAGGTTCATATATGACACATAGGTTTCATTTATTATGAAACTGGTGAGCACAATCAAAATTCTCAATGATCAGCAAATCAAAGACTTTCTTTTTTAAATGTTAATGACAGAAATCAATCAGATCTTTCAGATGATGGAATATCCATAATATTCAATATCTTAACCTTGATATTTTGATACCATAAATTGGGTGACCTCCATCAAATCATATATTTTCTAAGCGAAATCATCTGAGTTTACATCAAATAGATATGTTTAATAAAAGCTACAATTGCAGGAGAAGCCAGTAAAAAAGTGAGGTATAAAACCTGGTTAAGTATCACAAACCTTGTCAGCTTACAGAACTGGATGCACAGAAGATAGTCGACATGCCATGCAGAAGGGAATATTTTCCAAATATCCTCATTTGTCCTCAGACGACGCTTAATCCATGCATATCTCCTTTCAGTCTTGTCCAACTTTGCTAATTCTATAGGAAAAAGATGGAAGTGATAAAGGAAACAAATTTCATATCAGGGAAATGAAGATGCTAGAAGAAAGAATAAAATAACATGAAATTAAGCAACCTGCTCCCTCAAAGATCTGACGATATGAAGTGAGCTCCTTATTGCAGAAGTTTCTTACTAGCTCTTCCCTTACAGATGGTTCCAGTGCATCTACAACCAAGCAGGCATCTGTCAACTGCTGCAGTAAATTAGTTTCTTCTGACTCTTTCCCAGTCCCTAAGCTGCAAATTGTCATACAGTGTAGTCCTGGATCAGAACTCATTAGTTATAGTTCACCATGGTCTAGACTGCTTTTGCTAAGTCACATGACCGGGAAAATGTGATAGGCAAGATTACCACATGGGTCCTGTAAAGCCATATGGAGATCTGTTTTTTATTGTTAGAAAGAATATTGGCAATGTAAATTGGTGAGCTAAGAATTATAACAGATGTCTTTCTCATTATCAATATCAGTTGTCAATATCAGATAAGATCTGATGACAATTTTTCTGTAAAGCTCTTATTGCCCATCAGCAAGAATAATTTCTTCTATGAGTAACATGTAATTCAGTAATTTCACCATTCAAAGCTGATCCTCTGAACCATTTTGACCATTTCAGAAGCATCATTAACTGGGGTGGAGCCACTTATGCAAAAGATACAAACTGAGATTCGTCGTGTAGATGCCAGCATATTGGCAGCAGTCCGACAACAAGTCTTATCTTGCCCTCTCAACGTCTCAATGTTTAATCTTTCTTAACACTGGTCATTTCAGTGATCTGGTATACTGGCAGAGAATCTGTTTTTAGGCCAATGATACTGATTATAGTTATTATGCATGTCTAGAGTAACTCTGGTACAAAAGCCAAGGAAGATCTTGCTGCTGCAACAAATGCTGTACAGGTCCTTTTCCAGCCATGCTATATTCTTTCAGCTTGGATATTTAAACTTTAAACTTTAAACTCTAACATGAATGGAGTTGGTGTTATTTTTTTACTTCTGGTGGTACTAGTTGATGCATATATCTTACTTACTCAAGGAATGAATAGAAAATCATTTGGGAGTTGAAGATGGTTAATGATGTTAAACATGTTCGTGTCCTCATGAAGATTTCTCTATCCAAGCAGGAACTTATGCAGAACATACGTGAAATAAAATAAAAGGCCGAACAAAGTGAAACCATGGTTCAAGAAATTTGTTGAGATATTAAGAAATTGGACTGTGCAAAGAAACATATAACAACCATGATTACAGCCCTTCACCATCTTACCATGCTAGGTTAGTTGTCTTCTTTCCTTTTTACTAATTTTGAAACTTTTGGTCTTGTCATGTCTCTGCCACTTAATGCTTGATATCTAGAGATTGTTGTAGTTAGATCCACAGATGTGCATTTTCTTATCTTCATTTGTTTCTTACAGATTATGTGACATTAACAAAATTTGGTTTAACAATATCTACTGCTGATGGATTGATTACACTTATGTTCTCTTGAATATTTTATGTACAGTGTCAGCTGTTGAGCAACTTCAAGTCATGGCTTCAAAACGCCAATATTGGGAGGCTGCTGCACAGTTGGAGGTAAATAACTGATTTAGTTATTATAGCCTTTATATTTTTTCTTTTAATGAGCTTTTAATGTGTTTTCATCGTGATGGGAAGGGTGGGCTGTATGACAGTTGATAGTAGTCTTTTGGTAAGGGAAATTGAGGATTTCCTTGTTTTGTGAGCTTTGTCATTGTCCTTCTTTGCCCTTCTCATGGTTTTTGCATTCAAAGAACTGTCATTTAAGTCTATTTCAAAGACAAATTTATTAGATGACACAAAACAAAGCCAAGCAAAAACAATGAAGCATAATGTGATAAACACAACTGACATGGTACATTAAAACAAGGAAATCCTCAATTTCCCTTACTCACACCTCCTAAAAGAGTCAAAAGAAGAATTGAAGTGCTCCACTGTCCAAATGCTGAATAACTTGAGTTATAGTAAGATGGTATTTCCTTAAGTCTTCTAACCAAGGCACATAACAATTCCATCTTAAGAAATGAAACGTAATTTCATAAAATTTATCAACAATTACCTTGAAAAGTCTGAAAATACATGAGACTTAAGTATTTTCTTGATGTTCTTGATCTTCTCTCTGAGTTCAGATATCTTTGGTATATCACTGTAAGCTTCAAAATGACTGCATAATTGGTTTACTGCCTGGAAAATGTTGCAACTTTTATCAGTTGTTAGCATGACTTTCTGTTGCAATTTCAGTTTGCTAATAATAAAGCCAACAACAGAAAATTACTTGTTTAAGGTGATGCTACAATATAATTAGAAGAATAAGATAGATGCATACCTGTATCCTTTCAGTTACTTGATATTCTACCTCACCATTAGAGAAACCAGACCTCACTCCATTCACACTATGCATCGAATCCAAAATCTCATTTTACTCTGTATTTTTGATTTTGCCCCTTCTTATATCGGAAACCCAACATATCTTTTCATTACAAGCATATTCTTCTTGTCAAGCTCTATTGAGATCTTGCTACCATTTAGAAGAATCTTCTTCTCTCCAAGTTTTTAATTTCTTATCAGAAAACATTAGTGAGATTGGCTTCTATTCTTACATACAGATCACTGCCAATCAAACATTCTGATCATATCTTTTCATTTTAGATCAACTTGCTTTTCTCATTTATAACTAAACTATGTAAGTAGAAGCAACTAGAAACATTTAATACATTTGCAAGAAATCATAAGGATATACCAACATTCTATAAGGAAACAAAAGTGATCCTCCACAGACATTTTGCAAATGCTGATGATGAAAGCCCATCAGATTAGCTAAGGGATTGTGAATTGGAATTCCAAGCATCCAAACACTCAAAAAAAATTATCTTCTTTCTCTCCTCTTCTCTCTTTCTTTCCTCTTCTCCCATTCTCTTTCCCTTTCTAATATTGACGAATTTCAGTAGGATACCTTTCAATTAAGAGATAGTTGTTGTAGTGTTCTTAGAACTGTTGATAACCTTAGTGAATCCATTCCAAAGAATATGCCAGCATTTAATATGACTCAATTGGAAGTATATTTGGTAATGCAAAATCATATATAAAAAGTGAGATAAAAGATAATTGGATCATAAATTTGAAAATATGGGAATTGGTCTGCAGCATCAGATGCCATTCCTTTAGTCGGTACTCTACCTTCATAATACGAATGGTTAAGCTCCATTATCAAAGACTACTATAAACTGTCATACAGCCCACCCTTCCTGTCACGATGAAAACACATTAAAAGCTCATTATTGTTCCACCTATTCCATTACCATTTCATGATTACAAACTCCTGAATCACGGAATGACCTATCAATTACCCTTTCACTATGTTTATTTGATGTTACCAAACAGACTAGCACCTTTTGGATCATCTTTCTCTTTGTTTGTTGGTTGCACTCTAAAAGGAGATGCATTTTAAATTTGATCCCCACAAAGTCTACAACAAACAGAATAGTAGCATACCGATAATAGAAATAGAAGCTTCTGCCCCAAAAAAGATGTTTCACCCTTTGAAAGAAAAAATATAAAAGCTATAATAACTAAATCAGTTATTTACCTCCAACTGTGCAGCAGCCTCCCTATACTGGCGTTTTGAAGCCATGACTTGAAGTTGCTCAACAGCTGACACTGTACATAAAATATTCAAGAGAATATAAGTGTAATCAATCCATCAGCAGTAGATATTGTTAAACCAAATGTTGTTAATGTCGCATAATCGGTAAGAAACAAATGAAGATAAGAAAATGCACACCTGTGGAACTAACTAAAACGATTTCCAGATATCAAGCATTAAGTGGCAGAGAAACGACGAGACAAAAAGTTTCAAAATTAGCAAAAAGGAAAGAAGACAACTAACCTAGCATGGTAAGACGATGAAGGGCTGTAATCGTGGTTGTTATATGTTTCTTTGCACAGTCCAATTTCTTAATATCTCGACAAATTTCTTGAACCATGGTTTCACTTTGTTCGGCCTTTGATTTTATTTCACGTATCTTCTGCATAAGTTCCTGCTTGCATAGATAAATCTTCATGAGGACACGAACATGTTCAACATCATTAACCATCTTCAACTCCCAAATGATTTTCTATTCATTCCTTGAGTAAGTAAGATATATGCATCAACTAGTACCACCGAAAGTAAAAAAATAACACCAACTCCATTCACGTTAAAGTTTCAAGTTTAAATATCCAAGTTGAAAGAATATAGTATGGCTGGAAAAAGACCTGTACAGCATTTGTTGCAGCAGCAAGATCTTCCTTGGCTTTTGTACCAGAGTTACTCTAGACATGCATAATAACTATAATCAGTATCATTGCTAAAAACAGATTCTCTGCCAGTATACCAGATCACTGAAATGACCAGTGTTAAGAAAGATTAAATATTGAGACGTTGAGAGGGCAAGATAAGACCTGTTGTCGGACTGCTGCCAATATGCTGGCATCTACACGACGAATCTCAGTTTGTATCTTTTGCATAAGTGGCTCCACCCCAGTTAATGATGCTTCTGAAATGTACAAGATGGTTCAGAGGATCAGCTTTGCATGGTGAAATTACTGGATTTCATGTTAGTCATAGAAGAAATTTTTGTTGCTGATGGGCAATAAGAGCTTTACAGAAAAATTGTCATCTGATCTTATCTGATATTGACAACTGATATTGATAATGAGAAAGGCATCTGTTATAATTCTTAGTTCACCAATTTACATTGCCAATATTCTTTCTAACAATAAAAAACAGATCTCCATATGGCTTTACAGGACCCATGTGGTAATCTTGCCTATCACATTTTCCCGGTCTTGTGACTTAGCAAAAGCAGTCTAGACCATGGTGAACTATAACTAATGAGTTCTGATCCAGGATTACATTGTATGATAACTTTTGAGGCAGCTTCATTTAAGCTATAGCTCAAGAAGAGTAAGGAGTAGGAATGCAGTAATTCTACAAGCTACAGCTTGCTGAAGAGAATCAAGCTTTAACTAAGCAGGAAACATAGCAGGCACCCCCATAATTGAATAATACCAGACACCAATCTACATAATTAGAAACCAAGAGGTTCAATACAAACCCGTGGGGAACATCTGATTGATGTACTCCAAAGCGCTCGACTTGTCCATGTCTCATCAACTCCCTGTTCAATCACCACTACCCAACGAGGGAAATCTGCAGCCCCAAGTGAAATGAAAATTTCATTTTTTAAAAAAAAATCCAGAGAGAAATCAACGTCTTAATGCACGACCAGCAAAGCGCAAAAACGTCGCGAGATCTACAGCATTGGATCAAAGAAGGAACGACCTCGAATCTGAGGGCAACTGGATCGATTCAGATCCGAGCGCACCTGAGCGGAATTCCGAACCCTAGGAAGCGGGAGGAACTCCAAGGACCGGATTTGGACGGAGGAGAACACCTCTTCGTCTCGCCGACCGGAGACGAATCCTCGGTTCGGGGAGAAGAAAAACGAGGCCAGTAAACCGTCAGCGCACCGCTTTCCGAGGCCAGTAATCCTTCATCCCTCCCTCCTGCTTAAGCTTCGTTGCCCAAGTGAAAAATCGGTCGAATCACTGGATTTATCGCATCTGAATCTTAATTATTTCATCACAAACCTCAAAACTGCTAAATTAACATCAATAACTCAACAAATCGACTTTTTTAAAAAAAAAATCGAGCCTTGGATTCCTGGAGAACCCAAATGAAGTGTAAACATCTGGTCTCGGCCCGTAACATCAAAGAAGGCCCAAAAATGTTATTATACGCACATTTGAAATCAATTGATTGTTTGACCAAACGTTCCGATTCAACACCTCTCGCCATGGAAAATTCCAACTCGAGTTATCTTGACTCAGCAGTGCGTCGAAGAAGACGACCAAACTGAAACTTCTCCGGTTGAAACTTCAGCTTTGTCCTTCCTCTTCTCATAACTTATAATACATCTATCTTCATTTTTGGGAGAAGAAAAGAGGAAGAAGAAGATGCTCCTCTCGTTTTGATCTGTTGGTGCTGGTGGCACAAATTTGAAAGCATGCCTTGCTTCGTGCCCCTGGACGACAAGAAGCTGGACGTCAGCTTCTTCACGTTTAGGTCAACGGGGGTGTTCGCCGATGAGCTGATCACTGCCATGAAGTACTTCTCCTTCCATGCCGAGGATCTCGGCTGCCTCTACAGCTCTGTCTTCAAGAGCATGCACGGCAATCTGGTACATAAAGGGAGATTAATAAGATTGAATCAATCTTATGAACTCCACAATTAGAGTGTTAATTAATTATACTTTTTGCAGGTCGTGTGGTACGGCGCATGGATAAGGAGGTCGGCCGACAGGCAGATCCTGAATGATGCTCTGGTGATTCAATCACTCGATCAGCTTTTGTGCTTTATTTTTCTTTTTCTTTTTCTTCTCCTTCCTTTGATTGGCGTGCGGTCAGATCAAAGAGAGGAATCTAAAATTAAACCTGCGCGTTTGCAGCTATCGATCTTGGAAGAAGTATCGCACTGGGGCGTCCTCGTCGACCACCAGTTCGTCCGGGCATTTTTCGGCGAGACGAGAGACGGCAAGCCGCTGGCCAAGTTCTCCTCCGGCGACGCCATCTTCCTGGGCACGAGGAGGGCCGCCGCCGGCTGCCGCGTCTCCGACCTCACCTACGCCTTCAGGGCGGTCCACAAGTCCTTCTTCAGCAAGATGACCGGAGTCGGCCTGTCCGCGTGCGCCTACTTCCAGTCGTCCTCTTCCTCCGACGGCGGCGAGCCGCCGGCCGTCGTGATCACCTCGCTGCTGGTGTGGGAGTCCCTCGGCGCGTGCTACTTCTGGCTCCTTGAGTCCGACTACCGGAACGCCATCCTCCCCTACCTGAGCAACCTCTCGGAGGACCGCCAGAACGACGTCTTCAAGGTCGTCTACGTGAGCACCGACGAGGTGCTGCTCGACGCCAAGCCGGGGGTTCGGCCGCCGGCGATCTGAGGAGGAGGAGGAGATGATGATGATGGTCACGTACGTGATGGGCTAACTCGGTAGGTGTATACTTTTGATGAAGATGATTTGAGGGAGGGCGTAATTGCAGGTTCGTATTAATTAATCTATGAATTCAACCAGATTAAGCATCATTATAAGCAATTAATTCAAGAAAAGTAAACCAATAGACATTATTTTTAGTCTCCAAGCAATCAAATACAATGTGTCGGTTGGCCGGCCGGCTGCTAAAAAAGTGCTTCTGTTGGCCAATATCTTCTTCCCTTCCTTTTTCAAACCATGAAGATGATTTATATAATCTGTTCAACCAAAAATAAACAATATGAATTATTTAAATATGTTGTTGGTCATAATGAAGCATGGGATATCATCCCATCAGCTCTTCAACAGCCTCCTGAAAAATTAAAAATAAAAAGAATCAGGGTTTGATGCACTTTAATTGCCTGCACCCTTGTGAGAAACAAATCCTTGTGCACAAATATACGCCTGTGTCTCCATGTGTTAACAATATATACACACAGCACTTGATAAAAATGTAGTACCAAAAGGGAAGAGATTCTAATCATCATCACAATTGGGGGAATAATATATTGGGCGCTGGGCAGAATTGGATATACAGAAAAATACCAAGTAATTAATTAATCACATTAAATGAAAGCAAAGCAAAGACCTGTTTGTGCCCTTTGTCTCCACTTAAGCCACCAAAAGAAGGAGAAGAGGAAACAAAGCATGTTCCCCCAAGCAATAACATCAAGTCAAAACACCACCTTCCCCTTACTTTGAACTCACTCCCTTTCTACGGCAATATCCTTCACACTCATCATCATTAACTTGATAGATTTAATTAATTAGTCCACTGTTTTTTCTTTAAATTATCATCCTCCCTAATCATAACCCACCTGCAGGTAAACATCTCTCTGTATGCAGTAATTATAAGGATCTGGGTTTAAAACTCATGTTATCACCAGAAAACCAGTGTTATCTAATAATTATCATTGATCAGTCAATCAAGATTGAATGTAATGTTTGAGATTTAGTTAATTAATCAAAGTGTAGTAGATGTGGTGGTCCAAATAATAAAATGAACCCTGGTTTGACATTGCAATCAACATTCATTCATTTTTGTATCTATATATAAAAAAATTCAGCACATTTTATATATATCATGGTCCCAAAAAGATAACTCATAGGACTTGCATGCATGTGCTGTGTACTTAAAAGCAATTGACCAGCTAAAACAAGGACAAAAAAAAAGCATGCATGTTTTCTAGGATCTACTTCCACAGTTCCACTTGCAACCTGCTTTGTATTTATATAGTAATCTCCTTATGTCAACCTATATATTAAAACATAACAGTCATGTTTACAGCTTGATTTTAAATTATATTAAAAAAATTTGATTCATATTATAATAAGTATGATTTGATAAGGAGGGATTATTATTAGTAGGTTTTGTTATCAGTCTTATTATCTTAAGTGTATATGATAAGCTGACTAGAGAGTTTTTTTACTTTTAATATTCAGGAAATATATATATATACATAAATTGAGCCTATTCTTCTGGTCCAGTGAGTCCTTTTTATTAATTTGCCGTGCATGTTTAAAGCTAATTGGTTGGTCTCTCATGGAGGACTGACTGAGTGACGTTGCAAATCCCCTCACCTGTTAATTTATACACTGCATTGCCTTATCAAACTTGAATGCCAGATAACAGGTGGTCAAATCATCCATCCACATTGCATGTGCCTACTCTCCCTGCCAATTTTGGCCATCTTCCCTTTCATCCTTCTAACTTTACTTCTCTCTATTTTATATCATTTTAAGATTCAGGCAATTAAATTTGTATTTTGGTATAATTCTTTTACTCCATGCTTCATCATCTAACATCAAGCACATCCATTTCCTTCCTTTCTCAGCTTTGATGGTAAAATCATCTTTTTTGCTCTGTACTTTATATTATCTCAAAAAAAGCAAAAAAAAGAAGAAGAAGGGCAAACTGATTAAATTATAAATTCTGCTCATGCTTCATCTTCTAACATCAAGTTATTTTAAGACTCAGGTTAAAGGAACCCAAAGTCCGAAACAGATGAATGCTAGATCTGTCCCCCTACCACTCTTTCTCCCTTTCCCCCTCCCTCCTCAGCTTTGAGCTTTGAGCTTTGAGCTTTGAGAGCTTTCATTGTAGTACAGCAACAAAAAACTGAAGGAGGACAGTGAGCACCGGGGCCACAACTCCTCCTTCCCTCTCCTCGAAAGATGTGCTCATGCACCAAGGTAGGTAGCAGGTTCCATCCATGCCCACTGCTAGGTAGCTAGCTCATCATTCTGCCCTCATTCCACTCCCCTCCCTCCCCTTCCCTCTCCGGAATCAGAATGACGACGATGACTATGTTTTGTTTCCCAGAGCTCACGATTTCTGATATATAACATATATATCTCCGTCCGCACTACTGTGTGGAAGTCCACTGCCACCGGAGAGCGAGAGGGAAGGAGGGGCTCCACGGGCACAGCGTTTTCCATGCTCATCTGGATTTGCATGCCACCGGCCGTATCACACCAACCCATTTCCAGCTTTGAAAATTAGTAGACTTTTCTGATTCTTTTTCTTTTTTCTGGGTTTTGGCAAGCGGTGGAAGATCTTGATGTATCGAAAGTGACACTCTTTCCTCCTCCTCTTCTTCTAAAAATCTATAGAATTAAGTTTTTTAATCAGTTCAAACAAACTAAGTTTGTGCGGCACCTTCTTGGGCTCACTTTTAATAGTTGGAAAAAAAAGGGTGCAGAGAATGTGATTGATATATTTGGACGCGGACAACATCCACCTTAAGCAACTGATCATTAAGGTGTACAGTTAATTAATTAGGCCAATGGAGCTTGGGGAGCCACAATGATTAGGACAGGAACCTAAATGTAAGGTACCCAATTTGTACTGCCCTCCCTTCCTCCAAGAGCCACAGCCACAGATTGATCTCTCTCTCTCTCTCTCTCTCTCTCTGTGTCTCCCCCCCCCCCCACCCTCTCCTAGGTTCATCTGCTAATTAGATGCCTTTATTTTTTTTCTCTCAAGGGCAAATTGCTTCGATGCCTGTTTTAATTTGATCCCCCTCGATGACTCTTATCAAAGCATACTCGTATCGTGCTTATTAGCTTCTTGATAGACTTGAAGATGGGAGGAGAATGGAAAAGTTCACGGATATCAAAGCAGCATACCCCGGAGTTCCTCCTTTTGGCTTCCCAACAGGTGTGTTCAACATGTTTTCTCTTTTTGATATATTGACAAAAGAGAGGGTGACCTCATTCCCACCCATATCAAATCAAATCAAAATCAACTTCATACGGTCAAAGTTAGTGTTATCTTTCCACCTCCGCTCCTGTAGTTTATTTTCTCTTAATTTAACTCCCATTATATGTATATATATATATATAGCACAAGTCCACAGTGTGAATAACGAGAAAGCAAGAAAGAGAAGGAAAAGGAAAAGGGAAAAGAAGGGAAGAGGAGATAAAATAGTGACGCTTTCTACTGATTGATTGCCGCTGTAATAATAATCTCCTCGCGACAAGGATAGGGAAGGAAAGAGAGAGAGAAGCGAGCGAGCCGCACTGTGCGTTCCTCTCTCTTTCTCTCTGGGGCTGGCTCGCTCGCTCTACTCCCAATCACTCTCTCTCGATCGCTTGGAGACCGACACGGAGTACCTGATCAAAGCGCCCCCTATTTCCTTCTCCAGCCTACCACCGAAGCGAGACCGCCCCTTTGCCCTCCACGCGCCCCCTGCGTCGAGCCGACCCTCCGCTCCCCGTAATGCTCCGCCGCCGAGATCCCGCCGCCGCAGCGCCTGGCCTAGGGTTTCCTGAGTTCCCTGCTGCTCAGCTGCTTCGCAGCTGAGCTGGTCGCGCCTGCCGGCCAGGTCTTCCGCGCAAAGGCGGCTGCTTTTGGACGGTCGGATTGGGTGGGAAGTACGTGGCGGAGCCCCACCCTGACGGGAGATCCGGAGGTTTGTCCGGTGTCCGAGGCGGTTTTCTTCTCAAATGCGCGGGGGTGGAGCTGGAGTCGTGAGTGATTTCGGCTGTTCATGAGGTGTTCGTTTCTCTCTGGAGCGCGGGATTGAGTGAGGTTCTGGGAGTTTTGGACAAAAAAATTGTATTTTTTTTTGGCGTTTCAGCTCGGTGGCTTTGGTCGAAGTAGCTGGTGTGTTTGTTTGGTTTTTTTCTTTTCTTTGCTCGCTTTCGAAGTTTGTCGGCCTTTTTGGCTGTTAGTTTCAGCATCCGGTTAAGGAACTCCATAGTGGTTGAGGCGAAGTGTAGATTCTATGTTTTGGTTACCAATTGGATAAGCTTCAGGAGTCTGAACGCCTGGATTCTGCGAGTTCGGATTGGATTCCTTGTTGTTAGCTTCAAAGTTGTCTTTCTCATGGTATGGGGTTCGACCTTCGACCCTAGAACTTGGCTACCGGAGCTTGTTGACAGATGAAACCAGAAGCTGATGTTTCTTTCAGAGGAGTCGGCTTTGGCTGAAACTTTGAGCTTATATTCCGGGATCTGGACCTAAATGGAGTACTAGAAGCCCATTCGTGCTTGTACCGAGAGAAAAAAAAAGCAATTTTAAGTTTTGCCGTCCGCAGTGGTCGTTCTCCAAGCTTCCAATTGTGTGCTGACCGGAAGAAGTAACTCTTACAGCAATCATCTTTCCTACAGCATTAAGCTTCTTCTCAGCGGCGAATAATGAGGCTAGCTTCTTCAAATCTTGCTGGTCAGGCACAAGAAGGTAGCTCTCTACTAGCTTCTACCAGCTCGTTTATGTTCATCAAATTGGGTCTTTCCTGTTGCGTTATAGCTATTGTTCTATCGTGCGGCTTGCAAAATCCATGAGATTGGTTTCTACTCGGTTATCGTTCTTTTAATTTCTTGTAATTTTTTTCTTGAACTGGTTCTTGGCCAGTGATTTAGCCCTTGAAAATGACTTGCTTCTCGTCAAACGTATTTCCTGATAGGTCTCAGAAGTTACTTTCCCGTAAATATTTTGATATTCCCTACGGGCAGAGGAAAAACTTCATTGTTGTGCAAGTTACAGAAAAAATGTTTGGTAACATTCAACTCTTCATTATTCTTCCAAATTACTGGAAGAAAATTCTCTGACACTTGAGTAACTGTACAAGATGAACTATCTTTACATACCATACGTAGTTTTATTTGTTGTAGGCTACTTTTCTTTGGTTTCTCTCCTTTTAAAAGATCATTTGCTTTTCTCCCATGCTTACACTTGTTATACCATTTCAGAATAAGGAATGAACTGCCTATTTGCAATTTCTTGTTATGGAAGCATGGTTGTTTGCCATCTCTTTTTGTTCACAGTCGTCAAGAAGTCTCAAGAAGTCTAAATAACATCGCTGTACTAGAATGTTGTTGGAGATACTGTGATGTATAGCATCTATCCTGCCTTCATCACATGATAATCTTGGTATCTTAAGTTGCAGAGATTTCTTTAGCACACGTGGCAAGTTGATATCTTAAAATTGAAGATGGTTTTCTTTGATGACCACTAATGGCCTTTTACATGAACAACAATAATGTTTATTTGTACACAAAGTGTACATCCCTCTGGTTAGAGTAATTGGACTCTATACAAGAGGATCATAAGGTCATGAGTTCAAGCCTCATTAAGTTCTAAAAAAACAATAATGTTTATTTATTTTCTGAGCAGGCTGCAGGAAATGGTCATTTGTACTCTTGTTATCTGTTCCTGTTTTCAATCCTAATTCTTTCTGTATGTGTTTGCGTTTACAGAAGAATCACAGTGTCTTAATTCAGAGCTATGGCACGCATGTGCTGGACCTCTAGTGTCATTACCTGCTGTTGGAAGTCGCGTGGTATATTTCCCACAAGGACACAGCGAGCAGGTTTGCTTTTTCTAACTCATTTTTATGCACTTTAGTAATTCTCCAACTCATATGGCATTAGGGGAATGATGTTTCTCATTAGGTCCAGAGAAGCTTGCTATAACATTTTGAGTTTTGTCCTCAGGTGGCCGCATCAACAAACAAGGAAATAGATTCTCAAATCCCCAATTATCCAAGCTTACCTCCTCAACTGATCTGTCAGCTGCATAATGTCACTATGCACGTATGATTGTTATATTCTGAAATTTTACCTGCTTAATTTGTGGATGACACACAGAACAAATTTTGACCACTGCACATCTATTTCAGGCGGATGTAGAGACTGATGAAGTTTATGCGCAAATGACATTGCAGCCACTGAACCCAGTAATGAACTGTTTCATTATGCTTTTTGACTTATTTTGATTAATCATGTGTTCTTTTGCATTTTCATGATTCTGTTTAATCCAATATACAGCAAGAGCAGAAGGATCCCTATCTACCTACTGAATTGGGTACCCCCAGCAAACAGCCAACAAATTATTTCTGTAAGACATTGACTGCAAGTGACACCAGCACACATGGTGGATTCTCTGTCCCTCGCCGAGCAGCAGAAAAAGTTTTTCCTCCTTTGGTCAGTAGTTTACGTATTACTAACTACATCATAGCCTTTTTCTTCCCCTTTTTCCTTCTTCTTGGTAATCATACAACACCTGAAAAGCTTCCTCTCACTTGCCTGTGGGCTTTCCAGGATTATTCGCAGCAGCCTCCTGCTCAAGAGTTGGTGGCCAGAGACCTCCATGGCAACGAATGGAAGTTCCGGCACATTTTTCGTGGTGCGTATATGTTCAGTTAACTAGCACTAGTATTCTATGTCACTAGGTAGTGAATTCTATGTCAGGATCTCTTATGAGTGCTTTGTCATACCTAACCGATTTGGATAGAGATTGTCTTATTATATATACATACATTCTGGCCCTGACCTTTGCTTGGAGTTTATTGCTCGTACTGCTTAAATTCAATATTTCTTCATTTAAAAAAAATAATAATTTATAGGCTAATTTTAGATACTGGTTGTGGTTATATCTGTCATACCTACTAATATTTCCTTATGTATTACTGATCTGCATTCCTCGTTCTTCATTATTGAGCACAGTTGACAAATATGATTAAGATGGTTAATTATTTAGCCATTTAGCAGTTTCTGCGGCATGACATTCTAATTGATAATTGTATATTCTTAATGTAGGTCAGCCAAAGAGGCACCTTCTTACCACTGGATGGAGCATTTTTGTGAGTGCTAAGAGACTTGTTGCAGGAGATTCTGTTCTTTTTATCTGGTATCATCGAACTTGTTCTAGTTATAAGTTTTTGACTCCTTTTATTCTTGTTGCAATAGTTAAAACCTCTTCTTCCTCAGGAATGAAAGCAATCAGTTGCTCTTGGGTATTCGGCGTGCCAATCGACCTCAAACAGTTATGCCTTCATCTGTACTATCAAGCGATAGCATGCATATAGGCCTCCTTGCTGCAGCTGCTCATGCTGCTGCTACAAATAGCCGCTTCACAATATTCTATAACCCAAGGTGACTTCGTGCATTCTCAAATGACTGTTTCTATTTCATTATTATTTAAACTTGCTAATAATATATGCTTTCAGGGCAAGCCCGTCAGAATTTGTTATTCCACTAGCCAAGTATGTCAAAGCGGTCTATCACACCCGTGTTTCTGTGGGGATGCGTTTCCGGATGCTGTTTGAAACCGAAGAATCAAGTGTTCGACGGTGAGTACCTCCTTTTCCCCTTCTTATTCTGGTTTCTTAGTAATGTCTTATATTGCTTCTTCCACTATTTTTTAAAAATTGCTCCCTCTCAATTTCTACAACCTTTTTGCATTGCATGAAATTTAGATTATGATATTTGCCCCTTTCTCTTCAGATACATGGGTACAATTACAGGAATCAGTGATCTTGATCCTGTCCGATGGCCCAACTCGCATTGGCGTTCTGTCAAGGTGAGTATAATCCAGATGACAAGCATTGCATTTATGGGCTGCATTCTTGGATTAACTGTACTGTCTGAACTACATATGGCAATCTTGCCATATCTACATAAGTAGCTTATGGTAATACAAATAATTCAACTGGTCATAGTTTTTCAAAGTTTGGTATTACTTCTGCAGGTTGGTTGGGATGAGTCAACAGCGGGTGAAAAGCAGCCTAGAGTATCGCTTTGGGAGATTGAGCCTCTAACTACCTTTCCTATGTATCCATCTTCTTTTCCTCTCCGGTTTAAGCGTCCATGGCCTGCTGGATTGCCCTTCTTCCAGGGTATACTTTTATGAATGCAAATGAGCAACTGGAGCATTTATCACCAATAATGTTTAAATATCAGTTGACAATCCCCTATATCCACATTTATAATTAAATGTTGTAATTATTCACTATTTCATTGTTCTGCACCTTTCAATTTATGTAGGCGGAAGAGATGATGACATTGGTCTAAGTTCCCCTCTGATGTGGCTTAGAGGAGATGGTGGAAATCCAGCAATTCAATCATTGAATTTCCAGGGTATTGGTCTTTCACCTTGGTTGCAGCCAAGACTGGATACTTCACTGCTTGGTCTACAACCTGAGATGTATCAGACAATGGCTTCAGGAGTCCTACCAGAATTGCGGACCATGGATCCTTCAAAGCAGGTAGCTCCTGCAATGATTCAATTCCAGCAGCCTCAGAACACAACTAGCCGATCCACCCCCATTATACCAGGGCAAATCCTACAGCATGTACAACCTCAATCTCAGCAATCCTTTTTTCAAACCATGCAAGGAAATCAGGTACAAAGCCAGACTCAGCCTCAATTTCTTCAGCATAATCTGCAGCAGGGGCACTCATTTTCTGAGCAACAAGAGCAGCAACAAGTTCCACAGCAGCAGCAGAATCACAACCTGCACGTGCAGACACCGCAGCTTCAGCAAATTCAGCAGCAGAAGGTTTTGTCTAGTTATCAACAAACTCCTAATGTAGCAGTAAATGTGCCTCAGCTTTCCTCTAGTTCTCAATCCCAGTCAACCACATTGCATATGATTTCCCCATCTTCCCAACTGAAGGACTTTCCAGATTCTAATGGCAACTCAAATTCAGTTTCTAGTGTCTCCCCTCTACACAATATTTTACATCAAATTTCTCGAGATGAAACATCACAGCTTAGTGCGCCAAGATATGCTCAAGTAACTTCTAGTCCTTGGTCATCAAAGAGAGTTGCAGTTGAATCAATGCTCCCTTCTGGAGCTCAGAGTGTACTCTCACAGGTAGAGCAACTAGGTGCAACACAGCCTAGTACTTCTCTACAATCTGTAGTGTTACCACCATTTCCTGGAAGAGAATGCACAGTGAATCAAGTTGGTATGGACACCCAAAACCAACAACCATTTGGTGTCAGCATCAATTCCTCACTTCTAGTACCAAATGGCATCCCAAGCCTTAGCACTAGTGCCAATGAGACTGATTCAACAAATATGTCATACACTGCCTGCAATTTACTGAGTTCATCTGGAAATGATTTCTCCATCAGCCAAGGATTGAGTGGTTCAAATGGTTTGGATGAATCAGGTTTTTTGCGGACTATTGAGAATGTTGATCAATCAACTACACAGAGTGGAACTTTTGTAAAGGTGAACCTTTGTTACCATCAACTTTTTGATTTATGTTGTATATTCTTATCCGGAAATTATTTTGGAGTGAAAAATGTTTACCAAGTCATGAAAATAGGTGCTTGCACAATATTGTACGACACTTGTCTTATTCAGTACTCTTATGTCAAATGATCACAGGTATACAAATCAGGGTCATTTGGGAGGTCACTGGACATAACCAGGTTTAGCAGTTACCATGAGTTGAGAAGTGAGCTTGGGCGCCTGTTTGGCTTGGAAGGCCAATTGGAGGACCCTTTGAGATCAGGCTGGCAGCTTGTATTTGTCGACCGGGAGAATGATATTCTTCTTGTTGGCGATGATCCTTGGCAGTAAGTTCTTCTAGTGTTTCATTGAACTTTTCATTAGAAATTTCTTGGATATTGATCTTTCCTTAGACTCTGAAGCTTTTTTTTTCCTCTTCTGTTATATTTAATATTCATTTTTGTTAACTGAAACGATTTTGATTTTTTTTCTGGTTAATCATTGTTTGTTTTGTATTCCATGTGTTCTAATTTGTCATCTCTTTTAAAATTGTGCTTGTCCCAGGGAGTTTGTAAACAATGTGTCGTGCATAAAGATCCTTTCGCCCCAGGAAGTGCAACAGATGGGGAAACAAGGTGTTGATTTCGTGAATTCAGCGCCCATCAGAAAACTCCAAAGTAACATTTGCGATGAATATGTCAATAGGCAAGATTCGAGAAATCTCGGCGCCAGGATCACATCCGTGGGGTCCTTCAAATACTGAAGAGGCAATCCCGTCATCCCAGCTTCTAAAGCACCCCTTCTTATCTGCATTTTGCTGTAATTAAGTGCTAGATATGCCTACTTAAGATGTGTATGGCTTAATAACTGTACCATAATGTTTGTGCTCATAACCTTGATACACATGCCAACACTTGTTGTTCAAGACTTGTTTAAATTAATGTAGGTTGCTTCTTTATCTTACTTTCTGATGCCAAATAGCCAGAGTATTATGCCAAAGCAGGATAACGTCTTCCCAGTTTAGATAAATGTGACTGAACTCGTTTCCATTAATTTATTCCACTCCTGCATTATCTCTGACCTCTTCTATGTGCAGATTTGAAAATTAGATTCAAGGATGGGATAAATCTTTCAACAAGAGAGTTGGGGTCAGCTTCTTCCCCCACCTGTAGGCCCACACATTTCAAATGAGGACCCCATTTAGAAAAGACTCAGAAAGTCCATGAACGATGGTCCCTGTCCATGTGTGGAACTGCACTCATTATGTTATGTGAAAGACTAAAAGAGCCACTTCCTTCTTCAGGTCAGTGATACAGTCTCACCCTTTCTTTCTCTCTCTCTCTCTCACCAGCTCATGTCTCCTCCCCGTCCATTGTTTTTTCCCTTTAGTTTGTCCTTTTCCTAAAGATAAGCCATGCTTCGATTTCATTCAATCTTAGCTGCCCTTGTGCTTGGATGATGTGTGCTTTGGTTTGGTTGAGGTGACACCGGACTTAAAGTGGGAGCATGTGGCCTCCATTAACTCCCACTTACTAAAGACATGGACATCTCCTTGCTTGGCGTCTTCTCTCTTTGCATCAGTATGTGGTCATTCTCCCATCCCTTTCCCATCTTTGTGCTGGTCCCAGTGGCCTCAGATCTGGTCGCGTATCTTTTGACTCCTTTTGTTGGAAAAAAAGTATCTTTCCAGTTTCATCTTAGGTGACAGTAATAATTGCTTGTTGGAGCTGCTGATTTGACTGTTTATGCAGTGGAAACTGCAGTTTGTGGAACTTCTGGTTTGGAGTGTTTGAGCTCTGTTCGAGCTTAAGCTCATAGGATTCATTCTTTTTGTGGCCAATGCTAGCATTAAACCCGGATCTCTTCTTGGTCCTACCTGGCAAGGTAAAAATGCTCAAAAAGTGTTGCAAAACATTGTACATGTTTCTCTGGAAAACTTGATGCAGGTAGTGAAATGATTATACAGGAAAACACTGGGAGAAAAAAATCAAGTATTGGTTTCAAATTAAGGTCTGCATGCATGTCTGGATCATTTGGCTAAATTCTTGTCTAAGACCCACTGATCTATATTTGAAAAAAGAAGTGTAACTCCAGGAATATGATGGCATGAGATAGATTTGGTTGAATTATCCGTTCTGCAAAATGATTAAGAGGGCCTTCTTTTGTTTAGGAACTCAGTGAAATTGGAAGAATTAATGCCCATGAAAAATGTGCTCTGCTGGAGCATCATGCGCTGATGTTTTCATTTTCACCGATTTTTTCATGCTACCACAACTAAAACTAACATCTTTCAACAAAGTAGGATTTGTCGCCTGATTTCTGTGGTTCAACACAGATTTACTTCCTCTAAAAGAAAAGATAGATTTACTTACCCACTGGCCAGTGGCCACTGCTGCCTGGAGCTGGCAGCCTCTCATGTCAAAGGCTTCACCAACTGCATGCTGTCAACTAACACAGATTATAAAGCCTAACCTAAGAATTGAGATCATTCCAGTGTTTTATAATCTTTTCCAGTTAAATTTAGAAAAGAAGATGGAACTGCAACCGTGCCATAGTGACAACACATTAGAATTCAGGGGGCAAATTATGCTATTTTTATTTACCCAAGAATCCAACCTAATATATCACTGAAAGCTGTGGCGAAAACATGTTGAATAATCACAGAACCTAATAAAGTTCTGCTTACAGTATTGATTTATTGTAAACAATATGTTCACGAGTGTACAGGTGAAGCACTTTCAGGAAAACTAGTTATAATCTCGCTTGAGCCGGCAATGCCCTCTAACTCCTGCACGCACGTGCGGGAGAACCCTGTTAGAGCCTGGAATACATTCGGGAGGCTGCTCTGGAGATTGTTCAGCATCATGGCTCGGCTTGTGCGAACAGAATCTCGATACAAGGCCTTCTCTTCCTCCACCTTCTTCTTGAGAGCTTCTACCTTCGCATGCTTGCTCGTCGAGGGTGGGCGAGTCCCTGGTGGATCTCGCAATCTATGCTCGTCATGCTTCGATGACCAAAGCGATCTTTGTTCTTTATCCAACCTGCTTTGGAGTCTGTCAGATTTCTTCTGCAGGTTGTGCTCTTCAGCGTGTTGTGACATTATCGCACGGATAACCAATAAAAAGCTCTTGATTGCCTCGGCTGCTCCCTGTTAAGATACAGAAATTTAGAACAAATTGGAAGCTGAATTATCCGTGCTGAATATAGCCTAAACTAAAAGATGCTGCTTTCCAACACAAACTTTTCTTGTTCTGATGAGTTGGTTTAGCAGATTGACTTCTGTACCCTTACTGCTTCCCGAATAAGTTTTAAGTCTATTTGCAAGTCAAAAAAGGATATAACAACAATATTCTGACTGAATTCTTATTGTAAGACCTCAATAATATCTACCAGAATTTTGTTAGCTGTGTTTAACTATGATCTAATTTAGTGTATTTAGCATGGCAGCAAATATTTGTTACTTGTCCTCAAAATTCAGGTATTTCTGTACACGCCTGTGGGGCAAAAAGTGCTTATCCATAATATTGATGAACTTACTGAAAATGCATTCTTATTCCTTCTTTATTGACATTCTTGCACTTCCTTTTTGATGAAATGGGTAAGAGGATCAGATCAGATGTCCCAGGACAGCATAAAGTTCAGAGGAAAGACAACGACAAAATTTTGATTGAAAAAAGACGGCTATTCCCAAAATCTTCATCTATGAAGGAATCTATCTAGTGAATTACTAGGATTAGTTCAATCATTTTGTTTCAGGAACTACAACTTATGTGGAGAAGTAGATGTTTATTGGAAATGACAGTTAACACACTTTGAATGGAATGGGGCAGGTAATTGTACCTTTTCTGGTAGCCGATCAAGAACTCCCTGCAGATCTTCACAAAAACGATAGATGCTGCATGTCGAACCACCTAAGGTGTTGTTTTCTGGAAGGCAGTCGGTCAGTCTGACCCACTTGTGCAGAATACGCGCATACTCACGCTGACAGCAGAAGAGGCTGCAGAACGATTCATACCAGGCAGTCACCTCTGCTTCTAGCTGAGATGTGGCATGACGATGAGAACCAGTTGTTGGATCAGTGCCTAGACTACTGTCCACAAGATTTGCTTGTTGAGAAACATGACCTTGCACTTGATGACACTCGTACATTTTTCTCCACATCTTCAGAAGTCTTTCAAAGGGAGGAAAATAAGTCAATTAATCAACCAACATGCTACATGGCTATATATGCAATGAATGTAAGGATGAATGACACTGGAAGGGTTGATTTTATTTTTCAAAGAAAAATTTGCTAAAAGATGCAGCTGAAAATTTCGAGTTATTTTTTCCTACTTGTTTCTAAGCATATAATAAACTCAAAGGGCACAATCCAAACTTACCCAACAGAGAAATCGATGATCTGAGGAAATAATTCTTCATCCCTAAGTCTCGATATGGACAAACATGTCTCATTTATTGACTCCTTCAAAGAAATTATTCGACACTGCAATTCCTCTAACTCTTGTAGCGTTCTCTCAGTCTTTGCCCAGTCATACTCTCCGGCTTCTAACTTTTGCAGTACTAGGGTTACTTTCTTGTGCTGGGCTGTAGCACTTTCCTCATCCTGCATAGAGAAGAAGATGCTAGATTGTGTAATCAAATACCAGGTAATGGATTTATAATCTGGTCCAGCAACCTTTCCAGAAGAACATTACTTTCTCTGGGCTAAAGCAGCCTTAACACATATCTAACATATGCATATGAACCACAGAGCAATTAAACAGGCATGCATCCCATTTCGAAGTACTTTAATCTGAATTTTATATAACTAAAACATAGTAATGAATCAGTGTGATGAAAAACCAATCTCCAGGAAACAGAAGTTCCATCTTGATTAGTCCACAAATCAAATAGTTGGGATAGTGTTGCCACCCTTTTCCATGATTCAGCTTATATGCAACCCAGATATATCCATTCTTATTTCGTTGTCATTTTGATCCTAAAATTCTACTGCAGAAGTCAACGCATATAGCAGGATGACTAATCCATGGTCTAGAATTGTATGTTTGGTGACCAATTCTACTGCAGAAGTCAACGCATATAGCAGGATAACTAATCCATAAACTAGAATTGTATGTTTGGTGACCAATTTATGGGCATATGCTTCAAGTTATAGAAGTAATCTAGGTGAGGTCAGATACATGTCCTGAAAAGCATTAGAAGTTTTTGTTTTTCACATACCCATACGAGCAGCAGGATATTGGTTCTTGCAAATCTGGTTCAGCTAATGTTCAACGAATGCTTACCTTCACTTGCTTGTAAAGCTTCTGCTCCTCCGCCAAAATCTTTTCTAGCGTTGTGCAATGGGTACCAGGCCCAGTAGAATTGTTTGAATCCTGGGCATCTCTGTTAGAGTTAGAAGATCTAAAGGACCAGTTCCAAGATAATACATGTACGACTTTGGCAGATTTAGAATTCTTCCCTGAAAACCAAGAGTAAAACATTGCATCATACATATCAGTTGGCAAAAACAAGACTGCAGTGAATAGGGCACTTGTCTTAATTAATTACAGAAACTTGTTAAGTGAACCTCTCACACCTATACAACTAAAATTGACATGAATAATAAAAAATTCAAAGGAGTAGCTATTTTCGTTTACATTCTGGATCTTAAGAATTTGCAACAGGGTCGATCAAGCAGCCTAATGACCACAATAAAAAAATTTCTGAGTTATCACCTTGTGCGAGCAGGATGGTAAAGGAAGCATGGGAATTTTGTATTACAAGAAGATGCAGGATGATATCGAATAACTAGAGAAGAGAGTATATTCTCATCCCACAGTCACCTTGACGGTTTTTGAAAATGTTGCCTAATCATTTTGGAAAAATTGAAAGAGGGTAGCATATGCAGTGCTCTCATAGTAGTATGAAGTAGGAGAAAATCTAAGTTTACACTGATTCTGGCCATTTACAGTTGCTGAAGGGATTCACAAATCAGTCCATTAAAGCAAAATCGTGCAGTTAATGATTTACAGCCCCGGTAATCAACAAATCTCGGTCACGTCAGTATCCCAGGATACAACATCATACGTGCAGATCAACTAGCAAAGGTGGACTACGAAGGTTGATGATGTCAGTAATATCGGTAAAGCATCAACCAAAGATAACTCTATCATAAAAGAACCAGTTCCAGACCATAATGAGAATCTTGTCCCATTTTTCAAACAAAACAATGCAGGTTCTTCCTACAAAAGAAAACATCGAAACGCTAGAACATTTATCTCGTAGAAGTATTAATTATTGACTGTCGATAGCTTAAGATAAGAACATATGAGATGCCATTATGTCAAAGATCACCTTTCTTTGGTTCAGAGTCCTCGAGTTCAAGGAAGCTGTGATTAGGCCCGAGAAGGACTGCAACATCCTTCCCTCCAGCTGCAGCTTTCAAGAAGTAATCATCAAGCTCTTTCACAATGCCCGCTAATGTCTTCTTGCTCCTCTGCACCATCGTCGACGTGTCGGTTTCCTTGGTAATCCAACTCACCACTGAGGAGTTGTCATCGGCCAATTCCCTTGGCGGGTGCGTCCCCCTTGCCCGATTCATTGCCACCGCTAAAGCCTCCTTTCTTCTGATCAATTCATCTTCATGGACCTCCTCCTCCTCCCCGATCGCGGAATCGCTGTCTACCCAATCCTCTACCAGCTCTGGAGCCTGGGCAACGGTTCCTCCTCCATGCTTCCAAGGCACCGGAGACGACGAGCCCGAAGAAGCAGCGGAGCCCAAATGATCAGAGTAGTCCCACTCCGAGCCAAAGTGCGGCGGAGGGGGAGGCGGAAGGCAGATCTCATCCTCATCCCCATCGCTCTGATCCTCCACAGTCGGCTTGTCGACCATCATCTTCTTTATGACGAAGGGACTGTAGTTGGGAGGGGGAGGCGGGGAAGGCGGCAGAGGGGGCGGCGGAGGTGGGGACGGCGGCAATCGGAGTCCACGAGGAGGAGTACTACCATCGATCATCATCTCCACTTCAGTGAGATGCCGAAGGGTGACGCCGGTGTTCCTCAATGACCGCAGGTACGCCACGAGGGCGGCGGCGAGCTCGGCTCGGCAGCCCAGCAACTGCTTCATGAGCCTTCGCCGCTCCTTGCACCGCCGCAGCACCTCGTCCGCCTCCTCCGTCGAGTAGGCGCACCCCATTCCGTCGCTCGAAGGGGGCAAAAAAAAATCCGATTTTTACCCAAATTCCCGATCTAAATCATCAGAAACCAACTCCAAATCGCACAAAAATCGACAATTTACCTCCTAAACATTTAACAAAGGTTCGCTCTCACCCTAATTGAGTAAAAAAAGGGGGCCAAATCCACCAACTATTCTGCCGATAGAGGCAGAGAAAGAAAAGAGAAGCCTTTTTTGGGAGCGAAGAAGGCTTTAGCTTAAAAGCTAAGCGGAGCTGGAATGACAATAGAGCCAAAAAAGGTAGTTTTTTTTGTGGATATCAAGAAGGAATCTTTGCGTAAAGAAAGAAGAAGGAAGAAGAAAGCAGGAGACGGAGCAGAGAAGCTTCAGCGAGGCAGAATTTTGCTCTGGTGAAGGGGAAAAAAAGGAGGTCAACTCCGCAATAAAATAGTCGAAGGAAGGAAGGAGATGAAAGAGAAGAACGCCCGGCGGAATGGTTGTTCACCTGTCAGCAGCAGCAGCAGTTCTCCTCCTCCTCCCATCGTCTCCTCTCTTTGGAGGCGTGCACCAGGGAAAGCAGCATTTGGTGGCTCTTGGCTCGGTGTTCTTTACTTTCTTTATCCATTAATGGTGGAGGAGAACAAGGGGATAAGAATTTTTTATCCCACAATTAAAGAAAGCCAAGGTGGGAAGAAAACAGGAAGGGTTGCAGCGGCAAGTCGCAAGTTGCAACCAAGAAGAAGCCATGAACAGATCGATGGCATCTAAATTATTGCAAAAACATCGTCTGATTCATCTGTGAGTAGGACGAATCTGTCTTTGTGTGCTGGGGAGGGCAATTGATATCTCACGCATCAATCAACACCCGTCCCGCAACTGGAAACATTTACCATTGTGTTAACAATCAAAATCTCTACCAAAGATGAGCCTTGACTGGGTCTCTCAATCTTTTGGATCAGTATCACTCCATTAATTAAGTCCAGTAAAAGCCAGATGCCAAAATTAAATCGAGTGGATGCATCAAAGTCTCGCTGCTCTCAACTACTCCCATGCAGATTGAAATGGACTCAGAAGTAGGTCAAACCTCAAGGATGACTCCTATGGATGTTGATGATGACTGCGATTCACTGCTCCCTCCCTGTGCTTGGTGTGCCATCATGTCGTCTTCCCACCTTGTGCAGTCATTGCAATCACTTCACGCCCGTTTCCCCAAATATTTTGCCCAGTTAATTAATCGGTCCTCCAAACCTGCGATCGAGTTGTGAGCCCAAAAAGGGATTTCGATAGGCCCGTCCATCATGCACCTGGGCTTTCACGGATCATGAACCCTAAACATTCCAGATTAAGGAACAGTGAACACTGAACGCCAAGGTTGTCCGTTTAATCCTCCACCAGGGAGAAGCTTGAAGACGAAGAATCAACGAATCTACAACGAGGCCATGAAAAAAAAAGGGGGATAATTTATGAACTCACTGGGATGCATGACAGGGGAAAGAAAGACATGCAATCATTCAAGCACCAGAAAACAAAAGGAAAAGAAAAGTGAACAGACCACCAAAAACAGCAGCAGCAGCGGCAGCATTGCGATTGGAAAGATCACAGTAGACAGATTGAATAAAAGCAAAGTTGATGCTTGCTTGTGAAGCACTTCATCTCTTTCTCTCGGTCCACTTCGATTCCTCCGACACTTCTGGGGCCACATGTTGATAGTCCATCTCGTCCATGGCTTCGCACTCGCCAACAGTGCTGGCTTCGAGAACTAAATCGAGCGTCAGCTGCTTCCATTAATCCAAACTACATTAGCCCGAAAACTCGATCAGATTTATTGGTTCTTCCGACTGGAATCGTCTGCTGATTTATTATTCCCTCGAGGTACAAGATTAGTTAGGTTTTGGCTAGCGGCGGTGCGATGAACAAGTAGAATATTAAGGTTTGTATTTTTTTTCCTCTCCTCTAATGATACTTGCAGGTTTTATAGTCAACGAGGTTGAAAGTGGAAGACCCCTTAAATCTCGGCATGTGCCACTAGATAATTATATATCCATCACCTCCTCTACTGTGTTTATATTTTATTTTATTATAGAAAGTAGTAAATAAGCTATATTAGTTACTAAACTAATAATTTTAGAAAAAAAACTAGATAATGGAGAAGTAAATACAGTAAGAGAGAGAGAGAGAAGATAACATTTTTCCCGGCCAAAATATTTTTATTAAAGAATAGAATAAACTATAAAAATGAGGCAGTTATCATCATTAGAATAGTTGTATTTTTTTTCGTAGTTAGCATTCTTCTTTTGAATAATTGCTGCATAAATCCAATAGACTTGATGTTTGTAATTGTACGTATTAGCCTTGTATGAAAATTATGCGATGATGAGACGGCCGACGCAAAAAAGCAACAGACCTTCGACCGTCCATTTGTGGTTGAGATTCGCGCACGACCCATCAAATTTTGCGCTGAATGAAGATGAACGGCGCCGATTCATCACCGGGCATCGGCTGAATAGCAAAATCGTAATTTGTGGGTGACTAAAAATAATATTTGTAATTATTGATATATATTATTTGTTTTGTCGCGCCGGGATAAAAGTCCTGTTTTTTTAAGGTTGCCTCCGACCCTGACGAGTATTTATTCATTCATTCCGCCTGTTTCCCACGAAAAATTTCTTCGTCCTCCTCGCTCCGCTTCCCTTCCTCACCCTGCTCTGTCTTTTTCTTGCTGCAGAAGGCTACTACTTTACTTTTTCTCTGCAGCCACTGTCGCCTTGCTCGCCTTCCTCCGGCACCAACAGTCGTCCTTAAAATAATCCATCTGCCGAGCAGTTTGACGACTTCGGGGAGGAAAAGGACATAATAAGAACCTGTTCTCTTCTGGACTCCGGAGTTTGGAGGAGGCCGCCTTCCTTTCCCTTGTTTCTTCTTCGTTCCTTGCGGGGGAAGAGAGATTGAAGCGCCCGAGCTTGGATTCCGATGGGCGTTGATCGTCTGAAGTTTGGTTTTCTATTCCGTGACTGTTTTGATTTATTGGGGCTTTAGGCGGGGTGTTCTTTCGGAGTTGGTAGCTGGTTTCGGGGGAAGGTCTCTTTTTTTGCCTTTTTTTCTTCCTGTGATTCTGGGCTGCCCATGTGAAAGACTGCTAGGATTCCAGCTAATTTTGGACTATGGTCGATTTATCTGTAGGGAAAATTTTAATCTTTCACGGTCGGTAGCTGGTTCTGCGACCGAGTTTAAGGATTGGAGCTAGGTTGCAACAATACCGATTTTTTTTTTATCGGAGTACCAGCTGGTTCGTGAGTGGTGGATCGATTAGGGTTTCCGTGTGTTCGGGCGCCTTCTAGATGTGCAATTTGGTGTGGTTTTTTAATATTATTTTCTTTCTTTTTCAGTTGGTGTTTGATTCTTAGCACCGATGTCAAGTTCGGCTTGATTACGTTTTGCAACTTTTCGAGATTACCGAGTCCTTTTCGTCCACTTATATTTGTCTCGGATATGCTGGGTGTGTTTTTTGTCAGTTCGGAGCATCTAGATTACCATCAAGAGCTGTAGTTCGTTAATTTCGACGCACTTGCAGTAATTTAATGAGAATTAGTGGGGATCAGAGTTTAAATTTGTCGTGTTTGTTAGTTTAAGCCATTACTAGGCTTCAGAAAGGACACTGAAGGTTTCGAAGAATTTTATCTAAGATGGCTTCTGTGAAGCTCGGTTCCAAGGCTGATGGATTTCAACGGAAAGGGCAGGCCTGGTATGCTGCTTTTCTATGCTTCTTATGATTTAATGCATATTCTCCCAATTATTCTTGAGAAGATGCTACATGGTCCTGATTTATGGACGACCGAAGGAATAGTTTTGGGACAGCTAGTTTTTTTTTTTTTGCTTTCCGACTAAATTTTTTTTTATCATCTTGCTAAACTGAAATTTGATTGATTATATTTATTTGATATATTGTGAAGTGAATCCGTAGAATCTTGCCCGTAGAATATTTTCCGAGGGCATCTATGTCTTGTAGGCTAAAAAGAAGGGTATTTAAAGGGAACGGGAAAAAAACACTAGTCTGGTGGAAACCGAGAGACCCCTTTCGGAGATCTCGTTGTTTCTGATCCTTTCGAGATAGGTTGTGTTATTCCCTAACAAGGTTTTTCTACTTTCTTTTTTAGTATGAAATTGTATTTCCTGTATCAATTGGACTCATGGTCAAAAACTGAAAGATAAATATTTTGTCTTCTTATCCTGGTAAGGTTCTCTTTATCAGCACATTATTACGTCAGCAATTGCTTGATGCAATATAACGTTTCTGATTACTTCTCTGTGAAATTTAGCTTAAGAAACTCCTGTAACTAACTAATGTCTGAAAGAATCTACGCTAGTCATAATCAAAACTTGCGACTCTTGACCCAAACCTGGATGGCCTGAACAAGTCCCATAAGATAGGAACTAAGTGGCAATTGAATTCACTTTCTTCTTCACAATTATTGCATTGTTTTTTATTAGGTTGTCACACCAGAAGTTCACACATGATCTTCTTTATCCACACATGATCTATACCATCGTGTATGCTCTTGGGATTTAATGTGAGATATGAAAACATGTTCCGTAAAATCACTGCATACTTTGTTCGGAATAAAATTTAAAATCAATATTTTATTAGTAGAGTCAAATTAGCTCAAGGTATTCTGACCAAAAATCTAATTTTTGTGCCATCTTTAATCTTTCTTTTTAGGTTTTGCACAACTGGCCTACCAAGTGATGTGACTGTTGAAGTTGGTGAGATGACTTTTCATCTTCACAAGGTGATAAATCTATGAGTTAAAAGTTGGCTGTTGATGATAATTTTGTCCATCGGCATTCCTCATCAATATCTTGACGCTGTGTTACTAGTTCTGATTATATATTATGTCAGTTTATATTGAGTTTGATGCCCCATGTAACTTCGTATTGTGAAGAGGATCCCTTTCTTATTTTCCTCCAGCTTTTTGTTAAGAAAAAATGTTGATCCATAAGAATGAGAAACATAAACAATGTGGTTATACAACTTTTTTTAATTATTACTGACAATTTTTTTTTGTCCCTTTTACGGTTACTTGTCCTGGTCCATCTTTTTAATATTCAATCTAAACACAAATGGATGTTATAGGATGTTAATTACTGCTTCACTGTTAAGAGTTCCTTAAGTCAACTGCCTTGATTACTTTCATCGCTGGTCAGAGAATACCAAAATTAAGGGTTGTTAACGATCTTCTTAGGATAACTTAACTGTTGTCTTTCTTTTGATCACTTTGATTGTCTTACATAGCAAGAATGATGAAAACAAAACAAAGGCTTTATGTGGGGTTAGCGTGGATATTTTCCCACTTTGGAATTATTTAGGCTTCTCTAATTGAGCTTATAATAGTCACTATTGACAAATTGTTGTACTCCTAATTTGCCGTTGCAGTTCCCTCTGTTATCAAAGTGTGGTCTTCTAGAAAAGTTGATTCAAGAAAATTATGATGAGGGAGAAGAGGGTTGCATCATAGTATTATCTGATATTCCTGGTGGTCCAAAAGCTTTTGAACTTGCTGCCAAATTCTGCTATGGTATTAAGCTAGAACTGACTGCCTCAAATGTTGTTCATCTGTGCTGTGCGGCGCATTTTCTTGAAATGACTGAAGAAGTTGCTGATGGCAACTTGATCACACAAACTGAGGTATTCATCAACGAAGTTGTTCTTTGTAGCTGGAAGGACACCATTAAGGCTTTGCAGACTTGTGATTCTGTCCTTCCTCATGCGGAAGATCTTCAAATTGTGAGAAAGTGCATTGATTCCTTGGCCGTTAATGCATCTAAAGATCCAGGCTTACTTGGGTGGCCCATTGCTGAACGTGCTCCTATGCAAAGTCCAGGTGGGAGTATTCTCTGGAATGGTATTAGCACAGGAGCAAGACCACAAATTAGTAGCTCAGACTGGTGGTACGAGGATGTTTCTTCATTGAGTCTCCCCATGTATAAGAGGTTGATCTCTGTCATGGAATCTCGAGGCATCAGACAAGACCTAATCTCAGGATCCTTAACCTTTTATGCCAATCGGCATCTTCCAGGGCTTGACAGGCGCCAGAGCATCTCTGAATCTAGTATTCGTCTAGAACCCAGAGCTTTAACAGGTCTTCCTACTGTAGAAGAACAGAAGCATCTTCTTGAAGAGATCGATAGGCTATTGCCCTCACAAAAGGGTCTGATATCAACTAAACTTTTGTTTGGACTTCTTCGCACTGCTATGATCCTGCAAGCCAGCTCCTCTTGCATTTCTAACTTGGAAAGAAGGATAGGAATGCAATTAGATCAGGCTTACTTGGAAGATTTGTTGATTCCAAGCATTTCTGAGTCGGTTGAGACACTATATAATGTAGACTGCATTGATAGAATTGTTCAGCACTTCTTTTCTAGGGATCCAATGACTGGAGGGGCCTCTCCTGATATAGCTGATGAGGATCAGTTCTTGGGATCACCATCTTTAATACCGATGACCACAGTTGCAAAGTTAGTTGATGGCTATTTGGCTGAGGTTGCATCTGATGTCAATCTAAAGCCGTTGAAGTTTCACTCTTTGGCTGCTACTATACCAGAAGATGCCCGGCCATTGGATGATGGCCTCTATCGTGCCATTGACATATACCTGAAGGTAACTGTTAAAATCCTAATCGCTGTACATATTCCACTGTGGCACCTGTCTTCATCCTATACCTAAAATTTACATGTTATGTTGCATCTCTTGTGCTAATTAACAGGCACACCCATGGCTTACAGAATCACAGAGGGAAGAGTTATGCAGACTGATGAATTGCCAGAAGCTTTCACTAGAGGCTTGCACTCATGCAGCTCAAAACGAAAGGCTTCCACTTAGAGTGGTGGTGCAAGTCCTCTTCTTTGAACAGCTTCAGCTGAAAACATCAATTGCTGGATGCTTCCTTGTGTCTGACAATCTTGATGTATCTAGACCCCTAAGGAGTGGTCTTCCAATGTCCGGTGAGGAGGGTGTATGGGCATCGGCCGTTAGGGAGAACCAGGTCCTAAAGGTGAGCATGGACAGCATGAGGATGCGGGTGGCAGAACTCGAAAAGGAATGCTCCAGCATGAGGGATGAACTTGAGAGGCTCTCAAAGGCGAGGAGTGGGTGGAGCGCTGGTGGGATAAAATTTAGGTCTAATATCAAGTCCCAGATATGCAGTAACCATGAGGATGTAATTAGCCAAGAGAGGGACACCCTCAGAAAGCTTGAGAAAGAGCAACTAAGGATTACAAAGCCCAAGAAACAATTGTCAAAAAATATGTAAAGATTCTGACAGCATATTATAGTATTTATTTTGGTTTACAGGACAAGAATATGGATCAAAAGAATTATACTGAGCAAGCTTTCCTTCCTGGTTGGAGAGTTATCCCAAGGTTCTCTCTTTTTCATAATTTGTATCCTTGTTCAGATCAAAGGAAGACGAACATTGGAGCATTGTTGTGCCTTCATCCTTTGTGTTGTATGATTATGTTATAATGTTTTGGTTCACATAAATGATATGTATCACCTCTTTTTGTATGTGTGCGTGTGAATTACTCAGCTCCTACCGACATTAATGAAGGGTTATTTGCTAAAGCCTAGAACTCCACTGTGCCACTGGTAAAAGTAGAATTCTTGAGATGGAAGTGAATTTGAAGGATTTGGATGATATATGTGAAGAAACTGACCTTTGGATTTCAAAAATGGCCAAATTACGTACCCTGATGAATTTTACCTGTTGAGGTGCTTCATTCCTAGCAGTTTTTTAGAACTTAGCTTCATTCCTAGCAGTTGTTTTAATTGTTTCATTACTTTTTAGAGTGAAAATGTGGATAATTTTGTAAATTAAAAACATGAAAAGAAGATAACTTTTATGTGCAATTATTAATATTAGTCTCCAGAGAATTTTCTCTAACGAGTCTGCATTTTTCTTTTTTGAACAAAAATAAGTCCAAAAAAAAATATCGTTGTATCATTGGATGAGGTCCTCATCATGAGGACATTGTGCAGGTTCTTATGTTAAATCTGTAAAGTAACAAGATTGATGGATGAACAACTTTTTTTTAGCTGTCTTCAGATATGAAGGTGTGTATATATATATATAGACCTTTCCAGTACTGGAAAGGTATTCTACAGAGTTTGAATGATGAATATTTCTTCCTGTCCAGTGGTGAACATAAGTGGTTGTTCAATTGTTGTCATAGCTCATAATCTTTAATTGCACTCAATTGTTACTTTTATAGCAGTGTGTAAAAGTTTTGGCAAAATGTTGGATATCTGCAGCCTGTGGCAAATGTTGGCCATGATCCCTTGCTGTTCTTTTTTATTTTTATTTTCCTGAAGCGGCTCATGATCTACTTAGCAGCAGGGGATTTAATTCACCTTTTAGGTTATTGTTGACAGAGATAAATCTGCCAATCTTTGGATTTAATTCCAAGAACATTGATCTTCTTTTTAGCACAAACGGGTCGAAAATCAAAAGACATTTTGTTCTGGCGGTTTAATTGATTTCAAAAGGATCATTTTTTAATCATATCAGAGTCTTCCAGTCATCGAACAACAAATGAACATGAGAGAACTATCCGATGAGAAAAGCAATATTAACACGAACATTGTGCAAAGGGACATGAGTCGAAAATGAGGTCAAGAAACATTAAAAAAACTCATTAAAAACTGTAATGAAACTGTTTTTTATTTCATAAAAAAATTGCTGGGTTGCAATCTTCACAAATTGCTCAGAAGTTCAAATGCTGGGCAATCTATACACTGTTTCTACAGAAGAAATGACAATGCCTTTACAAATGTCATCCTCCAATCCATAACTTTATAAACATCTACAAGGTTTCACTTTTTCAAACTTGCATTGGTTGGAGCAAGTTTGGCATTCCCCACTAAAATGGTCAGATTCAATTTTTCACAAGCAACAGAATCGATGTTTTCTGGGTATAAATATGAATGTTTCAGAGATAAAAGGGGAGACAATTGCAACTTCAATGTATGTTCTCTTGCAGTTTGGTTCGTGGCTTCTGGCCGAGTTTGATGCAACTTATCGTCCCTCAGGACACATGCAATCTCCTCTTTACTTTATTTCTATTGCCTTGACCGTCTTGGGGCCACATCGTCCTCGCTCTCACTATCATCATTATGGAATCTTTTCCGTCCACCATATTCTTCTTCGAATCCCTTGGAAGCCGTCTCCTGGCTCCTACCATGCTCAAATCCATTCCCATACTGATCATTTCTATCACCCACAGGTCTCCTATGACCCCTCCTTGCAACCTGTGGCGGTGGTGGAGGACGATGTAGAAAATGTGGAATGCCGGCAGGACGGTTTGCTCGACCAGCGCCAGCCATTGGAGCACCACCTGCGAATGGAGCTCGACCAGGACCCATCATCATCCCAAGGTTGCCCATGGGAAGAAGAGCCCCTGGCTGTTGGGGGTTATTTGGAAAGACCAAACCTGACACTTGAGCACTTGGGCCACCATATGGTGGAAACATACGAGGGCCAAAAATATTGGGAGTGGCAAAACCATCAGCACCCATCATGATAGGAGGGAAGCTGTGAGCACCAAGCATGGGCCTTCCTCCGTGCGCCAGCGGCATGTGTGGCTGCCAGATCATCCCTCTTGCTCTTCCTCGGCCTTGGACAGCTTGGCTACTGCTTTCATCTTCTTCCTCACTGTCTTCCTCCTCCTCCTCTTCGTTGTCTTCAAACAGGACAATATCTCGATTATTAGTTTCCTCATCTGCACCTATGCCCTTTACCTTTTCCTCTTCACGCTTTGATTCTGCAGCTATCAACAAGGCCTGCAACACAAACAATGACATGAATTTGAAGAAAACAGCAGTCAGAATTGTTGACCTACATAAGTCACAAATTAAGGTGGGCAAATTTGATCAATAATTAACGTATTGATAGAACTTCTTGCATCCATTGGGACAACAATAGTAAACATGCAAATCCATGGCTCTAAGCATCTACCTTTGCAATTTATCACAAGTATAGGTCTATTTAAATACATAGACAAAATACAAATTAACTTGATAACACCAATTTATCTACTTTTTGCTTTATGGTTTTTTTTTCCATATCAAATAACAGAAAGCCTTCTTAGACACCCTTTTGATAAATGTTTTAGAAATGAGAATCAATAGATTGAAAAGGAAAAAATAGTAGGTGCCCACAGTAGTAATGTTTTAAGCATTAACCCCTGCTCAAATGTCAAGCCATGTCAAATAAAACAGAGTGGTAGCTAGAGAAACAAGAACAGAAAAAAAATGAAAGGAAAATATACTTGAAGATAGATGAGTAGCAATAGGGCACAAGCTAATGATGAAAAATGTAGTTTTAGTTACACTCTTGGTGGTGTTACAAAGAATACTTTATAAGGGAGAAAAGAGGCACAAAGGGAGGCATTAAAATAATTAATACCCATGACGAAAGCCAATACACATGAAATATGGAACTTAAGCATCATTGGATTCACAGGCAAATTTTGGCAAGTAAGAGAGACCAAACAAAACAAAACTAGAAGACAAAAGTGACTGACTAAGGAAAAAGAGAATATCTAAAACTGGAAGCAACTCTAAATTAAATTTTCTTCTTTGTCAATTTCGAACCCTCTCCACTTTTGATTTGTAAATGTAATTGCTGATCAAGGACCGCTGTGCCATATGCTAGAAGTCAGGTTGGCGAAAATGCTTTGGAATAGCACACCATTACACACTCCCATGTCAGCTGATATATGTATAAGCGAGTCTGCAACTCTAACACGATTTGTCATGGTGTATTATCACAAATTCACAATATCTCCTAGGCATGTGCATTTCAATTTGTTATTGCAGTAGAATAATCTGTATTTCTTCTACAAATGATCTGATCTACTGATGATGGATCCATGATAAATGAATGATTACTATAAACAATCAAAATTTGTGACGTTGTTGAAAAGATGGCAGCGCACCATAAGTTCACTATCTGGCTCAAGATAAAGAAATGAAGCCAACTGTTCACCGATAAAAGGTTCCAACTCTTGGCAGTCACGGCTTATCTGCAATAAATGAGAAACCAAAAGGCAAAACAGATATGTAAATGACACTATTATTTAGTTCCATGAAACATAAATACTAGGAACTTGCAAAATCTGTCATATCATATATAAGAGAACAATTACTTTCAAGCTGACATGAGAAAAATATACAGGGAAGGATGTGATACGACCCAATACCTTCACTGGGAGGTTATCATTATATGGATTCCTGAGATGATGAGTTTTGTTGAACGACAACTCACAAAGCTGCAAAATAAAATCAGGTCATGAGAAGATGCAATATGTTTAAGCAACTTAATTGATCATTGTTTGGAAGAGAAAGGATGAAACAACATAGGAAGAAATTGCACTGCTTTATAATATAAATCAGAATCATTACAGATGAAGAAGGAAAAAACCAGTCCACATAACTTCATCAGAAGTGCAGGTTTATGTACTGGACTAGAAGGATAATAAGAATAATGTTAAATAGACATACCTTAAGCCATTTAACTGAAAAGTTTCGACCATAATGTGCAGTTCCATGAGAATATTTCCAATTTCCTCCACCGACAAAACCACCGATCTTTGAAGTCATCTTTGCACACCCCTAATGTAAGCACAAATAGATTAAATTATTTATGCTCATAGAATGTAATGTTCAAACATTCATTATACCTGGAAATGGCGAGTTTTGTTGATTGAGAATATCAAAATAACATTCTCTGTGGCTTCAAATGCTTCGTTAAGTTTGGCTTCATTACTTCTTTGAGTGGCCCATACACCCTGCTGAACAGATGTTTCCAGATTTTCGCGGTTGCAACTTTTCACAATAAAATACCTACGATTTAATGAAAAAATTAATCAGAAAAAGCATCATTGTGTCTGGTCAACAATCTCAATGTTGAATTAGAACTTGATATGAAGATTTGAAAGTCTCCTAGAATATGTTCTAGAATAATAATGAATCAATGTAACTGTTAACACATAATGTTTCGGATCATTCACCATATCCATATTATCATGGTTCCATGTTTGCAATTTAGACTTCAAGGAACACCAAGGTACAATGTACTAGCCCAGGAATACCTGTTTCTAGCTGTTCTTCAATTCATTAGTATGCCAGGTAGCAAATGACCACAGGATCATAAAACTCTCAAATCCACTTCTTATCCAGAACTATATGATCCTAACTGTCCCCTTTTGACTTTTAGATCAAGGTACACATGGATTATGAAACTTAGGTAGACATTATGGGTTATAAATTAATAATCTGACTCATCCATTTTCTTTTGTATACCGTGCAATTGCTTTTTATTCCTACCAATCAAGCAGATTTAAGACCAAACATTGGCATACTAAACTTCTATGAATTTCAAATCCTCTATTCATTATCCTTCTTTTTTTGAAACTGTCCTACTCATTATTCTTAAAAAAGGAACAAGAATAAAAAATTATGACTAGTAATATAAGCAGAAAGATTATGCAAGGTGAGTATCAAATGCATTAACATAGAACTACCAAAAAACTATGGTGTCGATTAGTCTAGTATTTGAAACTAAATCATGCTTTTGCTTTCCCTCAAAGAAAATCATGCTTTTGCTAAACATGAAATGTTCACAATGATACCATTTGGGAGACATGATGCTTTTCATTTAAATATTGAACATAAAATATAAAATGGAAATAATAAAGAACTTCAACCTATAATGTTATAATAGGTAAAACATGCAAACTTGTAAAATGATATTAATAAAACAAATAATAAGCAACTCATCTGAAAAACATATTTTGGCATATCTAAGTTTTTCTCAGGTAAACTTTTAATCCAAATCTTAAATAGATCCATGAGAGTTCTCATGGTGTATTGCAGGTCCACAAAGAAATGAATAATTAACTTAACAACAAATCACATAAAGTTGGTTCAAATATATATTAAAAAAACCCAATATTCACACGGATGTGGAAAATGCTGTGTGTGTATTCACAATTTGGTGAATCACCAAGAAAAACATTCAGAATTTTCAAACAGAAAAAATAGATTCCAGTATTCACAGATACGACAAGAGATTCAAAGCTCTTCATACATACATCAAGGATTTAAACTGTTGTCTAGTACCAGTTTCGCTATACACCATGCTGTCTTGCCCAATAACAACCAGAAAAAGGAACATCTGTCAACCAGATTCCAGTCTTTTATTAAATTGGTAAAGAACAGCACAGATATTTGAATCCATGGTGGACATATCATGTTTGATATCCACTGGACCATCAAATTAATCAACATTCAGGAAGGAAAATCAAATTTGAACTATGGTTTTCAGATCATATGCATGATCTTCCTACAGAAATTTCCAAGTAGATGTTTTCAGGAATCTCTTTATGCAATGAGGTAGTAGAAAAAAAACAATAATATCAAAACTGCAGCTGATGATACTTTTATGAACATATCGCCATACTGGGTACTTGCTGATTGATACAGTAATATTGATTAATGGTTGTAAAGAGTTTTGGTATGTTAAATATAAAAAATTGGTACAAAGGTCACTTCAAGTTGATGATCCAGATCATCAAGCTTCACCTAATTACTACACTGAACAGAGATCATCAAGATGAAAAAAAAAGTAGTACATTTGACAATCAGCTGCCACTTTTTTTTCTCATTTTCCTTTCCTATTATCAGTAAGCCAAGTATAACTTATAGCCATAGGGTTCTCTTCCTCACTGCCAATTAAAAGAAAAAGGAATACCTAAAAAATGAATTCCAAATCATGTTATCAAATACTAAATATTATTGATCAAATGAACAAGTCCAAAGTGGAGTTAATGTTGTAGACCTCTTTAAGCTAAATACAGCTTGATATCAACCTCTAAGAACCATGTACCATAAATTACTACATGTTTTCACAAACCAAGCAAATCTAGAAACTCCAGACACACCTAGATTGTCCCTGTGGAAGTGGAGATGCAGTTCTAATAGCTTGATTTGATGAGCCATTTGCCATATTAGGGACCTGCTTCTCACTTGGTGGTTGTGATGGAGGTGGAGTTGGTTGTTGTTGGTACTGCTGCTGCTGTTGCTGTTGCTGTTGCTGTTGCTGTTGTTGTTGTTGTTGTCGTTGCTGCTGAGGCTGCTGCACTATCATCTGTGGCTGTTTAACAATTGATGATTCAAATGAAGAAGCTGGTATAGCTGCCATATTTTGATTAGGTGGACAAGGAGCTGATGTCAACTGATTTTTATCTGGCTGTTGGTTATAATTATTGTTTCTCTGCTGATGAAATTTTGAAGATCCATAACCAAAAGAACTCAGATGTTGTATCTTCTGGAGAACTTCTTCAACAGGTGGTGGTGGCCCAGGCAACTTTGCATGTCGGTATCGACAATTAGGTCCATTGGGACAGAATCCTAGCTTGTACCTGCCAAAATACAAGCACAAATAAGCTAAATTTTCCATGTAAAAGTGATGCCTCACTCTTAACACTTTAAATCAAGCAATAAATTCATTAGAAAGCATGTAAAATAACCATATCTTAAACAAAATTTTGTTTAAGATTACCAAAATATCCTGCGTTTGAAGCAAAAGCATGAGAAATTAGAAATGAAACAACAATTACAGTTTCTACAAACTTTCAGTGAAGAAGAAATAACCCATGATCTCATGATATTTGAAATCCCTCAGGCAGAGAAGTCCTCTCCTATTGCATCTCTCTCTCCATAATTTATATTCATATATTTGCTTCCATTTATCTCAATTCTGTTTCAAAAAAAGAACCAGAAATACATACTCTCCTATTGCATCTCTCTCTCCACAATTCATATTCATATATTTGCTTCCATTTGTCTCAATTCTGTTTTGAAAAAAAAAACAGAAATACATATATATTGCTCTGTTTCTTTTAAAGAGAATCCAAATTTTGGTGCCAAGATGCTACTAGCCATGGATTGTACTCTACGATTCTCCTACACACAATACTAATACATTTTTTGATGTGTTTCTACCATTTTAAGGCCAAGAGCTAAAACACTGTTCAGGCATTGAGCTCCAATGCTATATTTCTAGTTAATGGCATTGCTTCAAGAAACTAAGTTTCAGAACTGTTACGTGAATTATAATTAACAGAAATAATGCTGCAAGCCCTACATTTAAGCTCTCAAAGCGACCAGCAATCAATCACAAACTATCCCCCATTGAGATTAGCATCTAAAGTTCAGACCATTTTTTTAATGGAGAACAAAATCACATTAAACTGTAGACTGCATTGCCTCGTTCCGGTAAAAGTATCTGCAGCATTAGATAATTTAACAGAAAAAGACCATTTTGAGCATAATTCCTAAAAGATTACACCAAATAAAATTCCAGTAATTATAGAGGAGAAAGGATATTCATGTATTATCCATCCCAGGCCAGTCTAAATTTATCCTGCACTAGTATAAGAAAGAGTGAACAGAATAATGCATATAGATCTAATTTAGGTGTTAATTAGGCATCAAAAGAAGGATTTGACCTTTGAGATGGGTTTGAAGTATTAGGATAAGGCAATTTCTGAACAGTCAGATGATTGAAGAAAATTAATCTAATACAGATTGAAATATTTAACTGAATTTGATTGGAAAGTGGCCTTGTTAAGCAAGGATACAGGTTGTTGCAGCTAAAATATATGGCCCTTGCGGATGTGAAAAGCTTCTAATCATTGTCGGTGTACAACAAACCTAATATTTTCTCATTGTCATCTCTCGACCAACAAGATCTGGTTGCAGGTGTACAACAAACCTAAAGTTTTCACTTTCCCCTTCCAACATAAGCTACAAACATTTTCTTATCCCTCTAAGGATACTTAACGATTGTATTTCACCTTAACGCATTATAATTTTATCTTGGTCTAAATGATTTTTTTTTATTTTTAATAATCAGAGTCTTCCATTTCATCCCTCATCGCAAAGCTATAGGCTTTTATCCAGTGGAAAAAAAGGAAAAAAAAAAAAAAAGCAACTCTAGCTATTGAGATGAAAAATCAAGATCATCATTTGATGCTCCGATAAGATTGAGTACAAAAATTCTGAGGTTGAAACCAAGGGATTAATCAAATGCGAAGAAAAAGAAAGGGTGTGACACCATCAATAGACAGTTTCAATCATGAACCAATAGGGGACTCATCAAATTCGTACCATCAGGATGAAGAAGTTAGCACACGAGATCCGTTGCTACAGCAAAGTGCTAAAGCAACCAACTGGATAAATTTTGAACCAGATTTTTTAAGTTAAACGAAAAAGGACAATTTTTTTTATCATTACATGAACAATGAAACAGAACATTTAAGAGGAATCGATGGATAGACAGATGGATGCTTACATGTTGCACTCCTTGATGTCATCACTGGTGTGCTTGTAAACGCAGTCCTGTTCACGGCACTCCCCGAATAGCCGGAAGAAGCGGCAGACGGGCATCCGCTCCTTGTCATACTGGTGAAGGAAGCCGCAGGCGTCGCCCTTCATGCAGAGGCCACGGAGCCAGTGGCGGCAAACGGTCTGCCGGAAGCTCCGCCTGCCGGGGAAGCTTCCGGCTCCGCCAGGGAAGGGAGGATAGGGGGCGCCAGCAGGCGGGGCAGCTCCTGCACTAGCGGCGGCGGCGGTGGGATCGGGCTGGTGCTCGAGGGAAAGGGCGGCACCGGCGGGGACAGGGGCGGCGGGGACGGAGTTGAGGCCGCCCTCGAAGTCGAAGCTGAGGGCTCCATCGGGGTCCTCCATGGATCCACCCTCTTTGCTAGGTTTCGAGGGCGGATCGCGAGGTTAGAGGGAGGAGAAGGGGATGGATGATAAGCGCACGCCTTCGGCTTGAAGGTTTCACGCTCTCTGTCTCCTGCGGTCGCGTACCCGCCCTAAAGAGGAGGCGGGTGGAATATAAAAGCAAGAGCTACGCGTCATTGTTGCGTACCCGCTGACCTATATATATATACGGAGAGGGGCGTGTGTCAAAGAAAAATAATTGTCTAACCTATTTTATTTTCTTTTTTTCCGACAAAAAATAACGTATATATATTAAATAAAAGGTTTTATAAAAAAATTTAGCAATAATATAGTTGGGTTGATTTGAGGATTTTTTTAGATTAATTATTATCTGATCAACAAAAATAAAAATATTACATTTAAACTTCTTTTGATGGGTCTTTCCTTTATTTTTTGCGTTGGAAATGAGCTTAAACATATCTTTTCTAATAATTACATTCTCCTCTACTTTCCAGATTTTAATATCATAAATAAAAATGTTTAATTTTAATATTATAAAAATATTTCTGAGAGATTTCTCTCTTATTTATAATAAGAAGAGGAGAAGTTTCTATAATATTAAAACTTTGAAGAAAACTTTATATAATATTAAGGTGAATTAATTTTTCTTATGTGTATAATAAATATATAACTAATAGAATTTGGTAAGATAGGATTTTACCAAAGTTTGAGTTAGATTTTAACTCCCTTATTAACATTATAATTACTTTAATATTAAAATCTTTAGAAACCCCATAATATCAAAATTTAAAAGAAAATATTAAAACTCAATCGTATCAGAAGAAATTAATATAATATTAAATTTTAATTAAAAAGTTTTCATAATCAGAGATGAATATAGGAAGGAAGGGAAGATATATAATCATCCCAAATGACAAGATGTATTACGCTAAAAAGAACATTAAAAGAGCCTCATATTGATGACATCATATCAGCTGCAGCTGCAGCTGCAGTATGCACGATGAATGTTGGATTCAGAAATCACTTATAGGAAAAAAAATATCGTGGGAATCTATTACATACCATGCAGAAAGCACTCGAGCGTTCAAATGGAAATTATACACTTCACAGAGATTGCTTCAGTCTACAAATTGAACACCATGTAACTTTGACTCCATTTACTACATGCATCAGCGACCATGATGATTTCTTATCTGGACCATCGAAGCAAACGCTGGAGTACATACAGAAGTACTTTATCCCATCACGTGGCTGTGATCAGCTCGACTCTTCCGGTGGAAGACAAGGAAGCTCGCGGACCCACTGACCTTATTACACATCTTTGGAAAAAAATTTATGGCAAAATTTTGCCACAAAATGTCGAACCATTTAAGAAATTAGGCAGGCTAGCACATCGCGTGGTTCAGAAATAACAGGCACTTTTAACCAATCTCAGGTACAGCCGCCGTGGCCAATGTCAATCTTTAGCCTGTGACGGAGTTGAGAAATTCTAAAGCAGTTAGCAGAACGTGTTTATAAAGGAAGATTGAAGAAAGCAAACGTAGGATTTACAACGTTATGAAGGTTTACTTTCGACAAAAAAAGATTCAGAAATGGAGGTTCTGTATTCTTTAAAAACCCTTAGTTCTCAAGGTAGCATTTCAAAATAGCACATTTACAGACATATATAGATATATACAAATGAATGTAAATGTACCTCAAAAGCATGAGAACTGATTTCATCCATGTCCAGATGGATTAGGATTTTGGTCGTGGTTATCTGATTCTTGCTGCCTGCTGGCATTAGTTCTATTTTCGACTTCGGGAGGGTTTCTAGATTCATGATGCTGCCTATTCTCATTTTGCTGCTGCATCAAACGCAAATTTCGCCTAGCCTTCCACCGTAAATATTCAACGAGAAGAGAGTTTGTACTGATTGCAATCCCAAACCCAGTGAATGAGGAAAGTAGCACGGGCAGGACAGGGCTTACCTTTAGCTGCACATGCAGAAGACCGGGTATAATATTCCGCTTTCACAAATTAAATAAACTATTCTCTCTGACAATTTCATCACAAGGAAATAATCTTACCACATTATAGAAAATATGAGCAAAGAGGATTACGATTGCAAACTGAAAAGATGCATAAGCCCAAATGTAGCCCCTGCTCACTGTAAACAGAAGTTCAACTGTCAACTTCATGTTCCATAGAAAGCTAAATAGATCTGACATGATACAAGTAACAGTGAGAACAAACAAATGCTGAAAGAAAACAGAAATACTATATCAAAGAAATAAAACTATAAAACACATTTGAAGATGAAACTTAGTATGTTACCCATTGTTGAAGCTATCATGGAAGAGAGGAGGCCCAGAACACACGAAAAAGGCAAAGATATAGCAAGAGCACGAGACTGCATTTCTGTAACCTGTTTGATCAAGTGTAAGTTGAAATAAAAATGAAAGCATATTAATAAATTCAATTGACCAAGTACTGAAAGCAATCAAATTAGTATAAATTGTCTTACAATCAAGAACCATAGATTGTATCATTAAAGGACTTACTAAAAGTTGCTCCAAGAAACAGAAATATGCAAGCATGCTGACCATGACAAGAACAGGAACATCCTGCCATACCCTGCCAAAACATTAAAAAAAGTTATAATCTGTGTGTCACGGCTTAAAAGGTTAGTCCAACCAAGTCTTGATATTAGCCTATGTGGTCTATGGAAATACAGTTACCTTAATGTGTTAAAAATATACAATAATAGATCTTTCATAATATCTCAAACTTTTGAAATTGTCATCAAATAAATTCACAGCAGGTATTAAGTCCTACGTCCAAATCATGCAAAAGCCATGAGTTAAACCAAGTTGAAGTTTAATATAACTTTCAGTTTTAGCAGGTAATAAATGCAAACATTTTGTATTCAAAAGAAACCAATTGATTAGAATGAGAAAACCAACTAATGGATCCATAGTAAATTTTCTGATAGGAGAGATGAAAAACAGTAAAAAGGAAAAAAAAAACAAATAGCATCATTTTATTCAATAGCCAAAAGCAAAGGAGAGCATAATTATAATTATTCAAGATGGAACTTTTACCCTCTTATGGTACTGCACTCTAGCATTATATAGTAAAATGTTAGTACAGAACCACAGATACTTCAACTTGGAAAGCATAGTAGGTAGTCAATCACTTATTAAGGATCTTAGAAGTATTGCCTGTAAGGGGCAGCTTCTTGTCGCTGAGTTGTATTTGGAGCACGCCTATTAACAGTCTGAGGATTCTGTAGTCTCAGCAATGTTACAGGTAGGTTTTTCACTTCCTGCTTGCACACATCACACATCTTATTTCCCTTAATACTAAACCATTTTACTGCACAATCTTGGTGCGCAAGTGCCAGTTCTCCTTTGCAACTACACTCCATTTTAAGAGTTTCCCCACCTTCAGCAAGTTCAACAAAACATATTCGGCACACTGCCTCTTCTTCTGGAATATCTTCAGCTTCCTCATCAGTTACTGCAGCCACATATAATATCAGTATCGGTTTCACCACGTATCAATTATAGATAAATAGAAGGATTAGACAAGAAATGGCTACTTACCTGATGTAGCAAATGAAATTTCAGCCTAAGCGTATATATTGGATAATTATATCTAGAGCAAGGTTTTGAATACTGATGTACAGGTCTAGTATGCCCCTCTAGACTTTTCAAAATTATAAGTAATACCCCTGGTTACCCAAAAATACCAATTATTGATCAATTTCAACTTTTTTTCTGTTGCTTACAAGTTCTCACGTTAGCATGATTGACTCCTAAATTTTCAATACTTTATTTTGTATAGTTCACTGAGTGTTGATATGGTACCAACACTAGTACATATAGGTCTGTTCAATGACTACTCCATATACCGATATTGATATTAAAAACCTGGATCAAAACAAACTAGGATATAGAGGAGTTTCCTCCAGCCAGTACTCAAAACAGAAGACTACTAACAGAAAACCAATTGAAGTATAATTCAGGTTGTATATTGCAGTATTGACAGAAGTACCATTAGCTGTCTCTATTAAATCAATATCTGTAGTATTATCAGAAGTGACTGGACGAGGGGTCGCTGTGATAACTCGGACAAAACCAATTGAATCCATTCTCCGTAGACTTCCATTTTTGGCATTCCCAGGTACTGAAAATGAGCGTCTAATTTGTATGCGCACATCTTGTTTCTGTTATATGCAACAAAATGCATAGTGAACAATGTCAAATTCTTTAGTTTTATTAATAACTCAAAGTAATGAAAACATACTCTCCCCAAACATCTGCAGTACGCCGATGACAACTTCTCAATGCTTAGTCATAAACGAACTCATGCACAAGGGAGAAATTACACACAAAAAAAAAAAGAGCGAGGAGGGGTGGTGTAGGTGGGGGGTGGTGGAGGAAATAGCTGCTTTGCGCTGAAAGAATTAAGCCATGCTAGCTTGGAAAATTCTGCCAGTGTTTAAGCAAGCTCCTTGGAGGGATTTCCTGATAGTTTATACACAAGTATATTAAAGTCGACAAATAGTTCAGTGAAAATACACTAGCAATGATCTCTCCATTCCGTATTTTTTCCTTCGGACACTCGTTGCAACATGCCATTGATTTTCTGCCCTAAAATAACAACAATAAGTACAGATGAGGATCATGCTAAGCATGATCAATACTATAGTGACTTGGATAATGATGATGGACAGCTATTCACAAAGGAACTGATGGGCCCAATAGAGATTGCATAATGTCAAAGGGAGAAATCAGTGAACATTACACATAATAGGATAAGTAAAAAAAATGGTTGTGCACGGTAGAATGTAAACACAGGTAGTCAAAAGGAGAGCTCAGATAAATTGCACCAGAAAGTGTTTGTACAGGACAGTGAACATACTTACTTCCAGATTAGAGATGTCGACCACATGCCTTTCCTGATGAGAAGATGGACCTGGATTGCCAACTGGTGTTACAGGTAAAGAGTGTGTTCTTTTGGTTGAAACAGCGGAAAATACTCTAGTAAGTGAAAACTGCCTTGATGTTGAAGGCTTGTCCTGTTGTCCTTCTGAAGAAGGAGCTCCAGGAATTAGGAGAACTGTTCTGTCACCCTCTGAAGTTGAGATTTTGGTTTTAAGACTTCTCTGTGGAAAGAGACTTCTGATGGATGATTTTGTCCTGGTTGAATTTGGCCTGGGTGGTAATCCTGCTCTTGTTGAACCAGGACTGGACAAAGTATATGCCTTTGCAGAAGACAATGGATTCTCCAATGTTCTTGCAGGTATTTGCAAGGAGGCAAGGTTTGGCCGCCGTGAATTGTGAGCTGGTAGAATCTCTTCTTTGATGTGTGCATCCACGTCAGATTTCTGCAGAACCATTCAGGGTAGATAGAACATTTATATTTCATACGAACAGAACAACTTAGGATATTTATGCTTCATATGACAAATGCTCAAAATGTCGGGAAATACAATGAATATACCACAAAAAAAGACAGACTAGGAAGACACACGGTATAAACAAACAAATATTGGAGTAAACCAATAATGGGTAGAAAAGGTAAAAGAACATTGATTCCTGAATAACAATTCTCATTAATCCCAAATTCTCTGCGGCCATTTTTATCACTGTTTCAATCTATTAGTTCAGTTGTAAATACATCTCCAAATTTAGTTATTCAAAGAAATGATTCACCTCCTTATCCCTTACTAGAGGAAGCCAACTAACACAAACTGGTCCAGTAACAAGATACAAGAGAAGGCAGGTTTCAACTTTCTTGTTCTCGCCTTCTGAGGAATTCCAACTCAAACTACTAGACAAAGAACCCCACATCAATTAATGAAAAAGGACAAAGAAAACACTACAAATTCCACCTAGTTCCTCGTTCAATTCACCCCAGACAACCAACGAAAAAGGTGAAAGAAATCGACCATTATTTTCTCCGAAACCAACAAAATCCTCCTTTTAATCTATAATTAAAACCAAAACGAACCCAATTTCCATGTGCAAAAAGACGCCTTAGATGCAACGAAAACAAATCCACCAAGCCCCATCGAATAATCAAAATCACTCCACAGCGCCCGGAACGAAAATAACTCCCACCGAAACCTAAAGTACCTTTAAATCGCTGCCGGGCGGCGACGCCTCAGCAGCCGGGTCCGACGGGCCTGCCCCAGTCGCGTCATCCTCCATAAGCAACCGAGACCAAATTCAAACCGCAAACACGAGGCGGAAGGAGCCTAGATCGGGCTATTTCCAGGCGAGGCAGTGAAGGAGCGAAGACGAGCGGCGGCGGCGCCGTGCCCTCTGTCCGCAGGGCAGTGGGGATTTCAGTGCGAGGCGGAGTCGTCAGTCGCGTGCTTGGACTTGGGCAGTCCCGGATTAAGGTGGAATTCGCGAGCTGAAAGGAAGTAATCCTTTTTAGAGGGGGAGGCCGGGAGGGGGAAATAAAGCTTTTATAGTGATCCTGTAAGCTCAACTAGTGTGTAAAATAACCCTTTTGCCCCTTCCTTTTTATCCAACCAAATTAATTTGTCTTTTTTTTAAAGCTTAATTACTATCAAGTATAAATATAATTAATATGAAAAGCAAGTAATTTTTAAAAAAAATCACCTAATATATTTTTTTCTTAAATATATAAACCACATTACAAGAGCGCAATAGATATACATACCATCATACATTTCATACAAATATATATTTAATAACTAAAACTCTAATTTAAATAAATAACTAATATGTATATTGCTTTGATTATAATATTTAAACTCTTGGGGAAATTTAGAACATCCTATGCTAAAGAGAACAAAGATTTTATATTATTTATGAAAATAAACCGATACTAATTTTAAAAAATTATTTCCTCTACTTACATGAAAATTAAAAAGAAATCACCTAATGTATTTAGAATTGATATCAAATGATTTAGTTGTATTCATCTGATATAATAACTTCACATGTACTCATATTATTTTTTTGCTTACCTCAATTATTTCCTTTTTGCTTGTAATATGTAAAACAAGGGGTCCTTTTTGGCAAAAAAAAAAATTTAAAGGCAGATATTAAAACACAAGCAACCGCATAATTAATGAGGAGGAGATAATAAAAACAACAGGAAAGGAGGGGCACTTTCGTCAAGATGGAAAAAACAAAACTTGATGTGCATCACTAATTATGAAGCGCTACAAGATAATGCAATGCGTGCGGTAAACGTAACACTTATTCTTTTAATGACCCCAGCAGCCGCCGTCCGTTAGCCCGATACATCCACGATGCATTTAAATGGGTCGACCGGCTCCGTCGCGTGATTGGAGCCCTTTTTGGTCATTCTACTCTTGGGGGACATCCCTGGTATTCACCTCAAAAGATGGGGTTCAGATTGGAATTTTTCTTCGCACTATTTTTCTTTTAATTCAACAAGAACTTTCCTACCCACCGACATACCATTCCGTCTACGTACCCGCAGAATGACTCGATTTACCGGCGGGCCCCGCTGTGGGTCGTCCCCACGTGGCCGACTGGGTAATCCCATCAGGTACGGAAGGTCTTTTCTATTATTAACTCTCTGCGTAATAGTACGTCCACGTGAGAATACCCATCGCGTGACCCACGTGTTTCCCCCCACCTGTGACGTGGGGGCCACCTCGTCAGCGTAGTGTTGAGCCGGAGGCGTCGGTGCCGTCGTCGCCGTGCGTTCGTTGAAGGAATGCGGTTTTGATGCCACGCATAAATATATGCGTATTAAAAGTTTAATCACGGACGAGTTGGTCCGAAAGCCCTAATTCCAGTGAGGGGGGGGGGGGGGAATTGGGTTCGGCGACGCGGAGCTGCCGAGGCCGCGGAGGGAGATTCTCAGCCAGTCGCCGGTTTCTTCATTGGATTTCGTCCGAGAGAGGGTTTACCCTGCAAGAAGAGGGAAAGGCGAGGCATGGGTTTGATGTTTCTGACTTCGTCGGAGGCGGCCGGAAGTGTTCCTTGCGGAGAAATGTGAGTTTTTAATCCATTATGTGCAATCTCATTGCCGACTGTCGAATTCGTTTTCTGGAACGCTAAGGTTGATCATAATTTGGCCACATTTGCATCAGTCAATTTTCACTTTGTTCAACTTGCAGCTAAACAGCTTCTATAAATTTTAGGTTATCATTTTTTTTCCTAATTAGTCTTTGTTCAGTAAGGATGTTGATATATGCAACAAACTAGTAGGCCTATGTCTCTCTTTCTCATCCTATGGGGTGTGGATAATGTTGTAGAATTTACTCGATATGACTTTGTATTTAATTATTCCATGCATTTTGACAACAACGATGTCAATTTGGCCACTGCATGTCCTTTCAATCCACTTATAAATGCATCATCTTTTTCCTTAGCATCATATGCTTTTTGCTGCTCAAAATTCCATTAGTCTTTTGCACAACAATATTAGACCCACCCCACTTCCGAAGAAAATGATAAAAATAAAAATATTGTACCCACCATAAATTTGACGACGTTGATGTAGACACCTTGAAGATATAAGAAATATCTCCTATGGAAATCAGGAACTGAAATTTGTTTAATGACCTCCAAGATTGATGTCGACGTTGTGACCCACCCCACTAGTGTGACAAGCTTGAACCATGAATGAGTCTTTATCTTCACGCTTCTTATTCTCTTGATTTCTCCTGCTCAGAATCACCCTATCTTCAACTCTTGTTTCTTTCTTTTGAGGTAGATTCTTGAGTGGTGTTTAGATATAATGGTACAACCGCACATCTACACAAGCTTTCGTTGAGGAAAAGAGTACACAAAGCTTTCAAATACAGTTCATCGCCAAAGTGCTTATTGGAAGTTATTTTTATAAGAAAAATTAGGATATGAAGGGTAAAAGAAAAAATGGAAAAAGGGGCACAGAGAATTGAAAGAAAAAAAAACATATCTGAGTAAAAAAGATGAAGCATGAGATTGTTAACAGAGAGCAACGACTCTTTTAATTTATTAGAATGACGTTTTAACCTTAAGGCTAAAGTTTTACGACATTACGTTCGAACTAATCGAGAATCATTTGCTTCCATTTTTTTGTAAATTAGAATGTCAAAAAATAATTTGGTCTCCTATTTCTTTAAGCAATTATGCTAACAGTTTAGCCTTCCTGACTGGAAATGCAGTTCAAACAAGAGATTCCTCGATCTTGTGTAAGAACAATTGCAGATAGAGCATCAATTTGTTGTTTCTCAAGAACATGGAGAAGAAACACTGTGCTTAGATCCAAAAGCCCAAAGAACAGCCAGCAAAAGCACCTCAGTTGATGAGCCCGCGGATTACTACCATTGATGTGAGCTGAAATATATGGAAATGTGGCAGCATGACCATGGTACCCATCTTTCTCATAGTTACATTTAGTGGGGTACTTGAATCTATCAGTAGGATACCTGCATAAATATACTACAAAGCTAATGACGAAGTACTTGTATCAACATGACTTTAGATGGCATCCGCTCAATCCTTTTAACTCCCCTTTTAATCTGGCTTTGAACCGAAAGTTCAAACAGTATGTGCGTGTGTATGATATATGGAGAGGGCAGCCCCAATAATTAATAAGCCTAGACAAGTCCAAGAAAATTGATGGTACTATTTGCATGATGTAGCTGCAGGTGAGGTAGGTAGGAAGGTACAAACATATGTATATTTCACGACTTTTTAGCCTTTGGCTTCATCCTCTCATCTGAGCCACTGCATGCAGTTCAAACATGGATCACTTATGCAGGACAACTATTAATGTTATTTTTGTGCATATATGGATAATTTTGCAGGTTCCTTTCCGAGCACAGAATCAAAACGTTTACTTTTGAGCTTAAAAGCTCTCCGGCTAATTAATATTGGGAAACGTCTACGTGCTTATCACCTTAATTGCTCGTTGATCTGATCCAATGCGTCGAGTGGTCCTGAAGCTAGCGATCAAATTAGGCTGCTGGAAACAGAGTCGACCGAGTGCACGAGCAGGTGAGCGTGTAGCTTCTGCCCATCAGAGTTTGATTGATTGATTGGCTTTCAGGAAATTAATCATCAAAATGTTGCACAATCGGATCGGATAACTTGGGTTAAACTAAGACCCGATCCGTTAATATAACCTCACGACAAACTAATGAAATACAAATTAGATAAACGTAATGTCTTATTCTATTTATTAATCATACAGGTAAAAATACTGAAGGATATTCCTAGAAGGCCCAACAAAAAAAACAATGAGGAAATGTTCAATGTTATTATTTGTGGAAGGTCTGGTCAGCATATAATATAAAAATGTTCAATGTTTGTTTGTGGTGCAGCAAAATTCCTTTGTGGAGAAGGACAAGCAAAGTAGTCAGTTCCTCGGAAGGATGGAAAGCTGAAATGCACTTTGCCTTGGAGCTGCCTCTCTCTTATTTTATATTATTTTCATTGCTTCCAGATTGATTACTGTCAAATATTACCATTTTTATCACCTTAAAAAACCTTAATAATTTTACTTTTAAAATGCCCAACCACTCCATCGTCTAACAATAATATCATCAGAATAAACATTTAATTATATTAACAGATGAAAACCTAATTATGGATTATAAAGAAAAGTTATATATATATATATCTAAATGAAGACATTCCTTAAGAAGACTAAAGGCAGAAGATGTATGAAATAAACTACATATATGTAAAAAATAACTAGACAAAGCTAACTAATTAAATGGCATCGGTACATACATTGTTTCTTGCAGCGAATATATATATATATATATGAGGCAGTAAAAGAGGCCTCTGCTGTAACATGATGACAGAAAAAAAAAGGTTTATAATAAAGGAAATCCATGAGATATATACTGGCAGAGAAATTAATCAGATGCAAGCATTTATTTCAAAGAACTGACGACACAATGTCCGACCACCACATTAGATGTTGGCAAATCATCACAATATAAGAGCAGATACATATATGTAGCTAATTATTATAAGCACGTGTAGATGAATAATATCTTTCTTTTTTTAATCATATATATACTTACTCATTCCTTCAACCTTCCCAACAAAAAAAAGACCATCTTTAATATATATATCTTTGCAAAAAAAGAAAGCATATATTAATTGACACTGCCATAGAGTAGAGATCATGAAACTGAAACTGCAAGCAGAAAGAGAGATCACAGAGAGAGAGAGAGAGCTGTGATGAAAAAAAATGGAGAGAGAGAGAGAGCTGATGATGGGAAAAAAATGGCGAGAGAGAGAGATGTCATGCTTGGCTCCTTGCACGCCACCCACAGGAGCCAATCTTGCCTTACAAATTGGTCTACATGTGTATGGCATACAGGGAGCCAGGCACAACTCTTAAAAATTTTCATCACCTGCTCATGTATACTTCTTCTCCTTCTTCTTCATCACCATCTCCTCCTCATCCAGGAGGAGACCTTAAGAGATCAGCAGAGATGATCGGTTAATCACTCCATGATATCATTTACCAAAGAAGCTTAATCTCTATAGCTAGCTAGCCCTTCTAAAAATCCAACTTTTCCTTCCCCCCACCTCCATACCCGCTGTGAGAGCTAGGAAACCCTTTCTAAACCCTAACACTTCCTTCCCCCAAGAGATATATATATATAGACTGACTACTGCTATCAATCAATAACACAAAAACACCCCCCATATCATCACCCTGCAAGAGAAATAAGATGGGAAGGGAGAGGGAGACGGATGGAGAAGTCCTAGCTAGACGCAGGCAAGGTTTACAGCTAGGCCTCAGTGGAGATCATCAGGGTATGTATATAGAGATATTTATATATAAGATGAAGTCTGTCCCTAAAAAGCAACAACTTAAGACCACCACCACCACTAAACCCAGAAGAATACATCCCCCCATCACTGGGGTTCAGCAAACCCTAGAAAGGGTTTTGCTGCAGTGTAGCTTGTTCTTTCTGTGCCCTACCTCTCTATATGCCCAGCTAGCTGTAGGGAGAGATGTATATGTTTTTACTAGTAAAAAATTATTATTATTTCAAAGAATTCATTTTTTTATGTATATATATTTTTAATGTGCACCACCTCTGAATCACTGAACTAAGTTTGTCTCAAGTACTTGGAGTGAACTTAGATTCTTCCAGCCAACCTAACCCCACTTCCAGTATTACTTGATGAGGAATCTGATCGTCTATAGGTGCCTTTTAGTTTCATTTAAATTTTGATTCTAAAACCAGTACTTCTAATTAACTCATCCATCACAGCAACAAAACTCGATATTTCCTTTGGTAACATTATTTCTTTTCTTTTGTTCGTAGACTTTGCTTGCAGTGTTATGGATCTAAGATATCGTTGACCATGACGTGATATTTTCTAAAAAAAGGGGTCAATTTTGGAGTCAAATCCAGTCAACGGGACAGATCTAGTTTGCAGTCTGATTTAGATGCCGTGGGGGTCCTCTCAAGATTCGGAGGCCCCTACAAGGGTTAGGACACGTACAAATTTTGCCTGCGGTGATCACAATGGGAGATGCTTGGTTTGCCGGGCGTTCGATCTCTTATAGATTTGAGCTTCGACATCGATGGACGGCGGGGATCAGAAGAAAGGAGCACGCTGCAGGGCGCAGGAAAAAAAGTGCCAGTAGGGTGGTGGTGGTGGTGCCTCCCGTGTGGTCACTGTCCGGCCACCGTAGAGGTCTTGTCCGGCGGCATCTCTTCAGTTTAGCCGAGACAAGATCCGAGGAAAAGAGACAAAAAGGAAAAAGTAAAGCAGCACAAAATATTTCTTTAAGTTCTTATGCATATATGTATTTGTACTTGTTAGATCTTTAAGAGAAGGGGAAAGATAAATCTGGAGATGACAATTCCAAGAACACAATTAAATCTTGGAGGCGAAACCAGTCGAATTAGTTCGACCGCAATAACACAAAGTATAATATGCTTACAATGAATCACCCAATGCTGCCTTAATTTTTAATCCTGCAAGCGGACACCACGATGCATTCTGTTTTCTGCATTTGTGAATCCTCCTAGTTCTGCCCACTGCTACTTCTTGCAGCAATTGATCTGTGGCCTCTTGATCTATCAGATCGTGTCCATCACTTATCACCATGATCAAGAACTTGAAGCATCTGACAAGTGGAAAAGGCAAGGCGATACTTAGATTTCTGTGTGCTGATAATTAGCACACTGCAACGAATTAAATCTTGCATCTTGAATCGATGTTGAACTCCGTAGAAATCGCACAAGAAAAAAAAATTGAGGAGCAAGGGTGGCTCTTGGTCGTTTCGAGGTTCATGCTTATCGCAAGGCATCGCAAGCCCAGGCTTTTCACATTCTTCATCGTTCATAGGAGAGTTTGATCACAAGCAATTAGGACCTCCTTCAGAGCTCCACAACTGTACTAGTTCCAGTGAGATCACAATAAAGGAGTTTAATCGCAAGCAATTAAGGCCTCCTTCAGCGATCAACGACACTATCTTACCAGTAAAATCATCACAAAGCCCCAAACATGGAACTGAATCCTGAGCTTGAAGATATCCTATCACCATTTCACCACAGCCAATCTAATTCTGAGAAGGAGAACTCTGTGTTAGTAATCAGTACCACTGATGCTGAAGAGGATGAATTGATACAAGGAAGAGTAGACCTTCTTCCATTGGTTTTTAAGCTATGCCAGCTGCAGCATTCTATGGCAGCTTCTCACTAAGATGATTCCGCAATCTCGGAGCTTGTGTGAAAGTGTTGATAGATTGAACCAGTACCTCAAAGCAACAAAAGCTGATGTCAGAGCTGGTATCCAAGGAAGATTCCTGCATGCTGTCATTGGAGAGGAAGCTGTTGGTATTTATATGTGCTGGTTACTAGTTTGATTAAAATGAAATTCTCAATATATGCGTACTTTCTTAAACTATCGGCTATGTTTTTATGATGACAGATGTTGGATCGGTTGTCTCAGCAATTGCATATGCAATCTTCTTGCTTGAAAATCAGAAAACCAGCAAAATCTGGATTTTACCAGTCATTAACTACTAGCGTGGTGATTTTAATGTGCATTCGGAGCTCAAATGGCTGCTTAAGACATGCAGAATTGATGAATCGTCCCTGGTTTTCTTTGATGAGGTATGAAGAACATGCTTGGGCTAGATTCTAGTCTAGATGTTGAAATTATTCTATTTCTTCACTGGTGGTTTTTTATATGACCAAAAGGTATGTTTAGTGCTTTCGCTAATCATCTGGTTTCTCCTAATTACTAAGGATTCTTCTGTAGTCTAGATGATGATACTTTGACATTTTGACTCAGTTTGCTGCCTCTTAATTTCTTCATTAGTAACTATCCTTAATTCTGGAACCACAAGATGCATGGCAGCAGGAGATTAAGATAACTGATCATATAAGTTATGGAAATTACTGAAAACAGATTGATCTTTCATAACACAACCGGTTTGGAAATCTGAAGTTAATGCTTGTGAATGGCAACATTCCATCCAAACAAGATATACACTTCAATTTCAGGAATTACTGGGAAACTTAACACTTTTCTAGAACTTTAGAGCGTCACTACCTTTTTTTTAGAACTTTGGGAAACTTAACAGTTAATCGTACAGGAACTCAATTAGCCTTTTTGGTTTGCACAGGGAATGAAAGATAAACCGCATAAAGTCCTCAAACTGTTCAAAGAGGTGAAGTATGTCATAGCAACAGTTTATTTTCAGAAAGATGGAATATATTTATCTCTATGTTGCAAGTGTATCAGAATACCTTGCCGATCATCATGTGACTTTGTTTTTCCAAGGCTGACATTCAATGTGATTATTTTGAAGATTTCAGTAATGTTCAGGTACATAGCTTCCATATATACAATATTCCAGTTGGTCCACAGACGAGGTATATCAAGATTTACTTCTGTCTTTTCCTTCAACCAGAAATCAGTATTAGCCACCGTATGATATTCTAGTTGGTCCACAAAGAGCACAACAAAGAATAACAAGATTACCAGAAGTATTTTTTTTCTTCTCTTTCCCTTCACCAGAATCACTGAAGCCAATTTTGGTTCTTGCTTTACTGGGAGGTAATGATATAAAGCCAAGAACCCCACATTAATCATGTATAACCAAGCCGACTACCTGAATAGCTTAGCAAGACAAATTCTCTTCTTTTCTTAAAAATCATACTAGCCCATGTATAACCCCACTTGGTCCATCCAGAAATTTTCCGAGAGAACAATAATCTAGCCTAATACTGTTACTACCAAACTGAGGCTGAGGTCATTTAATTAATAATGTGGCCATAATGATATGAGGCACATAAATATTTTACTGTATAGTTTTATTTCTATCAAAGAATCCCTTCAAGGGTTTCTCGTTGAAACAGGATGGTTCACATGGCATTCTTATTGCTTTAAAGCATACGGAGACATGACCAGAAATCCTAGCAGGAAATGGATTTAGCAGATTACTGGTGACATATTTTATTCTACATTTTTTAATAATCATATTGTCACAACAAGCTAAGTTAGCTGGTCATTCTAAAATACATTGTCTTTCATTTGAATGATGTCTCCGAAAATTCAGAGAAACAGTCATAGTAACCATCTGCCAGAAAGAAAATTTGCCACATTGATTAACTTTCAAAAAATTTTAAAAAAATACACTTTCAGCAACTTCAGTCATATGCCATACATACGATGAAAATCCTTGGAAATAATTTTTTTTATGTCACTGACAATTTCGTCTCCTGTTGGTTTAGCTGCCAGGAATTCTCTGGGACACAGAAAATCTGAATAGTACTGAATGCACTTGTAAGGACAAATACATGGCAACACCCTTGATTAATCGGGCAGGGAGATTTGGATGCAGTGGACTTTACCAGCTCTGTACTTTCTTTATACTCTTGCACCAAAGTATTTAGACAACGAATTGAAAAGTATTCTTATGGTACAACTGATGTTTTCTTAAGAAAAAAGGAATGGCATGATCAGGATGCGATGTTTAGCTAGAACTTGTTTCCTTAATTTTCAATCACTTTTAGATGCTAATACTAACCACACCATCTAATATATTTTTTCAGTGAAATACTAAATTTCAGATATATCTGATCTTCATGTGAGGGACATAGTCCGCAAAGATTTCAATAAGTGGAGTAAATCTTCATTGTCAGGCATCATCATCATAGGTTACACATATAAAATGTCAGGAAAAAAAATGGTTTGACATATTGAAAGTAATTGAGCATTCAGGTGAGTTCCTTATGACACCAACACTTGTTCCTGAAACCAGCAAGGCGTGGTAAGATATCCTATATCGGAATGACCAAAATTGGTAAGAACTCTTAGACATTAAATAAGTAATCTAAACTTGTTTGAAATGTTAAATTGCTATTGATCTTCACAGTCAGAAAAGCTTCGGCTACTTATAATTGTTTCAGGATACTACGATAACCAGAAGAGTTTTAATGTAGAATCTATCTTTCAATGTTTCAATTTATTCTCTCTTGTCGAGATTTTCCTGATACTTATCAGTTGTTTCTTATGTTGCAGAGAGAAATCTTGGTTTCTACTCAAACACCAGAGGTCATGAGGAACTTTTTTCACTTTTTAAGTACCAATGGCACAAATCTGCCACTCAAATCCATGAACCAATTCAGTACATTACGTTACTACGCACATGATCTCTAGTGTTCCCTCGAATTTAATCTCCAAGAATAGCGGTATCCACTCAAACAATCTTTCTTTCCTTTTTTAGATCTGAGGTATGGTTCGAGCATTTAAAATCAGTGAAACGTGCACATCGAGTAGAAGCATTGAGAAGCTTTTGGAAGGATTTGATATAACATTGAGGAAACACTAGCACTTTTCTTGCATGCTGAATACAGTACGAGCATTCTTCACAGAAGTCCACAGACATTATTCATTACAAAATACAACAGAGTGAGTGTATCGATCCTTCCAAAATTCTGCATGAGTACGCACGATGTCAGTTTTTTTTAGAACTGAACTTTCTGGTGCTGTACGAATATACTTTAAATCTTAATCATCGGTTTCTATGAATAAATTGTAAATTAATTTGGACATCAAATTGAGAAATTATGCATAAAGGCAAAGAAATAGATATAAATTCTGAAATTGATACCCTTGGCCATTTTGAATGATTCCATGTAAAATTTTTCTTTATTGATCACATGCTCGCAAAGAATCACACTCCACTGCCACTAAGCACACACAATGAAAACCCATCTAATGAAGACTCCAATTTTTCCTCAGGTATATGGAACATCACTAAGCTCAAGGGTATGCATGTGTATATATTTATATACAAGAAAGAAAGATATATGTCACCATCTAATGATAAACTCAACTAATTAAGCACTCCATATATGGGAGGACATACCATTTTCAGCTAAGAAGCTCTCCAAGTTCGCTTGAGTGACATCTGGAAACGGATGCTCCTTCTTTGAACTGCCATCCAGTTTGGCGAAGTGGTTGAACAAGGAAGTCTTCAAGAACTTGCTGTTGTCATAAAAGCTGGGGTCTAGTGAACCCACAGGAGGAGCGGCAGCTCCGTTTGCAGAGAGGTTGGAGAAGCAGGGCACTTGCTCGTACCCCTCCAGGCCAAGCAGCATCTGGTCGAACGGTGCGTGGGCGTTCTTGAGGGAAGGGAAGGAGGAGGAACTCGTGTCGTCTTGGCAGTTCTCGTGGTCGGTCTTGGCGATCGATGCTCGGCTCTTGAAGGTCACCCTGCACAAAACCCAGTCCTCCTGCTAAAAGGAAGAAAGATGAGCGAACAGATTTGGCATCAGTGGAACAAGTGAACATGAAAACGAAGAAGTTTCCTGCACCTCCAAATCTCAAAGTCAAATACTTTGCTCAGATCTTCCATCGCTTCCATACCTTGAAGTTAGAGATGAGATTGGACGGGTGAGGGGAGGCCTGGGCGCGGAACTCGTGCATGACCCAATCCGTCTTATTTCCCTTGGGAGCTCTGCCTTGATAGAACACCAGCGTCTTCCTCATGCCGACGAGCACGCCCTTCCGGCTCACCTGCCGGTCCTTCCCCGTCGCCTTCCAGTAGCCGGAGACGGTGGCGCGGTTCGTCCGCTGCCCCGTCGTGTACTTGCGGTCGCGAAGGCTGAAGAAGTACCACTCTTTTCCGCCAACACAAGCCGTTTCTATATATATATATATATATATATTCATCATAATTAGTTACGTATTCGTACTCTTTTTTGAAAATTTAAAAAAATGCCTAGCGATTTTTATTTCATGAATTTAATCTTTTCTTGCACGAAAAAAAAATCGTGCACAGTTGAAGGTGCACATTAATTAGGCAGTTTTTTTTTTTGTGAAAATGCAAAATGCATGTAAGATTTAATTGATGAAGAGAAGACGAAAGGAAAAAATTTCTTATTTTATTATAAATGGAAGAAAAAATATTTTCCTCGTTTGAATAAATATATAAATAAATGATAACAGCGTAGTGAATATAATGAAATTGTGAAGTCTTAAAATTGTAAATTTTTTATTAAATATTAATCATATTTATTCACTTTATTTTTTATTTTTATTCATCTTATTTACCTTGATATAAATAAATATCACCAGCACATGTTAATATCAACGCTCCTGATTATAGCAATGGAAGTTTATTAGTTTAATATTTACCATGTTTTAAAAAACTAAACACGAATTATCATCATAGATAATTTACATCTTAAATAGTTAATTAGGTCATACAATAATATATATATATATATAGTACTTGATTAAGTAGAGAATAATTATTAAATTTATAATACGAGAAAATAAACTATTTATGGTCATATATTACATATAATTATTTTTTCCATCCTCTAAAATTTTAGTGTGGAACTAAAATAATTGCTCTAAGAATAGCAATGTAGGACAAAACAAAGTCTAATTAACAAAAACAAAGGTTAGGGGGGAAGGATTGGGAAGAGGACAAGGACAAGCGTGCAGAGATTGGACTCATGAGGAACTTGGAAATTTTAAAACAAATAAAAAGTCTCTTTCAGGAAAATAAAAAAAGCACAAAGATGAATAATAAACAGTATATTTATATTATCCATATAGGAAAATTAAGTACCAATCAGCATCAAAAGGAACAAATTAAACTATTAATAACCTTGCTCATTTCTCATCCTATATGTTCTTTGATTTCTTTTTTCTTTCATTTTATAGGTTGAGAAATCAAAAACTCTCTGCAGATATATGTATATGTATATCTGCTTGTATAAATTAAAATCAAAGGAGAATTACTATATATCATGCAAATGTTTTTAGCATAATTTTTCATGATTAATTAAATCTGGTGTGATGTAACAACAACAAAGAAGAAGAAGAAGAAGAAGGAGCGGTTAAAGAAATGAATGATATACTGCATACATATCCTGATCCTTGAGTAACGATGATATTAATTAAATTGAGTAATTATGTAATTGTATAAGCAGGCATAAAACTGGACTACATAACATACAGTATATATGAGAACTTTAAAAAGGCAACTAATCACTAATTGCATAAGATATGGAGGAAGAGGCAATATCAATTGAAACCTAGCAGCTGACTCTCTCTTTTTTTCAAAAATAGTTAGATGATAAATAACAATTAATTGCATAGTTAATTTGCAGCAAGTTTTGCCTCTCTATATAAAATATTTCATTAATTTATCAGGAGGCCTTTAATTGTTGTGGCTGAAGCTTTTTCCCCCTTCCCCAAATGATGAAACCCTAATCTACTTTTGTATATATGTATGTATATATGTATAACTTCAATTTAATGCTCAAATTTGTAATTATTTTTAGTCCCATGTTTGCTATCGAGACCCAAAAATTACAAACGAAACACAGCAGACGACGAAGATGAACTCACCAGGGAGGTCCCATGGCTCGCACTTGTTGAGGTCAACGTCGACGATCATGGTCGGGTAGCCGCCGCGCGCGCCGCCATTGCCTCCGGTCATCTTCCTCGCCAGGTAGTCGCAGATGAGCTCGTCGTCCCGCGGGTGGAACCGGAAGCCCGGCGGCAGTCTCGCCTCCACCATGCTCAGATAACTCATCCTCCTTTTCTTCTTCCTCTTCTGCTTTCAGCTCTCGTCCTCAGGAGAGAAAGAGAGAGAGAGAGAGCAAACCAACCGATCGCCCAAGAGGAGACAACGAACGCGCACAAGTCAACTACTTAAAGAGGAAAGGGAAGGGAAGGGAAGGAGAGAAGGGTAGAGAGAGAGAGAAGAAGGGATTAATTGAGAAGAAAAAACAGATGCCTTTTTTTTATATAAAAAAAGACATTGTTTTTAAAAGAGAAGGAGAACTGAAGAAGGAGATATAATATATGGGCAGATGTGTTAGGGAGGAGGACGAAGGAGGGGCATGGCGAGGCGATGCGGGCTCTGCTGGTGGCCTCTAAAAATCAAGCGCATCCGCCCCTTTTTATTATTTTTTCTATAAACGCATGGAATTCATATGGATCTGCTGAACTCGTCAAAGAAGCAAACGCCCAGCTGATGCATGACATTTCCATGCATGTGATCGAGCAAGTTATGCATCCGCATCATGATCTATGCAGCAGCAGCAGCAGCCTCATGTCGTGTGTGTGTGCCCTCCCCGCACAGGCAACACCATCGGATCTCCCCGTCTTCTGCTCCTAAATCGACCTGCGTTGCCCTTCGCCATTGGCTTCCACGGTGGCGTGCGTGTCCCGGGCGAGGAGAAGGTGCATCAGGGTAGGCGTCTGCATGCATCACAGGAAGGTAGGTTTGTCCCTTCAACTGACGCCTAAAAGATTCTTATCATCAATTCCTCATTTTATTCCTAGCTAGGGTTTCCGCGATTGGTCCGGAACTGAACTCGGGGATATGATGATTTGCTGCTTAGCATTATATATTCTGCTGACCTAGGAGGATATTTGCTCCAGCTTAATTAATTAGGGCCGATAGCTGTTCGTTCGCTATAAAATTGTGCTCTTCCTTAAGCACACGGAATATAAGTGGGTGAAGAGGCCAAATCAAAAGAACTTTTGATCATATATAAACATATTATATGAGGTAACAGTATGAACTGTGGAGATTATAATAAGAATCAAAGGGAAAACAGTGGGCTCGTGTTAGGCTGACAGGCTAAGATGAATTAGGCGAACTGTTGCTTCGTCACCGTAACATGCACACAACATGCCTAATTAATTCCTCCTCCTCCTCCTCCTTTCTTTCTTTCCATGCTCCTCACTGATATCCGTCAGCCATCATCATCTCGTCATCTCTCCACGTTAGGCGGCCAAATCTTCATTCCCCCCCTTCCCTTTCTTTCTCCCAGAATCATATAATGATTAATTAAACGGATCAAAGGGTGTTTTCCTTTTGCAATAACAGCAGCAGCATCTTTTACAATAATAAAAACATCACTGCAGCACCAAACAATAAATCTTAAACCTACTGTCATTTAGAAGCATATTGACATATGTATATAAATCAAGTGGGCTGATCTTTTACGTCAAATATGAAGCAAGCGAACGGTTTTCCTTCCTACATTTGCTGACTAAAACTTTTTATATTAAAAAATAATAAACATTGATCTGTCATTTATTTTGACCGGATGTTAGATAAAAGTCAACGAACTGACTTTGTCGTAGTACTTTAACACAGTGATCGGTGGTCAATTAAACGAACACGGTTGCAGTGACTAAGTTGGACAAGTAATTGAGAGGTACATATGTATGCATGTGTATTTATATATATATATAATACCCAATCGATCAAATTGGATTTTGTATGATGCATGAGGAGTTCATGGAAGAGATGGGAGGATCATTCTCGTGCTAGTATTGAATTAATCATTCGGAATGAGATTTGTAGTACTACTTCCACTATAAAATAAGAATAAGACGGGAGAAACCCTTAGAGATATCATTTTATATCATATAATTATATATATTTATTCTAATTACACACATTAATTTAAACTTATTATATTTAAATTAAATTTTAATTAATTATTAATAACAATCTAATCTGTATATTTCTCAAATAGTAAGGAATCTTAAACATACAGCGCATCAGCTCATAATACTCGCTATGTTTTTTTTTAAAAATGTTATGATTCTAACTAAATGTGCATGAAACCATAATTTTTTAATTTTTTTTGATATATATTAAAGAGGAGACGTACACTGTATTGTAAATTATAATTAATCAGTGATGATAATAATAATAAGCACTTTGGATTAGATAAACGTAATAGATTAAAAAAATTTAGTAGTATTTTTTAGGTGGAGCCAACCTAGCTGACGTATTTAAATGGGGTTTTAAAAAGTAAACAGGAATCAGATTTGACTTTTAAAGAACGATATAATTAAATATATCGTCCCGAATTATAAGCGTGGACGTACTTTGGTCCATGCAAATATATTATTAATTAATTAATCCTGAAAATGACTTATAAATACTTTAAACCCGAATCCGACATTACTAATTCATTCCAAAGTCAATAAAGTATCTCTGTACACTCTGTACTTTAAAAAAAAAATATTTTTAGGAGCTTCTTTGAAGTGGTTGGCCTGCCAAGAATAATCCACACAATAAAATATCTCGATCGATCATTTGTCAAATACGTTATACGTTCTTAATTTTCCAATAAAATGCACTTATTATTTATTTTATTTTTTTTAAAAGTCTTCATCAAATTTATATTTATTATTATTAAAAAAATTAAAATAAACAAACTCCGTGCATAAATAGAGGGAACAAATCGTTGGTGATTGATTAATTAATCGGATCGGGTTGGGTTCAAGCCACGCAGTGATTGGGTCCGCTAGGCCCGGATTGGACTCGATGGGCTCGACCGAACCGCCCATTTTGGATCTACAAGCCTGATGAAATCGTGTCCCTCCCCCCCTTCAACCCATTAAGTTTCTTTTAATAACAAAACTACCCTTAGGTTTGGGTTCTTCGTTTGTATATATTTAGCCGAGATTGCTCCCATTCGTCAGTTAGGTTTCGCTGTTTCGACGCCGCTGCGGGAAAAAGGGTGATTGCTGAGGAGATCATCGGAGTCTCGGCTGCTTGATCGGAGATGAGGGCCAAGGTATGAATTTTCTTTTCTCCCTCGTTTCGTCGTCTTCCTAGCTTCTCGGGTTTTAGGGTTCCCTGTTTCCTTTATTTTGTCCAGAGACTATGTTGTACGTTGTAATATTTTTGAGATTATACTTGGTTTTAATGGTGTTCTATGTCATGCCCGGCATAACACGCAAGTTGAGTCTTTATTCTATCGCCGTTTTTGATCTGTTCGTCTAGCATCTCGAGCATAACCTTGTTTCTGCTATTTATCTGTTTGATTGTCTGATGGGAAATTAAAATTTCTAGTTAGAGATGTTCTTTTGACTGGATCCTTTTACAATTAGAGGTCCATGGAAGTATCTCTTATGTGGAATAATAGCTGGGCAAAAATGAAACTTTTGAACCATTGGAAATGCATGCTTTATTTCCGATATAAAAAATGCCCCAGAGGGAGGCTAAATTTCTCTGAACAATTTAGAGCTTCTGTTTAAAAAAAAATGAGTAATTTGCTTGCGTTCATTATTGACCATGTTTAATTCTTTCTGAAAGGTTGGCTATTTTGAAATTTAAGGGGGTTTACCTACTTGGTAGTCCTTCGATCTGTTCTTTCGCTAACTTGTGAGAGCGAATCTGTTTCTGCTCATCATTTCTTTCCCTTTCATATCTCTTATGTTCCATTGCACTAATCTTACTGCAGTGGAAGAAGAAGCGTATGAGGAGGCTCAAGAGGAAGCGACGAAAGATGAGGCAGAGATCTAAGTAGATTGGTGTAACGTCAACAGTGGATATCCACACCTGGGGGGATGTCTGATTGCTAAAGTTTGCATTTTGAAACTGTCTTTTATTTAGGAAACACTCTACTCTGTTTGATTATTGTTTAGTTGCAATGTTCAAGATGTTTGAAGTCTGCCAATATTATGAAACTTCTTTTGCTTTCTCCTATATCTGCTGTGCTGATGACTTGTTTGCCCTATAATATATTAAGATGTATAGAAGATGAAGACTTTACTATTGGAACAAAGACCACTTACAGGGCAAATAGTTAGGTCCAAACAGATCATGGAGTTTCAAAGCTTAATAGAATCAACCAAGCTTAGTTTTGATTTTACACCTTTTGATTGCTCATAGTGCTTCGCATGGTTTCCCATCAGTACTTTGCATCAAGCCCTCTCTGCCAGGAGCTTCTGAGGGGCATTGAAGATTAGGGTGGCGGCTGAGCAGCAGAGGCTCGCCGGTCGCCGAGGAGATGGCATTGGGGATTATTAGGGTCTCGAAGGGGTTGGCGTGCAAGGTTGCCTTCAAGATACGTGTTTGCATGAAGTCATATGCTTCATATCTTCAACACATATATTACTTATTTAGAACTTTTTCAACAAATATATCACTGTTATCCGTCTCTTGATTTGTGTTTATCTGAAGGTCGCATCAAGATCTGTGTTACTAATTTTGGCCCATGCTTTACAAATCTAAATCTAGTCAGTCATACAGTGATAATTTTGCGTTTGCGAATCATGCGTGTGTGGCAAACTCGTCAAAGATTACGCAGGAGACAGGGCGGTCTTTTGATGAGACATCCCAAAAGGCAAAACAAACTCGTCAAAAGATTACACATCAGAGATGGGGCTGTTTGATAAGACACCTAAATGGTAACATTACGCTCCGCGTTTGCGAATCACGTCTGCGTGCGACAAACTCGTCAAAGATTATACAAGAGGCAAACTTAGCATTCGTATTGACGAATGATAAGCCACCAAGTTAATATAATATATAGATATATCCATAATCTTAATTTCTAAAAAGTACCTTCTTACAAAAAAAATTTATATATTAATCTCAATTCAAGACTTATCATCCCACCGCCTGATCATCTTACAGGTAGGATTCGTCTTTTTCTTTTTCAAGCTTGCTCCACGACAGCGGCAATTAATCGGGGTTGGGCTGAAGGAATGCATACCTCTCTTTCTTTTGAATACAGCAGCGAAGCTTTCGAGAAAGTGGCGGTGTGATGCCAAGAGGGGGCCAGGAGCAGCTCAACCTGCAGCTGCAGGCGGTGGAAGCTCGGAAATTGCTTCTGCGCGCTGGTTCCGTCATGGTCGGGGGCCTTTCCGCCGCTGGCTTCCTGGCCACCGCAGAGCCCCCTTCGATGTTTCAGGTCGGTGAGCTCTGCTTCACGTTGCACCTGTTCGTCTTCTACTCGATGGCGCTCGTCGGTTCTGCTCTCCTCTACCTGTCGGGTTCGATTCACAGACTTCCTACCGCCGCCAGGCGAACGGCGGTCGTGGAGGCTGCCCTACGTAGGTGTCGGCGGTAGCTGAAACGATGGGTTTGGACCTCTGGCGGCCGTGGAATCTCCCTGTCCGGCTTCTACTGCTGTGTGTGGTTCTCCGCGGCTGTGGTTTACGTTGTTTCCACCAGCAGTGTTTGTCATCCTGGGTTAATGTGGCTTGCTGCGCTGCTTTTCATATGATCGAACACCTTGTGCTCTGTTTTAGTTTTGTTTGTGAATTGGCAGCGTGCTTCTTCTTTTTGAGCGGAGAATAAAATTTTGGTCGCTCAATAATTATCTAAGGATTTAAGTTATGAGTACAAATGAAAATAAAAATTTTGCAACAAAGAATACAAAAGTGACTCAAATCATAGTCTAATCATTATTCCCTGTTTACCATTTGATATTATATATCAACATTATATACAGAAAATATATGCAGGAAGATATACAGAAATTCAAATCATTTTTTTATTATCGATCTCTGTAATAAAAGCAGGCAGGTGGTTCCTGGCTGCTTCCTTTTCATCAAAACAATGTATTCCAGGTTGTTGCTCTTATTTTGCATCAAGCTCACTGCCAGGTGCTTCTTAAAGTTCATCTTTAGTTTCATATCTGAATATTTTTCAGGTTTCTGAGCAACATACTTTGAGCCAATCTGTTAAGGATGACGACTGTTGATAGTATGGAGTTTTAATGACATTAGCAGAAAAGCTAAGACTCGAACTTGTTCCAGCAATTCGTTGAACAGAAGAAAATAAAGCAATTGCTGATGGAAATATATCCACTACTTTGAACTGCACGTGACGACGATAATTGGTCGAATCTGACTAACTTTTTGCTCTGTCGTTCATGGCTCGTTTCATTGTATGAACGCATCCAACTCTTCCCTCCGTGTCCGTCCTGACTATAAAAAGGGGACGGGGACTTCCGAATTGTTTAAGCACCGAGTTCTGCTCGAAGGCGATCGCGGCACGATGGCAGCAGCGGAGGAAGCTCGGAAGTTTCTCCTGCACGCTGGCTCCATCATGATCGGCGGCCTTTCCGCCGCTGGAATCCTGGCCGCGGCAGGGAAGCCGCCCTCGACGTTTCATGGTGGTGAGCTCTGCTACCAGGTCCACCTCCTCCTATTCTACTTGATCGCACTCGTTGGTTCTGCTCTCCTCTACCTGTGGTGTTCGATCCACAGACTTCCGACCGCCGCCAGGCGAATTGCGGCCGTTGTGGCGGCCATTCGTAGGCGTCGGCGGCAGCTGAAACGATGGGTTTTGACCTCCTTTATCGGTCATGGAACCTCCTCCTTGTGCGGCTTCGATCGTTGTGTGTGGTTCACTGCGGCGCTGGTCTACGTGGTTCCCGGCGGCGGTATTTGTTATTATGGATTAGTGTGGCTAGATGCGCTGTTTTCCATATGATCGATCACCTCGTACTCTGTTTTCATCTTAGTGACTCCGTCTTGCCTGTGAATTGTTGGCCTTCGCGTGCTTCTTCTTTTACAACTCTGGTCTTTGAACAATATGCGCCGGAGGTGCTTCGACCACCGTACCGTTGCCAAGCCCCACCACCAAGGCGGCCTCCTCCCCCCGCTACCACGGAGCGGGAGGTGCCGCTTCGACCACGGCTGCCGCTTCGCCCCGCCCCGCCCCGCGGCACCACCAAGGCGGCCTCCGATACCACGTCACGTTGAATTGGTTGCAGAGTGAGCATTAACATGCATTACCATCAGACTCTAAATTGGTATCACACTCATTTGAATCCATTATTTTCACAAAGGAATTAATACAACGGTCGACGTCTCAGTTCACTTTTCCATGGGCTTTCTTTCTCCCGTGAAAGAGTAAAAGATTTCTGCTCCTACTGTCAACATCTCATGTGAGAACCCCCCCCCTCTTCAGTCCGTCAAAATCTTACTCGAAATGCTGTGGAAGTTGCCCTTTGTCTTATTGAAGGAATCGGCTTTTCTCAGACTGAATTATAACCATTGCGATGAGATTTCTGCCATTTCCAAGCAACTGAGAGGCTCTCCTCAAGATCAGTGTACTGCGCCGTCCAATTCAGCTCTCTGATGATCTTCGAAGGGTCACTGTAAACTTCAGCGTAGTCCCCAGGTCTGCGGCCGAGGTACTCGACTTTAATGTCTGCTCCAGTTGCCTTCTTGCAGGCCTCAACGAATTCTTTCACTGATCTACCTGAAATAACACAGATTATGTTTGTAAACACACTGAATTTGATCCAGAAAACTGAACTACACCTGGATCAGACAGGCGCAGCAAGAGATAGAAATAGGAATACCTTTACCAGTGCCAACATTGTATATGCCAACACTTCTGGGTCTTGCCTTCTCAAGCGCCTTGACATGGGCATCCACAAGATCAGTAACATCGATGTAGTCTCTTATGCAAGTTCCATCTCTTGTTGGGTAGTCTGTTCCCTTGACCTGTAAACCAAAGAAATCATTTCTATCGGCAGTTTACTGGAGATATTCTGCCTCGTAGTACATATTTCCCGAGGAAGTACCTTCAACCCAGGTATGATACCTAATGCAGCATCAAAGCATGCACCGGATATACGTCCATGCTCACGTAGTTCAGGTCTAGGAGCTTCACCTAATCTTCCTTCAGGATCTGACCCAATAACATTAAAGTATCTGCAGAAGGAAGACATCATGTTATTCCATTCTCCGGCAGATTTAGCTGTTTGATCTTTTAAGTATTGGTGACGGACCTTAGAATCATAATTGCCATATCGGAGTTCTTTGAGAAGTCCAACATGATATCCTCTGCCATTTTCTTGGCTTTCCCGTATGGGTTGATAGGAACCTGCAGTTATGTGCAGATCTTACTAATTAGCACATTTACAGTTCTACTTTCTTCATCTAAACAGTTAGGCTTCATAAGAAGGAGCAGCCCAAAAGACAGGTGAAGTCATTGATAGCACCTGGAAGGGAATAGAACATGCCAACTACCTGGCTATGGACTACATACACATGATGGACCAACTATATGATTCAGATATCCCATATGATAAATACCGCAAATAAAGTGCGTTAGTAGCTGATGTGGGTTAGTTCAAATTAGGTGGTTCATATCAGCAAAACTAGATGAGCCAAGGTTATTATCAGATAATGATCGACATTCTAATCTAACCTGAGTAGTTCTTTCTGTAATAGGCATTTTTGCTGGTTCTCCGTAGGTTGCACAAGTACTCGAGTAGATGAGAGTTTTGATACCATGCTTCATCATGGCCTCAAGAACCACCAAAGTGTTAGATGTTATATTGTGATAGTACCTGGAAGACAAGGATTATTAAACTAACACCTTAGTGGAGGATTAAAACATAATGTTTCTGAAGAACAGAATATTGTATTATGAAAGCATTTGAAAGACTGGAGAAATCAATGAATCACCCATCAGTAGGATTGCTTCCATTACCTCAAAAGAAGAAGAAGAAGAAGAAGAAGAAGAAGAAGAAGAAGAAGAAGAAGAAGAAGAAGAAGAAGAAGAAAGAATCAGCATTCAAATGCTATAGAGGACATGATCAGGACATGGCAAATGTAATCCCACATGAAAGAAGCCAAAGGACCCCTGGCAAATGTGAGGGTTGCAAGCATGAGCCTGGACCCATGCTCTGAAACCAGAATTCCAGGATGAAAGGAAGAATGTAAAGGAGATCATCAACCATCATGAATTCAAATGAATAGCAGTCCTCAACTTTTAGGTGATTGTTCATTTGCTTATTGAACTTTGAAATTATACGGTGTCCTTTCACATATAGTTTGCATTTATGAGTATTTGAGTGACGCAAGAGGTTTCATATTCAGAGCTTTGTTTTATAAACTGGAAGATGTACAGCTAATCTATGTTTCTACAAACTGCTTTCTGTGTCTCGACGATTAGTTTACTTACCATGGAAGGGTGCACAATAAAAACATGGAAAAATAATAAGAGGGATATTTTTCAATACTGAATATAGGCCTAAGAGCAGCAAAAGGTAAATGCAGTATTATCTTAAATTTAGAAAAAAAAAGATATAGGATATGGAAAGCCAACTGCAGATCTTGCAGCATTAACAAAATCAATCTTTTCCGACTCAGAAATAAGAATGCCTATAAAACAAAATTGAAGTACCAAGTGGTTTAGTGTGATAATCGTTCTTCTTCCTGTATGAAATAAATTTTCTTTTTAAAACAAATTAAGAACGTACCTAAGGGGTTCAAGTGTACTTTCTCCCACGTATGCAACAGCTGCAAAGTGCATAACAGCATCAAATGCATTTTCCGCAAATATCTTGTCAACCTATTTATTTTGTCAAAGAATGAACTAAGGGAAATTCTAAGCAACAATTCTACAAAGTGACAATTGTGGCTTGTCAAAAAATCCACATGATCAGGATACAGCTCTTGCATCACCCAAATCAGCAAAAATAAATTGAAGTCTCCCAGGCTCTGGAAAGAGTGATTGGAGGATCTTAATGGCTCCAATGTTGCCCCTAGAAAGGTTATCCTACAAAACCCATGAAAAAAAAACAGTAGGTACTATCTTGGAGCCTTTCCTGAAGAGATCAAAAATCGGTACGTAATACATCTGAAGTGAAATTTGTTTACCACTATGGTCACTCGGTAAGAGTCCTTTAAGAGTCGGAGTGCAGCATGTGAGCCAATGTAGCCAGCGCCTCCAGTTACTAAGACATGTGTTACTCCAAGTTCATGACGAGAAAACTGTAATGAAGAACAAGTTGCATGAAATCCAGAACAAGCATTTTAATTAGTTTAAATATAGAAAGAGAAAGTGCTATTAAGACAAGAACTTTGTCATGGAGATATTAATGATGAGATGATGAATCATTGAGCATTAGAACTATCATCATTTTTTATGTAACCTTAGCGCTATCATTATGTAATATATGAATGAAATGACATTTTATCTGCTTTTTCTTTGGATCATTTGCCCCACAAAACCATTCGCAGAAGCTATTAGATAAATGACCTACCACACTAGAACCGCTGGGATTGGAGACTTTATTAACAATAGTTACGAACAAGATTATCAGGAGAACTATAATAACAACTCTCTCAAGCTTCCGTGGCTTGTTTCTTGAATCTGAATAATCCATCTCTGTGAAAACAAAGCAATTAGATCTCTATATCAATCATGCAAAGAGAGAATAACCAAAGAAATTAAGAAAAAAGAATTCAGGAGAATCATCAGATCAAAACTGAACGAGAAAACATTTAGGAAGATTTGAAATGGAGATGATGCAATTCATGATTTTAGCGTTAAAGCAAAGACCTTTAGACAAATCATAGCTAATAAGAATCAAACTTGAATTAGTGCGATCAGAATGACTAATGGAATATGAATCGAGTGAACAGTTGCAGAAAGTAAATAAAACTAGAATCTTCCTGTAGTAAAAAATAGCAAAAATAACAAATCAAGAACAAATCTGAGCATGGCAACGGGTGAACTTAAACGAAAAGAAAAATCGAGAATCCTCTAAACAGAAGCTATAGGTCATGAAGTAAGACAAATCTAGAAACAAAGGCCAAAAGGATTACCAAGATGTCGAGCCCGACTCTACCAATGCTTAGCCCCCGGAAGACCCCAGCAAAGCAGGCCGCCTTCTTCGACGAATAAGCCACAAAGACACATCCCAAATCAAGAGAAAACAGCTTAGTCTGACAAATCCCTAACCGAACTAAACAGATGAATCAAAATGTAACCTTTGAGTTCCAAACAACGAAGAAACTACCGGCAACGAGGAGACGCGAAGTTAGCCGCAGAGCCACGATCCCGCAACGAAGCGAATCAGGCAAATAAATCCAAGTTCAAGGAACAACAGACCAACCAACCGCTAATAATCGACCTAGCGCATGGAATAATGGTACGCAGCAGCGGAAAAAAATGGATTGATCTGTCGAACGTTTCGTACCTAGAAAAAAGAGAGAGAAGGGATTGATCTGTCGAACGTTTCGTACCTAGAAACGTACGCAGGTGGAACAGGCGATCGCGACGGAGGATGAAACTTGAAGAAAGGATAAGCAAACGGAGAAAGGGAGAGGCCGGAAGAACGAGGCAATGCGGAGCTTGGAGAGGGCCAAGTCAAGGTGGACCTCGGGAGGGAGGAAGAGGAGAAGAGGAAAGTGAGGAGATCTGCTGCTTTCTCGCATCCCCATGATCTGTGTTGGTCGTGTGTCGCCCCTGAGAGTTCCCTCTCGCTTTCTTCCTCCTCCTGCTGCTGCTCTCGATTTAATTGGCAATTTAGTTTGTATTATTATATACCTATATATATTTTATTTATCTATTTTTATCGAATTTTGACTCTGTTTCGTGAAAATTTTGAGGTTGGAGGGGAGCACATCAAGGTTGAATTAATTCAGATGTCAAAACTGAAGTGTGAGTCAACATCAATTTTTTTTTTCCTTTTCCTTTGATTGATTTATCTAGTGCATCGTTCAATGCTCATCCGTTTCCACTTCTGGCTTATTATATTGAGCCCAGAATTGGAGGGGGTTTACGTTGCCATAACATTTCACTTAATTAAAAGGAAGGGTGTCGTTGTTTTCACCTAAACGCATCTTTTGTGATGCTTACTTTGTGTGACCTCAAAGCATGGCACACTAATTATTGCATTGGAGAACAGGAAGAAGAGCAATTAATCTATATCTACTCCCTTTAACATATTTATTTTTATTTCTATGGTAAATGAAAATAGGTTTTCTAAAATTTATGCCTAAAAATAGGATAATAAAATATTTTTAAAAAACAGAGTAATTTTTATTCAAAGATAGAATGATGATTTTTTTAAACCTAAATAAATATAATATCTACTACGAACATGCAGACAGTAGGGTATTTTTAAGAATTAGTTTATTAGTTAGATTAGAGTGATTAGGCACTGTCACACATCTCTAAATCTGCGACTTCAATGCTTGCGGAAGATCACCTAGGTATGCGGCTTATCGCAGATGCTTTGTGCGATACAAGTCCATGGAAGCATAATAAAATAACAACAACAAGGAGATGAGGTATAATGATTACTTTATTAATAAAGCACCAGTAAAAACCCCCAACTTCAGAGTAACAATTAACTCCGGATTTCTCTCCGTAGAATGATCTCTCTATAATATAAGATTATTATATTCGATGATGAAGTTCTCTTCATCCATTACAAGTATAAATAGTATAAAATATAGAAGAAGTTAGAGAAGTTAAGTTACAGGATGGAACGTCCATCCGCTGAGGCAACGTTTCAACGATGCACCCGTAACAATTCTCCCCCACCGAAAGACGTCGATGCCCTCATCGACTCCTTCGTAACAGAATCACGCATATGTTCCCGGAATGGTTGCAAAGACGCCTCGCCCGCCCAACTAGCTTCCTCGACGAGCTCGCCCCTCCAATGACCCAAACACTCCACAACTTCTTCGGGATGGAACGCCCGATGTCCCAAGGTCCGCCAATGTGTTGCGAAGGAGATTGGAGCGAAGATGGCGTCAGTCGATCCTGTTGCAGCCGAAGAGAATCGTCACCTTCATGGAACAAAACCCGCACATGGAAGGTGGGTTGGAGACGTAGCCGTGGCGGAGGACGATACGCACCAGATTTAATGTATCTGGCGACCACGAAAAACCCATCGTATTGGGGTGGCGACGCCTTCCTCTCGTGCTTTTTTTGCACTCTCCGCCACGTTCGCGGAGACAACTTCGGAGGAACTCCGTCACCGACAGAGACGACCCGTGGGCGACAATGGAGATCCGCTCGCTTCTTCGTTCGACGCCGAGGCTTTTCGAAGCTCCCCTGCACATCCTGGGCGAACTTCGCGGCAGTTGGTCGGCGTCCCTCGTGGGTAACCCGAGCCAACTCCGTCAGGTAGTACGATTGGCGCTCCTCTGCGACTTCGAAGGAGCCTTCCCCTGTCGCCATACTCTGCGAAAACATCTCCTCGAATTCACCATCAAGTTTTCTGATCTCCGTTGCCTTGGCCACCCCCGGAACCGACACCGAATTCTTATCCTTCTGTATGGCAGTGAGGGAAACTCCCCCGTGATGCAGCCCCTTCACGAGTTGCATCGCAGCGATGCTCCCTACGCCCTTGCTCTGTTTCGTATCCGCATCCATAGCAGGAGCGATGGATTTTGCAAACTCAGGTTGCGAAGCATCCATCACGATTAATCCGCCCAAATAAGGAGCTACCATCACCTGCGATTGAAGGAGGAAATCATTACCTAGAATGCTGCCGAAGTCGTCCAAGGGAATCACCGTGAAATTGATCTTCCCACTCCAATGTCCCAGTGTCGTGGGTATCTGCTTGACAACGCCAATAACCTTCGACGGGTGCGCGTTCACTATCTTAATCGTGAACTCGCTTTCATCTACTGGCAGTCCCAGATTCCGCGCCAACTCTTCGCTCACGAAATTGTAAGTTGCGCCGGAGTCCACCATGCCCGAACAAGTTTTCTCATTCACCTGCAGAGGAACGTACATCAGGTGGCACTCCCGTCCCTTGCGGATAGCATTTATCTGCTGCAGAGGAGCCGCACGCGTGATGACGGGGAACTCCGTTGCGTCCGAGGCCATCTCCTCTTCGGCTGTTCGGACGGTCGCCAACTCCTCCTGGCGACGGCACTGTTGCAGGGGATGAGGTCCTCCGCATCGTTCGCATCCTCTCTGCTTTCCTCCGTTCGGGGAGATGCCCTGTTGCGAGTTGTTAATCCCCGTAGATTCCCTCTGCCCTTGAGCCGACCCGAACTGACGACGTCCGTTCGCTCTCGCCTGCTGGTAGCGAGTGGGAGAGGTTCTTCCGTCGAAGCGTGGCGACGGGTCTCTTCCATCGAAGCGTGGCACCGAGTTACTTGTCCGCCAGTCAAGTAATCCTTCGGCGGTGGAGATAGCTTCCTGCAAATCACGTACGCCCTTCCGCATTAGTTCGCTCCGGGCCCAAGGTTGAAGACCTCGGAGGAATGCGAACATCTGATCGGCCTCCGACATATCGTGGAGGTCCAATATGATTGTGTTGAAGTTCTGAACATATTCCTGGATTGAGCGGGTTTCTTGCAGTCGTTGCAGACGTTTGCGGGCCAGCCACGCAGCGTTCGCGGGGAGGAACTGACGACGTAGCTCCCTCGTCATGGCTGCCCATGTGTTGATAGTCTCTCCTTTACCATGAAGGTGTGGATCACAGCGCACCCTCCATCATTTCTTCGCGTAACCGACAAGGAACGCAGCGGCTATATCGACTTGGTCTTCGTCGACAAGCTTGGCGGCTTTAAAGAAACGTTTCATGTCCCATATAAATTTCTCCAATACTTCTGTGCTTCGAACACCAGTGAAAGTAGAGGGGTCCGAAATCCGGACGTTTGGTTTTGCCGATTGGCGAGCATCCGTTGGTCGCCGGGAGTTGGAACAACCTGCTTCCGTTCCAAGCGAGAGCTTCTGCGCTCCGTCATCTCCCTTCTGCGCCAAGGAGCTTGGTTCTGTGATCTCGGATACTTGTTCGCTAGCAATCTGAGTCCGCTCAAGATCATTGCATATGCAAGAGAACATCATCTGCATCTCTTCCATGCGGGCTTGAAAGGAGGAAAAATTTGCATCGCCCGTGGCTTGCGAAGCTTTTATCAATTCCTCCATCATGCCCACCTTCTTCTCCAACTTTTCGAACTCTTGTTTCGTCACCATGGTGTTCGTTCACAAGACGCCAAAGTCGCGTACCGAACTGGCTCTGATACCAATTGACACACCCCTAAATCTGCGACTTCAATGCTTGCGGAAGATCACCTGGGTATGCGGCGTATCGCAGATGCTCTGTGCGATACAAGCCTGCGGAAGAATAATAAAATAACAACAACAAGGAGATGAGGGAAAATGATTACTTTATTAATAAAGCACCGGTAAAAACCCCCAACTTCGGAGTTAACAATCTTAACTCCGAATTCCTCTCCCTACTGTGATCTCTCTATAATATAATATTATTATATTCGATGATGAAGTTCTCTTCATCCATTACAAGTATAAATAGTATAAAATATAGAAGAAGTTAGAGAAGTTAAGTTACGGGATGGAACGTCCATCCGCGGAGTCAACGTTTCAACGATGCACCCGTAACACTCTGGATATGTATTTAACAATTAAAGTATATATACAGCGAATGCAACTCAAGGTGCAGTAGATTAATTGCTCCTCCGACCCAGGGTGGTCCATCTGCGGTGGCGTTGGTGGCGGTTGTGGTGGCCGGTGGTGGTGTGGATTCAACAATTAATAGGATCAGCTCCACCATTTATTAATTCATTTGCTGATGAGGAGGTGACTCTCCAACTGCGGTCATCTTCTTCCTCTTCTTCACCAAGAATACTGCAATCCCTGGACAAATACTTTCTGAAACCAATGCAGTACCTTTCTCCACTTCAACTCCGTCTTCTCCTCCTCCTCCTCCTCCTTTTCTTCTTCACTAATTAAGAATCCTGAAACATGAAGCATTATTTCTGAAAGCAATACTCTCTCTCTCCACACTCCAACTCTGTCTTCTTCTTCTTCTTCACTAAGAAATCCAGCAACCTGGTACAATAGTTCTGAAACCTCCGCACTGTCTCTCTATTCCAACTCCGTCTTATTCTTCTTCACTAAGAATCCTGCAGCCTGGGTCAAACTAATAGTTCTGCAAGGCTCAAAGCAGTGCACTCTCTCTCCACTCCTCCTCCTCCTCCTCCTCTTCATCATCTTCTTCTGCAACTCTCTCTTCACTACAACTCTGTTGTCGCCTTCTTCTTCTTTTTCTTCTTCACTAAAAAATTCCTGCAACTAACCTGGGGCAATATATATTTCTGAAAACTATATAATCCTCTCTTTCTGAGAGCTTGTGGTGTGTTAAGCAGCCAAGAGATTGATCAACTAATGGGGCGAAGTGAATTAGAGTAATCAGTCAAATTAAAAAGGATATATGGTCGACTGGGGACAAGCCAGTTAAAAAAAATAGGCCTACTCCGAATGGGGCAAACGGTGTTGCTGCTCCTCAGGTACCACCAAAACAATTATTTCAGTGCTGGGCCACAGCATGAAGCTGACTGTATCAGATTAATTGGCAGTTTCCATGGACGCCCAAATCCTTCTGCTTTTTCTTCTTCTTCTTCTTCTTCCTCTTCTCTTCCTGTTCCTGTTCCTGTTCCTCTTCCTCTTCCTCTTCTTCTTCTGCGCAAATGATGGATCCACTTAACGCACAAACCATGGACCATGTGAAAAGTGATCGGAGCTTCCCCCCATTAAATTCCATTTCACTCAGGACAAGCAAAGATGGGATCCACACAAACATAATACACACTTCCACTTCAAATTCGTTGTTGTTCTGCATGAGTTTGTCGAATTTGAAGCGAGTGTAGTGGGAGACTACTTGTTCTTTATTCGAGCAGGAGGTTCAATCATTCATCTTCTATTTTTCTGCTGAATGATGATTCAACATTATTATACTAAAAACAAATGCATATATATATAACAGTCGCAGAGTATCTCCTGCATCTTCACTAAATTTTTCAGTAAACTAAATATGAAAACAAGTAAATAAAAACAATTGATTAAAAAGGGTGAAAAGTGTTGGATCTGTGGCGAAAGGCTGACATGCAAGAGGGGGAAGAGAAGGGAAGTACTAAGGAGGGAAGGAAATGGCATGCTTTAGTTGGGGAGGGAAGAAGAGGAGGAGGAGGAGGAGGAGGTTGGCTTCTTCTTCTTGCCTTTGCAGAGAAAGCGATGGGTCTTGTCATTGTTTTCCACTTTCTCAAACTCCCATTATTACCATCTCTCCTTCTCCTCCTCCCCCTCTGTCTCTCTCTCCGTCTCTCTCAACATATTCATCTTTTCATCTTCGTTAAGATTCCGAGGGGAAAACATAATTAAGATCAGATTTCTGGAAGAACAAAATATCAATCAATTTTACCACAACAACATCAACATATCCCACGACATACATGTGTATATATATATATATATCCTTGACAAAACATGAGAATACCGAACTGTCTACTCGAACTTATACAAACTAGGATAAGTTTCTTTCTCTATAGCTAGCTTGCTAGCTAGAAGTAATTATCGAAGAGTACATGGAGATATGAAGTAGCAGCAGCACCAGCATCAGAGCATCATATGATGATGATGACGATGATGATCTTGGTCTGGAAGGCGATGATGGCTTCGAGGTGGAAGTCGAGTCTGTCGGACCCACCTCTTCTTGTCTCCACTGACTCATCCATCACTTTCCACCACGCTACACACCTTCTTCTTCTTCGCTTGCTCGCTGCATTAATCTCTTCACCCTCATCTATTTTTTTACCTCACTGTAAGTACCCCCTCTTGTCCTCTACCTGTATATACATACCAGACTTTAAATATCCTTCCCACCTTGCCCCAAACAGTGCTACTGCATATCCATTAGCATACTTTGTTGATCATAATTGAGAGTTGAACCCTAATGCACTAGTGAGCTCTGCGGAAAGAAAGAAAGAGAACTGAGTGAAAGTGGAAGTGGATTTAACAACACTACCCGGCCTGGAGGGCCGGCTGGGTCAACTAGCTACAAACTCTTTGGTTCTGTTGTTGTTATATATACCCCAAGACCAAGTTATGGCCATTCAGATCTCACGCTTTTGCTGGAAACTACAGTTGGTGAGTGAATTGTCCCTTTCTCAAGTCTTTGCCTTGCGTGTTTCATGTTCATCATCTACTACTGCAAGTGGGCGTGGCTTCAGTTGAAAAGGGTCGGAGGAGAAGCAAGATCCTTTCTTTAGTCTGCTGTACCACATAAATCGTTTTGATTCCTCTTCCTCTCCCCAGGCCTTCAACGATCGACCGAAATAGAGCCCTGGAATCAGTTTTCCTTTTGCAGCTAGCTCTTGATGCAAAGGACATGGATGTAGCCAAGTAAGTTATTTGTTCCTTGTTCGTCTCATCATATGCGTGTGCAGGTTAATTGGCAGTACATCGAGTGATTTCGAATCGAAGATCTTCTCTTAGACTGTGGGTGTAGATCTCCTCTCGGGCTTCAGGCTTTGATTTTTGCTCGTGGTATCCTTTTAGATTGCGCTCAAATAGAAATTTTCTATTTAGATCGAAGCAGGAGGAATCAAACCCTAAAGTCCTACCCAATCTAGTGGAGAAGAAGAAGACGGGCGTGCAGGTTAATTTTATGTTCCTTTAGGTCGATTTTAAGTCGTTGCCGCTGTTGATGGTTTGTAGTTTCCGCGAGATCTAGAGAGCCTGCTTGAGTTGATCGAAGCCCATATGTCGTCTGCAAACTCCGACAGCTCGGGCAACTCCGGGGCGGGGATCGGCGGTGGGCGGCCTAGCCGGTACGAGTCGCAGAAGCGGCGGGACTGGAACACCTTCCGGCAGTACCTGCGGAACCACCGGCCGCCGCTGGAGCTCTCCCGGTGCAGCGGAGCGCACGTGCTCGAGTTCCTCCGCTACCTCGACCAGTTCGGGAAGACCAAGGTCCACGCCGGGGGCTGCCCCTTCTTCGGCCACCCGCAGCCGCCGGCGCCCTGCCCGTGCCCGCTCCGGCAGGCCTGGGGCAGCCTCGACGCGCTCGTCGGCCGCCTCCGCGCCGCCTTCGAGGAGAACGGCGGCCTGCCGGAGGCCAACCCCTTCGCGGCGCGGGCCGTCCGGCTGTACCTCCGAGAGGTGAGGGACAGCCAAGCGAAGGCGAGGGGGATCGCCTACGAGAAGAAGAAGAGGAAAAGGCAGCCTCCGGCGGCAGCGCAGCCTCACCGCGGGCACCCGCCGCCACCGGCGCTGCTTCAGGGCCACATCGGGCAGGCACCGCAGCTGCCCCTGGTAGCGGCCGCCGCCGCTCCTCCTCCAGGCATGGTGATCTACGGGAGGGCAGCGGTGCAGGCGGCGGATCTTAATTTGGTCCACGCTGGATACCCGCACCTCCTCCACGGGCACCTGATGCTGATGCCGGCCGCGGACGCCGCGGGGGCCGGCGGCGGCAGCAGCAGCGGAGGGGGGGAGAGCTCGGTGGGCGAGGCGGCGCATCCCGGCGGCATGATACCACTCTCGGTGCTCAATTGAGGAAGCAGTGGATCGATCTCGTACGTGTAGTCTCTCTTCTCGCACTGCAGTGGAAGTTCTAATTAATATGTGGAGGTGAGTATGATCCTTGATTTAATTTTCCCTGTCTTGTTTAATTAATTTAGAGGACGTACATAATTATTAATTAATCAGCAGATGGTTATATAATGGCTTTTCATGGTGCTCGATTAATTAATTAGGGTTTGCTGCGAATGCCAAGGAGAGTTTTAAGTATTTAATTTGCTGCAAAGCTTAATTAAACAAGGAGGATCGCATCGATCATTTGCTCTTCTCTGTGAGGATATCGCAGCATTTCTTGGGTGTGTGATCTAAAATGAGGCATGCAGTTGGAATAATTATGTGCTTCAGCTAATAATAACAACAGCATCAACTTAGATTAAGGGAGTGGAAACTAATTAATCTAGAAGACACTTTATAATTAATGTAGAGTTATATTTGTCTCTCTTGGAGATAAATGATTTAATTAAAGTGAGCTTCTCTTTCATTTTTGTTATTTTTCTCCATCATCAAACAGTGCACGTTATTTCCTCTTCACTGTTTGATAACAGTCTCATTTTTGTCACTATATATATACATATGGTGATAAAATGTCATGAACATGGACATGTATTTCCAGGTTTAAATACTCTATTTGACTTGACTAATTCCCCGGAAAAATAACATGTAAAATTATTACTACAAACTATATGCAGATAAACATTAATTAGTCACTGAAATGATCCCAAATTATCTGTGTCTGTGCATGTTATTTTTCTACCTTGGAATTGTTCGGTTATTTGTTTACTAAATTTAGTCAATTATTTTACGTATTTACTTTATTTTCATCATTAATTTGGAGTTATCGTAATTAGGGTTATCTTCCTGATGATATATTTATATAGATAACATCTCTTAATGCTATGCATATATACACACACTTGTCGAACACTATTAAAAGTCCTGATCTATAACTTATTACTCACACGCTACCAGAGACAAATAGTGGGAATTAGTAATAGTTGAAAACTGACTACTTAAAATTTAATTAAATTAAATGCATATACAAAAATCAATAATTAATTAGGTAGCTTGTATGAACTAATAATTTCCATGCCTGAAGTAGTACAAAAATATATTCATGTATGTTAATTTTTATATTATAGTCATGCGTATAAATTTTTTACTTGTAGTGTTTATGTGTTCTCTGTGGAGATATTGAATTTTTAGAAGCATTTCTCAAAGTATTTTCCTTTTATTAATTAATAAACGATCGGTTATAATTTTTTTAATGATTATATTGACGTTAATTCTGAATAAATAACTAATCACATCAAGTGTCAAATTGAGAAATATAATATACAAATTAACTCCAAATTTCAATTCTTTTTTTTAAAATCTAACAATCTTAAATATCTAAAGTATTTAATACTGCTTTAATAAATCTAGAAGTATTTAGTCCTCCTTTAAATTTTGGTTATTTTTTGGTATACGTTGGGATAGATATAAATAAAGGAGTGCACGGTGTGACTGATGTGCTAAGGGGAGGGAGGGAGGGAGGTGGTGTTATTGCTTTTTCCCTCTCATTGTTTCTTTTCTTTTCCTGCTTGCTTTCTTCCTGCTGCAGTTATAATTTTTTTGCTAGGGAAAGTACGAGTCATAAATAAAAATAAAGATGTAAATGTTTCGTCTGTGGTGAACAAACAAACACACGCCTCAAAGTTCTTGGTCTCTTGATGTGATGGGACTTGCTGTTAACTACCAGAAGAACTACTACTTCGCCTCCTCCTCTTTTATCGTTTTTTTTTTCTCAAGGGGTAAAATTGGCGTATATTTATTAACCTCCTGCGCTCTATTTCTTCCTTGTCAGATCATCTCTCTCTCTCATATTTATAAACTTCCTTTTACTGTATATTTTGGCTCTAGATGTGCAGCTTGATTTTTCTTTCATTCTCCTTCTAATGGATCTTATGTCTATTCCTAATCATTCATTAATATATATTCTATTCTGATGGTTAACTCAGGCTGCTGTTATCTGTATATTTACCGACGATTTTAAATCCGGAAGTGAACCTAATACTTAACGTGTGGCTACTGTCTATTAATCAGTGATGGTTATTTAACTTGGACTGCCACCAGATAATGCTGATTTAGTACTTAAAAAGCAGTGATCCGTGACCGCCGCTGGATACATAAATCCCAAGACTCACGTATTTTTTTAATTAGCTTTTCATGATAAGTACTGATAGCAACACTGCTGAGTATGATAGGAAGTGGTGTGCTGTTTAATATTAGATTTTTTGCAGTGAGATTTAACCTTATTTTAAAAAATCATTATCAATCACATCATAAAATATTAAAAAATATATAAACATAAATCATTAATTTTTTGCAGATACTTAATAAATATGCTGGCAGTATGTATATATCTATCTCAAACAATAAATATACGTGCGCAGAATAAATAAAATAAAGGGGAGTGAGAAAGCTTGAACCTTCCATTTAATGTCATGTGCATGTCTCTGCCATCATCATCAATTCTTTAGCAGTCCAAACTTCAATTCTCTGTCTTAGGTTTTACTAATTAACTATTAACTCACCACCAGTTATACATACTATTTAAACTAATCAAATTTGACCTTGTGATACTTCATACCTCTGAAGGTAATAGTTTGTATTTGACCTTTATAATATGTAACTTCTTAATATATTTTTATATAATTTAAAAATAAGATCATTTATATTGATCAATTGATTAGGCAGCATGAAATGACCTAAAAACAAGTGGGAGGAGGAGGAGGAGGAGGCCAAGTTGATTAATTGCGCTGGTACGGCATGCTTGCCCCAGCTGAGACACCCATTAATTGTTGAGTTAATAAACCCACCTCCCCAGCGCAGGCCACTTTGAGTTCCTGCAATCTGCTGCCGTGGAACATTCTGCATTAATTATACATTGCTTACAGTTTTAGATTTCAATCTCCTTTTCTTTTTCTTCTTCATGTCTCTCTCTCATCGGTGTTAAAGAGTTTAAACCGACGATCCCTCGCTTACCCAATTACATACATAACTGCTGCGATGCCAGAATCAGCAGCGTAATTAAACGAGCAGCCTCGAAAGCAATCCTAATCATCACTTTAGAATGGAAAATATACTTTTCGCAAGATCTACCAAACATAAGTTTGGGTGGATCCTCTCTACTCACGTGCTGTGTTTCTGTTTTCTGTTTCCGGATCACTTCTGCCTCACTAACTGTTTTTGTTGTGACCCGGCAGCAACAAAGATGACCGTATATATTAATACGCACTGTAGGTATCGGGGAAAGTTTCTACTACATGTGACGCATTACTACTTAATTATTGGATCAGCTTAGATAACACTGCATGCAATGCATGTAGCCTACCTACATCAATTGCTGTAACTGATTTTTAAAAGGAAAGGAAAGTAAGAGAAAAGACTAAGTAACATACTTTTCATTTATAGACATGCAGGAGGGCTTTTTCTGCACAAAGAAAAAGGCAACTGGGAAAAAGAGAAAAGGGTCGGGAAAATATACAAGAGACATGTTTTCCATAAGCCAGCCAGGGCGCAGTGATCCAAGCTTGCCGTTGCTGCTCATGGATGAAGGAGGAGGAGTAAAGAAAAGTGAAGGAGGGAAACAGTAACGATTAATAATTAAAGGAAGGGGAAGGAGGAGCGGCCAGCATCTAGCTGAGGGGGGGAGGATAAACATATATCCTGTTCACCAACAATGTGACGGGGGAGGAGTCAAATCGATATTGCAGTGCACGTCTGTGATGAAGCAGGGGAGAGACGTACGTAGCCTGCAGCCACGGAGATGGTGATTGCATGCTGGTCTCTAATGATCTCATCATCCTGCACCTCCTGCTGATTCCTGCACTCCCTCCCTCCCTCAAATTATTATATAAACTGCTGATAGCTTCACCATTTCTATATATATATATCACGAAATATATTCCAGGAGCCTGTCTTATCCATCTATCTTTTTATATCATCAGCGATACTTTTTAGGGCTGGGTTCTTTTTCTTTACACAAGAGTAAAAGAAATAAAACTACAGGACCAAAGTTGAGCCTACATGAGTGGTGAGTGAAAGACCATATATATTCCGGTGGAGGATGAAGTGTTGTATATATTAGAGTGATAAAGAAAGCCTCAAAATGAGTGTAGAATTCGTGCACTTTTTTTCAACTTAAATTATTACGTTGATGTTTACATGTGGTTAGGCTTATACGTCACTCATGGTTGTTTTTTCCTTGTTTTGGATTTCCTGATGGGATTGTAGATGTCATCCTGAAATCACGGCTTTGGTCGGCGGCAGCATGGCCGTTCAACCTTTACAATTGGCACGAGAGGAAACTGTGAGCCTATTGTTTGTGCAGTGATCTTGTGGATTATTTTGTGCATCGCGTCTTCATCCATTTTCTTTTTCTCCGAGGACAAATACTTAAGCTTCTAGGAACTAATCTAGTCTATATGGTACAATATTTATATCCCGATGAACTCTTCAAAATCTGTTAACGTTGAGTATGACAAGTAAGATCGAAAGCTGACAGCATTGAGATGTAACACAACAGTATTAGATTGTTATATCACATTGTAAACCCTAGAATTATTATTACTAAAAAAGATCTCAGTGTGATGCACACTTCTGAGCACGGCCCAGTCCAGTAGCAACCCACTCTAATATGGTTGAGGTTTGAAACATGAAAATGATGCCTTACGACCATACCATACCATATTAGTATTTTTTATATACAATACATTTATAAATTACACGTCTGGGGCCGTAGCATGTCGGGCCACCGAACCGTAATGTTACGGTCTCGCATGTCGCACCTACTCCTGGGCCGTGCCACATGCCGCTCAGGGTGAGCCGATTGCTATCTCTAATAAGTAATATATATATACATATACTTTCCCTCTCTCGCCGAAGCCTTCTCCGCTCGATTCCTTTTCTTCCCCAAATTTTTCTCCGAACCCAACCCTTATCCGCTCGATCTCCCCTCTTCGCGGCTCGGCGACCTCGGAGGAGTTTGATCGCCCTCGTCTCAGCGGAGCTGCACCCCTCTTCTCGGCGGAGCCGGATCCCTCGACCTCTCCTCCCTCCTCGACGATCTCAATCTTCCCCTCCACAAGAGCTACTGAGAAGAGGAAGGCACGTTTCCGCGACTGTCGCACGCTCCCCCAATCTCGAATAGGGTGCCGCCTGTTCCCATCTCTCTCTCTCGCTCCCTGCTGCTGCACCAACTTCTCTGCTAAGGTCTTCGAGCACCAAATCCTCGCTGCCCGCCCTGGTACCAGCGTACGCTCTCTTGCTCCTCCCTTCTGCGGTTCTGTTTGCCATTGTTTTGACTAAAGATGCAATAGTTGTTTGTGAACGTATTTTTTTTATTCCCGCAAGAAACAGTTGCCATAGTTTGTGATAGTGGAAAAACGGATGCTAAATTGATGTGTTGTTCGGGCTGGCTATTGGCATTCTTTGCATGATTTTGGACTCCAACCTTTCTTTTAGTAGACGTAGAAAAAAAAAATCTTTTTAGATTTTGTCTTTTTAGCATCAGTGTGCATGGTAATATGGAGAAGAATTGCTGAAACCCACTCATCATGGACTTTTAATGTAACTCAGTTTGGTGAAACTGTCATCACTAGGTCGATGCATTAACTTTGGGTTATTTGTATGAGTTGCCAGGACTTGTTAACCTTCTTTGGATCAAAGAACTCCTTTTAGTATGAGAAATGTTTGGCTGTCTAGGATTAGCTCAAAGGATCTGTTATTGGCACTAAATGATGCTCACTTTAGGGGATTTATATTGGTAGCAAGTTGGAGTGAAGGGAAACTTGTGGCAGCTGGCAACGTTTGTGGCTTATCCTATGTATATATTTGTTTGCTTTAACTGAAATTTTGCAGTTAAAAAAAAAAAATTAGCTAGCTTGTATGTTCTTGGAATATTAGCATAACACTTGAAGCTAAGATACAACATTGTGCAATAGTTCGAGTGTTCTCTATAACATCATTGGCCTTAAATAATAAAATCATTGCAATTATGTAACTTGATAGTGAAATTGACGTTAAATAATAATATTGTTATAATTAATAAATAACTGACAATATTGGTTCTCCAGAAATAAATAAATAAATAAGAAAAAAAAATCCAGTTACTGATGAAATCTGGGCCGTTAAATTTCTTAACTGACTTTATTAATGGATCGATTTTTGCTAATTGAGCTCATCCGTTTCTTGACGGAATCAAATTTGAAACTCTTTTAGATTTTACTTGGGAAAGATTATATCAGCTTCGCGTTCATTTGAATCTTCCAGCCATGAGTAGTAGTACGGGTGGATTGGATGGGTAAATACCCTTGCTTTTCTCCTTTTGTTGTGCTTTTTTCTTCCTCACTCTTACTTTGCAATTGGATGCTTCGAGAGATGGGCGACGACTCAGAGTGATCCGCTTGGAGCCCTAGAACAAACCCTTGTTGTCTTTGCCATCATCGGACACCAACGACAATGGTGAAATGCATTTTTTTTCCCTTTACAATTTTCTTCTTCTCTTTTTTTCTTATCGTACACAATGATAGATACACGATGATGTTCTTGGTTGCCATGGACACATCCATCGGTTGTCCCTCTATAGGGGGCACATTGAAGTTAGTGCAGATTGATACCACTGCTCTAGTTTCCCTCCTTTCCTCCTGGGCATCGTAGTTTTCTTTGTTGTTTGCTTGGTTCGGGTGGTGTTGATTCAATGAGGTTTTTTAATGGATGATTCTAGAAGTTTGTATACATTTAGTTGGACGAATGATTTCTTTATTGCTAGGTATGATTTGTATGATTTTGGCATAGGACTTTGTGCTTTTTTTTAACAGAAAAATATTTCCTAAAAATTATGTAATTAGGTAGAAAGAAGTAGATTTTGATGCCATGCCTTCTTAGACGTACAGATTTCTTTATTTCCTTAAATATTTATCTTTTAACCACAAGAAAAGCCAAGATTTTACACTTCATGATCCAATATTTGTTTCGAGATATTTCTTTATTATTAGTATTATTATTTTGGTTCTTTTATGTCTAGTTTGGTAATCTATATATTCTTTGTTTTGTTATCTTTCCTTGACTCAAATTGCTGACATGTAGTCTACAATCATTTTTTCTTACTCTTGCATACTAAAGTCAATGATATTTGTATAGTCAGTGGCTACATGGAACTTATTGTCACCTGTTATGTTTGCAAAAGAGCTTACAAACACATGTAAACCCCTGCAACATCAATTAGCATCGTTCACTTATTTATATATCATACTAGGCTTTGGCTTGTTTATCACTGTGAGAGCCAAAACTATTATCTATAGGTCTAATAATCAAAGTCTTTGTGGACAATTATTGATTGTTTTTCTACAAAATTAATCATGTTGGATATAACTATCATTACTATTTTTATTATATCCTAACTAGTTCATCATTTCAATGTGGCAATTATTGCATGATTTTTTACCTTGATGATTTCAGCTATTTGGTACTAAGAAAAGTGTCTGCCAGAGGCTCATTTAGTATATATATAAGGCATCTTTACTTAAACTAAATGAGCTTCTGGTAGATACTTTTCGTAGTATCAAATGGCTAAAATCATCAGGGTAAAAACTCGTGCAATAATTGCCACATTGAAATGATGAACTAGTTAGGAAAGAATAAAAATAGTAATGATAGTTATTTCCAACATGACTGATTTTGTGGAAAAACAATCAATAATTGTCCACAAAGACTTTGGTTATTAGACCTATATATAATAGTTTTGGCTCTCACAGTAATAAACAAGCCATCTAGTATCAAATATATATAAATATAGGCCATCTAATATCAACCATAATAGATGACAATGAGTTCCATGTAGCCACCGACTACACAAATATCATCAACTTTATCATGCAAGAGTAAGAAAAAGTGATTGTCAGCAATTTTAGTGGAAAGATAATAAAATAAAGAATAGATAGATTACTGAACTAGACATCAAAAAACCAAAATAATGATACTAATAATAAAGAAATACCTCGAAAAAAAATACTGAATCATGAAGTAAAATCTTGTCTTTTCTTACGGTTGAAAGATGAATATCTAAGGAAATGAAATAGTCTGCAAGTCTAGGAAGACATAGTATCAAAAGCTACTTATTCTACCTAATTACATAACTTTTTAGGAAATATTTTTCTGTTATATTATTAGATAGAAAAGGCATAAAGTCCTATACCAAAATCACAATACCTAGCAATAAAGAAACCATTCGTCCAACTAAACTTATACAAGCTCCTAGAATCATCCATTTAAAAAAAACCTCATTGTATCAATTCCAATCGAACCCAAGCAAACAAAAAAGAAAACTTTGATGTCTAAGGGGAAAAAAGAGAAATTAGAGAAGTGGTATCAATCTGCACTCACTTTAGTGTGCTCTCAGAAATGACCGGTGGGCGTGCACATATCACCATGTACGATAGGGAAAAAGGAGAAGAAAAAGATTACAAAGGGCAAAAAATGTATCTCACCATCGCTGGCTCCATTCCCGGTGGCGATCCGATGATGACGAAGGCGGCTGAGGTTTGTGCTACGGCTTCGAGTGGGTCACTTTGAGTCGTCGCCCATCTCTTGAAGCATCCAACTGCAGAGTGATAGCGAGGATGATGGAGGAGAAAAGCTAGGGTATTTACTGCAATCCACCTGTATTGTTGCTCGATCCAACGACTGTTATATAATATAATCTTTCCCCGGTGAAATCTCAAAGGTTTCAAAGTTGATTCTTTCAAGAAAGGGGTGGGCACAGCTAACAGAGTCAGTTAAGAAATTTTACGACCCAGATTTCATGGGTAATTGGATTTATTTATTTTCTAAGAGCCAATAGCGTAAGTTATTTATTAATTATAATAATATCATTTAACGTCAATTACACTATCAAATTACATAACTGTAATAATATTATTATTCAACGTCAAATGATATCAGAGAGGACACTTGAAGCTTAGGTTATTCAACGTCTCTAAAGATGTAAACTGGTCATGCCTGTGTTGGGCACGTTACTTCGACAGGGAGATTGTTCATCATCTCTGGAGATGCAAATGGATAATGCCCAGCCAGCATCATGCTGAACACACTAACTCAAATTAAAAAATATTCGAATTCATAGAAATAGAAGGCACATTTATTTATCACCTACAAGTATTAAACCAGAGAGCATCTCACAAGTAAAAAAAAAAAAAAAAAACACACTCATCGTGACGATATAAGTCGTGCTTTATATCATTCCATCACAACGTTGCGGCTTAATACGATATGCACTTGTAGGCGTCTCGATAGTGTTCCAGTATTTGAGTGTTTACTGGACAAAGAGTCGTTATGTTAGAAATAGAAAAGGATTCGAATAAAGAGGGTAAACTGAGTTTTCAAAATTTCAGAGGGTTAAAAGGCGAAACGCGCGGCGAAGGGGGCGAATTGAAATTGCGGCAGAAGAAGCGATTTGGGGATCGGGAAGAGGGGGGGGGGGTCAGCGATGGCGTGGTCGATCGATCTCCGGCGGATGATGGTGGCCTCCGCCGTGCTACGCGTCTTCCTGGTGGCGTACGGGGAGTGGCAGGATGCGCACATGGAGGTACGGTACACCGACGTCGACTACCTCGTTTTTTCCGACGCTGCCGCGATGGTCGCCATGGGTAGATCGCCGTTTGAGCGGTTGACGTATCGGTACTCGCCTCTCCTGGCCTACTTGCTCGTCCCCAATTCTGTCCTCCACCCGTGCTGGGGAAAGCTCCTCTTTTCCGCTGCTGGTATAACTATGATCAGAAGATTCTGCTTCTCTAAATTGCAATGTCTTTTACCTTTGATTATGCAGTTTCTTCTCCATATTATTTTTCTTTCACATTTTCAGGTAAAATTTTGTTAGCTCATTCATTCCTGTTTTGGTCAGTACTGTGCTCTACGGTGAGCTTGCCGTCAAAAATATCACCTAAGATGGACCAAATATAGTGTTGTTTTTGAGGGTTAATACAACCATGTAAAAAGTGTTCTTTCTTTTGCATTCTCCTTGTGCTAATGATGTACTTTATCCGTTCCATTTATATCCGATGCTCAATAGTATCGCATGCCACTTGATTCTTTCCAACGTTATGCTGATGTTTATGTGGTTTGGCTTATATGTTACTCATGGTTGTTTTTTCATTTTTCAGATTTGCTGGTGGGATTGTTTGTAGATGTCATCCTGAAATTACGTGGTGTACCGGAGAACTTACGACTTTGGTCGGTGGCAGCATGGCTGTTCAATCCCTTCACCTTTACAATTGGCACAAGAGGAAACTGTGAACCTATTGTTTGTGCAGTGATCTTGTGGATTATGTTGTGCATTATGAATGGTGTAAGCTTCGCGTCTTCATCCATTTTCTTTTTCTCAGAGAACAAATACTTAAGCTTCTAGGAACTAGTCTAGTTGACATGATACCATTTTGATATCATGATGAACTCTTCAAAATTTGTTAACATGGGTATGAGTATCACCTTGAATCAGTAACCTGATACCAAATTACTTTGAGAAATTATAACAGAACTTAGTTACAACTCAAAGAATGCCTTGCATCAAAAAGATATGAATAAAAACAAAGGTTACAGTGTCATAGTGGAAGTAATAAATTTAAATTTGCTTCTACTGCAATCATGTTCTAAAGTCTGATGCAGGTGTTGGTGGTTACTTGTTCTGCAATGTCGTCTACCAATGTCATCTTTCACCTATATCTTTCTTTTCTGATCACAGGCAAAATATTTCAAGCAGCATTTTGGTATGGGCTTATTGTCCATTTCAGAATATATCCGATAATATACTCTCTTCCGTTGGTGATTGTACTGAGCAAAAGAGCTACACGTACTTCTTCGAAGCCTGACCATAGGCAGTGGATCACACAACAAGAGAGATTATATGAAAAATCTGGAACTGAAAACACATCTCGGCACTTGAGCAGGCTGTGGCTTAATATCAGAAGTGTCGTAACATGGGACACTGTCCTGTTTGGGTTAATCTCCGCAGCCATATTTTTCCTACTGACAATTATTTTCTTCTATATTTATGGATGGGAATTTTTAAATGAAGCACTGCTGTATCATCTCACACGTACTGACCCAAGGCACAACTTCTCGATATACTTCTACCACGTCTATCTCAACCACGAGCTGGGATTCTCAGCTTTTGCGAAGCTTGTATCCTTTTTACCGCAGTTGATGGTACAAGTCGCCCTCATCTTCTCTTTCGCAGGGGATCTCCCATTCTGCCTTTTTGTGCAGACGGTGGCATTTGTAGCATTCAACAAGGTATATAAATCCTTTTCCTTTCAGGGCTCAGTGATTATTCTTAGTACTAATATAGATTTCACTTTCTAGCTACTTCACTGGACTACCTCAAAAACTTCTGGTTTCAAAATGCTACTGTGTTACCTACCCCTTCCAGAAGTATAGTTTTGTTTCCAGTCCTGATGGCTTCTGTTCTCTCACAGGTTATGACTGCTCAGTATTTTGTATGGTTCTTCTGTCTGTTGCCGCTGATTCTTCCTTGGAGCAGTATGAAAATTAAGTGGAGAGGCTTAATATGCATGTCCATATGGATGGCGGCTCAGGTACATTGGCTGATGTGGGCATACCTACTAGAATTCAAAGGAAGAAATGTCTTCGTACAGTTGTGGTTAGCAAGCCTGGTGTTCTTGGCAGCAAACACTTTTGTTTTAATCATGATTATTCGAAATCACAAGTACTCTGAAATCTTCATGCCATTAGCAAGTTCGAAAGAATCCAGGTCTACAAAGTTGGATTGATTCATCAAAAAAAGTTGGATTGAGTTATTTTCTTCCTTCTAGAGTCTGGTGTGATTTCAGCTTATCTTGCAAAACTATACACGAGCTTTTGTAATTCGAGTTCTTCTCTGTGTTCACTTCCTTTTTCCTTGAATCATGGTCTCGTATGTGGAAAGCATGAAGATTTGTTCTTGTAGCTGGTTCAGCTTTTTGCAACTTGAGTTTCCTGGTTCTAGAATGGATTTGGCAAACGTAGGGTATGTTATTTTCGGTGCTGGCTGAGCGAAGTTTCCTGGTTCTTTAGTACTCTGTTAATAAAGCTCATAATTTTGGCAAACAAAGTTAGACAAGTCTGGAAACCGAGTCAGCTGACCTCAATTTCTATAATACCAAATACGGCATTAGCTTATAATGAACTTATAAAGCATGGGACAATCTTGGCTTAAAATTATGGTAAAATTAATAGCAGGTTAACAAATATCGTACAGCCAAAATACTAAGATCAGGTCACATCACAAATATGGCTGATCAAAAAAGAAATGTAGTCTACAGACTCGACGACAAGCTCAGAGCTCGGCACAAGTTTCACAAGAATACAACCAGATTCCATTCACAACAGTTGCAAAGACGTAAAAGGGATGGTGGATGTCTTCCAAGACCAAATGCAAGCATACTTAAATCCTTCCTCACACCAAGCTGGAATTAGAAAGGCAAACAAGAATCACTTCCTAATAGACATAACTCAAGCATCCTCATTGACCTCCTCTTCCTCTTCCTCGTAATCGTCCTCCACGTCAGCGGTTGCGTCTTGGTACTGCTGGTACTCGGCGACCAGGTCATTCATATTGCTCTCGGCCTCGGTAAACTCCATCTCGTCCATACCCTCCCCGGTGTACCAATGCAAGAAAGCCTTCCTCCTGAACATGGCAGTGAATTGCTCGCTGACCCTCCTGAACATCTCCTGGATGGAGGTTGAGTTGCCGATGAAGGTGGATGCCATCTTCAGGCCCTTGGGTGGGATGTCGCACACACTTGATTTGACATTGTTTGGAATCCACTCAACGAAGTAGGAGGAGTTCTTATTTTGAACATTGATCATCTGCTCATCCACCTCCTTTGTGCTCATCTTCCCACGGAACATAGCTGACGCGGTTAAGTACCTGCCATGGCGGGGATCAGCAGCACACATCATGTTCTTGGCATCCCACATCTGTTGGGTCAACTCGGGGACAGTGAGGGCTCTGTATTGCTGGGAGCCCCTCGATGTCAAGGGTGCAAATCCCACCATGAAGAAGTGGAGACGGGGGAAGGGGATCAGGTTCACAGCAAGCTTACGGAGGTCAGAGTTAAGCTGACCGGGGAAACGGAGACAGCATGTGACACCACTCATTGTAGCAGAAATTAGATGATTCAGATCGCCAACTGATCAAAAGAGACATGAATCAAAGGGTTAGTAAGAAATATGAAATTAAAACTACAATTCTCTACAGTTGAATAAAAGAAAAAAGACATGATTTGAGATCAACAACCGAAAAGAAATTATCTGGTAGTGACTACTATGATTATCACATAAAGAACAGCTAATGATTCACATGGAGTAACAATAACAAGACAACATAAGAATGTATCAGAGAAGATGATGAGAAACCAAAAAGAAATCAAGAAATTCATCAAAAGAATGCCAAGGGCACGCATTAAATGTTATACTTAAGCAAAATACTGCTCTACTTACAAGTTGGAGTTGCTAGCTTCAAAGTACGGAAGCAAATGTCATAGAGAGCTTCATTGTCCAGGACCATACATTCATCAGCATTCTCAACAAGCTGGTGCACTGAGAGGGTAGCATTGTATGGCTCAACAACTGTATCAGAAACCTTTGGTGATGGGAACACAGAGAATGTCAGCATCATGCGATCTGGGTACTCCTCTCTGATCTTGGAGATAAGAAGGGTGCCCATGCCAGAACCAGTTCCTCCTCCCAGAGAATGGCAGACCTGGAACCCTGCAATTGAGAATTAGTTGAAAAAGTTAGAGAAGTCGTGCAGAGAGGAAAGGTGGTCGTTTCATACAAAATTTTACTTTTTTTGAATTGTCGATGGACATCAGATCGAACATTACATTCCATGTGAAGTGATGCGTTGGACCACAGTCATGTTAAATCCTCTAAAACTTTTGAACGTGATGGAGAAAGGGCAGGGAAAAAGCTGTACCATTCCTAAACAAGTACTTCTGCAACTGACATCTACAAATAGTAAAAGAATTAAAGTTTTTGAGAACAGAATGAAGACACATGAAGCTTCAGGTTCCCTTGATCTTCCAAAAGTTGATGAAATATTGGACAACAAATAATAAGGTTTTAGATTTGCATTAGTTTCCATACAAGTAGTAAGAAATGGAAATTACTACCCTTTCAACCAAAAGAATGTTTTCTGAAATGATTAACCTTTGGCAGGGGATATTGGTGGGAAATGGTAGGAGATAGATTTTTCAAGTAACAGTAATATTAACATGTCGTACTTGCCATATCAGGGTAGGATATCTATCTGTCAATTGAATCACACTAGATAAGGATATTTAAGAAGGCCAGATAAATCGGAAATCATATTTATTATATTCGCCTAACCTGTATGTAATTAAACAACAAGAGCAACTGCCGGTTGTTGGTGCGCAACTTCCATTTTTCAAAATAGCAGGTAGGAATATATCTTATTTGAGTAAATAAGTTTGCACAAAAATAATATATGAAAAGATAGTGGAAGTTTATTTTGTCAGTTGCATATCATCTATGAAGTCTAACAAACACAGGCTTTTAGACAGGCTATACGTCAGCAAGAGATTGAGTGAAAGAAAGCCATGTAGACTGATTTCCTTCGCTTTAGAACAATGCCAACAAATTCCAAAGTTATTAGCTAGTATTATACCCTTTTCGTACCCGACCTACCTACAAGAAGCACATGAACGCTAAAGAAGCATAAATCCAATACAGAATTATCAGTATACTAAACTAAGGCAACAAAATCTGTTCACAAAATGGACAAGAACTCTAGATCTCAAACCTTTGCATGCATTTCAGGCTAACTCACACAAAGTCAGATCTATACAAAAGACGGTGAAAATAACTACAAGCATCTTTCCAAATGGAACCGTAAAGTTGTACCTTGCAGGCAATCGCAGTTCTCAGCCTCCTTCCTCACCACATCGAGCACCGAATCGATGAGCTCCGCGCCCTCCGTGTAGTGTCCCTTGGCCCAGTTGTTGCCTGCGCCGGACTGGCCGAAGACGAAGTTGTCCGGCCTAAAGATCTGCCCGAACGGTCCAGATCTGACGGAATCCATGGTGCCCGGCTCCAGATCCATGAGCACCGCCCGCGGGACATACCGCCCCCCGCTCGACTCGTTGTAGTACACATTGATCCGCTCGAGCTGGAGGTCGGAGTCGCCGCCGTACCTGCCGGTGCCGTCGATGCCGTGCTCGTCGCAGATCACCTCCCAGAACTTGGCCCCGATCTGGTTCCCGCACTGCCCGCCCTGAACGTGCAAGATCTCTCTCATCTTCGCCGCCTCCGCCGGCCTCCGCAAGGCTCAGGTGCTCCGGTCGCCGGAGAGCGAGCGAGCGAGCGAGAGAGAGAGGAGAGAGGAGAAACGCTGGGGGGGGACGGCAGAGCAGAGTCGAGTGAGAAGGGGCCATTTTAAAGAAGGCTGTCAGAGTCGGGTCACTGCGGGTATTCTTACAGATGGCCCATGTTAGGTAATCATCAAAGATGAAGCAGCCTCCGTCCCATGTCCTTTGTCGGGGGTAAATTGCTCTGCGGTGACCATAACCTCCGGGACAAAGGCAATGTACAGCTTCGATGTCGCACAGACGCATCGTTGCGAGGAGGCGGACGACGACTGTAAAAGGCGCACCGGGGTAGATCCGACACGGTGTTTTGACGGTGGAGATTCATCATACAGAGAATGGACGGACGATCGTCGAGAAATGAAAGGCTTATGCGGACCATCAACGGGGACCGCACGCTCAATAAAATGCGTCTTGCAAAATGCATATAAATTTAATTACATATATATATATACACACATTACAAATTAATAAATAATATTGTATTTAAAAATATTGAATTATTTATTATTATTGTATTTTGTTAGTGTCACTTGTAGCTCTTAAGTAAAAAAAATACTTACTTTGTAAGTTTTATAAAATTATCTTCCCTGAATCATACCATATAAATTTTAATTATAAAGTACCTGCAATATTCAATTGTCATCAACAAGGGGGTTGTCCTTGCAGATTAAATAGAGCACACACTATTTGGTGTGGAAGATTTATTCTCACCGAGAATTAGCTTATTCAATTGGTTGGTTGGAACTTGCAAAGCAGTGGCAGTAGACGGTGGTTGGCAAGTCTCACTCATTACTCTCCTCTCTCTCTCTCCCTCTCCCCACACATTACAACAAATTGAATTAAAAAGACTTCTCAATAAGGTAGCAGGTTGCAGGAGAGTATTCTTGACACTTGCCTTCCACCAACCAGTGTAGTTTTGTTTGTCATCATTCTATTTTACTATGCCATGGATTGGCATTTCATTTCACACAACCAGATGAGGACCACATTATCATTAAATCTTGTCCTCATGGTTAATTATAGCTAATAAATTTTCATCCATAAAATTATAGCTGATGATTTTTCATGACTCAGAAACAAATTGCTCCTTTTTCTAACAATGATTGAGTACTCTTTTTTGGTTGGTATATACTTGACAAACTATTATTCTGTGGATTGAAATTTATACAAGTCAAAAGGTCAAGTTTTAACTTCTAAAACTAAGTTGAGTTGAATACAAGTAGCAAATGCAAAAAATTTGGTTCAGTTTCAGCTCATTTTCAACCATGATGTGTTCCCATGTCTAAATGATTCATAACTCTCCTGGTATGCAAAGAACTAATCCTAATGCACAGCCATATTTAATAATACATATGATTGTTTAGACTTGAATACAAGGAATTTAATTTAGTATAAAAGCTAACAAGACGCAGTCTGATTCAGGACCACCTGAGGAAGAACATGATAATGTGGCAAGAAGATAATAACCTAACATCTCATTCAATTGCTGGCCATCCAACTGCTGCTAAAAGTTGGCACAAAAGTGTTGTTGTGGACCATGAAAACAGCCCCTCACCCCTACACAGAGACTGGGACAGACATTGCAGCCTTACAGCCAGATGCATGGTGATCCCCTCATTATTTTACTTCCTGCAAATCCAAGCAAACTTTCTGCAATGAATTAAAGTGGAGCACATGCAGCTGCTTTTACAGTGAGAGCAGCTAACTGTTGTGGTGACTGCTGCTATCGTGCTATATGTATGTGATGTCAGATCCATCTTTCCTGGATTGGGAAGTTTGGCATCATACTTGGATTTCACTCCAAGTCATCCCTGATTCCCCTCAAACAACTCGCACCTCTACATCATGTGCATTTTTCTTATTTGGGCTCTTCTTTCAGCTGCATTGCACAGATCTCTCAAGGTTAGTTCAATTGATTATTCATGAGGGGCTTGTTCACTTGTTCAGGTTAGATGTTTCTGTTCGTATCTTTTGCTTGGAAATTGTGAGTGTGATAACTCGTCATTTTAGTTGGTTCGGTTCAATCAAATTGTTGTTGGGTCTATTCAAGTGCTAGTGAGAAAATGATAAAATTTTGGTCTATATTCATCTACAGATTTGAATGGTGTGTTGATGATTCTTTCTTATATATTCCTCTGATGCCATTACAACCTTTTAAGTCTATTGTACTTTCAGTATCAATTAAATGAAAAGCAGAATATGGCAAGTGGCTGTCAAAAAAAAAGACTTGCAGTTTGTGTTTTATTTGCTAGTATGATTCTTTCCTACAGATACTTTCACATGGCCCAGCTCTTCAGAAAAGACACGCACACATATATATCTGTTAATAAGCATCTGCAAACTTCTTAATGAGCAGGATGGTTCAAGCAGTAACACCTGAAGTTATTAGTAGCAGCAGCAGTTTAGTTACGGAGTAATATAATGAGCTAAAGGTATGGGATGCAGACATGGAAAGAGATAAATATTGCAAATATGTGTACAAAACTAAACGATCATTTTTTAGTACATGATGTCATGCAAGGAAGATGCATTATCCACAATTTATCATACTTGTAGAGTTGGGAGAGAACTAAGACGTACTAATGCCTCAAAGTCTAAATGTTCCAGAAGTCCCATCTCAACCTCCCAGAGTGTCTTAATATCTCACTCATTATCAACTGCTGCACCTTGTGTCTTCATTCTCATTCCACCAAATTTTGGTGGTATATGAACTTCAATCTCTTCCCAATATATTTAATCTCTAAATCTTGTCCTGGCCCGCGAACCGTACATAATATCTGAATGTTGGGCATAAACAAAAATGCAAGCCAGCTCTGCGAAAGCAACCAAAATCAGTTAGATTGTGAATGTTGCAACTGTAATATGAACATGATTCAGCTCGGGGGATACAAACAATATATAAAGGAAAAAAAGATTCATCAGTTTGACTTTGCTACTTCATAGAAAAGCACAAGGAAATTGCCGATTGAACGCTTCATGCTCTCTTGCTTAATACCTAAACAAGTCTGCAAAGGGATCATAGGTAACAGCAATAAGAAGAGGATGCAATTAATCTTCCAGGTATAAGAGTTGAGACCAAGTATTTGACGTTTGTGAAAGTTAGGTGATAACAAATTTCTAGATATGATAATCATCTACATTCCACACTACATCAAAATAGTCCGAATTTTGAAGAGAAATTAATACACCGGCGGCTACTAATTGATTTCCTGAACATAAATGATCTATAGAAAATTGTCACAAGTGCATACAGTGCGTAGTTACTGAAGCAGTTGGGAAGCACCACTAAATGTTCCTGTGAAATGATTTGCTGAGTTTGTGCATCAGTTTTGTTAATAGGTAGAACTTTTACAGGTGAGAGTACTCAAAAGCATAAACTTTCTAGTATGATATGGATTTTTCACAACTATAACTGAGGGTACATTTAATAATAAATGCGCATGGCTTCATTCAACAGGAAAGATGTAGTCAGAGAGTTGGTTCTACAGTCATGGGAGAACTCAAACATTAGCTCTTGTCCCCTAGGTTAATATCTATATTTGAAACTAGAAACCAGCTAAAAGCCAAAAAACCACTCAATTTTTGGAGCCTTTTCCTAATACATGCCGTTCTCATCTCCAACCAAGATAGCATATCAACTTTGTTTATTATTTTGGATTTACTTCGTAGATTCTGGGCACTTTGGTAGATTCAGATTATACTCCCATTTTGTTTTGTGTTTTGTGATAAGCAGCATAAAACTGAAGTGCAGAAGAGTAAAGCTAGAAAATAATGTAGCAGCGGGCTGTTTCTGAGGTATCATGTTTGCAAGAGTCTAGCACTGAAGGAACAGGTAGCGTAGAGTTTACCTATCGAAATAACTCTAGTTAATTAAATTATGTATACAGGTTCTATTGCCTGAGGTGTGAAAATTTTATTAAAGTATCCACGTATGAATTGGGTTACCAATCAATGATGCTGGGACAAATTTGATGGATTCTTTTGAGATGTGTTGTAACTAGAATTCACCTACTTGTAGCTGAAACAACATTGGTGAGATATATATCAGAAACAATATATTTTATCCAAGAACACAAATTACTTCTCTATAAAAAAACTTAGTTAGTTTCAGGAAATGAAAAATAAGAAAACAAAGTTAAGATAAATTCAACATAAGATGCATGTTCTTTTTGAAAGAAACATGACAGCTAGTAGGAATCCACCCAACAGAAAATGAAAGAAACATTTAAAGCTTCAACTAACAAAAATAGGATCGGGCAAAACACAACCATCCACCCTAATTCAATTCAATGTATTCAAACAACATAAATCAATAAGTAACCCCACCTTCACTAAAGCACTTTATGACCTCAATAAATGAATCTCTTAGCATTTATAACACCCTAACTGCATTACTTAATTAGAAATCCATTTAAGACAAGCAAGCCAACCACTTTACTAGCAAAGGCACAATTCCATATAGTGCAACTCCTGCACAGGCAACCTATTTCTATAGGTTCCTTGAGCATTCGACAGTAGGAACCCACATGATCTCATGGTCCCTGACTCCATATGGTGAATTGATTAAGTTTTAGGTCATTACATCACAAATTTGCATACTAAAGAGTCTCACCGTCAGCCCCTACTAAATGCATAATATGACTGGAGAAGGAAGTGATGGGATAGCATTTACGTTTATATAAATATAGGGAGTTTGATAGGACCCATAACCATAGGAGTCAGGATTCATTAATGAGAACCAAATGTCTGTGATTCATCTTAATTGCCTGTAGCTATCTGCTCTGAATACGACAAGCCTCCAATTTTATCTATGACATTTAAAAGTCCTTCCGCCTAACACGCATATAAAGATATATGGTAGTCAGGTACATCAGAATGCTCAAATGACTATGTTCCATATTTTAACTGCCCTGCCTGCGGCCAATAGATAGATGCCCATGTCATAAATATCTTGTTGGTATGCAAAATGTTTAATTATCCAAGACGGCTGTGAAACACAAATTAGAACAATCCCATTATTTTAGTGCTAGGAAAACGTTTAGACAGACAGGAATGCTCCGGAACCAATGGAACTGTTTAAATGATAAAACATCTGTCAGAGAAACAAGAAACCAAGAAAATTGAGAGAAATGATGGGAAGAATGTAGTCTTTGCATAAATCATTTTTCCTTTTACCAACAGTCGTGCTATTGAGTTAGACCCACAGGAATATTACGAGAAAAAACATACAAAAAGTCAACATCAAAATAAAACATTTGAGACCACGGGCAAAGGTAAATACAGATACAATTTTTTATGTCAAATCTTACTATTAAGGTAAATATAGAAGTAATTGTTTCTTCAAATCTTGTTGCTACTGTACTCACATTAAGTCACAAACTTGCCATGGGAGGTAAGTTTGAAGTTCTTAGCAGGTCTAATAATGTATATTTAGCAAGGATTAGTATAAAAATGAAATAACTCGTACAGTGGTCAATGCGACCTGTGCTTTAAACCAAAAGTTCTACATAACAGGACAATTATATCTAAGTTAGATAATATACTAAGAAATATTTAGCAATCTTGAAAATAAAATGCTTATCGATCACATACATATTCTTTCTTCTTTGTGCAGTTATTGTAATTATAAAGATACACAATGTAATAAGTTTATAGATTAAAAAAAAACACAATTAAGAATCACAGCACTTACCAGAACCAGTTTCTCGTAAACATATCCTCGTAGTTAGAGCATTCCTCATTAGATAAATTACTGAATGGTGAACCCAAGATCCATTTTCAGAAGTCGTTGTCTGCAATATTTCATTTTCATTTTAAGAGTTAATCTTTAGATATAACCCTTCTCAGCTATCATCTCTCTCGTCCACTAAGTACAAAATTCTAAATTCATCTCCTCCAGATCATCTGATGTTGATCATTACGTACACCTACATGTTTCTAGCATCCAACTAGAGCCAACTACCACAACCCATTAATTACGCACCATCTTTATGATTTAACCACCAGCATGTCCCTGATGGATGCATGGATCAGTATCGCTGTCATTGCAATATTTTGATTGTCCTATTTTCTATTTTGAGCTCCAGTGGTTCACAATGTCGATGATTTAAATAGGCACTGGAAAATTTAAAATTTAATTGTAACCATATTACTAGTAGCCAATGGATAATAAGAACCGCACAGGAGTCCTAGAAAGCTCTGTCCCTTCCCGTAAACAGAAATCATAGTAATCTAATTTGATATACATTACCAAATGGCATCCTTGGTTTTGGAGACTTATTACAGACTGCCAATGTCTGAATACCGCCAAGGAAATACCGCAGTTGGGGTCATTATCAGAAAGAGGATTATCTTCTGAAGTCTCTAAGATCTCTTAGCGTTAACCTCTATCTAGTTAAATTTCTACAAGAACGACATTTATCTGTGTCATTAAGTTAGATGTTAAATGCACCTACCAGTCTATCATTACAATGTATAATATTAAGTCGTACCACACGTGTTGACATATGTGATACCACCGGACAGATATGGGGAATCAAAGTAAGTTAAACATCAATTGCATGAAACCTAACCTATTCATCCAAAGAACGCCGGATAGATTCATCTCTGATAAATGAAGATACATCCCATGAAACCATACCAAATGCAGGAGAGTAAAAAGTGGTCATTGCATGAATAAGATTGCACATTAAAACTTTCTTTAACGAAGGTGAAATTTAACTATTGAAAGCAAATGATATGCGCATAAAGACTTCCATTATGTAGAGGATAACACAACTAGAAGGCACTAATCTAATTAGATTCCTAAATTCACTTCCTTCCACTTCCTAGGATTTGTTAATCTCTGCCGTGCAATCAATGGCCAATTAATAAATCAGTGTATCTGTGTGGGTTATCTAGTGATATCCCTCGGTATCTCACATTTATTGACACCATTGATACCTCCCATACTTGCAGCCATCTGAAGGCAGTATATAAATATACAAAGGCGGCTTCTTTTTCTATAGCTTTGCGAAGTCTTCCACACCAATTTTTTTTTCGTTTCTATATTCTCTTACCTTCTCCTGTATTTTCATGCTCGAAGAGTGTTGTTGTTAATGGTGGCGGACGTCAGTTCCTTGTCGAGAATGATGAGGGATTATAAGAAGGCAGGGAAAGGGAAGGCAGAGCTAATTACCAGGGACTTGCTCGGTGGCGGCGGGGCGGTGCTCGGATCCGCCGAGGTCGACCTTGAGCTCCGAGTACCTGTTGGATGGGAAAGAAGCCTTGATCTATTCGTATGTTGTTTCCTCTGACCTCTCAATTGGTTCTTCGTTTCAATCTAGATTCGTAGAAAAAAATAAATTTTATCGTTTGGCACATATTTCTTTATGGAAAAATGAAAATCTACCGAGATTTCGTCGTCTCTTCTTGATTTTGTTCCAAAAACAAGATTTTCCATTCTTCAGGCTCTTCCCCTCGATCGTTCTCTCATCTCTCAACTCTTTTTTTTTTTTCTATTTCGTCAAGCATCGGTTTGCTCGATTTCTCTTCTCAATTCAAAAAAGAGTTTTGCTACGATCCACTCACAAGTTTCAATCAATTGCAGTCGGGAAGGACGTACTTCCGGAGGAACGATCGCAATCCGACGCCCTGCCGCGGCCGCGGCCTCACCATCGCGCTCCCACCGCCGCCCCCCGCCTCCCTCCTCCCGTCGACCGCCGCGGCGCCTTTGCGCCGAGTACCGACGGCTCAACAGAGCGTCTGTACGCTGGAGAAGGTGAGGTGGGCCCTCGAGCGTGCCGAGCGGGAGGAGCGGCCGGCCCCCGCCGCTCTCCTCTCCGTCCGCTTCCCCTCCTCGCCCTCCTCGTCCATCAGCACCTCCGCCTCGTTCAAGCGGCGGGCGACAGACGAGGAAGGCATCGGCCTCGACTCCCCGACGAAGCGAGCGGCGGCGCCGACGACGGTGGGCGGGTGCCCGGCGTGCCACCTCTACGTGCTCGTGTCGGCGGTGGACCCCAGGTGCCCGAGGTGTGCAACGCGCTTGCAGGCTGACAGCGAGCCCAACAAGAGACCCATGTTTGACCTCAACTCCCCAGTTGAAGGCCTCAATTAGCCATCTTTATGTGCTTATGATTGATTACATTTATAAAAAGAACAAAACAATGTGTGTTTTAGTTATAGTTTTTTTCCATAATATTGGTTCTTAAATCTAACCTTAATTTAATTGGATATATCATACCCTTAGTTACTGCTCTTTTAATTACATCCCATACGTTACACCTTTGGTTAAGAATATATCTGATCCAATATAAGTAATAAGTAGTTAAAGTCGTTAGAAAATTTAAAATAGATAATAGAAATTTTGAAATTTTCCAATGTAAGTTATATAATAATAATAATAATTTAAAATAGATAAAATTATCTCTTATAAAAACTTATCAACTTCAACCTAATTTAAGTGTGACTATAACAAGCCGCCGGGCATCAAAGTATGAAGTCAAGCGGTGGGATGAGTCAAACATCAAAAGTCTTTTGATAGTACTGAGAGTTGGGTGACTTAATCCCGACTGTCTAAGAATGGGATGTGTCATCGTAGCTATTTTAGCTATAAACAGATGGATGAGGCAAATGCTGATAAGAACGTAAATAAAACAGATTTTTTTACCACGTCGTATTTAACTCACAGTGACTCATCAGACCCACCATGTCGGCCGCACTGCCTACGTGGCCAGCCTCTCGGGGTGCTGCGTCCATCCAAATGGGCTGCTCTAAATTAATCCATCCACCCTCTCTCCCCCTCATCAGAGATTGCATCTTAAGTCAAACCTCACGAAGTCGGACGTTGGATGGATGCTCATCAAATTCAACCCCTCAAGTCAGCCGTTGACCGACATCGCATAGAGAATATTTATGTCGACCAATTAGCAGCGCCCGTCGCCATCTTACACACACACACATGTATATATATACGCGCGAAATCTTGTTTCGATTAATTAATTAATTCTCTTATCCACTGCTGCGTTCGAAGTCTTCCCTTCTCTGCCCCACCGATGGACTTACAATTCCATCCCCTCCTTTTTTTAAGATAAACAAGAAGAGACGTTGTTTTCGGCGAACTTGAATTTTTGCTGAAGATTAATATTATTTTCATATAAACCGAGTAGGATAATGATTAAATATCCAAATGCCGTCGGCTTCTCGTTCAAAGTCTTGAGAATTATGGGCTTCTCCCTCAACTAGTACTTAGCATTAACTGGAATTGACCGCTATCTAATCAGTATAATGTTTTATATAAAAGAAGTTGTTAATTTTTCTTCGTAAATGATGATTATTTCATATCTTTATCGATCGTCGACTAAATACAAAAAAAAGGGTTTATCCCCAGAAGAAAAAAGAAAGAAAACGACAGCAGCGGAAGAAGAGGAGGAGGAAGATGATCGATCGATCATTTAGGGTTGGAGGTGGCCGGTCCGATGACTCGGCGGAAGTGATCGGCGTCGCAGGGGATTCGGAGAACTCCCTGCTGGTGGCTGCCGAACTCCTCCGCCCCCATCTCCAGCAGCATCGCCACCCGCGGGTTCTTCAGCACCCGGACGTGCACCACGAACCTCTCCACGTCGTCGCCGCCGCCGCCGCCGTCCTCCTTGCCCCTTCCGACGAGAACCGGCACGTGCCCTCTCGGAACCTTCGCCGCATCCTCCCCCTCCAGCCGCTCGTAGGTCGCCACTTCCGCCCTCGGCGCAGCCGCCTCCGCCGCCGCCGCCACCTGGTGGCCCTTTATCTCCCTCTTCATCGACGACCTCCTCCTCCAGTGCATTATGACGCACACGAACTCTCTCCCTCTCCCTCTCCCTCTCCCTCTCGATATAAATGCATGCTCTTAGACTATTTAGGCGCATGGGAATGGAGTTAAATAAGCTTCCCCGACTTTGACCCTGCAGCGCGAGTGTTGAACGGAGAAATCCGCTGTCGAAATGTTTTGGGCCGATGCCGATAAGCATCTCCGGAGGTCAACGGAGATCCACCGTCGGCTCCAAAAAAGGACAACGCGTTCATACTGCTGCCGCATGCATGCGTTCGCGTCGACTGCAACCTACGCAGCACGTGACATGTTCCCAGTGATCGTGCACTGCCGGTGCTGCAAAATACCTACGTATTTGCTGCACGTGCGTACTTCTGCTCGATTTGGCCCCCCTTCCCCGCCTGCAGTCAAAGCTTACTGCCGCCGCTCGAGAATTTTTGCCGATTAAAAGGTTTTGACTCCACGGAGGGAGTTCGTAATGAACTGGACTTTGGGATTATATAACTCACTCACTCCTCCGAAGGAGGATTTATGGCACCGTCGGTCCTCGTCCCCACCGATCCGCCGACCCCAATTAATTTAGTTGGAACAACAGGAGCTGCTAGGGTTTCATTTCACATTAATTAGGGATTGGGAAACCGTTACTGCGTGCTGGGCTCAGCAGCAGGCAGTGGCAGTCTCTTGGGCTCTTCATCAACGCTGCTGATCGAATTGATCGTATACAAAATGACGATGCGAATGCGCAAGTTGCTCCCGTCGTCGTCTCCTGGGTCGCAGTCGCTCGTTATATTCATCCCCTTCTTCTTTAAGATTCTGCATTCTTCGCTGATGCCTGCTGCATCGCAGTTTTTGTCCTCACTTTGGATTTCCGTCGTTATTATATGTGTCATCAGCACGGTAATAGTAAAGCTAGGGGGGGGGAGAGGAAGCGTAAGATAGATTTGGGATTAATAGAATATTGACCTAGTAATAGCATTCTAAACTCGTATTATTCGTAGAACGTGATTCGTATCAGCCTTCAACCTCTTATAATAGTAAGGTGAAAACCAAAGAGCAAGTGCTATTAGTTCACGGTAGTGGGAAATGGAACGACGGATGACGGTTGGATTAAGAAGCCTAGCTCAGGTTGATGTTGTCTCCTCCTCGTGCAAGTTGGTGAAATGATTGATGTATTATTGTCGATCTGCTGGGTCGCCGATGGCCGATGAATGAGTTTAGATTATGCCCCCCTACCTTATCGATTAATTAATTCCTTCATTCAATTCATTAGCTTTTGCTCGTCACAAAGGATTATATAGTTTCTTTTTTTAATTAATTAAAAAATAAAATATAGAGTTATATATATAAGAGCATCCGTATCCTATGAATATTATAATACTTCGAAACCGTTTATTTGTAAATTTCTACCTACAGTATTATAAATTATTATTAAATAAAATACTTTTTTAGTACGAATAGGACTACAAATTATTATATATATACATATCGAGAAGACAACAAAAGAAGGGAAAAAAAAGTGGGGTATGGGCTGATCGAGGAATAAGAAGACGAAGAAGAAATGGCGTGCAAGTGGATGGATGTAATTAAATTAAGGGGGGGGAGGCAAATCTGGAACATGATCTCGGTTTGAATTATTGTTCTTTGTTGTCGACTTCCGGAGATTGGACTCCATCGATCCATCGATCGAGAGCAATGCGTGCGGTTCACGGGATCACTGTTTTGTTTTCTTTAACCCTAAATATATTAAATTAACTGTAGAAAAACACTGTAACTGTAAAATGTAAATTTTGAAAATTAGGTTTCATAATAATAATAATAATATTTTTTAAAAAAATTAATATTTGGGTTTAATTTTGCGCCCACAGAAACTGACCTGAAGAGGAGAATTAATTGCCGGCCGCATCATGCCCCATCACTATTATGTTTTTTTATCATTAAATGAATAAACTCCACCAGTTTAATGTGATATTGTCGCTCTTCGGTTGATGCTGTGCATCCTGACAGACAAATTAATATCAGAATAATAAAAGTATTCCTGATTATTAATTTAAATAGGGTTTAATCTGTATCTTTCCTTACTTTTTAAATATATTTTTAAAGTTGTACTACGGATAATAATTATTCCACACTGAATTAAACTTGCTTAAAAAAAGATTCACCCCTACATTATCCTCCACTTCATTCTTTTTTTTAAAAAAAAGAAGAAGAAAAATTCGATCTGTACGTTTTAAACATATCCTCTAATTATTCTTGTTCATAATTCAAGTTGAGAATGGGAAGGAAAAGCCACCGCTATATCAAACGTAACCTAAATCTATAATTAAAATTTCAAATTTCGCCACCTCATGGAAAACACATATTTATTGCACAGCTCATCCGGCAGACACATTTAATGAAGATCATTTAATTCACGAAGCCTCCTCCTCCTCCTCCTCCTCTTCCTCCTCCGCTCACGTGCATGCCATGCAACAACACATCGAATCCTTACACTCTTCGATATGGCCATATGGGGGAGGAGGAAGAGGGGGATGCTCTCCTCTCCTCTCCTCGCTTTCATTCCTCCACCAGCAAGCAGGTGGCGTATCGAGCTCATCCATCATTCATTCATCCAGAAGCAGGTCATCGTCATCACGTTTACGCCTGCGCTCCGTTTACTTCTACAAGTAAACACACTTTGGACCCTTCTCAAAAGCGCGCGCACACACCAACACATCAGACGACTCCACCTCACTCTCGCGTAGACTTCACAGCTAAGAGGGAAAGATATTGAATGAGAGAGAGAGGACAATGTCGACAAGTTGACCCACCCCTCCCCATCCCCCTTCCTTCCTGCTCAAACCCTACTGCGTTGGCCGTTGACCTGGGTCGTTGCCTGAGATTTTTGACGAAACGATGCCGACCCCTGCGCCACCACGCTGTACTTGGGAGATTTGGATTTAGGCCGTGGTTAATTGATCGTACGGCACGGCCTTATCGATGGCTAAGAGCAGAATCATCGTCGTCGTCGTATCGTACGGGTGTCGAGAGATGAGCTGGAACGGAAGGTCCGATCGAGTACCGGCTGTAATGATACGGACGCGCTCGTGAACGGCTGGGAGGAGTCACGTGGAGATCACGTGGAGCAGCGTGACGTGACGGCGGTGCGGACCCGAGCGTGGCGCGAACGAGGAAGCGGCTGCTCTGGCGCGAAGAGACGCGCGACCGCCACCGTCCCCACCCCCGACCGCCACAAACCGCGTGGGTCCCTGAGCCGGTGGCCTTCCAGGGTAGGACAGGTCGGTGTTGGGTCGTACCGGGGGGGGCCAGGCGAGGAGAAGGCCCTCGTTCGCGGTGAAAACCACGGGTTTGCCATCCGGGAGTGGGGAAAAGGAATGCTTGGCTTTGGAGGGCCTTTTCGGTCATCTTATCATCGCGCGGGCAATGAGTGAGGGAACGTGGGCGCGGGACCCGCCCGGAGGGCGCGCTCCGTGACGGGTGACGGACGACGGAGGCGTCACGGCCATCCCCCCCGTACGAATGGGACTACGGACGCGAGCGAAGGCATACGTCCTGATGTCGTGTGCTCCGGCTCTCCGATTCGACTTATCTGGAGCCGCTGGGAGGTCGCCGCGTGGATTCCGCTCCGAGGTGGAGGGACAGAGGAGCGTGGGGTTGGGCGGACGCTGGTTGGTGGGCGGCGGTGGATCGGTGGTTTTGGGCTACTGTACCTGCCTGGTACAAGAGCGATCTGCACTGTCCCATTCTCTCTCCGTTTTATAATTTAAGTGGAAATAGAGCATCGGGAATTATGAGAGAAAAATTTTAGTTACTATTGCTGTCAGATTATTATCAGTAAAACGATATAAATACATACCCCTTGGAGAAGGCTTCACTTGCTCCCCACGCTCTTCTCATTCTTCCTCCTCCTTCCTGTTTCGTTGGTGCTCCGGTCTCGAATTAGCCCTAGCTCGATCTCTGCGATCCCTTCGGAGGAGGATGAAGCGGCTCGTGCGGCGGCTGTCGAAGGTGGCGGACTCGTCGCAGCAGCGCGGAGGGCAAGCGGAGAGGAAGGAGGCGGGCGGCGCTGGGGAGCGCCGGCGGGTGCCGGAGGGGCACGTGCCGGTGTGCGTCGGCGAGGAGATGGAGCGGTTCGAGGTCCGGGCGGAGCTCCTCGGTCGGCCGGCCTTCGTGGAGCTCCTCCGCCGCTCCGCCCAGGAGTACGGCTACGAGCAGCGCGGCGTGCTCCGGATCCCCTGCCCCGCCCCGCTCTTCCGCCGCCTGCTCCACCTCCTCCTCCGCTCGCCCTCCGCCTCCGACGCCGACGATCCCGCCCTGGAGGAGCTCTTCCGCTCGCTTCCCGACTTGCTCCGGTGATCCCGCCTCCCTCGACTCCCGAAGCCCGCCGGGGTCCCGTAACCCTTCGCTTTACTGTTTTGTCCTTGGGGTGCCCCCTGTACATAAGCCTGCGGCAACCCAGGCATCGGAGGGCATTTCGGGGATTCAATATTTAGATATTTCGCTTCTCGTACTATTATTTTTATCATTATTTTTTTTCCTTTCGAAGGAAGGAATTGAGCTTGAGGCAGAGGGCAAGTGGTAGGACCCGAAATGGAAGTGCTTTAAGAAGCGTGTAATGTTAAAATGTAGAAGAGGTGGAACAATAATTCTTTATTAATGACGATGTGATCGAAGCAATATCTGCCTTCTAGTGTTGCAAACTTGTAATGGGTCTTATCAGCTGCACCTCTATTATTCATCCTGTTCTATCACCACTTTTTTTTTTTTTAAACATACTGCATGCACATTCAAGTTCTTTTACTTAAAAGAGTCAAAGGACGCCCCCCAATAATAATTTTATTGCTTCCGAAAACACGGATAAGCCAATAAACAAGACAAAAGATCATCCTTCAACGTATTATAGGGGATCATGGAGGCAAAGTCAATCATATAATTCACATGTAGATGCCACAAATTTTTGGGATCTCTCCTGATTAAAAGTAAAGGACTTACGTGCATTTTCAAACTTGAAAAAGATGGGGGTGAAGACGTGTAATTCTTCTAAGCCAAACTTAACTGGTTAAGGCTAACATTCTTCGTACACTTATATACCAATTCTACATCAAGTTACGTATCTCTATGATACTTATGACCTAATTCAACTCCGTACATTTCATCACATCATTCTCAAATTTTAATTAGTTTGTTTAAATAAATTATTTATTTCACATACGCACGCTACGAGATCAACTTGCGATGAGCCCACTTGTCTTAAAAGTTCAAAAATATTCAATAAAATCAAAACATGACATGTCAATTGAGTGTCCTTTGAATCTGGAAGCATCTAATTATTAATACCAACACCTGGATCCATACAAGTAAAAAAGGAAAGAAAAGAAGCCTAATCCTCACATTTCTTCAAGGTTTTTTCTTTTTGGCTGTCATCAACTCAATGAAAGGGATAATATAATTCCATGGTATAGCACCCTAATTCTCATATGTATATATATAAACACAAGCACAAAAATTGACTTATTTAAGTCTTGAATTAATCCTAATTGCAGCAATCAAATGCTTGAACAATGTATTCACCAACTGATACATAAGAACAAAGGAAGGAAACTAAATTAAGAAACAAAGTTATGCAAGTCGACCAGAACCATATCACATGCACGGAATAATAGAATAAGACAAACGACAAGCAAATAGTGCATCCGACATTGACAAATGAATGGAAACAACAAATAAGATAATTTTCATTAGATTTTTCTTCCATGTAAAAAAAGGCATCTATCATTATGTGAATCAAGCGTGGTAAAGGTATCAATCCCAAGTGATAGTACGTCCTTCATAAAACCAGTGTCTGCTATAATTTTGATAAGAAATTTGTAATAATATCAAAGACAGGCAGAGCGAGTAGACAAAATAAGGCAAAACCATAATCATAAGAAGAAGAAAAAAATTAGTTCTCTCTTGAAATCCATCAGGCAATCAAGTTTTAAATCGCCTAGCACTTACTGGTTTGATATCGTTCAAGGAAGCTCTTGATGGAATTCCTGGCATTGAGTTTGATATATGAATCTAGGAAGTAGCTTCCAAATTCGAAGGAAAAATCTCACTCTATCTGTGCCTGCAAACTTCCCATGAGTAAACTGGAGGATAATTCTCTGAAGAAAAAAAGGAAAAAGACAAACCTTATACCCAGGTTCACTGAATTAAATGAATTAACCCGTACGCTGATGTTTCTTATTATTGTATTATACACAGTTATGGATGAAGATTAAGAGCTGGTTGATCCTCTAAGCAGGCTATTCTGAGAATTGGTATAAATGTTACATAGTATATTTAGCCATTTGGTGCCGACTTTTCTAGTAGAAATTGATGCCACCGTCTTTCACTGAATCAAGATGGATAAATTCTTAAAACAAGATAGAAACAACACCACAAAGGGATCAAGCTTCAAATGAAGATGGCGATAGTTTGATGATACCTCTTGCGTGGATACAACATAGCTGCTACTGAAGGAGGTTTTATAGAAACATGTTTCTCCTCTTTCAAGCTAGAGTTGCTTTTTTGCCCTTTGCATCCCTTGTCTGGAGAAGAAAAAGAAGTGATCTATAAACAAAGTTACGCAGATGTGCACTATCATAGAAATGACTACCATCCAATAGTGTGTACAGTATAGGTACTAAAAGACAAGACGCCAATTAATATATATAAGACATAGGAACCTTAATTGATGTACAACTTCGGTAGTACAGGAATGCCACTAAAATTTAGTTCTATGAATAAAAAAATATGTTTAGCTTAACAGGTGTCCGTATACGAGCATGATAGACACAGATGCATCTAGCGATTTGTTATGTGCATGTATTGTGTCTATTATTGAACAAGGTTAGAAAGGAACCTGAGCAGAAACAGACTTCTTCAACTCGAGGAATTGATTATAAATCCTGGAAAGTCGGCGCTTCTCATCCTCTGAAACAGATGGTCTAGCCTTTGAAGCAACAGACATCAGAAGCTGATTACTGATAACTGGAGTCATCCCGGACTTGTCGCTAATTCCACTATCAAGAAGCTCATGAACTGATGCAAGTTGTGCATCTGATAGAAGTGCTTGGAGGTCTGCACCACTAAAACCTTCTGTCATAGATGCTATCGTTTCCAGATTCACATTATTTGCCAAAGGAAGCTACACCCAAGCAAGACAAAACAGCATGTCAGGGTTTCCAATAACAAAATAAAGAGAAGTTTGTACATAAACCAGCAACAAGCAAAAAGAAGTAAATTTTGAGTTAAAATGAGCTAAAATAACAAACAGAGAGTATATTTAAGGGTAAGCACTAGCAAATGCTGGTGAGGGATTTCTCACTTTTCATGGTTTCTTGAAACAAAGAGGCAACCCTGGCCCCGGAAAATATATAGAAGGCCTTCTTCTCACTGGTTGATTGTGTTTGCATCATCGACATCAGTTTTTGGTTCAAGAAAATCAATAGAAGACTTGATTGCAGAAACTTGAGAGTTGAGGAAATCAACGGTTGCAAAAAAAGGTTGGGATGAAAATCAAATTTGGTAAAACAATGTTTTGAGGGTACTTGCTCTTATAATATTGCATGAGGATTAATGTGAACATCGACTTACAAGATATAGACCTAACCAAACTAGAAGGTATGAAGAACCCAACAGATAGAATTGCTAACCTTCTCAGATAGAACCTTAAGAATATCCCGCCTCTCATGCCAAGTGGGAAAATCGCAGTACAACAGACGATCAAGCCGTCCAGGTCGCAACAGTGCAGCATCAAGTAGATCTGGTCGACTATTAAAACAAAACATCACCTTAAAGCAGAAAAAAATGATATGAAAAGTATGACGTACTAAATTGTCAATCATATGAGGGAACTTGATGGTTTAATTAATAAATAACCTCCAAGATCACCCACCTAGTAGCAGCAAACACAAATACTCCAGTTAAGGCTTCCACACCATCTAATTCAGTTAGCAACTGGCGACAAACAAAAGATAAAGGGTACCACAGTTAATAGTGCTCACAATCAATGAGCAGTATTTCTATTGAAGGTTGGAGATTAATTTCAGGACATTTGAAAGTATTTGTTGTTTTAGGAATTGGTCTTAATTACCAGCTGATACGCTAAAACTAACCTGATTAACAACACGATCCGTCACTCCAGTATTATCATGCCCTCTCTTTGGAGCAATGGAGTCAAATTCATCAAAAAATAGAAGACAAGGAGCAGCTGCAGCTGCCTTAGAGAATAGGTCTCGTACCTGAGCAACATATTAAACATGTCAAATTTGACAGATCAATATTTTTTGGTTGTTTTAGTGAAGCAAAGTAAGTTCAAACTTACATTTGCCTATAGATCAACAAATACTAGTAAAATTAATACAGGTTGAAGAAAAAAAAAGTGACGAACAGACTTTTAGACAGAAGAAAACAAAATTATATTAGCAAATGAAAAAGGTTGGATCTTATCACAGGAGTTGAGACCAAAATAATTCAGTGAGAAGTCCTTTGATATTTTGGAAATATTAAAAAATAAACTAGTTGAGAAAGTTGCATCACCTAACGTCTATACAATAATTATGCTTAAAATCCTTCATGGATCATTTCGCATCATATGTGATATACATTCTTGTTGTTACTGGATGCAGGAGTGTGAGACAAACAGTTACTAGGAGTTTCTTACAGCTTGCTCAGAAGCACCAATGTACTTGTTCAGTAACTCAGGTCCCTTCACAGATATGAATCTTAAGGAGCAAGCTGCAGCAGCAGCTCCAACAATGTGAGTTTTTCCACAACCAGGAGGCCCGTACAATAAAACATTTGATCTCAACCTTAATGGTGACTGAGCAAAAATCCCAGGAAACTTGGAAGGTAATTCAATCATCTGCAATAAGTTAAGAATTGATTAAACAGTAAAAGGCATAAGGCACCAATTAGAAGAACAATACCACAAAGGCAGTGCAGTTATCCTTTGAAAACACATAAGAGAAATCAGATCTGGAGCACCAAAGGATATCAAGAAATAAAGAGAAAATATATATAATGATTAATGAATATCACTTGAAAAGGACCAAACTTAGAACTCAAATGATGAAATGCAAACAAACTCTCGTATTAAAGCTGTAGCCTAACTGCATGAAGAAAACTCAAAATAAAAATAGAAGGTACAGACCTCTTGAATGGCATTCCGGATATCAACAAGTCCACCAACATTATTCCAACCACTACGCCCACCTTCAGAAGCAGATTTTGTTAGACCACGCATAGCAACTGGAACAAACTCATGCATTGCTTGTGAGAAGTCTTCTTTCAGCAGAGTAGGCCCTGTATCTTTAATGGCACCTCTAGAAGGCAAAAAACGGCTGACAGCAGCATGAACAGCCCTATCAACCAAGGTTTCCTGCATAAATATCAGTCTTTTAGGTTTTTAGCAAAAACTTGGTACTCTAAATACAGAATGTACTCTAAGCAGTCAAATAAAAATTACTTTGAAGTTCTGTAGATCTTAAAACCTACAAGATATTTGACCTCCTTCCTAATCTAGGACAAAAATATGCAAACGACTGGCAGCAACCAAAACCATCAATATAGAAATATGCAACAAGCTGATGCTAGCAACACAAACCAAATATTAAAAGACCCATCATAACTTCAAAACACCAAACATAAGTTGTGAATCATGTCATACATCTACTGAACTCCGTAAAAATTTGACTAGCACATACATCTTTGACACAGGTAAGGACAGTTTGCTTTTACATCTGATAGTCAAACAAACAACGAAATTTAAGTAGGCAAAAGCAGAATGTACAACAGGTGGTGTAACTTTAACAACAAAAAAAAGAGCATATTAACTGCTAGGGGGCTATAATAGTCCAAATATTGAACACAAATAGTCAAGGTGGACCACAAAACCACTGTTAGCATTTGGGCAAATTGTCGTATAAGTAATCATGAAAGTCTTATTTCATACATCACAAGCAACAAAAAGGAGAAAGAAGAAGATTAATTACATGAAAAAGAAAGTATTACCAAGTCATAGGCATCGTATCCATCACATTTGGAAGCAACTTGAGCTATGACATCATCAGAACATAATAATGCACGCTTTTCAATTTCATGCTTTAGTATTGCCCCACGTTCAGTTACAGCAGGAGAATCAAGTTGAACATGGAAGTCAAACCTCCCTAAGAATTATACATTACTCAGTGTGTCAAAGAAATGAAAACTATAAATAAATTTCTTTTTCTAGATTTAAACGCATAACCTTTAATCTCATAAATCTGTGTTCATAAAAGTGAAGAACCTGAAGAGCTCAGAGACGGGGGTAGATTCCGAAGAGACTTCACAGAAGCTACAAAAGCAATAGGACCATATCCACAAGCGCTCTGGCTCTTCTCCTGGATGCAGCAGCGCAAAAATTAATGCAACAAAAGGGTACATATAGCAACATTTTTTAGCTTGCAAGGGATATCTACTGGCTTAAAGTAGGACGTTGACCTTCTCACAAAATATTTAGTGATTGAAGCATACCCTATAATCATCCAGAATATCAATAAAATAATTAAGGAGAGCTGTGGTTGAAGTGGATGGTTGAGAACCCTCATCAGAAGAAGATGAAATCACATTGTCAAGATCATCAAAAATGACAATGGAAGGCGAACAGGCAAGAGCTTCAGATACATAGCCTGAAATTGCTTGCCGCACTGTTTGACTCTTTTCAAGAGCAAGCCTTGAACAACTTACAAAAACTCTGCATGCAGCAATACTCATCAGATAATAGAGAATTTTTATAAAAAATTCAACCAAATGTTACCTAAAACTTATGTTCAGTTCAGGCAAATAAGACATATAGATGAAACAGCACAGTTGGAGAAATGTTCAACTACGTACATGTGAGCTAAAATTTCTTCATGCTCTTCAAAATGTTTAGCAACAGCCCTGGTTAATGTAGTTTTTCCTGACCCCTGAATCAAATAGACATTGCAAGTAACGTTGGCATTAGAACACTAGATAAAATATGCAAGAAATATATACAAGGACAATTTTGTCATAATTGTGTTGCAAAAGAGAAGTTCACATTCTATAGTGACTCGGTGTGTTGATTACCATCTCAAAGAACGCAGCACAATTGCATAATGTGAAAAGTAACCAAATATAATGCTTTTTTAGAAAGCTCTTTTTCCATAATTTTTTACTCCTGTCAACCTCCACTGCAGATGGGCTCATCAATATATCCTCCATAACCTATAAGGGTATTCATCATAGTTCCAGCCTATAGTTCCCATACACCACCAGTCTTATAGCTTATGAACAAGTAGGCCAAACCCATAAAAAGAAACACAGTCTTCAGCACATGCCATTTTGCAACATAGACGTTAAAATCAAACGAGCAAAAGCATTTAACTATGAAGTAAAAAAAATTACCTATGAAAACACTAACATCATTGGTGACAATAAAGTAGATCCATTTGAGCTTCAGCGATTGTTACACTGAGAAACTCGAGTCACCTAATGATCTTACCCAATCTCAACTTCCATGCAGGATTCATATACATTATATATGTGATAAGCACCAAGTGATGGGTAGAAGATATAAGCATATTCATATAGTTAAAAGGAAAAATGATTACAAATGAATCAAAAGATAGAGAAAGATTAACAAGAAAGAACCAAAAAAAAATTAAATTTAGGAAGAACTTTCTTACAGGAGGTCCATATATAAGCACATGGCCTGAAGGTGGAAGATCATAAATACATGACAATTTGGTGGAATTTGGAGATAGAAGGATCAGTAATCCTGAAAAACAAGTTTTTTTTTTATCTCAAAACATTATTAAGCATGCATGCTAATAATACAATGAAAGCTACTGTCGCATCTAATCAAACTAAATACATTTTTATGCATGCATGCCAATAATACATGAAATAATTCAAAACACTTACTACTAGTAACATCAGAAATAGCTGTCTCTAACCAGCTTAAAGAAGATAATGTCAGACTGAATTTTCCTCTGAGATCATTTTCTGGGATACAGTCAAGAAATATCGTATCACCCATCTCCAATTTTCCAAGTGTCAGTTCCAAGTCATGTATATTATCTGCATTTTTGCTCATGCTATCGATATCAAACTCAAAGGTATCAAACAAATCACCATCTGATGACTCATTATAATTGGTTCTGAGAATATACAAAAGCTCAACACCATGTCCTCCAGCACCATTTTCCTTCTCATGTGCACTATATAGATAATCTTTCTTTCTGTTACCTAACTTATAATTGATTATTTCAAAGTGAAGCAATGCTTCATTTGTTAAAACAACAGAGTTTACTTTCAACTGATCATTTTGAAGTGCAAAAGCACCAACTTGTAAGTGTAGCCATAACCTGACAAGTTCTTTCTCCAATTTCATGTGAATAGAAATGTTGTCATTATCTCCATGTAGAACAGCCTCATGAGAAAAAGAAGAGAACAATTCTTCAATATTTGACCAGTCCAGCACATCTTCGTTGGAGGAAATATCAGCATCAGAAGGCCTCCCCTCCTGTTTGAGAATTGTGTGGCTCTGAAGAGCATCATTTCCACTATCATTCTCACCCTGGTTATTTTTGGACCATTTAAACCGACAAGGAGAAATTATCATTGAAAATATATCCTTCTTCGGACTTGTGGAGTATCTTTTGACGTAAACCCCTGCAAATGAAGAATAACGTAGCATGAATCATTGACTGTTTTGTCTTTGATTTTATGGCAACCATATATATAGATTATTCCATCTGAAGTATGTCTTTCAGGTCATGATGGTTCAAATCCAATATGGTCAAACACATGAATATGACTTTATGTAAAGATGCTACCTGATCTCTCAAACTTATCTAGACATTATCATTACCATAACCTTTCAATTACAGGACCTTGAAAAAGTATAGCCCTAATGAGATACAACAGAGATTTAAGCAAAAAAATAGAAGAAAGAACATAAGAGTGAACCTTCAGAATGTTGCAACATGTTCCAACCAGCCAGTGAAACAAGCAACCACTTAATTGACTTCATTTTCCAGACAGTAAGACTAAACTAAAAAAACCTTGACCAGATTGACCTCTGAACTACCAGTATTTTGCATGAATCATGGGCATGCTCTTTAGCTGTATGTGAATCTTGTGCCATAGAAGCTAACATGGACTAGCTCTTAGAAACTACAAAAGAAAAAGATCAATTTCTACATAAAGCTAACATTACCTTCTAAGATTTCAGTTAATGACATTTCATCAAAAAGCCTACCGATCTATTCATAAATGAACAGACCTTTTCATGTACGGATGAGCAGACATGACTAGTCCAAGGTCGGCATGGCTAAACATAAGACCTCCTGGCAGTAATAGTATCATTTGGTTCAAACTTCCAATGCCATTCCATCAATATATGATAGTTTTCATCACATTCAAAGTAATTTAAACAAATTCATGAATTTTAAAAAACTTATAGCCAAATAATGAGAGGATTCCAAGAAATATAAACTGTCATAAAGAGTAAAGGAGTTGTCATGGAAACATAGGAAAATCCTGTAACAACGTTTTTATTATTTTCCTGCTCATGTCTGAAGAAGTAGGATAACGATTACCACACTGTTAGAAAACTAAGAGCAAGAAAAGATATTATAGTTTCACATGCTTACATGAATGTAGTCCTGATCCTACAAAATGGCGAAGAGATTGAGAAAGCATCACATGGCCTTTTGCTACTGAATCAGAGTATACAAGGTGAGCAACAGTATGCCTTTGCTTCACTTTACTGGCTATAGGCAACCCATTACTTCCTCGTGTAGGAGAAGGATTATTTCCTCTTCTCCCAGAAACATCATTTGCATTCTGCATAATCTCCTTTTGTGGTATCTTAGGCATGATAATTGCTAATTGAAGATTATCGAATGAAAACTTCTTAGCTGTCTCCGGGTGTATAAAAGCCACAGAGGTAAGAAACATCCTGACTTCAACATCATTGATGATTTTATGAAGATAATTTCTGTTTGATTGTTGTACGCGTAATAATGCCTTCATCTTATATTGTTCTTTTATTGAATTTTGCTTTTGAACACCCTGGTGCACAGCTACCCCATTCTTGCGTACTTTTGGTGCAACAGCAAGTTTGGTTCCAGGCACAAGTTGAACTGAAATCACCCATGAATAAATAGACTTCAGTATTCATTTTTAAACATGTATGAGTCAATCAAAGACCTGAAATAAAAATATTGATCATCTCCTAAAGTCTAATCTGTGAGATGGTTCAAGAAAATATTTAGATTATAGTCTTAAACCGAAGAAATAGCATTTAGGGAAATGGTCCTCTTTTACTAAATAAAAAACCAAATATTATAGAAAATAAATAATTTTGATTCATGGAATTTGTTGGAAGTACAGAAGAAAAATTCAAGGCTTTATGCAATTCCAAAAAATATTTTTTCAAAAAAATATATAGAAAAGTTTAAATCATTACCAAGCAAAATCATGTACCAGTAATATAATGAACTGTTCCTTAACAGAGAATGTACAGAATTACTCGGTGAAGTACAGAAGAAAAATTCAAAGCTTTATGCAATTCCAAAAATCTTTTTTCAAAAAAATATATAGAAAAGTTTAAATCATTACCAAGCAAAATCATGTACCATTAATATATTGAACTAGTGCTTCACTTTTGAGATGACTCGGTGAAGTACATTTGATGGTTGTATTGCTCCAACTCATGTTCATTTCTTTTGGCAAATAAATTAAATTATCATTCACCAATAGGATATTACATTGTTTCAATATAGTTACATCATCATACATAAAGATTTTGCTCCTTATAACTTGTTTGATAGCATTTTAGTTTTCTTTATGTTTTATTTTATTTTGTGTATTTTTCACATCCTTTTAGATGATATATTGTATCGTTTCAGATTGATGAAATGAATGTAATGTTATCTTTTAAAAAAACAGAGAATGTACAGAATTACCTTCTCAGTGACGCAATATAAGCAGAATGGCACATATCATTATACTATTATGATAATATCATACACATATCATTACAGCAATTGATGGAGAATCCAGAGTTAAAGTGACCAGAAGGTCCAAATGGAATTCCTAGCATGATGAACCATCAGACTGCATAAATGGGATGGAAGGAAAATAGTGATCTAGAAACAAATAACCAGTATTTTTTTTCTTAACATCATTCACAGTGCCACATATTGGCATAATGAATGATAGATGGAAGACTGAAGGCGCTTAAGTTCATTTTCAACATGAATTATTACTGATGTATTTAAATGTTGGTGCGCATAAATGTCTACAGATCTCCAGAAAGTTTAAACTTTGAACAGATATTTAATCATCAATATATATAGTATAAGCAACAAATGACATGCAAACAAATTGGGCCTAGAGCACATGATTGTATTTCTCTTACCTACCGATTTCTTAGGAGATGTAGAGGTGACAAGAAATTCCACAACAACATGCCCATGCAGCCATAAAGGAAATTTCATTCCCTCATAGACGACACCAACCTGTATTGAACAAAAAATGTCTACTGCAGAGAAGAAAGTAAAAGAACCAAACAATACAGCGTCACTCTGGCAAATTGTAAAAATGAAAAATTACATCATTTCTCATGCATAGAAGGAAGCATAACAAAAAGAAGCAGAAATGTGCATGGATCTCTGAGAATATCTCAATATCAAAGAAGGAAAAAATAATAAATTCATCTATTTGATTGTCATCAAAGCTAATTTGATCCATTAATCCAGGCCTAAAGGGCATAATATTGTGTGATTTAAGTTTCAAGTCATAAATGTTCATTATTTTAGATGAATTATTTGGTTCGAATTTGATTTGAGCATCTTATTTTCACTAATTCAAGTCAGATCTCGAACTTGAATGAAAAGTTATGATAAGAAAAGCAGTGGTTGTACTAATTTTGTTAGTACTCTTGAATGAAATGCTTTAAATAATTATTCTTATCAATCCTATTCTATGTCCGAAACAATGCCTGATCTCCACTTCTCGCTTAGTGCAATTCTTCACTTGGACCATACAATTCAAGATTCTACCTTGAAACCATATGTTAAGTATTTCCATTATATGTTCTTGTTCTGGTACAAGCCACTGAAGAATGCTCCGCACAATAAAGAGCAAATTGGACAAACCAAAATAAAAGGTATTTTTGCCCACGAAATGGAGATATCAAGACACAAAACATATACTCTGTAACTATAATCACCCTGAAATCCAATAAAGGGCTATCTTCGATTGGACAAACCAAAATTTTACACCACTTTAGCAGCATTTAAACCTAGCAGTTGAGAAACTTGAGCCTGAGAAGGAAAATTGATTTTCAAAGAACAAAACCAAAAGAATGTTTATCCCCAATAACACATCTAGAATTCTTGCAACATAAGCAAATTTTACAAAGAGAATAGTCAGTAGAAGCCTCCAAGCTCCTAGAAATATCTCATATCATCAACATGTGACCCCAAGGATGTCAAGTTAATCCACTATAGCAACTGCATTAGTCTAAAATGATATAAGTGGAGATAAGTGCACTGTGCTGGTGTTACAAGTAAAAGGGATATGTTCGTGCACGTTGAGATAAAAAATTCATGCAGCGCACCTGTTTCAAGATAGTATTTTCGGCAAGTTCTGAGTTAAGGGCCAGAATCTCCCAATCATCCTCACTATTCGGCTCTATATTGACTTCTACAGCTTTTGGTAAGTTAGCAACAGCCTTGATATGTACCCTTATATGATCCGGTAAAGAAATACATTCAGCCAGTAGCTGATCAACCTGGATTTTATATGTCAATGCAAACTTCATAACGCAGACCTTAGAGAAGAAAGAATTATAAATTTGCATAGTTCAAATTAAGATTCCAAAAAGATGCCTGTCAGTTAAAAATATCAATAAGAACGCCACAAAAGCGGAAGCAAAACATGTAAAAGGGCATTATTCAACTAATAGAGTGGCTGCTGCATGACTTGCAAAAACTAGACGAACTAGAAATAATACTTGGCTCAAAAGTCTATGAAACCTAGAAAAATCTAACAAATGATTTCACATTGAAAATTCATACATAAGTGTAATAAGGAAGTGCTCAGATATCAAAACAAAAAAGGAACCCACACAATCCTTTCCCGGACCCAAAGAATTGCGCCGATGGCTGGCGAAGGAAGTGACTAAATTTAGCAACGACAGGATAAGAGATAAGCGGCCACCTCGATTGCGGCGGATTTGGAAGCGGAGCCGGACCATGCGAGGTTCCAGGATGCTCCTCCGGAGCAAGCGCGGAGCTCGAGAGCGAGCACCGGCGGGAGGAACCCTCCTCTCGTCTTCTCGAGGGTCTGGATCAAAGAGAGCGGGAGAGAGACGAAGCAGCTCTCGAGCCCGCCGACCACCCTCACGTCGAGCTCCATCGGACCGCCCCCCGGTCTCTCCCTCCCTAACTTTCTCCCTCACTCGCAGCGACCGAGCGAGAGCCGTCGAAAGTGGGAGGTCTCGTCGGAACAAGGAACGAAGACTGGACAGTCCGAATTAATTGTGGTTTAGGAGGCCTTGTAATTGATTTATTCAACTGACTTTGGGAAGACATATTTGCCTTGTAAATTTTGATCTTGGGCCCAAGAACATTACCATATATGCGGCCCAACAAATATTATTCACAGTTTTTATGGAATTTTTTTTTATTTTGTTCGGGTAAGTTAGTTTATATAAGTATAGATTTAACCCTTACAATATATTACGGCATGGGTATATGTCTCACATTTATATGGTTATAAGTTAAAAGGACTCCTAATCTTTTTAAAAAAGGATGAAATTTTAAATAAATGACTTTGACGAGTATTACGACCACAACCTTTGATAAATAAGTGTACATTTTGTATATAAAATTTAAATAATCATTGTTTCATCTATTTTATTGTAAAAGAAATTATGGGTATACCAAGAATTGATTTGTTATAGATCCAATTTCATATTCTAATAAACTAAACATTTCTTCTTCATCAAGATTACTTTATTTTATTAACTAAGAAGAAGGCTGCTTGGAGGAGGTAGAATATATATGATAATATTGTTATAATATGAAAAACTAAAATTTAAAATGAAATTTATAATAAAAAAAACACTAGAATAAAATTTGATGCATGTGGTGATCACTGTTGACATTGTTAACAGTTCGATCTAAATAATATGCATCATATAAATAAAAAATATATATCCCTAAAATTAGAAAAAAAAAATGTGCTTAAACCGTAACAAACACTGTGGAAGGAGTTAACGCAAAGGTATGGAGATGTACATCAACATTCCATGATCAGATCAAAGGTACAAAGAAAACAATTTGTAAAGTTAAGTCAGCAATTAAACTGTAGTTCTATTATCCTACTCGTGCCATTGGCTGTACAAAACAGTATAATTACAATATGTCATCAATTTCCACATGCTTAAATAATAGTTTGATAAGTTAGGAATATGGTGACTGAGTATAACCTAATGGGACTAAGGAAAAGAGACCTTATGTAGAGGGGGTCTATTTGCAGTAAACCTTTTGTATTCATAGAGGTGTAATAATAATTAAATCGCTTGAATGACGGATGAAGTTTCTCTAAAAGTACTCATCATGGCTATTGAATTAGGGTTATGTCCTCGTTGCCTTCAAATTTTCTCCAGCCACATTGGCACGAACAAGAAGATGATATGCTCAGCTCCAAGCTCAGGTGACTGCAACTCATTCTACTCCCAATCGGATGATCAGCTGAAACATCATCAGCTGCGTCGAATTCGACCCCGCCGCTGATATCTTCTTCCTTCCCCGTGGATTTGATCCGATAGTATCGGTTGCAAGAGGAAAGCGTCAGCTCACAGTAGTCCGTCCCTTTCTCCTCAAGAATCTGCAAAATATCAGGTATTCGTGTTCATTAATCTCTGTTTAAGCATCAAAAAGAGCCAAAGAAGAAGAAGAAGAAGAGTCAATTACCTGATCACTATCATCTTGCTTCGGTGTTTGATCACCGGGATCATCATCTCTAAGTAGAGGAGAAGCTGGATCGATTGGATGATTATTAGGGTTCTTGGAGCCCCACTCGCCGAGCAGCTCCTCAAAGGATGTTCTGCAAAATAGGCCTTTCAGTATTGAGCAGCAGAAATGAGGATTTATATGCATAACTGGAGTTACAAGTAGGAGCTAAGCTCACGTACATCTGGAAAGCGGAGTCCAAATCAAATGGAGTGCACTCGGCAGCAGGAAGATGAGATCTCCTTCGCTTTCTCATGATTTCTCCGGCTTGGAAGTTGTGGAGTTTGGCTTGGCTGCTGGAGATTCTGTACATCTGTAAACAAAGAGTTCATTAACTTATGAGATTTAACTTTTAATTAAAATTATTAAAGTGCGGTATATATGGACTGGTTCTTGGTAATTCCGTGTAGAATTAAACTGCTATTAATTAGATTACTGGAGAAGAGATCACGATAATGAAACAACGAGTGATCATCAAATTAGTCAAAAGTTTGTCTGAAACATTAATTGTATGAGAGAGTTGCATACTTGCAGGTGGCTCTTGACGTGAGAAATGCTGAGTCCCTTCACCCCCATGGCCTGTAAAATTTGCTTCGGAGTCGCTTCTGCAGTAAAAGCTTGTAGTTGCAGTTAATTAAGCTTCATCTAACATATTTTCCTCAAATCGTAAGTGTATAGATCATCTTGATTTGAGAGAGAAAACAAAAAAAATTAAACATACTGTCGCATCCTCCGAGGCTGCGAACAGCTTCCATGAAGAGGGCGTGGAGCTCCTCCGTCCAGCGCATGCGAGGCGCTTCAGATCTGCTGTAATGCCTCACGCCTTCTCTTCTCCCTCTGCCGCTTGATCCCATCATCATCATCGTCTCCATCTCTCTGATCAGTTCCCTCTTCTCCCCCCCTCTCCCTACCTGATCCCTTTTATATAGATATATACACATCAATGGAGAGGGTGCTCCACCGCTAGGGTTAGGTTGGTTTGACGGGGTCCAGTCAAACATGCTCTGATCATCTCTCCCCAAACCAAAAAAGTTGAATAGAAACTCTCGTTTGACAAAAGAAACCCTCCTAGCTCATCGTTCTGCATCCCCTTTTGACAAAATCTATGATATATTAACCCAAACCTAATCGCTTCTCCTCTGGGTGACCCTAATTATTGGTAGGTTTTGGATGAGAAAGGTGCGCGTGCGTGTGTGTGTGTGTAGGTATGTATAAATATAACTTGTGTATGTGGATAGGACTTTTTCTGCATGCAGGAATGCTGCTGCTGCTTTTAGTTGGGAAGAGTACACGAAAGCAGCAGCCCAAGCATATGCGTTTGACATGCAACTTTACGAAGGCTTCGATCAGTGGACGATATTAAATCCTTACAAGAGTACGACATTGAAGAGGAAGAAAGAAAGAAAGAAAAAGGAATGAATGGAACAGCGTATACTTCTCTTTCAAGAATGCTGCTACGGACTGATATATACGTATATAGAGAGAGAGAGAGAGAGAGAGGCGGCTAATGAGTTTTGGTGAAAAGCTGTCCATGTTCTAGGTCAAAAAGGACCTCGAAGTACATAAGGGAAGGTGTTGATTAATCGAGGGTTGAGTGTGTTTTGGGGGACCGAAGGAATGGTGGTGTGTACAGTGGATATGTGAAGAAGGCCGCAGAAGGTGCAGTGCGGTCCAAGTCAAAGACCTAAAGAAACTTTACGGGGAATTTAATTGAATTGAATGATAAAGGGCAATTTTATCAACTCCTTCGTCGTCGTCTTCTTCTTCTTCTTCTTCGCCAACATGGGTATATATATATATATATATATATATATATCAATCCAATGCTCGATGTCAGTTGCCGACGGTGCCGACTATTTATGAAATGCCGTCCGCCTCCTGTTCCCTCTGCTCTGCCGTGTCCCAAACCACTTTGACTTCCCCAGTCATCATCATCTCCATGACAATTAAATTTATCTACACGTAGATGTATATATACTGTGGACCGAATGAGAATGTCTTGGTAAAGGAAGGAGTCCTTTCGCGTTCATGTAGGGCTGGTTTATTAATTATTTTTGGTCTTATTAGATAAAGGACTTTTATTTATATTCAAGATAGAAGCCGATCGATTCAGCAGTATACACACGTAAGATATATACTTCGAAATAAGATTCACGGAAGCCTGATTAACTCGAATACATGCTCTATATTAGGGATTGGATTTTAGGGTCATCACGTCAAAATATTAATATATCTAGTCACTGCACGCGTGGAGGAGCCTAATTGGAGCTACGTAATATGTCAGAATGTGCACGAAATGAGAAGGAAAACGTGCGCCATTGGAAAATAATATATATATAATAATAAAGTCAAGACGCTGCAGTCACTGGAGAATGCAGACAATTAATTGGCTTGAAAACTTTTCATATAAACACGCATGTAAAAATATTGACATATTCTCTGATGGAAATCGGAGCGATTGGATTCATTAATTAATCAGCAGTTCTCTGCAGGCGTGGAGTTCTGCTTAGCCACACGTTGGATAGCAGACGACGATGAGGACGGAACTCTTCCTTTACCATTTTAAGGAAAGCTGAAATTTTTTTTTTACTCGTCAACACTGAGGAGACGTGTCAGAAGTGATTGATGAAATTTTTAATTACACTTAGATCAGTAATTTCTAAGTTTTAATATATACATTTACACTTTCAGATAATAATTTTTTATATAATAATTAATATTATATTATATTTTATAATATTACATCGAATAAATATCATTAAAAAAATAACGTAAATAAAATTAAATATTTTTACTATTAATAATTTATAGGAATTTAAATATAATTAAGAAAGAGCGGAGGGTCTGAACGTAATTAAACTCGGCTGCAGTGCATATATAATTAGTCTTTGGCGCGTAGCGCGGGAGTTCAACGAAGAGAGCGAGAGCGGCCTTTTTTTTAAATTATCGTCGTCTTAAGTATATCTTCCAAGGTAGGCGAATTTAAGGAGCAAAGTGGGGGTTAATTAATTGGCGAGTGTTTAAAACATGCACGCCGGGCGCGCGCATCCCATCCCTATATATCCGCGGCCGAATTGCTTTCACATTCCCGAGTCGTACTCGTATCATACGACGGCTGACGCCTCCGTCGTCTCATCCGCGCCCACCAAAGCAAACGGAACGGAACGGACGCCGCCAAAGTTGGATTGGCTTGGGGCACGCCGTGCGCCAAAAACCCTAACCCCCCAAATCCGGCCCATATTTAGGATCGAGTGAGTGCAAGAGGGGATTGAAAAAGCTCGGCCTGCTGATTCAAGTCCGCCCAGTTTAGCATCGATCAGCAGCAGTGGGGACGATCTGGGCGTGCGTTTGACGATTCGGTGATCAGAATCTCGTCGGTTGAGATGGTTCCATGCACTTGGTAATGTTCTAGAGATCTGCTATATGCATACATATATATATATATTATATACCGCCTTTAGGTTATCCAAGAGGAATATATCCTCCAATCACTTTTTTTCCTTTCCTTTTTTTAAATGTTTTTTTGTCCAGTTGGTGTGCAGAAGTCGGAAAGATCCGTAATATTTCAACCGAACGACTTCTTCTTCAAGCATCTTGTTTTTTTCTTTTCTAAAGCAAAAAAGGTTTAAAGAGGGAGAATATCAGAAAGATGCAAGCGAGAAGAGTTCAGAGAAAGATATACGACATTAAAAAAATTAGATAGAAAAAAAAATCATCGTATAATTTATAAAACCTGCGAGTGTGCATTATAAATTTGCAATCGAGTGGACTGAGCCGAAGGATGAGACAGGATGTAAAGTTGATTCCTGCTACGATCCGATAGAATTATCATCTTATCTCGGGAGGAAGTAAAATCCATGCCGGCAAAAACAGCTGACGGTTCCCACGGAACTAGAATTACTCTTCCTTTCACTACCTAATTTATATATATATGTAGCGTCTTCTAGCTTCTGGGCTTGCTCGTCATAAACCGAAGGCAGAAGGAAGAAAAGAAATCAAAAGGAGAAGGGGACGGGGATGATGAGGGCGTATCAGCTTGGGGGACACGCTTACTCGCCTCACTGGAACGGCGAAAACATCGTCAGTCCATTTAAATCACCTTCTAATGCATCGTTACTGACTGCTTGCTGTGTTCTTGGTTTAAACTAACTCGATGGATGGATGGATCGAGCAGCCGGGAGCGAGGCGGATGATCGTATCCGGCAACGAGATGATCTACGTCCCAGCAAGAGCCATGAAAATAACCTGGGGCCAGGATCCAAGGTTCTGGAAATGGATTCACCTCCCCGGTGACATATCCAAAGCTGAATCCACGCCCAGGTATATATATTTATGTAAACTTTGAAAGGAATCAAATCCATCGTTCGCCTGAATGACTGCAAGATCTGATTGATGACGCGGATGCACGTTCCGCCAGTGCCGCCGAGCTGGTGCAGGTAAATTGGCTGGAGGTGACGGGGAGCGTGGATCTGGCGAACTACCAGCTTCCGCCGGCGGCGTCCAGGACCTACGAGGTCGTCTTCCGCGTCATGTTCAGGGCGGACGCCTTCGGGTGGAGCAAGTCGCCGGTCACCCTGCTGGTGGTTTCCCCGGGAGGGCGGAGGGAGACGAGGAGAGTGGCGATGGAGGCGTACCGGAGCAGGGGGACCGAAGTGTGGCACGAGATCCACGGAGGCGAGTTCAAGCTTCCGTACTCAGCGCCCGGAGGAGGAGGAGGAGGGAGGAGGAGTGGTGACGGTAGTAATAGGAAGGTGGAGTTTGGGATGCTCGACGTGAACAGCCAGGGGTGGAAGGGCGGGATGGTGTTCGCCGGCGTCACCATAAGGCCTTCGAGCCGGCCGCAGCAGACTGATAGCAATTACGGTTGGATGAGGAAGCCAAGCTGTGCGCCTCCTTCCTCTGCTGCTGCTCCTCCTCCTCCGTTGAAGAAACTAAACCGCTTTTGTTAGAACATCAAACCTTAATTTCAATGTCAAATCATATTCCTATTAATATTTACTCATACTTCTATTATGTTATGTTGCAATGTATTTTCCTTTTTTTAACCCGTATGGACGAGTAAAAGTATCATGTATTTTATCCTTAACTCGTAGTAATATATATATATATATATTGAAAAAAAAGGAACCAGAATGAACTGACGATTGACTAAGAATCGAATCGACACATCCGTACGTACGTGGTGAGTGACAAAGTCAAGCTAAGTCAATTAGGTTCTTTGACCGCATCATCGTATACGTTGCATGCGTGGAGATGACGATGAATCTGGCGGCCGCGGGTTTGTGACCGCCAACAGCTCGTTTTGGTCCCGGCGGCTTATCGATCGACTCGAATCTGCCATCTCACTTGGCCTTCATGTTCTTAGACTTTATATATACTCCTACTTATATAATTATAATTTACTTGTTAAATACGCTTATAAATCGACTGTTTAGTTGCGGTGTTAGTAATTATTATGGCTGTTGATTTATAGATATATAACTCAGTAATAGGATTCCTTCCCCAAAAAAGAGAAAACCCTTTATTAAAATATGCCGAAGATTTTATTCTTCAACTCTCTCCGCCCTTCTTTAATTAATAAACTTCTATCCATGAATTCAAATGCATCATTCTCCTCTTCTCCACCGGCATGTCAAAAAGTGACATGCACCGACTTCAATTTATTATATTGGTTTATATGTAATCCATGGGTTGATGGCCGTATAATTATTCAATTAGGTTTTAAATCTAAGTGGCGACAGCGTCACTGATTCCTTCTTCCACCGCTGTGAACGGAACAGCTACGCAACGCTACGCGTATAGCAAATTAGGAAGGCAAGTCGGCTACAACGTCCTCCCCGCGTCCTGCTAATTCCTTTTGATATCCATCGTTTAATTTATTCTCCGTGCCCAATTTGCTTGCCGCCTTTCTCTATATAAATACGACTGCTACGAGGCAGATGAAGAACACACAGCAAGCCCGGGAAGAAGCAAGCTCCAGCTAGCTAGCAAACGAAGAAGAAGAAGAACAAGCAGCAGCAGCAGCAGCAGCATTCAAGATGAGCCGCACTGCTCACAGCTCTGCAAAAGATTCATCCCACTGGGATGGCAAGAACAACGTAAGTGATGTTATATGTATATATATATGTACAACACTTGTGTGCTAATACATCGAATCAAAAGGCATGCATGCATCGGTTAGTTACCTATAAATCCACATTGATCCAGCAGGGCAGTGGGATCTGGTCGGACGGCAAGTCGATCTACGTCCCGGCAGCAGCCATGAACATAACCTGGGGCAGCGACGAACGATTCTGGAAACGGGTTCAGCTGCCCAAAAGCGATCTCCCCAAAGACGTTCCCGTCGACGCCTCCGCCGGTGCCGGCGTTGCGGAGCTGATCCAGGTGAACTGGCTCGAGGCAAGAGGAAGCGTGGACTTGGCAGCCGTTAAGCCCTCCCTGCCGTCCGGCAGAGCTCGCTACGAGGTCGTCTTCCACGTCAAATTCAAGGTGGACGCGTTCGGGTGGAGCAACTCGCCGGTGACCCTTGTGGTGACCGGTCCGGGAGGGCAGAGGGAGATCAGGAAGGAGATGATGGAGTCCTGCCGGAGGAAGGGAGGCGGCAGGTGGTACGGCATCCACGGGGGGGAGTTCGCGGTGGCCGCCGCCGGAAACAACAGCAGGGTGGACTTTGCGATGCTGGATGTGGACAACAGTTGGTGGAAGGGAGGCCTGGTGTTCGCCGGCGTCACCATCAGGCCCAAGCAGACTTAGAAACAACAATGTAAAATCAAGAACTTAGTGGAAACTAATAACGATGTCTCAAGGAGGAGAGTGCAGTTTATCGCGGTTTGGTTTATGTTATGTGAGCACGTCTTTAGTGCTTGTTATATCTGTGAATTTAAGTTTTAATTCAGTTATTCAATTAGAATAGTAATAATATAAATTGGGGGTGATAGCACTTACTTTTTAAAACTAATTTGGAACTTCAAATTATACCTTCCCTTCCGGGGAAGAAATTTTCTCTCTTCAAGTGAAGGAAGAGAAACGATTATACTATTCAAAGTTCTCTGAGGAAAGCAAGTTGGAGGGACTTCCTGCTTAATCATGTATTTCCTCCTTTTCTCCCTCGCTTACCATGTCCGGTTCCCCCTCTCTACACTGGCAAAGGAAAATTAATGGTCCCAGTTATTAAAAGGAACGGACAACACCCACAATTAAAAATTGCAAACGGATGTTACTTAGCAGGCACAAAATGGCATGCATTTAGATGAGGCGAAGTAATACAAAAGTATTGCCTGTCCTGTCTTCTAGGCTTAACGAGAATGAGCTCCTCAGATCAGTACTGTTTTGTTCGAAGCAAGGAATAAAGGGGGCTGGGCTTGTAGATGAACAAAGCTAGTTACTTGTTCTGATTCCTGCTTTATTGATTGCTATATATATGTCAGCATGCATGAGTCCTCTGAGGGCATCTCCTGGAGGCAGAATACAGTGAGTGAGGAAAAAGGAAGGAAGAAGGAAGAAGGAAGAAGCACCAGCTGCCGCCGCTGTTGAGTAGCAGCCGAGATGATGAGCCAACAGCAGGGACAAGTTGCGGCTGCCAGCAATAACAATAGCTCACCTCACTGGGATGCCCATCCAAGTGTAAGTAATAGATTTGAGAGATGGTGTTCGATTACCGTGAGATCATGTTCACTTAATCAATCAAGAACCTTGATGAATGTACGCCCAGGTTGCGTGGATTAAAGCGGAGAATAACACGGTTCACATGCCGGCAAAAGGCATGAGGATAACATGGGGAAATGACGCGAGGTTTTGGAGTTGGATTGACCTTCCCAAGAGCAGCAAGCTTCCCGGAGTTTGTTTCCCTGAAGATTCAACCGGGTAATTAATAACATTCTTTTTAATTATACAACGAAGCGACGCTCTGTTTATCGAGTAAGAATTGATGCTAACTCGCGTTTGATCGTCTTGGATGCCGCACTAGCTTCGTCAGTGTTGCAGAGCTCCACCAGGTGAACTGGCTCGAAGTGGCAGGGTCTCTGGACTTGTCAGAGCACAGGGAGCAACTTCTCCTATCCAAGACTTATGAGGTCGTCTACCACATCAAGTTCAAGGTTGATGCCTTCGGGTGGAGCAAGGCCCCCATCACGCTGCTGCTCATCACCCCGGACGGCAAGAGGGAGAAGAGGAGCGTGGTGATGGAGCCCTACAGGAACAAGGGAGCCGATGTGTGGCATGAGATCCATGGAGGGCAGTTCAAGGTGCCCGAGGACGGCGCAGCAGCAGGTAAGGTTGAGTTTGGGATGTTTGATGTGGAGAGCCATTGGTGGAAGGGCGGCATGGCGTTTGCAGGCGCCACAGTAAGGCCTAAGAAGATGAACGAATAGGTTAAGAGATGAGTGTTTGGTATTTGGCTGTGCTTTATTTCTGTGTGTGCTGCATTGAGGTCAGAAGTGCTTTGTTTTTCATGTGTTGAGGATTTCTGTTTGCAACTAATCAGAAATCAGTTAAATTCGAGATGCGGGGCGAAGTTTTACTACGACGAGGTTGGAGATGAACAAACTATGATTTGCATAAACATGTAAAACTCTTCCTGTGCTGATTCTTGATTCAATAGAACACAAGGTAGGCATTAACTGTGTCTTACGTACAAAGGATTAGGAACCCTCTACAAGCTCAAAAGTATGGCAAAGCATGTTTGCTTGCGACTGGTTCCCCTATTTGACGGACAGGAACAAAAACAAAACAGATTCCTATGCCAGGCTTAAACTCAACACTCATTAGATATGAACTCACGACAAGGTCATACAAGACCAGAAAGACTGTTCCATAAATTGACTTCCTGAACGGATTCAGGATCATGATACTAATTTTTTCACAGCTTTATCGACCACAGGACTTGCGTTACAGTAGGCAGTCATGCTTAATTAATACCGCTTTCCAAGAATAACACCGACGATCATCGATACAAAGGCCACTCCCAGTACGAACTTGAAGGCCACAGCTCCCGGGCGATCCGGGGCGGCATGTACCTTTTGGCTCGCACTAGCAGTAGTCTCGGTGTCCTGCTGTTGACGGCTGCTGCTTCTCTTGCTTTTCCTCTTGGAGAGGGTTGATGTGTCCAGTCCAATATCTCTTGATTTCACCTCGGTTATATCTTGTGCTTCAGGTTGCGAGGTTTCGCTCTTTATCTGCAAAGATGTTGGATGAAGACCGTCAGGACGGCGTTGCACCTCCAACAACTAGCATTCATAAGGCAGAAGATTAAGTCGACTAATATTACCTCTTTGGCGCTTGTTTGGGCCAACTGCAATGCATTCTCCAGCTCTTTAATTTTCTTCTCCAGTTCGGCGGTTTGATTTTGTTTAAGTCTCAATTCATTCAGTTCGGCCTCAACAAGTGTAAGCTTGTTCTCTCCTTCGGTAACCTGCATATTAAAAACAGTGGATGGAAAGTAAGGCTCTATAGCACATAATTAACAATGCAAAATATAAGTCCATCTATCTTTTGGATATGAGTATCGCAGTCCATTAGTTCCTCTTCATTGATTATCTGAAGAATATTATTATCTCCTTCTAACTTTCTCAAGTTATATATGAACCAACCTTCTCCTTGTACAGGGTTTCAGTTTCTTGAAGCTTCTGCTTAAGTTCTTCAATTTGTGTTTCTAGAAGTCTGGCATGCTGATCATTAGACTCTAATGCATCAAGTGACTGCTTCAATGAAGCTTGCATTTCCAACTCCTTTGAGGAGTTCAATTCTTTCTGTCAAAAAGTAATCAATTAATAAGCATACATCATATTTTGTGTTATATGTTCTTACTTCCTTGTGTTATAGTTTTCTGTTGTTTTCTTTTGTACATCCTACATCCTTTTGGATGATAGATTGTATCATGTCAGAATGGTGAAATGAATGCAATATTATCTTTCAAAAAAAAAAAAGCATACATCATAGCAATGATCAATTAGGAATGTGAATGACAATTAATTGCCTTCATGAGTTAAGGGAAACTCAATGATAGAGCACACACTAATCAAGCAAATATCATAGTAGCATTTTGCCAAGACTACAATCAGCCAAGTTTTTTAAAAAAATTCCATTATACGTACTTGAGTTCTACTTATTTTATTAATAAAGTAGTCTATTATATTTCCTAAATTTATCAACTTCTACTTCTTCCTAACCCCAACCGTATTTAGATCAATCTCTCCTTTTCCTTTTGATGAAAGTAAGTAGATCCATCTATCATCCAGAGGCCAAGTATGTTAGAAACTCTGAGAACCTTGCAACTTAATTATTTCTGTATGCCATGACTATGTGAATTTGATCAGCTAATCAAATTTCACCAAAACCCAAGTTAGGAAATGGTCCAATTTATTCATTTATATTATATTTTTCTAAAATTTCTTAATGAGTTCGTAGGTCTTGTTATTTAATTCAGTATTTTACAAAAAAATAATAAATGCTGAAGAATTGCAGGTTCAGATTATTTTGCAGCCGAAGTCTTGTTGTCCCAAAGCACCTCAAACTGACCTCAAAGGTGAACCTTTTCTTTGTAAGCTCTTCATGTCATCCATGCATAAAATATTATTCTATTATCACTTTATAGCCTACTTAGTACTTACCCTAAGTTCAAAATTTATACTGCTCAGAGTGAAAACACTGGCCTGATACTTATCATGCTATGTTAAATGAAAAACAGCCTTCTTAGCTTCACCGTAATAAAAAAGCAGTTAGAGGTCAGTGAAAACCGCAACATAGAAGCAAAAAAAAAAAAACTTGAACCTTACTGTGAGGTTAGAATTTCCATGAACCATCAGAATTTGAGTAACTCAAGGATGTTGTGATGCAGATGGATTTGTGGGTTGCAAATGGAATGAGAAGTCAACCAATCTGGTACTATAAATTTTACCTGTTGTATCAGGGTTTTCTGTGCCAAATCCAGTTCTTTCAGAGTTTCCTTAAACTGCTGATCTAAGGCCTCTCTTTCGTGGAGTAAACTAGTGTGCTCCTTTACTCTAGCATCAAGTACTGTGTCCTTCTCAGAAGCTGCTGTTGCCATGCTTTCAATCTGAGAGATCCATAATCACGCAAGAGATAGAACATCAGTGGATAAAATTTCTATCCTGCAAACTGCAACTTACAAGGGTAAAAGAGTTTAGAAAAGTACCTCTTGGGCATGAGATTTCTCAGCTAATAACAGCTTTTGTTCAAGTTCAGAAATCTGTGCATGGACAAGAGATTTCTCGCCCAACTCCGCTTTAAGATTTTCCACAAGAGAAGTAAGAGAGTCTTCCCTAGTTTTCTGCTCAAGTAGTTTTTCTTCATATCGAGTAGTAGATGCTTCAAGTTCCTTCCTTGTATTTTGGTTTATTTCATTGAGTTTATTGTTCTCCTCAACGACAGATGTGATCTGCATAATTAGTCCCCATTTCAGAAAATAAATTCTACTCACAAATTGGAAAAATACAAAACATGATAATATCTTACAGTTATCAATTACTGCATCATCACATTTAAATAACCTTTAGAATGTTTATTTAATAGAGATGAAGTATTGACTAACCTGCAATTCGAATTTCTCTTTATCAGCGTTAAGCAATTGCATTATATCCTCCACTTCTTTCTTGGAAGAATGAAGATGCATGCATAAATCCTCTTTCTCTTTAGTAGCTGAATCAAATGCTACTTGTAGCTGATTCATTTTGGTTTCATATATTGCAAGACCCTCAGAGAGGCTCATGTTTTGTTTGGCTAAACTTTCATTCTCTGCTTGGAACTGATCAGACTTGCTCTTTAATTGCTCAACAAGTCCTTCCAGATCCTGTAGCTTGAAGAGAGTCTCTTCCAGTTTGACCTTCTGAGTTGCAGATACAGCAGCTGACTCGCTGGCTTGTTCTTCATAAGTTCTCAACTGGGTTTCAAGTGCAAGAAACTTGTCAGTCAGGTCTCGAGCTTCTAGATCTCGTTGGTTGTATTTCTCAACCGCATCATGTAGCTGGGATTCATGTTCCTTAAGACGAGATTCAGTAGAACACTGAAGCTCCACAGCTCTCGAATGTTCATCGGACAATTTGGCTATGGTGCTTGCATGAGAGACAAGTTTTTCAGCAGTAGCCTCCTTCTCAGCATGGAGAGATTTCAACAACTCATTGAGCTCATTTACTTTGTGCAGTTGAGCTTCCAACTCTTCCTTCAGCTTTGTGTTTGTCATAGAAAGCAAATCATTTTCAGAAAATGACTGTTCACTTCTTAGGTCAGACTCTGCAACCTTTTGCTCAAGCTCCTCGACACTGTTTTCAAGAGAAACCAACCTCATGTCCTTTGCCTTCAACTCTGCCTTAAGCAAGGCAGCATTTTCAGTAGCTTCAACAGCCTGTTCTTTATAAAATGCCAATTGTTCTTCAAGATAGTTCAACTTCTTGGAAAATTCTTCAGCTTCAGACTCCCTTTGCTTGAAGTTTGCAGCTGCTTCTTGTAGTTTTAACTCTGAATCCTTCGCTAAAGATTCATGTAATGACTTTAATTCTAAGTTTCTGGCAGTAACTTCCTCTATAGTTTTTCCATGATTTTCCAACTGCTCTCCTGCATGCCTAAGCTTCTCGAGTAGCTCTTTTTCTTGAATACTTGAAGCCTCAAGTCCTTTCTGAGCACTTTCCAGTTTCTCTCTTAAATATGTCAACTCATTTTGCAAAATCTGAATTTGGTTCTCAGATTCATTAAGCTTTTTCTCCTGGCCATTAGCAAGGTCTTCAATTTTTTTCCTTTCTTCAATAGTTATATTAAGGATATCGGTCAACTCCTTCTCCTTTGCATTTGCAGCTTGAAGAACAGCCTCTAGACTTTCTGATCTCGCCTGATGTGCTTCAAGTTCAGTAACAAGTTCAGAAACTTTGCTTCTATATTGCTTTGATTCAGCTTCAGTATCTTTGTGTTTTGACTGTTCTGTACTAAGTAGTTGCTCAAGTTCCTCTGTCCGATAGTTTGCAGCTTCCAACAATAACTCCAATTCTTCCACTCTCTTTCCAGCATCATTAGCCTTGGTATGAGACGCTTGAATCAAATCTTCCAACTCAAGACTTCGGCTGTGAGATGCAGTAGCGCGTTCCTCATGTTCTCCGCACTTGCTGGTGAGATCATTAAGCTCCTTTTCAAGTTCTGAAATCCTCGATAATGACTTGTTCAAAGAAGATTCCAATTGGCTCACCTTATCTTCATAACCCTCTAAATGCCTTCTGGATAGTGCATTTTCTTCATCAGCTTCTTTCAAAGAAGTAGTGAGCTTTGTTATTTTCTCATTCAGTTCGTTTATTTCATTCTGTGCATCAAAGTATTTTATCTCTGCAAGATTTACTTGTTGCTCAAGCTCCACATTTCTCTTCTCAGCTGATGCCACTCTTATCTCGCACTCTTTCAGCTGTGATCTGATAGTCTCTTCTGCTGCATTTGCTGCCTGGACTAGACCTTCTAGCTCAATGTTTCTTTTGTTTGCACCCTCTGTGGCCGTTTTACTTTGATGGTTGAGTTGTTCGAGTGATTCCAGTTTTTTCTCAAGCTCATCTTTATATGCTGATACTTCTGATAAAAGTGAGTCTGTTTTCTGGAAATTTTGGTCAGCCAGGTTCAGCTTGCCATCCAATTGAACACGCAGTTCCTCATTTTCCAGCAACTTAGCATTAAGATCGGTCACAGTGTTCTCTAGACTTCCCTTTTCTGCAGTCAAGTTGGACAAATCATTTCTTAGACTCAATATCTGCATCTCTTGGTCCTTGACGCAAGTTTCAACTGATGCCTTTTCATTCACATGCTCCTGAAGCTTTAGTTCCAATTCCTCTAAAGCCACTAGCTTCATTTGCAGATCTTCTTTTGAAGCGGTAAGCATGCTCTGTAGCAATGTTAGTTCTGCTCTCAACTGCTCTTCGGAAACCTTATGCTGATTCAGATCTTCTGTCAGTTCATGTATGAAAGTATCTTTAGAAGCAAGATTCTGCTCCAGATTAGCTACTTCCAGTTTTGAAATTTCTAACATCCCTTGAAATTTTGCAAGCTCTGATGAAGAACTTTGAAGTGCTTCTTCAACCTGCTGTTTCTCAACAATCTTATAATGCAGTTCCTTCAACTCCTTCTCTGTCCGTTCCAACATCTTCTCCAACTCCAAAGCTCTATTTGATTCTATCTCTGCCTGTGAACTACTATCTTTATATAATCGTTTAAGTTCAAGCATGTCAGCAGCTGAGGTTAGTGTGTCTTCTTCAAGAACCTTTATCCTTTTCCTTGACCTCTCTAGCTCAGTTGACAACCCAGTGAATGATTCCTTTATATCGATAAGCTCCTTATCCTTCATATCTGTAGCCCTTAATGCTTCCTGAAGGGATTCAAGCTGCAAAGCATACTTCTGCTCCGATTCTAAAATCTGATTTTTCTTCAAGTTCTGATCAAGTTCCAGTTCTTCACAATGCTTGCTCGTTCTCTCTAGCTTCTCATTTACTAGATCAAACTCTGATCTTAGAGAGGCTTTTTCAGCTTCTGAATTGTTTAGTTTTCCAAGAACTGTTTCGAGTTGGAGCTCAAGTTCATTTATCTTCTCTTTCATTTTCATAAGAGTGGCAGTTGCTTCTACACTGCCTGATTCACGATCGATGGCAAGTAAAGTTTCTTCTGCTTCCACCTTGAGGTTGACCATGCTAGAACTTTCTTTTATATCTACCAGTGCTTCCTTCTCAACCTTGATGAAATCTCCATCTGATGCAGACTCTTCCTCTTCTTCCTTGATTCTTTCTTTTCTTAGTGAGTTGGAACCACCATTTGTTAGACTTTCTTTTTCCTTTTCACCAACCTGCAGTGATATATATGCGTAAGTAACAAGTAGGTTTTCATTGGGAAAAGGATGGACTGGTTACTCGTAGATTATATTCTGTCTGTCACATAGATGAGGTCGTATGACATTTGGAAATGATAGATACATCAGTCGGATCTTTGAGGTTTGTAGATATTGCAAATCACATATAAGCACGGCACGTCCAGAGCAGGGAAATAAGTTACATGTTCCAAATCAGGATATAGTCAAATTTTGAACGGTTGCTTTCACGCGAGGTCATAATAACCAAGATAGGAATTGCATGGCTGTTGAATCGAAGGTGTTCCATAAATCTTCTTATAATGAAGTTTCAATATAAACATGCACAAGGTATGCACCTCGCATCACCACCTCGGCAACTTCAACAAAAATCACAGAAGAACAATGACTAGCATACAAGTTTCACAGTTTTATGCTCAATCAACAGGCAACACCTATAGCAGGCAAAATCTACTGACCTAGGCCACCCAGTATATTTCCATGACTAAACTTGTACGTCCAAGCAATTACATAAACCCTCACACATAATGAATTACCAATACCAGAGGAAACTGAAATTACATCCATATACTTGCCTTCTAGAATTCATTGGTTCAGTGAGCTCTCCAAACCATCACTAGTTCTGGCAAATGTCAATCGAAAGCACGGTTAAGTGCTACTTAATTAACAAAAAGGAAAAAATGCTTATCCTTTTTAGGGAATTGCGATTCATATATGCAATAGCCACGGTATTGTGCAGAAACAGGAGGCGATTGGAATGAAGTGTTTAAAACAGACATTTTCAGAATCAAAATTTCTTACATTATTGCAGCAATATAGGCACTTACATTAGCCGTCTATGATTGCACAAGTAAAATACTACGAAGGAGGAAGTTTTACCTCTGTATTTGCATTTCCGGACAGCTTGACGTCAATATCTACAGAACTTGCTTGCGATTCTTCAGCCATTTATCTTAGTAATCCAAATAAATACGCTCTACGACTGTAAAGAAGATTAAATAGCTGTCATGCATGCATATTGAATAACGATAATTCACTAACAATTGTGAGTTGTAGTCCCTTTTTATTGAGGGATAGGAATGCTACCTTCTTTTATTTATTCAAAGTCTAAACCACAATGCACAAGATTCTCAGGAGTGCATTGTTAAAAAATATTAACTTAGCGTCGCAATGTTTCAAGTATCCGCCGTGAATTTCCACAAGGACAAATTTAATCCTAGAGGCTTCCTATGATCTACTAAAGCAAGTTAAGATCGCACAAATTGCAATGTGCAGGCAACAAATAACCGAGTTAGGTGACTGGTTTGCGCAACAATAAAGCTTATCCATGACACTGAAAGATTCAACAGAACATGCGATTCCCATGATGAATCCTCATCGAAAGAAAATAAGGAATTATTCTTGGGATGGAGAGCTTTTGAAAATCGTACTGTCATTGACGATAAATAGGAAATTTAAACATAAAAGAAAAGATGGATCCAGAACAATGTTCGAAAAAACGGATATCGTGAGGAGTAATAATCTCAAAGAGAAGCGCATATAATCATCGGATAGGAGTGCCCTCTAAATCGCAGTGAAGATGCGATCGCAAACTAGAAAAAGAAAACAGCACGAATAAAATCACTCTGACCAAAGATCCCAATAAAAAGTAATAAGCATTAAGAAAACAAATCTTACCTTTACTAAAATCTAGAAGAAAAAGTTAAGCAAACAGCGATCAGTGCACTGAACGATCGATTTGGTCGCGCCAACCAATCAATCCGCTCGTAACTTCCCAAAAGAACACAACGATCTTAGTCACAAACAACGACTGCTGATCGCCACCGGGAAGATCACCGGTAAAAGGAAGAACGAAACGAAGCCGGAGAGGAAGAGAAGTCGAGCCGATGAATCAATCAAAGCAGAACAGGGATTGAGGCACTTGCCTTGCGGCGGACAATCCAGTGATCGGACCAGCGCCGAGTAGCCTTCGGTGGGTCTCCCTCGCTGCTGCTTTTGGTTCGCCCACGGCAACTCCTCTCTCGGATTCTTCCTCGGCAAGGGAGAGAGAGAGAGAGCGGTGGAGAGGGGAGTACAGGAGGGAGGAAGCTTTTTGTATGAGGTGGTGAGTCCAGTCACCGTCCACGGTGATCCGGTGCGGTTACCACGGGGACGGCTCCTCTTTGTAAAAAAAAAACTAGTATTCCCTTATGTTTGCAACCGAATTGCCAAAATTGCCCCATCGGTAAAATTGTTGCCTTCCTCGCCACGCGGATTCGGTGACCAAACCGACGGTTACTTTCTCTACCTGAACTGCCCTCAAAATAATCATACCCTACGTTTTTACTCCCATGAAGTACATAAGATCCATTTCTCTATTAATTTTAAAGCAAGGGATAATTTAGGTACGTTAAGATTTTTTAACTTTAGAAGTAATAGTTAATTATAATTATATTTCAATTAATAATATTAAATACGGAGCATACTTTTTAATCTCATGCACAGAAAAAGTGATTTTATACGAGGAAGGAAAATAATTCAAAGATATGAAATGGAGGAAATACCTTCCATCTAATTTTATTAAAAAGTTGGTTAGTTCAGAGGGACGCGTTTTGCTTTTGGTACGCGATGATTCAAAGGTAATATTAGGGTCAAATGTTTAGTTATAATGATATACTAGGTTTAAAAACTTATGCAAGGGTGCAAAAATGTAATTACACGGCTAAATTTGTTGGTCTCCTCTCATAAGAATCCAAATGTAGAAGCAGGAAGAGGTTTTTGGTGATGGAATGTAGGTGAGGAAAAGGACCGATGAGCAGCTAAATGAGCAAACGGCAAGCTGAAAGGAATAAAAAAGAAAAAAAAAAGGATGGTCCACCGGGGAAGGAGGCAGCCAAAATCCACCGCCCACCGTCCAAGCCGACCAACATGTCGATGTCTTTTTTTCTTTTCTTCTTTTTTTTCCTCCTTTTTTAAACAATTTTTTCTCCAAATACAATTCAATTCAATGCCGCCTGCCTCCTTTTTGACCCTGCACTTGGTCTTGGCGGTAGGTTGAAAGCAAATTTAAGAAATAATAATACTAAAAGAGCTGGTGATTGACGAGAATTCAAAATGCATTCCAAACCTTAAAAATGTACGTTTTTTTAAAAAAAACATAAAAGAAGTATAATTATAATTAAAAATATATTAGAGGATCTAATTATTCATTGAAAAAGAGCTTCTTGTCCGAGACAACGTTTTTTTTAATAACATAATCCACTCGTACTTTTTTCTAAAAAACGTAGGCATCACGTTATAAATTATAAACCCTTTAATTAGAGTTGGAAAAGATTTTAAAATGGAATTAAATTGATTTTTTTTGTTTTAAAAAATATTTATCGATATAAAGATCCATCTTATGGTATTAATCAGATTACATAATGTTTAATTATAACCGAACTAGCTAATCAATATTATTCTATGGATGATTAGTTAATTAACTATTAGTCAGTTGATCGGTTAAATTAATGTTTCCTTTAACCGTAATATAAAGATGACAATTTGAGCTGAGAAAACAATAATAAAATCAATTAACGAGTTAAGTATGGTTGGGATATGGTAAGAGGTGAAGAACAAAAATATTATATGCGGGTGGCAAACACGGCACACGTTGCGGTGCGCATCACGTCGATGCTGTGCGGGCCAACCACATTAAAATATTATACGTCAGCAGCAGCGCCAGGGATTTCTTATTTACAATTACAGCCGGATCCGATCATCCATCAATTATTTTCCAACTCAGGCATATGCATCGTAATAATCGAGCATTTCCTCATCACTTTTTTTATCTTATTCAGTCATTCAACCCTTATGAAATTAATTAATAAGTCGAACTAGGTCATTTTTTTGGGTGCGATTTACATTAATTTATTGTATTTTTATTTAAGTGCAGTCAAAATTAGAGATGAGAATTTGTTAGAAGAAGAAGAAGAGAACATGGGAGGATAAAAAAGAAACCCAATTAACTTGGGAGATGAGATCATAAAGGGCATCAGAATCACTTTGCACTTTCGGGATACCCTCCCCACATCCCACCACACCACATGGTCGTTTTGTTTCGGCACAGCCAAATTTTGTCACCTTGTCATCCCCAGCAGGTAAACAATTAATACATTCTTTTTGATTGCACCCACTCCCCTCCTCCATGACAAGCCTTCCAGCTCTGTCTTTGGTCCCACCGACATGAATGATTTGATTTCTTTTGTTACTTCTTTTTTTTTTTGATAATTTTACAAGTATAGCTCACATTCACTTACCGTTAGATAGACTCAATTACGTCCTAAATTATATAGATCACCGTTGTGTTTTTAGTCCGCATATCTCCCTTATCTTTAAAAAAAATGATGGAGAGGGAGGGCCCATAATACATGGCCCAAATTTGGAGCCCATAAACCTTCATAAAGTTTAGGATTCACACTCATACTTCTTCACTATTTAATTTATTACTATAATAATGTTTGATACAACATTAGTATCTTAAAGAATATGAACATCTATTCCTTAACATTAGTGTGTGTATATATATATTATATACATGTATTTTTTTTCACCATTTATATTTAACTTTTTCATGTCAATAATAATAAAAAAATAAAGCATTTCTCAATTATTAAAAAGTTCCATAAAAATATCGGTGATCAAATATGCCCAATTGGAGATTCCTCCGCAGCTTAATTTTCCCCAAGCGTAGTACCCAGATTCCGCTCTCCTTCACAAGAAAGGTCGATGGGCCGGCCTTTCCAGTGGGATCCACTCCCGCATCTGTGTGGATACAGATTCCGGGTGGAGATTGTTGCGTGTGTTTTAAACCCCGTCATCGCTTTCATTCCATGACCATGTCCACTAAAAAAGCGACTCTTTAACCTCTCCCGTCTTCGTCATTTGCTTCGTTCACGTACGGAAAAAATCGAAAGAGAAAGAGTTTTTCTTCTCTCGATCGGTTTGCTTGGCGTCAGCGGCTGGCCCCAGGTCATGGCGGGCAGTCTTCTTCGCTCTCAGTCCTCCAAGGTTCTCTGTGTCGATCCCTTTGATTCCCCCTGCCGCATTCTAGATTCCATTTGATGAAAAAGATCCAGCGACTGGTTTTAATCTGGATTTTTTTTTTCTTTCGCGATGGTATGCAATTGTTTTTCTTTTTTTGGTTCTGTTTGAGCCAATTTGAAATTGGGGATTATTCAAGGAAATTATTGTTTTTTTCCTGGATTTGAGTAGGATGATTTGTGCTGCTGCTGCTATAAAATTTGTTTATGCACAGTTAGTTATTTCTTTTGGATTATATAAATGAGCGATTTTGGTCGGAATTAATCTCTCTCTTTGGGCTTTGTTCTTGCTTTAAATGACCGTTTAGTTTTATGACTTTATGTTCCAAACTCATTCTGTAAAGGCTGGCAAGTTCATCGAACATATTAGAGCAATGGCAAGGTCGAAGGGGCATGCTCCTCTGCACTTGAGTTCCACAGCTGCAAGGCTGATGAGTTCACAGGCATCTTCTCTTCACTCTGAACCATCGGAGGAAAAAGGGTATGGAGAATAAGATTCTCTGCTACTTGTCACATAATAAATACTCAACTCCTTAGATCTACTTGCAGATCATTACGTTGCAAATATATTAATACCTGCATTGCAAGTGGGTTTTAACATTAAACTATAACTTTGTTAGGCTCAAGGGTCATGCTATGTTAGCTCCGTTCACTGCTGGATGGCAAAGCAGCGACTTGAATCCACTAGTCATTGAAAGAACAGAGGTGATTAGTTCTTTTTTTCCCCCTTAAATTTTGTTTTTGTGTGTGTCTGTTGGGTTGGGGGGGGGGGGTGTCTTCCTATGGTTACGAGGAAAACAACGAAAGGTTAATGTGCCATCACCAGAGCAAGATTTAAATATTAGTACCTACTCTTTGACCAGACTGATATTGAGTTCCTATATGAAATGGTATCAGATATTACCACCTGCATTGATTTGTGTTTAGAAAAATAAAAATAAAAATATCAACCAAAAGTATAAACTGTCAATTTTTTAAAATACAGGAATCGAGAATTTAAAATACAGGGGAGTTAGTAATGATGGGAACTCGTAATTCTGAGAAATATTAAATAAATGGTAAAAGGTTAAATGTGTAGTACAGTTCAACATCAATAAATAATTCTTTGCAACTAAAATATATTTGCAAAATCTAGTAATATTATGAATGTCTCGTACCATATGGGTTAAAGCATTGACCATGTGAGTAGATAGGTTTGCCCTAGCTAGATCATATCTTTCACATGGATGACAGTAATCACCTAAAGACCTTTGCTTGTGATTCAGCACTTTATTTTTCTTTATATCGATGCTATAGGAATAATAAGACTCCAGCCCAAACCTTGTCAAGATTAAAACAAATATGATCAGTCCTGAGTCTCAGGTGTAGTTATGTAATGATTCTCTCTCTCCTTCTATACTTTCTACTCTGATATACCTTCGTCAACGATTGCTATAGTTGAAGCGTACTTCGGCGAGTGAAAAAGCTACATTGAATTTGTCGGTTGCACAACAATGTTTGTCATTGTTTCCTTCACTAACATTGTCCGTAAAAATATTATCTTCCATGTTGCTATCATCTATATGCATTTGCCTTCTTAACTCTCAACTTTTTTTGACCAGTTCTTATATTTTTGACCAAGTTCTTAATTCACAATTTGATGATGGTGTAGTTTCTTATCACTAATTTTCTTCTCACGGTTAATACTTTTCTTTTTCAAAGTTTTACTTTCCGCTTGTTTGTCCTTTTTTCTTTTTAACTATGCAAATATATTTTGGGATGACTTATATGGCTGTGCTGACGTGGTTTCTTTATCATGGTACCAGTAGATCTCATGTTTTATTCACTAGCGATTATCCTCTGAATTGGTTGAATCAGTTGAAGTTGGATGTTTGGCTTCTTCTTTTTGGATCTTATAAAAAAATTGAGAGGTGAATATTTCAAATGATATGCATTCACAAGTTTTACATCGTTCTTTTCTTTTCTCGATGGAATTTACACCATCATTTACATCATTATATAGTATGCATCAGAATCACTATCGAGAGGTGGATATTTCTTTTGCTTCTAGTGCTACAATTAGAATGCGAATGAAAAATTACTATATCTAATGGATTTCATTCATCCGAAGGGGTGGTTATCAAAGGGGTTAAAATCAAAATAGTTTGAATTATTTTTACTACGTTCAGTTTGCGCTAGTATTACATCCAATGTATTCCTACTCCAAATAACTGAGCAAAGAAATAATATTTCATTTCTATTTCCTTTTCAATATATTTTCATTCCGATTCCCTTAATCCCATTCTTTATCTGTAATTTTAGGTTACCAGTTAGATATTCGGTATTACCTATCATGTCTGCGTTCATGTGGTGGGATTCTTCTGGTTGATATTAGATTCTTCATTTTGAATTAAAATATTGATTTTGATTATATATAGGGGATGGTGTTATTGCATCCCTTTCTCTAATGCTGTATTTGTTTTGTAGGGGTGCTATGCTTATGACATCAACGGAAAGAAATATCTGGATGCTCTTGCTGGGTTATGGTCTACAGCTTTAGGTAGTCAAATCTACTCTTTAGGCTTTTAGCTTTCTTATCTTTATAAATTCATCCCTCTCCGAAATCCGAGTGATCTACAATTATTCGTTTCATAACCTACTCTGATTAGTCAACTACAGATACTCTGAAAGCATAATGATATATTGTCTCAACTCTCACCTATGTCTGAGATTGTTGCTTCAATCTCTTAGGTGGAAATGAACCACGACTTGTTGCTGCAGCGACTGCACAGTTAAACAAGTTGCCATTCTATCATTCCTTCTGGAACCGTACCACAAAACCGTCCCTGGTATGAGTAGCCTATTTTAGCTAAACACTCGATTGATGTCAACATGTAATTTAGTATCAAGTTAGTATATTCTATTAGTAGTACAAATAGAACTATCATGGTTGTTTCGTGGTGTGTACACAGCTGGTTTTAGTGAAGTGTTATTCTCAAATTTTTAATTCACATATATTCCATTTTCTATGGTTAACATATTTCATTTCTTTCGTCTAGGATCTTGCAAAGGAAATCATTGAGATCTTCACTGCAAGAAAAATGGGGAAGGTCTTCTTCACCAACAGTGGTTCAGAAGCCAATGATTCTCAGGTTTTTTATGCTTTAATAATGATTTTAAAAGAAAGAATTTTTATTTGAATCCATTGTGTATTTCTGGGTTCATTTCGTTAGATTCTGCCTTAATTCTATAGATAGATAAATTGACTTCCTTTAATGCATGCATTTAATTTTTTTGTTGTTGTATAGTTTTGATTCAGAATGGAAAAATAAAATCAACTATAAATGTAATTGTTTTAAAGCTTTTGTTTATAAGTAACTGATCGTCTGAATCACCAGGGTTTTTGGATACTTAACCTTGTCCTTGACATGACTCTGAAGTCATACACTAGTTTGTTCAAATTGATTGAAACTGAATTTTATTTTGGCAATTATTTTGATGTCACATCATATTGTGCAAGAATATATAGGTGGAAAGATTCTATTCTTTGACAGTAAATGCCTTCTTCAGGTGAAGCTGGTTTGGTATTATAACAATGCACTGGGAAGGCCAAACAAGAAGAAAATTATTGCAAGATCAAAATCGTATGTTGTTTGCTTGAATGTTCATAGTGTTTTTTTTTCTCATGATTTAAAATTTTTGATACCAGATACTGAAACTAGAATCTACCCACTTATCTACTAGTTGAACTGAAACTTTGATGTTGGTATTCTTGCAGGTATCATGGTTCAACACTGATAGCTGCTAGCCTTTCTGGGTACCTTCTTATGTCCCTGTTTAGATTTCTCACACTCATTAGCTATCTTATTATATGTTGGATGTTTCTGGAACACCATCATTTCTTATGCACTTCATTAGCAGCTTACTTTTTTCATCTACAGTCTTCCAGCGTTACACCAAAAGTTTGATCTGCCTGCACCATTCGTTTTGCACACAGATTGTCCTCACTACTGGCGATTCCACATTCCTGGTACTTGGCAAAATTTAGATGATATTTACTTTGAGTATTATTTATTTACTTTGAACCAAATATCAGGTGAAACGGAGGAGGAATTTTCAACTAGATTAGCTAATAACTTGGAGAATCTTATCTTAAATGAAGGACCGGATACTGTGAGTGCTCCCTTTTTCTTGCTCATCTGATAAAATACTAATGCAAGATGAGAATGTTTATACTAATATGTTAGTTATTTAATTTCAGATCGCTGCATTCATTGCTGAACCTGTTATGGGCGCTGGTGGTGTTATACTTCCACCAAAAACATATTTTGAAAAGGTTAGTAGAGTTTTCTTTTAGTCAGCTTCTGGACCTTAGGCACCCTGATTCATGTGGACTTTTGCAACGAGAAACACACAATAGCCCTTTTGTTTTCTAAGAGCAATATGATTGTTTCATCAACATAAAACATTACATGCCTAGCTACAATGGACACCTTTCTGTAGAAAGCTCTACTTCTTGGAAATATCTTCTTTTTTTTTTTCAGAATAAGGGTTGGCTTGACGCTCTTTGAATCCAACACATGGTTAGTTAGCATACTGTTTGCTTTTGCATACTGTTAAGCTAAAATATAATTTCATTTAATAAGCCAATATATTCTTATTTTACATCGCATAGAACTTTCATAATGACTGGCTTTGAGCTGATCTGACCTATCACTGGTAAGCTACTCTAATAACAAAAATATCAAACACATGCTGCCTCTTTTTGTCATTTCAGATTGGTGAAATATATATCCAGCTTCTTTTTCATTGCAGTCATAAACTGAGTTCTTTCTACTCTCTCTCAATTGTTAGTAATTCTCAAATAAGAATGACTTGTATGTATCTCTAATCCTTGTACATTCTTTAGGAGGAAGACAGATTCATCTTTTTTATTTTTGCTCTAATTTTTGCATTTATATAACTTGATATACATCCTTTTGATCCTTCTGCAGATTCAAGCTATTCTAAAGAAGTATGATATCCTTTTCATTGCTGATGAGGTTAAATCTTGACCACTTACTTTTCCCATTGAAAAAAAAATATAAATGGCTTGATATTGGTTTAGGTCATTACTGCTTTTGGAAGACTCGGAACAATGTTTGGATGTGACAAGTACAAGATCCAGCCTGACCTTGTCTCCATAGCGAAAGTTTGTTGTAAACTCTAAGCTATAGATGGTTAAAATTTGCAGAAACAAGTATAAATGATACCTTTCTGACATTTACTGACATTTCTGACACTGTAGGCTCTTTCATCAGCATACTTGCCAATTGCTGCCATACTTGTCAGCCCAGAAATAGTTGATGTCATATACTCCCAGAGTAACAAGCTTGGTAAGGTTTAATGACGAGAATAGATTGAGATGTCGATTCTCTTTGCAGATTTCTACTATGAATATCTAATTTCTGTCGTTCTATTCAGGTTCATTTGCTCATGGATTCACATATTCTGGGCATCCAGCCTCCTGTGCTGTTGCTCTAGAAACACTCAAGATTTACAAGTAATTAAACTTATCTCTTTTTCCTTGGAGTTGGTAATTACTGCATCAATTACATCCAAATGCCCCAATTATTTGAGGATGACTTCGAAGATGTCTTCCTTCCATTTTAGCTTGCTGTGTGGGTACATCAATACCTAGACCTGAGGCAGTCAAAATATTGTTTCATGCAAAATTTTCTTCGACATTTTTTTACTGACAAAATGCTAAAATCTGTGGACCAGAGAAGGCCATAGGAGAGACGTTGTTTTTGCCACTAAAGTGGAATATCCAGGAACAAGGGAAATTGATGTTTGCCTAGCCTTATTGAAGCATCATGTTTTGTAGGGAAAGAAATATTACCGATCAGGTACAAGCTATCAGTCCCCGGTTCCAGGAGGGCATCAAAGCTTTTTCAGAAAGTCCCATCGTCGGGGAGGTACACATTCAAGCAGAAATCTCTTGATCTGTATTCCGAGGTCCACCTTATCGAATCCTCACTATCTCCTTCCTCATGTAGATACGTGGGACTGGATTGATCCTTGGAACTGAATTCACTGATAACAAGTCTCCTAATGATTCATTCCCTCCTGAATGGGGTATTTCTCTACTCTTTTTTTCCTCCTGATATGCAGGTATGATTCATCTGGCAATTTCAGGTGTTGGCGCAATCTTTGGATCTGAGTGTGAGAAGCGTGGAATGCTGATTCGAGTTGCTGGGGATAGCATAATGATGTCTCCTCCCCTTATAATCACCCCAGACGAAGTTGATGAAGTCAGCTTCAAGTCTTTCATACTATATATATTCTTAGTTTCCTCTATGAACAATTTGGTCTCGTTGCGGCTGCTTAAATTTTGCTGATTGATCTTGCTTTATCCGTGTTGTGCCAGCTGATAAGGATATATGGGGAGGCACTAAGGGGCACAGAGGAAAGAGTGGCAGAGCTCAAATCTAAGAGAGCAAATTAACCGAACTTATCATCTTTTAGTTTGAAGAAGTAGATGAAGCAACAAGTCGCTCCATGAAGTAGATATCTGTAAACATAATAGCTGCTCAAGAACTCAGTTGTCCTTCTATTTCATCATGTTAATAACTCATTCATCTGGTTCACCAGTAGTGCCTTCTTTTCTAGTGCCTTCTTTTCATGCTTGGTGTGTTTGATAGACAAAACTTATCGCAGCTTTAAATAACAATACTTATCTGAAGGCTACTTCTTAAATGCTGAACTGAAGGAATCATATCTATATAGTATGAAAATTGAGAATCAAGTTCCTCAAAATAATACTTCAGCTAATAATTCTTGGAGTAAAACTGCTGAAGCTGGACAATTCAAGAATATCATTGGAGCATCTTTTGCTAATGAATCCATTTGTCGTGTTGAAAATTTGTGCACAAAAGGGGATATTGGTGTTGCCCATGCTGGTGCCGTGGAATGTGAGGATCACACCAACTCCACCATACATCAAAATCTGACAAGGGATACCATAGGAAGAGACGGAAGAATGCATTTTCAAGTACCAATTCTACTGCATTATCTGGGATGTTTCGGATGCTACCAATCCAAAATGGTACAAAGGAAGCATCACTAGCTACCAATCGCAATCAAGTTTCATCTGCATATATAGAAACTAAAGTCGTTAACAATTTGTCATTATTCTAAAATGGAGATCCCTCCACAGTCAAATTCAGCACCCAACTTAGCTGATGAAACACCGACATGATTATTAAGAAGGAATTGTAAGTGGCTATGCACATGATTCCCAACAAATATGCTTAGATGTAAACTGTACCTCACGACCAATTGCTACAACCCGTAATCTTGATGGTTCTAAAAGGGCATCTGGATCAGATGACTACAGAGGAAAAACTATGGTCTCAAAATGTGGCACATGAAGAATCCATTTCAAACAGTTTATCAGTAGAGAATTCATTAGATAGACATTTAGACATTTAAATACATCAATTGGTTAGGAGAATAAATTTGATTCCTCAAACAATGAGTCCTGTTATGAATCTTTTGCTACAATCTTGAATTGTGAGACAAATGAAAAATCAACTTCAAATAGTGTAGCAGTACTCTATACTGAGAAGTTTTCGTATAAATATCATGATGACCAAGAGAAAGAACTCAATTCTTCATCAACGAGTGTTGTTGTGAAACATGTCTCTTCTGATATAATGGAGGACCAGCTTAAGTGTTCAAATTTGCCGACCTTGTCACCAGCAGAAATGATGCTGAGCTGTTCCAAGAAGTTAATTGTTCTTGATTTGGATGAGCTACTTGCTGATATACCATGATTATCGTTGTGCTAATAAAGCTTATAACAAAGTTGGAGGAAAATTTGATGAAATATTTTTATTCAGTTTTATTACCTTAGTTTTTCCTCTATATCATCTGATCCAAATGCCATATTAGAACCATCAAAATAAAGGGACGTAGCAATTGTTGGACTGTAATATTCCAACTCTGCGATGTCAGAAGGGCTTGATTGAGATCCCATCATTATTGGTACAACTTAAATTTCTTTGAAGCTTGATTAGATCAATGGAGTGAAAGGGATCATGAAATGGGGACAGGAACACACGCATGTACAAGCAAAATCCGAAATATTTCAGAAAGGCTGGAGGGAGGAGGACGGACCATTCTGGGTGCGGACGCTTGGCCGGACTGACTGACGCTCCCCCAAGATGTCGGGCGTCTGAGCGACGATCGCCATCACCTACCTCAGGAGGGAGGAGGAGAGGAAATGGAAAACCCTAGATTCTGGCTGCTAACGCCGAGCGTGGAGAGATCGAAGGACGTTGAGAGCGCGAGTCCGGAGAGTTCCACACGGGATGCAGCTCGTTCATTGACAGAGGTTTTGTACTCTTTAAATGCTAGGGTTCGAGTCCTATTCAATTAAAACATTAAAACGGACCTCGTGCCATACCGGTGCTTTAAAAAACGTGATTTATGTTTTTTTTCCTTAACTGAAGTGAGTATTGCAACATATTTTTCAACAATTATTTTTTAATTGAGATAAAATTTTTATTTTATTACATAATATTAGTTTTTTATTAGTTTGCTGGGATGTTTGGGGCTCTCGAGTCCATTTTAGAGTCAGCTATCACTTATGAAATAACCCTCAAACAGTAATGAAAACCTTGACAATGACAATTGGTTTAGAATCAGCTATCACTTAATTAGGTTTTTTTTTTCCTATTCAAACCTATGCAACCATAATAATTCATGCAAAGATATTGATTTTGTAATAGGAAATTATTAAAGTTATTTTCACCTGCACCCAAGCCGACGGTTCCACCTCCGCGCTTGGGTTGGTTCATCGGGTTCGAGGTCGACGAGCCAACTATATATAATATAGAGTTTAAGTCCTAAGTCCTACCCGGAGAACAAGAGATGGAAGACGGCGACCACGGCGGCGAGATCCAAAGGCGCGCGCTCGAAGAAGCCTTTGGGGAATCCTCCGACGATGGCGACGAATTCGATTCCTCCTCCTCCCTCTTCTTAGTTAACCACTCCGCTTGCCCTTTCCTCTTTCCCCTGTCGAGATTGGCTTATGGACGGAGAATTATTTCGAAACCCACTGCTGTTGCAGGAAGAGGATAGAGACGATCGCTCGCTTGCTTGGGAGATGGTCGATGGAGTGAAGGGCTTGTGGCTCTGTCGCGGCTTCCTCTGCCCAGCTAAGCAGCTATCGCTGTTATCCGCTATCCGACGAGGTAAAAGTGATATCATTAGAAATACTTTATCCGTGATTTATTTATTATCTTCTTATTTTTTTCTACACTTCAACTCTCGTTTCCTTTTCTTTGCCGATCACTTGTGCAGAGGGGTGGTTCGATGATGGGTGCCATAATCAGGTAGAGTTTTGTCTCCGCTTTCCTTTCGTGATTTTCTCTTTTTGCGGTCTTCATCTAGTTAATTTCCATATTTTGTGTTTTATTATGGGCTCCTAGCACGATGTAGCCAAAATGATCAAGAAATTGGCCTCGGACATTATAATTTATGATTGTGCTGTGGAATGATGACATGATTTCTCTGAATTTAACAAGTGATATTGAAATTAAACATGAGAGATAGTCCATCTAGCCAACTCAAAATTAGTCGAGGCCCCATAACCATGCAATGATGTCACCAGAGTATGTTTTTTTTTTTCCGAAGAAGAACAGAGGGATACACCCACCAAATTTATTAGTAATACGAGAAAAATGCAATAGAAGAAGGCAAGAGAGTCCAGGTGATGTAAGGCCAGTGTTAAGACATTTAATGTTAATGTAATATGCCTCACTGTTCATCATTCTTATCATGGATTTTTGCACTCACCTCTGGGATCTAATCACATTACAGGATGGAAAATTAGGAATTATCAAAAACTATGTGGGAATGAATGACGCGGACATACTTTTCTTTGCATGAAAATACTGTTAAAAGTAAATGCAAAGGTTTTCCTGGTGCTTCTTGCTGCATTTCCAACTCATTGCTCTAATTAACTTTATTGCACTAGTTTTTTTTGGAGTGTTTCTATGTTTCTGTCAGTGTTACTAGTTGCTTGTGTGTTAGCTTTTTGTGCCTTAGTTTTTTCCTCTTGTTTATCTTCTTCCTGCTCTTAGTATTTTGTGTATTTTCATCTAGACATAAACATGCATCCAATGAAATGTGGTAATGGATGGTGTTTGTTTTGGCTTTCTTAAGTGTGGTCCAGCTAATATCGTTTTTGAACATAGCAAAACGCTAGTAAAAAAATGTACAGTTATGATGATTTCTTGACACAAACTGAGAAATGAACTAAGATCGGAAATCCAAGGAGCACATTCTTTTAAGTGCTTCTCTTTAGATGCCTTCTAATGGTTGCCAGTCTCATCCTCTCTTCCTTCAGAATATGTCCTCATTGTTCAACTAAGTTTGTTTATCTCTTCATACTCTTCCACTATTATTTGCAACAACCACATGCCATCTAGCCATGACATCCGTAGGTCTGTTTTGGACATAACAATACCATCTTATTCTATCCTAAACTCTGTTTGCATAATTATATCTATTTATAGGTCTTTTCAGACACAAGTATACCATCTTAATCTATCCTATACTCTATTTGCATAATTCTATTGATCCATATGGCGTTCACTTTTTTCTACAGTGCTTATTTAAAAGACTGTTTTCATGAGTCTATTTCAGGTGATTGATTGTTCTTGCATGTCAGAAAGAATATCCTGCTTATAGTTATTTAGACCTGATGTCCACTTGAATTTGAAATGTACTAAAAGAATGGTTTTTAATTCACGTGCTTTGCCTAATATCTCAAGGCAAGTTACATATATTAAGTCCTTAAAAAGTAAGAAACATTTCATTTCTTGACATGTTTTTCATGGATGACCTAAAGGGTGCTCCTACATGTTGAATAATAGTTAAGAGACTGTAGTAGAGAACTGATTTACCAAACTAGAAGAATATCTTGGATTAAATAGTTGGAGAGTATTGAGTTTTTTTGATCTGATAACTTGCTTTTCTCTTGAAACCCTTAAATTTAGACACAGTTTCTCTGACCTCTTAAGGCATCATTGGGTTCTTTCGTTCTCATTAAACTAGCCTGGTATGCATACGGTGGTGCTCTATATCTCAATTTTTCATTAGAAATATTTCCAAGATTCTCATGTATAGACAATCTTACAGCACTAAATCTTGAAGTATCACTTTACTGTGCATTATCTCGATGAAGATGGTCCGTGACAAAAAAAATTTCTATACGTCACGTTATCATTTTTTCTTTCGTTGTTGCTATAGGCTATGAGGTTCGGCAATCTTCCAGGATGGGCAGATGAGCTTTCCCAATTAGTTCGTGAGGCAATTTGGTTTGGTGATGTATCTCTTGCATCAGGCAAGGATTTGAGTCTTGGAGATCAGTATGAAGAAGCCTCTTGGCCTTTGCCACAAGATCTGTTGTGGAGAGAACCCCTTTTTGACCAACTAATTGCCAACGTCTACAATCCAGGTGAGGTGCGAGCACTAGATCCTACCCAACTAAATTTGTTCTATTGTTATCTCAATAATAATATGATTGCATCAGCAGGGTATTTGTGCACATGTGGACCTTATGCGTTTTGAGGATGGAATTGCGATAATCTCACTAGAATCTGAATGTGTGATGCATTTCACTTGGTCTAAGAAAGAAGAAAGTAACAATGAGGTCCAAAAAGAAGAGGGTTCTGTGAGAATCCCTGTTTTTTTGAACCCAGGATCTTTGGTTGTTATGTCTGGGGAGGCTCGGTACCTGTGGAAACATGAGATAAATAGGAAAAAGGGATTTCAAATTTGTGATGGCAAAGAAATACTTCAACAGAGGAGGACTTCTGTGACACTAAGGAAGCTCTGCAAGTCACCAAATTGAAACTTGTCCAGATTCAAATTATACAAAAAGCACATCGTTTCGAAGAAGTCATTCTTTGGGTTGCAAGTTCAAATATTTACAGTAGAGCTCTTTGGCTGCTGTGATTATTTCGGAAGAAAATGGAAGCAACACAATGACTCAGAAAGGAACAAGGTCTTTGCTGTTCTTTCATACCTTTTGAGTTTGCGGTGGTGCTCGAGATCCAATTATATCAGCCTAACTTTTGCAATTAAGGGAATATTTTACAGTAAGTAAGATCGTATTCCAGCAAAGACAAATGGAGAGACTGCAGGCGCCATGATCAGAGTAGTGAGACACATCACTTGCATTTGGCTTTTGAATTTTTCTGAGTGAATCAACATGTTTTTTTTTTCGGTTTTTATTAGCCTTATACAAACTCAAAATTATTGTAGTATAATGATTTTAATTTTTATGATATTTTAAAATATTATGTATCAATATCTTTAGCAATATTTATTCGCATCATTATTTCGTAAATTAACAATATGTATTTGCATTATTTCCTAAAAAAACTAGTGGTTAATAAAAATATACGGAAACCATTTTTTATATCGTAAAATCATAAACATAAGATTTTTTTATAAAAAAATTAAATAATTTTATTATAATTTTCATCATTTTTAGAATTACTGCTATTATTTTGAGTACTATCAAAAAGAATAATTTAGCCATAATATAATTAATAAAATAATATTAATGATACAAAAATAATTGTTATTTTATAATTAAAAACCTATAAATAAATAATTCTTTACTCTCCATTTATTCTCTAAAGTATATGTTGATATAATTTATTATTGACTAAAATATCAATAAATTATACTAGTATAAAAATATGTATATAAATAAATATAAAATGGAATTTATTATTGTTTTTAAAAATGTATTAAATAGGAAGTTTGCTCCCTGCGTTCTCTGCGTCAGCGATGCGTGTCATGCGTGCCCATTACAAATTTGCTTCTTTCAATTTATCGATTTAAGAAGGCCGCGTTCGCGCATCGACATCTCGGGCGAGATGAGAGCGAGATCGATGGCCGCTGCCGCTGTGATGCTCAGGAGATGTCTCACCAGTCCCCGCCCGTTCTTCGCCTCCTCCTCCTCCTCGTCTCCGTCTTCTCCAATCCGCGGTCCGCTTTCTCGATTCGTAAGTCCGTCCTCCCTCTCCGGCTACTTCTGTGTCTCTATGACTTCACCGGTTGCTGGCACTCTTGCTTCTTAGCAAATTTAAGGATCAAGAGCCCGGCCCGAATCTTTTGCCCTTACTCTCCTTGCTGAGTCCAATTCCCCAAGTGATTTTCGCTTAAGACTGGATGTCTTTTAAGTTAGATTCCTTCATTCTGTTAAGGAAAGGGAAGTCGAGTGGGCGCTTTGATTGCTGCGTTTTTCATGGTGTATGCAGTCGCTGCAACTTAGATTTTATTGGATTATCAAGGAAAAGGAACATCTTTGGTGAATGAGCTAGGCAGCTATAGGCTTGATACTTTCTTTTGTATGACAATAAAGCAAATTCAGACTAAACGTTATCAATTGCCTTCATTGTTATTATTGTATAACTCTGTGTTGAAGTAGTTTCGTCCGGCACCCGATAATGTAGTGGAAATGCTCTGTGTTTCTATCGCAGGCAGCACATTGTCTTAGCTATTTATTGAGGTTTATTGGTCAAAAATCTGAAACTTATAGAGAGCGAGAGATGTGCCAAGAAGGAGAGTTAAGATTGCTTGTTTAAGAAAGATAGAATGAGCCCGAAGGAAACTTTATTAGAAATATTAAATGCACACTTTATGATCTTTCCACTTTATGTATATCTGGCACAAGCTGTATTAATATCTCTTCCTCGAGGATTATAATATTCTCCTTTCTTTTTTAATCCGTACTCCTTTGTTTGAGCTGTTGCTATCAAAGTTCAGATTCATTATTACAAAAGGTGTCCTGGTGTAGGATGCTTCCACCAATATGCAATTAGGATATCAATATCTACAAACATGGAAGTTGTTTGTGAAACTTGAATGGACCTGGATTGCACGAGAGCAACTTTTCATGGTGCTCACAGTGAAAATTATTGTTCTTTATGCTTATTCTAGTTTTGCGAAATGACCTATTCTTTTTTGAATGGACATGTTCTCATGTTTCCATTGGTATAATTGATAAAGTCACCATATAAGAAGAATCTATACATGTTTTTTTTCCTACCGGAAAATGCATCACTTGTATACAGTGAGTTGCTGAAAGAAGCACATATGCCTTTGGTTAAAAAAAAGTAACAAATAGGTGCCCCACACTATAAAGCCATGAGTATGGTACACATGTTGCATGAATTGTGCAACACTTATTACTTGGATACATTAGTATCGATCAGCGAGTATCATATTTACACTATAGCTGGTAGTTTATAATTTGGTTTTTTGGTTATATCTTGTTCCCTATGGTCCTTCCTCTTGGTTGTTCTGATTGTTTTCTTAATGTATTAAATCTACTTCTTACATAGGATGCTCTTCTGCTTTGGTGTTTTTAGATAAGCACACTAGTACTAGCTGAACATGAAGATGGATTTGTGAAACAATCATCATTAAGTGCAGTAGCTGCTGCTGCAGCAATTGCCGAAGAAAATTCCATCACAGTACTCTTGGGTGGGTCAGGTCCGTCCCTCCACAAAGCTGCATCTCATGCTGCATCCTGTCATCCTTTGATATCACAGGTACTGTTTCTCAAACTGTACTTAAGCAATAGTTGGAAGTGGATTTGAGTTTGCATCACCATCTAACAATATTGGAAGTGAATTAATACTTTATATGGGAGGGAAATTTTTTTCGAATTCTTGTAAACTCACAAATAGGAAATAAAATAGGTAAAAAACTCTAGTGATTCAAAGGTAATGGATCAGATTCGTTCAGAAAAAAGAAGAAAGGTACATATTATAAAGGTGCAATAATTTGCCTAGGTTTCTTGTGCAAAGGTACTTTTGGTCATCATTAATCAGCAACTAAACTGAAGAATGGATCAAATAAGTTAACCGTATAATTCCTCTATTAGACTGGTCTAAGAACAGTATTGTTGCCTATGCACTGTCGATCCTTGTTATAGATTTGGTTTGTTCTTATGCATAACTTTGTAAGACTTTCCTTTTTGTCCAAGCAGATTTACTCTTTCTGTGAAGGATGTCTACAGTTTTATTTCATAACATCAAATTAGTCCGTACAAGTGATTTCTCAACTGCCTATTCTGCTGCAGGTTCTTGTTGCTGAGGCAGACATATTAGTGCATCCATTGGCAGAAACGTGGGCAGAACTTGTTCATTTGGTTCATAAGCAAGGTGGTTATTCACACATAATTTCCACTTCAAATTCATTTGGGAAGAATGTGCTGCCACGTGCAGCAGCTCTTCTTGATGTTTCGCCAGTGACAGATGTCACTGATATATCTGAACCCCAGTTATTCACAAGGTACATATTAGGATATCTTCCTAGATTAAAGTAGACCAAGTTAGTCTGTGTGGTTATTTAACTTTGAATTGAGATATAGTTATCTTCCGCTTATCACACAATCTTAGTTGTTTTTGTCTATTAGTTCTGTCATGTTTACCTGGAAATCTTTATAGGATTTATTGGGAGCTTTATCTTCTATTGCCAATAAACTCACTACCTTATGTTCTATATTTTGGTTGACTACTAATCATTCATATAGTAATACAATTTATATGTTTGCAACGTATCCAGAAAATAAAAATACCTAAACATTTTTTTTAGGCCAATATATGCAGGTAATGCTCTTTGCACTGTTCGCTATACTGGAGTAGACCCATGTATGATGACCATTAGGTCCACATCATTCACTTTGACATCTAACTCAAGTGAGTCAAAGTCTAATGAGGCCCCCATTTCTCAGGTTGATCTCTCAACCTTTGATGAAGGTATGTCCGGCTCTTTTTATAGTTTTTTCAGCTGTAATACTTGTTAATTGCTATATGAAATATTGCATACTGATCAAGCCTTAAATTTGCATTTCTGCAACATGGCTGACTAGGATTTTTGTTACAGAAATCGCCATTCTTATGAGGTTGAGACTGTAAACATTGAATCTCCATAATCTAAAGATTAGCTGAACCCTCATGCATTGGATGAGACTGCAAACAAGTCTCTTTTTTTCTAGTCTACTAAACTTTTTCTCATGTAGTTTTTTTTTCTTTGTTTTGCTAGTAGTATTGCTCACATATGGAATAGATAAACTGATTGGTTTACCAATAAAGATTTGCCAACTTGATGTAGATACTGAATGTTCTTTAAAATCATTGAGGCGATGTACAAGAATAACATTATGAGAATTCTGGCGCTGAGTTTCAGTATGATAATATGTAAACAAGGTCCTCAATGATAAAAATTGAACTGATAAATAATAAGGGATAACAAAATTGGCTACCCCTGTTTCATGGTCTCTAAATCGGTTAATAAGCGCTCTCCAAGATGTTCAAACTAGTGGATCATGGATCCACTCTGCTTTACTCCTTCCAGGCCTACTTTTCCATCATTTTTTCTCTCTCTAATACTTTTTGGAGAACATATATTTAATTTCTTTAAAATTTCTCTAATTCTTATTGAAGTACGTGATATCCTTAGCAATGCCAGAATTCATTAACTAGCAGATTAAGCAAGGTAATAGACTGGTCATTCTTCCCTTTAATTATGACTTGGAGCCCTTTTTTGTAAAATATCTATCTAATTGAAGCCTACAATACCTCGAGTCCTTTTAATTTTTTTTAATAATGAATCACAGCCCACGTTACCTTATTGCCAATATATGCAGTATTTTTATTGATGTTGCAATTTTGCCCCCTCTGTTAAAATATCTTCAGCTTATCTACAACATAAGATACTGTGTGGCATGTTTGTGAAGAGAAGAAGTTCATGACTGCATCCTTGTCACAGGCTGGTCTTATCGCAGAAGAGAAAAATGCTAGATATGATGTGGAAATTGCAACTCAAGTATGCCTTAGGTTTTAGTAAGCTAATTCTTTGAAGGCACACATGCAGGCTCTTCACCCAAGTCCAGGTGGCTGAAGCTCACATCCCAGGTATCAGAACGACCAGATCTTGCAAATGCGCGCATTGTAGTCACTGGAGGACGTGGGTTAAAAAGTGCTGAGAACTTTAAATTATTGGAGAAACTTGCTGAAAAGCTTGGTGCAGCAGGTAGGCACTTCACGTCAGTTTGAGGTACCAAATGAAGAGGAATCTATTTGTTAAATTCTTGTATCAACAGAGATTGCTAACTTTTCATTTATCACAGAGTTTATGACACTCTTTTCTTTTTTCTTCTATAGTTGCACTTCTGGCATTATGGCTTTCAGCATAATTAAATCACAATTATAAAAAAGCCTCACTGAATAGTTCACCCTCCTTGATGTATATTTTTGATGAATCCCATCTATTTGTCAAACATTCTGAGTTTATAAGGATCAGAACGAGAAATTGGACATTGTTTTCTCATTCATTATGGAACTGACAAAAAACCTTCATGAATTTGGAAATTGGTTGTCGTTTCAATTGGAATAATATATGATTTAGTTAATGCATGTTGTCTATCTATGACTAACAAAAGCACGATCTATGTTAAATTGCGATAGTACAGTGAGTGAATTTAGTCGGAAGGAGAGGTACTAAATCTCCATTTAGCCAAATGCACGAAGCCTTAGTGACTCTTTAAGAACAGAAAGTATCCTTTTTGGTTCCAGGCAAAAGGGTATATCAAGTATATATGAACTTTGTATTGAAATCCCTTGCTGTTGAAGCAACTATGAATAATAGTTTATCTTCAATTTTCTGATTATTTCAAAACAGAAAATACTTACAGCCATGCAAGCAGCTGATGTCTTAAATTTCTACACTACTCACAAGCCTCCTTAGCCCGTCATAATCTGTTTTTTTGCTCTTTGCTACAAGTTACACCGGGTGCACATGCTTGGGGAAGTGTGGTTTTACTTTGTGCCCTATGGCGATGTTTCATTCTCTTGTTTTGGTGTTGTTTTTGGGTTTTGAGGCCTCTTTGCTAATTTTCGGTACCAACTGTATGTTGTTTCTGTTGGTATCATCTGTATGTTTTTCTGTTCTTTTCTGTTTTTCTTTCTTTCACATCCTTTTTTGGATGACATTATATCATTTCAGAATGGTGAAATGAATGCAATTACTTTTCAAAAAAGAAAAGACTTACAGCAACTATTTGATAAGGGCAGACCCTTGTTGTTAAAGTAGAGGTGTGAAGTCCTCATAAGAATTACTGGAAAAATAATAGAAAATTAGAATACATTCAGTATTTTGTCAAGTTTCTAAATTTGGTCGTTATGCAAGCTGCCAAAATGATCGTCAATGTATCACATCAGTGATTACTTTGCTTTTGCAGTTTAACCTGACATTATAGTGTTTTAAATTATCTATTGCACTACTTTATTTTATGTAGTTGGTGCCTCTCGGGCTGCTGTAGACGCAGGATTTGTGCCAAATGATCTCCAGGTAATGCTCGAAGTCTTGAATAAAAGCATAAATGTTGTGATTATGGAGCTTCCAGGCGATTAATGTTTTTCGCTTTCTGTCCATTTAGCGTGCACTAGTCCTTAAGTATGCTTTTCATTGTCTTTGGCCACTCTATGCCCTGGAAAACATTTTTTTTCCCTTAAAAAATTACTACTTTCTGCCTCTTTCTTTTTATCCTCCTCTTTTTCTGCAATTTTCTTTGGTCTCATCATCTGTTCCTTCAGGTTGGTCAGACTGGAAAGATTGTCGCTCCAGATCTGTATTTGGCTTTTGGAATTTCTGGTGCCATTCAACACTTGGCAGGAATGAGAGATTCAAAGGTCATCGTAGCTGTAAATAAAGATGGTGATGCGCCGATTTTTCAGGTGATTGTTATTTTTCAATATAGATTAATAGGTATTGTCTTCACCTATGCATTAGTTAAATATCCTTTTTGATGATCTGGTGCCCAAAATGCCAAGCCGTCACATGGTTACTAAATCAGTAGTGAGTTTACCTTAATATGAATCATGTGATTCATTGGGGGATCAAACTCGTACACATGCTCAAGGAGCTATGCGTCGTGGATTTGATCTATGCATTTTCCAGCCCACCGTAATGGATGATTCCTTGTGTCCCATGGTTTTTAATAGTCTTAGTGGTCCTCGTGTTCTTCTTGATTGTCTAGGATGACCTTGTCATATCTTATAGCCTCTATTTCAGAGCCTACTACACCTTCATTTTAAGGAAAAAGAATCAACCACCAGTTAAGAATAACTGGAGGGGGTCCTTAACCGCAAAAATATTTCGTGGAGTTGTGAACAAATACCATCAGTGGCATGCGGATCTGATTAGACAATTCTACTAGTTGGTGCTGACCTCTGATTTTTCTTCTACAAAAGACAATCTGATGAGACACTGTGATCTGATTAAAGTGCATCTCTTATTCTACCCTTTAGCTCCGTTGCTGCCATATAGTATTAGTTCCTCCTATGTTAACAGTACTATGTTGTTAATACCATAACATAATATCTGATGTTAATATAAATGGAAAAAAAATAAAAACTTTATGCTGAACAACTTTTCTTTAGTCACAATGAAACTAAACAAACTACAAGTGACCAGCATGCTCCCAACTCCAACAGGAGTAATCTACAAGTAGAAACATATCTGATATTCGTGATTTTTTCCAGGTTGCAGATTATGGGCTCGTAGCTGATCTGTTTGATGTGATTCCGGAGCTGCTAGAAAAGCTTCCTGACAAGAAGTGATTACATCAATCCTAATAAAGACTTGGGCGGAGGATCAAGGTACGCTAGATAACAACTCTGATGGGCCTCTCTGAGAGACTTCAGTTCACTCACCAAAATAAATGGAACACAGTTAGTCTTAGTTCTAAGCTGCCCGACTGAAAAGACTAGTATGTCCTGTAAACAAAAGCTACTATTTTTTAAATCTGTGTATCGAAGCACCACTTGGTGGCTGCTTATAATTGCTGTCTCCGAAAAGAACCTCCTGCTCCACCACACATCCTTTGTCCCAGTGGGAGAGGATTGAACGAAAACTTGTGAGTTGCAAGATTCTACATTTATATTTGTTTGATTAGAAAGAGGTCTGGAGACAACGGGGAAAAGGACGTCAATGTGGACTTTGAACAGCCTGCCAAAGAAAAGTAAACGTTTTATGTATAAATGTCACCATCAGCTATTCAGCTTTGCTCGGATATTTTCCACATGAATAGAATGTTATGTGTTTAATTAGTGCTAAAATTTGAATAAGAATACGACGCTACATAATCTAACATAAAACCATAAACCCTAGTTCTGGGTGGAAATGAAATCCGACCTATGAATAAATTTCATCGAAAACTTACAATAATTCTTCGACAATTTCACATAGGGTAACCAAAATACATCCTATGATCCTACTGCTATATATTTAGAATATAACATAAAAAAGGAAAGATGATAAGAATTCCAAAAACCCACGGAAAACGAAAGACGAACTATTACAATGTCCACCGGATTCTTTTTGCCCATTCAACCAGATTTCCGATAACAATCCAAACTTCATGAGGTGAGATTGAAGCATGAAATGTTAAAAGGAAAACATAAAAGGAGAAATATAAAGCAAATCCACTACAAGGATTAGAAGTCGAAGCCGCCAGCGTCGTCGAAACCCGCATCGTAGTCCGCCGCGTCCGACACCATGTCCCCGATGATAAGGCCGCCGAGGGCGCCGCCGAGGAGTCCCGCTCCCAGTCCCATCCCGAACTTGTTCTTCTTCGGCGGCTGAGCCGCCGGTGCCGCTCCGTACCCATACGCGGCCGGCGGGTACCCGTACCCGGCCGGAGGAGGCGCGTACCCGTACTGAGGCGGCGGGTAGCCGTACCCGGCCGGAGGCGGCGGGTATCCGTACTGCGGCGGCGGAGGGTAACCCCCTGGCGGCGGGTAGGACGCAGATGGAGCGGGCGCCGGATAGGCGGTGGCAGGGCCCCCGGTCTTAGAGTCCTTCCCCGGAGGAGGATACGCGCCGCTGCTGGTCCCGGAGGCGGGGTAGGCGGTCACAGGCTCCCCGATCTTGGAGTCGATCCCTGGCGGAGGGTATACGGCGGGAGGGTAAGCAGGTGGGGGATGAGCCAAGGCTGGATCTGCAGGCTTAGCAGCCGTCCCTGGAGCGGGGTACCCGGCGGGTGCAGCCGTAGGGTACGCAAACGCGTGGTCAGCCTGGGCAGGCGGGTCGACGATCTTGTAGGAGAGGTTGAGGACGCCCTTGGCCTTGCCGGAGTTAGGCTTGCGCACCTGATAGCTGACGAACCGGGAGGCGGGCGAGGGCGGCTTTCCGTCGCCGTCATGGAGGATCTCCTTAAGCGGTATGTAGACATCGCCGATGTCCCTATCCCCGAGCATGCGCTCGGAGCGGAGGACGACGCGGAGGACGAGGCGGGCGGCGGCGGCCGGGTCGACGGGGATGCTGAAGCGGAGGGCTTCATTCCAGGTGGGGTTCTTGCCGGCGTCCTTTTCGGTGCGGGTGCGCTTGGAGGATCGGGGATCGCCGTCGATGGAGGCGACGGCGTAGACGTCCATCTTGGACATGAGGTTGACGTCGTCGATGTCCTTGGCGGAGATCAGCGTCACCTCCAGCGTCCTGTACGCTGCCATGATCGATCGATGGGTTTCGATTAATCAATCGACCGATGAACGAATTCGAAGGTCTTGACGGCTGCTGGATCGAGATCGGAAGAGGCGGCGACGACGGCGGCGACGAGGGGGATTTGCGGAAGGATAACAATCGGGTGGACTCGTGGTTTGGGGAACCGAACGAGGGCCAGGCCGATGCTTTATATCTGAGTAAACATAACGGTGGAAGGCACCACGATATTTCCGATACGACCGACTTATTCGATGGCGCACGCTCCCTGCTTATATTGATAGGAGCCACGAAGGCCTCACCCAAAACTATATCATCCGACGTGTCCGTCCCAATGTCCGCCGGATGGTCGAGGACGGAGCTGGGTACGCGACGGCGGGACGTTAGATTAACTTGGTTCTGGAAAAGCGAGTCATGGATGGGGGGGGGGCGTTATAAACAAACGCGTGCGAGACGCGTTGGGGGTTTACACACGCGACTAAGCAAAGCGTTGGTTGAGGAAGAGAAGGATGAGGGAATCCCTTCTCGACGATTCATGGGCTGACCTCCCTCCATGCAACTCATTGGGCTTATAGCCCATTATTTAAACTTAAGGGACAAGTAAAATGACACTTGAGTTCTAAGTCTTATCTGGTAACGGGGTAAGTAATTGGAGGGTGGATTATGATTCCTCCCACCCATCGTATTTAGTTAGGATTTTTTTTTTTTTTTGGAACGTTGTTCCAATCAATCAATCAATGTTAATGTTGCCTCATCTTAGATATACCCATCCTTGAGAACATATTTAGGCGGTAAAAAGAAGAGTTAGATGATGACTATGGTTAAATTTTTGTTCTTATTATTTTCCTAGCTTCAATGTTATCCTCTATTTTTTAGCACTCTCATGGTTGAAAGGTTGATAGTATTAATTAAATGGTATGATTATTTTGAACGCATTATCATAATTTAATTAAGAGTATTCACTTGGTCGACCATATTTTTTTTTTCCTTTTGTTTCGTTCTTATGAAAAAAATAAATGTAGAAGGAAGGGGAATCAATAAACCGACGTGGCGTCGAGTGTACGCCGGAGTCCTCTGTATTCCAATTGATGAGTCGATTTATTCCAAGAACGAGTTGTTTTCATCCTACGCACGCATGCACATATATATAGATAGAACTAAAACCAGAAATAAAATTAAAATTAATAAAATTCTCAGCAGCCCTCGCAAACTTCGCACAAAACTTTTTTTCTTCGTATCTGATCCGAATAAAAAAAAAGTTACAAAATTTGAGCCGCATTAATATCATTCACAGAATATTTTAAGAAGATAATATCATATTCATGCGGTATCATTAAATAAAATGATAGTAACAAATTTTAATAGCTAAATATTTTAAAAAAAATGTCAATATCATCTGATTTGCAAGCTAAATATTTAATGCATATTAAATATTTCAACCTCAGCAAAATGGATATTTTTACAATTACTTAATTTTTAATGAAAGTAAACGGGGGAAACAATTTTTTTAATTTAGAAACGTTATAGAAATAGATTTTTACAATTATATCTTAAAATAGAGGAATTATATTTACTGCTAACCCTTAATTATAATTATAAAAAGAGGAGCATCAGGAAGAAGAACGTAGTGGGAGAATGGAATAAGAAGACGCCGCAAACCGACCAAATTTATATTCTCAGTTCGCAGCTTATAGCGACGTATTTTATGTCAACTAAAACATCATTATTTACGCAGAGAGATGGATTTAGCTTAATTATTAGACCCAAAGCGCGCCGGCTTCACGGAGGAGCGGCACCAGCTTGCCGGCGAGGTGCAGCGACATTACCTTGTCCGTCGAGCCGACCACCCGGCCGCCGATGAACACGGCGGGTACTGGCGGAGCGCGGCCTCCCAGGAGCACTCCGAGGGCCTTCTCCATTTCCTTCCTCCGGCGCGGATCCTCCTCCTCCTCGCCGCCGCCGTCGAGCTCGTGGACGGCGGCGTCGACGCCGAGGTCGTGGAAGAGCATCTTCACGGTGTGGCACATGCAGCAGGAGCTCACGCTAAAGATGACCACCGCCCGCTGCGACGCCAGTCTCATCACCTTCTCCATTACTGAACTTGGTTTAATTAATGGTGGCCTGTGTGAGATTTGATTGCCGCTGCTGTTGCTGCTTGACTTGCTTATTATATATATGTATGTGAAGATTAAGTTTTTAATTGATGTAATAATTCATCTTCACACCATCATTTTTCACGTGGATTGCAACATAATATACTTCTGCTGGCCACTTGTTTGCATGTTTCACAAATTAAACAGACCAAATCTCTTTGAGATGAGATACTGATATAAAAGACAATGACTTCATTGTTAAACTAACCTAAATAATCACACACACACACACACACATAGAGAGAGAGAGAATTAATTGGATAATGGTCAAGTCAGAGTTCTTGTGGTCACAGAGATTTGGTTTCAGGAATATTTGCAGCATTCGCCCCACTATAAACTTTTTGACTCCAACGTGCATTCTGATATGTTTTGAATCAATTCAATCCTTTGTTCTCGATCAAAAAGGATACGTGTGTGCTGACTTTTGGCATCAGATGTCCGATCGACTTAATCCTCAGAAAAATTGGGAAGTTTCAAGAAAACTGAACAACATACATAGATAATATTAAGGAGGCCTTTATTAATCAATCTCTCCATGTTTTTTTTAGAATCCTTCTGTATAGAGCTCAATTACTCTAACTAAAGGAATGTACACTTTGTATACATCAATCTCTCCATATTGATAGTAACAAATTAAAGTGGAAGGAGAAGAGAATTAATCCGTTTCCACGTGGGTATACATATAAGATAGTTTTGAATCTTTTTTTTTCACTGTTCATGTGGAGAGGTATCAAATTTTATGCAACATGGCCAATGCTTTGCTTTTGATTAAGATAAGTCTCCTTATCCCTCGTATATGTGCATATCTTTCACTGAGCCGGTGATGTGATTGCCAGCAACTGCATGCAAAATTTATCTAAACCACAAGGGATATATGGCAGAACGATGTTTTAGAATGCTTTAGCAGATCTGTTTCTTTGCGTGACCACAACATGCATGCCAAATTAAAGGGCTCAAAATATTGATGCATATATTCTGATGGAGGGAAGGTCTAAAGTTAGAGCGGCCATTTGGCATTTCCAGGTCGTCCTTGCAGGACTGATCAAACGTCGCAACAATTCAAGGGTGACCTCATCCTTATCTCAAAGAGAGAGGATAATGGCGGATGGAGATGGCAGCCCACCTCCGAAAATATTCGAGCATCAAAACCTCAAAGTTAATTTGTCCTGATCGAGTTGAAATCGATGGCCTCGCAAGGTCGATTAGCAGCAGCAGGAGGAGGTCATTAGTAGTTAATCAACTCCCATCGAGAATAGGAATAATTGTTATCACAAATCCAAATCGTAGATGACACTTCTTTTTTCCGCCTATATAAGCGTGGGGCTTGCTGAATCCAAATCGTAGAACGACAGCTACTACATTTTTGGATCGATCGCCAGTCGTCGTCGTCGGCAGCTTAGATTAATTAGGTTGGCAGCAGTATCTATCATTAGTTAATCTTCTGAGGGAGGAGATCGAAGAGATGGAGAGGGTGATGAAGTTGGCGTCGCAGAAGGCGGTGGTGATCTTCACCTTGAGCTCCTGCTGCATGTGCCACACCATCAAGCGGCTCTTCTGCGAGCTCGGCGTCAACCTGGCGGTCCACGAGCTCGACGTCGACCCGAGGGGGAGGGAGATGGAGAAGGCGCTGGCGAAGCTCCTCGGCCGCAGCCCCCCCGTGCCGGCCGTGTTCGTCGGCGGGAAGCTGGTCGGCTCGACCGACAAGATCATGTCCCTCCACCTCAGCGGCAAGCTCACTCCATTGCTCAGGGAGGCCGGCGCTCTATGGCTTTAGCACACTTCTTAACTACCAACCTTTAATTATATGTGCATGAGCTCTCTCTCTCACTCTATATATGTATAATTAAAAGAGATCAGGGAGAACCCTCCCTCGTTGAGATTAATGAACTAATTATAAAGTGTGCGAGCAGTAAGCTGTACATGTTTAAATAATTATATGTACGCCTTTGTTCTCCCTTGCTTGATGAGTTAGTTTACTATGATTAGATTCTTCCTTAAGAGTTATTTGCTGCAGCTACAGAAATCTGCTTCATTATATATATACATATATTTTGCGCATCAATACAAATTGTCTCCTCTGATTTTATTTCCCCGCATAATTCATCTTTTTGGACCCATTCACAAACATAAGAGGAATGGCATTACCTCTTTGGTTTGAGCAAACACATTAACATGTATGTTTTGTTCCTGTCAAAAGAGAGCTGGAATTCATAATGGCTGTAGCACTCAAAAAAGGGGAAGGAATTAAACAGAAGGAATAGTTAAATTTTTCCAGGGCATCCTAAAGTGAGGGGTGCACTTACATTTGTTGCACGCTCACCGGTGCCGTTGGCTATTGTTCTTTGGCATTAGCCAAGAGACTCTCTTCAGCTATTCATCAGCATCAACCATATGACCAGTTTCTGAATTTTAAAGAACAAAAATTCCATGCAATGATTGTGAAATCTTAATATATTTCAATCAAAAGGGAAAAAGAAACAGCACAATGGGGATGGGTAGACAAGAAATATTAACTTAACGCAAGCATTTGGATAAATCAGACATAGGTAGAGACAGCACATCAGTTTCATCAACACTGTGCATAGCATCGTTAGTTGCCAAGAAATTTATACATTTTCCATGTCGCAGAGTCAGCAAAGAATAAGTTCAGTTGAGAAAAGAATGCTCTGACCATAACTGAATCTTGAGGTATGAGTATATATATATACATGTATTGATGCAATGACAGAAGAAAAGATTAGAAAAAGAAAATCCCCATGAACTTTCTGTACAAGAGCCTTATGCTATCACACCTGCGCATGCTGGTTATTCTGCACAGCACTGTCAATTGTATTCACACCAGAAAGTGCATGAGGATCCCTTGATAATAAAATGTTTCCGTCGTATGTTTGGTATTGTGCTGTTCCGTTGTTCATTATTATTGCACAATAACTGCTAAAAGAATCCGCCTTTAGATCAATACCATAATAGTTGAGATGATCTGCTATGCTGTTTCCAGGCACTGACCTGTCGACGAGTACAGGAGCAGCTGAGTAATGGAAGTCACTACATTCTTTAAAATAATTAAATTAATGTCCTATGTACCTGCTACAGGAAGGGTCTTCGCCAGATTCGTCGCAAATCTTCTCATCTATGTATCCGAAGCCATCAACTTCGATGTCCTGGAGCCAAACCTGAATACATAATCAAGAAACATATTTAACTAAGATGCTGTTGCGCTAATTATTGCTGCAATGATTATGTAATTGTTTGCGGAGGGGTCAACTATACCAGACCCAGTAGAATTTATGCAATTGATGCAATGAAGGTCTGATAAGACTGGATGTTCTGTTGCCTATAGCAGGGTTAGAACCAGCTAAGGACAAGCTTCGGCCTCTCCATTTCGATGAAAAGGCTTGAACTGAATCTTGATTATGATTAATGTATCAAGCCAAGAAAATGAGTTTCACTCAGTCTGAATGAGTTAAGCTTCACAGGCAACAGGCGTTTTTGGCACTTTGGATTAAATTGGTTTATGACTCACACAGGTATTTGTCATCTTTGTTATAGCTTGCTGCGATAAGAAACATGCCTGCCACTCGCCTTGAAAATTAGCTTAGACTTTGAGGAACTATTTCCAAGTATCTAAAGCTATGCATGTCAAACAATTGAACATGAGAAGTCATTGAGTCAGACTGATATACACCTGAAACAGACAAAGCCCACTTTTTATGCATTCAATTAGGGATTGGCATTCATAGAGACTGAGATATTTGCATCTTGCCCAGGTTATCTGGAGCTATGCAAAACAGTTGAACGTGAGAAGACATTCAGTCAGATTCATGCAAGGACCAAAATAGAACAAGCCCACTCGTTGTAACATTGGATTAGAGATTCACTAGTAATTTAACACTCACAGAAAATGAGATGCTTGTGTCTGAAAAGGTTATGCACTAGTATCCGGCGGTATGCAAGTAAAACAATTAAATATGAGAAGCCATCAAGTGAGATTGACAAATATAAGGACCAAAATAGAATAAGCCCGCACTTTGTTCGTTGGGTCATAGCAGGTTGATTCACAAACTTTGAGCACAGTTGTTACCTCTCTTGGGAAGTGATGGTATGTTTTCCGTTTTAAATAGGAATAGTATGGTGGCAAGTGCGGTACAATATCGTTCCCATGAGTCACACGAAATGTCTGTGGGACATGTTTGATGAAGTAACGGACAAAAGCAGCATTGCCTATCCGAGGTTGTCCAAATGTCAGAAGCTGAACGTCTTCCATTCCATGATTAACCTGAAAAGAATATAGTGCAGATTTTCTCCATTTACAAGCATTTCTGGATTTCAATGAAGGCATTGTAATTTATTAATGCAAATTAAAAATTGCCAACATTTCGCATAATTGAGCCCCAGACACCTGAGTTGTAAATGTGCATCCCTGTTATATGTTCACCATCCAACGAAACCCAAAAAGAAAAATGATAAAAAACAAACAATAAAGCACTAAATTGTAAAAAAGGATAAATCAAAATGTGAATACTGTATAATTATATCTAGGTGATGAAATTTGGTATTGGCAATCGCAAGGCTTCAACTCTAGTAATGACTTCAAATTGAATTGTAGGAGCAAGTGAATGATTTCTATAGTTCCTAAAAAAACTATAGATACATGGAAATAGGAGAATTATCAACTCTAGATATATGTGATTAGAAGAAGAAAATAAATTGATTGAAGTGCACACAATGAAAAATCTCCCTTGTTTGAGTCTGCATATCTAATTAGACGGTTGGAGATAAACTGAAAGTCAATAAGTGATAATTAATATCTGGGACCCCCTAACAAGTTAGAAGATACAAGCTGAGTCTAGCATATATTTTGGACTGGACAACAAGGTTTCAATCCCATTATTGAGACTCATAGCAACATTCATATACATGTTTGTATCAAGTGATATGCAACGAGCCAGGTGGTGGAAACAATGGTATAGGTAGGATGGAATCAGAAGCTGAAATGTTCAGAGGAGCAGGTGATGGATAACCAGCGGATGCAAAGGAGGGGGATAAGGTAGCAACAAGTTATGAGTACAAAGGTAGAATTGAAAAGAGAGGAAATAGGCAAACAAAAGCACTTCATCAATTTAGTAATCACTTTTTAGCATGACGAGGACAAAGATCTTGAAATAGATAAAAAGAGGTAGCAAGATTGAAACGGCAAGAAAAAGAGAGTACCATAAACATATGGCTAACAACTCCATTTCATTAAAAAAGAAAAAGAAAAAAAAGAACATAAATAATGAAATAGAAATACAGATGGTAGTTACCGTGAGATCAAATGCACAGAAAGAAGCCAGAGCCCCTCCCATGGAATGCCCTGTAATAAAAATTTGGATTTTTCCATACATCCCAACAGCCCTACGTACTGCCTTTAAAATTCCAGGGCGCAGAGTAGTGTTATGGTAAGCAGAATAAAAACCATGGTGCACCTATAACACAGTAGCCATTTGTACTAGGTTAAAATATGTTCATTGTATAACTTGACCTTTTTCTATAAAATGGTTAAGAAGAACAGACCATCGCACCAGGCATGCCAGGGTAGTTAAGATCCAGCTGCTTCCAAAACAGATCTTCGATCCAATTGCGTAAGCTGTCAAGGTGCAATAAGTCAGTTTCCTGTATATAGAAAGATACATGTACTCGAGAAATTATGTAAACCTTTAAAGATTTTGTATCAGATACAAAGATAAATAAACAAAACGTCCGAGGATGAATAATGTGGAAATATTCTGTGTACTAGTAATAACTAAAAACGTCAGTTATAAACTACGGCTAAATTGGTATTCACATTCATTCCCATACGCAGACAGCCAGCCAGGAAAAAAGAACATGAATTGAGTGGCATTTGAAAGCACCAGTAAGATCTCACAAGGAAATACTCAGTCCTCAAGAACCACTTTTTATACACTGCAAACAGTATATGAGTTGAATGTGTAGAGAGAAAATGCTCATTGCAAAGTTAAAATTTTTAAGAAATTTGACTTAAATATGAAGTGTCTTTACCTTTGAAAAACAAGTTGATCACTATGCCTAAGTACTGAAACTTAGCTAATTAATAATAGTTAAATGACGTAACTTTAGAAAGAAATTTCATGTAGATAAAATGAGATAGATCATTTTCATTCCTAATATTTAGCATAAAAAACACAGGTACAAGCATCTTGTTTTGCAGCGTAGGCAGGCTGCAAGGGTGATAACCAAATTATCCCATTAAAATAAAACAAATTTATAATCTAGTCTTAGCAGACTGGAGCATATCAGGACAGAAATAATAAAGGCCCCAATAGTTAGGTTTCTACTTTGAATGACCTTGCCTCTACAGCCGTACACAAAGTTTCTCTGGAAATTAATATGGTGGTTGTTATTGTTAAAAGGATGGTATTTATTAGCTTAACTAAAGAATAGTTTGTCAGCGTTTACCAAATTGAAGGGGGAAAAAGTTTTAAATATCTTTAAGCTCTAAGAATATCTCCAATTCTCAACCAACGAGATCTGACTCAGACATTTTTTTAACTATAGCTGACATAGATATAGCAAAGAGATCTTTTCACCTGAGTTCCTGCGTGCCCCTGAATGCAATGATGACAGAGTTCATATTAGGATCAACTCCAACATATGCCTGCATAAACAGTTCAAACGTATAAGAAGTACTGGAGTTTGTGAAGGAGAAGGATTAAGAAGGAGAATGGACCTGTAAGCAGTTCCGGACATCAACAACAAGTGCTATCATCTCAAAATCCTATTTCGATGGAACATGCATCAAGGATTAGAGGTGAGTACATCCAGTCTTCACGGACATATTAATTTGAATCCCTAATAATTCTTCTGTAAATACCTTAGTGAAACCCTCACATCTTGAGCAGTTCCATGTGAAAAGCTCTGTCAAATCCGTCATGTAGACCTACAACGTGCATTCAGACACTTGGAAAGTCAAACGAGGAAAGACTCTCAATCTGAACGTGTTTATATTAAGAACCTCGACTATATATAATGACTAATAAGCAACACAAATCAAACTCACAGCAGAAGCATATTCAGCTATTATAGTCGCGATGGTGCGATTATAGACCGGGACTTGATCATCATCGTTCATCTTAATTCCTACGCACAACCATTAACGGACTCAAAGCTGATTACTTTCGCTCGAAAAACAATTGAACTCGTCGACATGCCTATTGCTCGACATCTCAGCCTCGATGGCAAGCGCGATTACCTCTTCCTTCGGAGACAACGAGCAACGCCACCAAAAGCACAGCCGTTAACCAGGGCCATCGCCCCGTTGCCCTTGAAGAAGGCATCGATGACCTAAATCAGAGTTCGAACGATCGATAACCTAAAGGGGAACGCAGATCGAACGAGAACTGGGTCGGGAAAGGATTCTCCCGACGGCATCGACGAACCTCCGACGAGGGAGGGCAACGAGAGAATGGGGGCCGACGGAGGATGCGTGAGACAAGAGGCAAACAAGAGACGCCCATCGGGAAACGGCTTTTATACTCTCCAATTATATTTCTCAATTATTGCTTAATTACACTTTTAACCGCTTGTGAGTCATGCTATCTTCAATTTACCATTAATAGAGCGAATTGAATCAATCTCGACATATAACAACAACAACAATTAATAAGAATAATACAACCACATGAACAACATCAGTGCAGGTAATACATATAGCTAGAAGTATCGATCATTAACTAATAAGAAGTCCGGCGGTAGAGGGAGGAGGCGGAGAGCAGAACGAGCGAGACGAGGATGATGGACGCCGCCAAGGAGATGGCGGCGGAGCTGCCGATGTGCCAGCAGAACTTGTCGTAGATGTTGCACACCTTGTTCCAACCCACGTGGGTGTTCCCCTTCAGACCCACGTACGCCACAGCCCCGGCGGCGCCCGTGGCTGAAGCCATCACTCCGGCCATCAACTGCAAATTAAATTTTTTTTTAAAAAAAAAACTCGGCAGTATAATTATCAGCGTACGAAGTTGGGCTTTTATCGATCGCTCGATGAACACACCACGTCGAAGACGATGAGAGCGAAGAGCACGCCGGCCGAGGAGGATGGGCTTGATCTGGCGGAGGAGGAGGCGATCACGGTGACGATGCTGTAAAAACCAGTGACCGCAAGCGCAACCAGCTGATATCTGCGAGATCAAACATCAAGATCATACATCTAGCGAATCGAACACTCCTCCTCCGGTTAATCAATCAACTGACATGAAGGCCGGCGAGTGCTGGAACTTGGCGTCGCGGGAGACGAAGGCCGGGAGCGGCGGCGGGAGAGAGGTGGGGATGTCCTCGCTCTGCTTGCTCGTGACGAGCACCACCAGCGCCGTCACGGCGCAGGCGAAGAGCAGCAGCCTCAGGCCGAGGTCGACGCCGAAGAGGTTGGGCGGGGGGCGCCGCCGCGCGTCCCCGCTCTCCGGCGCCGTCTTCCGGGAGTACTCCTCCGCGGTGTTCGCCATGGTCTCTGATCCCCGGAAGCGGGGAAGGCTACATATATAGGCAAAAAAAAAAAGGAAGGGAAACGAAGGCGTAGTATGAACAAGCAATGGAGGGGTGTTTGAAGTTTCCGTGAGAAAAATTCACCACTTTGATACGTTATTAGGCCCTCGCTCTGCGCATGTAAATATTATAAAATGAGGTACGATGCGATATAATCCTTCATGCAGGTTAGAAGATTGACCTCAAACGATGGAGTAATTAATTGATTGAGGAGGTCAGGAAATTAATAGAAGCTTCAGAGCAGGGCGGACCGGCCGCCACAAGGTTGGAAAAGTAAGCACAGCAGCTGCATGCAGGATGACAGCTAGACGTATACAGAAAGGGGAAAACTTGCCGACTTTTTTTAAAGAAGAAAAAAAGGTAATCAGCAGCAATAAATATGGAGGGGATCCGGAAAGGGAAGGGTCTATCGATCTTATCCACAGACGGACGTCAGAGAGAATTGCGAGTACAAGGAAGTAAATGGAAAGGGAGTTGATTGTTGAGTAGGAGGGGTAGGTGGAGGTGTGAGTTAATTTGCAGTTATATTTGTTGTGAATTTAAAATTGAAATGGGATAAGATCTACACGTTGGTTCATCTCTTAAAAAAAGTATATTAAAATGAAACGAAGAGGTGGGAAACGGACGCGGACGTGGAAGGATTTCACGGGCATCCGTTTGATCCCAACGGTGCTTCTTTGACTTGTATGCGCACATGGTCAGTGGGCGAGAGACTCTTCTTCCCATTACGTATCTGAAATAATATAAGAGTAACAATATAACTTGCTTAATTCTATTCATGCTATAAATTATTCCTATTTAATAACACTTGGGGGAGAGAAAGAGAGAGCCCAAAAGAAAGACTCACTTCCCACAGTTTCGACAGTTTTAATCCTATTGAAAGATCTAATAAAAATCAGTATAAATTTTTTTTGACTTAGTTCTTTTTAAATTTGAGTCAACTCGAGTATTCAACTAGTTTCAGGATAACAATGATTGGTGTCTCTGAAAAAAAAAACAAAAAAATAAATGATATATGCGCACATATTTTCCTCCCGCTGATAAGGTTTTTTCTTGCAGCTACCATTCAATGCACGGCTGATTTATACTCCATATAAACTATTTTAATTTATTAAGGCGTATAAATTCATTCTCTGCCTAACATTATCTGGCATTTTTGCAGGACGAAGCTAAAAAGTCAAAGACGACTCTCTTTTTTTCACACGGATTTAACTATTAATTAAAGGCTGACGATGGCACTCACTCACTCTCCAATCTCCTGCGCAGTAAGTCGATGGGCTCCACACGGATTTGACTTTTTTTTCTCGGCCCTGCACGCAGTTGACTTTGAACGCTGACCTCGACGTCGGTGAAGTTACAGGAACTAGGAATCATCAATTTATTTTATTCTCTCTATATATACACACGCATCAATCGTCATCCGTGTGTGTTAAATTTATCTTCAGAAAGTTCCTCGTAGTATTCTTGATATGTCTACACGGGAGGAAGGAATGGAGTCTCGGTTCAAGCCTGCTTTCGACGTGTCGCAAGGCAACCATCCCGGTCGTCCGGCGTACCCCGCCGCCGCCGGAGCACCCGCTCCACTGCCTCCGCCTTTGTCGCCGCCGCAGCCGATAGCGACGGCCGGCATCATTCTCCGTGTCGTAGCCATCGTCTCGACGTTCATCGCGGCCGTCGTCATGGGCGCCGCCAGGCAGACCACGATGATCGTCGACAGCAGCGGCGGCCTGCTGACGAGCATTGTCACCAAGTCCACCTACTCCGCCGCCTACGTGTAAGAGCAGAGCCGATCTGGTTAATTCATCTCCCTCTCGCTCATGCGTGCGATTCATTTGACGTCTCGATGGGTTGTTGCAAACAAAACTCGTGTGCAGGTACTTCGTAGTGGCCAATGTGCTCGTGCTGTTTTACTCGATCATCTCCCTCGTGCTGTCCGTTGTGAACAGAGCCGGAATGAGCTCCGTGTTGGTTCCATTCTCCATCGCCGACCTGCTCGTGGTGGTTCTCCTCTTCTCCGGAAACGGAGCGGCTGCTGCGATCAGCGTTGTTGCTGAGAAGGGACAGATGAACCTGGCGGCCTGGGGGGAAATCTGCAGCGTCTTCGGCGGGTTCTGCGCCCGCGTCAACGCCGCCATCGTCCTCTCGATGATCGCCTCGGTGGCGTATGTTCTGCTGGTTGTTTTCAGCATCGTCGGCCTCCGCCGCCCTCTTAATTAACTCCTACGTTTCATAAATGTTTTGAAGTGTGGTGGGAGTGTGTGGTTCAGTTGATTGATAAACAACTAGTAGCGCAACTCTAATAAAATTTCCATGTTGTTTGACTGATTTAAGTTTGCGGAAAACTTGATTGATAACCCCAGCATCTGATCAGCACATTGTAATTTATCCATTAATTTTCTAATCCTAATTATCCATATCATCAACCACATCAACTTACTCAAACAAATTTTTTTCTCAATAACCATCATAATGAAAACATATTTCAGGATTGAACGTGAGATATCAGAATACAGTCTCTTCTCATTGGTGCAGTTTTGCAGCTACATGCCCCAAGCTAGCACATATTGTGCCAATAAATAATAATGTATTAATAACACAAATGTCAATCCTAAATGAGGAAATATTTGAACAAATAAATGTTCTCGTACAATTTTTTTTAAAAAATAGCAATCTCGCAAAATTTAGACACCTTCCTGGAGCTTGCTGCCACAATTCTTCTCGCCCTTTGTGTTCCGTGAATTCTTTCTTGCTAATGAAAGAAAAAAATGGATAAAATCACTATCATGTCGATCTCGAATGATCAGCATGCGATGGTGGAGATATCGGCACACCGCAGGCAACTTCCGCTTCTACTCAACGATGTGAAGTTGCCGAGTGATCGTTGGAGATCCCCTGGAAATGGTAGGAGGATAAATGAGCTCATGCCCATAGGAGACCATCGAATCCAAACTCCAGGTTTGACACAGGGCTGTCCCCTATTTCTTGACTCAGTATTCGCTGGTCTTCTATGTCGATATCAACAAACGGCTCGAACAAATCGGGAGACCTTTCATCGGGAATCCCATAATCTTTTAAGATAGATGGTGAGGCAGCCGTTGCAGCCTCCCGTTCCAAAACAGCAAGATAATTATCTTCGAATTCAAATATCAAGTACTTGTCTTTGCAAGCTACAACCAGAGCAAAATAAGTGATGTGAGAATTCTTATGGTATATAGGATTCCCTTGTCATATACTATAAACAAAGACTTACAGTCGACGAGATGAGCAAGGTGCCGAATGTTTTTTATCGGAGTTCCATTGAATTTCAACACCTACAAAAGTTATTAGGTTACCTGAGTTTCTGTAGATAAGTATAAAAGTTGATGAGATAATGCAGTAGGTATTTATTTACTTGCTGATTTCCCATTTCCTCGTATCCAATGTTCACTTCGTTGACTAAAACCTGCAAACATTAAAAAAGAACTTGAATAAAGGGGTACCTTCTGTGGAAAAAGAGAAGATGAAGACTGACAATGCCTTTAACCGAGATAGAAAAGAACAAAGAAGCAATTGCAGCATATCTGAAGTCCAACATGTGCCTCACGACTTTATTAACTATAGTTTAGCTATGATCATCAATAACAGATCTAACTGACCTGAGATAATATTACAATTTGTTGATCTTTGAACCTTGCTAAAGAATATCGAGCCTTTGCAAGTAATTTAAGCTGGCAAAAAAAAAAAGATACAAATCTAGTTAGTTTATGTGGAAAACAAAGTCTAATGAGGGTGAGCAATAAGCAACAACCAACGAGCATCGTAAACTTACTCCAATTGAGTCTTCACACTCCTCTCTGCAATATACATGTCAATTGAGGAATTGCACCATCCAATAAAAGCTAAAGTAGAACATCAAAAGGAGGATTACCAAAAGAATGACTTACTCTATCAAAGGCTCTGAGAGTGGAGTAAACACAAGCCCAGCGATTATTAGATATGAAGGTTGTCCTCCTTCAATGTGATATGGCACCTTTGTATGAAAAGTTGTCAATAAGAATTGGACCATAGTTTTTAATTACTAAGGAAAGCATCAGCCCTCTTTAGTAGACTGAAAAAAGCAAACAGTTCCTTACCAGATGAACCCGAGGTTGCAAGACAGTCTGAACTTCAATGTAGGTACCATCTCGGATGACACCAAGCTTTGCAACGTCGCCAGAGAACCTGATAAGCCACAATCTCAAATTGATCATGAGCGACTATTATAATTGTGCTTCAGATGACATGAATTGAGATATGTCATAGACTTAAGTAGATAATAGGTGCTCTAGTACTCACTAACACTAGCAACATAACAGACTAAAAGAGCATAATGTGATCACTATACAGGAAACATCAAGTGTTTACTTTTGACTTATTAGATAGCGAAAGGCAATCCGCTCTGTGGACCGGAATGGAACAGTTCCTTCTGAACCTACTTGAACACCATCAAAGCTTACAATCACATCACCCTGGGCATATAATCAAGAGTCAAGTCTTGGATAAAATTAAGAAAAAGTAGGCTCTTTGGCATCATAATCAAGGTGCTGCATTAAGAGTTAAAATACCTCCTTCAGAACATCATTAGCTGGAGAAGTGGGTTCGACTCTTCGTACCAGCACACCCTTCAAGACACAAGTCAGAAGAAAAACAGATTGTAGATCATATAGAAGGTAACACTGGAGAGTAAAGAGAGGGGCATCACACAAGTTCTATGTGCAAGTCATGCGATCCCCAGAAAGGAAGCCTATACAAGATATTAACAAAAACCCAAAAGTTTTAGTGATTGACCCATTAGGCAATTAGGTAACAAAAATTATAATACGGTTAAAAATTTCTAAGATAAAAATGCACAAATGCTGGTTGCAAGAAGAGAGGAAAAAAATTGCTTATATTCTGTAACAGTTAAAGAGAAGACATGATTAAAGAAAACCATTTAGGTTATCTCCTCTAGAAGATAAGATTGAATTGCACATTTAAGATGGTAGGAAAATGTCCGAATGAAACAATAAAGAAAAGAAAAAAATTAGTGACTGAATTAAAGTTAGTGATCTGATTATGGTAATGAGAGGAAGATGGAGCACTCATACTAAAAATTATGGTGATGAGAGGAAGATGGAGCACTCATACTAAAAATTATGGTGATGAGAGGAAGATGGAGCACTCATACTAAAAACAATAAAGAAAAAAAAAACAAAAGAGCAATCAGACAGATTTGATGAGAGAGAAATTCTACACAAGAAGAAAATTTTTTCATTTACTTCAACCAGAAGACCAGAAAATAAATGACAGAAGATAATCCACTTATATTTTCTTTTCAAATGTACATGTAATAAGATGAGTACATAGTGCAACAAAAGGATCATTCTAGTGACATAGATACATTATAAAACAAATTGAACAACACAAATACACGGAACTACATGGTATAAAGCAGTAAAATGATAACTAAATCAAAAAAGTAAGATTACCTAATAACCATGTTGACAGCAGTACAAAGGCATTCCAAGTACAATGTTAACATGCTTTAAGGCAAATAAGTAACATATTAATTATAGCATTTTTTTTAATCAACATTTATCCTCTTATCACAATTCAAATAAATTAAAATTCAGTGAGGAACTAAGCATGACTGCGGACAAGACCAACAACAAATACCTCATTAGATGGCAATCTTAAGCATGCCCTCAATGCTGGATTCTCCAACTTCTGGAGTAAGACCCCAAGGCAAGGAAATCCTAAAATCACCAAATAAAAACATTTCATGGCATGATCTGACCAATAGGTAAAATAATCATTGTTGTTCTAAGACATGCATATTATAGAAAAAAGTTATCCCTTTGCAACACAACTCTACTAAAGCCGAGTAAATCTAAAAAACAATCAACGATTTAATTTTAGAAAAAAAATCATACAAGCACTTGGCAAATGCATCATCAGAAAAAAAATCCAGCCTAGACTATGAATTGTTCAAATTATGAGAACATGTGAAATGGACTGAATTAAACAACATGCTCCTCTGCTTGGGCAGGTACTCTCCAGGCGGGATACATAAAATATCTTTTAGATAGGCTAACTCAAAGAGTAATAAGAGAAGAACAGATGAAGAGGAGGAGAAAGGAGCAGCTAATACGCTCATAGTGATAGTGGTAGGTAGGCATCTCTTTAACCATTGGACATGTTGATCCAAACAACAATCTTCGAGTTAGAAAAATAGTGGAGAAACTTTAAACTTTCATGTGTGGACTAAGGTTAAATTGAAAATGCAAAATAACAATGAGAAGATTTCAAAACAATGAGGCAAAAATAATCACAATTTTCAGTTGCCTACAAACCAAAAGACCTGCGGTTTAATTATAATGGTTACTGTTAGAATAATTATATTTAATATGTGGTCCATAGTTGTTATAGATGTGTGGCTCAGATTTCTCTATTATTGTAATCCTAGGTTTTAGTTTCACTATAAATACCACATGTAAGCAGACATATGTAAAGTGAGAGTAAATTATCTTTTCTCTTCTCAAAGTTATTTACATGGTATCAGAGCGGGTAAAAACCCTAACTCTATACGCCGCCGCCGCTTTATTCATCATCACATAAGCGATGTCATCCTCTGCGCAATCTGTTCAGCAGTAGATCATCATGGAGCAAGTAGCAATACGATGCACTTATTGTAGAAGGAAAGGTCATACGCGAGATCGATGTTACTTCTTGCATGGATTTCCACATAGGACTGCTAATATAATGCAGTGCCAACCAATAATAAAGAACAATGCAGAAATTGGAAGATCCTTGAATTTATTTTCTATAAATGAATACAAGGAGTATTTACAACTCAAGGCTGCCCAACAAGCCTCTCCTATCACCACATCCTCAACTGCCTATGGTAATTCTTTCTCTATATAGTTCCTCCTCGGGTATTTGGTTCAACTTGCTTTGTACATGACTTATCTCCTAGTCATGATAAACTAGAACCTCGTTCAATCAAATGTATATTCTTAGGATACTCTCGATTGCAAAAAGGGTATCGATGTTATTCTCCATCTACAAATAAGTGTTATACCTCTCTAGATGTCACATTCTTTGAAAATGTTCCATATTTTCCATCTCCAGTTGAAACAGAGTCTCTAGAACAAGTCTTACCAATTACTGTCATTGATATTAATTATGGCCAGCAACATAAAGAAAAACAAGTTGAGGCTCTAGTTCCTGAAGTTAATGAGCAACAAGAACTAAATGATAGTGATACAACCTCATCTAATCGGTTTGGTATCACTTATGAGCGTCGACCAACAACTGAAGTTCCTGCTGAGAATGATTCTGCAATTGATTCAGCTCATGTTCCAGCTTCTCCACTTGCAGAAGATCCTATTCAAGCTTCTCAAATTTCAGACCCAGCTGATTTACCCATTGCAATTCGCAAAGGTAAAAGGTCCACACTCAATCCACATCCAATATATAATTTTATAAGCTATCATCGTTTATCTCCAACACATTTTACTTTTGTATCCTCCCTGTCTTCCATTGCAATTCCTAAAAATTCCCAGGAAGCTCTATCTCATCCAGGATGGCGACAGGCTATGATTGAGGAAATGAGTGCTTTGGAAACAAATCAGACGTGGACACTTACTCTTCCTCCTCCTGGAAAGTCCATTGTGGGTTGTCGATGGATATTCACAATTAAAACTGGACCTAATGGGGAGGTTGACAGATTGAAAGCCAGACTTGTAGCAAAAGGGTATACTCAAATTTATGGGCTTGATTACAGTGATACGTTCTCTCCAGTTGCCAAAATTACCTCAATACGGCTCTTTTTATCAATGGCAACTATGAAAAATTGGCCATTGTATCAACTTGATATCAAAAATGCCTTCTTACATGGGGACTTAGATGAGGAGATCTATATGGAGCAACCTCCTGGGTTTATTACTCAGGGGGAATCTGGTCTTGTTTGTAAATTGAAGAAATCCTTATATGGGCTGAAGCAATCACCTAGAGCATGGTTTACAAGATTCAATCAAGTTCTGAAGTTATTTGGGATGGAAAGGTGTGAAGCTGATCACTCAGTGTTTTCTAAATCCTTTTCAAACAACAAGCTCATATATCTTGCTGTATATGTGGATGATATAATCATAACAGGGAATGACCAAGAAGGTATTGAAAATTTAAAGCAACATTTATCTCAACATTTTCAAACCAAAGACTTAGGTAAGCTACGATATTTCCTTGGTATTGAGGTAGCTCGTTCAGAAACAGGAGGGACAGTTATATCTCAAAGGAAATATGCTCTAGATTTGCTACATGAAGCAAAAATGTTGAATTGCAAGCCACTTGATACTCCAATGGATCCGAGTGAAAAACTTCTACCAGATCAAGGGGAACTCTTCTCAGATCCTAATAAATATCGAAGATTAGTTGGAAAGCTCAATTACCTTACCATAACTAGACCAGATATATCATTCCCGGTCAGTGTGGTAAGTCAGTTCCTTAATTCTCCTCGAGTTAGTCATTGGAATGCAGCTATAAGGATTCTTAGATACATTAAAAAGTCACCAGGAAAAGGAATAATATACAAAGACAGAGGTAACATGAATATCGTGGGTTACACAGATGCAGATTGGGCAGGATCACCATGTGATAGAAGATCAACTTCAGGGTATTGTGTGTTCATCGGAGGAAACCTAATTTCGTGGAAAAGTAAGAAACAAAGTGTAGTAGCCAGGTCAAGTACAGAGGCTGAATATAGAGCTATGGCACTTACAACATGTGAACTCCTTTGGTTAAAGCAATTACTTCAAGAATTAAAGTTTTGTGAAGTTAGTTCTATGGAGCTAGTTTGTGATAATCGATCAGCTTTATACTTGGCATCAAATCCAGTATTTCATGAAAGAACAAAACACATAGAAGTGGATTGTCATTTTATCAGGGAAAAGATTATATCTGGCATCATCAAAACAACTTCGGTTCAGTCAAAGGATCAGTTAGCAGATATTTTTACTAAATCCTTACAAGGACCAAAGCTAGCAGATGTTTGTGACAAGCTGGGTACATATGATATATATGCACCAGCTTGAGGGGGAATGTTAGAATAATTATATTTAATATGTGGTCCATAGTTGTTATAGATGTGTGGCTCAGATTTCTCTATTATTGTAATCCTAGGTTTTAGTTTCACTATAAATACCACATGTAAGCAGACATATGTAAAGTGAGAGTAAATTATCTTTTCTCTTCTCAAAGTTATTTACAGTTACAAATAGTGCTGTACGACCAGAAATGAAGCATTCTCTATGTTGATTCATGTGAAAAGGCAAATACCAAACTATTGGAAGAACATTAAATAATTAGGATTATTCATGCATTCTATACTGGATGTTGATTGAAATGAAAGAGATGTATTGGCATACCAGTATACCTCCCATTTCTCTCATAGTCATCCAGAAAATGAGAAACGACTGTGGTAGGAATAACATATCCAATATTTTCAGCTTCTTCAGATCTGAAAACCTAATTGAAGCATCTAGTAAGAACTTTAAGATATGATGATAACAAAAGTGTCAGTGAAACATATGAATTGCACATGCAATAACTGATATGATCGCACAAAGAAATCTATAAAATATTAACAAAGAAGTATGGCATAAATAAGGTAAAAAAGGAAAAATAAATTATTTATCAGAAGACATACCTGGAATGCTACTCCAATACACTCTCCATGGTCATTGAAGGCAGGACCACCACTGTTTCCTGTTATATATATATCAATATATTTACCTTTCCTTGAGAAAAAGATACAAAAACAGCCAACTATAGAAGAATTATAACAAATTACACTCGATGTACCAACCAGGATTGATTGCAGCATCAATTTGAATGCCAAGTAGATCAGACGATCCATGAGCATATGAAGTAACCTGAGACATTCAAATAAGAAAACAGTAATGTACCTAGAACTCCATGCTCATGACATGCCTGTAAAGGGTTTAAACCAATGATCCTTTATTTCTTCTGTTTATTTGGCAAAACAACAACATGCCCAAAGTTCTTTGCAAGAGACATGCAGTGCAAGTTATGCTGAAAATTTGGAGGCAAGACATTATCAAACCATGGTATTGCATGAAATTGAAAGCTTTCACAAACTGCCTTTATGTACAGTAGCAACCCTTATATATAGAAATCAGACTTAGGTGCCATAAATCCAAAGATAAAATTGCAACTAACACAGTTACCAGATATTTCTAAAATGTAGAAGCAGTTAAGCTAAATGTTATTACTCCCAAGACTCCGCTAACACTATAACAATGTGCAACATATGCACCAAAAATATAATGGATTTAGTCAAACATGGAAAACAAGATTGTTATGATCACTATGAACAAAACCAAACCTCAATCCGTGATACCACACCCTTTGTAACTGAGATTGTGTCTCCTCCAAGTGGATATCCTACAACAGTAACTGCCTCCTGTCAATCAACAAATGTTATTTCCATAATTATGAAGAAGAACAAGACAAAATAAATCTCCATGGAGAAACACATTAAAACAAAAAACTTTGCATAATTTGAACAGAATGTGATGATATCAAATGAAGTTAGCATAACAAACCACAAAAAATACCAAATATATGAGAACCACCTGAAGGGTTGGCAACCGACCAAAACGAAGTGGCTCAGCACCTTTCCAGAATTCTTCACTCTCAACCGAGAGTAATGCTATGTCACATTCTACACCTCTAGCTAAGACCTGTAAATTAAGTTACTGATGAATTATGTTAGCCAAATCATGAAAGCAAGTTCAGAAAAACCAACAACCCACTAAAGATTTTTAAATGATGGTTGCATATAAAAACCATCACCAAACTGTCAGCTATATTAAGACATTGCTCAAGATGATTTAACAGAGATGAAGTGAGATTTTGGTAATGGAATATAGTCAATAGAGACTGATCACGTTTAAATATAGGCTCCAGCACAAATATGAACTGTCACTAAGGTGCTGATTGCTGACATAATAATCAACTACTGTACACAGAACTGTTCTATATGTTTCAACCACAATGATATCTATATAACATGAACATTTCATGTCAGCTTAGATGGTTCAAGGTCAGAAAAGTACCTTAGCTACAAACTTAGTATCATCTCCTCTTCTCTTCACTTTGACCTGTTGATACAAAAAACATTCTATTACAATAGTTGAAAGGAAATTGTCTGGAAAAGAGTAGTTACAATGTCAAAGAGACAACTTCTAGTTTCCAAGGAGCATAATTTCTTTAAGAAAGCATATAATCTGTAAAACATGCAGCAATTACAAGCCAGGAAATATTATATCGCTATAAAGGTGCAGAACAAGTAATAAGGAAAAATACCATAACCATTAGCTACAATTACATACATACTCGAAATTATAACATGCTCTTAAGAAATGAAGGATGTTCCCATTAGTTGTGGCCATATTTGCTGTGTTTCTCTTATGCACCCTTGAGGAAAGTAAACCTTTTGGAATAAGGAAGGATTAAAGTAGAAACTAGAAAGATTTGAGCTCTTCAAAGAAGATTTATGGTCGATTATTTTGTTCTAAGTAGGCTAACTTCCTTTTCTCCATAAGTTCCAGAGAGCTATAAGCAATGGGATGATTCTAAAATTAAATACAGGTTAAACAAGAGAAATGCTATTAACTGTAGCAACAAAAAAATTTCTACGGAAAACAACCAAATCAAATTTGAATTTGTGAATCAAATACACTGAGAGACCTGAGTGCTATTTTCAACGCAATGAGCATTTGTCAGAAGCTTCCCATCACCAATCATAAAAGCACTGCAAAAGAAGATAGATTATCAGTTCCTTTTTCCTATCCCTTTTCTATTAGAAAACTGCAGAAACTAAGTAACCATTGACCATAAGCACCAGTTCCTTGACAATACTTATTTTACAACCCAATGAAATTGCTACAATAATGAAAAGATGCCACCAGGTAAGCAATAATCCATGAGTAGTATGCATATGCCAAACCCTGTGAGACAATGAAATGGGGTGCAATGAGACATACTAATTATAAAAGGGAAAACTTCCAAATTCTTGTACCATCTTCAAAATGTACACTATTTATATACCAACATAATCTGCATTATAACCCATCAAAGGGCCATAGTTGAAGAGCAAAGAACACTCGTGGAGAAGTGCATTCTCCTCACATTTTAGACCTTTAGTTAAGTACAGAAGTAAATAGCGGGCAGAATAACAGGTTAAAACTTAAGTGAAAAGAAATAACAGGTTAAGAGAAAATATGAGTCTGCTGTATCTGTTTAATGCTTTGACAAATAAGCAACGAGTTAAGGTGATAAAAAAGCATACCTGCCAGTACTTGTAAACTGCTTTTGCTTCTGCCAAGGAAGTGAGTAGTCTGGTGAGGTGTGTGTGCAGTAAACCTGGATAAAATTAAGTAATAATGACAACTGAAACTTCATAATGTACAAACATATGATAAATAGAAAAACAACCAATACTTTCAATATCAATTTTAACATCATATCCATTTTCTTGAGATACGGAATAGCAGAAGTAATAATCCACTCATCAAGTCATCAATAGTTCAGTCATTCTGAAATTTCCATTAAAGAAGTCCTTTAGCAGACAGACACTATTCTTTGGCGGTGGGCCTTGTGAAAATCACATACATCTAACCTAAAAAAGGGTCTTTAACACATCTATATAAATTTCAAAAAAGGAAAGATGGTAAATGATCCTTAGTTAGTGCTTACACACACACACACACACACACACACACACACACACACAGAGTGAGAGAGAGAGAGAGAGCCTCCACACTTACAAATTTCATGACCTCATATTTCAACCCTTTTAACCTTACAGTGATATAGACTAATGAACATATTTTCCTACAGAGCTGATGAAGATTTTTTAGTTTTTACATCTAAGATAGTGAACAAGAAGCAGAAAGTGTATTCCCGCAGCATGCTCACACAGGTACTTCGATCATCACAAAGAAAATACAAGCGTTACCTTAACAACTGCATTAAGGAAAGCTGAATCCTGAAGATTTCCACTGTCAACAACCTGAATTAAATTTAGGCGACAGTACACTCATCATCACTATTTAACAAATATAAACACAGAAATGAATCATTGTACGGTAAAAGGTGAATCGACAACGCAAAAGAGTATCGATATTCATAAAACCATAACTGCTAACTTCAATGAGTGATTCCTGCACTGGACAGGGAACAGAAAAGTTAAAATTTGGCATGCCTGTTGTTCCTTGAGATCATAAACCGCACCCTTGTCCCTCTTCTGCGTGCCAGACGACCTCCACACCGTCGACTGCGACTGTGATAGCGACCGCCCAGCATCTCCCCTGCTACTCTCCAGCGGCAAGTACCCGCTATCATCTTTGCCTCTTCCCGCAAACCTCTTCTGGGAAGCCCCTTCGACCTGAAACTCCACCAAGAGAGATCTTTTTCAACCAACTTTCCGATGAAAAACCGGATCACTTTTGAGGCGCACACATTGACAATCTGCAAAAACAAGAGAATGGGCAGTAAAAAAAAAGATATATCTTTTTGAATTGGATCATGTACCCCTTCACTTTTCCCGAGATAAGAGCGGTCTTTGCTGAGAGACTGGCGTTTGGAGCGATAGGGAATGTGGGAGAAGGCGAAGGTTTGTCTACGGCAGAAAGAGGAGGAGTAGAGAAAGGAAAGGGAGAAGGGGCAAGAAGGAGAAGCAAAGACCGCGGCAGCGGCTGCCATTTCCTTTGTGGAGGGAGATTTCGATGGAGGAGAAGAAGAGAAAGGAAGAGGGAAAGAGAGTGGAAGTGCCAACGGGAAGAGGCTTGACGAGGGAAACCCTCCACCTTATCCTCTGACGAGGATATCATATTTAGCAGGCAATTAGTATTTATTAGGGTAAATTGATTTATCAGGCGATTACTAATACTAATATTCGGATGATACAATTACAAATACAATTGCTATCAGGCGTCCATCACGTGATCATATAAATGGGTAAAGACTAAAAGGTCCTTTTTTTTTTCCAAACTGCCTTCATTATTGTAATCATATTTTTAATGACAATATAATATCAATAATTTCTGCAGCAAGTTAAAACTACAACGACCCGAAACCCTCGAACACCTCTTTTTCCTTTCCTTACGCCCCTTCCTTCGCCGTCGCCGTCGCCGCCATCCTGCGCCTCGTTCCTGTCGTCCTCCACCTTACCCCTTGCCTTGTGCTTCTTCTTCAGCCACAACGATTTCCTACGTTGATATATAGTGAGGGGCCTTCGATTTTGCAACTTTATAGTTACTCCATACGCTCTGCGTCTGTCTTCCTCTCTTAAAGGCAGACAGGTTGAAGCAAATCACTTCACTTTGGCCGGGTTAGTTTGGTCATCTTGAATGGCTTGTTTTTTTTATTCATTTGTTTGTAATTGCCATGATTTTGGATGGTAGTATCTGGTTTATCCACGCGCATCGAGAAGGATATAGATTGGATTGGTTTGATTTTGCATTGTAAAGATCCGGTTAGAAATTTCCTCTTTTTTGTCACAACAATGGAGCTTTCGAGTGGCTATTCATCGACTACATAGGACAAGCATCTATATCTATATATGTAAAAATATAGATTTTATTGCCATCTCTTTGATGTTTATAGGAATGGAGCTTATGTCGCATAGATTTACAAACTAAAAAGAAGTCATAGGCAGTATTCAGATGGTTCTGCCCAGATTGGGCTTCTTGTGCAGTTTAAGATGTGCGCCTGCCTAGATTTTTGCAGTTTTTTAGATGCCCATATGTGCAATGCATGTCCTTTTTTATCATAATCTTCGATGCCTTATTAACTGAGAATTCAGAGACAGGACCTTTCTTTGTTCTGGTTGCAACATTTAAATGATGAGGAAGAAAGACACAGGGAAAACCACCTTATCTCAGTAAGATAGTTTCTCTATACATCTACTCCTTGTGGACGTGCATTTGATTAAAGAGAGTTACAGATTTCACTTCGGCGAAGCCAGCTGCTATCAAGATCGCTTCACCAAACAATGATCTTATCCTGTGAAAGATGACTTTAAGCTTGCAATCTGGCATCTTATTATGTAGAGGGGCCTCACCAATACTTTAATGGCTTTTCAGGTTCCTCTTACATCTATGGCGAAGATGGTGCATCTGAAAGACTTGGTTCCTGCAGCCACTAATACTGTGAACACTCGATTTATACTGCTGGAGAAGGGCAGCATCACCCGGGATGGGAAAGAGACGACTTGCATGGCATTAGTTGCAGATGAGACCGCATCAGTCCACTTCCAGATGTGGGGAAGTGAGTGCGAAGCCTTCGAGCATGGGGACATCATTCACCTCAGCAATGGCATATTTGCTTACCAGAAGAACAGTATGGTGCTCCGGGCTGGCAAGAAAGGGAATGCGCACAAGATTGGTGAGTTCACCATGTTGTTCGTGGAGACCCCCAACATGAGCGAGATCCGTTGGGCACGGGATCCCAGTAATCCTAAAAAATTTGTGCAGGAAGCTGTTATATCACCTCACTCGAGGATTTTTGCACCTTTGCAGTAGAGGGATGTTAAGAGTTCTTGATCAAGCTATAATAATACTGAATGATGTATAGTTTTGCACGTTTTCCAAAGAAATGTTTACTTAGGAATTTATTCTCAAAAAAAAATTACTGCAGACGTACAGGTGGTAATTTTGATATCAAGGAAAATTTTGATATGAAAAACCAATTAATATAATCACAGATTCGGCGGCCTGAAATTATTCTAGATTTTGTTCAACTCAGGTTCGAGTTTGATATTTATAATATATACACTTCTCTGTGGTTCTGCTACTGCTTCCTCTTGTTTAAAGGATATTTCTGACCCAATACAGTCTGTTTAATTTTTTACCTTTGACCAACATCAACAATCATACTGTGTTTTATTGCATAATCTTGAAACCATTTCATCAATGTTTTTATTTCAATACTCGAATGATATTTTATGAATATTTCTTCAAGCAAATTTAGACCAGTTATGCAAATATTAGAAAACATTAATCGGATAATCGTCCAAAGCACACATCAAATCCTTGGATTCCAGAAACAAAATGAATCATGAAATAACCCATCGTTAACAATATTGGTACATTTTACATTCCACACCTTGCTCACTGTAGTTGATATGCATCACGTCCGCCTATGAGGTAATATTTGATGATTTCATTATCACCCAACGTGAAAGTATTTTGATTCCACATGGAGCTGCTCGTTCGTCCATCCGCAACAAGAGGGATGCAAGTCAAAGTCTCTCTGCAGCACCAAAAGCCAACTATTGACAGTCATATGCGATTGTGATTTCATCAAGTACTTGATAACCACAACCAGCTTTGTTGCACAGCCTGAAGCATCATTCAACTATTATATTAATGGGACGAGAGATACCAAATATAAGCCCAGAAATATGCCTCTCCATGCTAAAACAAAAAACATTGAGAAAGGAGTATGCTGTATGTTGTTTAGTTGCTGTTACGATATGAATGTTGTTATCAGGGAAAGGATTGCACAGATAAGTGTAACTAAAGATGGATATTAAGCAGATATGATCATCCTCATCCAACTAGTTAAGAAAACAATAAATCGCTTGCACTTTTTTAGATGACTACAAATCGCTTGATTGATCAATAATGAAGATATTTGGACTCCGGCGTCTAACGGATTTGAGTGATGCAAACCAAAATTATCACTACATTGGTAAAGAGAACCTTGTGACTCGAGCCACTGTGCTACTTAGTCCAAAATAAATTTACATGTAAATGCATGCAAGAATTGTGGAGTTAGCTATGCAGGTGATTAACCAACTACAACTATAATGTAAATAACTTATTGCCTTGAGAATAACCATATAATAATATGATATAAGAAAAGACTAGCAAGACAGTGAGTAGCCTGTATTATCGACTACTTAGCCAAGAATTTAAGATTTTGAAACCAATCACAAAATGAAATTGACAATTTGATCCTACATATAGAAAATGGTCAAAATAAGTGCCCCCTGATGGTTGGTTATGGATAATTCATCCTCAGGTAAAGAATAAAGAAAACAGGTTCGTCTACCGAAACATCTATCTTACAACATTTTTAATTTATCGTTCTCAAAATTCTTAAGCATAAAATGAGACCATTTAAATGCAAGGATGGATTTTTTTGTTCCTGGAAGAAAAAGACCTAAGAATAGTGAGGGTGTTACCTAAAATGACCCTTATTGCACTTGACACTTGTCGCTGACCCCGGAAAACTCTTCCTCAAACTCCATTTTGTACAGTGAACACTCCCTTTCAAACATTAAAAATTCCTGCAAAAAGAAATCCATTTCCATCAACCTATTCGTTTCCGTTGTTTACATAGAAGATGGGGAACACAATCGAGGACGTTGCAACATTTTCGGGGTGCAGATCTCACAAGAAAGTGCTTATGCACATTCAGGAGTAATGTTGAGAAGAGTACCTGTAATTGGTGATGACTAAACAAATGCAGGATTCTATGCTGGGATGAAGCAACTATTTCAATTAGTGTATCACGGTGGTTTGTTAAATCACCAGTTTCAGCAAGGGAAACTGACACCTGTCGGAAAACAACGTAGGATCAATAAAAGGCTTGCCCATGAAAAGCATATTTTAAGCAGTAAAAGCTAGAAGAAAATCAGGAAATAAGATTAAGATTATAAACTAGCCTGCATGCAACGAAGAATGATTTCTGGCAAGCAGCATCTCCGGCACAGCCCTTTGACTATGTAATTAGCAGGACTCCTCAAAGAATCATCATCTTCCCTCAAATACCAAGCATCAAGCCGGGATATCTCCATCGAAACTCCAGGTTGAAAACGGTTAAGCTCACCTAGTAGAAAAGGATGAGTTAAATATACAAAACAAAATAGTGCAGCAATGGATAATATCATCGAATACCTTTAAAACCAGCAGCTATGACAGTTGCAAGAAGACCTCCATCATTAGCTTCATGAATTCCAAGTCCATCGCCATTCACTGCCAAGCAGCGAAGTGCTACCTCAATGCAATAGCTATCGTTCGAGGAAATGGCAACATTTACCTATAAACCCATAACATAAATTGAAACACAAAATTATTTTCATTCGGTGCAAGAAAGATTGTGACACTCACTTTAGTCCTAAATCAGGAATAAGGGTTTAATAGTTATTATTATTAACTAAGATTAATCAATAGAGTTGCCACTGAGCTAGACCACATACCACCAAGGACATCAAGAGTTAAGTAGAGATTCTGATGCCCTAATTTAGCCGCACAACAATAACACATGGTTAAGTATATTGGTCAATAAGATAGTTAGGTTTATGTATCATTTCATATTATTGAAAAGAATGCAATTACTTCGCTCTTTCAGAAAACATACTTGAGTGGTAAAGCCTGTCTTTCATATGCCAGTTACCCATATCCAAAATTCTCTATTTTTTCAAGAATCATGTAAGCAAATCTAGAAAAGGTTGCTTAAAATGCAATTAAGTTTTAGAATGAGCGACCTTTTTCAGGACAATATCAATCATAATATTGGCAAACAAACTACATTCCTTTTTAGAGAAAGGAGATATGCCTACGGTGGCTGGAAGTCATGTAATCCAATTTTGGGGTTAACCAACCAAGGATTCTTAACACCAAAAACCACAAGACATAAGATATTCATTCCTCAAGTGGGTGCATTCAAAGAAACATCAAGACTGAATTCTCTTAATACTCATCTAATGAGGCATGGATTTAAAATGTAAACTGTTATCCAGTTACCTTTTTCTCCAACGTTCAGTATGAAAATGGTATAGAAGTAGCATAATTGACAAACACCAAAAGATTCTTTAACTGCGTATATTACAGGCTTGACTTTGAGTGACAAGCAAGCATTGCAGATATAACAGAATTATTCCTTCTGGAATCTGAAGCAATGCCAAAAAAGGCAGAGTAGTCGAAGTAGTAAATGCAAAGGCCTCAAGGAATATGAATAAAAGATTATAAACTTACCCTCAAATCACGATTTACCACATCACTCTCACTAGCTGAGGAGTAAAGAGCACTCGACAATGTAGTACAAGTAGTTGCATCAGGAATCATGCATTCACCAGAAGGCAAGCAAAGCATTGCAGTGGCATGCAATTCAATATATATCCGATCAGTTTGATCGTATATGCTATCATGAGCTGCATTCATCCATGTATTTCCTTCTCCTAAATCAAGAAAGAAAAGGTAAGAGTAATGAACAAAGCAACTTTTGCGCATGTATGAGTTGATCAGAGAACATCCTGAAAGTGTTTCATAGGGAATAATACACTTACTTAGTAACAGTGCTAGTGATGAATCTAGTGTTTCTATTGCTGCAGCAGTGACTCTTTCCTTTTCTTCTGAAGAAAGCTCAGCAGGTGGAATAGTTTCATTCTCAAGCTCAAATTTAAGCCAGTTACGATATGTTGCATCACATGCACAATACTCACGCTGAGTGACATGAGAAAGCATAAATAAACAAGGTAAAATTGAATTTTAATAGCAGAACGCCATACCAATTGCCAAGATCAAAATCTAGTACAATAAGTGATAAAAAAAGGCATACCCAATCTTCAAATTCAAGTAAATTCTCACAGACACCATTTTCTTCAAGGGAAAGTAGAGTATCTTTCGGTTGTTTCAATGGTTCTGCCAGGAAACTGAGTAACATATGTGCTCCTACAGGCATTTTTGGAACTCTCCACATAGATATCAGTGCAAACTCCCTGAACAATGTATTACTGAAACAGAAAGAATTGAAGTCAAATCAGATGTGTTGCTTCAAGTTGCAATGTCATATACCCATTGGTTTTAAAGGTTGTTTTGAAATGTATACATTGTAAAGGAAAAAGAGAATGAGCTACAGATTAGTGTTGATTAAAAAGAATATATCAGTACAAAGATTACCTATGCAATAAAGCCCGCATCAGAAGCTTTGCAGTGATAGTCTCAAAATCCCTTGCAGTAGATGGTGGAGTGAAACAAAGCCACTGAATAGCCATGGCTTTTTGAAGAGATTGCAAGCGATGCTGTTCTGCAACATCAGACAACTTGCCGTCATACTTGTTGGGTTTTGTTTCCCGGGATCTCACAAGTACCCTGAAAATATATTTGAGTGTGAAAAAGTTTGTTGCAATGTTTGGCAGTATGTCATAAATAACTTCTATATTGACACATTTCTTAGAACCTAACCTCTCTATAATTTCTTCAAAACTAGCTTGAGAGCCATCTTCTGAAGAGAAAGGTAGATACTCCATACCCAAAAGAAAGATTTTGTATTTAACATGCATGCTACCATCAGAAAAACAAAAAACTGTTAGTAAATTGATCTTTAGGAATATAGCTCAAGAAGAAGAGACAAAAGGCTACCAAAGCAATGAAAGATTTTAGGAGCATCTATGTCTTGAGGACAGAAAAAGGAAGAATTGAAATACAAATAATGAGCATTAAGGTGACAGAGGATCAACATTCCGACCATCCAGGATGTGCTTGAGGAAGTATACAAAGAAAAAATATATATGTTGGCACCAATATTATATCCCTGACTAATATTATCAAAAGCCAACACCGCTCCGCAGGAAGTAGCTTTGCATCTGCCATGACCATAATTATTTTGAAATTTACTCCATGTCCATTTACTTTTTTCCTCTTCCTTTGAGATTGTCTTTATATTTGACCTAAATGTTAACTGGAGTAAAAAACTCCTGTTGTCCACTGTCAAGAGAACACAGAAGTTCATGCCACTAGCAAATCAGTGTTGTGACTTGTGACCTAGGCACCATCACTTTGAACTGCAGCACAAAAATCTCCTTAAACTCAGCTGTTGCAAAGCATTGCTGAGTTGGACTATTTTATTGATTGCATTGATAATATTTTAGTTTCATCATTTATCATAAAACTGCATTACAATTTTCATTTCCATTTCGATGCAATCAATGAAACACCTCAAATAGGTTCCCTAATTATATTCATTTCCATTTCCCACAATCTGTTTGTTATTCAAGATTTCACACTACCAGGCCCTTAAGGTTCACTAACATGCCACAATGGAAAAAGGCTAATCTACCAAATGAACGTCTCAAATAGAAAGAATAATCCTTAAATGAGTTCAACCATGAGGCATGACAATCGCATAATGTATAGCAAACATGCAAAAGTAGGTAACAGAACAAAGTTACCTGCTATTTAATCTCATCTCCATCATTTGAACAAAGAGATCCACACAAAGGTGACGAGCGAGCTGAGATGCATAAATTCCAACTAGTTCCTCTTGTTGTTTAGAGAATAAAAACATTGCATACCTATAATTAATATGCATTAGTGCATGTCAAAATAGAGACAACAAACTTAGCCCATTTGCTAAATTGTTTCAATGTGAGATCGAATAATAAAACCATTGTGACTCTTTTGCATTAACGACATCAAAACTAAGTATAAAGGTCAAGGTTTTGTATCACTGATATAGATGCTGACATTAAATGAGAATAATATAGGTGCCACTAACTGATGCACAAATTGGATTAGCTAGGTTTGTATTTTTTTTAGAACTTAATGAGTCTTAAACCCAAGACCTCATGATCCTCCCGTATTGAGCCCAATTACTCTAACCAGAGGGATGTACACTTTGTGTACTGATATCATGGAATCATGTCAGTGAGTGGAACCCAACATACAAGGATTTAATGCATTATCAAAATAGTTTGTCAATCAGTCAAGTTTGCTCAAACAATAACTTAGTCAATCCAGTTGAACATTTAGTAGTAGTGTACTAGTCGTGCATAGAAGTAAAGCACTGACATGTCTTACATATTTAAAATGAGATCACCAACAGTTGTGAGCTCCTTGAAAGCTTCCTTCATATCGTCATCAAGAAGGTTCCGAAGAACAAGAACTAAATGTGCACCAAATCGTATCATTTCAGGATCACCATGAGGCCTGAATTGAGGATAATATTCAATTAAGGAATAAAATGTACCACATACATTTAATCTCTATAGTTGTGTGCTTAGATATGCTGATACCTCAGAATATTCTGATCATCTTCTGAAGGAGATATCCAAGCCCATAGCAGTTCTAGGAGATGACCTATACCTCCCAGCATGAGATTCATCTGCAGATAAATCAACTTCAGACAGAATTGGCAAATAACTGAATAAAAGCAAATGTCACAAAGACAATGATGTAGCAAGTTTTAGCTGCCAATAAGTTAGTGTTACACAGTGAAAAAAAAACCCTTCGCTCTCTCTCAAAACCTCTTAACCAAGATTATCTGATGTGATTGTACCAGCTTGAGCATTTAATATGGTATTTTCAACATTGATTCAGATGCACTTCCAAGTCCACCTTTTTGGGTAAGCTAGACAGTTTACACAGAATTCCACAGATTAATCTCATAAAGCCAAAAACCATCTTGACAAATAATGCAAGTGATGGGCCTTTTTAATACTTGGATCAAAGTTCTCCACGTTGTAGATATTTGTCCATTGCTTTGTTTTATTTGGCAGCAGTAGATCCAGGCCAGGTTGCTAGTCTGGTAGTTCTTGATTTTAGGATTTTATTTGGTTGGTTATTAATTTCTTTTGGGGCTACTTCCAGTTATTTCTCCAGAGAGACCTGGTTGTTATTTGTTGCATAACTGGGTTCGATTGTTTTTGCCAGTTGTTTCCTAACTGATCATATCTTACTGCTACTTTCAGAACTCTGTCCTCATTGGTAGGGTTTCCTTGCTATCTGCTTCATAACTAAAAAAAACATATACAAACTTTACCTGACTCTAAAGAGGCAGAAAAATGATCAAGCACCTTAACCTCTTTGAGTACAGGAATCCTTAATCAATTTGATCACTATGGTATTCTTCTGAATTCTAACATACTCGTACTTGTATTTTGTCCCTTCAACTCTCTTTTCTTCAGTATACTACTGAGACATGCCTCAACTTTGTCTTAGAAAAACGATAATTTATGGGGAGAGATCACTCAAAAGGCACAACTTAACTATTACTCCAGATCTTTTTGGTAAAATATAATTATGATTTATATATGTCTTATGCCCAAACCAACCTCTAGGATCAGTTCATATGATGTAGATGGCATAGGAAAGCTGGACCTCTGTCTATTTGTTTCCAGTTTCCATTTTGTTTTTTTGTTATTTCTTTCCAGTTCTGAGATTTGAAAGAATTCAATGTTTTAAAATTATCATAGCTTAGTCTAACAGTACAACCTTATGACATTGTTATTAATACGTGTTTTTTCCTACATTGTTAGCATTAGCCTAGCGGTCTAGATTGTCATCCCCTTACAGTTTGACATGTATGCATACTAGCCTCCACTCTGCACTAGCATTCTGTACCTCAATTTGCCGATGTTGCTCCTTGCAAGCTCTAGAGACTGCTTCATGTACAACTTCACTGCAGTACCAGTAATGTTTTAGATCATATAGAAGATAGATGCAATAACAAGAACTCATTGCTAGGCTTTGGACCTTGAATGAAGTTTTTGAAGAAGTGCAGCAAGATCCCGTGGTTGCTGATCAAGCACATGATGTGGCCAGCTTTCCGAACTTGCAGTAGCAGATTGGTTGTCTTCCAATCTACTTTGTTGAAAGTGAGACAATTCCACGTCCACTTTGACATCAAGCCAGGACTTTGCCATTGCCCAACAAGCTGACTAAACCATAAAGGAAGAAAGTGAACTGCAAAATTCTCAAAAATGATGCAAGCCTGGTAAAAAATAAAAAAAACCTTGAAAAACAATCAGAAAACTACCTCCCAGTCAGCACAGACAGGTAGCAAACGTCTCAAGTTACTTGATTGTGCTGCATAGACAGCCATTTCATACTTTCCACCATCTTGTTCTGCGATTTTCTGGACATTATGATCAATAGAGAATAAGAGGATGGTGAATAACTTTTAACAGTTTTAGCCTTTTAGGCAGCTTTATGCACCAGTCAGCTTAAACCAAAGGCACACAGTAGCAATAGTGATAGACATGTGTTTCCATAAAATACACAGGATGCACAATTTAGCCAACTCTTGTTTTAGAAGCAGATGATAATACATAATTCATAAAAACTGCAGTACAAGGACTATTGAACAGTTGAAAAGGTGTACCTCTGAAGCACAATATGATGCCCATCTCCAAAGACGCCATTGATGTGCAATGCCACTTTCCAGTTCAATAGCTTGTAATGTTCTTGTCTTTCCATTTTTGAGCATGGCTTCAGCAGAAGGGAAATGGTCAAACCCTCCAAAGGGCCAAATACTTGCAGCTCTCCATGGCTTAATAGACAAAAGAAGAAAGGATACATGCAATAATCAATATAATGGTAGAGAGAATATTTAAATATATGCTTGAGTGTTTCAGACCTGCCCAGCAGAGCGACATAATTCGCATGCTTCTTCTAATCTTCCAGCTCGGAGTAAAGTCCACACATCTTCCAGCAATGATTCATCTTGCTTCTGCTTACATTATCAGAAAGCAGTCATGGCTCCATTCAGGTAGATGCCATAGAAGCAATTATAACTTGAAAGTTTCAAAGTAAGAAATTGAGTTGCAGCCTAAATAAAACAAACATTCCTGACAAGGAATGACAGTGACCTACAACTCCTAACACTAAGATATTTACATTGATATAAAAATTGATTACGTGAACAGATAATATAGGAAGGTCTCATGTACTTTGTCATCCAACATTGGTTGAGCAATTTCTCGAGTTGGGGCATCAAAATCCATGTGATGAACTATAGATGGATCATCACTCTGCTCCTTTAGAAAATTCTGTGTGCGACGCCAAACACCAAAGCTTTGAAAATACGAGCCAACATGTGACCCTCTCACCTGAGAAAGAGTAGTTAAAAATAAGACTCTAACTAGAGGTCAAGATAACATTAGCATAGACTCTAATGTTTCTCAATTATAGTGAAGGTATATAATCCAGCACTAAAACAAGACCAGCCATATACAAGATATGGTCCATTAATATAGGCTTGGATAGTTGCATACGAAAGGCAGTGGACACATAAATCGACAAGAAATCATTTGATTGATTTGCAACTTCTGTTCCTAATTTTCCTTCTCATCAAGGAAAAAGAAATTTAAGACAATTACTACAGATTCAAGAACTGTGGCAGTCCACCAAATAATCTGTTTGTGCCTTGAGCCCTCTACACGATTGGTTCTTTATATTTGAGTTGATCATCTATTTCATAGTTAAGCATGCACTAGTCAATAGTTTGATTCCATCAGTTGTATATCTTGTAGCTTGTAATGATATGTTCCAATGTCTTGTCTGCAATATGCCTATTCGCATATTGTGTTTTGCTCTTTTTAGATGCATAGTAAGTACTACATGATTCGTGTTTAAGAGGTGTTGATAAAGTAGTCCAGTCACTTGCTGGTATATTATATACACCTCAAGTTGATTTTCTAATTTCTTTGGATCCAGGGTTGATTATTTTTCTTGGACACAAAAGGCTTATTGCTAAAGGTGTGTGATGTCAGTGAATGGCTTCAAGTTCTGGGGTGCGACACTAATTTGATTCCTGGAAGGTTTACGATCAATGAAACTGAATGTTGAATCCAATAGCTGTCAGTAGCACACTCGATGTTTTAGCTTCATCACTTCTCCAAAGATTTAAGTATTCCAATTTATTTTCACACTTAGCAATGTCATTTGCCTAATAATATCTGATCAGACATGTTTGCCAGACTTAACTTTCAAATCAAGTATATAAATTCCAGTAGAACAGCACACCTTCTTTGCCAGATCAAGAGATTCTGAGGCCAGACCTTCTAGCCAAAGGACAATACGAAGGCATAACTGTGCTGTGAGATCCACTGCAACAAACTGGCAAGCCTCCTGATGAGAAGTAGTTGGAGCCTGCAAAGCAATAATAAATGAACTGAGCAACAGACCTTTACCCGGCTCAAACGAAAAAGGAGAAAGTCACTTTAGCATATGAACAACAAGGAAATAGACATTTCATCAGAATTACCACAAGCAAATCTGCAGGAAGCTCTTCATTCCCTGCAGTATAGTAAATAACCAATTCAAAGATAGAAAGGGTAAACCTCCAGAAACATATAGCATAAGTGTGACATTTTCCCTAGTCATAACAGCCATATAACTGCACTACCTTTCCCTTAATATAATTATTAAAAATATACTGTGCAAGTAAACATAATTAGGTAGCCAAAGTTATCAACTTAAACTGAACGTGGCACTAAATGTCAAATACACAATGCATAGAACAAATTTTCTTCAAAAACTGCATAGAACAAACTGCATGAACCTATATTCTGCCAGAATATGATCCCATGAAAGTGCCATCATGGAACTTAGGAAATTGGAACAAAGCTATGATGATAGTTAGGGTTGCTTAAAGAGGTTTAGTAACAAAAACGAATTAGTGGTTAAGATCTAATTAAGATCATGACATGAATTGAGTTGAAAGTTTCAAATTTGCATTCGTGTGCATATGAACACCACTTTAGGAGCTTTACTTAATTAGGAAAGTGAGATGAAATCATTACAAAATAACTCAGCAAAATCTTTGAACTTTTTGTTCAAACATGAGTAGACAAATAGGGAAATTTAATAGCAAACTTCTTTTGCAACAAGTGTGTATATGACTTGTAAAAGCAAGGAACTTCGTTCAAGGTAAAACTAAAATAATTATAATGAAATGAAATTGTCTTTTGAAGAATCCACATGGTTATTTTGATCAAAAGCAAAAACATAATAAGAGACTCAAGACTATCAAATAATATGAAATATTCACTGTTCCTAAGATTTAGATTCAGGAAGGAATCCATAAATCCTTAAATCTTAAGCAACTGATTAAAGCAGGCTGTGGAAGAATGACAGGTATATTAGACAGTGTGCTTCAATGGCAAGAAACCTAGCTGAAATACAGGTCAAAAACTTGGATTATGTTTAGGGACAGAGTCATTTCCTTTCCCAAATAGATACCACAGAAGTGACCAAGAAGCTGCTTCATCAAGCAATAGCTGAGCCTTCTGCTGCATGAATCTATCCTCTACAACCCGATGTCTGCCAGAACTGCCATACCTACAAACAGGAATTACTCATCTCAGCCATCTGAAAGAGCACTCTGGTAGTTTAAATAACCTCCATGTGCAATAGAGGTGATGTAATATGTTCTGCAGAAAGTTTATGATAACTTTTCTAGGTGTTGTCTACAAAAATATTTAAACACAATCTGGAACAGAATTATTCAAGCATCATATTCACATAATGAATAATAGAGGTATCTTCTCGAATCATATCCACTCCTGCACTCTAAATCTTATCATACTGCAGTAAGAGAAAACAATTTAAGAAGTGAACAACATACTTTATTGACTCAGAGACATTCCGACATGTCTTCTCAAACTGCAAAATGAGATCAGCAAAAGGCATCAACCCTGTAGAAAAGTTTTATAACAGTCTTAAAACACAATTGTACCAACAAGAACCAATTAAAACAATAACCATCGAATAATCTGTTCACATAGAGATTCATTATAGCAAATAACTGACATTAAGAAAAATATTTAAAATGTTCCAACGGATTGAATGTTTGGATTTTTGTTCCATAAGCAAGTACAAAATACTAGGCACTAATATGAACAACAAATTTCCAGCTTCCAACATAGTGCTCTATATCAACAGTATAATGTTCAAATAAGAGTTATAGATTTGTTTGCACTGGCAGGTTGAACTTGATATTGCCACTATAACAAAGGCTTTTCTGCAACAATGAAATCTAGCTCATAGTCATGGTATATACTTCTAGATTTAATTTATAACAAATAATGATAATTGACTATAGGAAGGTCATCACTCTAGTAAAAACATGGTGCAACATGAAGTGATGAGCAATTTCTCATATCACCTTACTTACCTTGAAGTGCAGAATCAAGGAGTGAGGCAAATAACCTAGAAGTTGAATCTCCACCTTCAACCAGAATCTCATCCTCATGTTTAATATGCTTTAAAGAGTGGCTTGTCCCTTGACGTATTGAAGCATTACCAAATTTCAGATCTGAAACTACATGGCTATCAATGGATGCATGTCTTTTCCACACAGCGTCACTATCAAAAGTATCTACTTCTTGTTTGATCTCTTCAAGGAGAAGGGCAGTGTTAGGCCGTCTTTGAATATTGTTTCCTTCATATAATAATCTTGCATCAGAAAACTTGGAGACAGATTGTCCTATTAGCGGAGATGATCCCGAGGTAGATTGTCTCTTCCTGTACAAGGGAAATAAGAATAAGAATGTGTATTCCACAAAATTATATACTAGGATAACTAGTAAAATCCACAACTTTACATCTAACGAAAGATCGTGGATCTGAAGATTTCTTCATAATGAGTTAACATCTGAGTTAGGCAGCAGAACCCATTAAGGGCACATGAGAAGCCTATTTCTATTGCTCCTTAGAAAAATAAGTACTCATTAACTAGCAAATATGCTATATCGTTATGAACATGCATTGCTACACAAGCACCGGTCCAAATAGTTCATTTCATTTTCCCATCCCAGCACTTACCTGTGACTAGTGCTTATATAATTTTCTTAGAAAATTCTATATGCAATAGTCTCCTTAAGTGAGTGGACTATAAAATTTTCATTTGTGTCAAAATCAATATCCAGGTGGGTTAAAAATTAAATATGTCAAAAAGTGAATAATGAATCACGGAGGAAAACAGTCAACCTGAACCCAAGAAGAGAATCTATTATAAGATCATCAAATTTGACTTGATATTTTCCAGTAACTACTGGGGCAACTGGAATTATGAAAAAAAATTATGAACTTATGATTAGCATAACATGAACTGCTAATGGAGTAGCATTAAGTTACAATTCCACCACAAGCATCCATAGATGTCCATGATTCTTTTAGCATTAGGATTACTAACATATAATTGCCATCAAACCACATATCTACTCTAAAGTTCTTCAGAAGACAATTATCATCAAAAATCTGTAAGCTGAATCACTCATAAGAAAAAAAATAGAGTATATGCATTTTAAGTAGGTAAATTAGGAGGAACTGAGTCAAGTGCTACCCGGCCAAAAATCCAAAGAACTACCAGCAGGAATTCTATTATAAGAAAATCAATGTTGACTTTGCTATTTCCAGTAAGTACTGAAGCAATCTAAATAATGATGAAATTATGAATTTAAAATTAGAATAACACACAAATGGTTATGGAGTAGCATTATGTCAGGCAGAACACAGTTCAACCATTAAGTATCCATAATTCTTTTACACTGCTTAGTAACCGAAGATTGTCATGAGACAACATATTTATTACAAAGTTCTTCTGAATACAAGTATCTGTAAAATGAATCCAAGTGCTATAAATAGGTAATTAGGAGGAATTAAACCAGGTGCTATCAACCAAGAAACCTTAGAAGTACCAGCACGTTGCTTCAGTTGCGAAGAATAAAACAGATCCATGATGCAAAACAGACCCTATAAACGTCATCATTTTCAAGGAGAAGCGTGCTTTCCTACTCCTTGATTAAAAAAAATATCAAACCTAGATATACAATTGAGCACATTAAATGAAATGGAAAAATATCAACGTTTTGGAGAGAAATTAAATTTTATGGACCTCTTGTAATAAACCCTAGTGATATTATCATGAACCACTTAGGTGAAGGTAATGCAGACTGCAAAGGACTGTGGATTTTACCGATAACGACGATACTGCTCCCGGCTGCTGAGATCTTGGGGGTCCAAATAGCTCGGTGTTGCGTCCATCTCCATTCCAGAGTGTCTGCACTCTAAACCCTAGTTAAAACGAAGTGGAACCGAGGGACGAGAGAGTGGCAGAACAACTCTGAGCCCTGCGATACTCCAATCAGCCTGTTCTCTGGGGATAGCACACAAATGAAAGTTACGAATAATCCAATTTGTAAGTAATTAAGCAGTAGTGTCGTCGGTTCTCGAGAAACGACTCTGCGGGAGCCAGGCCGAGTTGGAGGACCAACACTGACGAGTCGTCCGTTCTTGATCATCTCCTTCCCCATCTCTTACCGGTGCCAGAGATCATCAACCTCGCAAGCGAGGTCGCTCTGGCGCCAGCTTCCATCGCTGTCCTCGCCGCTTCAAGCGGTGGCGGAGAACGAGCACGCTGCCATCACCGCCACCAGCCAGTTGTGCAGAAGGGGAGAGAGACTCACCACTCGAGGCCGCCGCCGCCGCCGCCGTTGTCCGAAGATCCGGTGTGCCGCAGAAGCCGTCGCACAGAAGATCTGGTGTTAACAGGAGGCATAAAAGAGGAGAGTGGGATGCAGGGGTTTCTGGGTTTTGGTAAATTACAAAAATTGCCACCAACGTTTGAAATTTTCCGATAATTGAGAAGTGAAAGAAATGAAACGGTTTTAAGTTTTCATTACGTTCTGAGAAATTTAATAATTATCAAACTCATAATTTATATATATAATATTATAGAATATAAGCATGTATTTTATGTAAATATTTTATACTTAATATTTTACCATTAGTAAAATTTGCTAACATATCCATTTATTATATTACAAGTAGAAATAGATGGAGAAATTATATATTGAAACTTATAGGTAGAAATAGATGAAGAACGGATATCATTTATATTTATTGAACCTCGCATATCTAAGAAGAAGGGAGAATTTTAAATATTGTAAATTAATATTGTCTAATTAAAATAATTAGGGAGGTTGCGGGTTTAATATAAAGTTCTAAAAAAGGCAATATAGCAGATAATTTATTTTTTTCCGTATTAGATCAAAATTATAATAGATAATGACGGATGATGAATGAAATTAAATTTTGATGATATGGGGCAATAATATGGATAAAACATATGTTCTTTATATTTCAAAATAGTGGTGATGCATCAACTACTGTTGACGGTAGGATTTGAAACTGGATGAAATCCTCACCACTCGACCAAAATTAAAACACAGTCAACTTCCGCTTATTGACTTTGACTAAGTCAAAATCAGTGCACACTCGTTACGTTACGTACTTCCTCTCCACTGGAGGCAGTATGAGAAAAAAGATGTAAAATATATAAATAAATCATACGCTTCTACGTTGATCACGCCGATGAATTATTTCCTCTCCTTCACAACGCTGTCCTTAATTTTCTGCGTCGTCTCCTTCGCTGCCTCGCACGCCCGCTCCATCTTCTGCTTCACGATCTCCCCCATTCCCTCCGTGCTGCCCGAGCCCTGCTTCATCTTATCCCTGGCGGTCTCCGCCACCTCCTCCGCCCTGGCGATGCCCTCCTTGGCCGCCCCCTTCACCCTCTCCGACGCTCGCGACGCGCTCTCGCGCGCTGCCTCCGCGGCATCCTTTGCCAGATCCCCTGCGGACGCGGCCATCTCCTTGGTCCTCGACCGAGCCTCCTCAGCTGCGCATCGCGCTTTTTCGACTGCGCCATCACTCATCGCTCCCGCCTGCTGCTTCGCCGATTCCGTCGTCTCCTTCGCCTTCTCCACGCATTCCTTCGCCCACTTTCTTGCTTTGTCGGCGGCATTCTGACCCGCCGCGGAAGCCTGGAGAGGTCAAGAACTCAAGGACAGATTTATCAAAGTGGGAAGGGGTTCACGAGATGCATTTGCACGTACCCAAGAAGATTCGGGGGCGGACTGAAAGGTGGTCTTGATCAGGGGAGATCGGGAAGAAAAGAAGACGCGTCTTCCGAAGAACAGGGCGGCCATGATTGATTGAAGCAGGGGCTGTCTGTGCGGCTTCTCCGCTGGTTGCAGACTCGAGGCTGAGTGCGGAGCTTTAAGGAGGACGATGATGGAAGGGAACCCGACGCGTGCGGTGACGCGCGTACGCCGCCTGCATGCTCAGGTCTCGTGCATGGCGCACCGTTGAATTTTTAGGAAAAGAAGGTGACTCTTGTTCCCTTAAATTGGATCATATTGAAATCGACATGAACTAATTTAAAGGGTACGACTAAAATGTCAGGTACATATCAAAATGGACAAGTACGCTATATGTGCATACTAATTCTATTTATTAACACGCACAGACAAGGCTTATATATGTTGAATTATTTTATATAGACACTCAGCGGAAACAGAGATTTTAGAAAACTCAAAGCATGTTCGAATGGTATTGACACATTGTACAAACTCTCCAAGGTATCAAACAACTTCATTACAAGAAGACATGGAGAACTGCACACAACAACACACTCCGGTGCTGCAAAATGTGAAATATAAACTGGAAAAAATAGGAGGGGAATACACAAATATTATGATAAGTTGCAAGTTGCTGGAATACGTGGATAATGTTCATGTAACATCGTTTATAGAACAAGTTAATGACATTAAACATCATATCCAGGATTGACCTTTTGTTGAATACTGTCATAACTTTCTAGTTCTCGCATATCATCCGCACTCCCTAAAAAGAGAGGTAGTCTTTGATGCAGTTCAACGGGTTGAATTGACAGAATTCTGGTTTTACCATCAGAACCTCTTCCACCAGCATGCTCTACAAGGAAACTAAGAGGGTTTGCTTCATAAACTAAGCGAAGATGATCCCTTGGATTCATTGCCACGCCCCCATACATGAGTGTACGGTGGAGATCAGCAACCAGTGAACAGATGTAGCGAGCTGAATACTTCTTAGGGAATTGTCCCTTGCCTTGTCGAACTGTGTCTATGTATCTCCTCAATCCATCAGGCCAGTCAAAGTACCGCGCATCATTTACAGAGTATATCTGTCCTGACATTTAAAAACCAAATAACACAAATAATTAAGTGAACCAAGTTGCGCATATTCAGAACAAGAAGGATTCAAATACCAGTGGTTCCATAGAAATATGCAAAGAGTATTTCTGGATTAAGTGCAAAACAAATGGCATACTGACGATTTGCATGCTCACTTAGACAAGCGGCACTGCAGAACAACAAGATATCAAGCTTCTCTTAGAGAAGGAGCTTACGAAGGGCATATAGGAAATGTTGAATAAGCATGCTACACGTTTAAGTCAGTCTTAGCAAAATAACGAGTGGAATGGTGGGCGGAAAGATTTCTGCTTAAGTACATCTGTAAAAAAAAATTTAATAAAAACTTTGAACAAAATATGTTATAACTAGTGTAGTGCACTAGCTAGATTCTGCAACTAACCGTTAATTTCTAAAAAAAAATTTCTACCCGAAACAAGCAGTATGGCGAGAGAATACTAATAGTTATCGGGTGGTATAGTGTACCATAAATTGAAACTGGTAGTGAAACAAAAATCTTTGATAGAGAAGACCATTTAACACCTACAAATTTTCCTTTGGTTCTTCCCTGCTGAAATTATTTGCTAAAAGTTATCATCCAATACTTACCCCTGCGAGGAATTTGAATCGATGGATGTGTAAGAACAAACTCTCCAGTTGAGCGATCCAGTGTGAAAGCATGCGTTCCTGAGCCAACACTAATACAGAAGATGGTTGCAGATGAGTATAAGACATAACCAGCAGCAACAAGTCGATTTCCACTCTGCAGAGCATTGAGTTGTGCCTTCTCCTCTACAGGAAGATGGTCCAGTTCAGCAAGTCTATTGTATATTCCAAATATAGTTCCAGTTGGAATTGAAGCATCTATATTTCGGGAACCATCTAAAGGATCGACAACAACAACAAATGGGCCCTCATTTGTTATCCAAACTGGAAGATCATCTTCTTCTGATGCCATAACTGCAACCTTTCGGGAGTTCCTCAGTGAGGCCAGTATTATGTCATTCTGCATTAAAAGAAGGAAGCTGCTAATATCACGTTGATAACCTTCACAGAATGGACTTCTCAATAGAAGAAATTTAATCATCAAGCATGTTCAAATTGCAAGAAAGAAACCGCAGCAAGTAAAGTATAGCTGATAGACACAAATCCTGTAAGGAAACCCATGTATCACATTTTCTTATTCAATTCATTTCCTCTTCTTTTTAATCTGGTTCAATGGATAACATGATATCTCAACTTCTGTCAACAAATCATTCTTCCAAGAATGACTCATCATCTCTTGGAATTAAGAAAGTCACCACATTCGTACGAGCGAAAAATTCACATACAATGGATTCTTTCAGAATTTATATAAGCAAAACAACAGTGAGTAGAAGGAATAATCAAACTGCTACGAGGTATGTAATGAATCACATACTTTCCTCAAAAGACAAGGAGCGATGTGGAAATGTAGAGTTGCCCTTGATAATCCTAATGCAAAATTATTTGTCCTAAACCAGGAATTGATCAGTATATTTACAAAGCAATTTTTTTTTAAACATCAATCACTAACTCCATAGGGATGCCTCTCTAGGAAAATTCACAAGAAAAAAATTAAATTGTGGAACGTAGAAAATTGACAATAAAAAAATTCAAATTGTGGAATATAATTGATAAGATGAAAAAGAAATGAAAGACAAGGACGAAGTACCGAAACTATGTCGAGCGGCTTGGGCGAATCTCTCTCAGAAGGCAACTTCAGCCCAGCTCCGCCGCTCTGCTGGCGTCGTCGGCCTAGCTCGACATTGAAGGGGGAAGCAACCAAGGCGGCGATTCTCTTGCAGGCATACTGAAGGTGGGACAACAGGACTGCGAGGTCGTCCCCGACGTCGGCGCCTCCTTCCCCGACGTACTCTAACAGGGTCGGGTAACTTTCTCCACCGGTGGACGAAGCCATCTCAGACGCCGCAACCCTGGGGAGGACAAACCGAGGCCTTCCTGCAGCAGCACGGCAGACTGAGGCGGACAGGCTGCGGCCGACGGGGTGGAGGCTCCAACGAGGATGCGGCAGGAGATGAGGAGCGATGGGAGGCGCAGCGGTGCTAGGGTGCGCGGCGGAAGTAGAGAGGAAGAGGGCGGGCGATTCCATCGACGGGCGGCTCAAAACTCCAGGTGGAAGGATAAAGGGAAGAGAACTCGATGTCGTAGGAATGGAGGTGGATGGTGACGGGATCGTTGTCGATATCATGAGAATACGGCCTAAGCACACGTCTCTGACTCGGAGTGGCGTCCGAGTTCACCGAGTCAAGCAGTTTGCCGTAAAATAAGAAGAAAGCTTCATCGCCGTCGAAGCTCCGCCCGGTGAAGAAGAGGAAGAAGCCTTCCAACTCGCCGGACTCCGATGTCGTTGCCGCCGCTTTGGCAATCTGTGATCGAACTTGTAAAGATTAACTAAGAGCGAACCCATATAGGATTATTCGGCTTTTTTGGGCCGTCCGATGGGCCGTCCGACTCAGGTTGTCCGCTGTAATGAAAAATATTAGTGGCTTTGTGCTCGGCGGCCGGTTTGAGATCGAGAGGTTTTTGCCGTGGGAGCGGGGGCGGAAGAATGAGCCTCAAGACCATCTTGGCTGCGGCGGCGCTGCGGGGCGTGACGGAGGCGAGAGCGAGCATCTTCGGGCACGTCCTCAACCCGTTGGGTAAGCGCTCGCCGCACAAGATCCTTCGGAAGAAACTCGTCGGCGAGAAGGTTGCGGCATGGTACCCCTACGACATCAAGAATGACTTTCCTTCCATCTGCGCCCGCGAGGAGATGGAGTTTGTTCTGCCCCTCTTAGGACTAGCCTATTCTTTTATGTGGATTTATCAATTTATAATGCCTTTTGATGTTCGACGTGAATGATATAGGGAGTTTATCTTTGAGTGAAGATGTTATAGCGAGTTCATTGTTCTTTCTTGTTCGTTGCATGATTTTTTTAAAAAGCAAATCGCTTATGATTCTTGATAGTCAAAGATGCGTGTCATTCTGCATTTTGTGGTCTTCACAGGAAAATCTTTAATTTTTTTCATCTTTCATGCTCTAATGATTATTAGAAATAGAAAGGTGGATTACCTAGAGAAAAGGGGGGGGGAACAAAGAATCTCTGGAGTTGAAACTTTGAAGTCTACTAGAAGTCCATTTGTTTCACTGGTCTGCAAAGTAGAACTAGAAGATAGGTTTTGGTTCTGAGGAACAAAGATATTATCGGCTGTTTGGTTTAGGATAATATTGGTTGGAAAGATTCTAACCAAATTTATGATTAAAATGTTATGTCCGGGCAAGTGCTTATCTGATTATGTTAAACCCCTTATGAAAGTTCATGGGTTAAAAGACAGCTTAAACTTACTTCATTTTTTCTCTCTGTTTTATATTTCTACATGATACATAAAAAAATGGATGATAAATATCCAAGAGAACTGCAATCTATCATTGTTGATAAAATAGAAGTGGACCTTGAGCCATTCCATTGCATCTGTTATATTCACTGTTGTTGATGCAATCTTACTAAAAACCTGATCTGAGTGCATGAGGATCCTGTGTTTGAGAAGGCTCGTATAGCCAATTTTGCCATTGCACGGCAAAAGGACTGTTTCCACAATAGCTATTGTCTTCCAGTGGAAATGGAGCAACTATTGTCTTATCTTAGGTGATAACAAATTTTTAAATGTTTTGATTGTATAAAGGATGTCTCAAAAGATGAAGCATCCACATACATGTGGAGGACTACTCCCATGGTTATTCATACTTATTTCTATAAACAAATATCTTTCCACACCTATTAGGATTTGTTCAGGTGGGAGGTTCAATTTGACCAAACTTCATTTAAGTTCTGTGCTGGAGGCATCTAAACTCTGGATGTCTTTATATTTGCAAGTTGCGACAGTGTACCTCTACGATTTACTTGGCCTAACATATTCAACATCCATTTACAATTGAGAACTTACAACTTCTGAGCTCGATCAAGTAATTTCATCTTGTGACAGTGAACAGCATTCACACTTCATCTGTTGATTGAAACCACATGCTACTTTGCAAGGCAACCATGTGCTAGACTTATCATAGGAAGCAAATTATTTTCTGTGAAAACATGGGATGTTTACTTTTATTCATTTAATCTGAAATTGAATTTACTTCTCTCTTTTCCTGAATCAGACGTTTGTCTAAGTTGGAGATGTTGAAGCGGCGAGGGAAGGGTCCTCCAAAGAAAGGTCAAGGAAGACGTGCTGCTAAGCGCAACAAATAAGTTTGCTATACGTGAAACTTTAGATGCGAATGAAGGATATGATGGTCTTTCCATCAAGGTTGTTTGTCTAAGAAATCCAGCTAACTGTTCGCTTATGTATTATCTTCATGTGCTGAGAACCTTGTGACATTGTAGTTTGAGTCAATGCGGGCATTGAGTCGTCATTTATGCTGCAACAACATCAAACTCACTACTTTGAGGAAATGCATTTGTTTTCTAACCACCATTAGATTTTCTGAATGAGTTGTCATTGTATTAGATCATTACAATGACCTATGGATTTTTATAGTTATTCGGGTTGCACGAGTCCAGATTTTATAAATTTCGAAGTTCAGGAAGCTGTTTTGTTCTCGCTCTCTTGAGAGGTAGATGGTTGTCCACAATCTAGTAATATATTAGAATGATGCATATATGTGCTAAATTGAAAATTTTGTGCATCGATTCTGATAAGCCAACTCTAATCTTACATAGCAGTAACCAACACTTATTCCCAGTTCTTAGTCAAAAGACACAAGATTTAGTTGTTAAAATGTTGTGCTTACAAAATAAAGTTGTGTTGCGTGCAGCACAAATTACTGTTCTAGTTGCAAACTACAAAGCTGTTTGGCGATAGCCTTTTGATTCCAAAGTGCATAATACATGGGCATACTGACAACTTGAATAGCTTGCGAATAACATATGTTTTTACAACAAAAAAGAATGATGCAATAATCATTAAAAAGTGATTACACGTCCTACGTTGACTCCTTGTTTTCCCTTCAATTTTAATGTGATCTTGCAGAGAAGTTTGGTGTGAACTTGTTCCTGGCTAATCTCCTTTTTCATCCAAAAAATGGTTGCGCAATCCCTTGTTCTGCTACAAAGCCTAAGATCCATTCTATGTGCTTGTACCAGAGGTTTATGCAGATATTTTCGTATACTTGAGACGCACAGAAGCACCTGAAATGTTTGGAGGATCTAGCGGATAGTGGAGTTGCACAGAGTATATGCCAATATTCTACTTGCCTGCTTGAGTGCAAGTAACATTTCAGAGCACTCGTAGCAAAACATTGGTGAGGTATGCCCCTTCAGGGTAGGAGGGGTCGATAGGATGATCCCATGATGCACCAGCTTGACGTAAAACTGTGATTCTTCTGCCTGCCATACTGGCAGCACCCTGAAAAGAGATTTGTTTTTCATAGAGTTAAAAATGTTCTCCACAAGAGGTATGCAGGATAAAGAGGCTAGAAACATGATGCCTGAGATTATTTGAAGACAATTTGCACACCACTTTGCTCTTGCTCCTCAGCTATCTTGGTCCTAATACTTTAAATCATAGATATTCTACTTAGCAAATAGTCTCCTTCTGGAGTCAACAAATTTCTCCCCGGCAATACAATATTGGACAGAATCACCCCTTCAAACTACTGCTACTCCAGAACTAATAAACCCCTGAAGCTAGTTGATAACCTTTTATCTTGTTGTCCACTCTTTCGATTAGCTAACAGCAGTCTACTCTAACAAATGGAAACGGGAAAAGGCTTATTAATAGAACCTAGAAGGATCACAAGAATTTATCAAGAATAATAAAAAATATCATTCAACTACCAATGGGTTCAAGATAGACGTGGAACATGGCAAAAACACACTATTTTAGTACGTGAAAAAGATTTTTAAGTATAATTTTTTTGTTTTAATTTCAATAATGTTTTATAAGCATTCATCATGCACTTTATAGACTATGATATCTCTGCAAGTCACTGCACAAAGGTTGTCCAAGAGGGATCTCCTTCTCTATATCCCCCAGATAATTTATCTGGCATCAAGCAATCAAGACAGACACGGCATGGAGTAGATGAGAATAGAACTTAAACCTATCACGAGTCATATTAATGTGACAAATACATCAAGGAAAGGGTAATCTACCTGAAGGATACGCAGGAAAAAACCACTCTGTGTCATGGCTCCAGAACAAGAACATGTCATCAATAGACCACCTCTCTTTGTAATTTGCATAGCTAATGAGTTTAGACTTCTGTACATACCAGATGCACTGTGTAACACCTAAAAGGAATCAAACTTGAGGTAAAAAAAAAAAGGAGGATTGATGTGGCAAAGGAACTGAAAAACAATTGTCCTGCTACATATGAGGATAATCTGTCAAATATGTTTGGCTTACTACCCAGCATTGCTCCTACCTGGGCCTAATACAACTATAGTGATTCAAGACAAGCCTGGGCAAGCTGGCATTGCCAGCATACCTAAGATTTTCATGAATATGCATGCTGGACGTCAGTACATGCTCCTCCTAGGTTTTTACTGTTGTATATATCTGGTAGGAGCTAAGTATGTCGAAGTATAGTCTTGGTTCATGGCAACGATCTTTATTATAACTGTAGAGGCCTGAATTCAAAACCCACCTTCATCACTTACTTTGTCCAAAAAAGAAGAGCTAAGTATATCTTGAGTGTCACATTAAAGATATGTAAACATACACTAGGCTCGTTGAATTGTTGTTTTTCCCCAAGTACTGCATAGTCTGTTTCCCATAGAAGCAACTGGGCTAAATTTAAGAGCATATTTGTAGAAATGGAAGCAAATGCCACCATTCCCCTTCGTGTATAAATTGAATCCTGAATAGCAATGATGCACCTAATAATCAGGGCCTAGGTGAATCCATACCATCTTTTTTCCAATGTAATGATTAATTAGTAAAAGAAGAAATGTTACCCTTTTTCGGGGTGCTAATTTTGGAGGATCCAAAATTACAATATCCCACGATTCATTTTTAGCAACAGCAGCTTTCATGAACGCTGTTGCATCTTCTCTTAAAAATGAGATTTTTTCTGGATCAAATTTGTTGAGCTGGATATTCTCTTTTGCAAGTTCCAAGGCAGGCAATGATGAATCAATTCCTGAAAATTTATAGATTAACATAGTTAAACAAATCTGACTATGGAAATAAAGAACATTTCTTAAAGGAAACATGGCATGCCATTCATAAGTTCAAATCACGCACAAATATCACCCTTGAACATAAAGGCAGGTGAAAATTAATCAATACATATTTATACATTATAATTTATTCAACTATAATGTAGGTGGCAAGAAATATCTGCTACACTTTTTTAGATCACTCTGTATATACTAAAGCTCTTCTAGACGGAGTGCAAACATTATCGTGACACAGTTTATGAGCTTACAGTATTTTTACCAATGACATCACTAGCACCACCAAAAGTTGCATTCAAGGAGAACCCTCCAGTATAGCAGCAAACATCTAGAACTTTTTTGTCCTTTGAAATTGATGAAATTAGGTGTCGGCTTTCACGTTGATCTGCATAGAACCCTGTTTTCTGACCCTCTACTGAGACTAAGTAAGATATGCCATTCTCCATCACCTAATGAACAAGTCCCACGTGTAACAAAATTCAGGTTCGAAAATATATTATAAGATCACTTCAAAGTAGTATAAGCTTTGCAAGGAAAAGGTGAGGGCAAACATACATGATAGGACAAGAAATGCAGACATAGTAAACAAACACGTCAGTAAGAAAGTGCTTCAATCAAGCTCGATCCGATGTAAACAAATCTCATAGATAACTTCTCTAAAAAGTTTCAAAGATAGCAATTCAAGCAGTTCCGGGGAGAGTCTAGCACAGAAATATTTGAAACAAACACATCGAGCAAAAGACTAGATCAATACAACGCAATATTATAACATAAACCAACTGATTTTTTTAATGGCTTGAACTATGAGTAGCTGAATCAAAATCATGAGGCGTGCTTCTTGGTTCAGGACTAAAGTAGGGTCATTGTTTTATACCTATGCAATGCAAAAAGGTACCATTCAGGCATTCATCCAACATAAGCTGACGTGTCCAGAAATTCCGATATGGATCATCATCAAGTTCAAACAGAAACTTGCATTCCTGTGTCTCTTACCTTTACTCTTCCAGGACATTGAGAAGAGCTATTGCTCGCCTCATAAGATATTTCCAACCCTTCCTCTTTTAGAATATCAATTGACGGTCTCCACTTGATATGCTTTACACCTTCAACTCTGCCAACAAGGAACTCAATTTCTTGTTTATATTTCTCAACCCAAGCAGCAGATGAGGCTATCACCGCAACCTCACCAAGAACATCTACAATTAAACCTGACAACCTGCATTCATCTATTTAATCATGAAAAGTACAAACAAAACCAGAAACCTCATTATCGCTCAAATATAAGAATATAAATGAAGGTCGATGCATCTGCAGAGTTATAGTTTTAACAATTTATCCAATGATGTTGTCATCATTTGGAGAACAGTGCATGGAAACCTGAGAGATTATGATATATGATTCTCCTACCTATCCCCTTCACTGTTGACAAGACGATAAACATTTGTATGAGCTGAAGGTAGCCCCATGATCCGACGTAAGCCTATGGCAGCATCAAGTCTTGCTTCAAGTAGCTTCTCCATGTTCAGCGCATATCCAGGTTCCCTGGATGGCCATAAAACATTTAAAAGAAAAAAAAGGCAGCTGTTAGACAAAATACTGTAGGTTGGAGTGCAAGTTCCTCGGTTCAGTTCGCAAACAAATTTTCATCAAGAAGAAAGCTCACCTGGTTGCCTCCTCTTCTAACTGCATAAGCCTAACGCAGAACATCGACACCGAATTATATAGACCCCACCCGATTGTCCTCTCTGACCCGTCAGCAACCAGAACGATGTCTCCGGTCTGAGGCGGCGGCCTACCGATGATTCTGTCAACCGCACCACTGTAAACCATGGGATTTCCATCTTTAAAAACCTGCGTCTTTCCTTTCTTCAATACAACTTTTGCCAAACCTAACAAATCATTCAGGAAGTAAGCAATGAGCAAGAGAAAATCAAGCATGACCCCCCGACTTCTCCAAAAATCCCATTTTCCCCATATTCACCATCAGGAGCTCAATGATTCCAGAAACGACCACCTTAATTCCACTAACACATAACCACAAACAGGACATGTGCTCGAATTTTTTTCTAGCTAAGAACGAGAGAGATGGTTCAGGTAAAACAATGAACAGTTGGTCTGCAGAAGAAAACGAAGCAAATAAGTCACGTAGAGGTAAAGAGGCGACCTTTCCGATTGGCAGCGACGTCTTCCAAGGTGGTTGCAGCGGCAGCTGCAGTAGCGTAGGCGGCAGAGGCCGAGGAGGAGGAGGAGAGGATGGAACGAGAGCGGAGGCTCCTGGGTCTCAAGAGGCGAGCGGGAATGAGCTGCGTGCGAAGCATTGCCGTCTTGAGCATTACCTGATCTAATGGGCATCTACCTGCTCTATCTCCTTCCCTGGCTTCCTCTGCAGGTTTTGGGTTTTTGGTTGTGGAACATGTGGGAGACCAAAGCAAAGCAGCGAACTGGACCGGTCTGCTCAAATTCGTCCCGGTTTATTTTAAACCGGCTCCAATTATACTAAAAACTGTCGAATTGTATTTTTAATCGCGGTCTGGACCGGCAACCCAAACCTCGACCCGGGTTAAAAACATCCGATGGCACGGTTTAATTACCAGGGCTGGCGGCCACTCGCTCGTCCACCCTTTCCCAGCCATCTCAAATGCTGCTTCTACGTCTCCGCAGCTGCAACATCCCTCCGTCTCTCCCTCTCCTCCTACGCCGCCCTAAAACCCTAAACCCTGTCCCTCGCCCCTTCTGCTCGTCCTCAGGATCTCAATCGCCGTCGCAATCGCAGCCTCAATCTCAATCCCAACATCCCTCGTCAGAGTCCGCAGAGTGGAAGGACGAGATCCTCTACCTGGACGAGTCCGGCGGTGTCATCTGCGCCGACCGCGGGATACGTCCCGCCCAGCCCGGCCACGACGCCCACATCCTCGACGGAGGCCTTCTCCGCCCCATCACCCGCTCAGCCGCCGCCTCTAAGCTCGTCGAGCTCGCCCGCCGATGGCGCTGGGGCCCGGACCTCGACGCCCAGCTCGACCGCCTCCCCTTCCCCCCGGACCCATCCATCCTCTCCGTCGCCCTTGCGGCCCTCCCCGCCGCTGACCCCGAGCCGGCGCTCTCCCTTTTCCGCTGGGCACGCCGCCAGCCCTGGTTCGCGCCCTCCGATCCCACCTACGCGCTCCTCCTCGACCGCCTCTTCGCTGCCTCCGACTTCGACACCATCCAGTCACTGTTCGATGACATCCTTGCAGGCGCCGCCTTTGGCAACGCGGAGCAATCGCTGCCCGCTTTCTCCTCTTCCCTCAACCTTGCCATCCGGTATCTCTGTCGGGGTTCGAAGCTCGAGCTCTCCTTTTCCTGCTTCAAGAAACTACGAGATGCTGAATTCGCTGCGATCAACGCCGAAACATATAATTCTCTCGTCAATCTCTTCCTTAGTAAGGGCATGTCCTACAAGGCTTTCGAAATCTACGAATCCATGGAGGGGAGTGGTGCTTTGCTCGATGCCTCCACGTACGATATGATGGTCCCGGCACTCGCTAAGTCTGGTCGACTTGATTCTGCCCTCCGTCTCTTCCAAGAGATGAAGACAAAGGGAGGCATTAACAGGCCCGGGCTCCCTATCTACGCTGCTCTGGTGGATTCTATGGGCAAGGCTGGGCGGCTTGAAGCAGCAGTCGGGCTCTACCAGGAGATGCAAAAGGTGGGGTACAGGCCTTCGATCACAATGTATGCATCCATGATCGAGTCTTTGGTGAAGGCTGGCAAGCTCGATGCCGGCTTCAAGCTATGGGAAGAGATGAAAGTTGCTGGTTATCGTCCAAATTTTGGTCTTTACACGATGATGGTTGAATCTCATGCACGGTCAGGCCGGCTTGATACTGCAGCCTCCATCTTCACGGATATGGAGAAATCTGGATTCCTCCCAACTCCGTCTACATATGCATGCCTTATTGAGATGCATTCTGCAGCTGGGCAGGTGGACCCTGCGATGAAGCTTTACAATTCCATGATCAATGCTGGACTTCGGCCCGGATTGAGCACCTTTACATCCTTGTTGAGTGTTCTAGCGAACAAGAAGCTCTTGGATTTGGCTGCAAAGATTCTGCTTGAAATGAAATCAGTTGGGTTTGCAGTAGATGTGAATGCCAGTGACGTGCTAATGATATACATTAAGGGTGGATCAACAGATTTGGCATTGCAATGGCTGCGTTTCATGGGCTCAGCTGGAATTAGGACTAACAACTTTATCATACGGCAGCTTTTTGATTCCTGCATGAAGGCTGGGCTCTATGACTCTGCGCAGCCATTGCTAGAGACCTATGTGGGAGCAGCTGCAAAGGTGGACTTGATACTTTACACTTCTATTCTTGCCCATTTAGTCCGATGTCAGGATGAGAAGAATGAGCGGGCTATAATGGACATCATGAGTGTGACAAAGCACAAGGCTCATGAGTTCCTGTGCTGGTTCTTCACTGGACCAGAGCAGAGGAAGAAACCTGTGCTATCATTTGTGAGAGAGTTCTTTCAAGGAATTGATTATGAAGTAGAAGAGAGTGCTGCAAGATACTTTGTCAATGTGCTTTTAAATTATTTGGTGCTCATGGGCCAGATGAACCGAGCAAGATGTGCTTGGAAGGTGGCTTACGAGAATAAGTTGTTTCCTAAGGCAATTGTCTTTGATCAGCATATTGCATGGTCCTTAGATGTAAGGAACTTGTCTGTAGGTGCGGCTTTGGTGGCAGTAGTGCATACGCTTCATAGGTTTAGGAAGAGGATGCTTTATTATGGTGTGATTCCCCGGCGAATCAAGCTGGTGACAGGTCCCACGCTGAAGATGGTTGTGGCTCAGATGCTTCAGTCGGTGGAATCACCATTTGAGGTTAGCAAGGTAGTGCTGAGGGCTCCAGGAGACTCGGTCCTACAGTGGTTCAAGAAGCCTATAGTCCAACAGTTCTTGTTGAATGAAATACCATCAAAGGCAGATGTTTTGATGCATAAACTAAATGTACTTTTCCCAAGCTCTGCCCCGGAGTTCCGGTCACTTTCTCCTCCCAAGCCACTATCAGGCTTAAGATGACGAACTACTGTCAGTTATCTACTTTTTTTTTTGTGATTGGCTATATGCTCCGTTAGCAATGAGGAAAAAGGTTAGTCACGGTGTCTGGTTATGCTGAATGTATTTCTGCATTTGCAAGTATCCTCTCTTTGTGTTATCATAATTGAGGAAATATGGATTATGCATAACGTCATTTTCTTGCAATAAGGAGTTTAGTCCTTCCATCAGATGGTGATTTGTTTGAATGCTCCAATTTATTTGACCAGTATTAACAAGAAAGGAGGAATCGTACAGATTTCTGTAGAAATGATTGACAACTCGTGCAAGTTCATTCCAATGAAACATTATCTAGCAACATCAATTTAATTTTAGGGAATAAGTGCACTTTTTATTTTTCAATTGTATTTACACCTCTTCTAAGATTTAAAATACATAACTACATCCCCTCGTTTTGACATTATATTATTTTTTAATAATTTTTTGACGCTTCATCTCATGTCACCTTATCTATTAATAATATGGTGAAAATTTTATTACAAAATATTGTAATATTAGGAAAATGAATGTGTGGGGATATAAGTGTTGGTTAAAAAAAATTAAGTTGAAGATTTTTATTATTCTAAGATTTGGAGGAGTGAAAGTGTAATTGAGGAATATAGGAAGAGTTGAGTGGAGGAAGTGTGGCGCGATTTATTCCTTTATTTTAAGATCATGTTTAATGTTAAAAAGAAGTTAGGGACAGTTGCTTACTAGCCGCAAATGCTCTCCTGGAAGTAGTTAGGTGATTTCACTTTTATAAACTACGAAAAAAATAACTTGGTTTGGATTGCGTTAATCAACTTATTTGGTAGCTGCAGTGATTCTCATTCATGTCTCCTTGAGATCCTCGTACATTGAACATGGTCACGACATCTGAGCTCTCCTTGAGATCCTCGTACAATGAACATGGTCACGACATCTGAGCTTTCCTGGGCTTGGAGCTTTTCACAACGCTGACATGCCAACATGGCAGATTGACCTATTTTTATTAATAAAAAAATAAAACTCACTCGTCATCCGAGTGACCAGTCCCTTCTCTCTTCTTCTTCCTCCTCTTGTTTCCCCCCTCCCCTCTTTCTTCTCTCTCTTTCTCTGTTTTCCTCCAACCCACCATCTTTACTCTCTCCCGCCTCCCTCCATCCCATCTCCTCTCCCCCTCCTCTCCCATCTCCTCTCCCCCTCCTCTGCGGCTCAAACCCTCTTCCTTCTTTACTTTGCTAACTTTGCTTTTAAGCCTTCAGTGTCCTTCAAATTTAACTTTGTATGCTTAAATTTAATGGAAGAGAAGCATATGCTATATACTATTACTACTTTTTGATGAGCCAGGTGGCCCCTGGCCCTTGGAATGATACAGAGAAAAGATGCAGATCGTAAGCTCGAGTGTGCACCCGAATGGCGTCCGCCAGCGGTGGTAAAAGGAGGAGAATGACGAGGGAGGAGAGGAAGAGGGGACTCCTAATTATTAATTGATTAGATGCCATCCATGTAACTGTGTCGTCTCCGTCGACTCCCAGGGGAGGGGGAGAGCGGTAGAGAGAGGGGGAGAAGATGGGGTGGGGGGAGGAAAGAGGAGTGGAGGCGGGGAGGGGGAGAAGATGGGGTGGGGGGAGGAAAGAGGAGGGGGGGAGGTGGGAGAGAGTAAAGGTTGTAGGTTGGAGGAAAACAGAGGAAGAGGAAGAAGAAGAAAGAGGGAAGGGGGAAACAAGAGGAAGAGCAAGAAGAGAGGAGGGGGAAACTAGCGGGTCTCGGAGGAGGACGAGTGAGTTTTATTTTTTTTATTAATAAAAATCGGTCAAAACTGCCACGTTGGCATGTTGACTAGCTAGATTCGGCAAAATTATAAGTTGGTGAAAAGCTCCCTGGACTTGTATTGATCTGGCATTTCCTTTTTTTTGAAATAACCTCTCATTCATGGTCAATAAATGCTAAAATTTGCATGTGTTTATAGACTAGTAGCAGAATTCCAATTATAAGATTCAGTATCATTTGGAAAATTAAGCTATAATTTGAGTTAGTTCGAATTTGGAAAAAAAATTATTATCCCTTCGATGCCCAATCAGATTGACCAAATATAATATTTTTATATAAATAGCAATAAGTTCAAATATCCGGATTGAGATTGAACACATTAAAGGATGGTCTACCAAAAAAATAAAGCCAATGTGTTCTTTCAGGTACAAAAGAAAATATCATTATTTCCGCTGGTCAAACCAACAAACTAGTAATTGTTTGTTACATTCACGAAAGAGTAGCGCGTACTGTAAAATTTTAAATAATCAAATTTGTAAAAGAGCTACTTTTGCGGAGCGTATACAAGGAACAATTGGCAAGAACATTTTACGTTGGCTCCTATCGTTTAGAACTTATCAAGTGTCCAAACAAGGTATGAGCGCAAAATTATGCAAAGAGAGTACTCGCGTTCTTAGGAGTCCTCTCAGAATTTGGTGATCAAGTTGTGTAAAGGTGCTTAGATCAAAGAGTAGATGAATCCTGTGCAAGTTGACTAAAGCTGTAGTGGTATTCCTCCGTTGCATATCCGCAAGTAGTGCAACAACCAGAAACGCTTTAGTTCTTGACCACCGCCACATACCAGCTGTGAGCTAATGGCATGCCCTGAAAAAGTATTTTGCAAACTCATTATTGACCAAAGAATCATCCAAGGTCTTATAGCAAGCAGGTAAACGTGGCTGGAATTAATTCAAGTGGGCAGACGGACGAGTTAAGAGGACAAGATCACATTAACCTAATCCTGGAGAGAGTTTAAATTTGGGATACAAACAATTATTTAGTAAAACCCCGTCAAGCCAAGAATAGACTAATACTAAGAACACATGACAAGGCCATTCAGGAAGGAACAAGATGAAGTGCTAAAGGACAAAATATCAAAGATTGCGATTTTTTATAATTTTTAATTTAGTAAAAATAAATGAATAAATTTGGGTAAAACATTTAATTAAAAAATTAATTTGATAAAACTTATTTGGTTGGTTCAATTTTTACAATCAAATATTTAAAAATTTATTATTCTATTATAGGTTTCTTAAAAGATTAAAATAAAAAAAACATAACTTGGATTCTTAAGAATTTTTAAAAATTAAGTCTAAAAATTCTTAAGAAACTATGATCAATCACTTGGAACAAGATAATGTATTAATTCATACCAGGTGCAAGGCATAAAAGCAGCCATGATCACTTCATGCGCCCCTCTTTCGAGCTACTGTAACTTGGAGAATAAGATGCACCTCTCTCTTAAATATCGATCGCAACTCTTCATTGGCTTCTATGCCTATTCTCCTATTGACAAGGGAAAAAAACAACGATTGATTTCTGGCAGTACGAATTCAAAGACATTAATTTTAATCACTAAAAATGATTGCACGCAATCTCCAGCAGAATTGATTAAGGCATCCCGCGGAATGGTGGTGGACACAATACCCAATCTTAGAGCCATTCTTTCCAACAATAATTTGACGCTGACTCGGTTTCGGTGTGATAAATTGTTGCTCGATCCTAAGAGAACCATCTCTTAGTTCCTTCCAACCAATTAACTGGTGTTCAATTACATAAGGAATTTCCTGAAAGAGAGGCCAACTTAGCATCCCAATTGAAGGTTGTACATCAATAATGCTAAGTTTATCACTTGAATGATACCTGATGAACATGATTTAGCAGCTTTTCCCGCACAACCTCCAATGATATGTTTTTCATTACTTCTTCGGTCATGGTGGTGGGCTCCTCATCCCAAGGCCTCTTAACTGCCTGCACATGCAAAAGCAATGAGAAAGCTTGGGATGAATCTTCAATCGATTTAATTAGATAAAACCATAGGCAAGGAGCTCAAGTATGTCATTTGAAGTATGATAGCAGTTCAGTAACATTATTTGCAGCTGATGTGTCAGATTGGAGAGTAAATCGGATGACTAAATTTTCGCTGGCTTCAGAATTTGTTTAGATTTTTCATATCCCCACAATGAACAAAACCCATCAGGTTTCTAAAAATAATTCAATTAAATACAGATTGACACTGCAATATATAATTCACTGAAGATAGAACCCTATATTTAAAGTAATAAACATGACATGAGAGGATTACCATGCCCGACTCCAAGTAAATAGATTTGTTATACTATAAACTCTATATTTAGTTTATCTAATTATCAAGAGTGTAACAGACCATAAAAATCTTATGCTGACCTATATTGATATTTTGTTATTGATTGTAACTAGAATGCCACATGATAATCTATGGGCTACCTGATCCATCAGATACTGAACAAGGTCTTTGACTCCAGAACCTTTTAATCCAGAAATCATGAAGTACCTGAGCAAAATGAGATATATATGAAAAAAAAAACAAATAGGTCGATCATTATAAATTAGACAAATAATATCATTTACCTATCATATCCTGGAAGATCTTTAAATTCGTTTGCAACTTTTAGCAAGTCTTTCTTGTCTTCTAGAAGGTCAACTTTGTTCATGCATAACACCCGTTTTTGTGTCAACTGAACCTGTTGTCCCAGCCGTTTGATTAAATTTATCACCCTTATGTCAGGCCTGCATATGCAATGAAATAACAGAATATCACCAGCTTATGTCTTTGCAGCTAACAAATGATGTTTTAAAAAATATAGCAAACAATCTAATGCACTGGTAAATCAATTAATCCAAGAATCAAAAAAGCAGAAAAACTCAGAACAGATAGATGTAAGAATTCATTTCTCTATTACCTAATTTATGGCAGCTTACCTAAGGAAAATGTGACAGAGGGATGTCTGGGTAAAGATTAAAAGTCATAATCTTCTTCAACATAGAAAATATCAGCCCAAGAAAAGCTTAGCTAAGTACTTAGTTTAGAACTGCTAAAGTTAATGATTCAAAAAATCAGTGTTAATTTGTGAAAGGTACTACTATGATTCAAGAAATGATTAAAAAAAAAGTAGTCAAGAAAATGAAAAACACTTGAATTTGATAGCAAGATAACTTACATCGTTACATGCCTATGTACATCAAATATCACAATCAGTAGATCATATAAACCAATTGAACTCCAAGCACTTTCCACACGGACTCGAACATCTGTTCTGTAGGGGTATCCGTGATGGCCTATCATGAGACCTGGAGTATCAAAAAAACACTGTGGAAAAACCCATTAGTACAATTAGTCTGACAAATGAGTATAATGTACAAATAACTCAAAGAAGATGTTTAGATCCTTCAGGCTTACTTTGTGGATTATGAGTTCAGCTGGTTAAGAACATTGGAGGTAATTGAAACATGTAGCATGAGCAATATATTCCTTATTATGAAATGCTCCTCATTAAAGCAGCAATAAGAAATTGTCTAAAATGCAATTTAAATTGTAAACACTATAAACTGAAGTCATCGAACCACAATATTTGTTTTTCAGTATTCTACTAGGAATCTGCTAGCAGTTAAAACCCTTGATGCTCATCCTAAATATTTCTGATCTTCATATGCTGCCCCTTCCATCAAATAAAGAATAATATCAGTGAAACTTATCCAATCACTTGGTGGTCTAAAAAGGTGACTTTTGCTCATTGAATCAGTAAAAACATAATCAACCAAAAAATGTTGCCTCTGCAGCCTATCCTTTGATTTATGTACTAATCTTATCAGGCACCTAGAGGCCTTTGCTATGCATCCTAGGAAGTCAGTTTAAATAAGGACATAAAAATCAATCAACACAAACCCTCCATAGAAGATGAATGCATTACCATCTTAATTAGTAATGAGGAGTAACTTTCATCAAAAACACAAATAATGTGCACATTCATATAGATCATGTGAAAGCATAGAAAACAGAAAGAATCAGGTGGTGATGCATGGTTGCATACTATTTGGGTGTTTCCTTTTGTCATCACTCCCAAAACTTCATGAGTAGTTGTGTTGGTCTTCCTTGAAACTGCAGCGACCTTTGTTCCAACCTAAATAGAGTAATGAAAAGATTATAAAAATGATCACAATATTACTAATATTATCTGATAACCTGAAACAAAGATAAGAGAGTCAAATAACTAGTTTTTTTAGTATGTGAGATATCAAAAGTGCTATTTACTTATAATGTATTACAACTCTCCCCTAGTTACACATAAAATCAAGTACACAAGTTAAGTTTCTTTTAATGGTTTAGCACTGAATAAGGTAGACATACGGAAGAACAATATTCTGTAGGAAATAGGAGGACGTTAGTAAAATACACAAAACAAGTAAGCCAATATAAAAAAAATAACAAAGAGCACTGGAGGAACGTCAATCTATGAAGATTTACAAAATCACACGATTTGGAAGCAAAACACAATAATTAAAGAAAATAGAAAAACAAAAGAATCTAACGAAAAAGGGATTCTAGACTGTTAATGGAAATGCTAAAGGAGTCAAAAGCTTAAAGTGTCTATCAAGAACGCACAATGTTAGTGTTATTCACTTAATTCGTTTGAACAGAGGAAGAATCATCAATTCAAAAGCCCAGATAAGATTTTTGCTTTCTTGGAAAACTAGTACTTAAATAGGAACACTGCTAAAATCAGATTTCATGTTGCAACATCACATAAGATTTCTGCTTGCATAAACTTTATGATTCTACCATCCATGAAGAGAATATATCTTATACAAAATGATCAAACAGTGAACATTTTCGTCCAACCAATTCACTGATTAAAGTGTCAAACTTACCATGAAGTTAGTCAAGCACGACTTGCCAGCATTCGGTGCACCGACGATCCCCACCGAAAGCGACCGCTGGTCCTCCTCCTTCACTACCATGTCCTCCTCCTCGGTCTCATCGGGCAGCTGGAGCGCCGCCTCGAGTAGCGCCCTAGCGAGCCTGGTGGCTCTCTCCTTCTCCTCTTCCTCATCCACGACCTCCGGTTGGCTCAGAGCCCTCTTCTCGAACAGAACCTCATCGGCCCTGGCGCGGTAGGCTTCATCCCAGATCGGCTTCTGGGGGGCGGTGGGCGCGGAAGTGGGAAGGGAAAACTCGGAGCTGTTGAAGTCGGCGGAGGAAGGGAGATTGGCGTCGTCGGTGTCGGAGTCGACAGGGATTTGGGTCTGGGAGCGGGAGGCGAAGGATTGACGTAGATTGGAGCAAAGAATCCTAGATGATGAAGATGGGGGAAGGGAGGAGGAGGAGGAGGAGGAGGAGGAGGAGAGAACCCTAGAAATGACTCTCAAAGCTCTCATATCTCCGACACGCGCCACTTGCGGAAGACGAGAGAGACGGCGAAGGTTTAATTCATGGGGTTTTAGGGCGTGTTGCAGAAAAATGCTTCGTGAATCTGAGAATAGAAGTGTTTTCTAAAACAGCATATTGAACCGGCGGTTCTCTGAATCCAATCAGATTTGGATTGAACCGGAGATTGTTCAATCCAATCAGATTGGATTAAACCGGCGATCGTTCCATGTATTTACGACGCTTCCTAATTTTTTCTGAATAATAAGAAGACACGCTGGTGATTTATATATTTTATTCCACAGTATAATTTTTATTTTAATAAATCTTAAACACTATCACTATACTTAAATAGTATTACTCTGCATATAATATAATTCTTTTTAATTAAGCATATCTTAATATTATAATATTCTTTTTAATTCTTAACGTTTTATTACACTATAATTACTAATTTACGTTTACTATTAAAATATATATTATATTTTTGAAAGATTATGAATCCTTTTTACACACAAAGCTATTAAAACATTTAAAATAAAAAATACGAGTTCGTTAAATTTATTTAAAATCGAACCGATTGAATATAATGATATCTATCCGCATTTGATGATAATTATTATCATTAAATTATTTAATTTTGTTTGAAAAATAAAAAACTCCAAATCACATCATTTTTAATATTTTATTAATAAAAATACCCTATACTTTTTAAGAGAATAATTTTTTATTATTCTAAAACTTCATGCTTATTTTCTTTTAATTATCATAAATGGGTGCAATTAAACATCTCCTGCAATAGAAATCTTAGAACATTTGCTGAATGAATGTAAATATAATAAGACTATATAGAGTGATTTGTTGAAATAGAACAAAGAAATTTTAAGACAAACTACATGGAAAATCACAATTAATATAGCTGCTAGAATAGCTAAAAGAAAAACATTGAAATGACAGCTTATGCAGGTGGTGATAGCAGAGTTTGTATATCACATTTGGGAAGAGAGAAACTGGAGATTATTTAAATAACAAGTAAGAGATGAAGTGGTCTTTATTCGACATATCAAGACAGTAATTTTTACTAAGCTGGATTAAGAAAAAATAAAAGACTTTGTTGTCTTATGCTTAGCTTAGAATACTAGTGCTCTTTGAGATATTCATTTTTATTATATTTGCTTCTTTATGATTTGTAGCACATGATATTCTAGTGATGCTCAAATACCCTTCCTAGAAGATGAGTTGATATTACTATTGATACTATCAAACAAGTTATAAGGAGCAAAATTTATGTAAGATGATGTAACTATATTAAAATAAGATAATATCCTATTTATAAATAATAATTTAATTTATTTGTCATAAACATCTCCTTGATTTTTTAATCTGATTAATCTATCCTTATACTTCATTGAATTTTCTTTAAGATTAGAGGTAGATATTGATTTCAATCGGAAGAAAATAAAATTCTAAAATATTATTTTAATTACTTTCTTATCACAAAGATCAGAAATCTCAATGTTTTCAAAGTTAACACAAGGCATCTACAGGTGTAATTCATCTTTTTCAAGCTCTTCGCTCTTGCCATGAAAGAACCTCACAAGTTGCATCTCATGCTGTACTCTCAAAAACAGATGCATTTGCACTTCCTTCAGGTGGTGAGATAAGCTATCCAACTTCTTTAATCTATCGAGCATGTGCTTCGGTAAAGCCTTGATATCACTTTCATCTTGGGCTTGAATAACCTATAAAAATCAAAGTAAAAAAAGGTAAATATATTCATGAATAAGATATCCTCCTTATGTAATGAAATCTACTTCACAACAAGGAATTGATTTAAAATAAAAGAGATGGTGCGAGGTTAGATTAATTACTTGCAACTTAAGCCTCTAGCAATTTAACTAAGAAATGAATTTGCGATACTTGTACAATATCCAAGTGAGTGCTCATTGACGTTAGCTTCACAAATGAGACATCTAACTTTTTCCTCAGAACAATCTGCAGCTAAAGTCTATGTGTATGTGTAGCACATTTTGGGCGCCAGGATGCTCAATTCAAGCCATTCATCCACCTTATCCCTTTTCTGAAGCTCGAGGATCTCAAGCTCGGAGGCATCCACGTAGACGTAGTAGATGGTCCCGTGAAGCATTAATCGCAGTTCCTTGAGGCTCCTGGAGCAGATCCTTACATGCCTGATCAAACAGAGATACTGGATGAACAGCGTCTCGAGGACGACGCAACGGGCGAGGATGAGTTCGAGGGTGAACAGCGTGATGACAAAATTCTCAATGTGGAGAATATTGAGATACTTGCAGCCGATAGCTATGTTACGATACATCATACGGGTGCCGAGGCCGATGTCGACGTGGAGGCTGAGGCTGACGTCGAATGGAAATGCAATTTAACCAGCAAGCGATTAGCCTGAGGTGAATCAGGGACTTTATGGACAGGACGAATTAGTCTTACGAATTAGTCCGTAATAGCCTATCATGAGACCTGGAGTATCAAAAAAATACTGTGGAAAAACTCATTAGTACAATTAATCTTACAAATGAGTATAATGTACAAATAACCTAATCCTGGAGAGGCAATGTTTAATATTTGACTGTCCTCCTTCTCGGCCTCATCGGGCAACTCGATTCCCACTACTTGAGGGATTCGGCTTTGGGAGCGGGAGGCAAAGGATCGAGGGAGGAAGGAATTCTAGATGACGAAGACGGGGAAGGGCAGAGTGAACCTAGTCGAGCCCCTTGCAGGAATCCCAGATAAAAGTTTAACTAGAGACACAGACACATATGGAGGCAGAGAAAGAGAAATTAAATTGCTAATATAATTAAAGTAAGATGGTCTACTATTTCGAGAAAATGCTATGTACTCCTACTACATGCTAATAGAATCAAAGTAAGAGGATAATAATTCCTCCAAGAAGAAAGCAATCAATTTCACAAGAACAAAACTCGAGGAAGTGCTCCAGCCGCCTAACAGATCGAATCGAAATCTTTTGTTGCCGAGCCATTTCTAGGCAATAATTCCTCCAAGAAGAAAGCAATCAATTAGAACTTCATTGTTCTCTCGTCTTTCGCTTGTGGCGCGATGAGAGCCATTTCTAAATAGGCATGATAACGGAGTCGTGCTCGTACCAGTCCAAGCAGTCAGTGGTATCATGTCGTGCCCTGCTCGGCATGCCATGTGAGACCCGTGATTTTTAAATAAGGGTAATAGAGTAATTTTAGTATTTGGAGGATTTAATTGTAAAAGAAATTATTTAAAGGACTTATTTGTAAAATCATATGAATTTTTGAAGTATGAGATTTTGATGTGAAAATTATACATTCAGGTAGTATTTTGATAAGGAATCCAACGGCGCAGACGGATCGTAATTTGGACGTCGTTTGATTGGTAAATTAGACAGTTAAGATTTAATTAGATTTAAGATTTTAATTAACTAATTAAAAAAATCTAAATTTTTCTCACTGAGCGCGCGCGAGCTCCTCTCTCTCTCTCTCCTCCTCCGCAGCGACGACAGCAACAGCGACGGAACTTCCCGACAATGCTCCAGTGAAACCACAACGAATTAGGCTCCCAAATTTTAGCCACAGGTAGATCTCGACCTCCTATTCATTTTGATACCAAGATGCCCAAATTTGGTGTAAAAATGAGGGAAAAATCATGTGAGAGGCGTCGGCGGCGAGGGTTTCGATCGCCGGAGCTTGCTCCGACGATTTCCGGCCATTCCGATTGTGAAACCTTGCAAACATGGTTCCTATGGATTCTCCTTGACGAGAGCTATCCATTGGTACCAAAGTTGAGGGGTATTAGCCGCCGGTTGGCCGCCGGTGAGCTAAAAACCCTAACTTTGGGATTTCGCCCAAATTTTTAATCGGTGAAATTGATCGCGTATGAGCTATAAAAATTGGGGCAAATATGATTTTTGGAATCCTCGTGAAGAGAGCTTTCGATTGGTACCAATATTGGTGCTGATCGAAGAACTTCGCCAGCGAGGGTTCCGGCGACCGTTGGAGAAATTTTCCGACGAACTTGGGAAAAAAATTGGGGTGATTCTAGAGATCATTCTAAGAGTAGTGGTGAAGAGATATTTGAGAAATTATTTCTAGATTGAGAATTAAAATTCGTTGAATAATTGACAAGAAAATATAAAAATACGTAAATGACGACACGTGGATCGAGACAGTGTCAAAGAATAAAAAATTCAGCGAACGAACCTTAGATTGGTTCCGAGGAGTAAACCGCCAAGTCAGGTGCGTTGGTTCTTCGATGTAGGATTTATTCAAGCTTGGGAATTTCCGTTTGGGGTCTTCTTAGGAACAATTCATGGATGTTTTAAATATAATAAGATATAATGCTTGATAAGATTTGATATGTTTGCATATTAGTTTAATTTACTTTACCTAACATGTATGATATACCATGATTTCTCTGCTAAGTTTTAATATGTCGTGATAGCGTGTCCTGCATGTTATATATTATTTTATTATTTTTTTATGTTATGCTAGCACAACTACCATGCAGAATAACGACATGTTAGAACCTCTTGGCGACGTCACCGTAACTTAGACAAAAAGGGGCCTTTTTCATATGCCCCGGTTGACCGCCGCGTACCAACGGTGGTCAAACGGTGACGTCCCGCTACACACCCCTCCCGAGGGGAGCACCACTCCCGAGGTTATGCATAACTTAGATATTGGGAGCTAGTAGGGTAAGAGACTGTACAAACTCCATGATCATATTAGACCGGAAATATGGAGCAAGTACTTACCCGAAACTTATACCCGCACGAGTGTCGTTTAGGCGGCACCGTGATAGTCTTGAGATGGCTAGCAATGATGAACCCTACCATGGACTTGGCATCGATGGAGACGGGGTTGCCACAGCCCATTGTGCGGATGTGTGTTTATCCCGATCAACGTCGACTGCTATTGGACTGGGAAGGTGATTCCATATGGATGCCTTAGACAGTGGATCCGTAGACCACACGGCTATCACCCTTGACGTCTGCAGACGATCGGATGAGTAGTCCGGATCCTAGGGTTGTTATTCCAGCTAGCCATGGCCGATAAAATTTTTATGATGGTGACCCTTTCTACGGACAGCGTGTAGTACTACACAGATGTCGTTGTCCCTACGGATCCGGAGAGGACGTAATGGCACGATGGTTTCGCTAGGGGAGGCATGGTCAGCGACTAGTGAAACGATGGAGAGTGATATTGGGTCACCCGTCCTCTCCGCCAACATCAATGCAGCGGGCATAGGTAAAGACAGAGACAGAAAGGCATTGATGGGCTTACTGATACCCTTAGCTCGAGTATTCACTAAGCATAGGCTAGCAGCCCGAGTCTTGTAACTTTAAAGTCTTATTATGATGTAGGAGACATGCTGTTGACATTGACACTAGATATAACTTATGTGACATCTAGTAAAATATACATATGTAATTATTTATGTTGTTTTATTACTTTCTATAATTTGATTTACATAAATCAAATGAAAAATGATGATTAACAACCAAAGGCATCCTAGAATACTCCTCCTAGCCTTTGATTTCTTTATTCGGTAGAGCCATAATTTCGCACTAGGCCGCAAGGCTAAGCATGCCACTTTTCCCCGTGTGTGCAGGTGTGTTAGATGATCATACGAGACGGTTGATGAAGATGAGTCAATTGACGAGTCTATTTTTATTTATTGATACATTTTATCATAGAATTGTAGTAGGTTTATTGGGACTGTGTTAGGAATCTTGAGTTAGATGATTTATTTATAATTCCGCTGTGTAAACGATGTATATGGATGATATGTATCACTTTGATGCCTTGTATGGGTCTGTTAGGCTCATACGGCGGTTGCCACGTATGCGACAGGTGGGTCGGGGCGTGACACGCCACGACAATCATTCAGCCCAGCACGTGATTGGGCTGACACGAGCACGACCCGTTATCATGCCTACCTAGAAATGGTTCTCATCGTGCTACAAGCGAAAGATGAGAGAACAACGAAGGTCTAATTCATTGGCGTTTAAGGGCGTGTTGCATGAAAGAAAAATGCTTCTTGAATATGAAAATATGTGTTTTTCTTAAAACAACAGATTGAACCTGGTCGAGCCAACTTCTCTTAGATCAATTATCCACGCTGGTGCTGCTCTGTTGGTAACCCTTGCAGGAATCTGTTATCTTATTTAATTATTTAATGATGCATTTCCTTTATTAGAAGGTAAAGTTGGAATATTTCCAACTTTATCAATTAGAACGTAGAAGGTAAAGTTAGAAATTATATTTCTACAATTTTATACAAGTATATGTAGAAATGTCACCTTTAAAATTTTAAAGGCAATTTGGGATTAAAAATAATAATAAAGAAAAGTTGGCTCGAGCAAGCTCAATTTGATTGGATTCAGACAACCGCCGGTTCAATCTGTTGTTTTAGAAAATACTTTTATACTCAGATTTAAGAAGCAGTTTTCTTTCATTCAACATGCCCGCAAACACCCATGTTTTAAACCTTTGCCTACTATAAATAGCACCTTGTAATATACTACCATTTTGCTTCAAATTGGCGATACCACCCCGCCAACCGACCCCCCATTATCTCCCATTTTTCGTCCATCTATTTCTCTTGAGAAGGAAGCTTTTAAGGATGAGGGTTCCAAGAAGAAGCTGGAGAGAGTCTGCGTGCCTTCTTCACCCAAGAAACTATTTTCCCGACTTGTTCTCGGTTCTCTGAAGGCCTTGACCCCTGTGGTCAAGGAAAAGGAGAAGGGGGAGATGGAAGAGCTAGATTCCCGCTACTTGAGGGATTCAGCTTTGGGAGCGGGAGGCAAAGGATCCAGGGAGGAAGGAATTCTAGATGGCGAAGACGGGGAAGGGCGGAGTGAACCTAGTCGAGCCCCTTGCAGGAATCTCAGATAAAAGTTTAACTAGAGACACAGACACAGATGGAGGCAGAGAAAGAGAAATTAAATTGCTAATAGAATCAAAGTAAGATGGTCTACTGTTTCGAGAAAATGCTACATACTCCTACTACATGCTAATAGAATCAAAGTAAGAGGATAATAATTCCTCCAAAAAGAAAGCAATCAATTTCACAAGAAGAAAACTCGAGGAAGTGCTCCAGCCGCCTAACAGATCGAATCAAAATCCTTCGCTGTCGGGCCATTTCTAGGTAATAATTCCTCCAAGAAGAAAGTAATCAATTAGAACTTCGCCGTTCTCTCGTCTTTCGCTTGTGGCGTGATTAGAGCCATTTCTAGATAGGCATGATAACAGGGTCGTGCTCATACTAGCCCAAGCATGAGCCCGCCCAGGCACGCCCTCTCGTGTGCCGGGCCAGTGGTATCATGTCGTGTCCTGCCCGGCATGCCACTACAATCATTTAGCTAGCCTGGCACGTGCTTGGGCTGACACGAGCACGATTCGTTATCTTGCCTGCCTAGAGATAGCTCTCATCGTGCCACAAGTGAAAGACAAGAGAACAGCGAAGGTCTAATTTATTAGCATTTGAGGGCATGTTGCATGAAAGAAAAATACTTCTTTAATCCGAAAATAGAAGTGTTTTTCTTAAAACAGCAAATTGAACCTAGTTGAGCCAACTTCTCTTAGATTAATTATCCACGTCGGTGCTGCTCTGTTGGCAACCCTTGCAGGAATCTGTTATCTTGTTTAATTATTTAATAATGCATTTCCTTTACTAGAAGGTAAAATTGGAATATTTCCAACTTTATCAATCAGAACATAGAAGGTAAAGTTGTAAGTTATATTTCTACAATTTTATACGTAGAAATGCTGCATTTAAAATTTTAAAGGCAATTTGGGATTTTAAAAAAATGATAAAGAAAATTTGGCTCAAGTAAGCTCAATTTGATTGGATTCAAACAACCGTCGGTTCAATCTGTTGTTTTAGAAAACACTTCTATACTCAGATTTAAGAAGCATTTTTCTTTCATTCAACATGCCCGCACATTCAACATGCCCGCAAACACCCATGTTTTAAACCTTTGCGTACTATAAATAGCATCTTGTAACATACTACCACTCTGCTTCAAATTGGCGACACCACCCCGCCAACCGACCCCCCATTATCTCCCATTTTTCGTCCATCTACTTCTCTTGAGAAGGAAGCTTTTAAGGATGAAGGTTCCAAGAAGAAGTCGGAGAGAGTGAACCTGGTCAAGCCCCTTGCAGGAATCCCAAATAAAAGTTTAACTAAAGACACAGACACAGATAGAGGCAGAGAAAGAGAAATTAAATTGCTAATAGAATCAAAGTAAGATGGTCTACTGTTTCGAGAAAATGCTACATACTCTTACTACATGCTAATAGAATCAAAGTAAGAGGATAATAATTCCTCTAAGAAGAAAGCAATCAATTTCACAAGAAGAAAACTCAAGGAAGTGCTCCAGCCACCTAATAGATTGAATCAAAATCTTTCGCTGCCGAGCAATTTCTAGGTAATAATTCCTCCAAGAAGAAAGTAATCAATTAGAACTTCGTCGTTCTCTCGCCTTTCGCTTGTGGCGTGATTAGAGCCATTTCTAGATAAGCATGATAACAGGGTCGTGCTCGTACCAGCCCAAGCACGAGCCCGCCCAGGCACGCCCTCTCGTGTGCCGGGTCAATGGTATCATATCGTGCCCTGCCCGGCATGCCACTACAATCATTCAGCCAGCCTGGCACGTGCTTGGGCCGACACGAGCATGACCCGTTATCATGCCTACCTAGAAATGGCTCTCATCGCACCACAAGTGAAAGACAAGAGAACAGCGAATGTCTAATTCATTAGCGTTAGAGAGCGTGTTGCATGAAAGAAAAATGCTTCTTGAATCCAAAAATAGAAGTGTTTTTCTTAAAACAGCAGATTGAACCTAGTTGAGCCAACTTCTCTTAGATTAATTATCCACGTCGGTGCTGTTCTGTTGGCAACCCTTGCAAGAATCTGTTATCTTATGTTGGAATATTTCCAACTTTATCAATTAAAACGTAGAAGGTAAAGTTGTAAATTATATCTCTACAATTTTATACGTAGAAATGTCGCCTTTAAAATTTTAAAGACAATTTGATATTTTTAAAAAATGATAAAGAAAAGGTGGCTCGAGAGGCTCAATTTGATTGGATTCAGACAACTGTCGGTTCAATCTGCTATTTTAGAAAACACTTCTATACTCAGATTTAAGAAGTATTTTTCTTTCATTCAACATGCCCGCAAACACCTATGTTTTAAACCTTCACCTACTATAAATAGTACCTCGTAACATACTACCACTCCACTTCAAATTGGCGACACAATCCCGCCAACCGACCCCTCATTATCTCCCATTTTTCATCCATCTACTTCTCTTGAGAAGGAAGCTTTTAAGGATGAAGGTTCCAAGAAGATGCCGGATAGAGTCCGCGTGCTTTCTTCACCCAAGAAATTATTTCCCAACTTGTTCTCGATTCTCCGAAGGCCTTGACCCCTGTGGTCAAGGAAAAGGAGAAGGGGGAGATGGAAGAGCTGGATTCTGGCAACGGAGATGTTCTTTGTCAAGACGAAGAAGACCAATAGGCTGCTTTCTTTTAGGTATGATCGACTTCTTTTTATGCCGTAATTTTCGCCATCTTCTTAGGGGGATTTTGATTCATCTATCCTCTTTTGTAGGCGGCCGGAGCATTTCCTTGAGTTTTCCACTTCGATTATGATCGTTCTTGTGAAATTGATTCTATCATTTTTTGTGTGCTTTCTTTTTGGAGGAATTATTATCCTTTTCATTTCTAGTGGCATGTAGTAGGAGTCCCTATGTAGTTTTATTTTCTCGAAACAGAAGACCATCTTACTTTGATTTTATTGATCTCTGTCGGGTTTCTCCTCACAAGAATCTTCATTCGCTTTCTTTTCCAAAGAAATAGAAGGACGAAGAACAATAGGAGATGATGTTGTGAGGAAAGCTTTCTTAGGTGAAGGTATGTGATTTGTCAGGATTCTCCTCATTAAAACTTTAATGGGGAGGGGAGGTTGAACCTAGAACAAGACGAGAAAAAATTTTCTTAAGTGAAGGTATATGGACTCTATCGGGCTTCTCCTCGCTAAAACTTTCATTCACGTTCTTCTCCAAATAAGTAGAGGAACGAAGAATAATAGGAGATGATGTGGTCGGAGGGTGGATCTAATTCAAAATAAAACTAGGAAAAGCTTTCTTAGGTGAAGGTATGTGGACTCAATAATAGGAGATGATAACTGTTGGAATGTGTGTATGTAGTTGTTGGTGGGCGGAGTGGTGTCTCCATTTTGAAGTGGAGTAACTATGGTGTCTCCTTCGACGTTAACAATAGGACAGCTTTTAGTTGATTTTTTTTTTGGCTTCATATTTTATCTCTCTTCCAATACATATAATTTTTTACTTCAGCACTCCTCAATTAGTAAGACAATGTTCGTTCGAGTTGTAGGCATATCCGGAATAGAGGACCTTAGGCTAGTTTGAAATGAAGAATTTAAGTTATAAATCAACCAGTCTCTCCATACAAAATATGACCTACGGATCAAGGAGGTATTCTCCTAGGAATAAAAAATCTTGTGACACATATTTCACTCTTATAAAATGCAACACGCGTCATGATATTGACTTCCTTCTAGTAACACTTCATATTAGCCTACCAAAGTTCAATTTGAATGACAAGCACATTAGGATTCCTATCAGTAGAGATTGATATAGAAATGAGTCACAAAGTAGAAACAATGGCTACGTTCAAGAGCATTCACTATCGGGAAATAGCCTAACCTTCACCATAAAGTTAAAACAACAAACTGGTCTAAATCTGCATCTGCAATCCCTTAAAATACTGGGACAAACTCAACCAGCCTCTAAAGAATCGAACCAATGCAATTGCCACTCCTAATATTCGACAAAGGGTCCTTGGTGCTCGACGATCAAGGTCTCCCATGACGGCCAAATATACTCTTCAACAACTTCCACGATCAGAGCGAGGACTAAAATGTCATGCGGCCAGCAAGCCGACTTTCAGATATCCTTCTGTCGATGGCTGCGTCGATGGAGTTCATCTGCTTTAACATGTAAAAGAAGAGGATTAATCAGACAGGATACCGATAGTAGCAGTTTTCCAGAATATCATCATCATTCCTCATGTTTAATCTAACTACACTGGAGGTAGCAAACTTGCTTCTGAATAAAAGCTGACCTGTACCAACTCGGGTCGCACACTGGTCAAAAACAGATAACAAGAAATGCTACAAATTGAGAAAAACCTGCCGGCATATGTTCTTGTTCCACCCAAGCCCCCATGCTCAGTGAGAAGCAATCGGGATAATGAATACATCATAAAGTAAATTAAAATCTAAATCAGAACACAGTACATACACATTTTTCGCATGGGCGTGGTGCTAGGTTGAGAACCCTCGAGTCATTTGCAGCACAAGCTTGTCAGATATGTAAAACTAACTAGCATCAAGAACCATGTAAATACGTACTAGAAAACTTTGGACGCCCAAAAGAATGGGCAGGATAGAGAGAAAGTTGAAGATGGGAATGACGAGATGGCTGGGCTACCATTCCTCCCCATCAACAAGAAGATTGAAGGAGAGATTAAATAAGAAGGCCTAGTTGAACACCAAGGACGTAGAAAGCTTTCTTGATAGATAGAAGATGAATAAATCAGATAATCGGTATATTAAGATATGGCACAAAGAATCTCTTTAAAAAGGTTTGTAATACCTACCTTCTGTGTCCGCAACCAAATTGCAAATCCATTTTACATTCATTAGAATGAATAAGAAAAGGCAGTAGCAACTTACCTGGCTAGTTTCATCATGCACCTGATACTTTGTTAGAGACATTCTTCTTTCTTCCTGCACAACAATTTCATATCAAGTTACCACAAAAAAGGACAAAATTATGAGGAGTTTTAATTTCAAATTAAAAGTTCAACAATAAATTACAAGTGCTGGAGCTAGAAACTTACCATTGACATTGCTTCATCATCCCAGACCAAATAGACCTCATTTACAGTAGGATGGGAAGGAGGAGGTTTGTTGGCTATTACAGGTGGAGGCCCAATTGAGGGGTTCTCGGTGTTTGGCCCAGAAGCATACACATGTGAGTTTGTGTATGCAGAACCACCTAAAAAATAAGAGACGGTGTTACTAAGTTGAAGATGCAATTTAACTTGTTATACTTGTAAAGAATGTTTTGGAGCATATAGCCCGCCACTCACTAAAGCTTTCTATAGAGGAAAGGTTCTAAAAGTTGCATGAGAACCAAAGATGCAGGCAACCAAGATTTTACGGTCATTAATGATTGGACGTAAAGCGTTTCAACTGTGCAAAAATGACCTGGCTAATACGGTAAATGAACAAATAAATTCAAAACAATCTGTGGTGATTTCATTATTATGACTATAATAAATCTGTCAATATAGATCAAGGAAAGGAATTAGACGCTACAGCTGAAGTCCATGCAATTGCAGCATTGCATGACCTTTATTTTATTCTAGAAATGTAATACTTGACTTAACTTTCTCAATTCTAAATGTTGAACAAGATATCTGAAATAGCAACCCAAAAATGAGCAACAAAGTAGGCTTTCAAGTGCTACAAAAAGTTCTCTAAATGGAAAACAAATAACTAGTAAAGGAAATACATCATTAAATAATTAAATAAGATAACAGACTCCAATGGTTCAAGACTTGATAAGAAGGATTAGGTGGATCTCTTAAATAGAATTGGAAAAGACTACTGATTGTGCATTTCATTCATCAGTGTTTAGATGGCTCAGAACTGGTAATTGAAAATCCAGTTGCAAAATAGCAAACATAGTTGTGATAGATATGATCAGAAGAAGATTTGGCATAGTAATAAACTTATAGCTAACAAGACCAACTACAAAACAACAGATTTAAATAGTGCAATATTTAAATGATTTGGCATTTCAGTTGAATAAGAGTCATGTTAACACATAAACAATCAGGCATCAAATTATCGACTCAAATATACAGATTTAAATATTGTGAATAAAATCCTGCACCTGGATTGTTTGGAGGTAGATAACCACTTGCTACAGCACTATTTGATGCAGGTGCATCAACTACACCTTTCAGCATTGTTGGAGAGCTTGAAGAAACTATTGTGGACGAGGTTGTAGCTAAAAATGGAGAACTCTGAGGAGGTACACCTGCTGGACTACTGATTGGAAATAGTGGTTGGGATGCCACAGGGGGTGCAGATAAAGGTAGGCCAGTTGGACCAGCTTGAACAGGTGCCTGGAGTATAGGGGCAGAGGTGGTTGTTGGAGTCCTCACATTCTGAATAGGAAATAATGGCTGCTGTGGCGCTGCAACAGGTACAGAAGGTAGTGGAACAGCCACTTGTGGTGGATACCAAGGTTGTGGAGCAGATGGAATAGGCCATGCTGGAGGAGGTACTGGAAGTGCATGATTATACCTGGTCAAAATATATAAATTACATAAGAACACACAGTAGATAAATGAAAATTGAGATACAAAAACCTTATATGAGAAAATCTGGAAATTCAAGCTCCGGTTGTAGAACTTCCAAATGACCAATAAGACATCCACATACACCGGTCGAATGCCATACGGCGGTGGGGGTGGAAATCTAATGCCCAATGAACCAGGTACCACTCCACCAACCATTCCAGTGGTTGGAACTTCCAATTTTGCCATCTTTGCCGGTGACTCCTCATCTACACCCAAATTTTCTAACATTAATCTTGAATGCATTTTTAAAAAATACATACATGTATTCCCTAAAGCACAGCACATAAGCTACCAGTACATAGAAAATTTTAGTTCAGCAAAATTGTATCATTTGGTTTTCCCTTTTAATGCAATAACATCTGAGAAACTTCAATAAAAGCAGATTTGCATAAGAGAGCACAGCCTCCACATTGTCAATGAAATGAAATATTACATTACAAGGGTTTACATGCTTTTATCACATCATATACTCTTAGCACATGCCCAAAATCATGACAAGTTATGAAAAACCTATGAGACAATGAAATCTCATCTTTAGCTAGCTAATCATCTCAAAAACACCAAGAAAGAAGAGGCAGCATTTTCATCCAGAAGATATGTACATCAGAGTGGGTTGCCCACTCTGTTCTAGTTAGAGAAGATTGAGACACATGGACAGAGCCAGTACAGCTGTAGTATGAACAAGAAGTGAGGAACAAAACATACCCACAAGTTAAAACATTGTGTTGCTTTTGTTGATGATCAACGATATAAACGATTTTAACGCATAAACAGTTTACCCATATCAGGCACCTTGAAACAGGTCATGAAATGGCTTTTTCAAGATTTTTTATTCATATAGCATTCTTTGCCATAAGTGCATCTTGCAAGTCAAACTTCTAACAAACTATATCCTTGAATTTAAAATAAAATGTCAACCTGGAGAAGAAATTCACATCCTATAATCAGATTGCTGACTGTAAAATATGAGTAGTCCAATCACTAGCTCATTGAAGCTGAAGATAAAGAATAGTGCCCAAGTAGAAAATTTAGATCACTAATGTAACTCTATAACTATCATATATAGTCTCATGTGTGTCCAAGACAGGAGGAATAATGTTCAAAATCCTCAACTAGAAAATAATTGAAAACCATAAGAAATCAAGAAAGCATTCAAAAACAAGTTGCTACGAAAGCTCGTTGGTCGAACTGAAAATAATACAAGTGTTATAGGGGAAAATATCAAATTTTGAGCCCAGACTATAAGCAAAATGCATACAGATACATCACCAAATAATGGGAAAAAAGTAACTTTGATGATCTCACAAGTTTATCAGAGAAAAAAAAAACTTGACAAACATTTTACCTTCCCCATAATGAGCCGCTAAGACATCAGGAGGTATTCCTTGCATTCCATAAATCTCAATCTCTGTTGAATCTCTATCAGGCTTAGCATTGGGTACCCTAGATAAAGGAAATGATATTCATCAAAACATAACACACATGATAGATTCATATGACGCAATGAAATTGATGACAAATAGCAATAAAATACTTGCTCCAGTTATGAAAAACCAAGAGATACATTTTGTGATCACAGTATATATATTGCATCATACTAGATACATAACTAGTGCATTCTTTTAATTGCCACATCAACAATTACACATGGCAGAAGCAGATGCTATGACCTGTATTAGTAAATGCTAATAGTAATAGGTATCAGAACTAAGCTACTATCATGTCAATTCGAGCTCAAGACTATTATTGAGAGTTCCATGTCAAGTTCAACTATGTCAAAGATGATCACTTCTAAAACTTCCTGATCTATACACTAAGCAAAAGATATACAAGCTTAACGCCACAGGATGTACATTAATTAAATTTCCAACATGAGGTATTGACAAAAGCAAAAGATTAACTAGCTTAATACCAAAGGATATACATTAATTATATTTCCAACATGAGGGATTGACAAATGTATAAACATATGTATGTGTCTAACGTAGTATCAATCATCAACAATTTTTAAAAAGTCCAAGCTATTTTACAAGTTGACGATCATGTAAAAAATGTTGTATTCACCATTATGTCAAAAATAAGGCACTGTATTTTGAAATGCATGATATTTGCCAGCAGAGGAGAGTGGAATTCCCAGCACACGAGTTCGTGTGATAAAAATGAAATATTTTTGACTCGAAGAACTACTTTAATTGAATTGTTCTCGTATCAACTAGGATCAAGACTATAGATTGATGAATTTAGAAATAAAGTATAAACCATCCACATTGATATCTAAATAAGGGCCATAACATCAGTCATCTACCACCCATAACATCCGTGACAAAAAAAAACATTTTTTAAAACCAAACCAAGTCAATTTACGTCAGATTTATGGATTTGGAATCAAATGAGAGATTGGGCATGAAGAGCGAGATCATACTTGGAGACGGTCTCCTTGTGGACCTGTAGAACATGGATGGCCATCCCGCTCGCAGTGGAGAGCTTCTTCTGGCAGACATGGCACTTGAAGTGCTTCGCCTTCTGGTGCTGGACGAGGATCTTCTCGTCGTCGAACTCTCTATCGCAGTAGTAGCACCACACTTTGGAAGGCCGCTTCTTCTTCTTCCCCATCGTCGCACGCCCTGCGCGATCGTCGCCGCCCTTATTTCTAGGGTGTGGGGTTTACGGATCCTCCTCTCCTTCCACAATCCGGCGTCGGAGAAATCGGGGCAGGATTAGGGTTACGGAGCTCGCCGACTTCGGAAAGAGAGATGGGAAGAAGAAAAAAAAAGAGCCTTTTACATATTTATCCTCTTCAGACTCCGGAAACTTCCTATTTGACACTATAAATATAATTTATTTTTATCCTTCTTTTAGTATTTGTTCTATAAATAAATAAACAAATAATTATTAGAAATTAGGTTTGATATTTAAATTATTTCAAACATCATTAGTGTTCATTAATCTAAATTTTAAAAAAATATGATTAACTAAAATAATTAATTATTGCATGTCAACCCAATTTAGTTTAAAATAGGATTTTTTTTATTTAAATTTTAAATAATTTATTTATGAAAATTAATAAATCTCTTCGAAAATCTAATAACTACTGAGCAAATAAATTTCTAACGTACGAAGTTGAAGATGAAAAACTTTAGAAGTAAGAAACTCGAGGTTGAGTTCAACTAAAAAAAAGTCAAATCATTTTGTAACTTGCAGGGAGAAAGGTAGGTCTGGAAGTGTATAAATTGCTGATTGAATCGTCCCCGTTCTAAAAAGACATATCAAATAATAATATCGATAACGGATACTGCTGCAAATTTCATTTTGGGAATAATGATATTGCTACAATGGTTTGCTATTGCAAAAACATGAAACTTAAAAATTTTGAAAAAGTCAGAATATATATATATATATATATATACGTAAATAGATTGTTTCATTAGTTTCAAATTTTCTTCAAATTTTATTTTTTTTATTTTTTTTTTAGAACTGATGAGACTTGAACCGAAACCTCTTATTTTTAGAACTGGTGAGACTTGAACCGAAACCTCACGGGAATGTAAGAGTCCAGTTACTTTAGAATACTTTATGTACTTCATTAGTTTCAGATTGAGATGGACAGAATAGGTTAATCCTTAGTCCCATACTCCCTAAAAATCGTTTAAAATAAAATAATTAAAAACTAAAATCAGCAAAAAAAACATACTTTCAAGAAAATAATATTAAAATATTTTTCAACTCCTTTATCAATAAAAACTTTATTATAACAATAAAAACTTTTCTGATATTATAAAATTAATTCTACATCTGAACACGTGAAAAATCAACCTTAAAATATCTTCAAATTGTATGTCAATCCTTACTTGCATTCACTTGTATATCAATCTTTACTTGCAGTTTCCTGACAAAAGTACTAGTAACTTTGGCGGATGTAAATCATAGCAATGTCAACGAGAACGTGCTCCATTTATTCCAATTTAATAGATAAACAAAATAAAAAACAAGAAGCCATCCACATCAAAATCGCATATTGCAGTGGAAAGACATCTCCAAGCCACAATAAGTTGTACCATCTCCGTAGGATTGTTTCTACTGCTTCCTCGGCGCACCTTGAAGCAGGGCACCCACAAGAACCATGTGTCCGATGAGGTCCAGCACTCGGTTGCTGAAGTAAAATTTTGATTTTTGATGGTGATGTTAAGATATGGAAATTAGAAACTTTTCTTTTTGCTGAAAAAGATGGAGAAGCGAAGGGCATTCGAACCTGTAACCCCACTCGTTGTCGTACCAGGAGACTAGCTTCATGAAAGAGTCACTTAATCCGATCCCGGCTTTCGCGTCAAAGATGCTAGATCTGGAAAAGGAGAAACAATGAACCCGCGTCCTTGTAAAATTATAGGCAAGCATGAGCTTTTTTGTACCTGGAGTCACCAACGAAATCATTTGATACAACGTCTTCATCCGTGTAGCCAAGAATGCCTTTCAGTGCACCTTCTGATGCATGCCTGAAAGATGATCAGAAAACACATTCCAATTAGAAAGGATGAGAGCGCAGATGCATCTGTCCTCGAATAAATTGCTGTGGACATCTCTAATACCGGTGGAGAGAGTTGAAGGGAAAGGATAATGGCAATCAATCTATTGCATGGAAAAGTGTGTTTCCTAGAAAGAAAGAAGAGCCATTTCCCTCCATTCTTCTCTTTTTTGGAATTTTCTACCTGTTTTCTAGTCACTTAAATTTGGAAGAACTGCTAAGTGAACATATATCAGACAACTTGATGTAAGGCACTCTTCAAGGATTTCAAGCTGTGTACAAAGCAATAGCCACCTTTCTTTCCTAGTCATGAATTATCATGCTACTAACTTTTTCTATGGATAAACCAAAATTATATACTCTACAAAAACAGTTATATATCAACCAACAAAAGAGGACTGCGTACAAGTGGAACAAGGAAAAGGTTTGCATACTTAATAGCTGCTTTTACATCATCATATGATGCACTTTTCTCAAATCTGCAAGTTAAGTCTACAACAGAAACATTAGGTGTAGGAACTCTGAATGCCATCCCAGTAAGCTTCCCATTCAGTTCAGGAAGAACTTTTCCAACAGCCTACAATTCAGGGAACGAAATCAGCTCCATTCAAAGTTTAGGAGAAACACACGTCTTGCACATCATTCCAACCTCACCTTTGCTGCGCCGGTTGAACTGGGGATAATGTTCTGCCCAGCACCACGGCCCCCACGCCAATCCTTCATTGAAGGACCATCAACGGTCTTCTGAGTTGCTGAAATGGAACGAACCAAGCAACACTGATTAAACAAACTGACGAAAGTGCCATGATAAATTTGTAAATCTATGGTAGGGATACTATGAATATCATAACCATGATCAAGAGAGAAAAAAACCTGTTGTGGCATGTACAGTAGTCATTAGTCCTTCGACAATGCCAAACTCCTCATGGACAACCTTCAAGAAACGAAATGGTTATTGATCCTGAAGAAGAGCTACAATAGATTTTGTACTGTACCTAAAATCCAGTAAGATATGGTGGTCTGGCAGATGCATATAGTAGAGTAGAACTGCCACAAATGGCACATATCGGGACCAGCAGCAAAATATGCATCAAAGATTATAACCAGAAAACAGAACCAGAGAAGTATCAAGTATCAAAAGCAACAAACCTTGGCAAGAGGAGCAAGACAATTTGTTGTACAGCTTGCGTTAGAAACAATATCCATGTTTGGCTTGTATGTTTGCTCATTTACACCAACCACAAACATGGGAGCATTCGCAGATGGAGCTGATATTACAACCTTCTTTGCACCACCCTGTAAACTAAGTAAAGATAAGCATAAAGATTCATTTACCAATAAAATGAAGTAGCATCAATTATTGAAAATTCTGCAACATGCCTTCAAGTGAGCTGATGCCTTTTCCATTGTTGTGAACACGCCAGAAGATTCAACAACAAATTCAGCTCCAAAATCACCCCATGGAATATCAGCTGGATCTCTGGTGAAGAAGCAGTGTTAATTTGTCGCTTCTAACAGCAAGTATTTCAGATTAAAAAATTACCTGAACCTAGAGCTTACTATTAACAGAAAGTGATGTTTCTTTGTAGCAAATTATCTTGACTTATATACAGAGTTCCACCACTAAGCAGTAAGAAACGTAATCATGGCAACAATTCAGTGAGACCAGCAGATCATATAACATGAGTTTATAGGCAAAACAGAGTAGATAAATTTAATACCTTTTTTTTGTAACGGCAATCCTTTTACCATTGATCTCTAAGTTGGATTCATCAACAACCTTAATGGTACCCTTGAAGATTCCATGTGTTGAATCATACTTTAACATATATGCCTAGCGTAAACAAACTATTATCATTATTCTGAAAGGTTTAATGGAAGAACTACCAACTATAAACGTACACACAAAGTAGATATGGCATAGAAAAAATGTAAGACTAAGCAAGACTTCTACACAAATGAAAACTATCGTAGTTGGACTAAGATATGCAATTTTTTTCCTTATTAAAGAAAGATGGGAGCACATTAACATCATTATCAGTTTCAGTTTAACTGGAAAGCATAGTTGAATTTCTGATATGATTTTGCAGTTAATCTTTTTGGAAAGTTGGACTGCCTGCATGTGAAATTGTTAGAATTGACGCATTAGGATAACCCAATATGACGTGGCCTATGTGTGAATTTATTTCTCACCCCTCCTTGGCTTAACTTACGTGCACAAGTACTTTTTCCATTAAAATCCATCGCTCAGGTTGTAATCAAAGGCATGCAATTCAAGAGATCCATTCTATCGATGCACCAACGTGATAAATTTACTAATAACACATACCAGTGCTAGACATAACAGTAAACACACGTGCCTCCACAAATGCATAGGAAAAGTTGAAATCAGCTTATTCTTGAGTTGGTAAATGTTCATATCTAGATTGATGTCAGTAGACTTACATTGATAAGGGCGATTAATAAAATCCAGTACAATAAGTAAGTCAAGTGTAAACAAACGTGGTTAAATGAATAAATGTTTAAATTAGTCTTTTTCTACTTACATTTCCTTCCTTCATAATGCCTAAAGTTTCAATGAAGAACCAAAAGGTAGAGCTAAAAATTCAATGATCCCTTAAACAATATATTCAAGAGCCATTCTAATAGCTAAAACTACTGCAAGAGACAACTGATAAAAATTAAGAATTGAGATGAATTCCTATCCAACAACTTCCATCATCAGCTAAAATGCAAGCTCATTGATAAATGACTAATGATTACATGGCCTGCAATTGGTTATAACATACCAAAAACAAAATATCATCAAGAACTTCAATAGTGATTTTGATTTGCAGCAAATATTGCAATACATCCAATAATCGGTGGAAATATGGTGGAAATATGTTGTATCTTTTCTTTCTTTTAAAAGTCACACACAGATCTATATTACGAAAAATATCGTGTAAATGAAATGAGAATTGCTTATTACCATATATTTAGCATCGATGAAGGGATCATTAACAGCTACAACTTCAATATCATCTCTGGTCATTGCTATGCGCATTACAAGCCTTCCAATGCGCCCAAAACCTACGGTACAACAACTTTAGTAACACACTGTTCAAGAAAGAGACAGCAAGATCAGCTTTTGGGCATGAATAAGATATAAAATATAGTGATCAGAGACATCCCGTTGCATCCCATGGCCAAAAACATACGAATGGCATGTACTATTAAAGAATGTTTATTCCTCATCGTTCGTCATAGTAAAGCAAACACAATTTTATTTATACCGTTAACAGTTTAAATGGTTCCTTGCACATCGGTTATAAATTGTAATAATAGCAACGGAAATTTGATATCAAGTGAACGATGTTATGGTCCTTCCGTAGTAGCTGAGGTCGATCTCTGTTAAAACTATTATTTTCGACAGAGATGAACAAAGAAAAGGTGCTAAGGTGATCACCGTTTATTCCAACCTTTGCCTTCCCACCGCTTGAAGCACCTAAACAAAGCAGATACAACTGTCAAAGTAGTGCAAAGTCGTCACCGTAGAGATGCCACACAGACACTCAGCGGCTGTTAGTTTAGCTAAATCGACAATTACCCTTAACAATTGGAGGGACTTCTGTCGCTGTGGCTTTGACTGGCTGAATGCTCCTTCTCGTATCATATTTGCTGCAGAAATAACCAAAAAAAACTTTCATGAGTAAAATCACACTCCGGATTGCCCGTAGATACAAAAGTAATAAAAGTTTAACCACTACTCAACTGTGACAAACGAGCCTCCACAGAGGACAGAATTGAACCCAAAAAAATTGAACGATTCTGACCCGCAACAGAGCTCCGTACGCGAGACGCCTGCGGAAGATGAAACAGGAGGATTCAAAATAATAATATTTAACCCACAACAAACAATGAAATAGGCTACCAACAATCCTCAATCCTTGAATAAAAATGCAGAAGTAGAATCTTCCAGCGAATCACCCAACGAATCCACAAAAATTCCCAGATCGAATGGGAAAACAGGGGGAAAAGGGAGCATTTATCCGTACCCAGAAGCTATCGGCGGCGAAGCAATCTCGAGATCCGCCGAGCAGGGGGGTCGCAGATCTGAGAATCATCGAGTGCGCCATCTTGCGGACCTCCTCCGCCTCGTTCCTCCTGCCCTCTTGCCCACTCCGCAGAATAAGCAAAGAAACCCTAGAGGGGCGGACGAACTGGGGAGCTTCAAAGGATCGGCCTTTCGTAGCCGGCGGCAGGAGCTGAAGGCGACTTAGCCACCTCCACCGTTCTCGGGCGGAGTTTTGTATGCTTTGCCAGTCTCCCGTCTCCCTCTTTCTCGCCTCTCTGTATATTTAAAACACGCAGGCACGGCAGCCCTGAAAAGGAAACACGGACTGCGTGCTTTCCGTCCGTAAGTGTTAACCCGCACGCCCTTGCTATACCGCCCTCGTGATTGCTCTTTCAGGCGGGTCCTAAATCATTCACCAATAGAAATGCGGGTTGTCACGGGCGCAATTGCGTCCTCAGTGGGTACTGGGTAGGCGGTGGAGAAGGCTTGGGCGGATTCGCTGAGACGACCCTCCCTGATCTGAGACAGGCATTGGGGATTCACCGTGCAAGTAATGAGACACGCCGATGGATTGACGTCATCGAAGGAGCTCCGAGCCGTCCGATTTCTGGTTCGTGAACTTAAAAGGACGGGGGATAAGGCAGGACTGGAGGGTGGAGTCCCCCGAGGTCACCGAGGACGGACGTACCAAAGTCGGGTGCGTTGCGGTGTGCTGCGGTGAACGTAAGTTGAGGGAGTATGTGCGGTGGCCAGATGAGGATCGGGAGCAATCGCACTATCGCAGTAGCTTGAGCCGGCGGAGCAGCACACCGGAAGGGCGTTTGGAACTGGATGCGCGGGAGTCTTAGAACACGCCGAGGAGCATCGGAACCGAACGAGATGCTTCACGGCATCGTCTGATTAAGATCTGACGGCTTCACAGCTTCCTATTTTTTTAGGTTAATTTAGTTCAGTTTTATTCCCGTTTCTGTGTACCTCCAAATTGTTGTGCCATCTGTGGCCCTTCGATGAGTCCAAGTAAAGAATTAAGAATCTTATCTAATCTATAAATTATACAAAGACGAGTCGTGGGCTCATCTCGCAGTAAGTAGATAAATAAAGGCATGCAGGGCAAAAGGTACGCTCTGTCCTCCCGTTCCAAAAGTGTGGGCAGAAGAAGGATTAAAGAACCGTCATCGATTTAAAGGCGTGACGGGAGTGAGGTTTAATTAGTCTTTATCGAATATTTAACGACACGTAAAGACATTAATTTAAGCTTGCTGTGAACGTGTTTGCATTATGAATTTTTTTAAAACAAATTAATTATTAATTTGGCTTTCCTAATAAATAGCTGGGAAAAATAAATAAATAACGGTCTCGAACCACCTTGCTGACATGGGAGCAAAACCCAACAAGAGTTTGTTTTCCTCGAGACGGGCGGAGGAATATTCTTTCTGGATTGGGCCGCGTGGTTTATCCAACCAAATCAATTCGATGTTTCACTAAAAATAATATTAATCTAAAATTTGTCACGTTATCCAACCAAATCAATCGAACAATTCATCCGTGGTGTCAGGCGGCCCAGCGTAATAATTAAGGAATCGGCAAGGAAATGTATTTGTTCCGGCACTCAATCGTGATCCACGACAAGAATCTACGTGAAAAATATAGCACGGCAAAAACACAGCTTATTCTTCTTCTAACCAGCAAAAAGAATTAAAATCCAAATAAAAAAGTTCGACGGAGAAACCTCACGATCAGAGAGGCCAAACACCACCGTCCTGCTTTTGCGTTCGAGTTTGATCAGATGCAGAAAGCTTTTTGTCTACTGCTACTGCATCCGATATTTAAACTATATAATTTGAAATTTTAAAGGCTGAGGAGGGTGGAAGAGGAACATATCCCCATATTGAAAGGTGTGAGGTTGACTCATCGGCAGATATAGGCTAAGGATGGTGGGACCTCCCTGACCTGCAGCCCTTGTCTGAAACTTTTGTCTCACAATAACAGAAATAATTGCCCTCTGCTGCCCGCTGCAACTTTCTTTTATTTCTCTTCCTCCTTTTTTAATGTTTTAGTCGCTAATTCCGGGACCCAAAACACGAACCTCTGCCCACCTCGCTGAATACTATTCACGCTGATATTAAATATTATAAAATAACTCATCTTTTTAAGTATTTTCAACCATAATAATGTCTGACGTAAAATATTTATATTCTAGAATAAACTAGCACTTTTGCCCCTTTTTTAATGGTAAATTTTGATATACTAAATCCAGTGAGGCAGGGCAGGTGGCCTGAAGCATATGATTTACCCCTTTTTATTATTCCCCGTGCATGCAGCAGTAATAGTAATAAATAATGATAATTGAAACTTTGACCTAGGCTGAGGGTCGTTCATTTATGTGAAAGTGAGGCATGTGGATGCAATAAGTTCTCAAGAACATGTGTTTTTATTTCTACCCTATAATTTTTCACCGTAGCCAATAGCTTATGGATGGAAATTTAACTGAACCACCAATATTTCAATTCATGCTATTTCAGCGATCTACTTAGGAAGTACTGTGATATTATAATTTAAATATGTACTTATTTTAATTAAAATTCTAATCGGATGGATTATGGAAGGTGAGCGGACAAAATAGATACATTTTTAATTATTATTTGAATATTGGATACCTAATCATTCATTGGACATTCGCATTGGTTTTATATCTCCTGTTTGCTATTTGCTATTAGCTATGAATTAATTAAAGATACGTACAGAGCAAAAGACAGCAGGGAATGCAGCCGAATTATTATGCTGCTCAAAGGTCAGTTTCTTCACTTTTATTGGGGTCTTAAGAGTCCGAGACCCATTATTAGCCTGCCACGGACCTAATTAGTTTTATAATCAAATCGGTAAGTTAGGATATCAAGTTAAATTAAACTAACTAAAGTGCATGTAGCCATGGGAATTTTTTTATTTTTACCTAAACCCTGCGACCATGTGGCCGGAGGACAGTGGGCAGCTCATGTGAGCCCCCCCTTCCATTGTTCGATCATTTCTATCACCTAAGACTAACTTTATATATATATATATATATATACGTCACTTAGTAGGTAAATTTAGGAGAGATTGATTACAGAGACTGTTTTTTTAAAATATTAAATGAAACTAAATACTCCGTTAGTTCAATTGTCATAAAAAATGTTTGGTTTCAACTATGGGTGCAGTGTCGAGATAATATTATATATACAAGCAGTTGAATAGCAGGAGATTTAGGTGGAAAAAAAATCCAAAATGAGATTCCTGAGTTGCTATCGGTCAGATAAACTACAAAAATATTATTCCAATTGGGTTGTCAATTTGTTGACGCCCAAAATATATCAAGCAAGATAAATTTTTCTTACGTGTTTAATAGTTTCAGGGGGGGTTCAAAATTTACCTATCCTTACTGCATTATATATATGTGTATTAAAAAAGGAATATGACGTCAGAAAGCAAAGGAGGAGGTCCCAGGTGCAGCGGCAGCGACACTGTGAAAGCTAGCTGCACATGATGGCCAACAGCAAACCCACAGTTTAGGAAACGCCAGCTCAAATTTCCTCGGCCAAAAACTCGTTTCCGACGCCTAAATCCCAATCCGTTTCCCCCCAATAATTCTTCCTCGTCATCAAAACCCTCTGCAGCCTGCCTGCGCTCTACAAACCCGAGACAGAGCGGAAAAAAGAGAAATAATAATAATAATAATAACTCGAGTTCGAGATCGATCGAGATGGCGCACATCAGCATCTTCGCGAGCAGGAAGGTCGACTCCGCCGCCGCGGGCGGTTGCGGCGGGGGTGGCGTCGTCGCCCGATCCACGACGACGGCCGGCGCCTGCAACTGCGGCCTCGGGAGGCTGATGAGGAAGCTGAGGAAGCAGAGCAGGATGCTGTGCATGGCGACGAAGCCCGCCGCCGCCACCTCCCGCTGCCAGTACGACCCCCTGAGCTACTCCCGGAACTTCGACCGGAGCGGGTTCGGCACCGCCGTCGACGACGACTCCGCCCATTTCTACTACTCTTTCTCTTCCAGGTTCGTCAACACTTCTTCCTCCTCCTCCTCCAAGATGTCGAGCGCCGCCGGCCTCGTGACTGGGAATCACTAGATCGGGGAGGAGGCGGAGTTTGGTTAATTTATTGCGTTAGGGTTCATAGGGATCGGAGAGGATGATTAATTATTTATGTGGATTATAATGGATGAGTTCATCGGCTCCTCTTTTTTTTTCCTCGCTCAATCCCCTCTACTTTTTTTGGGATGGATCGATGATCAGTGATCGAAGCAACCTTTTAGGGTTCTAAATTTCATGCCCTCTCCGCTGGAAAAGGGTCATCATGTTCATGCTGCTACGGTACTCAAAATGGCGACCATCTCGAATCCTAAAATGTTCTTTAAAACTTTGGGCGATAGCAATTTTGTTTTTTCTTTCACTTTTTAGCTTAGATCTGCTATATAATTTTCTTCCCACCGGGAGATTCCTCAGTGAACCTTGAATATAAAAATGGAAACAGTAATTTTACCCTGCATCTCCAGTAGTCACAGGGGGAATGTAATTAGGTTGAATCTACCCAGTCATTTTTTTAATTCAAATTCATTTATCGTAAAACATTAACTTTATTTATCTATCGTATTAGAAATGCTTGAATACCAAGTATTCTTTTAAATATTATGACTCTAAATTCATTTTTTTTTTAATAAGTCTATTTTTATGGGCTCAAAACTTATGAACTTTGATATCTGGACCAAATTAGAATCACTTAAGTGTAATTTGTTGGTCAGAGACATGATAACATTGAAAATATTTAACGAGGCACAAATTAGAAGCTCAATTAAATAGCTATTTTTCCTCTTAAAATAACCAGTAATTAATCAATCTTGGTAAGAACAAAGGGATAAGATAATGCCTCTCCCTTCTCTTAGTTCTTATCAAGGACTTTGTTAATCGCTGTCCGGATCCTAAAAGAAGCGTCCGACTTTTTTGCTATCCGGATCCTAAAAACCCGGACTCATCAAATCAAACCTCAACCGCGCGTATATATAAACACCCTCATCGATCTAAACCTCTCCGTCCGTCGTCTCCCTGCGCCGTGCATGCGTTCAACCGAGAGAGATTAAGATCGAGATCGGGTTTCGTTTCACCTGGAAACAGCAACAGAAGAGGAGAGACAGATCGATAAAGAGTTTTCCTCGAAGATTAATGGAGAAGAGCGAGCGTGACGACGAGCAAAGGACGAGCATCTTCCGGGGCATGGATTCCGCCTCCTCCTCATCCGTCGTCTCCCGATCCTGCCGCCACGGCGAGGCCCCCGTCGCATCCTCCGACCGCTACTTCCTCGGGAGGTGGCTGAAGCGGAAATTGGTGAAGCACCGGAGGAAGCCGACGTGCGTCGACTCCAAGCCGGCGGCGGACACCATCCGCTGCCAGTACGACGTGCTCAGCAGCTCCGGCGACGGCACCGCCCTCGGCGACGTCGACTCCACCCACTGCCGCCACACCTTCCCTTCCCGGTCCGTCAGCAAGGCCAACTCCAAGGGCGTCGCTGCCGCCCCGCCGAAGGTGGCTGCAGTCGTTAGATTAAACAAGTTTATATGATCATGGAAGGAGGTAGAGATTAATTAATTCTAGGTTTCCTTTTAGTTTCACGAGTAATATGGCCGTGATTATTGACTAATTAGGGTTTAGAAATATTTTAACCCATCTAACTAGGTTCTTATTAGTTTTCTGAGATCGTGAGATTTGGAAGGGGATACGAGTATAGTGAATGCCAGATGTAAACTTGTCTACCTATTAGTATAATTGTTCTGATTACTTGAATGTATGGATATTTGAAATTTTTTCTAGAAAAAATCAATTGTTAGTTATATAGGTAGTCTTCAAATCAAGTTTTAGATAATTAAGATTGTAAGAACTCACTGCTTAATATTTCATCTTAATCTAATTAAATCACCATATATTGACTGCAGCCTAAACCTAAACTAATGCTCTATAATATTAAGAAATAAAAAATAAAATTCACTATTTTTTTTCCTGATAACCAACCACTTGAATGCCTTTTCAAATTACTGTTTTTTTTAAAAAAAATCTAAATAACTGCATTTACATTAATTCAACCTTAGAACTACAGAATAATACTAGGTGAATCTAACGAAAATATTATTTAAAATAAAAAATTAATATGCACATAGAATAAAAATAGGTGAAGTACATATTTTAAAATACAAGAGAATATTTTTTATTATTTTAAATAATAATAGGATCAAGATGAAGTTAGAATAGTGCGCTTAAACGAATTTAAAATTTATGTTTTTTAAAATATCTTGCCGAAAAAACCTAGCCCTTAGACATTATTCACGAAACTACCCCTGCATCACCACAATTCAAATCAAAAAAATGAGACAGCGTACAGCGATGCATCCTCCCGCTCTTCCAATCGCGAACTGCCGCGTACGCCTCCTCCGCTGGCCGGACTCGACCCTGGCGCCCTCCCTCGAACCCGATTCGTCGGAGGACCACCTCCTTTTCATACGAGGTCGAGGTACCCGCTCCCACTTTTGAGCTTTCGCGGACCCCATGCCCCACCGGTGGACTCCGGGTGCGCCAGCGTCGACGGTACGCGTTGGAATCTTTGTTTCTTACCCACCGCCTCCGCTCTCTGGCACCTCCCTCTCTTTCTCGTTCTCTTTCCGCTTCGCTTCCTTGTCCGTCTAGGGTTCGCCGAGGGACGACGAGCTCACGCTGCTTCGCTCCTCTCATCGTGCCGGAAGGAGGAAGAGGTGAAGCTTCGACGAGATCCAACCTTTCTGTGTTTCCGGAATCGCCTGCGTGTGACTTTGACTGAGTACGGACCCTGCTCCTTTATTTCGCACCGTTGTTACGACTTTCGTTGCTGTACGCGCTTTAATCCTGCCTGGGTCTTGTACTGCTCCTCGATCACTCTTCTGCTCTGCAGTGGCTTGTTCTCTTCGGGTTCAATTTGCTGTCGGAAGCTTTAAGTTGGGTTTGTCTTCGGACGACAATGAGCGGGATCACCATGCGCTGTGCTTGTGTTGGTTGGGCTAATCTTGTTCTCTCTGCCTCTTTCTCTCTTTTTCTCGAGCGGCATGGTTTCCTGTTATATGTGGATGTAGTGAAAGAAGTTCGTGGCTTTCCTTCCACTTTTCTCTTTTTTTTTCTTGTTACGGTGAAAGTTCAAGGATTTATGTACTTGTTGGCTCAGTGATCCAATTCTGAGCATGCTTGTGTCACTTTTGGATCATAGCTTAATGACTTGGTTGTTGATCTATTGATTATTTAGCGGCTTGAGACCTTGTGTAGTTTAAAGTTACAGAGTTGGTCTTTGGAATAATGGAGGACTAGTTGCATTCTGCCCTTCGATCCCTCTTTTGTCTTTTCTGTATTCTCTCTGCATGTCTTCGGCTGATTATATATATCCTATCCCTTTTTGATTCTCTCAGCATCTTTGTGGCAAAATACTGGCCTTTTCATAGTAAACTCCTGCTTCAATGTTTATTCTAACTTTTGATCTTTCGGTGCATTGTTATTCTCTTTGCCAGCTTTATTGTTGCATGACTATTTACTATCATCATTCTCATGCTGAGCTCACTTATGAATGAAGGTGCTGAGAGCTGTCATATTTATTTTCAAACTACGGCACAACCACATGCATTCTTCATGTCTGAATCGATAGTTGGATGATAGAGTTATAATCTGTGTATAAATGAATATTTGAATTGAACAGCGTCGTAGTTCTTATATTTATCATGTTTCCTATTCCTTTCCAATTCATGTGAAACATTCATGATGAAATTATGATAAGTTAGCATCTTATGAAAGCACATAATTGTTTCTTAATTGTTGTATTTTTACAGCTTAAACGCATGACATTATTCGGGTCTCATATTTTGGACATGTGCATTCTTGGAAAGATCATTTCTCTGTAACAGGTTAACATGGATTGATTTGTTGTATCTTGCCAAACTTATAATATGTCAGAATTTCCTTACGACCACTTCAGCGATTGCCTCTGTCCAAGACTGGTCTGTCTTTCCCTTTTATACTTTTGGCTTTCTCCACGAATGCCTTTACCTTTTCTTTATCTGATTTGCAGGTGCCATGTTTAAAATAAAGTTATTGAAATAGCTAGTCATTTTTCTTTCTCTTGAATGAAAGGTGGAAGTATTCTAGTCTGTTCTACAATCAACGAGTGTAATGCCGCTCTGCTTTAACATACCTTTTTTTTTAAACCGGAAGCATTGTGCCCTTTAGGATTGTTTATGAGATGATAAAATAGGATTTGATGTTAAATAAGTCAATTAACTTGTTCATTACGAAATATGTGGTTGGATTAATGAAGATATATACTAGCAAGAAACTACATCTGAATTGTATAATTATAGTAGTAAAATAGCATGGAGACAATATAAGACAAAAAGATATAAGCCACCCTCTTCCTTTATCTTGCTGTTCCAGTGTTCCCCTTTTCCTCTGTATAAAGTCGTCTCTGTTGGATATTAAATATTATTGCTTAACATGGTTTATTTCATCAGATCTTCTTTATCATTTACATTGTTTTTTATCTTATAGTTGCTCAATTAGTGTTCTAAAATATGGTGAGAGGTAGAAAATTTCTTTTACATTTTCTAGATTCCATTTCATAATTATTGCTTTATGTCATAAAAATTATTGGTTGAATTATCCATCAGAGTTGAGGTGTGTGAATATATTAAAGTTCAACCTTTTATATCTTGCAAATGTCCTAGTCGCAAGTATCTAGATAATAATTACCATTAAGGATCATGTTATTAACATTTTCTTCCATCTTCTAGTTGTTTGACAGTCATGTTTACCCCAAGATCGTAAACCTTGAAGTATTCTTGTCATGGATCAGTCGACACAACAGCTTCACTCTGTGATCGGAGTTGTCGCAAGCTCTGCCCAAATAGCATATGCTGCCCCTACTTACCAACCAGCTACAGCGGTAAATGGTGCTCCTGCTGTAATGGGGACCTTATCCACGCAACCAATTCCGACAAACCAGGTTGCATATCATCAGGTGCAGCAGTTTCACCACCACCAGCAGCAACACCATCAGCAGCTTCGGTCATTCTGGGTCAGCCAGATGCTAGAGATCGAACAAACTACTGATTTCAAGAATCACAACCTGCCCCTGGCACGGATAAAGAAGATCATGAAGGCTGATGAGGATGTCCGCATGATCTCAGCTGAGGCCCCTGTAATCTTTGCCAAGGCGTGCGAGCTGTTCATACTGGAGCTGACACTGAGAGCTTGGATCCATACTGAGGAAAACAAAAGGAGGACACTGCAGAAGAACGATATTGCTGCTGCCATAACCCGGACTGACATATTTGACTTCTTGGTTGATATTGTTCCCAGGGATGAGCTAAAGGATGAGGGACTTGGGATTTTAAGGGCAGCCTTGCCCGCCGTGGGTGGTTCTGCTGACTCGATTCCTTACTATTATGTGCCGGCACAGAATCAGGTGCCAGGCCCTGGAATGATTGTGGGAAACCCTGTTGATCAAACAGCAGCAGTGTTTGCTGCTCAGCAACTTCATCCAGTCGCATACATGTGGCAGCATCCTCAGTCTCAGACACAGCAGCAGCAACCGCAGCCGCATGAGCTTATGCCTGAAGGTGATGGGTAGATTAATTGCTGGATGGGGGAGAAAGAAAAACCTCAAGAGTGTGGAGGAGGGGGTGTCAATTTGTAAATTTAACGAATTCTTTTCCCAAGACAATCTCATTCAACCCAAGGTATTGAACCAAGTAGTGGTCTCTATGACTTTAATCTTATTGTTTCTCTTCCACTGGTGGTTAATTTTTCAAATGCCTGCTCATTTATAACTGGTTTGGTATTTCTTGTTTGGCCAAATCTTGTTTGCTCTATTAATTTTTCAGATTCCAACAGTTTGTACGTTCTCTGAGTTGCTTATGGTATCTAGCGTTGAAAAGAAGCTCCATTTCAATTGTCTCACCAGGATGTAACTATTGATGGATACCCTTTGCATACGAATCAAAACCATGCACAATGGTGTAGACCTCTTCGACAAGTTCAACCTTCTTGATGCATTGTAGAATAGATAAGCATAATCTAATCAAGGACACACCTTTTACAGGAAACCTCTTCCTATCTCCTTTGCATTCTTTATGGGATAAAAGACCCAAATTTTCAAGACTTGTAAAGGTGGAACTTGGGCCTTCCGGCACCAACCCTAACATTACATAGATTGATCGCTCAATTGAACTCTTCTGCACATAAATGAATGAATAGCGTAACATCTGACATCATATTTTGTTTAGGACAAATGACATTGATCAAGTATTGTCTATGCCACACTAATAAAATTACACCTAGTTAGGACAAGATCTATAGATCTTTCCATGTCGAAGCTTCCGGTCTACCCTATGTGCAAGTCTCTTTCTATAATAACCCTGAAACGGGGCCTCAAACCCATTGCCATAATTGCACACTTGTCCCAAAGGAGACCATGATACAAGAATTTTAAGGCCGGAGAGAGCTCACAATAATAGATTCAAGCCCTAGGCCGGAGAGACATCACAAAAAGGGGATCATCTTGCTTCCTAAGAGATTCATATGTTGTGGAACCCTGAGATCATACATTAAATTTACAATATCGGTGGCAGCAGAGAGACCCAGCATCTCACCGATAAAAAATAGAATCGACAAATATATAAGTAAAGCCCCATTCTGCCGTCACTCTAGTACTATGGCATACGACCTCGGTCTGCGAGGAACAGATGAAGAACAGGTAAGGCTTCAAAACTACGCAAGAAATGTCAATAACAAAAAGGATTGGCTAAGCAGGGTGGATAAGAATTCCTAGTACCTTCACTGGTCTTTTACTGATTCCACATCTTATCACATGATGAGGGTTGAGTGGCAGGTTATCCACAAAAGCAGGTTCGAGGAACACTTATAACTGCTAATACTATGAACTATATGTAAAATATCTGACCCACATTAAGGAGGCTCTCATGGGGAACATTGAATATCACACTGTTCTCCCTGCAGATCCGCCGAAGGAAGGCGTATATGTAATCAACGGCAAACTTCTTCACAATCCCTGATTCTCTACGGGCTCTCACAATGGTGTTCCCAAGAATGTGCACTACCCCAGCCTCCTTGCAGCTGTTCAAGAATTCCATCTCATCACCAGTGGTCTGGCTTGTCTGCCGTGAGCCTGATGACTGCACAAGGCTGCTTCGGTGGGATTGAGCTGGTTGGATGAGATCACAAGAAGACGCATAACTGAGTTCAGCATTGGAAGCCAGTATGTTATGATTGCCATTTGTCGTGGCTGTTAACTCAATGGACTTCTCTGACTGCTGAGCAGGCAAGCTGTAGTCATCTGAATCCGAGTATCCTTCCATCATACTCTCCAGTCGAACAAAGAGGGAAAGGCTATCGAAGAGCATCTTTTCAAAGTCATCATCCTTCTTGTGGAGATCTTTGTATCCGTATCTAGCAACACAGCGAAACATGTGGTAATTCTTGGGCCCTATCCTTTTCACAAGGAACCGTTCTTCAACTGGCACGGTGTAGACTGGGAGGTACTTGACACATACAAAGACGACAACTGAGTGGATAGCAGGAAGGTTAGTGATGAAATGAGAGAAGATGTGTGGCACGCCACTTGCAAGCTCAGTGTAGACAAATCCAATCCCAGGAACCCGAACCAAGCCAAGGCTTGGACCGAGACCTAGAATCCAGGCCAAGGATACTTTACTGTGCATCTCAAACTCGTATCTCTTCACTGTGCCGTAATGCCAAACATACATTATGATGAGAAATGCTGCCGCAATCACAAGAGGTACCCAACCACCTTGGTTTATCTTAAACAGCACAGCAGATAGGTACGGCAGCTCCACCAACAAGGATAGAGCAGTGAAGATGAGGACTAGGATCCAGTGGCTTCGCCAGACCAACAGCATAATTGGGATCATAAGTAATGTAGTCACCACCATAACAATCACAACAGCAGTTCCTGTTTTTATAAGAAAGAAACAATTTCCGTATCTTAGAGAAATAGAACACAGCAGTCTAAAAGTACTCATGACCATAGTGATATGTTATATTTGACAAAGCTAAAAGGATGATATACTTGCCATTAACCATCATAAAGCATTATCGTATGCAGATAGAGTCATGGTTATCTATTCTACATGTTACTCATTGAACGTGTAAGTTTTATAGTAAGCTTATACGGAGTTATATTTGAAGTACAAATTAGTAGACAAATGGGAGATTTAAGGATGAAGAAGGAATGGTGCAAGTTATGTACCAACAACAATTTTAAGCATGTGGAAGAAAGTGAGACCAGAATTTTGTCCATTTGCCAAAAAAGCATCTCTGTTTTATATCATCTCTGTCTTATGGCTTTTCTTTGAGGCAATATAGGAAGAAGAATGATGCATATAAAAATGATGACATAAAAGTTCAAATAAGCTCACCATATGCATTTCCAATCTGAATTTGATTTTTAAATCCAGCAGTAACAGCTATGCAAAGAATCATAAGAACCCAATTGATATCTGGAATATATATCTGACCAAGAAATTTCTTGGATGTGTGCACCACTTTGACCCTTGGAAAACAACCAAGTGCAAGAGCTTGCTTTATTATTGAATATGTTGCGGATATGGTGGCTTGACTAGCAACAATGGCTGCTGCTGTCGCTATTATAAACATGGGCCAGTATATACCATCTAGAAAATAAAAAGAAGTCATTAATCATGCGCATGGAGAAATAAAAAGCCAAAGAATGGGAATATTAAAGGTTAGAAGGTACGTGGAATGGACTGATAAAAGGCATCAGCTACATGATTTGTGTTACGGACAATATAGGCCGCTTGCCCAGTGTATGCCAGTAGAAGACAGGGGAACACAATCAGCGTGAAAGCAATCTGTATTAAAAGGTATAATTAGTACACTAAGGACTTGAGAGGTTGACCACGACTATTAGATGATAGATTGTTCACCTGAACAGCTAGGACGGGGAAATGACACAGGTCAGCAAACAATGCTTCTGTCCCTGGAAAATACAACCATAACAGACTAAAGCCATCATCGAGTACATAATTGAAATATTACTATATAAGGTACCAATCTGCATTATAACGTAAATCAAAGGACTACAGGAGAGTAATCTCTCCCATATAGAATTAAAGCTGCCTTCTTGGGCCATATGTTTAAGAATCACCAACCTGTTATACTGAGCAAAATTCCTCCTAGGGATACCCATCCTTCACGCTTCCCCCGTTTAAAGTATCGGTATATGTAAGCTGGATTGAAAGCCTTCAGGACTGAACTATCATGTTTACATATGTTCAAGGCACCAATAGTTCCAATCATCAGAAACCAGAGGAGAACAATGGGAGCAAAAAGCCATCCAACTTTATCAGTACCATAGTGTTGCATGCTAAATAAACCAACCAATATGACCACCGCAACAAGAACAACAACATCTGAAATATTAAGGAATAGCAATTATTCATTAACAATGAAGTTTTGACAGCAAGAAGCACGAACATTTATCAATCCAAATTGATCTACTCATGCATAGAGTGGTTCTGGATGTTATACCACTGCTTATTTTTGGATTCTCAACCTTTAAACCACCTGATGCAGAAAGAACTGCAAAATGATAAACCATAAAGGTTAGAAGGTCATAGGTTCCAGTTATTCTATCAGATATGGTTAACAATTTCATGAATATTCAAGCAGAATTTAAATATCATGAGCGCCAGGAAAAAAATCATACATAATTCTTACAGGATGCCTGAACAGGCAGTTAGCATTTATAAATTTATTATCGCTGATTGAAATATATGCCGTTAAACTTCAGGGAAACTTATTTCGTCTTTCTATATCATTTAGGAGAGATCAAAGAAAAAATGAAGAATACACTAAAACCTTTCACCACATTGAATAGCATTAAGTTGAATGAATGAGGGAAACAATAAACATTCAGCTTATTATAAAAAATGATAAAGATACTTTAATGAAAAGAAAAAGATTTGGACCCAGAAGATTTAGGAAAACATTATAACCAGATATAAAGGCAATTCACCTGAGATAACAGGTGTGAGAATCCCATCTCCAATCGCCATACAAGTACCAACAAGGACCAGAATAAGAAGAGCATTCTTTTTATACGCATGTGATTCTAACCATCTCTTGACTTTTGCAGCAAGTGAGTTCTCATCATATGTATGACGACTGTAGGTTGTAAGTTGTTCATCAGTTCTATGTTGGTTGGGAATAGTGTTCACTTTGGCATGGCGGCAAAGTAGAGAGTACAAAGCAAATGTACCACCTGCATGCAACAGCAAATGATGTATAAGCTAAGTGTTTTGGAACAAAATGCATAAAGGGAATAATTGTATCTCCTTAGTGAGATAGAATTTAATGCTCATCTATGCACAATCTCATTGATGCAGTAAAGCATAAATTTTGACATTATAGTTTCAAATATCAGTGCTTAACATATCAGTAGCCAATTGAATTCTTAAACATCAACGATATGTTATTTTTCACTTAGCATAACTAGGAGAACCACAAAATCAAATATGAAAATAACATGAACCATAACTTTGTGATGGACAAAAGCTTCTTGAAGGAACTCCAGTGATCTATATGATTTTAAATTTTTCTCTGGCGAATCTGGGGAAACCAGAAGCTTAAATGAACTAGGATCTAAGCATGCACACAACAAAAATGTGGGATTGATCGCAGAGACCGACTCATACATCTTGCACATGAACAGATGTGGGACTTGATGTGAAGAATCATGTCTGCATTGCCTAGTTTCATTTGTTTGATCTTTCTATTTTAATGAACAAGATCTGCTAGAAGGTCTATCTTAACATGTTTGAGAAAAAAACATTGTTATTGTAACACTGCTATCCAAACTGAACATACATTTATTATAGATTCTACCTCCTGGAACCAAGCCAATTTATCATTTAGCAACTTATTACTAAAAAGCTCATAAGGAAAGCTTACCCTGACCATTATCATTTGCTCTCAGAACAACAAAAACATATTTAAGAAGTGGTATGAGTGTGAGTGAGTATATGATCAAAGAAAGGGCTCCAACCACATCTTCCGGATCATCAACGCCATGAGGAAATGTGTTATAGAACACATATAGTGGGGAAGTCCCCAAGTCTCCAAATACAATCCCAAGACTTTGAAATGCAAGTCTCATTACCAAAATGGATGAGAATTTCTGCAACAGGAACGTTATCGCATTAATTTTCTTTAGTTTGACAACATTAAAAGAACCAGCCCCAGCAAACAGAGGAAAATAGTAATGAGAGCAAGGTGCTGATGCTATGTACATTTTGTGATGAATTTTATTTTCTGCATCACCCGAAGCATGAAGCTGAAAGTACAAAGTGCACGTTTTTCCCACAAAGTTGACTTTTTGACGTTGATATCGTAATAAAGATGAGAAAAATTCACCAAATTAAAACAAAATCATAGGCCTCACGGTAAAAATAGGGATGCTGAAGGCTAACTTGAACAGATAGTACTAATCTTGCGAAGAAAATGTCTAGGGATGAATTATTAATTAACAAATACTTCAACAGATATGTACTAAAACTTAAGATTCCACCCACCCACAAGGATGACTTTTTTCCAGACTCGAAATATTCAACCACGGAAAGCTATTAAGTATTAAGAGGACGATGAGGCACATGATCCAATTCCCGATCTTTCTTAGAAATTACGTACAGAAAGTACAACGAAAAAAAGTAAAAAGAAAAGGAGAGGGAGAGAAAGACAGGGAAAAATAGCTTCTCCACCAAATAAGACATCCATGAGTTAAGATATATAGATAAAGCAATTGAATCACACCTTTTCTCTGTACATATTTCTCAGTCTGCCAGCCTCTTCATCCATGGGTTGATCAAGATTCTGATCCAATTCCCACATACTCCCCTTGTTCGTCTCCTCATTCGTCACACCAGACGCCATGAAAACACTACCTTTTTCAGCAAAAACTGCTCAATATTCTACTATCTAAACCGTGATCCCGGACCAATACGGAAGGTCCTAATCTTCGATCTCAGCTACAAAAATATACCAACGAGCACGCTAGACAAATCTAGAAGAAGAAGAAGAAGAAAAGAAGAGAGGATAGCGTCCTACGAACATCAAACCGCCCTCAAGGAGTAATTACCAATACTACCCAACAGTAATCCATCGCCGGACTCGTCGCGACCCAGTGGAAGTCAAAGCGAAGAGAAAAAAACTCCGCAAGGGCGAGTCCAGTTCCAGGGCGCAAAGGCCACGGGGTTTCAGAACAATCCCCTCCACGGAAAATGCCAAAATCTCAGCTTCTGCGGCGGTCTCGGTCGGGCAAGTGTCAGCAGCGCCCAAAGAAAAGCCGAGGGGCGTCGGTGCGAGAGAGGGAGGGGGACACCTGTCGTGGTGGCGCCGCGCCGCGAGCTCGGAGGAGGCGGTCTCTGCGGAGAAGGGAGGACTTGGGCTCGGGATCGAGGGCGGAGGGGAGGAGAGTGGAGTGGGGGGACTGCGAGGGAGGAAGAGGCAGGGAAGGATTCCACGGCCATTGGCCGGGAGCCTTCCAATTTATATAGAGAGGGAGAGAGCGGAAGAAAGAAAAAGATATGCTGTTTCCTATTATTTTACTCTGTTCTTTTTATTTCTTTTCTTCCTCATTTTACTGTTCACCTGCGTCTCTTCCTGCGCTGGCCTTTTGATGTGGGGAAGACTAGTTATATACTTCTATTTATTTTTTTTAAAAAGCACTAATATCAAATTATTTATTAATCAAAGCAAAAAAATAATTTCAATTTTTTATAGTAATTAATTATCTCTAGTTTTAGCTGTGATATTTGCGTATATATATATATATTAAGTGTACAGTAATTAGTTATCACTGGTTTTAGCCGTGATATTTGTGAATATAAATATCAAGTAAAAACAAGACGTGCATGACTTCTCTTTTTCCTAAAGCACTAATATCAAATTATTTATTAATCAAAGCAAAAAAAAAATCAATTTTTTATAGTAATTAATTATCTCTAGTTTTAGCTGTGATATTTGCGTACATATATATATATATATTAAGTGTACAGTAATTAGTTATCACTGGTTTTAGCTGTGATATTTGTGAATATAAATATCAAGTAAAAGCAAGACGTGCTTGACTTCTCTTTCTCTCTCTCTCTGACAAGTTATTCAACTAGTAGCTATTAGGTTATTTTGCACCGGTGAAAAGAAAATTAGTCATTGCATAAATATATTAAGTGAAAAATTTAAAACTTATTATAATAGTTGAGCTTACTTGATGTTATCAGTATAATTGTATTTTTATTATAATGATATTAATATAACAAAGATTATTTAAGCTAATACTGCACGTTTCACAATCTCATTTACAATAATGATATGGGAGAATCTTCAAAACAATAGCTTTCTGGTGTTCATGGATTTATTAAAGTAGGACGAAGGAATAAGAATGGCTCATCTTCTACAATTGACTTGCCTGCTAAACCGTGTATTAGAAATGGAATCTTTACTTTCCTGAAAAAAAAAAGATCATAGCAGACGTTGGTACCGATTAAGAAGTTGAACAAAAGTTTGTCAGAAATAAATAAATCAGATCTAGGAATAGTTTTTAGGTTGGAATCGATCTAACTCACTTCCAAACATTAATCATCATCGTCATTAGATAAATTGACGGTGGAGAGGGTGAGTGAGTCAGAGAGTGTTGGGATGACTGATTGCCATCTGATCTGATCTGGTCTGATCAGATCTGTGTGCGCGTGTCTGCCAATTAGTTTTGAGTTGGGTACCAGAAATGATTAATTTTGTGAATCCAAACATGTTCCTCCTCCTCCCCTTCACTGCTCTGCTGCTGCTGCTGATGTTGACCTGTGAACTGGAATTGCAATCCTGCAGCATGCCATTGGTTTGACTTTGGGCATCTCAGTTGGGTGTGTCTGCCAATTATTGAGATATTAAAATGTACAGGGAGGACAAAGCATCCAATTTAAAGCCATCATCTCTATATGTATACAGTTAGCTCTGCTGTATCATCTTAAACTTTTCTTAATTATTTATGGTTTGCACGTCACTTGAATCTTTTGTCTCACCTGGTTCGATCCAACCAGCACACCTATCGATGGACCCGATCACAGTTTAGTGAGTGATTAAAAGCAGCAGAACACACGATTTAATAGCACTGGCAGGCACAGGGAATCTTGATGAAAAAGAGGAAAGAAAAAAAAAAACAAGTGGATCGACCTAATTCTTCCTCTCACTGCCAACCAACTATTCCAAGTTTGAGGATTCTGCAAGTGCTGGAATATGATATTATATGTATTAATGTGATATCAGTGCAGCATGTGTCTCGCAGAGAGGGGGAGGGAGGGAGAGGATGTGGCCTAAAACGATGAGCTGAGTCAGGTGGTGGTGGGGTGAGCTACAAAACAAGGTGGGCTTGTTGTAGGGCTGGGAGTTAAATTCATTTGAATTGATGTCTTGTGATGTGAAGGGTTTTTGTCGTTCCTGTCATCAAACAGTGGACGTAATTAGGTAGGAAATGATGGCATATACAATGGATAAAATTGCCCGCTATCTTGTAAAATTGAGCAAAAGAGAAGTATGTGATGCGATTACATGTTTAAGATTATCTTTTGCTGCGAAAGAAAAATTTATATAATTATTAAAATAAGTATCTTTAATTAAACTTAGTACTGATAAGTTGATTTCTTCTTTAAAAAGTACCATATGAAATATCTAGTACTAATACGTACGTATGTGAGTATATATATATAATATATATGAGATGATTATTTTTAAAATTTTTGTAGATGTGTATGGCACATGCCGCATGAGCTTAAAAATTAAACCATCTTTCTCTGATTCACATGAGATGTTTGATGTCTTCCACTCCTTTTCCTCTTCAGCAATCATTAAAAGGTTGCATACTTATTATACGTCATGTTATTTTGGCCCCAGCTGTACTAAATTACAGCTTGTTTAAGGGATAAGTTTTTTTAAAATATATACTGGGAAGAGAAAGCAAAAAGTAACAAGGAAAGATAGAGACGGTGGATGGTGGTGGGAGCACTGAATAAGTTTTCCATCGTTTTCCTTGTCTCATCTCTTCCCCAACCTTTATAAAATTAATCACAGCACAAGAGTTGGAGATTGGAACCTCCAGCACGAATCTCTCTGACTCTCCTCCTCCTCCTCCTTCGATGTAAACCTCCAACCCTTCTCTTCTCTATATATAAGAGTAAAAACAAGTAACAAGGAGAGCGCGTCAAAGAATAATACAAGTCAAACTATATCTATCGCAGCACTTGTGCGACTTTAAACAACAAGAAGCCGCCCACATGAAGCTTATGAGTTTTAAAGTGATCATCTTCCAGAAGACTTCATACTAAGTCAGTATAAAATATGATCGTACTAAGAAACCTAAACTAACAGTGAAAATAATACATACATATATATATACAGTGCAGATGATCACATTCCCATGTTGGCTAAAGTAAGGACCAAAATAGTGGAGCCAACCTATTACAGTACTATATATATACATATATATTTTCACCATCTATGTCATAATAATATGTTTTCAAAAAATATTATATATATATATATAGAGAGAGAGAGAGAGAGGAGGGATAGAGATAGAGATAGAGATAGAGGTGAGATGAGAGAGGTTAAGATATCAACCTCACAAGTAGAATATGCCACTCAGCATATATAGAAGCTACCTAATTTTTGTTTAGGGTCCATTTATTTTAGCTGAGCTGAGCTAGCAATATATATATATGGCATGAATTAGTTGGTCCCCAACCCATGATGTGTGATTGACGCTGACAGAAATGGTTGACCTAATCAAGAGTATCTTAATCCATCATATGCTTTAATTGACTCCCTAATTAATTAAGCACTCAGATTAATTAGGTTAGACTCGGAGAGATGGAGAGAGTTTGTGCGTGCATGTGAGATATTGTGGAACACATGAGTGATTTAATTCTTAAACAAAGCAACAAAGCAAAAGGAGAGTAAAGGATTAAAAAAAAACTTAACTTTAAACTTCCTAGTACCTTTTCAACTTCAAGTGGGGAGATGATGACCTCATTCCCCTTATATTTAACACATCCAAAGTCTTTCGATTAGGCCTCCTGTGTGGAGGAGTCAAAATAATTAATGAGCGTTGGAATTAATGCGTGCATGTGTCACCCATCAGCTTGTCCCCCCTCCTTATTTAATTATTCTCTCCTCCTCCTTCCCACACATATGGAATGGAATGTGACTTTGGATGTATTAATCATAATTAACCTGTTACATTGAGGATGTAATTGTCACCAAAGAAGATGTGGTGGTGCAAGGCTTTTGTTTCGGGGGGCATCTTCTCCACGATTTCAACACTTCTCACGATCAATTATACTGCTAGACTTCCAGAATTTAGGAGTCATCTTTATTTTTATATTTTTGAAATTGAACCTGAAATTTCAGTATTCATTTCAATCAATTCAATATGAAAATGATTCATTATCTTATTCAATACAAAACAAATATATAAGCTCATGACTATTATATTTTCATAAAATATTTTTTTTAAATAGATAGTTTAATTTATCAATAAATATATGGATGACACACCCGATCCAATCATGATATATCTTAGAAATTTTAACTGTTATTTAATTATTGCACATGCTAGGAAATAATCAGAAGCAATCAATTATAAGCTTTGATCATAAGGTTATAAGATTTATATAAGAGGATGCTTATTTATTTTTGAAATTTTGATTCTCAGTATGACTAAACTTATGATAAACGTTGTTTATACCTACCCTTATTGAGATTCTTATTAGATCCACACATCTTAAATATATATTATGGACTTAAATTTCATCCCGTATTTTTTTAATTTAGGCGTAAGCAGTGAGTTTCATTTTTAACCTATTATCATTGAATCTTGAGTGAGTAATTGTGGTTTAAATATATCCAGAACTTCTAGAGGTGCTGTGATAATTAATCGAAGTGGGGGTTGGGTGGGACATAAAATATCACATATTAGACCCGGAAAGAGGAACTCGCGTTTGACACGACAGCATATTATGTAAGGGGGATTAATCTGAGCTTTATGATTGAGAGGAGTTTGGGGGGTTCACAGTCCCAGATCAGAGAGAGGTTGGCGTCATCGGATTCCACACGAGGAAGAGAGAAGCTTTGGTGGTGTTGATTGATGTGTGTGTATTTTTGTACGCAGATTATATAATCTGTTGCTTTTGTGGGTGCCTTTTGGGACTTGTGAGGGCCATTTTTTTTGTTGTTTCTTCCTTATCGCCTAGATAGTTTGTCGAATTTAGCAGCAGGACGACCTCGTTAGGTTAAACAAAGAGCACTTCATGCTCGTTATAAACACCATCTTATATTATTTCTAACTCATACTTACTGATTCATTCATGCAACGAGTGAGAGAGATATTTAATACATGAGGGCCCCCTATTCAGATGAGGTAAGCGTACAATTAAATAATACACGGACATGTGCATTTCGAGCACCCTCCAAATTTATACCCTCTATTATTTACGAATCATTCGGAATAAACAAACATCGCGTGTCAATCGTCAGGTGCGCGTTTATCCCTTTCTCTTTTTTTCTTCTATAGAAAAAATAGATCCACATCACAGTGGATAATATTTTCTATTCGTTCCTTTAAGCTTGGAACGAGCATGAAATGAACTGCTACTTTTTTTTTCTTCTTTTCTTTTCTACTCCTCCTTTTAAAGCAGAGTTTTGTACTCATCCATCTCTACCTCTTACATTATTTATAATAATGAATGACCGGGCCGGGTCGGATCAGCCACATCTCTGGTTGGGTCAGGACTGGAATGGGCTCGCTCGGTCACTCTGATTAATAACTGCAATTTTGAAATCATCGTCCTAATTTAAAAAGCCTTCTTTCGTCCCCAAAATTATGGGTCGAAAGTATTGGGTCGCATTGGGCCGATCTAAATTATCGGGCCCTCCTCCCTCTGTGGTATGTCCGGCGAGTAACACGACCGAGCAGTACGTTTAAGGATTTGGTTTGACGGAGTTAATATGATATTTGCGTGCAGTGTTAGGCCTACTCCTAAAGAACTCCCACCTTCGGTGAGCGAGCGAAACAATTGGAACCCGCGGAAGGGTGCTTCACCTCTCATGTCCGGTGCAAAGTTGGGTGAGCTGAGGGAGCGTGCGTGAAAGATCGTGTGTAATTCCATAGCTCTAAGGTCTGCGTTCTCTTCGTGACTTCCGCTTCCTCTACCTCTTCGTTCTTCGTTCTCCTCCCTCTGATCTCATCCCGCTTCGGACGACAGATTCCTCGATCAACACCGTCGGAGGAAGGGAGGCGAGGCGATTGATCGAGCTTTGGTGGCCGCGATCGACTACGTTCGTGTGAGTTATTTCACTGCTCCCTTGTCGTCCTCTGCTGCTTTTGTTTGCCTGCGACGGCCGGATCCGGCTGGATCTGGGCGAATCGAGCCGGATTGAAGGTGTTTCTCAATCCTCGTCTACTTCCTCTTTTTTACGAGAGGCGAGGCTGGATCGATCGATATCGACCTTGACTTTCCTGCCAGCCGGCTCGCTAGGTGGAGACATCGTATTCTCGACCTCCCTTTGCTTATGTTGTGATTGATCGTCCTGTTGCTATTACCGATCTGTTATATACGATAATTGGTGTCACATAGATGCATGCCATTCAGGATTAGCGATAAGGATGTGGAAGGAATGTACTCTAGCACACATAAGTGTGGAAGAAGATCTCTCTCTCTCTCTCTCTCTCTTTTGTTTTATTGTTGCTTCTTTCATCAGGACTGAACTGACTATCACTTTCTACTATTATAAGAGAATAATGATCCAGTTGCAGGCAGATGGAATCATTGTAAGATCTGCGGAATGTTAAGTCTGTGAAGTGCTAGCAAAGATGTTACTATAGCCTAATCCACTCGATACCAAGGTCACCAGTGAACTTCGTTGTCCCTCGCTGGAGGGGTTTTTCCATCTTTTGAGTTGGGAGTAAAAGTGAGTGAAAAATGGATATTTCAATAGCTGATTGAAGCGTGCACAACAAAGATGGATTCATAATACATGATTGATAGAATTCCATCGGTATAAAGATCACTCAACTGTCCGATATGTTTCCCATTGATGGAGACACAGAACCTTTGAACTTTTTACCTCAGCTCCATTCCACCTTTGCTTGAATCTCCCCCTTCCCTGATAGGATTTTAAGATATCTAATTGGTTTCTGATGAAATCTCCAAAATTAGAACAACCATTTACTTAATGGTGGATTTTGTTTTGTCAAATTCCCTTATGGGCTTAGATTTCAGATTCAAGATTACTCTCCCTATTAGCGAATGAAGTCCTCATTAAAAGAACATTGGTCTTTATTATAGAGGTCTAAAGTGTCAGAATCCCATTTAACAACCTAGAACCTAATGCTACACAAGGGATCTTTTTCCTAAAAACAAAATCCTTAGTTTTTTTTACTTCTTATTGAAAGATTTCCTAGTTCTTCCCTTCACCAACTTTCTAAAAATTCCTAATTCTGTGCATGTTTACACTGAAATTGGAGCCATTCACTATTTTGATTCTTAAGCCATAGCTGCCTCAGTTCATTGTTTTCTTGTTATTTCTGGTTGTGCTTCTATTGTTATTCATCTCAAGTCGGATATTATTAGGATTGTGATTTGGTATATGCATCTTTTCAAAAAATTTAATATCTCATCATTTAGTGCTTTGATGTAGAATTTCCAAAATTCATCTATGTTTATTGCTGTATAGTTGATGAGTATATTAGGTCCTCTTGTGATTATTGACTTGTAATTTGGGCATTTTGTTCTTAGTCTGGCCTATTAGAATTTCATATTTTATGATACAATGTAGATCAGAATCATCAGATCCCTGATTACATCTCAATTAATAGATTGAAAATTGAGTTTGACTATCTATGTAGACAATTGATGGCTTTAACGAAATCTTTATTATTTTGAGAATTTAATATGTAGGTTTGGAATTCAGTCCTTTACTATCCATTTCACTAGTATTAAATTAAAGATTGAATGCCTGTAATAATGCTCCTGATATGAACATCAATTTGATGTTAATATCATCATATATACATGAGCTCCATATAGTTAAAGCTGACTTATCTTGTTATAACTAATATTAATGTGCTAAGTATAGCTTGCTACATGTTCATATTTCAGGCTTTGTCCTCCATTGATTCCATTGACATTGTTATCTTCCTTATCATGGCGAGAAAGATTATCATATGAACCTGCATGCATTTAAAAATGATGTTATAACTAGTACTAGTTTCTGAATCTCTAGTGTATCTTCTGTTTGCAGGCTAGATGAAACTCTAGTTTTGAGGATATGAATATTCATGAAATTCTATCTGCCTTTAGTGATATGAGGACCACATGAAGGTCTTCAGTTGCTCCTAAAGTCAGACTATAGCTACAGGATAAAAGATCCTCAATATGTTTTCACTATTCTATGGACTCTGGAATTATATGTTCAGCAAGACCGAATTCCATGTTCTTATTCTTGGAGTTGACAAGGCTGGAAAAACTGTAATTTTCTCCTACTAGCTTTTGACATGTTAGCAGTATTTGTTAAGTGTGTTTGAGTGAATTTATTATTTATCTCTTTTTTTAACTGTGGAACATGGATATTTCAATACCCAAAGTGTTTTCTTGAATTTTGGTGCTATTTTGCTGGTTCTGTATGTTCATTCACAGTATAATTGTATTTTCATTGTATTAGGACTATTGGACTGTAAAATATGAAAAAAAAGAGTTTTGGCTTTCCCTTCCTTGATGTTACTATGTATCATTATTTCAGCCTGAATGCTATGTATGAATTTAAGGCATACCATAAAAAATAACTGCAGGACATGACTACTATTAGTATTTTTGAAATGTAGGAATGCTACTTTTTTTTAGAACTTAGCGAAACTTGAGCCCAAGACCTCAAAAACCTCCCATGTAGAGCCCAATTACTCTAACCAGAGGGATGCAGTGCACACTTTGTGCACAGGAATGCTACTTATTTGTATTTTCAAAGAAAAAATCGTGCCACACGGTCAGGTTATATCGTTGAGATACTTTTACTTCTCATTGCTGGATCGGGAAGGTTTGTAGTCCACTGTTCATGAATTAATAAAGAAACTGTATACAAACACACATTCCAGTTACTAGGCAAAATACAAAAACCATATTAGATCTAGTTTGGGATTGAACTTATCCAGAGGTAAGATTCCTCAGCAAGTGATTACAAACCCATTAGAAGTTGCTGGCTATGTTGCTGAAGATGACTCATCGATAACAATCTTACCATTTCTACCACGTCCATTCCATATCAGTCCTTGTCATTGCTGCAGAAAAGATCTATCCAACTGAGAAACATATCAATAAAAGAAAATTGTTGTTCTGCGAACATTCGTGGCGTTGAAATTACACATCTTTCTGAGTAGAAACTTTCTTCTTTTCTTCATTATGTGCTGGTCTCTTGCTTGCTGATTACAGCAAACAATTCTTTTTTTTGCTTTGTGGATCTCCTACAAATTGCTTTCAGTTAATGTTATGTTTCTAAATTTCAGACGTTGCTGGAAAAATTGAAATCCTTGTATTCAGATGTGGAAGGTCTCCCTCCTGATCGAATAGTTCCGACAGTTGGGCTTAATATTGGTCGTGTTGAGGCTTCAAATGCAAAACTTGTTTTTTGGGACCTAGGAGGTCAGGTGTGTTCTTCACTTGCACCTTGGATCATAGAATTTTAGTTTCAAGTTTTATGTATGCATGGCTAAGTATGAAGGGTTGAGGTGTGCGTTACATCAATGCCTCACGCATTAATTTGGAATTCATATCATATGAAGCATATTTAACCTTGTGTATATGCTAGGATGTCAATAAATTTGCAACTTCAGATTCACAAGTCCTAATAAGTTATCTTCCTTAAGTGCGCATAAGGCTAAATTTTGGAAGATTTTTTAATGAGCCAATGGATGTTTGGCAGCGTTTACAGAATCTCTTTCTCGGGATTGTTTAATTAGTGTTAATTTTATAGGTTTCACAAAACGACCTGCTTGATCACCAAATTTTAAACTAAGGTATTGACTAATTCTGGCAGGTCGGTCTACGTACAATCTGGGAGAAATATTATGAGGAGGCTCATGCTATAATATATGTTATTGATGCTTCTTGTACATCATCATTCGAAGACTCCAAATCTGCATTAGGTTGGTCACTTTCTGATGATAAATATCAATTGCATATTGCAGTTTTTTTGTGTGTTGAATGTGGTAGTATTTCATTATAATTTTTGTTCATGAGAATCGGCTATGAGAAACCCTGTAGGTCATAGTGGTACAATAAAGTCTGACTGTTCTATTGAAATTTAACAGAAAAAGTACTGAGACATGAAGATCTACGAGGTGCACCACTTCTGATACTAGCAAACAAGCAGGTTGCATTATTTCCATCTTCTTACATTTCAATTCTATTTGGTAATCCAATTAGTCCTTTCGGTTAGTTCCTCTATTTTTTGTTTTTATTTGAAAATGAGGGTCTCATGCTCTTTGGTAAATACTTTTTAGGGTGTTCCTTTATTTCTTTCGTAGGGCTTTACTTTGATTGTCGTGCCATTTCTTCTGTCGCTGGGCTGAACCTATTACCTTTGATGTAAAATTTTGCATTCAATAAGCGAAAAAGTGAGGCAGTATTAGTATATTTTAGGATAGGCTGAGTTTTGCGGTTTGCCATATTTTTTACTAACACATTGAAATTTCGATAATCACACAATTCTAGCTAAACTATCCAAAATGCTGTTCAGGCATGTGAAGCGGTAATATGCACCTTTAGCTTCTTTGGGGTATACTAAGTTCAATTAATCCGAGCAAATAATTTATTAGAAATTCCAAGTTTAAAAAATGTGTCAAAATTCTTTTGGTTGGTTGGTTCAATTTTATTCCATGCCCACTAACAATTTTCATGATTTTCTACTTTACATCTGTTGGAGGCTTCAGACTTCCTCTTGTTTACCTTCTCACCTCAGTCATATTACTACTTGATTTAAGTTGTAATCCCGAACAGGATCTTGCCGGAGCTGTTTCAAGTGAAGACATAGCAAGATATTTGGATCTGAAAGAGTTAAATGAAAGACCTTACATGTTCGAAGTTGTATCTGCGTATAATGGGTAAGTTGCTCTGGTACGTTACTCTTTGTACTGAGAAAATAAGGATTAAACTTTCTTTAGGACAGAATTGTACACCGATGATCAGGACTAGTAATTAATTTCCTACACCGTCGCCTGACATCGTGGAATCAATACACATATTACTAAGAAAACGAGCTCCACAAATTTTATATCTCATTATTTTGCTGTTTGAGACATCCAGCGTACTCTCCACGTCAAAAGTTATTCCCATGGTTACTTGACTCCACTATTTCTCATCCCCAACTGCAGAACAGGGATTCGATCTGGCATCAACTGGTTAGTGGACATGATGGAGAGAAGCAAACGCACAGAAATGATCAGAGTCCGAGCAGGTGTAAATGGGCATGTGTAGCAACTTCACCAACCTTTTGACATTGAAGTCTTGAGCATTTGATGCAGCAGCACACGCATTCTTTTGATCTCATGTCATCTCAGGACAAGATGTAGTAGCTTTCTCTATTTGCTTCCCCGCTGGCAGATCATACGGGCCTTCGTTCAGCCAGACGAGTGGTTTTTGGTTGTGCTGACGATCATCTGCTGGTGTTCACAATTGGAAGCATCGCATGTATAAATCTGTAAAATTGAGTTTTGTGGTAGGCCAAAAATATTCAATTCAGGTCGATAATAAATTTACGGGCAAATTGTTAAGCAGATAGTTTTCTCCTTTTTTCATTATAATCACTTAGGCCTTGTGTGGTTGTTACGAGGTAACGTTTTAATTTTTAAGTATAATTTATCAGTGTCAGTAGATCCACTAAATGTTTCATTTAATCCTTCAAATTCCAATCTATCTATTCCATTACATTGCCACTTGCTTAAGCTATTGCACTGACAGGTGCTCATAATAAACAATGGTTTGATTCCTTGCCACCTAAATCCAAGCATAGATGTTTGTGCAGTCAATATATTTTTGCCAATTTTCTTCTCCTTAGCTCTTGACTTTCCTCACATATTTTAACACTTTCAAACTCCAATTAGGCAGAAGACACGGGATCAAGAGAGATTTGGATCCCAAGCCATCCCTCTCCTGTAAACAAATATTTTGGCACTAGTTTGTGAGCTTTTCACATGGCTCTTTTTTTCTTTTTTTTATAATACACAATAAAATTTATGAGTGTTGGAAAGCATGTAATCATGGATATGGTTTGGAGTTTATTTGATGTCATAATGTGTGTGGCCATAAATGGTATTATCTACTTGTTATATGTGTACACGTCATGCAATAGATTATAGAATGTCATATAGCATTTATTAGTGATACATGTGGGACTTGTTTATTTATTAGCTGGAAATATATGTATATGATCTAATTGTGTGCTAATATTCTAATTAGTTTAATGGAGTGCCAGCTCAGCTGAAGTAGCTAGTTGTGGTTGGTGCTTAATTCTTAAGATAGTTTCTTAAAAATGCCCGGGGAAGATTGATGAAATTTATGCATTTTAATTTTTGTTTAAGTTGGCCAAGTGTTAGGTTAAAATATTGAAAAATAAATCAATTGCTAGACATTCTAAAAACATCGAGCTTGTCTCAGTCTGAGAAAATAAAGTTATTCCTATCAAAAAATATTGGTTTTGTATAATTTTAGGTGGAGAGAAGCTTCAACGTCTTGGGTCATAAGTTGATGCACTAACAAAACCTACGTATGAACTAAACTTCCCTTGAAATCTAGATTTCCTTCTCAGCCTTTTCCTCAAAAGTCTTACGCTTCCTCTTGTCTTCTTCTCCTTCTTTTACCTTCTGCTGTCACGGCATTAGTTGTTGCAACAAAATAAGGAAAAAAAAAAAACTTTCATTTCATCGGACGGTATTAATAGTCAATTTCAAATCACCTAATAATTTAAGAAGTACAAATCCAAATTGGAGTAGAGTAGGTCGATCTACCCTTTATAAGAAGTTTAAATTAGAAAAAAGAAAAATAATATTTTGATTGGTGGCAGTGCCAAATGGATCCAAGTCAGTTTATACGCTACTCATATTCTAATAATATGGAACGATTAAACAATCAGGGTGAATTCCTTGAGGAAGTAAGATAGTGAACAAAAACAACATGTCTCTAACATCCTAATAATAGTATTATTTTTCTTATAAAAAAACAATGAACTTAAACCTAACCAACCTGCCAAATAAGAACAAAAAATTATCACATGAATTATTCTCTATCCACCAACGAGGTTTGTCCAGAGAGATTAATTGAGGATCATCATGATATTTTCTATAATTATTGGTATTCATCGTGATGTATAATATTATTTATAGTATATTGTTCTTTTTTCACGCCCACTAATTTTTTATCAAGGAAATGATAATTTTATGAAAGCTTGGTTGAGAATTGACCTGTCTACATTTACTCGACCTGTCTCACTGTAGCTTTGTGCTCTGTTTCACAGCAGCAACAAACAACGAAGAAAAAAAACTTTTAGATTGGATATCCAGATCTTGGGAGAAGGAAAAAAAAAAAGAAGCAGCATCAGTTGACAAAATGGTGAATTGCAATGGATGAATTCTTTTCACCCTCCCAACACATGAGGAAGGATTTCACCTCAAGGAGGTCAACTGTGCGCCGGGAGAAGAAACAAAACCTGGTTTTTTGAATCCAAACAGTTGCCAAGTACAACTTGCCCCAAATTAAATGAGGTAAATTAATGGTGGACTGGACTGGCGAAAAAAGTTAGGGTTAATGTCGAATCGTCCACTGCAGCCACTCCCTAACCATGTGCGAGGAGGAGGAGGAGTCGTACTTATTATTCTCCCTACTCCCTCTCCGCGACCTCGTGCATCCAACCACACTCCATGCTCACAGCACACACTTCCTTCATTCACCCCCTCCTCCCCTTTATTTTAAGAGAGAGGGACGAGGGCCTTTCCAAGCAAACCATGTCCAGTAGCTCTTGATGAAGCGCGCACAGGCACAGTCTTCCTCTTCAAACCAACGCCGAGAAAATTTTCACCAACTCCTGAGTCGGAGCAAGCTCAAACCTGAGGCTTGAGGAGGAAAGAGTCTTTTTTTTGTGTGTGTGTGTGTGGTTTGGTTTGGTATTTGTTGTTTTCCCCCTGGCTGTCCTGCCAGGGTAGTTTCCCAGCCTTTTAGAGGTCAAGGGCACAGAAAGGGCTTCCTTTTTGTCCGCTGCGGGATCTCTCTCCTCCTAGCTTGCCTTCCCTGTGTATGATCTGAAGGGGGAGGGTGACGGGCGCCCTTTTTCCCGATCATGGCGCGGCAGCATGGGTGGCAGCTTCCTGCGCATAACTTCCAGGTTATTGTTCTTTTTTTGGTTACTTGTTTCTAAATGTTTTCTTTCGCATGTTTGAGAGTTGGCGACTTATTTTGATCTTTGAAGATGGCTTCTTGCTTTTCTAATTTTTTGGCGTTGCCGTTGCTGGATGATTTTTGTTATATATTCTTCCAGTGTTAACCCTAGTTTTTTGTTTCGTTGTAAACCCTAAATGCGGTGAGAGGTCAATGTTGTTGTCGAATCCTTCAATTTGGCTTATTGGAGTGTTACTGGAAATTACCTTCATGAGTTTGTTGCCATAAAATGCCTTATCGTTGTCTTCTGTGTTTTTCTTCGCGAGGAAATATTCACATCCATTAACTTTTACTCTTTGATTGTTTGCTGTTAGATCCGATTGGAGAGTAAATTTTATGTTGCTCGCCACATATATGAACTTTTTGTTCCTTGCAGAGAAACACATTATGGGCTTTAGTAGAATAATTATTATGATATCAGAAGGGGACAGGAAGAATTGGCTTTTGTTGTCGACGAAGAAGGTTGTGAGATGGAAGCCCCCCCGCCTTCACCACCTACCCTTTGCAAAAAGAGCAAAACACTAGAAAGAAATAGTTCCTGGGTTCTACCAGACTACAAATTTGTCACATTTTTCTGTTTACTGTTTGATAGCTTCAAATCTTCTGTTTGACATTTTCCAGTGCGATTGCAGGGAACTATCACTAGCTGTCTTACTGGAAATTGCTTACTTGCATGTTATGAACTTTTTTTTTCTTTAATGCCTTTTTTTGTTTGACATTTAATCACCTGTTTCTCATGCTCTTGTGCTGTTATATAGTTCAGGCTACTTTAGGTCTTTAGTTTAACCAGCTTCATACTATATTAATTCTCTTATGCTGTGTGTTAAGTTGTTTACTTTTGTTTGATGAACTTGACTGAGGATCTACTACCATCTTCTGTAGGTTATTGCGATAACAGTTTTCTTCCTTCTGGTTGTTGCATACTATGCCTTCTTTGCCCCTTTTCTGGGTAAACGCTTCCTTGAATATGCTTTCCTTGCTGTCTACTCTCCAGTGGTACGTATGAAATTCCTATGCTCGAGGCATTTTATGTATAAAAATACACCATATTTTTAGGTGAAGGTTATGCAGTCTACTTCATATCTTATCTCTGTTTCAGGCATTAGCAGTTTTCATCCTTTATGTGCGATGCACACGAATTAACCCTGCGGATCCTGGAATTATGGCAAAATTTGACAATGATGTGAATGGTGAAACTAAGAATGACCCATTTTTGCAAGCCATGCACATGAATTCAACAGCCGAAAGTAATGCAACTGGAATGCATTCTACTTGACTATCATTTTGTTCGACTTCTTTTGGCTTTTTGCTCTAACTTTAAGGATTCACCTGCAGGAGGTCCCACAACAAATGCCATAGTGGACCGACCAGAAAAAGCTTCTTGCTGCCGTTATAGTGGACTTATATGTGCAATATTTATTAAAGGAGACTGTCGCAAAAATGAAGAAACTGATCAACAAGCAGGTGGAGATGATGCTTTGTTCTGTACGTTGTGCAATGCTGAGGTATAGTTCGGTTGCACCACTTACCGTTTCTTAGAAATTTTCCAATCCATTAATGCTTCGCTTTTGATTAAAAATTAGAAAGATCCTTATGACATGAATGAAGTAACCACCTCTTTGTTAATTTTACTTGATAAAGTGCAAAAACTATGATTCAGATTGTGTTTTAGTTTTCACCAATTTCAATTGAGATGAAGGAATATGTAGCAAGTTATAACCAGATTGATACTTTGATCTTTCTGACCTCCTTTCTTCTCAAGACACCTGGGTCTTATGCATGTCCATGAACTGAAGCTCTTGAAATAATTTAGTACACTTTTGGATCTGATAGCTATTTAAGGGTCCACGAACCATTACTCTCTGATTTCAGGCCAACTCTTGTCAGTTTAAAGGAAATAAATTTCAGCATGATGTATGAGATCTTGTTCTGTCAAATTTCTGATTGGAATATCCGTTGTATCTTTTGACATGGATAATGCTGCAGGGTATATTGCATGTTATGACATTTTTTTTGTGTTTCTTACGTTGCATGTATTGATTTTTGGATTTGCAGGTACGCAAATTTAGTAAACATTGCAGAAGTTGTGATAAATGTGTGGATGGGTTTGATCACCATTGCCGGGTAAAAATTCACTAATACATGACACTTTTAGTATTTCTTAATTGTCAGATTGGTACTTATGATGTTTCCCTGCATATCACACTTGTTGACAGTGGCTTAATAATTGTGTGGGGCGGAAAAATTATATGTCTTTTATAGCTCTCATGGCAACCAGTCTCCTTTGGGTATGTAAAAAAGCATGTTCCTCCTTGGTTCTGTCTGACTTGTGATGAACACTAGTCAGATCTAATTTTTTGTTTGCGTGTCACACTGCCAGCTTGCGTTGGAATTTGGAGTAGGTGTCGCTGTTCTTGTACTCTGCTTTGTTGATAAGAAGGGAATGGAAGCCAATATCAAAGAAAAGCTTGGAAATGGCTTTTCTCGTGCTCCATTTGCTGTTGTGGTGGTAAGTTTGGCAGATTGAAGGTGTTGCAGTTGCCATTATATGAGTTGTCATTGTCAAATTCCTATATTTAGTTTTTAATACTTGACTTTGTTAATGTCTTCGTTTTAGTAGTGGAATCAACGTTATTGTAAGTGGGATCAAGACCCAGTGAACTTTGCGAACTCTCTTTTGATTCTGATTCTACAACATGATTGTGACTGTTTTAAAGTTGAAGAAATTTAGACGTCAGCCTTAGATTGGTAAAAGTTAGGAAGGGCTGACTTCTTTGGATTCGGATTGCATGGGTACCTTAACTTTTTACTGGATTTTAGTATTGACAGGATTTTAGTATTGACAGTGGACGACTTCTACCATTTTTGTGAAATCAGCGGATGCAAGGTTGGCTCTCCCACTTGCATTGGTTCATATTGAACTAGTAGTTCAGGCCCAACATTGGACTTTATATTGATTGTAATCAAGTGATTATGCCATTGTCTTAGGAAACACAAGATCTAGTGATCATCACCAAGCCTTGCCCCTTCTTGTGCTTCTTTGTTGACTAAAAGATTCCTCTATTATTAGTAAGGGTGTTCTTGTCTTCTCTCCCGAGGAATCTTCCTGATTATATAATCCAAGTGCCTTTACCTGAATTTAAGCATCCTGCATAGTAATTGAGGGTTTTGATTTTTTTTTATAGCTGATAAAAAAATTGCATCCACGCTTGAATAATCATCTTATGGATTTTGAAATAATATGCTCTTTTATAGGCCATCTGCACTGCAGTTTCACTTCTGGCGTGTGTACCTCTAGGAGAACTTTTCTTTTTTCACATGATATTGATAAGAAAGGTTTGTCTCAGAACTCAGCTCAGATCAGAATCATTTTAATCTTGCAGACATCAGTAATTTTATTCTCCTCAACTTTTCCAGGGAATCACAACTTACGAATACGTTGTTGCGATGAGAGCAATGAGTGAGGCACCTCCAGCATCTGTCGACGAGGAAGAGCCGAACCCTCTTTACTCCCCTACCAATTCTGCGACAACAGGACTAAGCATTGGTAGTTCACTCGGCCTTCAATATAAAGGTGTATGGTGTACACCCCCAAGGGTATTTGTCGATCAGCAGGTTAGACTTCATCTTAGACTGATTCCCTTTAGAATAAGGCTAAAATTTGAGATCAGCCATTATTTTTTTGGTCCTAACAATGACGCAAAAGTAGGCAAATTTGTTCACATTTTTCTTATTGGAACATTTGATCACTTTTACATTAGGATGAAGTTATCTCGCATTTGGAACCTGGAATGGTGCCTTCAACTGTTGATCCAGATTCGGCTGGATATGTGGAAAGAACTAACAAGAAGAAGGCAGTTAAGATTAGCGCCTGGAAGCTTGCCAAGTTGGACTCCAATGAAGCGATACGAGCAGCAGCAAAAGCCAGGGCATCTTCTTCGGTCCTGCGTCCCGTAGATGCTCGTCGAACTCTTGATGCTGATTACAGTTCCAGTGGCAATGCAAGTGTGCGGAGTAGCTTGAGCATGGACTACAGTGCAACCAAAGAATCCAGGAGTGAGATGAAACTCTCGCCACTGCGTCACTCTAACTTGCATAGTGTTGCCAGCAAGGAAGAGTTCGAGACGAGCACACAAAGTGCAAGCAGTCTTAGCAGTCCCGTTCACATCTATGAATCAGCTGCCCCCAGTATGCTCCCTCCGCAGCATCCTCATCCTGTTGCTGCTCCTGCTGCTGTTCGGCCATCTCATTTTGTTCCAAGGGCTCCTCCGGCTACACAACTCATGAATCCAATGTTCCAGTCTGCCGTTGCAGTTGCCAGAGACCACAGAAGGACTTCTGTAGTTTGGGACCAAGAAGCCGGCAGGTTTGTCTCCATGCCAGCATCTGGTGGAATTGTGAGCACCGATGTCCAACCTAGGACGTCCCGAGTTTCCCAGTTGAATAATCCTGCAGAAACAGCCACATACGATAGGCGGCCTGCTCCGCGAGCTCCTCCATCCATGCAGCTGCCTCCACCTCAGCAGGAGAGGCTGATGTACACAGGACGGTCGATATTCTTCGGAGGCCCTCTTCTAAACGGGGAATCAAATGCGGCTAACGGGGAAAGGAGGGACAAGTGGTAGAGCCTCGGAAGAACCCTAATTCTAACTCTCAAGTGATTTCACTCATCATTTTTAACTCCTTCAGCGTCACCATCAGAAACAGTTGGGTTACAGGGGAATCATAGGGTGACTTTGATCCTTATCCTTCAGTCCACAATTTCAAAATTTTGAAGAATATGCAGAAACTGGCAGCCGAACTGGTTCAAACTGACTAGGCAATCTGCTTCTTGGCGCAGGGGAAAGGAACCAATTGATGCCCCTTTTGTAACCCTAAATGTTCCTCTTAGGGATGCACTCCTCGTTAGGATTTCCAGCTCTTCTGTGTTCCTCGTATGATGTGCTTCTTTTCACAAAAAGAAACAACTTCATGCTTATGTAAATTTTATTCTCGTACAGATTCCACACCACATTCAGACAGGATACAATTTTAATGGTTACATTTGTTAGTCCTTAGGATGGTTATCTTTCTGGTTTCCAGTTTGGTGCTTAAATTTAACTGAGAAGAAGGGCTTTTTATATTATACTAATGCGAGCTTGAACCCAAGATCTTTATCATCAAAAGTAGCAACAAACGAATTGAAGTTGGTGGTTATCTTCAAACTCTCATTAAAACCTTTTTTAGTTCAATTATATCATGGATGGCTTGCTTTTGCTTTGTGCTCCTTTTTTTAAGCTTGCCACCTGAACCTTATCGCCCACCTTAAATAATTGCTTACCTTTTTTAATTTCTACATAATTGCTTGCCATTTGGAATCCCTATCTCTCTAATAATAATACAATATCCATGACCTGCACGGCATCGATATTTGATTAATTTGCACCCAATAATTTGGATTTGATCCCCTACAAAGACTCCATCTCTACAGGACCCTCGAATTCCGGCGTTCCAGCTTTTCAACACCTCGAACACCCACATCGCTGCCGTCCATCTGCTGTCGCGAATGAAACGGTTGCAATTAAACTAGTGGAGAGATGGACGGCTCGAGCGTGGAAGTGGAAGCACTAAAAATTCCTGCCACAGTTGGAGGGGATCCCGCTCCCCGTCCCCACATGGATGCCCGCGCCCGCTTCCAACTCAATTCATTGGCCGGCTGCTCCGCTCGATCCTTCGCGGCGCTTCTTTAAACGCTTCTCTTTTTCCAACGTAAATTAAATCTCCTTCCACCTTTTAAAGAAAAATTCCGGGTTTTATTTGGTCTGTTTTGTTTCCTTATCTTACCAGCCTAGCAATTGGACGCCCGCTGGCCCCCGCAAGCGAGCTTATATATCCCTATCCACTCATGTAAAAGGTGTCCAGTTACGTTGCAGCATTGTAGTACAATAATTATAGGTTTATCCTATTTGAGCCCTTGTGATTTTTAGATTTATCAGTTTAGCGCCTAGAGTTTGATACGATTGATTTTTTGATAGAATGCTAGATTACTTTAAAATAACTATAGGGGTCAAAATGAAACTGTCAGCTGCGTCTTTTAATGCGATCCCGCAGCTCACTTGTTTACCCAAGAAGAGTGAAGAATGGCAACGGAGGGGGAGGAAGCGGCGGCGGCGACGACGACGGTCGGGAAGCCGGCGATGATCGTGGGGATCGACGACAGCGAGCACAGCTTCTACGCGCTCAAGTGGACCCTTCTCCACTTCTTCTCCCCCGCCGCCGGCGCCAGCTCGCCCTTCAAGCTTGTGGTCGTCAGCGCCAAGCCCACGCCCACCTCCGTCATCGGCCTCGCCGGCCCCGGTACATGTTCTCCTCCTTTTTATCTTCCTTCCTCGTGAGAAGTTTGGATTTATTTGTCGATTGGTTTGAGGGCTTTGCTTGCTGATCCCAGGAGGGGCGGATGTGCTGCCGTTCGTGGAGTCAGATCTGAGGAAGATCTCGCTGCGGGTGATTGAGAAGGCTAAGGAGATATGCTCTGCTCACTCGGTAACTTCTCCGCTCTCCGAATCAAGATCCTAACCTTGCTGAGTACTTCTGACATGTTACTGGCCTAATTAGCTGTTTAATTTATTGTTGATTCTTACTTCACTAGCAATAACTGTGACTTGTTATTGGCTCAATCTGTGATTTTATCGTGTCAAAATCGATACACTGGTGCCAAAATATTTTGAGCATAAAATCCAGAGTTTTGAGATAATATTACTAACTTTTACAATCATTTTTTTGGTTGCTTGATTTTTCTTTGTAATTTTTTTTAAAACTCTGCTATAGGTGACTGATGTTGAATACGAAGTGATCGAAGGGGATGCCAGAATTACTCTGTGTGAGGCAGTAGAGAAACACCATGCAGAAATGTTGGTGGTAGGCAGCCATGGATATGGAGCAATTAAAAGGTAACGGCACTTGTCATTTTGTATGTAAAATATATGAATCTTTCTTTGGTAAACAACAGACATCAACTTAAAAGCATAGTAGAATTTTGTATCACATCAATTGTGCATCCTTTTGTATAACTCTTGTTCTCTTTCATAAGGAACAATAGCTACATAGACTTATTTCTTATTTCTAGCATCGAAGGACAGTAATTAGGCTCTTGGCAGAATGTTTCCAAAATAAACAAGTTTAGTATCTTCGCCTGATTCAGGTCAAGTCCTCTCGACAATCCATCTTGTTTACACACTTTGATTTAGGCTTGATGCAAAAAGTGGCAACTTGTTTTTTTGGGTCACAAAGAATGTTGGCATTTTTAGGCCTATAGCTTTTCTTCTGATTTTTTTGTCTCTTAAAGTGTGTAGGTTTGAAATGATAAATAGTCGAGCATGAGCTGCGAAAGATGATCTTCCACCGGTGTGCCAACTGCACGCTTTTTCTAGCCAAAGAATAGCACAAATAGCTTCCCAGGTTAAATATATGTGCCAGACTAGAATGATAGATCTTACTTGCTACGATTTCAGAAGCATAGTCTCTTGCTAAATCTACAACCATTCAATCACGAGGACTTATCTTTTCTTCTCAATTCCCATCTATTATCATCTATTAGCTATTGCCTGATATCAAACTGAGACAAAGCTTTTTGTGGCAGAATTGGGCATTATTGTAGTCAAATATGAAACAGTTGAACTCAACTGATAGCTAACTACTAAGTTCTGCATTTAACCCTCCTTTTTCTTCTCGCTTTTGCGTGCAGGGCTGTCCTGGGCAGTGTCAGCGATTACTGTTCTCACCATGCGCATTGCACTGTGATGATAGTGAAAAAACCAAAGCACAAGCACTAATTAATCTCAGTTGTCAAATATATTTGTAGAAATATCGGCACAGCTTGCCCACTTGATGGCTGGCACCATGCTAGATTGTGGAATAAAGGAGTGCTATTAACTCATATCTCGATTTTTAAAAATGTAATGATTAAGCACTCTGTTCATGGTGCGAACTTGTGCGCCAATTTATGGTTTTATGGGTCAAAAATTATTACCTAGTGCTGTTTGGATAATGCTTTCATTGAATTGCTAACTTTCTTGAAAACTTGATCTTGATGATATCAAAATTCAAGTTTCAATTAAAACCGTAATTATGTGGAGGTTTAGTGCTTGTGAAGTTATATTTTTTTCATTTATCATTTATATATTTTTTCCATCGCACCCTTCTGTTTTACAAATTGTATTTGTACCCTTAATTTTCAATCACTACTTTTTAAAATTAAAATACAATTATATTAAGTACCATACAAGAAAAAGCAAATGAATCGTGAACTCAGGGCAATAATATAGCCTAGTCCACACTTTAAATTAGTTACCTAATTAACAAAATTAATGTAGAAAAATTAAGTGGATACATATATAATTTTTTAAACTAAGAGAAAGCCAAAAAAAAGCCGCAAAATTGAGGGGTGGCATGCAGTTAATCCTTGTTTATATACATTGAAGAAAATGGAAAAGAATACTGTCAATTAAAACCTAAAGATTAAGTAACAATTTGTTTCACTTTTATTTGGACTTCCAAAAGTTTTAATTTATAAAAGGGAGGTCTTTATTCAGTGTTAATTTTGAGCATAGCAGGAAAGATCATTGTAATTTTCAAACATAAAAGGGAGGTCTTTATAATTTGGACATCTGTCCGAAGGTCTTATGAATAAAATTGTCTTGAAACAGAAATGAAAAAATAAAGGACGATACTAGTATTACAAAAAATCGAAATGGCTCCCTCTCGATTCCATGGATTTGGTTCCGAGAATTGACGAGCTTGTGTCCCAACTCTGTGTCAAGGAATTGGGAGAATGCTTCACGAGCTCCTCCTCGCGCTCCTTGGTTTCACGGGCGACTTCGTCGTCGACGAGAGGGAGCAGGCGGAAACCCTAGGGCTGGACAGCGCCGCCGACCCACTTCGCCAGTTCCCGGACGAGCCCACTTTCAAACTCGCCCCGGATCTTTCTTTCCTGCACCCCTCAGAAAGGTTCACACTTCTCGTCCCAAAAGTAGCTGATACTACCTTGAATGTCAATCAAATCGAAGAATGTGGCCCGTTTTGTGACATCTGGGTTCTGGAATAGTGGTTACATCAGTTCCCGGAGGATCGTAAAATTGTTTGATCGCATTATTTAGAGTATGGTTGCCAGAATCCATCCGTAGAACTATTAATTTTGATAAGTAGAACTGTTTTGACCATAACCGCTCGTAATCACGCAAAAGTTGCAAATTTCTTCCCTCAAAAATAAATATAACTTTCGGCTTTGTCAATAAACTATCAATTATGCTGCTGCAGTATTCACTGGCATGGTTAAGCGTGATCAGATTTTTTTGATAATTGCTTTTATCATGTCACCTTGCACTTTTGTTTCTCATGGAGCGTTGTCGTCAGTATTGATCTCTTTTTTTAAAAATTCATTTGCATCGTACCAAATTATTATATTATTCTCCTCTAATTGCTAATTCAAACTTCCTTTCAGGAGTCTTATCGAAAGACTTATAAAATTAGGCTTCTACTATAGAGAACTCGATCGTTTTGCAGCTCAGTCTCGGGATTTAAGTTTCATAGAGTCGATAAAAGATTTCTCTTTACCTCATGGCCTTGAACTCCAGAAAAGGAAAGTGAGGAAAGGAAGTGTTTACCAAAGAGCCATTGCCAATGGCATTGTGGAAGTTTTATCAGTCTATAGATCCGCAGTTCTTCAAGTTGAGCAGAATCTACTGTCTGATCCCTTGCCGATTTTGGCAACTGTAACCCAAGGCCTTAATAAGGTATCCTGAACTTTCCACAGTTCTTTTATGCAACTCTGGAAATTACATATTTTTGATATGTCGATGATGCACTGTCTACTAAATTAACCACCAACATTCCTTTAGGATAGGGATAAACAATCTCATCATTTAAATTTCTCCAGTTCAGGAAAAATCTTCTGTCATATTAGTTAGTTTATACAACAATATGATATTATTTCTTTTACTATTCTGCATTGTTTTCCTTTTTCACATTTAATTAACCAAAAACATTTTAGTTTGAAGTTCTTTTACCTCCATTGTACGAGCTTATTGTGGAAATTTCACGGGAAGATATTCGAGGGGGACAACTTCTCAATCTTTTGCACAAGCGGTGTCACTGTGGTGTTCCTGAGTTGCAAGCATGCATTCAAAGGTAGATCTTTGGTTTCTTTAAAGTCCTTAGAACTCATATATTTCTAGAACTAATTTGATGACCTTCTTGCAGAATTATATTTAAGATATGTCTCTATGAAGCTTCTGTTCTACCTTTTTGAGTGTAGAAAAAGTGAAACAAGAAGCAAAAAACTCTTATTTTATTAATTTTTTTAAAAGAAACTATCATTTTATTTTCTTCTTGCTTGTCTACTTGGTGATATGTACCATTGTCGTACAAATTGGGGACAATAAGGCATTATCTTTAGAATGAATAACTTGATGTTGTGGTGTTGATCACTCTGAAATATGTATAAAACCCTTTTCTTTCTTTACTCAGTTGTTAAGCACATGAACTACTTTGACAATCTTGTATCTCCTGTTGTTACAACAAAAATACCTTGGTTAAAAATGGTTTACTGAAGAATCTGTTCATTCATTTGTCTGAAGTAAAGAAGCTTCTAAGGGGAGTAGTAAGATAAAGACATTTTTATTAAAGTGGGAGCCAAGACAAAGCTACAGAGAACTTCAAACTCTTTTGAAAATAATGGTATCTTCCAAAATGAATTTCAGTATCATGTGTTTATGATGAGTACATAACTACAAAAGAAAGATCGTTATGCCCACTATGTTTGGTCTAAAAAGACTGTCTGTTAGTTTGTTTGTCCGTCTGTCTTGCATTCTCTTTCATTTACTCAATAAAGATATTCATCTTACAGTCCTTTGTTGATTTCATGTGCACAAACATAGGTTGCTTTGGCATGGTCATCAGGTTATGTACAACCAACTCACATCCTGGATGGTATATGGTATCCTTCAAGATAAGCATGGGGAATTTTTTATTCGGAGGTATTTAAATTTAAAGAATTTGAAAATTATAAACTAGATAAAAGCAGTGTAATTTTGATCCCTTATTTTTATACATTTCCATATTATTTTGATTGGTTATGTTTTATCTCCAGAAAAAAAGATACATCACAGTTCTCTCTGTATTTCACACAACCCAACCTTTAATATCTTCTTAATTCATTAGTCACAGAAGATGTTCCTGAGCCATGCGTTATCTCTTTGAGCTAGAGCCAAAGTAGCTCCAGTTGATTTAGTTTACCATTCAACAAATCTCAAACTGTGTTAGGATCCTCCTAATGTCTGTTTGGGTGAGGTCAATGTGAGCAGGTTCACCCTGCAAGCCTGTATTCAAACTATGGTCCCTGTGTTGCCAGAGGAGGAATCTTATGGTCCTTACATCACCATCTCACCTGCCATTTTTTGATAGTTGTTGATAACCCCAAATATTACATGTAAATTTGATTATTTCATAAAGATAGCTTTTTTTGAAAAGGAGAAACTTGTATTCAGGCATAAAGGTGACATACATGAAAAGGAAAATCTTGTGGTGCAGATTTTTAATAAGAGCTTAAGATTGTTAGTGTTAATATATAGGGTATGAAATGATATCATATGCAAAGTCTATGCCTGAACCTTGGGAGTATGGAATATCAGTCATGAAAAGCAGATCATGGTAGGCACTTTACTGTGAGGAAAACTAGAGTGTGAACAAACTGTTGATATACATTCTTCCCTTTGTCTCATGGTCAGCGGATATTCTTGCTTCCATATTTATACAAAAATTTGTCATTCTTGTATCTATAGATCTATAGTGGACCCTATTATTCAAACATTTAATTTTAACAAAATTTTGGGTAAAGATGTATGAACCAAGTTTTACATGGCTATCTCCTTCTTCTGTAATTTCCAGAATAAGCTGTATTTCCACTTTCCAGAATGGCCTTTCCAACTTTTGAAATGTGCAATGTCTCTGGTTGCAACTTTCAAGAGGAATGAGAGTGAATACCAAAAAGAATTTCCTGACTACATTACATATGGTATTGTTTTAATTTCAGGTGTAGTTACATCATAGCATTTAGAACTCTGTTTATGTGATTTTGCAGACAAGATGGAAGAAGTGAGGATGATGAGTCATCCCATCCTGATCCTAATGAAAAGCTCGTGGAGAAATCAGCTGATGACACAAGTCTCACTGATTGGCACTCAGGTTTTCATATATCTTTGGTATGTATGTTTGATCTACTTGGTTATAATTATTTTTTGAAATATGGCATAATTTCGCCACCTGGCAGATTCATTCTTTGCTTGGAGATGATGCATATTAATTAAGAAGAATATTTTTAATGTTATTGAAAAAGACTGCATTAGTGCATGCTTAATGTTGGTCTCTGCAGTTGATTTCTACATTTTTGTGTTTTCTATTATGTAAATACACAGATCAAACACTCTCGCTAGAAGCAAAGAACTATGTAGACTTCTTTTGGTTATTAGAAGCTCTTATCACATGGATGTGAGATCTGCATAATGTTTACGATATTGCATGAACACTAAAATGATGTTTGCCAGTAGTCACTCAACATGGCATTTTTTGACTGCATAGATCATTAAATATTGTGCAAATATTCTGGTCCTCATTCTGGACATATAGCTCACCTCTTAGTTATTATTCCTTCCCAATGGCAAACCTCCAGCCAACAACTTGGATAAGGAAACACATGAAAGCTGCTGGTCTCCGTCTACTAGCAAGTTCTATTTTATACCAGAGCTATCGTTGCCTAATTGCTATCTCAGATTCTGTTACCTTACACTATCTGCCACCATCAGCTAAAACTTCTGAGTGACCATATACATTACCTCTCGAGGACTTCTTGTGCAATTATAGAATATCTCTTCCTAGAGAGTTTCTGAGGCTTCATTTGAAAAACACTAAGGTGAATTTTTTTTTTCATTTTGTGCCACAATGTATGGATTGCACTTTATAGTACTCATACCCGTATTAAACTTACTGCTGTTTGTTATTTAATGATAACCTTTTGCTTTTCCAGTGATTATTCTGTTAAATACAGTGCATGATAAACATGAAAAATAGATTGCAAGGAGCACCGGTGTGCTCCTTTTGTTCTTCTTTGGAATTAGTACCTTGGCTCTTTTACTTGTATTCAGCTGGAAAGCTTGTTACCTTACTTCCTAGAAATTTGCTAATCACTCTATCATTCTTAATGCAGGAAATGCTACCAGAATATATACATATGCGTGTTGCTGAATCAGTTCTTTTTGCTGGTAAAGCAGTGAGGGTTCTAAGAAATCCTACTACTAATTTTAGATTACAAGAATCCTCTTTACATCAAATGGGTTTCAAAGGATCTCGTAGAGTTCAAAGTTTTATGGGTACTTTAAGTGCCCAAAGGGAAATACCTCAGGCAACAGGTTTAATTGCTGAAGATCTACTTCCACAATCTGAAGCTGATAAAATTGATACAATGCTTAAAGAACTAAAGGTTTCAATTTTCTGCAACCATTATTTGTGCAGATAAAAATAAATCCTAAAGTTTACCATAGTAGAATAATCTGTTTTCAGCTTTACCTGTATGGATAACTACATCGAATGATGTTGAAATTTATCTTAAAAATTTTCTGTAGCAATCATCAGAGTTTCAAAAAAGATTGTTTGAATCTGCTGTAAGTTCAATCCGCACAATTGCAGCGAATCATCTTTGGCAGGTAATTGATCCTAAAACAATAGTTTATGTATTTTGTATCTTCTCCGATCTGATACATAATTACTCTTACTCCTAGCTTGTGGTTGTACGAGCTGATTTAAATGGCCACCTGAAAGCCCTAAAGGATTACTTTTTGTTGGCAAAAGGTGATTTCTTTCAGGTAGAATACTAAACTTTGACTGTTTTGTTTGTAATGTACTACTCTATTTCTTTTGTTTTTTATCATATGAAGAAAAATTTTCAGTTACATTTACTTGTTAACTAACATAATGATCATTTTGCTTGAGGACCATTAGTGTTTTCTTGAGGAGAGTCGCCAATTGATGCATCTACCACCACGTCAATCAACTGCTGAAGCAGACTTGATGGTCCCTTTTCAGTTGGTGAGATCTGAGTGCTATTAAATATTAATACACTCTCTGTCATGTCCTATGATTTGTATTTTTCTTTTACCTCTGAGCTTTTTATCTTCATTTTGGTACCATATCAATAGCTTCTTGTCATCTTGCAACAATGCTCACATGCTAATATAATTTTCATTTGAAAGAGTTACAGTTTCCCTTTTTTGTGTTCCAGGCTGCACTCAAGACAGTTAGCGATGAAGATAAGTACTTTTCAAGAGTATCATTAAGGTTGTGTCTTCACAAGCATTCATAAACTTTTTGTTATTTTATCACAATAACTTTACATTGAAGAAGCTCTTTTGAGAATAAGGAATGCTATTCCTTGTGCAGAATGCCATCATTTGGAATTAATGTGCCCAACCCTCAAGTAGATCATCCAAAGTTGAAGGGCACCACTGATGGAAATTCAGTAGTTCCATCGCAAGGAAGGACATCATCTGAGTCATCACTAGATGGTTGGAACAGCATTTCTCTTGAATATTCTGTCGATTGGCCCTTACAACTGTTTTTTACTCAAGAAGTCATCTCCAAGTATGTTAATTGCATTTGTGTTAGCTGTAGAGATGCCTTAATTAAAATTCGAAGCATGTTCAAGTATGCTCATCTAGGACATGATATCAGTAATCTGATTCAGGTACCTCAAGGTTTTCCAGTTCTTGATCAGACTCAAGAGAACGCAAATGGAATTAGAGAGATCATGGGCTGCAGTCATGCATCAAGATCACATAGACTTTGCTAACAATCGGAGGGACCGCAACAAGAATTCAGTATCATGGCACCGTCGTCAATGCAACACACCCATTTGGAGAGTTAGGGAGCACATGATTTTCTTAATTAGGAATCTACAGTTCTATATCCAGGTACTATTACCTCTTGTTTTTGCAGGTACCATTTCTTTTTTCTTTTTGATAAGTTAATAGTATTGTATGTTAGGCTATAAGGGTTTAGAGAATGCCACAACAGATTACAATGCATGTGTAGCTGCGTTAAAATTGAACTAGCTTGTGTGTTCTTATTATAACATAAGCAAAAGTGTCTATTTGTGACAGCACCTGATGTGTCTCTCTCTCTCTCTCTCTCTCTCTCTCTCTCTAATTGACTTATTTAAGTCATGTGATTGTTGATGTTTTGAACATGGTTTATCTTTGACGGTATTTTTAATTCTCCTAAAAACTTGTAATATTTTTGCAGGTAGACGTGATTGAGTCTCAGTGGAATCTTTTGCAAGCTCATTTACAAGATTCACATGATTTTACTGAACTAGTGGGCTTTCATCAAGAGTATGTATTACATACAATGTCATCCATCAGTGTTTTATTTTTCCACCCATTAGTATCGTGTTGCTGTACATGTAACAGATATATAAGATACTTGTGTTTTTTGTCTGAATTTAACTTATATTGAATGGTTACGTGGCTAGCAATTTCCAATTCATAGAACTTCCAATTCTACTGATGTTTTTGTTTATAGGATTCTTTTTTTTTTTTTAGAACTTAATGAGTCTTGAACCCAAGACCTCATGATCCTCCAGTATAGAGCCCAATTACTCTAACCAAAGGGATGTAGGATTCTCTCAATATCCATGCTTTTTTGCTTCTTTTAACAGCTGGAAGATTGTTTCATGCTTAGTTTTGATTTGTCTTCATGATTCCTGTATATAGCATCACGGTCTTAAATCTTAATCATGTACGCCTTTCTTTGTTGCTCATCTGTGGTCTTCAACAGGATGTGGTTTTGGCACACACCATGCTATATAAGAATGAAAATCATATTCTGATTTTTTACTAGCGTGCACTCTTTTTTCTTTTGTAATCATAATTTATGATTGTCGTTGACTGTATTACCACTGATGTACAGGTACTTGACAGCTTTAATTTCACAGTCATTTCTGGACATTGGATCAGTCTCCAGGATATTGAACAGTATTATGAAACTTTGCCTGAAGTTCTGCTGGAACATCGAGCAGTATGAAAGCAACCCAAATAAGTCTGAGTTGGCCAACATAACTGAGGTAATGAGAAGTCTTTTTTCAGAAAAAAAATACATGCTTGATAACCATCATTTTCTATAATAACCTTTTCCTCTGAAGATGTTCTATTCAACTTTGTTATCAAAAGTCTATCAGCTCATTTTAACTTCAAAGATTATAATGGTCTATCAAAGAAGTAAATTCATATTTGCACACCCTAGAGAGACTGAAACGTTATCATATACTAACGCTGCAGACTTTTTTTTTCTGAAATACATTGAGATTTTACACCTTAGGGAGTACTGAAATGTTATTATATCTGATACTGCAGATTTATTTCTTCTGATACCTACTTTTATATCGAAGTAGTGATTCATTGCCTTGTTAGATATTTGAACTCTGGGTCTGCCCTTATGTAGGACCTTTCTCTTTGAAACCAACTTTGATGTAACTTTCAAGTATGAATTTACATTTTTTTAGGATCTGAATGCCCAGATTATAGGCGGAAGCTGTGGAATATGGTAGATAGCTGAAGGGCAAAATTTCCATCAAAATGTCAAGACGAAAATCTCATTTCATCTTGCTTCTTTTTGTTTTTGACTTGTGAATTTCCTTTTACATCGCAATGTCAACTCAGGGAGTAATCTGTTTTTTGGATAAACAGCAATTAGTTATCCTGCCTTCTTTAAGTGGTTGCATAAAAGTGGATAGATAAGGGTAATGCACATCTATCCGACAAAATCCACTTTTAGAAGCTAAAATATTTTATTATTGCTTCTACAAGTTTGGGCTCCCATTCAATTCGTTGGTGGTTGCATATATTATTAAATCTTCAACTACATTATCGGATTAGAGCCATTTGTCTATTGTCGCCCTCCTGAACTAGTAGTGTTTGTCTGCAGGACTTCAATAAGAAATCCAATTCTCTCTACACAATATTGCGCAGCAGCCGTCTTTCTGGAAGTCAACGAGCACCATTTCTCCGGCAGTTTCTTATGCGTCTAAATTTCAATTTCTTCTTTGAGGTATGGCTGTTTAATAATACATCACTGAACTCAATCAATATCAAATTGATTCATTTTTCCAGTTACAGCAAACCGCCAGAGGTGTGCTGAACGTTGTCAGAGCACGGCCAGCGGTCCCTGCTCTCCAGCAGGAATAGTTCCTCCATAAGTCAGAGATTTTGCAGTGAATGTGAGACGATGGTATGAGAATCCCCATCTGTAATTGAAGAACATGTTCCAAGTTAGGTATTTGGCTTTATGCCGATGGTGAATTGGCAGTGGCGTCAGAAGATGAATCTATCTAGATAGAAAGGTGAATTGTGTTGTCTCCACCACCACCACCACACCACCGGCATCAGAGGAGAAATGGACAAGATTTGTTGAAAGATGCATGCACCAAACAGGAGACAGGCTGCCGACGAAGAGCATGCACGCAGGCCATAAATTTTAATTCCTTGATGTGGCGCAATTATGGGTGCATGTTCTCTGTCTCTTCTCCAATCTTCTGGATAGTATTTGTTTGGTTTGGTTTTTAGTTAAAGCAAGAAGAGGATATATATATATATAAGATCATGTTCCCATTTTTATTGACATCAATGATTGTGGTGACATCAATGGTGGTGGTGATTCTTGCTTGTACTTTAGGTTGATGGGTTATATAATACAATTTTATTTTCAAAAAACCATGGATGCTCTTTAGTCTTGAATTGGAACAGATGCCAATCCAAAGGTTTTTTTATCTGACAGTAGATACAGAAATTGAAACATATTTTAATCAAATTATATATTTTTTAAATAATAGAGCGGCCAAAGGCCTGTTTAGAACAACCTCTTCTTTAGATTTTTTAAACATAATATTACGAAATTGAAATTTTAGCGTTTCAACTCTTCTTTAGATTTAAATAATAATAATAATTTGTAAGGTCCTGATGACAAGCATCGTTCTAACCCAGCTGCGAATTTACTACAAATTTCTAAAATTGGATGGATTTTCTATTTAGCATTTAAACTAAATCTCTCATCAAATCTAGCTCTCAGTAGTTCTTATCGTACGATACAATTTGCGCGAGGAGATCAAAATTCGAAGCACTTGAAGATCTTATTCTCATTCATATCTGATGCCAACACGTTTAAACTCTGAAGCAAACAAGAAACTCCCGCACCGGAGCGGAGCCCCCATCAATAATTCATTGTTTCTTGGAGAGATCAAGCGCCGTCTCTCGCAGCTCCGCCGAGTCCGGCTGCGACCGGAGGTTTTTCGGTCTGTAGTACCCGGTTACAGGATCCGGCACCCATGAATCCGACCACGAAGCGGTGGCGCGGGCGGCGGCCGAGGAGTCCACCGGTGTCTTCTTCTCCGAAGCGCCTCTACCAGCCGTAGCTGCCGCCCCCGCTGCAGCGTATCCCCTCCTGCATACGAATCAGTCGAACACAGCAGAGTCACTAATGGCTCTCTCATCTGTCTCCCATATGAATCGAACGATCCGAATACGTATATAAATTAGTCACCTGTTAACAAAGAGAGCGACGCTCTCGGACAGAGAGCCAACGAGAGCGGAAGCACCGGCGAGAGAGCGCGCCATGGAAGTCTTGTCCCTGTTAAGAACACTTATCAATCTCCGTCCCCTCTCTCTCTCTCACAAGCTTTGGGTCATTTGGAAGAAGATGAGGTGGTCTTCTATTTATAAAGTGGCAAGGACAAAAGAGAGGAAAGGAGACGAAGACCTGCCTCCCTGTTTCCTGCTGCCTTCCGCCTGCCGCCGACTACATGATGGCCAAGACCAAGAGTTATGAACACTTCAAGGTCAATGCCGGCGCTACTTCCTGGAAGCTCGGATGAATTAACCCAGTCGGTCAACGTCGACGGCTGCACTGCATCTATCGATGTCAATGATCAAAATCTAAGCCTCTCTAACTTGTACACTTTATTTATTTATGTTTTATTGATTAGGAAACAACATATCCTGCGGTTGACCTGACACTACATATACAGGTTTGATTGAAAAAAAAAGGCTAACAGTTATGTGTAATCTACCAAATTTAAACAAATTAATATCTCTAATGATATATATATTAAAAACTCTGATATCAGACGAAGCTCTTTTTGCCCATCTCCATCTTGGAAGCATCGGCATCGTCGTTGGCGACGAACTTTTTCCAGAACCAGTGCTTCCTCCAAATCACGGCCATCTCCTCGATGGGTCGGTTCTTCGTCTCCGGGAGGAAGAGGTAAATGAAAATGGTCATGGTTGCCACCCATCCGGCGAACGTGTAGAAGAGGCCGAACTTGAGATGGCAGAGCGCGGTGAGAAACGCCTGAGCAACCAGGAAGGTGAAGAGCATGTTGACGGATACAACGATAGCCTGGCAGGCCGATCGGATCTGCAGCGGGAAGATCTCGCTCGGGACGAGCCATCCCAGCGGTCCCCAAGACCAGGCAAACGCCGACGTGTAGACGCCGATGAACAAGAGGAGGACGTCGGCGTACGACTTGGTCAGAGGACTCGCCGGCTGCCCGCTGGTTCCAAACTTTTGCTGCATCATCGCCCCCACCGCCACCTGTTCATCCATGCATCAGTCAGCGCGATCGAGACAAGAAGAAATCAGAGACATCAATCGATATGGCGTACCTGAGCGATCAGCATTTGGACGCCGCCTTCGAGTAGAAGTATCCGGCGGCCCATCCGATCCACCGTGGCGATGGAGATGAAGGTGGCGACCATGTTGACGCCGCCGGTGACGACGGCGGACATGAGGGAGGCGTCGCTGGCGTAGCCGATGGTCTTGAAGAGCACCGGCGCGTAGAACATAATGACGTTGATGCCGGTGAACTGCTGGAATAAGGGGATGAGGATGGCCATGGTGAGCTGCGGGCGGTACTTCCGCTTGAGGAGGTTCGACCAGGGATGCTGAATCGCCTTCGACCGCTCGCTCGCCGACACCATGTCCTCGTACTCGAGCTGGACGGCGTCCGTGCCCCGGATCCGCTGCAGCATGACCTTGGCCTCCTCGGCGTGGCCGCGCTCGATGAGGGAGGCGGGCGTGTCCGGGAGGAAGAGCGATCCCACCGTGATGATGATGGCCGGGACGGCCGCGAGGCCCAAGCTGACGCGCCACCCCCACCCACCCTTGATCTTGATGGTGTAGTAGTTGATCACGTTGGCGGCGAGTATGCCGACGGTGACCATGAGTTGGAAGCCGGTGTTAAGCATCCCGCGGACCTTCATCGGCGCCATCTCCGCGACGTAGAGCGGAACGGACTGCAAGCACGCCAGAGGACGAGGACGACCGTCATCACACGATCAAATCACAACCAACATGGAGAAGGTAATCGATCGATTAATTAATTAACCTGAGCTGCAAAGCCGACGCCGACTCCGAGAAGGAGGCGGCCGGCGATGAGCATCCCGAGATCCTGAGCTCCGCCATTGATGGAGGAGCCGATGAGGAAGGTGAGGCCGCCGAGGAACATGGACCACTTCCTCCCGAACGCCCTCGTCATTGCCGATGCGAAGAAGGAGGAGATCAGCGCGGCCAGGTAGAGGGACGAGGTGAACATGGTCAGCATTTGGCTGTCGAACTTGCAGTATTGGTTTGTCCCGGTGTCGTGTATTTGCTGCAGATAAACTTCGGGGAAGAACTCTTCCAGGAACGAATCCATCGATGTCACCCCACCTTAATTTGCTAATTGTTAATTCCCTCTGTAGAGAGATCAACTTTGGAGCGTAATCGTGCACAACACACACACATATACATATACCAGAAATGCCGATGTCGTAGCCAAAGATAAGACCGCCGGAGGAGGCGACGAGGCAGGCCAAGAAGACGAAGAGCGTCATCCGCCCTGGGTATTCCTTCGTCTCGTCGCCGGCGCCGGCGTTGATGACTCCACCAGCCATGGCGGAAGCTCGATCGATGTCAGTGCACGCGCAGAATTAATTGATTGGAAGAATAAATGATCAGTGTGGATGAAGAAGGCATGCGCAAGCTTCGTAGTTGGACGCATCGATGAATTCATGTATATATATGCGTAGGGAATTGGCTAATTAATTCGGATAAGATCCGAAAGGAACGCTGGGAGCCTGAGACTGGTTGAGCTTGGCGATTTTACTGGGTCGTCGTAAACGAGAGCTGGTGGAGAGTCGTCTTTTCTTTTCTACGTGGAAAAGTGAGAGCAGATTCTTCTTCTTCTTTTCACCATCATCCTCTTTTGACTGAATTCATTTCATCTCCTTTCTAAACCAAAAAAATAAGGTTTCTATTTATAGATCTTATTTTTTTTCAACAAAATAAAAAAAAACAGTCGAAATCTCTTAGAAAGCTGCATACATTTTGCTGTGACAACCGCATCAGGTCAAATCAAATGCATACTACTACTAATAATAATAAAAGAAGGAATAGCGGTCAATGTACGTACAACTTCACACACTGCCCAAATGCATCTCCCCATCATAATTGATGCATAGTGAGCGTGAGGGCTTCGTATTGTACTCTAATTATCATGTCATGTTTGATGGAGTACGTGCTCTCAACCGACCTTTAAATATCAAATCCTAAGGATTGAAAAAAATATTATTAATAAAGAACTATAAACCTCGACGGCCACATATAAGATTATTAATATATCAGTAAATTGAGTTTGATTAAATTTAACATAATTCAAACGCTTTTTGACATGTGCTCAAAAAATTTAACTTAATACTGAAGTGCTAGTTTTTTTTTTAATTCCATAGTTTAAAACTAAGCCAAGAACGTGGGCATTTGGGGTTTAGTTGGCATGCTTGGTATACTTATGAAATAAATTCTAAGTTAATTTTGTGTCTAAATTAGATGGATGACTATAAGCACTCAAATTGATGAGTCACCGTGCTTGACTTATTATACTAGATCGATGCCATCAATGTGTATATTTATAAGGAAGATTTCAAGTTGGTTTATTTATACGTATATTTACTAGAATTATAATCGTATTAAGTTATTTGTTTTTTAAAGATATATTAATTATTATCATAAGCAACATTTTCTTAAAGCGACGATCGATCGACCGAGGCGACCACGATGGCGAGAAATAAGAGCACTCGGACAGTAATACCCTCACATCCAAACCCATTTCCTGATCAACGAGGAGTAAAAAAATATAACAATGCAAGGGTACTTCGGTCAAAACGAGGAACCACTGTTCTCTTTCAAAACCTGGTGCTCCTCCTTTCCCTCGCCCACCGCCACTAGTATGCGAAATCACCGGCTACGGCGGCGTGCCCTTTGCCGGCCGCCCTCCCCCGCCGGCCGCGTACAACCCTGGCTCCGCTTCCCTCGGTCCTGGAGGCAGCCCCCGCGGCGAGGGAGCAATTGTCCCTCCGCCCGCTCTCCTCGTCCATTAATATCTGCCGGCACCGGCACTCCACGCTGCAGAACGCTCGATCTCCCCTGTTTGTGCCAACAAAAAGTTCTCTAGAAATCCTACTTACAGAGAGAGATAGAGATATAGATACAGAGAGGAGCCCTTTGGTTTCTGGAACTCCCACCAAAGAGAAGAGGCTCCGTTGCTCACCTGTACATGTAGATGTCGTTGCCTTCTTGTAGTTTTCTCCGGCAGAAGCAGCAGTTTTCCAAGAAAGAGCCAGTAGAGAAGGAGGGGGAAGAATCCAAAGAAAGAGAAGAGGGAGACGAGTTCTTCATGAGGGAAGTTTTGCTTATTATATGTGTGCATTTCTGCAAGCCCTTTTGTGTTTCCAGGAGAACGCTTAATCCGGCCATCCTATTGCTGGGGATACCGCGGAAAAAAAAAAGACTCTCCTTTCCTGCGAGAAGTTGGAGGAATGAGGGATTTAAAGGGGAGGGGCAGTGTGTGGTGCGCTGCAGGCACAGGTTGAGAGACGGTGGATTTGATAGGGATTGGGGAACAGTAGGATGAGTGGGATTGGGGCTTTTGGATTCTGGAACATGGTGGGTGCGGTTTGTCCTTATTGTGAGAGGATTTATTAAGCCACTGATCTGATTGGAGAATGTGACCATCTTCTGTGAAGGGAATCTTGTTTTCCAATATGGAAATCAGTGGTTTGGACTTTGCAGCAAAAGAAATAGCAGCAGAAAAATATTTTGGAAGCAATTGCAATACGCAAACTAGGGACTGCTGACTGCCGAGAAGGCGAGAACATAGTTTTGCCTGTGAGTGTTTTTTTTATTCTTTGGGTTTATTCTTTCATGCATTCCTTTGCTTGCATCTTCACCGGAAGTTTCCATTCTGAAGAGCATCAGTTCATGGTTTAATTCTCTCATCATATCTATATCCAACTTGTCTTTGATTACATGTAGCCAGGGGTATTTTGGTGTTTGACCATTGGATCTGTTCTGAATCTGGACAAGTAAACCAAACAGATCCTATGATGTTGTCAGCTATTTGTATATAGGTGAGAACATGAAGTATAAATTAATTATAGCCAGGGGGCTTTTGCCTGATAATTTAAGCTTCAGTGATTAGTACTCGCTTTACCAAAATCTAACAATCCAAACCGTAAAATGCAGCTAAATAAACTGGGGAACTTTCAATATGATACTTCATCACATTAGAGTTAACTTGGAAAATTAATATTGCTTGAAGCTTTATCTTTCAAGATGGCTCTATGTTATTAATGGTATATCAGTATTAGGAGAAGGATTGTACAATTATGGAAGTGAATGTATGCCATAACTTATATGCTATTCAGATCTTTTTCGTATTATGAAAAAGGTTATTAGGTTTGAGTGATATGAATCTCATAGCTTTCTTGATTAAAGACATCTAATATGACCAAATTTATTGAAATGGGGAGCCCCACAGATAACTCAAGTGCAAAGGTGGCTATCAATCACTAAGTGAGGTGTCAAATGAGATGCTTGCTGAGTTGGCCATCAACCTCGTAACCGTGGTCATCATGGTGTTGAGAACTTTATGATTTCACAGATTCACCACTATTATATTTGTGATTTACTTGACATGGTAGAACTTAGCTGACAGGTCCTGGTTAAATTTTTAATAGTTCCATTTTTGGTAAAACGGGAATAAAAAATTATCCACCTTCATTAGATAATAATTATTTTTAGTTTCTTGTGGTCTAAAGATCAACAGTCAGTAAGGCACCATACAAGAGTTCCTTTCCTTTTTTAAACATTACAAGAATTCCTTGCCTTGGGTACTGACAGCATCTTATCTGATTTTTTTTTTTCATCACTGCATGATCGATGTGCAGAAACCAATATAATCAGAACTGAACCCATCATTACTATATGTTAATATACTTCCATCTGTACATAGCATCAATTGAATTAGCTGTACATATCTTGCAGTGGTTGAGACTTGGACAAACATTTTTGGACCAGCAACAGAAATGATTGGTGTGACTGATTAGAAAGAAGTGGGATCAAACAGGACCAAAGGACTCTTCATTAGTAGGATTTAATTGAACCTTACTGCTCATTGCTGTCTTTTGTACTGGAAAATTCAAGCTGGTAAAAACTTTGCTGTCTGCACCTGATCGTTTGACTGTTCTCTGTCTGAACAAAGGTACATCCCCATAAACTTTCTTCGATATTAACAGCGCTAAACCTTCTCTATTTTTCTGAATCACACTTGATTTTGATGGAAGGCCCATTAATTGTCTGCCCTACTTAATGAAGGTGCTGCCCAGCTCGTGTCCTACTTGAAATGATACAGATGATGAGCCCATCCCCAGAAGAACTGTAAGTAAATCTGCATATCGTATATATGAAATGAGTAGCAGAGGCGGGAGTGGGAGGTCCCAAACAGGGCCTACTTCCCCTATTTGATTTGTACAAGTTGATGCCTTGTCTCAATTAAGGAGGAAAAAGAGGTACTGAGATTCCTTCAATTATTAAAACGAAACTGTGGGCATAAAGTTGAAATAAGTAGGTGGCCCTCCTTGTGGTGCTCATACTGTTTTTCATTTTGGGGTGTTAAGACCATTCTGATCTGACTTGGAAACACACTGTGACTCATTAACTTGGTTTTTGTTTTTTGTTTTTTTTGGGGTTTGAGGTGGATCTCGGACTTTGTTGGAACTTTTCTATCTTGGGTTAGGTTTCTAGCATTGATTAATAATTAATATACAATGTACATATATATAATCCAGACAATCTTAAACCTTGCCAACTTGAACTGAGTTAGATTTACCTTACTTTCCCTTAAGTTCAGGCTGCAACTACTAAAAAGCCCTCCTATATGTTTGCTCAATGATATGTCCCACTTCCAACTAGAATCATCGTATCTCAACTCAATGGTATCTTGACAAAATAACTAGCTAATAGTTGGTAATCATGTGATATTGCTTTACAGGAATAATGAACTTGAAAATAAACCCCAAGTGCTTTGATTCTTTCAAAACATAACATGGTACCAGAGGAGGAGGTCCTGTACTTAAATTTTACCAAACTCACGTATTAAAAAAATAAATATGCCCCGCCTATACATGAAAGACAGTAATAACATAAAAATATAGTTTATGCCCTTACCTACCAGCTAAAGCTTTTAGGATAAGTGCTCATCCAAATTGCTCATAACATGAAGATATGCTATCTACCAGCTTTGTTGCTCCTATCTCTTGGTCAATAATTGTAGTACTTTGGACTTGGGAGATATTAGATTTATATTACTGACCAAAAGGAAGAACCTTTCGTTGTCACTGCAAGAGTTCAGTCACACTCTTGCATGCACTGTACAAAATGGTTACCTTAGTTGTATAGTATCACCAAGCAAGTATTGTATCACATATCGTTTTTATCTTTTAAGTAATGGGAGAAGGTCAAATTTTAACATGTAATTGCAGTGGAGCTAAATGTTACCTCTAATGTAGTTAGTTCTATTGTTTTTCTGTCTTATGTGTACATTTCTAAAAGTGGTGAATCATTGTATCAATCCTTAAGAGGAAAATAGGGAAGCTGAATGATACTGTGGGCAATTAAAACAACAATCTGAAAGTCCACAGAATTCAAATGGTCTGTATGCGTCCATGATTTTATGATGGTGTGATATGGGAAGTGGAAATATAGCATACGCAAAACCTTCACCGTAGGGACTTGTTTGTCAGTAGGTTGATCATGAAGGCACAATAGCTGGTAAAGTAAAAATTTTCCTTAATCGATCGATGCTATGGAGGCCTAATTTGTGTAAAGTAGGATATAAGAGCAAGTTGGAACCTCAGGTGTGGATGCTGTATGAGATTTCAAGCAAAAGGTTTGGCTAGTGAATAGTCAACTTAACACTTTATTTGGAGAAACTGAGCTTTGATGTAGTTGAAATAACAATACTGTTGGAGGAGCAAACTTTCTTCAAGAGGTAGTAAAGTGAATGACAGAATACTAAAGGCTTCCTTTCCAATGGCAAAAAACCATTAGTAAAGTGAATAGCATCTGTTTCTTGCATCTTATATATACACATGCTCTGATTGCTTCATAGATTATAAGGTTCGATGAATTTTTATCCTCAGCAATCACTTTGGCTTTACATGTAATTGGATTTACTTATATATGGTATACGGAAATCTTCAAGAACGTCAAGATGCCATCCCGATGCTAAAGCTGGATACTGCTTGACATAGGAAGATGGTATTACCGTGAATTAATTGTATTGCATAAACCTAGAAATATCTAGTTGAGTAAAAGCATCTTTCCAGTTAGAATTGTGGTTTTCCGGATTTCAACTTTCTTGATTATTAAAAGATACATGCACTGGCATGCTCTCCAGGTGAAGTACTCAATTTCAGCATCTGGATCAGAAGTTTAGCCCAAACCAGGACTTTACTTCAGTGTTACTTAACTCGGCCTAGTCCAAGTGAAAGATTTATTAGTCTGCTTCAAGTTTAATGGGTTGCCTCTACTCCAGATATTCCCTATGCAGAAGTATTAACCAGCTAGTTGGTGATCGTGAATACTTCCCCTTTGTACTAAAAACAGCAGCTACAGTAAACTTCATAAACTTGATGGCTGTTGCTCTGGAAAAAAATTACGAAGAAGATGAAACAGGAGACTTGTGTTCTGTGCTGGACTCTTTTCATCCATCTGTCACTTAAGACGTCATCAAGAATTAATTACATGCCTTATTGATATGCAGGTTCAAGAGTTAAAAACAAACCGCATGGAACATGTACTTGGTTTCTTTATTGGTAGTGTTTTAGATTTGAATACTCCATATTTGATGGTTGCCTTTTGGAAGAAACTACAGAACAAGTTGGAGATGACATATCTTCAGCATGATTGTTACGAGACTTGCATGGATTTCCCAAGAGAAAAAAAGTGTTAGGTAGTGCAAAACCTTATTGGGTTAGGCTTTGTTTGGTAATCTTAGCATCAGGAACCCTACTTAAAATCAGCCAAGAAGTTCAGAAACTTTTCCATATTTTATTTAGACTATATCACAAAATTAATCAATGTGTCTAAGCTGCTAACATAAGCTGATTCATCAGCATATGTTGTTCTATAAAATTGAGATCATCACTATTGACATATATATATATATAAGCGGAAGACCTCTTGATAGATGTTTCGATTCATTTGAAAGTTAACCAGATGCTTTGCATTAATGCTAGCTAGAAAAATCTCTTCTTGCTATATTCTAGAAATACGGAAACAATTCAATTTTGATGTACAACGGCAGGAATATAATTTAATTTGCCGTATGATCGATGCTTCCTCCACCAAATCAATGGGCGGAGGAGGCGATGAAGGTGTTTCTTCGCCCATGGCGCTGACAGGACTCCTCCGAGAGCAGCGACAGAGAGAAGCCTCCTCCGTCTCCCCTGAGCTCGTTGAGCCGGCCGACGTCGAAGTTGCGGGACTTCATCAGGCGCCTCCGCCTGGCGTCTACGCGGCTCTCGAAGAAGCTCTCGAACGAAGGGTCCCTCGAGGTGCGGAGGAAGAAGGCGTAGCCCGCCATGAAGTAGAGCGAGGTGACGTAGAAGCAGATGGGCTCCATGACGTCCCACGAGAGCTCCCAGAAGGTCAGCCGCATGAAGCCGGCGGTCTGCAGCACCAGGAAGGCCAGCCCTCCCCACAGCTCCCTTCTCGCCTGCGCCTCCGCCTTCGCGTCGATCTCCGCCATCTCCGTCTCCATCTCCCTCAACTCCTCGCGCCGCTGATCATCCTCCGCCGTCAAGGACGACGGGATAATGCTCTCGATCGCTCTCGTCAGCTGCGCCATTTGTTCAAAAAAAACTTTAGGCCTCGAGCGAGGCACGCAAAAATTGCAGAGAAGGAAAGGGGGGGTGAGCTAGCGGCGCTCACCATTTCAGGGCGGACGAAGACGACGTCCCCCAAGACGATGACGGCACCGGACTCGTCCAACGCCGTCCCGATCACCACCCCGTCCTCCATCCCTCCTGCCACCTCCCGGCACACCCGCGCGAACTCCGCATAGGAAACGCAGCTCCGCCCCGTCTCCCTCAGCCTCGCCCTTGCGGCCTCCGTCCGAGCCGCCCTGACCACCTTCCTCGCCTCCTCCGTCCTCATCCCAGTCGGCTGAGGCGGCAGCAGGCCGTCGAGCCGGATCCGCGTTGCGTTCATCTCCCGGATCCGGTCCGCCACCTCGTCCCCGGCCGGCCGAGGCGGCGGCGTTGTGGACTGGAGCACCGACTGGCGTTGGAGGAACCGGCGGAGGAGGCCCGGCTCGTGGGCGCCGGACCCGGGGGTGAGCCGGTGGAGGTGGGAGGCTGCGGGGCGGGGAGGAGACAGGGATTCCGAGGAGAAGAGCTTGGCGGCGGCGTTGGTGAAACGGCGAGCGAGAGCCTTGCTCAGCGCCATTGTTGGAGGAAAAGTCTCCTCTTCTTCCTCTCACCTGCCTTGCTCTGCTCCTGGGATTGGATGGAACGGGTGAAGAGAAATGGTCGCCCGCTTTATAGAGGGGAATTCTCCGGTGCAGCTCTGCAGAGCATCCGATTGGATTCAGAATCTTCTCTTGGATTCTCAATGAACCGCCGGATTTGGTGGAATCTTCCTTAGGATTAGTGCACTGAGCTTTTATTAGAGATACTGATTAACCACGACGATTCCTTCCACGCTTGGCGGCGCCCTTCCCCCTTTCCTTGTGGCACGTGGCGGAGACGCAGTTGACTGCACTGCTGCTGGAGACGTGCTGGGTTTCGACCACTCTTAAGCTGCCACATCAGCAGAAGAGGAGACCAAAGGGACACGAGAAAAGTGCTCTGACTCCGGCGTTGGTCAACGGTTGGGATCCTCCCAAGTCCCAAGTTCAGCTCCATCCATCGAGCCACGTGAATCTGATTTTATAAGTGAAAAAATAACTGAGACAAATATAAATAAAAGAGATGAATGAATGAATCTTTTGTGCATCTATTCATTCATAGTAACAGAAACTTGTCTTGAGATTTTAAGATCGTAATGATTTTTTTCAGTTATTCATGTTATCAGAAGATTTTTTTTTTGATGATGATGATGATGATTTGATGTGTATATAGATAGATATAATATATATGGTTCCCGAGAGAAAGATTCATGTCCTCGTCGAGAGAGGCTTGTGGTGTTTAATCTTTTCTCTTCACAGCCCACGTCGCGTCAGTTGGATAATTCTTCACGGTAGACCAACCTTCGTCATCCGTATAATTGCATTAGGGAAATTAATAATTGAGAGCCCACCAAAATTTAGATTTATTTGGTAGGACAAGTTAGGATCATATATTAATCAGCAAGGAGAGGGATTAAAAGAAAATAATGTTTACAGTCATGTCCACAGACGGATATTCGATCCAACTGATGGAATAAAAGCAGACCAAATCAGAATTTTTGATTGATTTGTTTTAGCTTAACTTTTTTTTTATTATGATAACAAAATCTACTGCAGTAAAGGAAAATGGTGCCAAATAATTGCAGTGAAGGAACGGGAATGAGTGAAGAATGGATATGGAATTCCACTTTTGTCTCTTGCAGAAACTCCTCCTCCACCAGCTTAAAAATCTATTGCTGCCGACTGATTCCTACTTCTCCAAGAACACATCAGGAGCAAACACTCCGCTCCAATATCTTAAATCACATCGCATGAATGTACGTCGGATTCCACATTGGGGGTTGTTGCTGCTTTCCCCAAATTAATCCAAGTCTACTGGGAACGCACACGCACCTCACTAGTTTTCCCAAGTGTCAGGGGGACTGCGTTCGTCATCCCGTCAGCTCCAACATTAATTGGCTTTGAAGAGCAGAAGCAAAGCTCGATCGACAGCTGACCCCGCACCACCACCGCCGTCGAGGTCGAGCACTCGATTCGCTCGCTCTTCGCAACTGCGGGCTGACTACCTCACGGACATACGCCGATCCCACTACTGACGAATGATGAGGTACTGTGGCTTGATGTTGATCGAGATTTTTCATGTATCTACTGCCGGAGTAGGATTCTCCATTGACTTTTGCCCCAGAGATTATGATGAGATCTCTAATATTCTTCATATCTTCAATTTCTAAATCTTCACTGAAGAAGTATTCGAATGCTTTTGTTGTGGAGGAATCACCAAACTGTTGTGAAATTTGTATTATGCCCTAGGAATTTGTAGTCATCAACATCACGGAGAGGATAACCTTTTCCCAGTTGGAAGCAAAGAGCATCATCAGGTTTGGTAGGCAGGAATTAATGGCTTTTCAATGCAAGGCCAAACAAACAGCACTCATCATGTCACCAGTCACCACCAGTTGTCCAATTTGATATATACCATGATGAAAGCCCTCATCAACTCCCTGAACGAGGGGAAAGTGAGATCCTACACTTATTTAGCACTGGCATATACACCATCTCATTGGATTCATGACATCATTTAGCTAAGATCGATCTCCCTTGTCTTACTCCATTCTAGACTGGCTTTTCTTTAGCTAGAAAAATATCTGATATACAAGCAAAATAAGCATAGCAGCATGCGTTATTTGCAGGAGAAAAGTTGGACTCTTTCTGTTGTTTTTGATGATTTTACATGGTTTCATAAGATGGAATGGTGTCCAGACTCATGCTTGTTTGCAGTTTCAAGAGTTCTTATTTTGTTGCGTATGCTAAGTGAATCCCCACCTGCAAAATGATATCTTCATCATGTTGTCTGATTCCCATGAACACTTGGACTGCCAACAGTTGTGCAAAATGAAGATCTCATATGCTAGATAGAGTGGAAGAGGGCTTCATTCTTTCTAGTTTCTGGTGTCATATGAATCCAACATATCAGAAATTTCTGATACTCTCTTTTGATGTAGTTTCTGTGGCTGATTGTAATATACCAATTGTATAGGCAGCCTACTTGAACGATGCACTTCCTATTCACGGAACAAAAAAACATATCGTATGATCGTCAGCGAGACCATGCTCTTAGTGTTAGGGGATCTGATTGCTAAAGAGGAATGCATTTCAAGACAAATGTGCAGGTAAGAAACCACAATGAATTGTTGGATCAGAAAGAGGAATATAAGCATATATAAATATTGAGAGGAAAAGAGATCAATCAATTGGAGTCTGATTAGATTTCTAGATGCAATTGGATGCTGATTAGACAATAAATCAACCTGTTGACGGGGGGGGCCTCCCTGCAAATTCCTGAAAAGAGATGCACATCTCACAAGTGCATGAAAAAGAAAGTTCACTTGCATTACGGGAGGAAGTTGACAATGGCATACAACTTTGTCTGTGTTTGATACGGTTGGAGAGATCCAAGGAATACAATTCCTTGTGCTTTCTTCTGCTGTTGGATGCCTCAACAACTAGAAATAGTGGAAGGAAGGACACCTTTCTCCAGTATTATAAAGTAAGACAAGATCATATATTGATTCAGAAGTTTCTTTCTTTTTTTGGTTGGGAATTCCTCACAGAGGCTGATAAGAAAGCCATCTCTGAAACATAACGAAGTTTTCTTCAGGTTTGTCTTGTGAGGCTACATGACCAGCACCCTACATCCACAGCATTGGATTAATAATGCCTGATAACAATCTCATCAGATCAAATGAAGGATATAAATGCAGCAAGCCATGCATTTTGACTTACCTTCACTGTTGCAAAAGTCAGATTGGAATATGTCTTGGTATACCTACACAGCAACACCAACGAAGAATATTTAAGCAGGGAAAAAAAAGGTAATTGAAGAACACACGACACCAATCTCCTTTATTACCCAGCAACTTGGCCTCCTACACTCCAAGATCTCCACTCATCCATCAGTGTTAAGTTGAGAGATTTTATCCACTGGTATGTGCCCGGGAAAGGTATTACCAGATCATGATCTCCACTGTTGAAGTTTGATCAATTTGACGTTAGAAGGTTCAAGTTAAAAAGAGTAGTAACCCATCAGGTGATGGCTTGAGTAAAATACCTGATGACCAGAGCACGGTAACCTTTTCTGCTGAGGTTAAGGTGATACTTTAGATTACTTTGTATGTCAAGCTTGTAAGGATTGTCTCGGTAGCATCTCAACCATTCTCTTACAGTTCCCTGCCTTCAACTTGAAATTTGTACTTAGCAATGTAGACATGTCGGATACATGATCATCTCAAAACTCCAAACAGAAGAAAGTCTCTAAGCATACATGATCATTTATTTAGTCAATCCTAATCTATATGAGGAGTTTCTACACTATGAAAAGGAGGGATGTTTTATAATGGTAGGCATGCAATACATTAAATTACTATGTCACAAGAAGAAGATATACCTCTTTGACCCCGAGAGCTTTCCTTGTGACATTGTCGTTCGCCCAGTAATAAGATAGAACATATACGTAATTCTGAAGCATGTATATATATATTGATTTTTTTAACACAAAAACATATAGAACCTGAAATATATTGATCTTGGTTTAAATTATTGAACCAAAACGTACTCTGCACTTTAATTCTGGAAATTGGGGTGGGCGAATGAGCTGTGGGTGTTCTTGGAGGGACCTGAGTCTGGCACTTTCGCTTACAAAACTAGGCCTCGGGGAGTCGAGAAGGCATTTGGGCTCCAAGATGGAGTTGGTATCGATTTCTGCAAGAAACTGCAGGTTTTTTTTTAAATGAAAGATTTAGTACCAATGCCATCTCAAACAGATTATAAATAGGCACACAAGTCTAACTAAGAATCGAAGTGAAGTGCTTGATTGATTACTTTGTTGAAGATCCCAATGTAATGTGCGCACTGAAGAGTATGAGGGCTCCTTATGTTTTCTCCAACGCATTGCTTTTCAATCATCTAGAACAAAGTAACAATACCAATAAAAATATAAAGTTCTACTCACATGAATTACATGTATATATATATAAACTAACACAATCCATTGGTAGGGGGTGCAAGCTAGTATTAACTATTCCTTCATTTGAATAGGTAGATAAGGAAGATGAGCCTAAATTTACCCTCGCAAGTTCGTCTGATATGACTCCTAATCCATGAGCATGTGGAACACGTGAGTTGAAGTCAACAATTTCTCCGGTAAATGGATTGCCGGCAAAATAACCCTGAGAAGAAATTTTTTGTTTTAAATTAACTAAATAATATTTGAAGTAAACAACCATCTCTTTTTATATACCTTGAGATTAACTGACGGTTCTTTTCCAGCTTCAATACCTGCATGTTATTAAATATGTAAACATATATGCATCAAACATAACGAAAGGAAATAAATAAATTACCTTCAGCCACGAATTCAGCAACAGCTGGAATCACCTTCCCGGCATAAGAATTCCCAGCAATGTAGAGGGGATTAGAGATATACTCGGGGTGACCCTCAAACCACTCAGTCAAACATCAACTTATAAATAAATATCACAAAAATATATTATACAGTATTATTCTATCGAACAACAATAAACTTTACCTTGAGGATAAAATTATGGAGTCCGTGTGAAGTGGAGATGTCGCCGACCTCATCGTCATATTGAGAGCCAGACTTGGAAAATGAAAACCCAGTCCCCACCGGGGAGTCTACAAATATTATATTGGCCAACTGCCACCAAATACATATTATATTAGTTGTTAATTTAATGCATGATTTTTATTTTTTTTAAAGATATAGATAAGATCATGCAGCATTAATAATAATAATAATAAAATACAGTAAAAAGTTCTTACAATGATGATAAAATAAAAATACTAATGTAAGCAGAAGACCTTACAAGTAATAAAATTTATAGAGAATAGATATAATAGAAACATATTTTTTTTATATCTAGAGATATCTTCTCTTTTTAAAAAAAATTATAAAAAAAAATATTTTCAAACTAGACTGAATTAATAAATGAGAAGTCATTTCTATAATATTATGTAAAGATTGAGGACCTTTGTCCAAGTGAAGGGTCGATAGGTTAAGCTGGGCAAGCTTCCGTCATATTCTTTGGCAACAAATTGTAAAGGGCCTACAAAAGTAAAATATATATAAGAATATAAGATGGGGGGAGGGTTTGATAGAACTTCGTCTGATGCTTTACTGGTACTAGATCTGATGCGAGGAGATACATTGATGAGTAGATCTCGTCGTCGGTGCCGCCGGAAAGCTAATGAGAAGGACATGCCTACTTGGAAAAGCTAATGATAGTAGATCTACTAGCCAATGAGAAGGACATGCCTACTTCGAAAGCTAATCCGCTGAAGGAGCTGCATCCGGGGCCGCCGGAAAGCCACACCAGGAAGGGATCCTCGCTGTGGTTCCTCTCCGACCTCAGGAAGTAGTAGAACAACTCCACGCCCTTCTCCTCCACGTTCACGTACCTAATCATACTTCTTCTTTTTTTATTCCACATCCTTCTTTTACATATATACGTAATATGTTTATGTTGTTCTGCGAAGGTGGGCGCCTACCCGGTTTCGAGGTAGAAGGGAAGGGGGCCGTCGAATCCAGGAAGATGAGTGACCACCGACGGCGACGAGAGAGACGATGGCAGCGAGCACAACAGCCGGACCAGCAGGAAGAGCGCCGCCACCCCAACCCACCGCCGCTGATTCTGCCCCCTCCTCTCACGCCACAACGTCGCCATCCCAGCGATCCCCTTGATCTGCTCTCTGCCCCTTCTGCCGGGATGGGATTTGGGAGGGAAGGGTGGTGGATGGAGATGAGCAGTGGATATATATATTTATTATACATACTCATTGATTCACCGGCCCCCAACACTGTCAGTATGCCACGTAAAAACATTGATCGGTCTTTTATCCCCCACTGCTACTCTGCCGCTTCACTCCGGCTCGCCCATCATCAAACCCTCACTCGACCGCTCGCCCACCCGTCCGCCGAAACCTCGCTAGCGCCGGCTAGCCCTCCTGCTCCGCTGCCGGCCCCGCTTCCTGCGTCCTCCTCGTCAAGCTCCGCTATGATCGCCGCCGCTTCCCTGGCCCGTCCGCCCTTGCCGCCAAGCTGCTGGCCGTCTACCACGCCACCCCGCCCAAATCGCCCTCCACTGCGGCGCCGATGCAGCCCAATTCCTCATCATCGATCGAGCCAGCTTCTTCGTGCTCCTCGCCTCCCTGCCCCTCAACCTCTCCGCCGTTAGCATCGAGCGAGCGAGCGAGCTAGCCCGAGGGTGAAGATGGCAATGGAGTTTGAATTGAGGTCGCTGGGGTTGGCATCACAAAATCGGGTGATTCTCACATCGGCCTCCACGCGGGAGATGCCGCCGTCGACGCCCAAATCGCCCTCCTCTTCCTCCTCTGCCGCTCGGACGTAATAATGCTAATGTTTTAGATGGATCATGGACGGACCACCTGACCTTATTAAGGGAATCGATTGCAGTAATAATAATATCATTCCAATCTTAACAAGCTAGCTGGGGTTTTCTGTCTGCCGTATCACCAAAAAGCGAAAGATAGACAGTCTTTTACTACAACAAAAATAAATAATCAGGTGCAGATAACTCGAGCACTTGACTTTTAATACTTGGTAGGTAGGTCACAATGGCTGATGAGATATCCATCGCCCAAACATTTTGAAGCATTCCTCACTTTTATACTCCGGTGATGTGTGACCGGCACCCTGCAGATTGCAAATTAATTAAATCTATTTTATATTTTTAAAAGATGAAGCAAAAGATAAAAAAATGAATGATGATTATAATACCTTTATTGTGACAAACGTTAGATTATTAGAATAGAAAACCGTGTACCTGAATTCATAAAACCAAACAATAATTATCACATTCCTCCTATACCCAAAAATAAAAGAAAAATCATATGGATTAATATAAAGCTTACCCTGCAACTTGGCCTCCCACGTACCACGATCTCCATTCATCCACCACCGAGAAATTGAGAGCTTTTATCCATTGATGAGTGCCAATAAAAGGTACTTGAAAGTCATGATCTCCACTGTGATGATTAAATTAGTCTGTTAGTATTTACAGTGTAAATCAAATACGTAAGTACTAATACTATGGTATCTCCTATTGATGACGTTTAACAAAAAACACACAGATATGCAACTAATTGATTGATTACCTAAAGATTAAAGCACGATAACCTTTACTGGTAAGATCAAGTTGATACTCGATGTTATTTGGGATATCCATATCATAAACAATATTACGACGACACCTCACCCATTCATTTACCGTTCCCTGCACGATTAGATCGAATAAAATAGTAAGATATTTTTCATCATCATTGTGTGTGTGTGTGTGTATACCTCTTTGACGTGAAGAGCTTTTCTTGTGGCCTTATGGTTCGCCCAGTAATAGGATAGATAGTATACGTAATTCTGATTCAAAAAATAAATCAAATTAAATATGTTTCCAGAAGAACATACGTGCAGGACTTACTCTGCTGCACTAAACTTTCAGACACTTCTAACTAAACAATATTAATTCGTATTAAAAAACTGAATCAGTTATATATAGATAGGCAAAATGGAATTACTCTGCACTTGATGTCTGGAAATGACGGTGGGCTAATGAGTTGTGTACCCTCCATCATAGATCTTATTTTTTTACCAGTCCTTAAAGGAGGATCGATGGGGCACTTGCGGTCCAAGATGCAGTAGTCATTTACTTCATCAAAAAACTGCAATCAAGTTCAAAACGACAACGATCACATCACCAATTTATTTATTTATGTTTCAGCTTTCGACCACTCACTGTGCTAAAAATCTCAAGGCTCTTTATGCACTCTGCTGTGTCAGGCTTCAAATAGTTCTGTCCTTTACAATTCCTTCCGATCGACTGTGTAAAAAATTGTTGATGAAGAAAATGTTATGAACATATGCAGTCAGCATTAGCATGATGCTTGGGAATTACCTCAGCGAGCTCATCAGAAATGATCCCCATTCCATGAGCAAATGGGACACGAGAATTTACGTCAGCGTTTTCTCCTGTGAATGGATTGCCCATGATATAACCCTGCAATTGTTGTTGAGAAATGGTTCAAGATTATAACTATTAAACCACGCATTAACTGTACATGTTTATATAACCTTGAGATTAAGTAAGGGCTCCTCTCCGGCTTCGATACCTGACGATTATTAAGTAATCACGCATCAATATCAGGGCGGTGAGCATTAACATATTGAAGTTGAATTAGATTACCTTGGGCTACCAGATGAGTAACAACAGGAATGAACTTGCCGGCGTATGAATTGCCGGCAATGTAGAGAGGATTTGAGATGTATTCTGGGTGAGCTTTGAACCACTGCAGCAATTTTATTAAGTACACGTACATAGACGAGAGGTGATTGCTTGAGGAAGAGAATGCCAAGCACGTCCGACGTATAAAAAACATACCTTGATGGCAAATCTGTGGATTTCACGGGAAGTGGACTTGTCGCCGACCTCGCCGCCAGGGCTGGAATATGAAAAGCCAGCGCCGGCAGGACAATCCACGTAAATGATGTTGGCAAACTGCAGAACGAACAAAAGGTGATGTGAGCAGGAAAGAAATTTTTGATGGAGTTTATAAGTAAGAAAAAATTAAAGCAGGCGCTTCACTCACCTTTGTCCAGGCGAGGGAACGATATCTTAAACTGGGCAAGCTTCCATTGTACTCGGCGTGAACAATCTCAAACGGCCCTGCATAATTAATACGTTAGCATCAATAATGATGCACTGACACTTCTTCTTCTATAGGGCTTATGTATCCGTATCCACCAAAATATGCCGTCCGTAAGGATAAAAGGGGATACGTATACTAATCATTTAGCCCAACAACTTGTTGCCAGTATCTGGTGTGTGGTGTATACATATTCTAACCATTTAAGCATGGAGGTGAACTACGAAAGGAAACTCTTTAAGAAAAAAAGGGGGATCACTTCAAAGCTAGACTTTTCACTGAATGTTAAATTTGAAACAGAGGAATACTGAGTGTGTACGTACTAATTGCTTAAGCTAGTCACCTTATACATAAATGATATCGTTGCAACCAGAGATGAGTCATAGTAAAATAGGCCAGTTAAAAAGGAAGAAATCAATTAGCACAATAATTTAAAAAAAAAAAGAGTAAAGGAGGGAAAACGTAGAAAGGGGGCATGAAGTTTTCAGCAAGTGCATTCATGCAGAGGACGATGGCAAGTGCCGTGGCTAAACATCGATGATGGTTGGAATAGTGAAAGTTGCGGAGGAGGAAAACCACATGAACTCGTATGTGAATACTCAAAAGCCACAAATGCAACAGTACTATCTCAGATTGAACCGATCAGGGAGTATGCTAATTAAGCTTCACTTTGAGGTTATGCAGAGGATGCACGCTCTTCAAACTTCTTCTCCTTGATCCACTTCGCTCAAATTAAGGTTCTTCAGCTCAATTTCATGTTTGGCGGTTTGGTAATCTGCATTCATCAGTGAGGCTATCTATAATTGCTATTTCAAGCGCCGAAGCTAGTTGCTTCAGAAATTTGATGCCAAATATGCTTTCAATGTAGTCCAATTAGAAGTATTTGCTCTCAACAAGGAAGATATCAAGTATAAGAAGGACGCAATTATGCCGGGGCATGAAGCATCAAGCATCAACCGAGAGAGTTGGAGAATGGAAGCACAGCAAAAAAGGAATGAGAGGCAAGTGCTGGTTGCCGTACAAGGTCGAACCAAATGATTGAGCTTTACTATGCAGCAAGTTATCACCGTCCGACGGCATGAGCACACCCGAACGTAGAAAGGCAGGTCAGGTTGGGCGTACGATCTACCACTTGTTATAATGAGTTAAGGCCGATGCATTTTTGTCTTTTACAACGTAAATATATTTTCCCCAAGCCGAACAGTTCAGTTAGCAGACAGGAGAAGCGCACGCCCTAATTATTTTGATCAAATGAACTTTAATCAAAGTTCAGTTATGTGCGCAGCTCAGAATCAATCAGTTACCGATTTCGAAGAGTAATCCATTTATGGCGGTGCACCCGGGGCCGCCGGAGAGCCAGATCAAGAAGGGGTCTTCGCCGGGGTTCCCCTCCGACCTCGCGAAGTAGTAGAACAACTCCACCCCCTTCTCCTCATCCACGTTCACATACCTGTACGTTAATTGTTATATATATGTGTCACAGCAGATCGATCAATTAATCGTTACACACGCACAAAAAGCATACCCTGTTTCGATGTGGAAGGGGAGGGGACCTGGGAACCCCGGAAGATGAGTGACCACCGCCGGCGAAACGAACGAAGATGACGATGAGGAGGAGAAGAGGACGAGGAGGAGGAAGACGATGAGCGGCGGCGGAGGAGATGGCATCGACTGTTTCATCTCGCTCGCCCGCTCTGGAGATGGATCGCGAACAAGTGTGTTCGGTGGGTGCCTTTTACTTTTGGGGGGGAAAAGGCTGGCAATTAATAATCGAGATTGGAGAGGCGTAGAAAACGAGCACCATAAATTTATCAATCTATACTGTCAATTTTGTACCTTATTTTTAATAATAATTTTTATCGAGATCTGAGTTGCGTCATACAGGAAGAAGGAATCACCTCCTGGCTACTGCCCAGCTATTTTTTATTTGAAAAAATACGTCTGCTGCGTTGAATGGGGGAGCAGACACATCACTATTGTTATGACTTGAATTTAAACGATTGCATCCTCTGCATGTATATTTTTTTTAAAATGAAATTTAATATAACTGACGCATGAAAAATAAGTCTCATAATTAATACACAACAACATCAACTGCGGTGCGGCTCGGCTCGATACAAAGATGCTTTTCTTATCATAAAACAATTGATAGTAAAATAAGTAGTAGTTCATGTTAAAATGATTGATTGATTAAAGGGGCTGATAAGAAATCCATCTTTCAAACCTACTGCGGCGTTCTTTGCCTTTATAGGTCGCTACTGTATCACCGGCTCCGTGTAAAATAAATATCATCTAAATTATTGTTACCTAATTTATATTATCATCCTATCTTTACCGTTGTAAATGTAAGATTATTAGAATACAAGTAAACAATATTATTATTACATACACACGTATATATCAAACTTACGAAATCTTAAAACCTTTAAATGTATCATCCAACTAGTAAGTTTAAATTACCCTACAACTTGATCTCCCATATGCCATGATCTTCATTTATCTACCACTGAAAAATTAAGAGATTTTATCCATTCATATGTATCCATAGAAGGTATTATCAGATCATGATCTCCACTCTGCACATCTAGATCATAAACAACAGTTTCATCTCTCCCGCGCTTGCGCGCTCGCTCTAAAGATGGATCAGCGAGCAAGTGTGTTGTGTGTGTCCTTTGGGTTCGCCGTGTATGTCTATGTCCCTTCAATAAAAATATACATGAAAGAGACAAGGAGGCACGGTCCAGGTCCAGTAGGGCCCAGCCTCGTAAAGGAGTAGGCCCTTACCCAGTACGGTATGGATGAGATCAGCTGGATCAAAGGAAAAGGAGTACTGTGACTGTGCGTGTAATGATGTTGTGATAATACACTTTTGTCTGTTGGGGAGCACAATAATGGTAATCAACATTTCATTTAAAGCATGACTTCCCTGCTGCCTTCGTTGTTGTCTCATAATGATTGCTTAATTGCTGCTGCTGAGTGAGATGGGAGAACCAGAGTTGAATTGTTATCATTCTCCTCCTCTGCTTCCTGCCGGAGCCACCCGTTCACCTCGCCGGTAAACACTACCCTCTCGTCCTGGTGCTGGGACTGGGCGGAAACCAGTTCGAAGCTTGCCTGATGGCGGCCTACGAGCCATCCGTGCTCATCTGCGGAGCTCGAAAGGTCGAGGGCTGGTTCAGGCTCTGGTTCCACGAAGCCATGCTCAATCACACTCTCAACTAAATCGATCATGTACGTAATAGTTGATGCTACCCCCAAAAAAAAGTAGACATACACCGTATATAAGAAAAGTATTCCAGAACTACTCTTTTATAAATTATTAGATTTATTCTTATGCCAACACATCTTATCTTGGACTGATATTACCCGGTCACATATCTGTAAGTGGATGAGTACGATTTAAATGCATTCTTAATCTTTCCTAACTTTAAGAGTGTAGCACCATATTTCTTTTAATGATTATATCTGTATAATTAAATTATTTTAGAAATAAAATTTGATGTAACTGACACATGAAAAATAAGTCTCTTAATCAGATGCAATTTTATTTAGGATTTAAATTCTACTGCAGCAACAACAGCCCCTCGGTACAAAGATGCTTTGCTTATTATAAAACAATTGATAGTAAAATAAGCAGTAGTTCTTATTAAAATGATTGGTTGATTCAAAGAGGCTGATAAGAAATCCATCTTTCAAACATATTGAGGCATTCTTCGCCTTTGTACTCAGCTGCCGTATGACCGGCTCCCTGCAACATAAATATCCCCCAAATTATTATTATCACATCATATTCTTTAAATTTAAAAGATATATATATATATTATAATTCTTACCTTTACTGTTGCAAAGGTAAGATTATTAGAATACAATACAGTATACCTGCATCCAAATGTAAACAACATTGTTATTACACGTGTGTATATATCAAACTTACTAAGTCTTAAAACCTTTCAATTTACCCTGCAACTTGGCCTCCTACGTGCCATGATCTCCATTCATCCACTACTGAATAATTAAGAGACTTTATCCATTCATGCGTACCCACAAAAGGTACTGCCATGTCATGATCTCCGCTGTAATAACAAGTATCATTTTAATTACATAGATAACTTAAATTATACCTAATTAATTAATTAAGTAACTACCTCATAATTAAAGCTCGGTAACCTTTACCGGTAAGGTTAAGTTGATACTCCAAGTTACTCACCACATCTTTATCATAAATAATATTACGACGACACCTCACCCATTCTTTAACCGTTCCCTATGTAATTAGCTCCAATAAATAAATAAATATTGAATAATTTAAAAATAACATATGGAATTAGAGGGCTTACCTTTTTGATATGTAGAGCTTTTCTCGTGGTCTTATTATTCGCCCAATAATAAGATAGAAATAATACGTAATTCTGCTTTAAAAATATATATACTATTATTAGATACATAGTTGCAAATCCAAAACAATAATAATAAAGAAAATGAATCAGTAATATATATAATGATCTAAAGTTTACTCTGCAGCTAAGATCAGGAAGAGAAGGCGGGTCAAGGAGTCTCCTCTGCTGCCTTAAAGATCTTATTTTTTCACTGGAAGTCTTTACGAGTGTGTCGACAAAAGGGGGATCCGAAGGGCAATGTGGCTCTAATATTTGGAAGATATCTAATTCATCAACAAACTGCAATTGTAATCGCTCAAGTTTAGAATCACACCGACGATAATATCAGTTTAATTACTGCACCGGTAAGTAGAGATAGATAGAGCGTAGCGTACTCACTGTTTGAAAAATCTCAAGATTCTTTGAGCACTCTGCAGTTTGAGGATTCGTATGGTCTTGTCCTTTGCAACTCCTTTCTATTGACTGAAATAGTATAATAAGATCAATTTATTTCTGTATATATCTATATGTGAGAAAAATAGAGTTACAGAATAATCACCTGAGCAAGTTCATCGGAGATAAGCCCCATTCCATGGGCAAAAGGCACGCGAGAGTTCACATCAACTTTTTCTCCCGTGAATGGGTTGCCCATAATATACCCCTGAAATCAGTTTTTATTTTTTTAAAAAAGGTTCTAGTTGATGAAGATATAAGTTAATTAATTATCATGTAGTTGAGTTTATTAGACATATATCATATAGCATGCCTACCTTGAGATTAAGTAGTGGCTCCTTTCCGGATTCAATGCCTGTTTGGATTGTTAAACGTAATTAGAACACCACTAAAAAAGATGATAAATATGTAAAGATAAATTAAAAATAGAAGGAAAAAAGAAAACAGAAGTTATCGATTAGACTTAGTAATTGACCTTGAGCCACCAGTTGAGCAACAACAGGAACGACCTTGCCGCCGTATGAATTGCCGGCGATGTAGAGAGGATTCGAGATGTACTCTGGGCGAGCTTTGAACCACTGTGCATTTTTTTTTTTTGAATTAACTCTTCTTCTTCTTCTTCATCACTATATTTATATATATAGACGTATACCTACCTTGAGGATAAAAGTATGAACATAGTGGGAAGCGGAGAGGTCGCCAAGATGATCGATCTCATCGATCGAATATGAAAAGCCAGCTCCAACCGGAGAATCTAAGAAAATAATATTCGCAATCTGCATATATATTACATAATGACGTCCACTCTGCTGGTATAATTTTTTCATGATCCATGCACACTACTACGATCTGATTAATTACCTTTGCCCAGTTGAAGGGACGATATTTTAAACTTGGCAAGCCCCCCCCGTACTCGGCGTGAACAAATTCAAATGGCCCTGAGATGTTAATTAGTTAGCATTGGGATGAGGATTTACTCAAAAAAAAAAAAAACAGGAATCAGGTATTCATGCTTGATCTGTCATTGAGATGGGTGTTAAAAATGGCTTGGAGACACAATCTGGAACGGTGCTTCATGTAGAAAACATAAATAGAGGGAGGATTCATCGTAGAGATTTTGTCGTATGGAGAAAAAGAATCGTGAATTACCTAATTCGAAGAGTAATCCATTGACGGAGGAGCATCCAGGACCGCCGGAGAGCCAGATCAGGAAGGGGGCTTCGCCGGGGTTCCTCTCCGACCTCGTGAAGTAGTAGAACAGCTCCGCTCCCTTCTCCTCGTCCACGTTCACATACCTGTGCGTCAATTGTTCTATATGTGTGTGTCACAGCAGATCGATCAATTAATTGTTACACGCACACACACAAAAAAAAAAGCATACCCTGTTTCTAGGTGGAAGGGAAGGGGGCCTGGGAACCCCGGAAGATGAGTGACCGCCGCCGCCGAAACTGACGAAGACGACGATGAGGAGCAGAAGAGGAGGAGGAGGAGGAAGACGATGAGCAGCGGCAGAAGAGATGCCATCGACAGTTTCATGTTGCTCGCTGGCTCTGAAGATGGATGGGAGAGCAAGTGTGTTCTGGGTGTTCTTTAAAGGAGAAAGCACTGCTTCTGGCATCAACAATTAACAACGGAGATCGCGTGGAAGACGTGCAGGATAAATTTATCAAGAGAAGGATATGAGATCAGAAGTTGAATGAGATGATATTGTTTCTTAACCTATATTTTTAATATTCGTTTCTAGATCTCAGTTGGCTGATCCAGGAATCAGTGCTGCCACCGCCTATGAGTATCAGCTAACGAAAAACGAGGAATAAAAAAACGATCTAACACATCTCCGGAATAAATAAAAAAACGAGGACCGGAGAAGGCGGAAAAAAAAACTTGCTGCAACTAACACATCTCCGGAAATAAAACCTGATGCAACTAACACATAAAAAAATGCGCATGATTTATTACAGATCTATATCCCTTTGATAAAAATATATAAATATATATGAAAGATAGCCAACCAACTCACCCTCTAAGTTCAAACTTAACAGAGGAGCTATACTTTTTACCACTAGGTTAACTTAAATTATTTATTATATATATATCATTAGGAGATGAAGAGACAGAATAAAAAAATTAGAATTGAAGAAAGCCTTGTGCTAACCTTATATGATTTATTACATGTCTATATCCTTTCAATAAAAATATACGTACAAGATAGCTAGGAAAGCACCAGTTCAGCATACCAATTTAAATTAATAATTATATATATATCATGTATTATGTCGTACCACATCAGGCCGCAGCTCGTAGAAGAGCAGCCCGGTAGAACAAGTCTACTTTGACAAGTAGTGTTAAGTGAGGTCCGACTCTATTTAAGCAGCAACGCTTGGCCAGCAACTTGACCTGAACAGTTAGAGAAGAAATTAAGAGATTTTGTGCAGTCATATGCATTCACTTGTACCATCAAAAGGGGTCGCCATGTTACAATCTGCCATACAATAAAGATCATAGGTGACAAAACAATTTTATATTATTACCACCTCTACATTATATAAAAGTTCCCAATGGAGTAGGCCACCGTAAGCATGACTTCACTGTTGGCGGCGGGCGAGCACAATAATGGCAACGTACTACGTAGTAATAAAACGTTACTTCACCAGTTCACCGTCGGTGGAGATGAGAAGCGCAGCGACGACGATGATGAAGGTGAACCGAGAGCCATTTCATAGGCCTCCGAGTTTACTTGCAGGATTAGCCAGTTGCCATATTTCTGCATATTCTTCATATTTCTCCATAGCCAGAAAATTTATGAGAACAAAATCCACTTCATTGCACTTTTATGGAAACTAATATCTAGCTAAATAAGTGGGGCAAGGCAGGTCCAGCCTGAGACGCAACGCTTGTCGTCTCAAGATTGGTGTGAATAACCTTACAGACGACGGTTAAGGTCACAGAAGGATCCAAGTAGCTCCAAGAACACCACACACTCATCGTTCCCAGGAACAATGTAATTTGAAAAAGTTCCAAGTTCTGAAGCAAAACCAACAAGAAGACATGGATGGATAAGACAGTGGGAGTTGAACCTGTAGAAATGAAACCCAATCCGATCCTCCCCTTTCCCCGTCTTCTAGCAATTTTCCTCGTGGCTTTGCTGCTGCCGGCGGTGTGTCTCGCCGCCCCAAGGTGCAGCAGCGTCGAGCTGCATCCGCTCGTCCTCATCCCCGGGAACGGAGGGAACCAGCTCGAGGGCCGGCTGACGAGGGACTACAAGCCGTCGAGCCTCCTCTGCGCCATCTCCGGAAGGAGCACAGGGAGGGACGGGTGGTTCCGGTTGTGGTTCGACCCGCGTTGCGTCTCAGGATGGAGCTGAAATCAGTATTTATTATATATAATGATCGATGATCGATCCCATCGATCGAATATGAAAAGATAGATGTTTTAGCTTACACTGGCAGAGCGTATTAACAGCAGAGCATTCCCCCCTATGCTGTATGTAACTGACGTCGCTGTATCTGCTATTGACGATGCCTTGCATTATCAGCACAACTTAATTTAAAAAGAGAATTAAAACAAATATGTAGCCATAACTTATTAGCATTTAACTTGCAATTTACATTTTTGGTTTGTTTTTGTTTGAATTTAAACGACTGCATCCTCAGTATTTATTTATTTTTTAAAATGAAATATAATGTCACCGACACATGAAAAATAAGTCTCATAATTAATATTATTATTACACAACAACAACGGCTCGGCTCAACGCAATGATGCGTTGCTTATTATAAAACAATTTTTAGTAACATAAGTAGTAGTTCATATTAAAATGATTGGTTGATTCAAAGGGGTTGATAAGAAATCCATCTTTCAAACATATTGAGGCATTCTTCGTCTTTATACTCCGCTACTGTATGTCCGGCTCCCTGCAACGTAAATATCATCCAAATGATTGTTATCACATCATATTCGTTCGATTTAAAGATATATATATACATATTATCATTCCTACCTTGACCGTTGCAAATGTAAGATTATTAGAATACAAGACAGTATACCTGCATCCAAAAGTAAACAACACTATTATTATATATATATAACTTAAACTTGTAGAGTCTTAAGACCTTTGAATGTACCCTGCAACTTGGCCTCCTACGTGCCATGATCTCCATTCATTCACTACCGAAAAATTAAGAGACTTTATCCATTCATGTGTACCCACAAAAGGTACTCCCATGTCATGATCTCCACTGCAATAATAACTATCATTTTAATTACATAATTAATTATAAACATATAATTAAGAAATTATACCTAATTAATTAATTAAGTAAATACCTCGTAATTAAAGCTCGATAACCTTTACTGGTAAGATTAAATTGATACTCCAAGTTATTCATCACATCTTGATCATAAATAATATTACGACGACACCTCACCCATTCTTTAACAGTTCCCTGTATAATTAGCTCTAATAAATAAATAAATAAATATTGAATAATTAAAAAAATAACATATGGAATTAGAGGGCCTACCTTTCTGATATATAGAGCTTTTCTCGTGGCCTTATTATTTGCCCAATAATAAGATAGAAATTTTAAATAATTCTGCTTTGAAAGTTACATACTATTATTAGATACGTAGTCGTCAAGTGCAAGTTCAAAACAATAGTAACAAAGAAAACGTATCTATTATATATATATAATGATCTGAAGTTTACTCTGCATCTAAGATCGGGAAGAGAAGGTGGGTCAAGGAGTCTCCCCTGCTGCCTTAAAGATCTTATTTTTTCACCAGAAGTCCTTACAAGTGTGTCGGGAAAAGGGGGATCCTTCGGGCAATGCGGCTCTAATATTTGGTAGATATTTAATTCATCAACAAACTGCAATCGTAATCGATCAAGTTTTTAATCACACCAACGACAATATCAGTTTAATTACTGCACATTCCTTTAAGTAGAGACAGATAGAGCGTAATGTACTACTCACTGTCTCAAAAATCTCAAGATTCTTTGAGCACTCTGCAGTTTGAGGGTTCATATGGTCTTGTCCTTTGCAACTCCTTTCTATCGACTGAAAACAAATGATGGATAGTATAACAAGATCAAATTATATATATAAACAAGAAAAATAGAGTTACAAAATAATCACCTGAGCAAGTTCATCGGAGATGAGCCCCATTCCATGGGCAAAAGGCACACGAGAGTTCACATCAACTTTTTCTCCCGTGAATGGGTTGCCCATAATATACCCCTGAAATCAGTTTTTATTTTTTTAAAAAAGGTTCTAGTTGATGAAGATATAAGTTAATTAATTATCATGTAGTTGTGTTTATCAGACATTTATCATATAACATGCCTACCTTCAGATTAAGTAGCGGCTCCTTTCCGGATTCAATGCCTGTTTGGATTGTTAAAGGTAATTAAAATACCGCTAAAAAAGATGATAAATATGTAAAGATAAATTAAAAAGAGAAGGAAAAAAACAGAAGTTATCGATTAAACTTAGTAATTGACCTTGAGCCACCAGATGAGCAACAACAGGAACGACCTTGCCGCCGTATGAATTGCCGGCGATGTAGAGAGGATTTGAGATGTACTCTGGACGAGCTTTGAACCACTGTGCATATTTTTGTTTAATTAACTCTTCTTCTTCTTCACTATATATATGTAATACATATACCTACCTTGAGGATAAAAGTATGAACATAGTGGGAAGCGGAGAGGTCGCCAAGATGATCGACCTCATCGATCGAATATGAAAAGCCAGCTCCAACCGGAGAATCTAAGAAAATAATATTCGCAATCTGCATGCACAATAATTATATATACATATTACATAATGACGTCCACTCTGCTGGTATAATTTTTTCATGATCCATGCACACTACTACGATCTGATTAATTACCTTTGCCCAGTTGAAGGGACGATACTTCAAACTTGGCAAGCCCCCCCTGTACTCGGCGCGAACAAATTCAAATGGCCCTGAGATGTTAACTAGTTAGCATTGGGATGAGGATTTATTCAAAAAAAATAAAACAGGAATCAGGTATTCATGCTTGATCTGTCATTGAGATGAGGATTTATTCAAAAAAAATAAAACAGGAATCAGGTATTCATGCTTGATCTGTCATTGAGATGAGGATTGAGGTGGGTGTTAAAAATGGCCTGGAGACACAATCTGGGACGGTGCTTCATGTAAAAAGCATAAATGGTGGGAGGATCCATCGTAGAGATTTTGTCGTATGGAGAAAAAGAAGCGTGAGTTGCCTAATTCGAAGAGTAATCCATTGACGGAGGAGCATCCAGGACCGCCGGAGAGCCAGATCAGGAAGGGGGCTTCGCCGGGGTTCCTCTCCGACCTCGTGAAGTAGTAGAACAGCTCCGCTCCCTTCTCCTCGTCCACGTTCACATACCTGTGCATCATTTGTTCTATATGTGTGTGTCACAGCAGATCGATCAATTAATTGTTACACAGACACAAAAAAAAAGCACACCCTGTTTCCAGGTGGAAGGGAAGTGGGCCTGGGAACCCCGGAAGATGAGTGACCACCGCCGCCGAAACGGACGTAGACGACGATGAGGAGCAGAAAAGGAGGAAGACGATGAGCAGCGGCGGAAGAGATGCCATCGACAGTTTCATGTTGCTCGCTGGCTCTGAAGATGGATCAGAGAGCAAGTGTGTTCTTGGTGTTCTTCGAGGGAGAAAGCACTGCTTCTGGCATCAATAATTAACAACGGAGGTCGCGTGGAAGACGTGCAGATAAAATTATCAAGAAAAGGATATGACGCCAGACTTTTAACCTACTTTTTTAATAATTGTCAGCTGGCTCGTCCTTGAATCAGTACGGCCACGACCTATTTTTCATTTAAAAAAATAGGCTTCGTGCGTTGAAAGGGGTGTAAACGTAGTTATCAATTTAATTTAAGCATGATTCAGCGCTCTTTTAGATGATTTAATTATCTTAAATATACAAAGTTTGTGGCCCCAGCTCGTCCACAAAAAATAATATATATGTTATTATATAAATAAAATTATTAATTTTAAGTTGGTCCAGTGGTAATTAATATTTAAATCTATTTCATTTGTGTAAGTCTGCTTGAACTCGAGTAGGTCTGAGCACGATCCGTTTGCATTTCTACTTATTACTAGTTATCCATTTTTTTATAAAAAAATAAAAAAATTATTCTAATCTACTTAAACTTCAAACAATATTAATTACTTTTATATTTTTATTCAAATATATAAACTTTAATTTTATTAAAGTATATAATTTTTAAAAATATATATAGTATTTTTTATAAAACAAAATTTTATTTTATAGCTAGAATAATATGAAATTAAACTATAGAAATCGATTAACTCTTATTTTATAAATTCTTTATTTTTAAAATTGAGCTGCCTAAAAATTTTCTCATTTTTATTAAAGGTTCTAAGTCATAAACTAGATAGTTAACAAAAATAAAAAACCTACTTATTTATGTATTATTTTTTACTTTTACTTCAAAAAAATATATTATAATTATTATTACTTTAAAATCTAATAATATTTTAAAAAAATAATACATATAAAAAATGCCTAAAATATATTTTAATAAAATTATAAAGTTATAACTATAAGAGTTAAAAGTTAGTAAGGTAATTTTAATAAAATAAAATAAAAAATTTAAATGCTGAAGGCTTGAATTTTAGATAAAAGTTTTTTAAAAAATATATTGTGGAGTGGCAAGGCACGGTTCAATAACCTCATGATCTATATTTATGAACTGCGAAGAAATTAAGAAATTAAGTTGCGATATCACAATGTTAATCAGGACTTCACAGTTGGAGACTGGCGAGCACAATAATGGTAACGTACTACGCAGTAATAAAGGGTTACTTCGCCAGTTCACCGTCGGTGGCTGCCTCTGTTGATTACAGAGATGAGAAGCGCAGCGTGATTTGTCATTCTCCTCATCTGCTTCATGCCGGAGCAGAATGCACGGAAGGCGATATTCCTAAATGGCATCGCTGGTCGAACACCTGGAGCCTGGAGGGGATCGGCTACACGGAAGGCGAGGACCTCTTCGGCGCACCTTACGACTTCCGCCACGCCCCAGCCGCCCGCGGCCACGGCTCTCGAGTGAGCTCTCAGTTCCTCCGAGATCTCAAACACCTGGTGCAGAATGCCAGCGAGTCCAACGGCGGAAAGCCGGTGATCCTCCTCACCCACAGCATGGGCGGACTGCTCGCTCTGCAGCTCTTCCATCTCAACACCCCTGAACGGCGCTCAAGATTCGTCGAGCGCTTCGTTCCGCTGTCCGCCCCGTAGGCCGGCGCAGTCCCTGGGATGATCGACTTCGCCTCGGGAACCAACTACGGCCTCCCCTTCGTCGGCCGGCTGCTGCTCCGGCAGGAGACCCGCAGCTGGGAGTCCAACATGTGGTTGCTGCCTTCTCCCAGAGCGTTCGAAGATGCGTTTCTCGTCGTCTCGAAACAGGGGAATTACTCGTCGGCGAGGATGAGCAAGTTCATCGCCGGAATCGGATTCAGCGACGGGGTTGAGCATTACGAGAGAAGAATACTGCCGCTGACTGAGGAGCCGGAAGCGCCCCTGGTGCCGGTGACCTGCATTGCAGGAACAGGGGTTGAGACCATCGAGGTTCTGGTTTATGGCGAAGGGGGATTCGACGAGTTCCCCGAGTTGGAGTACGGGGACGGCGATGGGACGGTGAATCTGGTGAGCCTGCTGGCGATTGAGTCGGAGCGGAGGAAGACGGCGGGCAGGAGCTTCGAATTGTTAAACTGCCAAACGTCACCCACGAAGGTATCCTCAATGAACGTTCAGCTTTGAGAGTGATACTACGAGAAGTTGAGAGCATCGACGACGATGATGAAGGTGAACCGAGAGCCATTTCATAGGCCTCCGAGTTAACTTGCAGGATTAGCCAGTTGCCATATTTCTTCATATTCTTCGTATTTCTTCATAGCCAGAAAATTTATGAAAACAAAATCCACTTCATTCCACTTTTATGGAAACTAATATCTAGCGAAATAAGTGGGGCAAGGCAGGTCCAGCCTGAGACGCAACGCTTGTCGACTCGAGATTGGTGTGATTAACCATACAGACGATGCTTAAGGTCACAGAAGGATCCAAGTAGCTCCAAGAAAACCACACACTCATCGTCCCCAGTAACAATATAATTTGAAAAAAGGTCCAAGTTCTGAATCAAAATCAACAAGAAGACATGGATGGATAGGACAGTGGGAGTTGAACCAGTAGAAATGAAACACAATCCGATCCTCCCCTTTCCCCGTCTTCTAGCAATTTTCCTCATGGCTTTGCTGCTGCCGGCGGTGTGTCTCGCCGCCCCAAGGTGCAGCAGCGTCGAGCTGCATCCGCTCGTCCTCATCCCCGGGAACGGCGGGAACCAGCTCGAGGGCCGGCTGACGAGGGACTACAAGCCGTCGAGCCTCCTCTGCGCCATCTCCGGAAGGAGCACAGGGAGGGACGGGTGGTTCCGGCTGTGGTTCGACCCGACCGTCCTGGTGCCGGCTTTCACCCGGTGCTTCGCGGAGCGGATGACGCTCTACTTCCACCCCGACCTCGACGACTTCCGGAACGCCCCCGGCGTGGAGACCCGTGTCGCTGGCTTCGGCTCCACCGACGCGCTTCTCTACCTCAACCCTCTCCTCAAGTAGGCTCTCCTTGCGCCTTGTTGGTACTCGGAGGACCCTTTGGAGGATTAAAAAGCTGGTATTCTCACAGGCATATTACCGAATACATGGCGACCCTGGTGAACTCCCTGAAGCAGCTCGGCTATGTCGACGGCCGAAACCTCTTCGGCGCGCCCTACGACTTCCGCTACGGTCTGACCGCCGAAGGCCACCCGTGTAAAGTAGGAACCCAGTATCTCCGAGACCTCCGAGCGCTGATCGAATCCACGAGCGCTGCCAACGGCGGCAAACCCGTGATCCTCCTCTCCCACAGCCTGGGCGGCCTCTTTGCCCTCCAACTCCTCGCCCGCAGCTCCTCCTCATGGCGGCAGAAGTACGTCAAGCACCTGGTCGCGCTCTCGGCGCCATGGGGCGGCACCGTGCAAGAGATGACCACATTCGCGTCGGGGTACACCCTCGGCATCCCCATCGTGGACCCGCTGCTGGTCCGGGGCGAGCAGCGGAGCTCGGAGAGCAACCTCTGGCTCCTGCCTGCGCCCGGGGTGTTCGGCGACACGCCGTTAGTGTCGACCCCGAACAGGAGCTACTCCGCGCAGGACATGCCGGAGTTCCTGGCGGACATCGGGTTCGGGGAAGGGGTGTACCCGTACAGGACGCGGATACTGCCGATGGTGGAGAAGGAGCTCCCGGAGGCCGGCGTGCCGGTCACTTGCGTGATCGGCGGCGGCGTGAGGACTGCGGAGGCACTGTTCTACGGGGAGGGCGGGTTCGATGAGCAGCCGGAGGTAGTGTACGGCGACGGCGATGGGACGGTGAACACGGTGAGCTTATTGGCGCTGGAGTCGTCCTCGAGCGGGACGGTGAAGGTGATAAGGCTAGAAGGGGCAGACCACACTTCGATCCTGAAGGATAAGGCCGCCTTGAAGGAGATTGTGGGAGAAATTTGCAGCATAAACTCCATTTCCACCAGCTCTGTCTCTTTCTAGTCAATAAACCATTCGATGCGCAGATGCCTTCGAATCGGACCGACGTCGCCACTGCCTAATAAAATTTTAATTATTTATTACCCAACTACCAAAAAAAATCTTGAGCCTTTTATTTTATTTTCCACTTAAAATTAAAAAATCATATCCTGTTAAATTCAATAAACCATTTTGGTCAAACTTTATGGATGACAAAGGATTGAATTGTATTTTTAAAAGTATTACTGTCTTTAAATAAAATGGAACAAATTGGTCTAACAATAGAAGGAGAGAGAGAGAAAAAAAGGTTTAATTTTGGCAACGAGGCAGTAATAAGGTAATCGTAGCCACACGTGTTATTAAAAAAAAAGTCTAATCTGGATATTTGCAGAGAAGGTTGTCTTCCTGTTGAAGCGGTGGCGATGCTGCTCTTGAGCCAAGCGCCCAACGGAGCGCTCTCCGCCACCACCAGAAGATGCCCTTCGGCCTCCTATTCCTCCTCCTCCTCCTCCACCTCCTCCCGCCTTTCCTTCTCCAAGGCCCACCCTTCCCTCTTCCCTACTTCTCACCGCCGCTTCGGCTCGCGGAACCCTAGGAGGTCGCCCTCTCTCTCCCTCTCCCCCGCTGACCCTTCCCCCTCCGGTCGCACCTATCCCTCTAACCCCTGCGCTTCCGCGGAGGAGGACAGCACCGTCTCCGTCGGTGATGACGGCGTCCCCCTCGAAGGCGTCATCAAGTTTGACAAGCCCGGGCCTTCCTCAAAGTTGGTTACTTGGGCGTAAGTTCCCCATTTCCCCCCTAATTCGACCTCCTGATTGCTTGACTCCTGGTGCCAATTCAGCGATTGATGCAGTTCTTCCGTGTCCCAGACAGGTGGGTCTCCTGGCAGGCGGTGACGTCGTGTGCCTTCTCGTCTTTTCGGCGGTAGGGAGGTTCAACCATGGATTGCCTGTTTTTGATCTGGAGACTCTGCGGACAGCCGACCCCTTCATTGCCGGTGAGCAAGCCATCGCCTGTTCTTACATTTCCAAAATTTCTGTGTTCTTCCTTGTGGTTTCCGATGGTCCATCAATTGATGCTTTGCCAGGTTGGGTTTTGGCTGCTTACTTTCTTGGAAGTTATGGTGATGATGGTAGAGGAGTGAATGGCTCTAATAAAGGAGTTATCGCAGCAGTGAAGTCATGGGCAGCCGGTATTCCGGTAAGTGTTCATTCCTGAGATCTGTGTTTGAACCTTTTCTGAATAGTCTCTGAGTTTGATTTACATGGTCTCACACTTGTCTGTTATAATTTGCAGCTAGGAATTATGATCAGGTCTGCTACTTCAGGTCACATTCCATCAAGTATCTTCATGTTGGTGACTATGGCAAGTACCGGGGTCTTGCTGATTTCATGGAGGGCTTTAATCTCTAACCTCCTTTCAAGGAACCGGCGCAAGACAGATGATGTCTACAGACGTGGAAGCCCATTTGAACTTTTTGAGGTAATAATTGAGTCTTGTCATTAAATTTCTTTTGATAAACTGCTGAGGAAGAATCATCAATACCATAGTTTATTTTGTTTCTGCTGCCTCTCGATATTATTGAAACCATCCATTCCCTGTTAATAATAATAGTTCGTTGCTTGGTTTTCTGAAATATAATGTGACCCGAAATGTGGATTAGTTAAGACGTCTAACAAGTTTAGTTTCTTATCTAGCATGCCTATTTTCTTAAGATTGTGTATTTAGTTGGAGAGTTCTGTAGTTGATGTTTGTAATATTATTCAATAAGCATGTAGCAAATTAAGTAGAAAATGTCCATAATGTTATTCTTGGGGTGCCTATCATGCAAACTTAGATGGTGATTACTAATGCAAACCCTGTTGGTGAGTGCTAATGTACCGGATTATGATGCAGGTCATAGGGTACATGATTTTATGCAATTAAATGGATGAAAAAGTCAAGTATGAGTCAATTTGTAATAACACGGGACATGCTACACTGTTTTCCACTAAAATCTTGCATTAATTTGCAAAATGAGGTTTAATCTTTGTCCAACTTAAGTCAGTCCACTTATACTCTTTTTTCCACTAAAGTTCTACATCAAGTTAGCAAAATGTGGGTTCAATACTCACCAAGTTTTTTAAAAAAAGTTGAAAAATGTGGTGTATCTTTTTGTGCAACTTAAGTCGATGCACTTTTAAAAATCAGGATTTGCAAAATGTATTTGGACAAGTTTATCAGACAAGTCTATGATTGTCTAGATTTATCATCCTATCGTTTGCAATAACGTCGAAAGTTCATAGCCATCTGCTATGGAGAGGTATCACTGATCACAAACAGACGTCATCTTTTCATTGCTTCGGTGATATGCTAGCATGCCTTCATCTTGGATTCTGAATAAGTAAGATTAGTTTGTCAGATATTGATTTTTGAAAAGCTGTTTATTGTGAACTCTCTTTCTCCTTAAACAACTTTCTAGATGACTGTATGTAGGATTATGAGTGCCGCTTATTATTTGCACCCTTTGGTTGACTGAATTTTTTAATACTTCAAAGCAATTTCCATTCTTTGATTTTATTGGGTAAACTCGATCATGAATAGATAGAAACAACAAAAAGAACCAGTTTGAGAAGCAGCTGAACGATATTGTCATTGATCTAATTGAAAATTGATAATGCCCTCAACTGGTTCTCATTTTCTGGTTGCAAAGTCTCGTCTTGATATTCAAATAGAAAAACTATACATGTAAAATTTTCTCAATGATTGCACCTTTTGTCTATTGATGCAATATAAATTTTCGATGTCGCTAGATGCATGAAAGTAGCAAATGGTAATCTTAAACGCAAGTTTCAAATGCCAAGAAATTTTCGAAAGGCTTGGCGCATATGCCGTATGCCCTTTGTCTGCAAGATCAATGGCGTTTTGTTTTTCAACGGATATTGTATTTTTTTCCGATACAGGTTGCACGCAAAACCGTTGTTCTTTCGTTGCCTGACAAAATCTCTGTTTCTTTGTTCCAGTTGCTGACATCGTTGGTTCGTAGATGGTGATTTGAGTGGAGCGTGCCCTTTTGAACTCCCGAGACTGGTTCTTTTTACTACTTTTTAGAAGTCAATTATGTCAATTTATATCATGCCATATTATAATGTGCCATATGTGGTTTTATTTATTGAGCATTCTCCAATTAAGTGCCCAGTGGCACTCGCTCACTTTGGTTCTTTTTACATCAAGTTAATAATAATCAGAATTTTCACCGCAGTTTGGCCTTGAGTTGTAAATTTATTGTAATAATTTTATTTCACTCAACTCATGTTCAATCAGCGAGAGATAAAAAATAACTTTATATTTAATATTTGGAGGTTTACATTGGACGAAAAATAGGCGCATCATGGGAATTAATGTGAAAAGATGTAATGCGGATAACCGAATCTATTAAATCAACGTTTGGATGATTATTTAAAATTTAAAATTTAAAATTTCCATGATCAAATTCAAGTGCTAAAGCTTCTAAAATCTTTAAGCGACAGGCGGCGGGCGGCTGCAGCCACGAGAGTAAAAAATTAGTAAATCCGACGAATTAAACGCAGTGGATCCAGCGGCACGTGAGAAAAGTGTGAATCCCCGGGGCCTTTCAGCGCCGCCGTGTGTTTCTCCTTCTTCAGCGCTGGTGCTTCGTCCATCGATGGCATCCTCCGGCGTCTCCATTTCCGCCTCCACCCCTATATCCGCTCGCCGCCTTCCCCTCTCGCTTCTCCTCCTCCGCACCCTCCCTCCCATTTCACTTCGCCGCCTCCGCTCCCACCACCCGCTATCCCGGCCCCAGATGGACTATCACAAAATTTCTTATCTAGAAATCATTAGTCTCTCTCACCCTATATATACACACACACTCTCCAATGGCCTATCACAAAATTTCTTTTTTTTTTCGAAAAAGTAGAGCTAACAGAAAATTACATTTCAATAACTATCTGTATTCTATATTCTTCTTGTAAAAAAACAATCATGGTTTTAGGTAGTATATGTTTTCAGCTGTCTGTGATGGACTGAAGCATCGTATTTTTTAAAAAATGAAAAAAAAATAGGTGAGCAGTTCTGATTTCCTGTGTAGGTTAACAACGATCTCGATTATTAAAAAAGCAAAAAGAAAAAAAAACACCAGGATCATCTCAGTCAAGTTGCCATATTTATTATTAATTGTTTATGTCAGAAGCAGTGCCTTTTCCCTAAAACGACACCCAGAGCACGCTCGCTCTCAGATCCATCTTCAGAGCGAGCGAAAGGGATGAAACTGTCGATGGCATCTCCTCGCCCGTTGCTCACCGTCTACCTCCTCCTCCCCCTCCTCCTCTTCTGCTTCTCATCGTCGTCTTCGTCCGTTTCGGCGGCGGCAGTCACTACAGTTTGCCACGTGCCTTAAGGACGGGGAGTCACAATTACGTTAAGCTTCGTTTTAAAGAATTTAGATACGTGGTTAATGCTCGGCGGATGATCCTCCGCCTTCTTCGGTCCTAGTTGTTTTGTATAATGAGGACTCTTCAAGTATGCTTCCATTGCTTCGTTTATAGGCTAGTAGTGCATGCCCTCATCTTGGGTTCTGAATAAGTAAGATTAGCATGTCAGACATTGATTTTTGAAGGACTGCTTGTGAGGAACTCTCTTCCTTCTCAAACAACTTTTTATTTCCAGATGACTGTACGTAGGATTATGAACCCTCTTCAGCCTCTTGCCTCATTTTTTTTAAATACTTTAAAATCCGGAAGATGAGTGACCGCCGAAACGGACGAAGACGACGATGAGGAGCAGAAGAGGATGAAGACGATGAGCGGCGGCGGAGGAGATGGCATCGAAAGTTTCATCTCTCTCGCTCGCTCTGAAGATGGATCTGAGAGCAAGTGTGGTCTGGGTGTCCTTTTAGGGAAAAGGCATTAAGGCACTGCTTCTGGCATAAACAATTAACAATGTGCAGGTTAAATTTAACAATAGAAGGACATGACATGATTGATGGATCTCAAGTTGAACGAGATGATACTGTTTTTTTTTATACTTAATAATCGAGATCGGTGTTGACTTAAACAGGAATCAGTACTGCCCACCTATTTTTCATTTTTAAAAAAAGTACGCTGCTTCAGTGCACAGCAGCTGAAAACATACATATCCGCTTCCCTTCCACCTTGAAACAGGGCATGGCATGCCTTTTGTGTGCGTGCGTGCGTGTGTATAACAATTAAAGGTGACGCATCTTTCATGTGCTATTTGCATCAAGTTTTATTTAAATGTTAAAAATATATAAAGTAAATGTGCAGAGGGTGTTAGGCGGATGAGCCTCCGCCTTCTCCGGTCCTGGTTTTTTGTATTCTGAGGACTCTTCATGTCATAATGATAACCATGTTCACTCCACATTCAACTCACGCAGCGTCTTTTTTAAAATGGAAAATAGGTGATGGCGGTACTGATTCATGGATGAGCCAACTCAGATCTCGAAAAAATTATTAAAAATGTAGGTTAACAAACAGTGTCATCTCACTCAACTTGTGATCTCTTGCCCTTCTATCGATAAATTTATCCTGCACATCTTCCTTGCGATCTCCATTATTGATCGTCTATGCCAGAAGCAGTGCTTTTTCCGAAGGGGACAGCCAGACAACACTTGCTCTCTGATAAATCTTCAGAGCCAGCGAGCAACATGACTGTCGATGCCATATCCTCCTCCTCTTCTGCTCCTCATCGTCATCTTCATCCGTTTCGACAGCGGTGGTCACTCATCTTCCGGGGTTCCCGGCTCCCCTTCCCTTCCACCTTGAAACGGGGTATGCTTTTTGTGTGTGTGTATTTGACAATTAATTGATCGATCTGCTGTGACAACAATGTTGGAAAATAAGGGCTCTCACAGTGCTCCTGGAACTTACAAGATATGATGTAGGAGAATAATAACTATCTTGAATAGAAAAATAATGTATTGAATGGAATGAATAAACTTGACACTTACCTTAACTATTTATACTAGAATAAAGTCCTAAATAAGCATTATGTTTATAAGTATTGAAAGAGTATGAATCATAAACTAAGAAATAAATATTTTCAAAATAAACTATAAACCAAATCAACCAATATAAATTTAAGTTTAGTTTTTAACAAATATAACAATTAATGTGCAGGTATGTGAACGTGGACGAGAAGGGAGCGGAGCTGTTCTACTACTTCACGAGGTCGGAGAGAAACCCCGGCGAAGCCTCCTTCCTGATCTGGCTCTCCGGCTGTCCTGGATGCTCCTCCGTCACTGCATTATTTGGTAACTCACGCTTCTTTTCCTCCATACGACAAAATCTCTACGATAAATCCTCCCTCCATTTATGCTTTTTACATGAAGCACCGTCCCAGATTGTGTCTCCAGGCCATTTTTAACACCCACCTCAATCCTCATCTCAAGGACAAATCAAGCATGAATAAATAATTGAGTCCTTTTTTTTAATGAAAAAAATAAAGAAGAAGAAGAAGAAGAAGAAGAAGTCTCAAGGAAGACACGTTTATACGATATATGTCTAAACTACTTGATAATTAATTAATTAATTAGTATCTTTATCAACTAGACTATTTCTTTTTAAATTAAAACTGATTTCAGGGGTATATCATTGGCAACCCAGCCACAGGTGTTCCTTTTGCCCATGGATGGGGCTTATCTCCGATGAACTTGCTCAGGTGATTATTCAACAATTCTATTTGTCTTTTATATATACAGAAACAAATTGATGTTATTATACTATTTCAGTCAATAGAAAAGAGTTGCAAAGGGCAAGACTATACGAATCCTCAAACTGAAGAGTGCTCAAAGAATCTTGACATTTATGAAACAGTGAGTACGCTCCGCGGTGCAGTAATTAAACTGATATTATCGCTGGTGTGATTTTAAACTTGATCGATTGCAATCGTAGTTTTTTGATGAATTAAATATCTACCAAATATTGGAGCCACTTTGCCCTCTGGATCCTCCTTTATCCGACACACTTGCGAGGACATCCGGTGAAAAAATAAGATCTCTAAGGCAGCAGACGCAACTCCTTGACCTACCTTCTCTTCTTGATCTTAACTGTAGAGTAAACTTCTGATCAGTGTATATATATACACATAATAGATTCATTTTCTGAATTTGCACTTGATGACTATGTATCTAATAATAATACATGTTTTTGGAAAGCAGAGTTATGTATCATTTCTAGCTTATTATTGGATGAATAATAAGGCCACTAGAAAAGCTCTACACTTGAAAGAGGTAAGTCCTCTAATTTCATATGTTATTTTATTATTATAGATTATTCAGAATATATATCTTTACTTGTTCATTTGAGCTACTTATACAGGGAAGGATAGGATAATGGATGAGGTGTCGTCGTAATATTATTTACAATCATGACATGGCAAGTAACTTGGAGTATCAATTTAATCTTACCAGCAAAGGTTATCCAGCTTTAATCATGAAGTAATTACTTAATCAATTAGCTACATTTCTTAATTATATATTTATAATTGAAATGATACTCATTATTGCAATGAAGATCACGACATGGGACTATCTTTTGTTAGTACGCATAAATGGATAAAGTCTCTTAATTATTCGATGGTGGATGAATGGAGATCATGATACGTAGGAGGCCAAGTTACAAGGTATATTAAAAGATTTTAAGACTTTGAAAATTTGATATATATGTATGTGTAATAGAGATGTTGTTTTTAGATGCAGGTATTGTAGTATTGTATTCTAATAATCTTATCTTTGCAACTGTGAAGATAGAGACGATAAAATATATATATCTTTAAACTGAAAGTCGACGCTGTAATTATAATAATTTGAATGACGAAGCATCAATGAAGAATGCTTCAAAATATGTTGGAAAGATGAATTTCTTATCAGCCCCTTTGAATCAATCCAATCATTTTTGTTTATAAGAGACTTATTTTTCGTGCACAGTTACATTAAGTTTCATTTTAATTTAAGTTGATAGGGCTAGTAGTATATGCCTTCTGAATAACTAAGATTAGCTTGTCAGGCATTGATTTTTGAAGGACTGTTTGTGACGATCTCTCTTTCTCCTCAGACAACTTTCTATTTCCTATGAAGGATTATGAATCCCTCTTCAGCCTCTTGCCTGATTCTTTTTTTTAATAATATTTTTTTCAGAACTAATTGTTCTAAGGGAGGAGCGATATGCACGTTAAAAATGTATTCTTATACTTAGAGCAATTGAGTTAATAGATTCACAGTCATTAGAGTCCAAAATAAATCAATAAAACGCCGTAGACGGATAAAGTGGCACGTGAGAAAAGTGTGAATCCCGGCCTTTCAGCGCCGCCGTGTCTCTCCCTCTTCAGCTCTGGTGCTTCGTCCATCGATGGCATCCTCCGGTTGCTCCATCTCCGCCTCCACCCCTATATCCGCTCGCCGCCTCCCCCTCTCGTTTCTCCTCCTCCGCACCCTCCCTCCCGTTTCACTTCGCCGCTTCCGCTCCCACCCGCTATCGTCCGGGAGGCCCCTTTCCCGACCCCAGGTAAATCGGATCTCCTTTTTCTAAGTAAATTGCGGAGTGAGAGCTCTAAGAATCCCTAAAGTTGCAATCTTTGGCATCAGGAGAAGGTGGCAGCATTCGTCCCGGAAACACGAGCTTGGGTTGGCGACCTTGGCGGGGAAGACAGCGGAGGGGAGGATGGAGAGTACGGCGAGGTCGAGGAGGAACAGGAACAAAGCTTGGATCTCCTCTTCAGTTTCCTTCAGAACGCTTTAGGGAAGATGTCTCGGCGCATACGGAAGGCGGCTCGGTCGGTGCTGCCGCCATTTATTCCTACGAAATTAGTGCGTCCTTTTTTGCCTTCGGATGTCATGAAATAAGAAATTTGAATGATGGGAGGTTCTTTTGCTGACCATCTGTGGTGGAAATTGGATCAGGTGGGGTTCGCGGTACATGGAATTCTGATACTTGCCTTCTTCTGGATTCTTAAAGCATTTATCGAGGTATGCTACTGTGCATCGAGCAATGATTGCTGTGGATTTATATGTTTACCGTGTACTCCGAGTAGGAGTTTTGTTGTATCTTGAAAAGTATAGAGATGCAGGTTAATGAATACTGCAAGATGGATTTGAAAAAGAAATTTTTATCCTTTCCAAATTGCCCCTTTTATTGCCACCTTAACTGCACAGTGAGCAACTAATTCATTATATGGAGTTGCGATTCTTTTTAATATTTTCACAGAGAGTAGGCCTAAGCGATTCCCTGGGAGAGAATAGGAAAGCCATATCTACGCTCCCCTATTACGTGTGTAAAATCCAACAATATGGTTCACACAGAGCAACATGGAAACGCCATAAGTCTCACAAATCCTCATGTTTCTCCCTGCGTTTTATTCATGTATTATTATTGAACAAGGAAATACTATTATCTGATTTCTTTTTCGTCAACATATAAAATCGATGTTGAATGTTGATCATTGGTTGATTATAATAGAAACTGTCCTGCATAATTTACAGTTTAACCGTTGAGGTATCTAGTAAGAAATCATGTGCTATAGTTCAAAGCAAATTCTGTTCAAGCAAAATTGTCCCTTTTGCTGCTTTTGATGGTTCTTAATTCTATACCGCTTAGAAACCTTTGATATACCTCTTCTGCACATCAACATGTTAAAGCCTTGCTACAGAAGTTCTTTACTCGTCTGTTTATGCTTCGAGTCTTTGTATGCTACACATGCACACATGGTATTTCCTTCATTAACTGCACATTCTACATGTTCGTTTTTCCTTCTTCTGTTTTAGTATTTTTGCTTGAGATAAGTGCCATTACCATTGCAAAACTACTTGAACAAGTGAGGTGAGAGTTCAATTTTGTATGGGTATAATCTGGGTTGAAACGGGACTAGCCCTCTATTCTGGGAAGGTTTATCTTCGCGCTTTTGGAGGTACAACTTTGTACGCTTCTTGTTCATGGCTTCATGGGTGGTTTAGTTGATTCAGGTCTTGTCGTCCTTTGCATGACTTTGCTCTAAACTGTCCAACTTAGATTTGCTTTATGAAATTTCTGCCACATTTATAGTGTATCCTGTTGTTGCAAGGATGTCAATTGTTAGTTTGTAGTATTGTTGCTGGTTCTGTTGCTACTTCTACTGCCCAGCTAAACAACAGAACAGGAGACGGGGACATTAATAGATGTGGATGAACTTGATTTTGTCATTTCTTTATGAGACTGATTTCCATTAAGTGTTGTTCTGAACCTCAATAATGTTGTACTCAGCAGCTGTCAATTGATACGGATCAAATTCTATGGATAAGTTTCTTATCAATGATCTAGCATTTTGAGAACTACAATTTGAACGGAAGAAAGGATGAGGGAGGCAGATTGCTTCATTTAATGCACAGAAGGACAGCTTGCAGAAAAATATAGAAGAAGGAATAAATTACACATTATCATGTCAAAAATTGAAAGAACAATTTGCAAATGTCTATTCCTCGAACTTTAATGGAGGAAAATGGAATTGAAATTGTAGCTTGCTGATGGTTCTCTAGCAACTTCATGACTTGCTTTGTGAATCTGTTATATGATCGACTCATGCACCAATTGTTAAACCTTCTCGGCTCCTGCAGGTCATTTGCACCGTCGGAGTCGTAGTGTTTACCAGCGTCCTGTTCGTTCGCATGGCCTGGTCCTTCTTGTCGTACGCAATGGAGAACCAACAAAGTTATGCAGGCAGGATTGGTATTGAAGACAGCAGATGGAGCGGTGCTGGGGCTGCTTGATGCCATCCATCATTCTCTTGATCATCTTACATACGAGAAAGCAGTGAGAGCTTCTAGCTAGTGGAAGGCAGTTTACAGAATGCCAATCTCTCTTGGATCACTGCATAGAGGAGGAAGAAGATACAGAAGTTTCTTGGTTTCTCCTTGTGTCTGCTACCTATGTGCATGATTCATGCAAATGATACATTCATGATGTCACAGGGAAATGCTGCGTATGATATATGTTAAAGATGTTGAAGTATTGTAATGATTCACCGGTAAAGATCCAGTCCTAAATTCATCTGTATCGTTTGCGATGGTGAAAACAAACAATGATAATGATGCTCGTTGGCAGCTGAGATGTACCAGCTGAATTAATGAAAGGTGGAAACGCTGACACCTCTCTGCACTAATGAAAAATGTGCAGAGATGTACCAGCTGAGATGTACCGTACTGATTCCTCTGTGAGTCAACAACGATCTCGATTATTAAAAAGGTAAAAAAAATATCATCTCAGTAGCCTGCACACTATTAATTGTTTATGCCAGAAGCAGTGCTCTTTCCCTGAGAGAATACCCAGAGCACACTTGCTCTCTGATCCATCTTCAGAGCGAGCGAGAGAGATGAAACTGTCGATGCCATCCCCTCCGCCGCTGCTCACCGTCTTCCTCCTCCTCCTCCTCCTCCTCTTCTGCTCCTCATCGTCGTCTTCGTCCGTTTCGGCGGCGGCGGTCACTCATCTTCCGGGGTTCCCAGGCCCCCTTCCCTTCCACCTTGAAACAGGGTATGCCTTTTGTGTGCGTGCGTGTGTGTATAACAATTGAGTGCGACTCATTTTTGTGCTATTTGCATCAGGTTTTATTTAAATGTTAAAAGTTTTAAGTAAATGTGCAGAGGTTGTCAACGCGGATGAGCCTCCGCCTTCTCCAGTCCTCGTTTTTTGTATTCTGAGGACTCTCAAGTCATACTGATAACTATGCTTACTCCCTTTCAACGCACGCAGCGTATTTTTTAAATTGAAAAAAAGCTGGTGGCTGCACTGATTCCTGGATGAACCGACTCAGATCTGGAAAAAAATTATCAAAATTGTAGGTTAAACAAACAGTATCATCTCACTCAACTTGTGATCTCATGCCCTTCTATGGATAAATTTATCCACTACATCTTCCTTGCGATCTCCATTGGTAATTGTTTATGCCAGAAGCAGTGCTTTCTCCCTTAAGGGGGACACCCAGAGCACACTCGCTCTCTGATCCATCTTCAGAGCGAGCGAGCAACATGAAACTGTCGATGCCGTCTCCTCCGCCGCTGCTCATCGTCTTCCTCCTCCTCTGCTCCTCATCGTCGTCTTCGTCCGTTTCGGCGGCGATGGTCACTCATCTTCCGGGGTTCCCAGGTCCCCTTCCCTTCCACCTTGAAATAGGGCATGCTTTTTGTGTGCGTGCGTGCGTATGTGTGTGTAACAATTAGTTGATCGATCTGCTGTGACAAAAATATGTAACAATTAATGTACAGGTATGTGAACGTGGACGAGGAGAAGGGAGCGGAGCTGTTCTACTACTTCACGAGGTCAGAGAGGAACCCCGGCGAAGCCCCCTTCCTGATCTGGTTCTCCGGCGGTCCTGGATGCTCCTCCGTCACTGCATTACTCTTGGAATTTGGTAACTCACTCTTTTTTTTTCTCCATACGACAAAATCTCTCCATTTATGCTTTGTACACGAAGCACCGTCCCAGATTGTGTCTCCAAGCCATTTTTAACACCCACCTCAATCCTCATCTCAAGGACAAATCAAGCATGAATAAATACTTGATTCATGTTCTTTTTTATAAAAAAAATAAAATTGGTTTGGGGTTTACGATTTATAGGTTTAGTATTAGATAATTTAAGATAAATAATTTTAGAATGAGAATTTGCAGTACCTGCATATTTAATTACTTGCTTAACTGTTAGGCACTTGGAATCTAATGTTCTCATGGCTGAATCATGAATGCATGATGAGCTAATTAATTAACATTGCAGGGCCATTTGAGATCGTTCACGCCGAGTACAATGGAAGCTTGCCCGGTTTAAAATATCGTCCCTTCAACTGGGCAAAGGTAATTAATCATCTAGTAGTCGTGTAAATGGATCTAGAAAAATTAATACCAGCAGAGTGGACTTCATTATGTAATATATATATTATTGTGCATGCAGATTGCGAATATTATTTTTGTAGATTCTCCGATTGGAGCTGGCTTTTCATATTCGATCGATGAGGTCGATCATCCTGGCGACCTCTCCGCTTCCCACTATGCTCATACTTTTATCCTCAAGGTAGGTATATGTCTATATATATATATATATATATAGTGAAGAAGAAGAAAAAGAGTTAATTAATAAAAAAATATGCACAGTGGTTCAAAGCTAGCCCAGAGTACATCTCAAATCCTCTCTACATCGCCGGCAATTCATACGGCGGCAAGGTCGTTCCTGTTATTACTCAACTGGTGGCTCAAGGTCAATTGCTAAGTTTAACTGATAACCTGTGTTTTTTTTTTCTTCTCCTTTTATTTTACATCTACATATCTGTCATATTTTTTAGTCGTGTTCTAATTACTTTTAACAATCCAACCAGGCATTGAATCCGGAAAGGAGCCACTCCTTAATCTCAAGGTAGACACGTTTATATGATATATGTTTAAACTACTTGATAAATAATTAAGTAATTTGTATCTTCATCAACTAGACAATTTCTCTTTAATTTAAAACTGATTTCAGGGGTATATCATTGGAAACCCATTCACGGGAGAGAGAGTTGATGTTAACTCTCGTGTTCCTTTTGCCCATGGAATGGGGCTTATCTCCGATGAACTTGCTCAGGTGATTATTCTAAAACTCTATTTTTCTTATCTATATACAGAAACAAATTGATCTTATTATACAATTTCAGTCAATAGAAAGGAGTTGCAAAGGGCAAGATCATAGAAATCCTCAAACTGCAGAGTGCTCAAAGAATCTTGACATTTTTCAAACAGTGAGTACGCTACGCGATGCAGTTATTGAACTGATATTATCGTTGGTGTGATTTTACATCTGATCGATTGCAATCGCAGTTTTTTGATGAATTAAATATCTATCAAATATTGGAGCCACGTTGCCCTCTGGATCCCCCTTTATCTGACACACCTGTGAGTGAAAAAATAAGATCTCTAAGGCAGCAGACGCAACTCCTTGACCTACCTTCTCTTCCTGATTTTAACTGCAGAGTAAACTTCTGAACAGTATATATATAGATGCATTTTCTGAATTTGCACTTGATGACTATGTATCTACTAATAATAATAATATATGTTTTTGAAAAGCAGAGTTATGTATCATTTCTAGCTTATTATTGGATGAATAATAAGGTCACTAGAAAAGCTCTGCGCGTCAGAGACGTTAGTCCTCTAATTTCATATGTTATTTTATTATTATAATTATTCAGAATATATATCTTTGTTTGTTCATTTGAGCTAATTATACAGGGAACCATAAGGGAATGGGTGAGATGTCGTCTTAATATTATCTACGATCTAGATGTGACAAGCAACTTGGAGTATCAATTTAATCTTACCAGTAAAGGTTATCGAGCTTTAATCATGAGGTAATCACTTAATTAATAAGCTATAATGTGATTTCTTAATCATATATTTATAATATAAATGATACTTATTATTGCAGTGGAGATCATGACATATCACTACCTTTTGTTGGTACGCACCAATTGATAAAGTCTCTTAATTATTCGGTGGTGGATAAATGGAGATCATGGCATGTAGGAGGCCAAGTTGCAGGGTACATTCAAAGGTCTTAAGACTTTTTAAGTTTGATATATATGTGTGTAATAATATTGATATTGTTTACTTTTGGATGCAGGTACACTGTTTTGTATTCTAATAATCTTACATTTGCAACGGTCAAGGTAGGGATGATATATGTTTAAACTGAAAGACTGGGCCGTAATTATAATAATTTGAATGATATTTATATTATAGGGGGCAGGTCATGAAGCAGCGGAGTATAAAAGTGAAGAATGCTTCAATATGTTGGAAAGATGGATTTCTTATCAGCCTCTTTAAATAAAATCCCATCATTTTTACTATGATTTTATAGATGTTATATGAGACAAAGTGAAGAATGCTTCAATGTATTGGAAAGATGGATTTCTTATCGGCCTCTTTGAATAAAACTCCATCATTTTTATTATGGTCTTATCGATTTTATATGAGACTTATTTTTGATGTGCCGAGTTACATTAAGTTTCATTTTAAATAATTTAGATATGTGATTAATGTTAAGCGGATGATCTTAGTTTTCTGTACTTTGAGGACTCTTCGAGTCATAATAATAATAATTCTATCATTGCTTCATTGATAGGGCTAGTAGTATATGCCTTCATTCACGTTGGATTCTGAATAAGATTGATTAGCGTGTCAGAAATGGATTTTTGAAGAACCGCCGTAGACGGATAAAGTGGCACGTGAGAAAAGTGTGAATCCCCGGCCTTTCAGCGCCGCCGTGTTTCTCCCTCTTCAGCGCTGGTGCTTCGTCCATCGATGGCATACTCCGGTTGCTCCATCTCCGCCTCCACCCCTATATCCGCTCGCCGCCTCCCCCTCGCGTTTCTCCTCCTCCGCACTCTCCCTCCCATTTCACTTCGCCGCTTCCGCTCCCACCCGCTATGCTACGGGAGGCCCCTTTCCCGACCCCAGGTAAATCGTATCTCCTTTTTTAAGTAGATTGCGGAGTGAGAGCTCTAAGAATCCCTAAAGTTGCAATCTTGGGCATCAGGAGAAGGTGGCAGCAGTCGTCCTGGAAACTCGAGCTTGGGTTGGCGACCTTGGCGGGGAAGACAGCGGAGGGGAGGATGGAGAGGACGACGAGGTCGAGGAGGAACGGGAACGAAGCCTGGATCTCCTCTTCAGTTTCCTTCAGAACGCTTTCGGGAAGATGTCTCGGCGCATACGGAAGGCGGCTCGGCCGGTGCTGCCGCCATCTATTCCTACGAAATTAGTGCGTCCTTTTTTGCCTTCGGATGTCATGAAATAAGAAATTTGAATGATGGGAGGTTCTTTTGCTGACCATCTGTGGTGGAAATTGGATCAGGTGAGGTTCGCGGTTGATGGAGTTCTGATACTGGCCTTCTTGTGGATCCTTAAAGCATTTATCGAGGTATGCTATTGTGCATCAAGCAATGATTGCTGTGGATTTATATGTTTACCGTGTACTCCGAGAAGGAGTTTTGTTGGATCTTGAAAAGTATAGAGATGCAGGTTAATGAATACTGCTAGATGTATTTGAAAAAGAAATTTTTATCCTTTCCAAATTGCTCTTTTTATTGCCACCTTAACTGCACAGTGAGCAACTAATTCATTATATGGAGTTGCAAATTTTTTTAATATTTTCTTAAGAGAGTAAGCCTAAGCCATTCCTTGGGAGAGAATAGGAAAGCCACATCTACACTCCCGTATAACGTATGTAAAAAATCCAACAATACGGTTCACACGGAGCAATATGGAAATGCAAGAGGTCTCATAAATCCTCATGTTTCTCCCTGCGTTTTATTCATGTATTATTTTTTAACAAGGAAATACTATTATCTGATTTTTTTTTTCCTCAACTTATAAAATCGATGTTGAATGTTGATCATTGGTTGATTATAGGAGAGATTGTCCTGCATAATTTACAGTTTAACTGTTGAGGTATCTAGTAAGAAATCCTGTGCTATAGTTCAAAGCAAATTCTGTTGAAGCAAATTGTCCCTTTTGCTGCTTTTGATGGTTCTTAATTCTATACCGCTTAGAAACCTTTGATATACCTCTTCTGCACATCAATATGTTAAAGCCTTGCTACAGAAGTTCTTTACTCGTCTGTTTATGCTTCGAGTCTTTGTATGCTACACATGCACACAAGGTATTTCCTTCATTGACTGCGCATTCTGCATGTTTGTTTTTTCCTTCCTCTGTTTTCGTATTTTTGCTTGAGATAAGTGCCATTACCTGTGCAAAACTGTACTTGAACAAGTGAGGAGAGAATTCATTTTGTGCGAGTATAATCTGGGTTACAACGGGACTAGCCCTCTATTCTGGGAAGGTTTATCTTCGTGCTTTTGGAGGTACAACTTTGTACGCTTCTTGTTCATGGCTTCATGGGTGGTTTTGTTGATTCAGGTCTTGTCGTCCTTTGCATTACTTTGCTCTAAACTGTACAACCTAGATTTGTTTTATGAAATTTCTGCCACATTTATAGTGTATCCTGTTGTTGCAAGGATGTCAATTGTTAGTTTGTAGTATTGTTGCTGGTTCTGTTGCTACTTCTACTGCCCAGCTAAACAACAGAACAGGAGACGGGGGCATTAATAGATGTGGATGAACTTGATTTTTTTGTCATTTCTTTATGAGACTGATTTCCATTAAGTGTTGTTCTGAACCTCAATAATGTTGTACTCAGCAGCTGTCAATTGATACGGATCAAATTCTATGGATAAGTTTCTTATCAATGATCTAGCATTTTGAGAACTACAATTTGAACGGAAGAAAGGATGAGGGAGGCAGATTGCTTCATTTAATGCACAGAAGGACAGCTTGCAGAAAAATATAGAAGAAGGAATAAATTACACATTATCATGTCAAAAATTGAAAGAACAATTTGCAAATGTCTATTCCTCGAACTTTAATGGAGGAAAATGGAATTGAAATTGTAGCTTGCTGATGGTTCTCTAGCAACTTCATGACTTGCTTTGTGAATCTGTTATATGATCGACTCATGCACCAATTGTTAAACCTTCTCGGCTCCTGCAGGTCATTTGCACCGTCGGAGTCGTAGTGTTTACCAGCGTCCTGTTCGTTCGCATGGCCTGGTCCTTCTTGTCGTACGCAGTGGAGAACCAACAAAGTTATGCAGGCAGGATTGGTATTGAAGACAGCAGATGGAGCGGTGCTGGGGCTGCTTGATGCCATCCATCATTCTCTTGATCATCTTACATACGAGAAAGCAGTGAGAGCTTCTAGCTAGTGGAAGGCAGTTTACAGATTGCCAATCTCTCTTGGATCACTGCATAGAGGAGGAATAAGATACAGTAGTTTCTTGGTTTCTTCTTGTGTCTGCTACCTATGTGCATGATTCATGCAAATGATACATTCATGATGTCACAGGGAAATGCTGCGTATGATATATGTTAAAGATGTTGAAGTATTGTAATGATTCACCGGTAAAGATCCAGTCCTAAATTCATCTGTATCGTTTGCGATGGTGAAAACAAACAATGATAATGATGCTCGTTGGCAGCTGAGATGTACCAGCTGAATTAATGAAAGGTGGAAACGCTGACACCTCTCTGCACTAATGAAAAAAGCAGGAAGGTGAAAACTTTTCACATGTATTGGATGTTTACGTGATATAAATCAAGCACGGACGTACAGGATGCTCGAGAAAGACTGTCATCCTCTCTCCCTACTTATTTCTTAATTGGCCTCCCGGTGAATCCATCAACAGGCCACTCACCGGCGGTGAGGTAGGAGGCCGACATGCTAAGTATAGCTTAGATATTCCATATTTAATCTACATTTTGGAACTCTAGGCCTAGAGCTGAATTGAAACTATATATATATAGCTATAGCTAGGCCTTCTGTGCAGATATATCTTACCATCAACGCAGGAATGAATTATATGCACATTTTAACAAGAGGATGAACAGACAAGAGACAACAACATTTCTATCAAATCATTTAATAAATTATGATATGACTCGTACTTGTATTTTTCCTGTCTGGTCTGGATACAGGTTTCTATGCCCCATCAAAAAAATTACTATTCATCATATTTTAAAAATATCCTTTGAAATATAAAAAACGAATTGAAATATTAAAAAAAATCTTATCCTAATCTATATCTCATATAAAATTTTAAAGTTAAGTTTTCGGTAGACCGCATTAAATCAATGCCAAAGACTGAGACAAAAAAGAAGAAGCAGAAAATGCACAGCAAGTTAAATTCCTTCAAAGATTATTCGTTGTTCAACAAGATAGAGCAATATATCTACTCCTCCTCCCTAATGCATGCAATGTATTGGTTGGAAAGCTAAATTGTTGTTGGTAGACATAAAGATCCCTTGATTAATTTCCATATCCCATATATTTATCATCATATATCACGAGTTAGAGCAACGGCCCTATTCGTGCACATGATGACGATTCATGCATCATGTCATGCGATGGTATTGGAGTGCAAGAAGGCAAAATGAATTTTATTTACTCCTCCAGATAAATTATAAATTTTTTTTGAAAAAAAAGATATTTATATAAGAAAAATATTGTGACGGAACTTATTCTGATAACGTAGCATATAATTAACTAGTGATCCGTAATTAATTTTTCACCGCACCTTATTTACGTGCGGCGAGCGTTGATAACCACCCGATCAAAATTTGGCCTCATCTCCACCTTCCTTATTTCCAGAAAATAATTGGATACCAAACGCCAGCATCGGGCGGCTGCGTTATTTGCGGAAATTTTTATTTATCCTCCATATTTATTTCTTTCAAATAAAAAATCAAGTAGAATAACCTTCGAATTGAATGATTGGAAAGAAAGAAATAAATAAAAACAACGACAGGTCATATCTTTCAAGTCGAAACCCGACATGATGGAAAGAGATATATATACAAACGATAAATTAATCCACAACAATCTATTCTTCTTATTCTTCTCCTTATTTTAATCCACACAACTCCTCGTTATAAAGTTAACAATTATTAGGTTAATTTTATCCACATATATATATATATATATATATATGGACAAATCACAGAGTCTTTTATTGACTTTATTTTTATTTAATATTTATTTATTCTAATCCGAGTAGAGATCATTACATATATATACTTAGTTTTATTTTTCTATGAAAAAAAGAGGAAACAGTTAATTTCCTATTTAATTATTACATAGGCCAAAAAAAAATTAACTTACTGGAAACAAATGCACGTGCAGAAGCTGTTGGTTGCATTTTTTTTCATATTAAGTCGTAGGTATTTGGTAAGTTAAGCAAAAGAAAAGCATGATAGAACAAATGCATGCATGGCGGCTAATTAATTAACAAGAACGATAAAACAAATTCGTTTAATTAATCGGTAAGATAAAAAAAGAGAGGATAAATTATTGGCATATAAACAAAAAGCACCACTTTATAAAAAGCTGAAACGCTCGTATATGGCCACAACAAGCTTTTCCATCCTCCTTGCCATTTCCTCGCAAGAAGATTTGTTTCTACAAGGCAATTCCAATGTTTTGCATGTAATAATTGCTGAGGAAAGAAGGCAAAGATCATCACGGCATCCCCTCCCCTCCCCGGACGACTCCGCCATATTAACATCGTGCGAGAAGATAATAACCCCGCAGATTATGTTAAAAACAAGTTTAATCACGAAGGATGTAGTTTTTCAATTGAATTTACTCCGATTAATCTCTTTAAATAATTTATTATATATATATACAAAAAAAACAGAAGCCATGATGATGAGTTTTTTTAAAAAGTTATGGTAATGAACGATAAAGAGATGGGAGTCGCATCATCTCCATCTTCCTCCCAAAGCAGACGAGATGTCATGTCCACGCATGACCCCCATCATCCTATGTTTGACCGTGTCCCTTTTAATAAAACTCCATCCAATCCAATTGTTACAGGATTTTTAGGTGAAGCAGAGGAGGATGGATCGATGAGTGCGTAGATGATTAGTTTAAAGGAAGAAAGAGAGCAGTGAAATCTACCTACATACATGGGCTAACTCGTTCGTCGTCCCTGTCGATGGTTACGACAAAAGCAAAAGGGGGAACTGCAAGTCTTGTCGCGGTGGGGTGGACTTAAACGGAGATCATGATTCATCAGCAATAAATTTTTGTTTTTGTTCCATCGGTTAGTGGATGGATTAATTAATCATGAAGCTTCAAGCTTGGTTCACAAACTACTCCCATCATCGTGATTTGACGTGGGGGAAAAAAGAGAGGAGAAGAGCATCTCACTGCCCGTCTTGCTCCTTGCCTGCTTCCTCGCTCGCTCGCTCGCTCCTTCGCTCACTGGCCTGCCTGCTGCCTCCCTCTCTCTTTCTTCCTTTTTTTTTTCCTACCATCTCGTGTCCCGATTCCTCCCCCCGTCGCCACTGTTCGCAAGGAGGGAGGAGGAGGAGGGCGACCGATCCATCTGCAGAGAAATCTTATTTCTCCCGTCGCCGTTTGTTTTGCTCGTGCGTTTGCCTCCTCAAACGATTAATCCGATCGGTAGCAGTCTTTCTGGTTAAAGTCATGGAGGAACTTTCCCAACTTGGAGTCAATACCCACAGGGCTTCTTCGTCATCTTCTTCTCCTGCTGCTGCTGCTGCTGCTTCTTCCACCGCCGCCGTTGCCGCCGCCGTTGCACCTCCTCCGCCTTCTCCTTCTTCTTCTTCTCTACTCGGTAAGCGCCTCCTCGGTTGGCCGCCAATTAACCCTCTCCACAACCATCCCTTTCCCTTCCACCTCGACCCCGCCTCGTCTCACACGAGATCGGCCGCCGCGACATCTTCGACCGATGCCGATCATATCAAGGCCAAGATCGTCGCGCATCCTCGCTACTCCGCTCTTCTCTCCGCCTATATCAACTGCCGAAAGGTAATTAAATTAAAGTCGATCAAACCCTAGCTCGGTCGTCCCGACCGACCGACCGATCTCACCGGTCCTTCATGCGTGCACGTGTCTAGGTCGGAGCTCCGCCGGGGGTGAGGGAGCGGCTGTTGGCGGCCGCTCCGGAGCACGCGGCGCGGCAGCGGGCGGCGCTGGGCTGCGGCGACCTGCCGACGTCGTCCCACGATCCCGATCTCGATCGGTTCATGGTCACTGCCCACATATATAATTTTATATTCAGACATCAACTTTTTTTGACATCAGAGATTAGTATTAAAGTTGCGAGTGTACGCATGAAACGTAGGAGGCTTACTGCCAAATGCTAGCGAAGCACGAGGAAGATCTGTCGCGACCATTGCGGGAGGCGAATGAGTTCCTCCGGAACGCCGAGGCCGAGCTCAACTCCATCACCCATGGCGGCTCCTTTCGCGTCCTCTACTCCGGTTAACTCCTAAACTGCTCCCCTCCCCTCTACATGCACACATACTAATTAATTAATCAATCTATTCTGCATTCATCGTTCTCACGAGGGTACAGTATGAGCCATCTCATAATCCGATGATCTATTACTACTGCTGCATGCCTTCGCCCAATTGCAGAAGAACTGTCTTGTCCTTCATCGATCATAACAAAAGTACCAGCCAGTAGAAGAAAGTTGGTTGGGGGGTACTAGAAAACTGAAGCTGAAGTAGGTATTTGTGAACAGAAAACGCTGCTGCTCCCTTGCTGGGTGTCGCATGCCAGCTTAATTAATTAATTAATTGTCTCAGTAAGGGCTATCAGCAGGTGGTGGTGCCATGGCAGGAGTGTGCTCTCTCCACGTAATTAACAAACCCCACAGTGGTGTGACAGAACACACAGGGAAAGCACGTGGACTCGCCACCTAATCACCATCGCACGTACGTCCAGACAATATATACGATTCACAGCACTCGGAGCGAGATACTTCAACTACTCTGCTATACTCTACTGCAATATAATTTAATTAAGAGTAGGCAGTACCAGTACGTATCTATTTATCTTGCAACGCAGGGAAGGGAACAAAAGAATTCATTGGGAAAGAGAGGAGGGTGGCGTGTATTTTACTGGGGTTTTCACTGACTTGGGTGAGCAGTTGTGTGAGAGGAAGAGCCCGCTGGATTTCTCACTGACCAGTGCGACATATATCCTCCTGTGAGAGAGGGAGGGAGGGAGGGAGGAGGGGCTCATGCATGCACGTGAACCTTTTTAAGGTTAATTGGAGAGTGAATTATTGGCCTAGCTAGCTTGAATACTTGCTGTCTTCCTCCCCCATCTCATTCATCCCCTGCAAGATATTTGAATTATTCATTCTCCTTCAGTTGGTTAATTACTTGTCATGCCTTTATGTATGAGCTGATTAAGATCTTTCATACTCTTAGTCTTGATTATAGGGTGAGTAAATCTTGAAACGTATAACTTGTTAGTATTAAATTTTAATATTCTAACATAATGAATCTGCACACATTTATTAATTAATTAATCATAATTATGATCATGTGGGAAGCTAGCTAGGCTATATACATCCAAACACTATGCGCAGAGGAGTGTCATTGAGAGTTTACTGCATACTCACATGCTGCTGATCAATTGATATTGTTTCTTTGTTTCTTGGATAATATTTAATTTTTATAAATTGCTTGGTTGTTGATTTTTGATGGCCATTATATAATTATAGTGTTTCTCATAACTAGCTATTAATTGATATGTATTTATCATATTTATTAAAGAACTTTTAGACGATCTTGACTGTTTACAGTTTATTAAAATAATTTACAGTTGATTAAAAAGAAACTATTAAGTTCTTACTAGCATAATAGCAATTAAGCATAAAATAGTTTGTTATTTTCTATTTGTAATATCTAAAACTGTGTTGCAAAGAGAATTCAAGTAGGTTATCAATTCATATAGAATAAATTTAAAAGGTGAATTTGAAGGTCACCCTTTAAATGTAAATTTGGGAGAGTTGGACCTCCGGATGCATCCCCCCTAATTAATTACTCTGGACTTATAGTATCTAACAAACTGACATGGATAATCAAATATGAGCCCTTGAAGCATGCTAATTTTACTGAGTACTCTAATCTTTAAAGTTTTAACTTAGAATTCTTATATTATATTGTAATAGATTCAAGTTAATTTTGTTCTAAAAAGAGAGTACCCTCACAAAATAGTAATAGTAATATTTAGAAAGGAAGTGAAAACATGAGAAGAAAGTAGACATAGAAAATAGTATTCTGCTCAATCAGTGAGGATCATTATTCCTGAATACAGGCTAAACAATTGAGCATACAATGATTCTCCAATCCAGAAGTCAATCTCGTTTGAAAAAGGTGATTTAAACCGCATTCAATGCTTTTGCTGTTGTAATTCCTGCATGACACTGCAGGTCGGATTGCGGAGGGATATATATCTCTGCAGTAGATCAAGCTGAATGCATATGATATCAAGAGGAAGCGACATAATTTGGCCATGTTATTTGGGTCATAGACCCACCATTTAGAACTTCCCATCTATTATTGTTAAATAGGATTACTAGCCCCTCACTTATGCTAGGTTTAGGGTAGGCAAAGCCCTTTTGCTAAAGAAAAGTGGAAAAAGTTCGCCTAAATGTCCATTAGCTCACTATCTCACTGTATATGTATATATATATAACCTAAGTTAAGATCCTTATCAATGAGCCAGCACCAGAACTCAAGAGGATACTTTATATGGCATATGTAGCTAGTGGCCTGTCAATTCAGGAGGATAATTAAGCTGTATATTCATGCACCCTTTTTTTTCTTAAGTATATCTAAGATTTTCCAGTTAGTATGGTGGTCTCTTAACTTTTTGTTTTAAGATATACAGACAGTAAAGAGGAGGAATATTGTACAGCAAGCAAACCCACAGTCATGCTTATATATTTGATCTATTCACCTTCAATGGAACAATATTATATTAAAACTTAATGAATGTAATCAGTATATGTAGCTGGTCCGATATATGATCACACTCGTCACTTTCCAATAATTAATATGGTTATTTGTTCTCTTAATTGTTGATTAATTGGAGTCAGTGTCTCGTTCTACTGGCTGTTTAAGAAAGCGATCCATCGGAGGCGCTGTCAGTGTGGCAATTAATTATTTTATGTGGATCATATGTTTGCTTATATAGTGAAAAATTATGTGCTGATCCATGCATGCATCTTGTCTTCTGCCGATGATAATTAAGGCTGTGCGGTCAATGATGCAGTAGTACTTGATATAATGACAAGTGAGTTTTGTTGAACTTATAGTTTAAAACATAGTCTATTTTAAATTTGCTATTACGAGACGTGGTGCTTGTGGTCATCTTACACTCTTCTTGTCTTTTTGTGTGACGATGATATAAAATCTCAAGCATATCTTTTAGCTGCAGATGAGAACTACGGCAGCGGAGCTTGCTCCTCAGAAGAGGAGCAAGAATTAGAAGAAGATGGAATTAGAGAGGCCAGCGATGAACTGCTTCCTTCAGCGGCAGCAGCAGAGACGAATGAGCCGGACGTAGAGCTGAAGAAGTACCTGCTGAGGAGGTACAGCGGGCATTTGGCCGGCCTCCGGCAAGAGCTCTGCAAGAAGAAGAAGAAGAAGGGTAAACTCCCCAAGGAAGCCATCCAAAAGCTCCTCCACTGGTGGGAGATGCACTACAAATGGCCCTACCCATCGGTACGCATTCATGCTGCATTCTGATCATGAAGATATTGGTGAACTTAGATTTCAAAGCATTGTTTTATATTTTTATATATAAATAAAAATGAGCTGCAGGAGGCGGAGAAGGTGGCGTTGGCAGAATCGACGGGGCTCGACCAGAAGCAGATCAACAACTGGTTCATCAACCAGCGGAAGAGGCACTGGAAGCCCACTGATCAAGACAACAAGAACGGCTTCGTCTTTATGGACGCCGCCGGAGAATTCAGCGTTGCTCCGCCCAGCACTCATCATGCTGCTGCTCTCTACATGGCTTCTGATGGCCTCTACCACCTCAATGCTCCATGATTATTTCTTTCTTTATTTATTACATATATCTGGCCTACCTAATTAATTTCCTAAATCTGTACAGATATAAATTCCAGGATTTGGTATATATATATATATATAGAGGGAGGACACACATATATAAGTTTATTTCTGAATATATACATCAGCTCTACAGAAGAAAATTATAGAAAAATAACAGTGAGATATATATAGTTTGCTATTTTGAGAAGGTTGGCAAAGATGGAGAATTAGATTCAGGTCCACCCTACTGTGCGGGATTCGAGTGAAGCTATTGAACACCCTCTTCCTGATAGTAACAACACAAAGATATATATATATATATATATAAACAGCCAATTTAAGAGGTATAAGATGATCATTTTGTTGTTGGGGATCGGGTTCGGTCTCAGTGGCCTAGCTGTATGTAATTGTCAGCTCAGCTGGAATAGGTCCTCATAATTCCTTCCACATTTGGTGCACTGAGTTTTATACTCTTGATGAAACGAGTCTAGTAATATAAAATGTTTGCAGCCCTGGAGCCTCCCTACCTATATATATATATTAATCCTTGCTTTCCGTTGAAGTCTTCTGGTAATTTTTTTTTACTCTCTCTCTCTCTCTTTGTGTGTGTGTGTGTGTAGATGGTATGCAGAATGCAAATAATAAAAGTTACTGCATCAGGAGTTGTGGACAAAAGGAGATGCTCATTTTGTTTCCCCTTAGAGATGGGCACTAAATACATGGATCAAGTGATCGGGGAGAGTCTTCTTTTGAGGTGGCTCTCCCTGCCACCACCCCAATTACTTCCCTTTCCTTTAGCAGCTACTCTGCCCTATTCCTTTAGACATGGCAGACGTACTCCCCCTTCTCCTCCTCCTCCTCCTCCTCTTCCTCTTCCTCTTCCTCCTTCAACTCCTATCTCATCCCTCCTCCCTCCTTCACCGCTTCATTATATCCTCTTTACTACTGCTTCTGCTGCTGCTGCTACTACTATATACTGCTTCTTCCTCTTCCCTTCTCCGCAGCATCAATTATATTAATGGCTGCTGCTATTTATAGATGGGCTGCTGCCGTCCTGGCGATCATTCTTGCATCAGTGCTGCTCACCGTGGTGCATGCGGCGGCCTCCGCGAGGGTCACCGCTCTGCTAAATCCTACTTATCATCGGGTGGAAGCTTACAATTCTACCTATGAAGAGAAGAGAATGGTCCCAACTGGTTCGAACCATCTCCACAACAGGTAGAAGTAGAAGAGCATAATTATGCTGGGGGGGCTTATGCTGATTGATTACTGCTAATCATTATAGAGATGGAAGGAGCTTTCTTTCTTGATTTGTATGTTTGAAGTGAGTGATATATTTATATCTTTCAGTGCGTCGTCGAGTTTAGTTAATAAGCAGATGATGATTAAAATGGTGTGTGTGTGTGTGCGCGCATTTGATTGAGCATTAATTATTTGCTGGTGCGTGGTGTATCAATTAATTATTGCCCAATCTCCATATACATTGCTATAATTAATTCTCGTTCCTCTTTGGAGAAGCTTACGCTTGCAGTATGATGGATCTCTATATACACCGTGTATTAATTAATGAGCACTAATGATCGATTCATCTGGAATGGATCTCTCTCTATATATATCTCTTAAGCATGACTTCCTTAATTATCTTTTTTTTAATATAATTTATATTGAATCATTAAGGAAAGACACGCAAGATATGATATGATGCTGTCCTTCAGCCTAACTTTTACTGGATATATGATATGAGCTGAGAAGAGAGTTGATATGATAATGCAATTATATATAATAATATAGGTTTGCAAGTGTAATTTTACATGGCAATTCCTGGATATTTAGATGTGAGTGCAAATTTAAAGTGGATGGTTGAGTATGCGGTGTGGGTGTAGTATACATGATATGGTTGGAGCAATTAAGTAGTACTGTGCAGAGGGAAGCCTTTTGTCTCTCGGAGGAGGAGCAAGGGAGATTATTATATAAAGCAGGGAGGGAGCAGCTTAATTCTCATGCAGCTTTTGCTTTCTCCATGCTTATTATTGTTTCTCTTTTTACTACTATTATTAAAGTTTTAGTTTCCAATTGACCGGTGAGTTTTCAAAACATAACATTGTTGCACTTTGCTCTCTTAACTTTAGGTCTTACTGTAGGATTATGCATTTGTGAAAGGAAAAAAAACTGATATGATCCAATAGAGCATCATACTTAAGATATATTCAGTTTATAAAGTTTAAAGTCACATGTATAATTCCATCAATGTATAATTTAATTTAAATAGATATCAAGTAGAAATCTTTTGAATATAGTAGTGGTACCAGTAGAGTTTATTGAGGTTCGTATCTTTTTATGTCAAAATTTAGTACTACAAGGATCCTTGTCATAGTGCACAAGGAATATTTCATCAATCACCGAGCTTAATGCAGTATGTTTATACCATGCAAGCATGACTCCTTATTTGATCCCAAGAGATTCGGTACTTCATAATAAAAAAATGGAATAACTTTAGATTCATACTGGTTTTATAAATCACCATAGATTGTTATATATCAAAGTGAAGGATAGTAATTTGATCAAATAGTTCTTGGCATGGCCCATTTGCCATGTCTAGAGACTGGAGGTCACCGATGGCCTGTAGCCTTCTTGGTTGAGGAGTACCCTTACTTTTTGGATGGGTCGTCTCCACGAAAACTCAATGGTCGTGCACAAGACTGCGATACTGAACAGGACTCAGGATGCGAACGGCAGCATAACGAGAGGACAGGTTGGAGTCAGGCATCGAACACCAATTAAACTTATCCATCGACATTTGTTTTGGGGGTTTTCACCTCTCTGGAATATTATTTTGACTTGAGAGTCACCACTGCCCGCTTGCTTCAGGCAGCCGGTATCCGAAGGCGTGTATGCCGCTCTTCTTCCACCCATTTGTTCTCTTCTTCTTAGGTTTTCACTTTATATATAATTGCCTCCATCTCCTTTTGATGCGTTCTTCTGAGCAATGTGGGAGAGGAGATACATCCATGAGCGGCGGCCACGCGTGGCCGGCCAGCAGCATCGTCCGCCAATCTTGGTGCTCGATCGAGACATCTGCGCAGGGTGGGGCAGAGGCGGTTTGCTCAGATACACGGCGGTCGATGCGTGCGCCGCCTCTGTGTTTGGGGTTCCGGTGGGATCAGCGAACGGCAGGAGCGTGGCCAGGCCAGCTCACTGCACGCTGAATTAATCAGAAGAAAGGCATAGAATATACGGCTAGCTCAATTGACGAGACTAGCAAATGAGTCGCTCTTCTGCAGAAACGATGGACTTTCTTGAGGAAGTAAATGCAGTTTATGATTCCCAAACTACATTTGAATTAATGATAGATTTCGTTGATGCTCTGTAACATCAAAGTCTTAAACATCATTGCCTTGTTTTTCTCTATTTCCATTCAATCTGTATATATTAAGAGCATTAGTTCGGCTCTTTGACAGATCTTTTGATTTGCTGGAGATGTCGGGATCAGTTTTCATTGTTAATGCGGACTAGTTGCTCTTTATCCATTTTATCAGGAAATTTCTTCTGTTTTAGTATTTAGTATATGTGTTCATTATGTTCTCTCAAAAAACATGGTCCCTCGAGAACGACGCTTGAATTAGATGTAAAATTCATGTTCAGCCTCCTGAAATTGGATCGAAGTTATAACACAAGTCGCTTGTAAATTTTAATCCATTTGAAAAAAAAGGTTATTTATGGTAAAACGAGCTCTGCAGAGTTATTAATTATTATACAGAAGGGAAAACTCGTCTAAAAATTGTATCGAACGCTGTTCCATCTCATGAACAGAGGCCACCACAGTCTTCTGCTCGTGCTTTAAGGCCGAGGCGTTTGTTTCCCCTTTCGGGGACTTCACGGCGTTTACGGCCTGCAGCCATTGGCAGCACCGCCGTCGCCCTCCTCCGAGGCCGTCCGCGTCCACCCCATCGCCTCCACCACTTCGTCGCCGCTCCACCCGCCGCGGAACAACGCGAGGGAAAGCAGTTGCAGCTGACGCAGAACGTCACCCATTTTTCTTAGCGTCGCGGACGGGTCCTCCATGGCAGAGGCAGCTTCCCAGTCCAAGTCATCGCCGTCTGATCCCACCGCCATCATCTCCTGCACCTCCTCCTCGCTCCAACCCCCTTCTCTTAGCAGCTGTCCGGCTTCCTCAAGCCTCCTTTCCACCGTCTCCGCCCATGGAGAGCCCCCGCTCCGCTTCCGCTCGCGTCTCATGTTCTCCTCCGCCAGCTCCGTCCACACCTCCACCCTCCTCGCCGAGGTCGCCGCCCATGCCGGCGCCGGAGGCCCCGCCCCCCAACCCCGCGGCCGCTCGCTGCGGAAGAAGTCGGCCAGGTCGAGCCCCGCGAGCCACACGTCGCTGCCGCGAACGTAGAACACGGGGTTCCCAGCGAGGCTCGGCGAGGCCGGAACGTAGAAGTTCCGGTAGATTGGCACGAGCGGCGGAGCGCGACGCAGACAGACGCCCGCGGCGGCGGTGGCTACGCTGGAATCCCGGGGCCGAGGGCCCCACGAGCCGGGCCAGAACCGTCCCACGGAAACCTCGTGCAGGAGGCTCGCGAGGGGGAGGCCCAGGAGGAGATGGAGCTGCTGAGGCGAGGCGGACCGCCAGTGGGGGAACCCGGGGCCAACGGGGAGGCCCTCGCGGAGGATGGAGCGGATGTCCGGGGGGAATTCGAAGCCGTAAGCGGACTCGATGGCGGAGAACTCAGGCTCAGTAAGACCGGCGGCGACGGGGACACCGGAGGCAAGGAGGTGGGCGACGACGGCCTTGGCGTAGGCGGCGAAGGAGAAGCACACGCTGCGGCGAGGCGCCTCCAGCGTCGTCATGTCGGCAGCGGGCGCAGCCGTTCTGGCGGCGGCCGTCGTCATGCTTTTGCGATCGTCGTGAAATGAGGAAGCAATTGGTAGCGTCGACGGTGGAGAACTCAGGGAAGGGAGAGACGTATGAGGACGTGCGGCGGCGACGACGAAGCAAGGAGGGCGGAAGAAATCGGAGGCGGGGAATCCTTGACCGGGAGGCGACTTGCCCTCATCGGGGCTCCTCGTTTGAGAGGAAGGTAAAATAAGGGGACAGGGTGTTCGACGTAATAAAACGGGAACCTGACATAACGGGCACCAGTTACATTGATTACACGTTACGGATCAAACAGCCACCTGCTATGACTCCACGAGGAGATGGAGAAAAATCCAGCGTAACGGTGAAGGCGCCGGTTAGAATGATCCACAACTCAGAGGTAGAGGTCGTATCATAGAATCTTCAAAATAGGGGTAATATTGTTTTCGACATAATGGTGCTGCCAAAATATAAACAATATATTTAAATAAAAAGAACATTGTAGTAAGAAGATCTAGAAGCGACCTAATGGTGCTGCCAAAAATGTCACGGGTTTGATTGTTCAATGACGGTTGGATTATTATTGTTATATATATATCTTTATTTTTAAATTTATATATATCCTTGGGCCCACAAGCGTATAGGAGCGATCTAGCGACAACGTGTACAACAAGATCATCCTAATTGATATTGACTTACTATTGTAGTCTGATGTTGATCCTAGATACTATATAATATTATATGATACCTCGACATTTCAAAAGAATGGGTTTGCCTAAAAAGAAAAAAAGTTAATCGTTAGTTATTCATTTTACTGAATAATACATATAATACGATCTTTACCCCAACAAAAATCAAACAAAACCCAGAAACGTCCATTTTTTATAAATATAATCCGGACAAATTAAATCGGTAGATTCGAAAACCATAATCCAAAGGGATTCTAAGACCGGGAGAGGAAGTCATAACTCACGGCAGATACGGCAAATTTGTATTGAATCGAACGAGTAATCGAAAGGAAAGCTCGTAAATAGCAAACCCATTTTGATTAAAGTGGTGAGACCAATGTTAAATGTTACGTGGAAACAGGACTAGGTAACAACCAGGTGCAGAGGCCTCGGCCTTCACCACTAGACGCAAACATCACCAGCCGCAAAGCAATAGCACCAGCAAACAAGCAACACCACGAGATGGGCACACCGGTGCTCTCAGTATTCATCACCGTCGTCATCCTCACAGTCACCATCTCCGGATTCAACTCCGACCTCTTCGTAGTCTTTTTCCAGGGCGGCGAGATCCTCACGAGCCTCGGAGAACTCCCCCTCCTCCATGCCTTCCCCGACGTACCAGTGCACAAAAGCACGCTTGGCGTACATGAGGTCGAACTTGTGGTCGATGCGGGAGAAGACCTCGGCGACGCTGGTGGAGTTGGAGATCATGCACACTGCTCTTTGAACTTTGGCGAGGTCGCCGCCAGGGACAACGGTTGGCGGCTGATAGTTGATGCCGCACTTGAAGCCGGTGGGGCACCAGTCCACGAATTGTATGGTCCGTTTGGTCTTTATGGTAGCAACTGCAGCGTTTACGTCCTTGGGCACAACGTCCCCACGGAACATAAGGCAGCAGGCCATGTACTTGCCATGGCGTGGGTCGCATTTAGCCATCATAGATGAGGGTTCGAATGCGCTGTTGGTGATCTCCGCAACGGAAAGCTGCTCATGGTAGGCCTTCTCCGCAGAGATAACAGGAGCATACGAGGAAAGCATGAAGTGGATCCTTGGGTAAGGGACCAGATTGGTTTGGAACTCCGTGACATCAACATTTAGAGCACCGTCAAACCTCAACGAGGCAGTCAGAGATGAAATCACCTGCACTCCACAGGTGTGCCCGTTAGGGAAGCGTACAAACGGAGAGAATAAGAATCTCATAAAAATGGTGGTTCAGGGATTAGTACCTGAGACACCAGTCGATTGAGATTTGTGTAGGTTGGGCGTTCAATATCCAGGGAGCGCCTGCAGATGTCATAGATTGCTTCATTGTCTAGAAGAACCGCGACATCGGTGTGCTCGAGGAGGGAGTGGGTTGAGAGAACACTGTTGTAGGGTTCAACCACAGATGTGGAAACCTGTGGTGACGGGTAGACAGTGAACCCAAGCTTTGACTTTTTGCCATAGTCAACCGAGAGACGCTCGAGCAGAAGTGAGCCGAGACCTGAGCCCGTTCCTCCACCAACAGCATTGAACACAAGAAAGCCTTGGAGACCGGTGCAGTTGTCGGCAAGCTTTCTAATACGATCAAGGCAGAGATCGACAATCTCTTTGCCAACTGTTTTACAGCAAATAGAGACAAAATATGAGGAACAAAGAATAGGATTTCTTCAGAAAGGGTAAATTGTCAATGGTAAAAGAATTACTGGTGTAGTGTCCACGAGCAAAGTTGTTTGCCGCATCTTCTTTTCCGCTTATGAGCTGCTCCGGGTGAAAGAGCTGGCGATAGGTTCCAGTCCTCACTTCATCAATCACAGTGGGCTCAAGATCAACAAAAATAGCACGAGGGACATGCTTTCCAGCACCAGTCTCACTGAAGAAGGTGTTGAACGCATCGTCACCTCCTCCTATGGTCTTGTCAGTAGGCATTTGGCCATCAGGCTGTTAAAAATGGAAAATTCTATAAGCCATGAAAGCAACTGAACATGAAAATAAAAATACCATAACACTAGAAAGCAAGATAAAAAAATGAAGGGAACAAAGGAACAGGAAATCTGTGCATATAACTGTCTTAGAAGTAAGACGAGATGGATCGAAGTGATAGAAGCTTCACAAAAACACCATTTCTGACCATAGATCAAGATGCATGTACAGTATACAAAACAGGTGATAAAATTTTGGAAAATTTCATCAAAGTCCATAAAAAGATTTTATCAAGAACCTTAATTATATAAAAAAGAGAAAGATCTACATTACTCATAAGAATCATGCTTCATACAAAAATGGAAAATTGTTGAAATATGCATCTAGAGTTTTGCAGAAGCTCAGCCTGTCAGACTTTTGAATGTTATTCCAAACATTCAACACAACAGGATGAAAATAATTTGAGATGTATTTCCAATTTTAAAGAGAAAATAATGTAATTTTCTTACGTAATCCCATTGACCTTATAGAAAAAAAAATATCATTCAGAAAGTAGTACCAACAGAGATAAGGAATCCAGCATCAGATGATAAACCAACCAAACACGAACGAAAATAGTTTCTCCCGAACATGTAAATTACTTATCAGAAATGAATCTCGAATAAAAGGTCATGTTATCACTGATCATAAAGAACTAAACTGAGAATAGCTAACTTTTTCACAGCCCAACAGGGTTAGAAATAGCATTCTTACAAGTTTCTTCCAATCAAAATCCTAAAACTGACAAAGTGTACATCCCTCGGTTAGAGTAATTGGGCTCTTTAAGGGAGGATCATGAAGTCTTAGGTTCAGGACTCATTATTATAAGAAAATGAAACGAATAAAGATAAGCCTCAAGCAGATTTTATACTGGGAATGCTAAGAAATTAATCCTGCATTGTTATTTCCTTCTAATCCGAATTCTATAATTCGAATCTAGCAATATAAAAGTGTTCGTAATGATTAAATCCCAAGAATTAAAATGCCATTCTTAAAAAATAGGCATTCAACACCCAGATCTAGGACAATTGAAACTAATCTTCCTACAAAACTTAATCATGAATTTGTTGCTTCTTCAAATCTGAGCACTAAAATTTTAGATCGAGCAATATCAACACAACAGCGCAATATCCTAAATGCACAACCCAACTATCATACAACCTAATAATTTAACAATGCATTTCTTCAGATCTGGGCATAGAACCAAGATCATGTAGGCAAACAAATATTAAAGAAATATCAGCATTATCGTGACCTTTCTACAGGCCTGGCCCTCTAAGACTCCATTGAACTTTCACATAAATCAACATCATTAGTTCTTACAGGAACAAATAAGTATTCTTAAAGAATCTAGATCTAGACAAGACAGAATAAGAGAAAGGAGCTTAAAAGCAAGTTTATTCCATCATTCTTATAGAATCTAATCCAGCATTGTTCTATAGCCTTGATAATACAGATCCACGCCTTAAATCTTAGATCTAGCACTAGACGACTGGAGATCTAGCACTAAAGATTTGTTCCAGTTTTGACATATAATCAGCATGCTTACCCATTTGAATCATAAATGTCATAATGTTTCTTCAGATCCGAGGCCTAAAGCTCAAATCTAGCTACATCTAATTCAGATCTAGCACCAAATGTGATTTGGCATCTATCAAATGTATCTGCATTCCGATCTAAGGCATGAAACGCAGATCTAGCAGCATCACGACCAATAATGAAGAAAATATGCATTAAACAAACGAGACCCGAGGGAGAAACACTGGGGCGAGCAATATTAAAAAAATGCATACAGTGTTATATCAAGTAAGGTCAATAGCAGATACGGGGCGGAGGAGAGGAACGCAGACCTGGATGCCGTGCTCGAGGCAGTAAAGTTCCCAGCAGGCATTGCCAACCTGGATTCCGGCCTGGCCGATGTGAACCGAGATGCACTCTCTCATCTTCGAAGGAAAAGAAGAACCCTAACAAGGAAGAAGAAGATGAGAGGAGGAGGAGACGAGACGAAGTTTCGAACCGGCGAGGAGCGGCGTTAACGAAGACGCCTCTCTCTCTCCCTCTTTCTTCGTCCCTCGTTCCTCTCGCACTCCCCTCCTTCGGGCTCTTATAGAATGGGGAGGCGTTGAACGGGGGAAACACATACCCGCACTCATCGCTGGAACGAAGAGAACCGGGCCCCTCTTTCTTGGAGCGATCCGATTCGCTTGGGTTCCAAGACAGAATGGAGGGTTGGTGTTCAGTGTGACGGGTAGAATGGGTTTTCAATTTGAAGCGAAGTTTGCAAATTGCCCGAAAAGACCTTTTTATTGGATAAAATGCCCCCATTCAGCAACCGCTTTTTAAAATGTAGAAGCTATTGCAATTATATCCTTAAACTATTCAGCAACCGCTTTAAAATTTTCGATTATGTTGTGAGAGTTCAATCAACATACTGAAATAGGAATAAATGGATAAATTCCCTTTTTATCTTTAATTGAAACTGGACATTGTCATGATAATATTTGGTGTCGAGTTGGGTTGATTGTGCCAGATCTCGAATTGATCGAGTAAACCGGGCCTCACTTGGACCAAGAAAGAGGTAACGTATTTGTCACTGATGCTGCAAGCAAAGCAGAAAGCAGATGGTGATGCATGCATGCAACCTCAAGGAGGCATGAAAAATACCAGTTCTCATCTTAAACCTACCTACAGTATATCGATGACAAAAGAACTTATCCAGCATTACAAATGGATTCTTCTCCAGATGTAATTCTCCAGGCAACAACTAGAGATGAATTTGTATTCTGTCCAGGAAGTGATAGATTGGTAGGTCTTTTCTGATGTTTTCGTCTTCCTCTTCTTTTCTTTCCATCCATGACTTCTATTTGTAGTCATGCATCCTGTATCCATTTCAAGAAGTGAATACTAACAGCAAAGAAGCAAGCTATTAGTACTAGAAAAGAAAGAAGTATCTCTGAAGGAAACTACACGAAGGTGATCATCAACCTAATAGCAAGGTGATAGAAACTTGGAAGCTTGTTCCATACCGGGGCATCTACGTTGAGTCTGGAAAATAGAGAGTTGGCTTTGCAATCTTCTCTGCCACGGGAATGAGCTCTGGTCAACAAATCTAAAAACCAAGTTCTAGAAAAGAAGCATAGAAAGTATAGTTGTTTTGGACTTAATTGCAATGAGTTCTAGAAGAATCAATATATCTGTTGAAAATGAAGGTAAGTATTTAGGAAGGAAAAAAAAAACAAGGATCTGCGGAACTGAACAATCATACGGTTGCTAAAGAACCGAGGCTAAGCCTCATTGCCATACATAATATTCATCATCAAACAGAAGCAATCTTAAATTGCTGGAGTTATGCAAACACTTCTCTCCAGTAGCACCATTACCATAACCAACGATTATCCCCATCAGACATTATATTCAAAAGGACAAGCTCCTCACTCAGTACTGTACAACACGAGTACTGATTTCTAGCTCCAAGCACTTTATTATTTCTTTCCAAAGTTAATCATCACTTTTTCAATACTTATATTCTTTGTTTCCCGTAGTCATATGCTTAGTCAGTCTAACTCAAAACAGATAAGACTAATAGAATGCCTTCTGAAGACACATTACATTGATTCAGCACGAAAGATTCAAGACTTGTAACTAGATTTATATATGTGCTCGAAGGAAAAATAAACAGCTAAAATGCAGCTATAAAACATACCTCAATAGCCATCACTAGTCATGTTTGGGTATAATTTTAGGAATCTTCATTTTCGGTAGAAATGTTGTTGCTGCAGGAGTTCTTTTCCACAATCCCGTTCCTCGAATCAACATCCTTACACTCTTTCTTCAACTATCTTGGTCATCAATATACAGACTCACATCTCTCACGCAGCTGCTTGGTCCTCAAACACCTCTCCTCCCTCCCGAAGAAGCATTTGACATATTGTTTAGCTATTGCATTTTCTTTAGGGATGCATCTCAATGTACTCACTTCTTTCCTGTCTGGTCATTGGCCAATTTCCTAGTTAACGTTGAAAATTATCGGCTCTAGTGTAAAAAACAAGAATACGACTCAGGAATGTCGAACACCACAGATATATTTAAATGTTAACGTCAATGATGCACACCTGTTTCATGCGCTGCAATAAAAAGCACCGGAGCTAGAATCTACAACACTTGAATACACATTTATGCATTTCCAGACGCATTCGCCTTCGCTTCCAACGATGATAGGACAGAAATGAGTAAGATAAAGTGAAATAAGACAACTTTTATACTATTCCAGATAATGGACAGAAATGAATAATAAAATAGCATCCGAGCTAATTGCTTTGGACCAGAGAGGATGGAGCCAATGGATTGCAGTGATGGGCCTAAAACTTTGTTTTAGATTAAACTTTTATTTTTCTCGTTGATAGACTTGAGTGAGGCTTATGGGTCAAGTTCTTTAATTACCTTCCTGGGCCTTGTTATGGAGCAGAAGTGTGCAACTCAAGCCTCATCATTGATGGGCCAAAGACTGGATCATTCTGCATGGAGAGCACAGTACATATACACATAGTTGGCCACCATCATTACATTTCAAAATAGTTATTTCCATATTTAATTTCCTTTTCTAATTTGCACTATAAAGCCGCAGACTTGGCTGTGGTAGAAGAATTCCAAACATACTGTTTCTTTTTTCCTCTCTTTTTTTGTGGGTACAGTGGTTGGTGGTTTCCACTGTTTCCAAATCTTCAAGTGATGTAATGAAGTGTTTCTTGATGATTAAATCAAATTCATGTATGCAGTTTGGAGGATGTAAAAAAAAGTGTTTTAGTGTTTCACACACACTACCAAAAGAAGGGAGCCCAAAAAAAGAACTAAACGCATGTAACCCTAATCCTAAGTAGTGAAACTGATCAGGCTCTTCTTTCTGTAGTACTTGATTGACAAATGTAGAAAGCAGCTTGGAGCCTGCTCCTTGGCAAGTTGTGCTTCTTTCCCCTCCCTTGGAATCTCTTTTACTCAGTCCTCCTTCCCTCTATCCATCAAACACAACACAAAGTGAAAACTCTCCCCCCCCCTCTCTCCTCTCCCAACAAACACAATCATCTGTCAGTAGCAGTCGTAGGGGGAGGAGCAGCAGCAGCAGTAGCTACTCTTTCTTCACTGCTAAATCTTCTCAGTTTCAAACTTGTTGGGAAATGGAAGATGGATGGATGGATAATGAGAATCCAACCCCAAGAACGCCTGCAGCCTTGGACTCGGTCACTGATGTAACCCCCAAGTGTTTTGCACATGAAGAAGCCTTTGTGAGTAGACGACAAGGACATGGTCACATGGCAAACACCAACTCCCTCTTCTCATGGTGCTGCATGTACTACACCCCTCTCCAGTGCCCTTTAGTTCTTTCCTTGGATCATTTGGAAGTCATCCAAAGGGAGAAGTTGGATTGGTGCTGGGAATCTGTGTACATATAGGCGAAGACAAGTGGAGAATATAATTGCTTGAAAAAATATATACATATATATGGCTACATCGTTCAGGGGAGGAATTGAAGTGTTTGATTTCAAACTTATTGGACAAAGAAACTTGAGATTTTCAGTTATGAAAAGCAGCATTTTAATGATGATTATTGATTACAGATTAACTTGGTTTAGTTATATATAAAAGTGCTACAGCATTAAAGTGAGGAGTTCCTTGGATGGAGCAATTTATGAAATCATAGAAGTGTTTGCTCTACTTGTCTTCTCCAGGAGGCAGGAGTATGCACATGAAAGCAAAAGGGAGCATCAAAAGAGGGACAAAACCCCCAGTGTTTCCTCCCCTGGGACATCACCTTGAGCCTTCATCAATTAGGGCTGATGGGAACAAGACAACATATGACTAGGCCTTGTTTTTTTTTCTCTCTCTCTCTCGTTAATTTAATATTATTCCATATCCACCCCGCATCAATATGTGCTCCAATGAATGATTGAAGGACATATCACAAAAAGAAAAGCTGAAAAAAATAAAATTAAGAAATTTTTTTTGTAAAGTGATAGCAAGCAGGAGGAGCAGCAGCAGCAGCATCACATTCACAGGCTGGAGTCCACTTTGATCTCTCTCTAGCTCTTATTTGCTGTTTGCACATCCAGTGTTTTCTTCTGACCTTGATGAGTCTTTTAACATGTCTTAGGACGTGGAAAAAGGGAGGATCAGATGGATGCTGTCTCTTCTTCTCCTCTCTCTCCCACATGGTTTTTAGGCCAAAGCAGGTGGCTTTTCTTCGCCCTCTTTTTTAGGGCTGAGGGAAAGGAATGGTTTGCTTTATAGGGGTCACCAACCACTAAAAAAAAAGAAAGAAAGGAAGGAAGAAAGGCCCATCGAGAGCAAGCAAGCCAGCAGGGAAGGAAGGGGTCAGCAGTTGGCAGGATTGATTTGTTTATGTATTGCTCTTCCTTCTTTCCTTCTTAAAGAAGGAAAAAAAATTGTTTTTTTGGGTGCTGACTAGGTTTTATGTCGAAAAGTTTAAAAGGCTGCTTCCTACTTTGACCATGGGGGAGTGGAGCACTCTTGATCTGCATTGATGGATCAATGATCAGTTAGATCACTGGGTTTTGGGTTTTGGGTTTTGGGGGAAAAAGATTTTGTTCCTTGCTTTTGCTTCCATCGATATATTTTTCACCAGTCACTTAAATTAATTTTATCATAATTAAAATTTATCTTATATTAAGATGCATTACGATTGATAAATATAAATCAATGTTTATTATGGATTCCTATTTCGCATTGTATTTTTTATTATAAACTCGCGTATGATAAAGACATTAAATCAGACTGTTTTTTCTTCGCTTCTTCATTCATTCATCAATCTCTCTTTTTATCTTCCTCCATATTTTTATCCACTTTGCCATATGTGTAAACTAAAAGATTGCCATATGTGTAAACTAAAAGAAGAAAAGAATGAACTTATAAGCGAGAGAGAGGGGGGGGGGGGCATATTCTTTGCAATGCCGATAGATAGCATGCAAAAAATGTCACAACATTTGGACGCATCAACTCAAACCATTCAATGTATATGAAAACATGGTACATTTTCTATCCCACACCGTCATATATTGTTTATGGTATATATGTATTACAATATAAAATATTGAAATATCTAATTTTACACACCATAACAAAATGTAATTTAAAGTACAAAAATATACCTCTTCCCTGTTCTCTCCGCTTGAATTCTAAATTATATATATATATATATATATATATATATATATATATATTATACATAGCGTAAGCAGGAATAATAATATAATAAGAATAGGACGAGCATACGTGGAAAGTTTATTCTTTGTGTCTTCGGAAAGTAGATTGAGGGAAGAAAAGGTTCACGTGCTCTGCTCCAACTCCACAAATTAATCTATATATATATAGTAGCAGTAGTAGTCGTAGCAGCAGCAGCAGCAGCTAAAAGGGAACAATTAAGTCCTTGGCTTGGTGTTGTAGTTCCACCTGTAGCTTTTAATTTAGAATCTTATGGAAGGAGGAAGGCACATGAAATGAAACTGGAAGAAGCCCCCCTCCCCTCCTTCTCCACCCCCATCTTTTAGCTTTCTCAGATGGTACCAGATATCACTAATGGCAATCGCGAATATAACTTTTGGCCTCAATATATACGTCCATCATCTCCTCACTTCCCACCCACTGCTGCTGCTCTGCTGCTGCGCCAAGAAGCTTTTCAACGCTGTTTTTATGTTTGCTTGTTGAAGATGTATATATTCACGGTGGACCGCAACCCATGTCAGATTTATTTATTCATTTGATTATATATATATATGCAGTTATACTAAATGAGTTTTTTAACTGACGTATCTATAAGCTGATAACCCCTAATATGATTGATGTTGTTGACTATTGGTGATATTAATCATATTTTCTTTACATGTTCCTTTTCAGTGATATACTAAAATTAAATTCATAATGTACATATAAGAGCTTAGGATCCTAATTCTACTATTTGTGAACAACGTGTTATACTCAGCTAAGATATCGATAGAGAGTTTATATTTTTTACATGGACCTAAGTTGTACTGAGTCAAACCTAATGCTAATATGTAATTAATAATGTCAGGATGAATACTGCATGTGTTCCTTCCAACCCTTCAATCAGGTTTTATTTTCCTCCTCTTCACTCTTCACAGCAATAATTGAATCTGATTCTAAAGCAGTGCTTACTAAGGGTTCTTTATCTTCCTTTTGCTATTCAAATTATTATCAAATCATATGGATTAGTGTCTTTTACCTATTTTTATTTTTAGTATTACTATTCTGTTTTCTTTCTTCTTTCTCTCTTTTTATATCATCATTGTTTTTCTTTCTCCTGAGACATGCAGGACACATATCATATTTGATTTCACTCCCAGATATTGCGGTTGAAATTATATGTAGAGCCAATAAAGAACACTGCATGCCTGTCACTGAACCTTACACTAGCCGGAGAAACCAGAGCTTTGAGGGAGCTCTACATTAATATATATATAAAAGCAGCCACCCTTTCTCTGAACAATGCGCAGAGACCTACCCCTCCTGCTGCTACTGCTTCTGCTTCTGCTTCTGCTACTTGCTACTGCACCCCGATCAAATAAGATACAATTTAAGATTAAAAATAGAGCTAGCTGACACCAAAATAACCAGGACCTCAATCCCCAGCACCTGCGCATCTGTACAAACGAGTTAATTTCCCACAGCTCATCCTTCAGATGCTGAGGAGATCAGGCGGCAGTGACGGCGACGGCGACGGCGACGGCGAACTCTCCGCCGCCGCTCGCTGCCTCTCCTCCTCCTCTTCTTGTCCGCCTCCTCCTCCCTCTTGATCTGGCCGATCTGCTTTTGGCAGATCCGCCAGTATCTGCACCACCTCCCTCATCGTCGGTCGCTCCACGCTCTGCTCCTCCACGCAGAGCATGGCCACGTAGAAAACCTGCATGGCCTCGTCGAGCGGCACCGCCGGCAGCCTCGGGTCCAAAATCTTCATCACCCTCTCCTTGTTCCAGTCCGTCGTCTTCCGAACCCACTGCACGATGTCGACGCCGTCGCCGAACTCGCCCACCGGCTTCCGCCCCGTCACCAGCTCCAGCAGCACCACCCCGAAGCTGTACACGTCGCTCTTCTCGTCCACCCTCAGCGTGTACGCGTACTCTGCCAGGTCAAGCCGAGCGGTGTGATTGAGCTCGAGGTAAAAGAAAAAATTTGAAAGAGGTAAAAAAAGGAAAGCACTGTTCCTGAGCTCTGCCTCGGAAAAGTTGATTCATAACCTCAAGTGAACTCAAGGAAAAGGCCACTTTTTTTTGACATAATGAGACGGGCTGTCGTCCAAGTACTTGGAAAGGATGAGAGAACAGTGCACGCAAATAAAATATCTAATAAGAGACAACTATCGAGCTATTTACACAAAACTATTCACGGTCGATCCTCCAAATGATTACTTTTCAATGCTAAGAATGAACAGAGTTCCGGGTAATACTGTATGTACCTGGAGCGATGTAACCGTAGGAGCCGGCGATGGCCGACATGCACTCCGAGGTGCCGGAGTCCTGCAAGAACTTGGCCAGGCCGAAGTCGGCGACGTGGGCTTCGAAGTTGGAGTCGAGCAAGATGTTGTTGGACTTGACGTCACGGTGGAGGATCAGCGGCGAGCAGTCATGGTGGAGGTAGCAGAGCCCCTTCGCCGCCTCGAGGGCGATCTTGTAGCGCGTGCCCCACAGCAAGTGGCCGCCCTTCTTGCCGTGGAGCACCTCCCCGAGGCTGCCGTTGGGCATGTACTCGTAGACCAGGAGATTGGTCTCGTGGTTGGAGCAGAAGCCCAGCAGCCTCACGATGTACCGGTGCCGGATCCGCCCCAGAGTCTGTATCTCAGCCGAGAATCCGTGGTCGTGCGGCGAGCCCCGGCTCATCGCCGGCAATCGCTTCACGGCGACCCATTCGCCGTTGGGCATGACGCCTTTGTACACGATGCCGGCGCCGCCTTTTCCGATGACATTCTCCTCCTTGAGGCAATCCAATACGTCGTCGCAAGTGAAGTCAAGGCGCTGGAAAGCAGTCAGCTTCCAGGCCCGGGCCTCGTTGGCCTTCTTCAGAGACCTCGCTTTCATGATGGCGGCCATGGCGAAGGCGATGGAGCATATGAGGAGGCCGATAACCAGTAGCAGCTTAGAGGAAGCAGCCAGCGGCCCCTTCGCACGGGCGGAGCCGGCGCCGTTGGCCTCGGAGCTGCAAGTGCCGAGGAACGGACCGCAGAGCTGAGGGTTGCCGACGAACGAGCTAGCGTTGAAGTAGCTGAACTGGCCGGTGCCGGGGACGAGGCCGGAGAGATTGTTGTACGAGAAATCCACGGCCGTGAGGCTCTGCATAGTGGCAATTGACGGTGGAATATTTCCTGCGAGCTGGTTCCTCGATAGGTTGAGATAGTTCAAGATCCTCATCGTCGAAATCTCCGGTGGGATCTCCCCGGAGAGCTGGTTCCGGCTGAGGTCAACCAAAGTTAGAAGTTTGCATCGGCTAATCTCGAGCGCTATTGGGCCGGAGAACTGGTTGCCGCTTAAATCTATCTTGGAGAGCTGCTGCAGCTTCCCAATCTGGGGCGGAATACGGCCGGAGAACTGGTTCTGGTTCAGGAGGAGTTTCTGCAGGCCGAAGAAGTTACAGATAGATGATGGCAGCGGCCCTGTGAGCCTGTTGTTGGAGAGGCTTATCTGGCCCAGGTCCGGGGATATGGCGGCGCCGCCTGTGTCTGGAAAGCAGCCGGTAAGGAGGTTATCCTGAAGCTCGAGCTGGGAGAGCTTCGGCAAGCTGAAGAGTCCATCGGGGATCGATCCATTTAGGTAATTCTCCCCCATTCGGATTCGGCGTAGGGATTTACAGGAGCCGAGGGTCCCCGGGATCGGGCCGAAGAGGAAGTTGCCGAGGGCTATAAGGGTTTGCAGCCTGTTGCCGAAGCAGAGGTCCGGTGGCAGGGTGCCGGTAAGCTTATTCGAAGACAAGTCGAGGATTTGTAGCCGGCCGCTCCGGCCCAGCCGCCGGGGGATGCCACCGGTGAAGTTGTTCTCCCATAGCTGGAGAACTTCCAGCGCCGGTAGGTCGCCGATGAACTCGGGGATCGAGCCGTGGAGCCTGTTGCGGAACAGGTTGAGCAGAGTCAGGTTCTGAAGGTCTGCGAACGAGGCAGGAATCTCGCCGGCGAAGGCATTGTTGGAGAGATCTAAGGACTTGAGACTCCGAAGACTTCCTAGCTCCGGCGGTAAGTTGCCGGTAAGGCCATTAACCTGGAGGAAGAGAGTATCGAGGTTCTGGAGGTTACCGAGCTCCACCGGGATGCCGCCGGTGAGGCCGCAGTCGGCCATGTCGAGGCGGATGAGCTTAGAAAGACCTCCAATCTCCGGCGGGATGCCGCCTTCGAAGCTATTGAAATATCCGACGTAGAGATAGAGGAGGCGCGTGAGGTTACCGAGCTCGGGGGGGATTGAACCGCCGAGCTCATTGCCGGAGACGGCCAGGTACTCAATGAATTCCCAGCGGCCGTACTCGGGGGGTATGACGCCGGAGAAGAAGTTGCCGCCTAGGTGGAGGTGGCGGAGGTTGGGCAACTCGGTGACCTCGACGGGGAGGGGTCCGGTGAGATTGTTGTTGTAGAGGTCGAGGACGACGAGGTTCTTGAGGCGGGCGAGGGACAAGGGAAAGGATCCATTGAAAAGGTTATTGGAGAGATTGAGGTGGCGAAGGTTGGAGAGGCGAGAGAGCTCGGCGGGGATGGGGCCGCAGAGGGAGTTCGAGGCGGCGGAGAGGTTAAGGAGGCGGCGGAGTCCGCCGACGGCAGGGGAAACGGTACCGGAGAGGTTGAGGCCTGTGAGGTCGAGGGAGACGACGAAGCCTTCGAGAGGGTCGCAGGCGACGCCCGGCCAGGAGCAATGGCCGTCGGAGGAGTTCCAGGCGGAGAGAGAGGCGGAGGGGTCGAAGAGGGCGGCTTTAAGGGTAAGGAGGGCGTCGGCTTCTGCTGCGTCTGCGTCCTCCACCGCAGCGGCCTTGGCCAATGGCCGCAGAGCGATGAGGAAGAGGAGGAGGAGGAGGAGGAAGGGGAGGCGGCGGCAGCGGAGTGACGCCATTGCCTTGCCTCTCTTGCTCCTTGTTGTTGTCGTGTGTGATTGGTGTTAAGCTCTGAGAAGTGCTCAGAAGTAGAACAAGTGCCCGGTGGGTTTTATTTATGGACACCTTAATTTATTCTATTTGGGAAATTATGAGCTTTAGATAATTTGATGAAGAGATTTTGTGGGGTTTATCCTTCTACTTTCATTATTATAGTGGGGTTGATTAGATCAGTAGGACCAAATATTCCACCTGAGTGTAATCCGGTCACATCGGAAAAAAATTAAACAGTTTTTACTTTTAGTTCAGTTTGAAATTAATAAACTTGAAATTAAAAAATATATAAAAATGAGATCCAAATAAGAAAAAAACATATTATTTTTAAAAAACAGAAAATATTATTCTAAACTACATCCAAGGCAACAAGGGAACATATACACATACTATAATTATATATACATGTTAGGTATAAATGAATTAAGCTTTGTTTTTTGGAAGGAGTGCGAGGGAATTTTGGATGGAGTAAGGGACAAGGAGGAGAGGAAACGTGTTCTTTGTGGGTGGCCTCATGCATGAATAGTTTACAAGTCCAGGAGATGTTATCATGTAGTGCGAGTTTTGAGAAGGGAGAAGGGAGATTGGCGTGACCCTTTCATACGTACATACATACATTATATATATATGATGATGTTTTAATTATTAATCTTCTCGTGGGTGTCTGTCTCTCTAAAATAACTTCAGTCATATTATTAATAATTAATTCTAGTACTATGAGTCACCCTCTTTTCAGTAATTAATGGAGAGGTACAGGTTGTTTTTTTTCAAACTTTTTACCACCTCCACAATTAATTACCTAGATATGTTCATCATGATTACAGATGTACTACTTGATCATAAAATTGAAAACCAAAAATAGCAGTACAGTGTACATCTCTTCCTTCTGCCAAACACACAGAAACACATAAATATGCGGAGTACTGATCATACTGTGCGATGCAATACTTCCAACCTCGCTGCTGATCCGGCAGCCGATCAGGGTGTCATCCTCCCACCACGCTGCGCGCATGAACGAGCGAGGCGGCAGTGCACGGGAGGAGGAGGAGCCACCCACCGTCGCCCTCCCCCCTCTGGCGGTGCCAAAGCATCGGATCCCGGGAGTTTTTTGTTTCAAAAAAAAAAAAGGGGAGGAAAGGCGACGACGTATTTGCTTCTTTCGGAGGGGGCGTGGAAAGTAACGGGGGCCTGCAGCCTCCGCCAAAACTCGACCGCGCCCGCGCCCGCGCGGTCCCCCGTCTCGGCCGTGGCCGCGCACCACCCCGCGTGGGCGTTGTCTTGGGATCGGCTGCAGCGCTGTGGGAATCAATGGGAAGACTGGAAAAACGAAGAAGGCCACAGATTAATACTCCCGGCCCCTTTTTTTCTCTTGTATATGTTTGTAGATTGTGATGGCAGCCATCGCTGTCCAGGAAAGAGTAGATCTGGCTCTTGTATTTTTTTACCGTACTTGGATAACTTGTTATCCTCCTGCTCTTTAATTTAATGATGCTCGAGATCATGAATAATATAGATATTACTTGTTCAAAAAATAGATATATGAAGAATGAATATATATATATATGTGCAAAGGGGAGACATGAAGTGGGTGATGAATAGACGCATGCATGCATGCATGCAGCAGGTGAATGGAAATGCATGCAGAAGACGGGTAGGAAAGAAGAGGGTGCATGAACAGTGTAGCAGGAGGGCCCAATATGTGAGTGATAATTAATTTTCTGTATATGTAAATGCATTATGCATGCTGAGTTTGTGATAAGAGAGCAGTGATATAGCATGCATGCATGCAGAAGGAGCATGCTTCAGATGCATGCCCTCCAGCGTTGTGTTGCATGCTTACAGTAGTATATACTTACTGACTGCATGCATGCTTCATATATATATATATGAAATAGTACTGAATCAATTAAACTTAAGCAGAACAATATATATATACATATGCAAGCCTTGATGAATAGGCTGATACATAGGTTCGCATGCAATTAATTTTGGGCTAGCTGGAGAAACCCTAGCTATCAGAGAAGGTACGACAAAGTAAATAAATAACTAGGAAACAGAATTGTTGAGGTTAATTGCAAAACCATCCTTTCTACATTGAAATTATCATAACTTCTATCTATTAAAGTTTAAAGATAATAAAAAATCAATCTGATAGGTTAACGAACAGGCCTAATGATGTGATATATACTACATCACCTGAACTGAATCAATAATTTTGTTATTATGTAATTTTGATGTGGATGGCCACTTAGGTTAGTCATACATTTTGGTCATTGACTGAGCAAATATATTTTGTTATTTTCACATACTTATTTTAAAAATAAAAAAAATACAAACATGGTTCTACGCTAGACCTTGCTCGAATTTAATAAAATTATGAAAATGAAGCCATGAGTGAGCAGGCATCCATTCCCTGAGCAATAATAAACTGGGTTAACTTTATCTAAAGGACTAACTTTATTCATTATAGAAACAATATCATGTGCACAGATTATCTTTTGGGTACAGACTTTAAGAGATAGACTTTGCAGTAATACTAAAATGAGATATATTGACAATCCATCATATTTTTTTTATATGGATGCAATGCCATTCTTGATTATATATATATATAAAGTGAAAGGCCAAGAAAGATAGCACTGATGAGGAAAAAGGTGAAGATGATTGAAGGATAGATATTGATAAATGCACTTTATGTAAAGCTGCTGGTGAGGATGCATGTAATGGACCTCTTTAATTATGGAACATGCAGGTACAGTAGCAGTACTCCCCTCCCCCTCTCAAGGCCCTCAGTAGCTTCCCACCTGAGACCTTGCACTTCCTGCGTTAATTCATTGAGACGGGCGACGACTCTCCCAATTACATTGTGTGTGTGTGCATGTGGTACTCCAGAAATGGCAAGGTGGTCGATCCACTCACTGTTTCTTTTCAAGTCGTTTTTGTACTACTGCTCGATTGTAGGGCCCCTATCTATTCATTTACTTCTCTTATCTTAATTGTGTTTGTATCTTTCATTATCTTAATTAAGTAGAAGCCCCAAACCAAAAGAAAAAGAGTAGAAATATAAAATTCATTCCTGTTTTTCAGGGTGGCGGTGATCATCTGGGGGATTACCAAGTAGCATGCATGCATTCATATAATGTAATCTTATAAACAGTAGAAGAATTACCAACCCAGATACCCTATTCAATCAGTTATTTGCTGATAAGCAATTTTCTTTTACATTGCATTGCCAAAAGAATAGAAGCATCAAAACATTCTCTCCGCATTGCACAAATGCACAACCAAGAAAAAAGAAAAGAAAAGAAAAATAGTGGCATCAAGATCATCTCTATATAACCACTCTATATATATTCCCAAAGTTACTATTTCTTATTATTACAATGCCTTGGGGGCAGCTTCAACTTGGAGCTCAAAAACAGTGTCATCTTGAGGATTCCCGTAGCATTCAGCCTCCAATGCATGCCAGTCGCCAACATATATATAATTAGGAACTGGAACCTGCTATGAAGTCCACACATCTTAAATCTTGCTCTTCGGCAACATATAGATAATTGCCAGTCACAGCTGAGATTTAGCTTTTGAGCACCAGCGTTGCATAATAAGGTTACAAACAAAAAAACAAAACACAAATTTATAAGCAGAGATACATGCAAAGTGCTTCGCTCCCCGAGGGTAACTGATGCTCCTCTGTCAAATCCACTCCAAAGGTTATGTTAATCACATATCAAAAAGCTCATGAATGTGCTGGGATTTGCAGCTTCTGTCCAACTTAAAAGAGTCGACGATTGCAATCTCAGAAACTTACCAATCTTCCTCCAAATATAGGTGCCTACATTGACCAAAACCTGTAGAGAAAAAGGGCCGACTTATCCAGATTTTTAAAGTTACATATCCAGATTTTGTGATTAAAACGCAAACAAAGATAGCAATTTGGTTATCTCCTTTCTTTCATTTGCTCACTTTGCCTGTGGGTGGTAAACAGTAGCAACGAGTAGTCTAGCTACAATTAGCAGGTGAACCAATCTGAGGTGCCTGTGCAAGTGTAAGTGTGATCAACTGCCAGTCCACCTCCTTTTCCTGGCTGGTCGTTCTGGCTTCACCTCTGAATCTAGAACAGCGTCAGTTTTAGGTAGCTGCGCATCATTCTCCAAGGTTTTGCTTGTAGCAATCTCCTTTTCCTTGGGCATAGGAAGTTTAAAGCGCTCACTTCGCCTCTTTAGCTTAGCCATAGTGTCCAGGTGGCGCTCCTGTTTATCCACCGTCTTGTCCAATACTTGTCCTTCATCAGCAACCTTGCCATCTAATTCAACAGTACTGCAATTGAGTTCAGCTTTGGCTAGTTCATCTGCCTGCTCTACATCAACACTACCTTCAATATTCTTGGGCTTTGAGGAATTTGATGTGTTTGCGTCGTCAGTGACATCATAATCCCTCTCTTGGTGGCTGGTCCAACGCTCCAATTTAGAGCGCCCCTTTCTAGAACTCTGCTTCTCATCATCCGAAGCAGGATCAGGTTCCTCTTGCTTCATAGAATTTTGTTGGAGCTTCTCATGTTGTTCATGGATTCGGTGTGGTTCCTTCTTGGAGAGCATTTTGGAAGAAATGTTTTTGCTTTCTTGCTCACTTAAGCCCCTATTATAGACCTGAGGAAAGGTGAAGAGTTGACAAGCATGATCGTACGAGTGTTATCAGTAAGAAAGTTTCTACAAGATAAAATAAACGCCACTTTTCCAAATACTGAACATGGGCCACAGATTTGCAATTTTTGAACATGGGGACCGTGTTTGCAAAATCGTCTTGATTATTGCTGATACAAAGTAAATTATTAGCAAGGATGAGAAAATGGCTAAGATATTTGTACACAGAATTATTTGAATACTCCGATTATGGATGCTCAAAGCATACAGTAGCATATGATGAATCTGAAGTACGAGGCAACATATATTAAATTCAAATATTCAGAATCTGTGTATATTAACTACATAAACCAACAAGAAGATGCAATAAATAAATAAAATTTACACACACATCTATATAGATATATATGCCATCATCAAATATTTGACTTATGGAATGATAATTATACTCTTTATGAATGAAGCAACAGAAAATTTTGTTAGATTAGTGTCAAAAATCATCCAGCTATCATGTTCAGAGTTGATCTTTGATCAGTTGGACTGATGGATGGGTTCAGGTCTATTGTCAATTCCCTGTGTGTTTGGCTATTTAATGCCAGGTTTCCAACAACCTGACAATGTTAATCATCTGCAGCCAGGTTCGTGAAATTCCATAGGATTGATCAATCAGGTTTTGGTTTCCTCAACCGCCAACTTCTCCCTGTTAACATAAGCAAATAGAAGAGGCTGCATAACTAGAAGCATTCTAGTGTAAGTAAGTTATCTGGTGAAGGTTCTGAAGCTTACTAGCAAACATTTATCTAGTCCATGATACAATATCTCAGTCAGACAACCAAATGAAAGGCAGCAGAGGAATTAGCTATGATCTTTCTAGATGGATTGTGATGAGAAGATTTCAACAGTATATCAGAGATCAATTAAAAGATCTAGAAGCAAGATACTCAAATATCAAACAGAAAGTCTGTAGCATATCAGCATCAGCAGTCCCAGTGATTACACAGTTCTTTGCCCCCTAAGAGGATCCTAAATATGGAATTTTGTGGATATACATACAGGTGGAGCAATTTTATACGCAACAAATTTTGTTGATTTGGAAGTATACAAAATCAATGTATGAAGTCCAAAACTGCAACATCATAGCAATCAAATATATCTTTAAGCCGCTCCCAATCATCATTGTTGTGATGTTCATCCGAAGAAGCATTTATTTACTCCTTTTAGGGCATTATTGTTATATAATTTCATAACCTTGCTTCAAGCATAAATGGTCAAATTTGGTTTTAAGAAAAACCTTGAGAAAGTTATGCCCCTTCATTTGAAGATCCATACTATTTCAAGTGACCTTGTTCTTTATTTCTAAGTTGACTCTTAACTTCTCAGATGAATAATTACATGAAGATACAATTTGCTCTCAGAGCTACCTTTCCATAAATCAGCTTATTTGACTGAAAAGTGCATTTAGCCTAAACGCTTACAACATTCCAATAATCAACTGAGGGAAAAATAATTTTATTTTTTTTGATACAAAGGCTTGGATCATAAGCAAAATATTTGTCTTACAACTTCAAATTCAGAAGCATACCTTCTCATTTGAATGAGCTGTGCGGTGATCTTCATGCTTTCTCTTTCCAAGCCCCTGACTATTCTGCTTGTGAGCTTCAGCATCTTTAGTTTTCCTTGCATTGTCCCTATGTCGTTCCCTATACATATACTGGGAAGCAGCACTAGGAGCACAATCACTGTATGTGTTTAGCCTTTCACGCCGGGATTTTCTTTCATCAGTAACTGAATGCTTTTCACGGACAGATGCATCTCCTTGTCCCTTCTGTTGTGATACATTATCATCTCTAGCACGATCTTTCCTCAAATGTTCATTATGCCGTTTCCTTTCTTTCTCACGATAATCTTTGTCATAGTTAGTAGTCAAGTCATTCCTATTTCTGCCATTACTGTCCAATGGTTTATCCTCCACACCTCGCCCACCCCTTGGGGCTCTCTGCCCTTCTCTTTCCCGATGCACCACAGCACTTTCATGAGATTTAAGTTTTTGCCTATCCTCTCTCTCCCTGTAATGCCAGATATCATCTTTATGTTTGGAAGGCAAGTGATCCTCAGTCTTATCCCTTGTTCGAGCATCAACCTCTTTCCTCCTGGAATCTAGGTCATCATCCCTCTCTCTTTTTCTTCGTCCAAAATCCTCCCTATCCCTGTGACCATGCCAAGCGTCTACCTTGTCAGCCTTCCCCCTCAGAAAGTCTTCATCCCTTTTTCTCTTCATGACGGGATCATCAATGTTGGCAGAACGACTCATTGTAGAATCATCTCTCTCCCTCTTCCCTAGTACTTTGTCTCTATTGCACCCCCTCCGTTCTTTACCTTCTACATGCTTTCTTGAACGATCATCTGTCTGGTTTCTATTTTTATGCCTTGATGCCATTTCATCACTATTCTCCCGCCTAGTATCATCTTTGGATCTTCTATTGTGCAAATTATCGTCTCTTCTTTGCCAAGAACTGTTAGAAGATTCTGATTCTTTTCTCCTTTCATAGCTTCTACCAAGAGGAGGGCGTTGGTTAGAATCAGAAGCAACTTCCCTTCCTTTAGAAGCGATCTGATCTTTTTCTACATCTTGTCTAGCGTTTAGGGTACATTCATCTTTTTTGCGCAAACAACCTTCATCCTCTTTCTGGGTCCTTGTTGTGTTGCCTGCTTGACTTCCACGTTCTTGAATAACTTCACCGTTTTCAATCAGCTTTGAATAATCCTTGCTACTGCCAGATTTTTCCCTACTGGTACCGCTGCTCCATGTCTGCCATTCATCTTCACCGCCACCATCATCTACAGCAAGTTGGACAACACGTGAGCCAAGCTTTTTCTTGTTGTCAGAGTGAACCAAATTAGCATCGCCATCAGTCTGATTAGAAGGACGTAATTCTGATGACATTTCCTTCCCCTCAATTTCAGCACCATCAAGCAGTGTGAGCTTTTCATCATGCTCACTATATTTTTCTTCAATGTGGAGCTCTGTTTCAGTGCCATCAGCAACAATAGGTGATATTTGAGAACTCTGGTTGACTTCATTGCTGTCTTCCTGTGCCTCCTGTTGCTGATCATCAAACCTGCTTGAGTGGACACTCCGGGTACGGATGCTACCAATAGACTGCTCAAGAGAACTGGAGTCTCTTTTATGTGGAGATCCTTGAGACAATCTAGTCATTATTACCAAAACAACATTAGTTATTAATTATGCATCTAGAAAAAAAAGAAGGAAGAAACCCAGTAATAAGCCAAAACACGAAGTTCAATAAATACATAGAAGACTAAGTAATTCTAATAGAAATCCAAAGCCTTAGTTATAGATCTTATAAATTAATCAAAATAGAGGCACATTTCAATTTTTAGCTACCATGTGGGTTGACTCCTAAATCATTGAAGATCAGCATGATGAAACAAATAATGCACATTCCAGAGATGTGCCAGTGTTTGCTAAACTGCTGGACGTGATATTTGGAAAAGAAACAAGGTTGTAAGAATTAAACACTGGCACTGCTGGACGTGATGTTTGGAAAAGAAACAAGGTTGTAAGAGTTATCCGTCAACCTACGTACTTCATTTTGACCTTAGACATAGGACCAGTTCTTTCAAAAACTCATATTATTGCAAAATCCACTCTCAACCGCTATATTGAGACATTCACTCTTAATTGATAAAGGGAACAGCCTCTCGATCCTTGAACTAAACACCCCCAGAGAAATTTGCATATTTGAACTGAATTATCTGTATAAATAATTCATAAGCATTTTTCTTTATTTTTATGTTTTCACTAGTAATGGGTCAGCATGCCTCGCAACTGAAGTTTCCAGTAAAGACCAAAATAAATATTAGTTCTTGTCTGTGGCATAGCATACCTTCCTATATGGTGGTCCTCAGATGCTCCGGCAGGAGATTCAGGTCTTCTGGTTCTAGAATCTTCATGGTATTCAGCAAAAGATTCTGAAGGTAGATGCAAAGCATCATCTTTTTCCTTTCTAGATGCCATTGTCCTGGTCATATCTTTACTCTGACTGCTGGAAGCATGTGGATGTTGGTTGATAAATCCTATTAGAGTAGCCCCATCATCCTTTTCAGTCTCATTAAAAGCTTTATTGTCCTCTCCTTTGGGAATCTCATGAAGTTCTGGGGAACAGTTGTACGTTTGTAGATCATCAAATGAGCCTCGCATCACAATCTGTTCAAACATCATAGATGTTAATAAGCATCACTAACTAATAGATATCATAAATAATAATAGGTTGTGTTTGCAACATCCACAAACATAGGAGGGTACACATCAGAAACAACCTACATTGCTAGAATCAATGTTAAGCAGTTGAACCTAGGTTAGTTGAATACCATCAAACATCCAGAAGTATATATCATGGAGTTACCTCTATAATTGAATCTGAATCACGGTAGCGAGGCGGCCTGGTATCTATAGAGGGCAAACGTTCTCTGTATCCACACTCAACCTGTATTGCTCTCCCAATTGGCTAATAATGGAAAATGGGATAAGTGTTAATGTACAGTCCAGATAATGAATATGAAGAAAGTGGTCGATAACCAAGTTCTTTATTCTGTGTGGTAAAAAGAGTTACATAATAAATAGTAGTAGACTAGATAATCAATTGAAGTTTACCAGTGGAGCCCGCATGACTGCAGGTCCTTTTCCTTGGCTAGCAAAGTGAGATTCTCCGTTGTCTGTTTTTCCATGTCTACTATCAGCAGAAATATCATGACGGCCTGCTGCAGCTGCTAACTCAGGAGGTAAATCTGGGTCATACCCCTGAGAGCAGATTGATGAATTAGCACTCTTTAAAGCTTATTATTCTAACTGACATAAGCATGCCTTTACCTGCTCTGATCGGCCACTCTCATAGACATGGATCTTGCTTTGCATGGTTGACTCTAAACGATGTTGGTCCTGATAATTCAAAGAGTGTGAACTAATAATAAAACATCAATCAATTGTAACGATACAGGGAACAGAATTTTCACTTGCCAGCTGCTTGCAATAGTCCTTCCACTTGTCCTCATCTAATTCAAAGTTAAAAAAATCTGAAATAACAACCCCAGGACGTCTCCATGGTTTTTCTTCAAAACTCTCAATGTCAATGTCAAAAATTATCCTGAAAGTTGCAACATTTGGATTGGTAAAATGGTCAAATAGAGCTTCTGACCACACATGTAAAAAGGTGAATGTTTTTTTTCTTCTTTTGGGACATGGTTAAGAATTATGAGTATGTATGTTCAGAAGCATGCAACATTTTTTTTTTGGTTTTTGCAGTAAGAATCTCTAAAAATGACACCATATCAGAATCTATGGCGCCTTTCATTCCAGATTTAACCATCGAACTTCCTCAATGAAGTAGGAATTTCTCGAAAATAGATTTTAACAATTTTCTTTCATGCAGAAGTTTCAAAATTTGGTTGTAACTGCCAAGTAATGAATTTAGGTATTCAACAACCAAGAAATATGGTTGATGGAGATAGGTTGTTCCATATTAAGGATGGATGCTAAGTAGGCAATACACAACACAATTCCAAGCAAATCTATGCATATCTCTGGTGGGACCTCTTATAAACATCAAAATGTTTTTTTTCTTTGCAACTTCAGTCAACAGTTAAAATAAACAGTAGATTCCTACCTATTGAGACGACCTTCAATTTTTTTATCCCTGCATCTTACATACAAAGACCATTCTAACAATAATCAAAGAAGTTCAAACTAAACAATGATCCCTCCATAGTCATAAAACGTATTCTGTGCTTGTTCAGCATCTACCCCTAGCCTGTAAATGAGTAAAATTTTTGGTTGTACTGATCAAACAATGAATTGCCTTACAAATTAGATTAAAATGCCATGATATTTTTTGAAAATAATGTCTAGGATGAACAGAAAACGAGTGTACATATTGGAAGCTTACTTGTGTGCGGGGAGACTAAAATCCAATCCACTGCCAAAAGCACGAGCTGAACTATTAGGCCATGCAGGGGAACCAAAGCCTGTGTGATAACCTTTGGGGGCATTTGGAATTCCCCTACCACCAGAAGGTCTCCAGTCACCTCTTCCTCCACTGAAGCCTGGAAGGCGGGCAGCACCTGAAGGTGCTGCTGTACCAGGACCAGGAAGTCCAGGTAAAGGCACTGCACCTGGTCTTATGTACTGCATAATAGACAAGATGAAATTAGCTGAAGAATTAAAATGTAAATGCCACAATGTTATCATAAGATAGGACAACACTGTAATACAAAGGAACCAAACTTGGGAACACCTGAATTCTAAATTATTATTACTATCGAATGCGTGTGCTGGAAAACAAGGCAGTAGTAAGGGCTTTTCAAAGATAAAACATTCATCTAGGCATGCACTATTGTCATAGCTATGTTTAAAACAGAGAAAAATCCTTTACTATTTGACTCCTTCTAACTTTGGCAGGCACTATAGTCCCTAAGGGCTGGCCTAACAAGGTGATATAATCAATTTATCTATTCAAGTCCAAAGTATCTGCCAACAGCATCTACAATTCTATGGTCATCAAAAATCATGTTAAGAAATGCAGCAAAAAAACAGACCACCAATAGGCTTTGCTTTCTATATTACCATGGTATTATAAATTCAAAATGCATTGTTCCAAGTGATGCCAAATCAGCATCAGCTGGCCAAGTTGAAATGCCAGAATTACAACACTTGTAACAACAATGTGGTAGTGAGTTTGAGACCCACGGTTGATATTGAAAAAATACTAGTAATAAAAACAATTTATGGATATATATTTTTAGTTCGCAAGGTAATGTTCAGGCAAACGGATTGTGTCTCCATATTGAAGAATTCATCATTCTTCATTTGTTTCCTCTGGAGAAGGCTCAAGAGTTACTATAAATAGGGAAGTCCATAACTAAGATGTTAGGCTTGAACACGTAACGTAATCCTAATTGATAGCAAGAACAACAATTATTTTTTAGGTGGTTATGCATTTACCTCACTTATTCAGAACATTTGCTTCAACTGGATGAATTGGAAAAGTACCAGTATTGTTAGTATTTTTTTGTTTCGAACTTTTTCAGTGTTTGAAAAATGATAAAAATAAAAATGAGAGTGATCAGCAATACTGTTCAAAAAAAAAGGAAAGCTAATAGACCAAGTTTAACTTAGATTTAAGTAAGTTTATACTTTCATAGTATATCCTTTTTTTCATTCTTTGGAGGCCAATCATCCTAAATATCAAAATAGTAGAATATAAACCACTAGTGCCCATTTACTAACCTATCACATCCGCTTAAAAATATTTGGCAGCAATTACCATTGACTGAGGTGCAAACAAACCTTTTGCTTTATATTGCTTTTCTTTCAGCAACATATGACTTTTTTCCAATGACTGGTCAATAAGAAGCATGCAATAAGTGGCACATCAATCTTTGTCATTGTAAAAAAGATTTTGATTGTATTCATTAAAGCTAATAACATCTAATACAATAAAATAAAAAAACATGCATACATATTGAGCCAAATCCATAATGCTAGAATTTCTACTTTACAAAAATGATAAAATGATAAGAACTAACTTTGTACACAGAATGATGTTGTGCTTGAAAACCATGATTGTTGAGCCCAATCCTCGTCCCTGGTGCAGCTCCAGTTGCACTTGCTTCCTTAGCTGCATCCATTATCTCATTCCTCTCCCCATCCGAAATGGGTTGCACAGTCTCCTCGCCCCAGTCTTGGCCTTCTACAGCTGAGAGAGGATGCTGATCCTTATCAGTGACGATAACCAGATCCTCTTCCTCATCATCTTCGTCATCAATCTCAATTCTTGCACTCTTTTCTACACCAAAAGGCAGATGATTGTTATCGTTCAACACGATCTGGAGATCATCGTCACTGTCGCTGTCCCAATCCTCACTTCGCAATGGCTTCCTGGATTCATCTTTCACGTCAAGCAAAGCCCCGGAAGGGTCTCGTCCGGCAGAGAGGCCGGGAATGACCGGAGCCTCATCCAGATCGCCCGAATTCTCAACAGCTCCACCTCCGAAAAACCGATGTCCGGCCTCCTTTGAAGCGCTAAATGCCTCCGCCTCACCGGTCGCACCGTCCTCATCCAGACTTCCCGGAACCCTAAGAGCCTGCTCGTCGTTCTTTAAAACCCTGGACTCGATGGCTTGGGCAACGCACCGGGCACCCACCTCCTGCGGCTGGGGTGGTGCAGTGTCTTCCTCATCGCCCCAATTATTCGCTGGATCGACAACGGGGGGAGCGCGGCCGAGCATCCAATCGTCGTCGCGGCTGTCATCAGCGGCAGGGGGAGCGGAGGGATCTAGGTTTTCACGAGAATTTGAGGGGGTTCCACCGGCGGGAGCGCAGCCAGAGCCGCCGGAAGAGATCTCGTCCTCGACGCCGCCTCCGAGATCGTGGGCAGGGTCCGCCGCGGCGGGGGGCAGGATGGGAACGGGAGGAAGAGTGGGTGCGACGGCGATGGGGCGGAGAACGTCGGCGTAGAGCTCCCCGAACTCGTCATCGTCGTCGTCCATATCGAGGACCTCCTCGTTCCGGTTCGGGGATTTGGCGGAGGCGACGAGCTGCGCCGCGGAAGCGTTAAGGAGAAGGGTCTTCGAATTCGAGCGATCTTATAAACATCCCTAAATGACACCCCCCCAACGTTTACCCACCCTACTTATTGGACGAACTCGAGGCTCCTGCTCACAATTTAGTCCAATGAAAGGACGCGTAGAGTTCCCGTGGCAGAATGGTAGAGTGGATATTGGGGCATGCAATTTAAGAAATCTAATTACTTGAAAAATAATAATTAAGCTAATAAATTAAAAATATTATTCGATGTGTCAAAGTGAATAAAGTCGTTATGTTTTTTGTGTTTTACTTAGTTATTTTATTCTCAGTAATAACAACTGGAAGGTTATTATTTATGTGATTTGTGCATTTTACTTAACCATATAATGGTTATAAGAGGCCAAGAGTTTAATCTCGTAGTTGGTGTATTGTTAGGAGAAAAAAAGCTGTTACTTCAACATGAGCTATTAAGACAAGGTCCTACGTAAAATGGCCTTAGGATACCTACTGCAAGCTCTCACACAGATTTTTCCTTCTCTTAGGATATATTACAAATGAAGACCATCCAGTTCATAAATATATCAAAAACAAATATTTTTATACCAGTTCCAATTTTGAACCACTTCGAGGACAGTCAAGATCAGTTTCTAGTGCAAATATGTTCAGTCTCTCATATGTATACTACAAACACTTGATATGCTTACACTAAAATTTTGCATCAGGTTCCAATCCGGTGGTAGTATCACTTTACCTCAGCATTTCAGGCAAAGTTCTTGTTAGCCTCCACATCAAAGCTTTGCCTTGGGATCAAAACTATAGTTAAGACTATCAAAGTAAATAATCTGCTTGCTCACTGGAGGGCTTCAGTGATCAGTCTTTGGGTGAGAGCCTTTGGGAGCCCCATGACACTGTCAATTGTCCCAACCTGTAAAAAGGTAACATGATGCTCGGTGATGTTGTAGTTTTGGCATGCTTCAACATGAACCAAAATTTCATGTGTGCCTGCTAAAAGTTGCAGTTATCATGGAAATATTCATCATGCTTAATCATCATCCATAAGTATGTACCCCTTCTATTTTAGGGGGAAAAAACTATCTAATTGCAGTTTCGTATTAAAAAAATTGTCATCCTAGTTCAATGTTTCCTGTATTCACCCCTTTCATTGACAGGCCTTGACAGAAGTCATGATGGAGTTAAAACTTCATGCCCTAACAAATTCATAGCATTTGTAAGCCAGAAGTGTATTGGCATTTTTTTTTTAATGATAATTGCAGGTATTGCTTTTGGATCATCACATCATCAAATGAAATCTTTGTAAGTGCCTAATACTCACTATTGCCTCCACAAAAGGTGAGGTTAATGGATGTTCAACCATCAGACCTCCAGCCACATAAAGAACATCACCTTCCTCAATCTGAAAATTAAATAGCAGAAAAGTTTATCATCACAAGTCCTGAGAGGACAATTTTAGTGTAGGCAAAATGTAAAGCACATAGTCAAGCGAAATAAACAAAAATAATGTGGGACATAATAAGAAAAAGAAGGCAAGAATTAGTTACCAGGTTATCAATGACCTCATCTGGTATTTTATGAAAATAAATCTGCGAATGAGAGGAGAAATGTAAAAAAAATAGTGCTATGGTTCAATCAACTTAACATGGACATCTGCAGTGATATTCCATATAAAGAAATATAAAAATGTTGCTTGCTTTTATTAGTTTACCATATTAATAGAATTTTTCTCTTACGTTCATAATGACTATCCAGATGTCACATTGACTGCATGTATTCAATGTGGAAAAGGCATGATGAAAAACATAATTTCTTGAGTCATCATTGGCAATATTGTTTGAAATTTTAGTTTCAGTTTGATTCAACAAAGCAATACCTCAGCTTTATCACAGCCTCCCTTTTTAATCCCAGTTTTTAGATTGGTAACAAGCACAGATCCTACAGTTGATGCATGGCCAGCAGAATACCCTGAAAATAATTTTGAGAGCAGTGACATTATGGATGAAGAAAATTTATCTCATATTTGAAAGGAACAGGAACGCATTTCAACCAACCAAACCTTTGATAAATTCTCGTGCTTCCTCTGCACTGCTTGGCTTTTCTCTTATCATACCACCATGGACAACAACCTTCAGAAAGATAATCAGTTCCAGAGACGTAATTAGTTATTGGTGAGCCATGAATACCTCAAAAACAAAATATGTAAGTTACTTAGTAGCTAAAGTGCTCATTAGAAAGCTTTCTTCTCCAAATTTGCTTTTGCTGATAAGTTACTGGATAATTGTTACGAAATAGAAAGCACAATTACTATCAGTATGACTTTCATCCACATGATTCGAGTGCATATATAGTAACAGAAAAAAACTTAACAAAGATGAAAGAAAAGCAGGAGATAATCTCACATCTTCACCCATCAGATAAGGAGGGTGGAATTTGACTTTAGATAATCTATCAGCCTGAGAGACCAATGCAAGTGGCAAACAAGTATGATGGCCGTTACATAAAACATATATAGACCATCTTTAAATATGACGGAAAACCTTTTCCAAGAATCCTTCAAAGAAAAGATTTCTGTGCATAATTGACCAACAACTTTTGTTTTGCTGTACTGAAACCATCTATTTTCAGCATCCACAGTTGGTTCTACAGGTATAACTATGACAACCTGATGAAGTGAGACTGTAAAAGGAATCATTAGGTATCTGTTTTAGCCTGTACAATTATTTTCTTCAACAAGCTGACTCGATAAGAGTTCTAAGATATAATCATTTGCACTGCTAAGTTAGATGTATCATATTTGAGAACTAGCATATTTGCTAGATGAAACATCACAGCATTTGTTTCCACCTCATGACAAACCCCAACATTCCCATCTCGTGATCAAAGAACAGGAAGAAACCATATGGCACTAACCTTGCTCCAAATCAAACAATTAGCGATATGGCATTGGAGTGTTTGGAGAGAGCGAAACAAGAGATGTTTTATTGGTAGTGAAATACCAACAAGGATTTTGGCTACCCAAGCAGTTGTAGCTCTCACTTTCTTCACTAATCATAAGCCACCTTGAAGAGGCTTATAATGGGTTTGAGGAGTTTTTTTTGGCTTTTTTGGTGCTTTAGTTTTTTGGAACATTTTGATGACACTGTGTATACTAACTATATACCATATACTATATACATATACTTTTAATTTTTTGGATGCATCCCTTTGGATGATATATTGTACCATTTCAGATTGGTGAAATGAATGCAATGCTATTTTTCAAAAAAAAAGAACAGGAAGAAACAGAAGTCTATAGGAAAAAATCAAACCCTAAATTTAAGTATTTGAGTAACTTCACAATATCACTTCAAAGTTGACTTGTCACTACAACAAAGAATTTTGTTCTATTTTTTCTCCTGTGTACTGTTTAATCAACGGTACATCTGAATCAAAAGTGGGTAGGCTTCGAATATCTGAAAATTTTTGTCAGATTGTGATATCTAGAGAGTTGCTCATTTTCTTCCAAGTAAGTTTCAATAAAAAAAGATAAGTAAAAAAAAAATCCATTATAGTAATGCAAATAAACCAGGCAAGAAAAGGGAAATAGCACAAGACGAAACCTGGTCAGCAGTTATCAGTAGTGTGGGTCGAGCATCCTCTTCCTCAAAACCACTGCTCTGCAGCTTTGATATGACGGCATCAGCCTGGCACACAAACATAATGCAATCGAATGTCTTACTGCCCAATTATAAACAAGAAGAAAGCAATCACCAATTAACAAAAAAAAATTATAAAAAATGGTCCACCAGAAACACATTGCTTCCTCACCTTAGCTTCAGCAAGGGCCATCACCAGCTCTTCAGGCTTCTCCATCCGGATCTCCTTCTCGTCGATGTCCGCACTCTGGCATCAAAACGCCGGGCAGTGGATGGGATGAAACCTAAATAGAAGACGGAGAAGAGATTTGTAGAGTGGCAGATAGCATACCAGGACAGTGAACTCAAAACCCATCTCCAACAATATCTGGCGGCGAGACTTCGACGACGAACCCAGTATTAACTGCAATATATATCCTCAAAAGAAATCAACTACAGAAGTGCAAGCAGAGATGAATAAACGGAATCAAAGAAGAACTAAACCTTGAAGGAGGAATTGCTGGGGGCCATCTCTGCGATAGATGGATGTGACGGCGTCGCCGCTGCTTGCCTCCCAGTGGAAAGCCCCAAAGAGTCGAAGACGGCGGAGGAGGACGGAGGAGCCAGCAGGCGAATCCATGCATCCCACAATCTGGGGCTTCAATCCCACCATAATTTTGGGCCTGTTTTGTGGGCCGTAAATATCCAGCATGCATAAATAATTTTAGTAAGCAAAAGAGCTAGCCACTACCGCCCATACACATGTCCAACAAATCCAACGGAGAACCCAACATGTCCGCGACAAAATATCTAGTGGTTAGTTTACCTCTCACGCAACCAAGCCCACAGAAAACATCATCCTGGATCCTGGATGGCATATGCTCCTTGAGATCCGAAAGTCATAACAAATAGTATATAATTCAATTGTTTTTATTTCATTGATTGCTGCTATTTTCTGGAATAAGATGAATGAATCAATGAATGTGTCTGGTACAGATAGAGATTTCAGACTATATATTTTAGTTCACAAAACTCCCATTGCCTACAAAAGAATCTTCCAACGCCCAACAGCACACCTGCCTTTGTGCGAATAACATTCGACCCAGAGGGAGAGGGGGGGAGAGATACTTAGGGGCAGTCTTCTTTTCCTCTTCTGCGCACCGATATTTTTTTCAAATGTCGGCTTCAATCCAGGGGAACGGATGTTAAGTTGACGGTAGAAATCGACCTCTTCCCCTTACTTTCCACTGAATTCCTTTTTCAGAAAAGCGAAGAAGAAGACATCGGGTAAGAAGGGGAGATTCCTTCTCTCCCTTTCTATGATTTTGTGCTCTTGTCATAACTCTCCATTCCTTCTTGTCAAAATATTATCACTTCCTTGTTTACTCTTTCCCTTCCGTGGAGGAGTCTCTAGCTCTGCCTGCCTTGATCCTGCAAGGTGAGTGCATGAACCAGCGACTGTATAATCCAAGCAATGTAGAGAGCGATGTGTTTTGTCTTTTTGTTTTCTTTCTATACAAAAGTAGGTCATGTTTTGCAGAGAGGTGTGGGTTGATTGTCGATTGGGATGGAATCAGCGAAGGCTTCTTCAGAGCCTGTCTCGCCGTGCTGGAAGAAGAAGGCAACCGAAACCGGCTTCTTGGCCGACGTGAAGGATCACCTGGAGCAGTTTGTGAACACTTCCATAGATCAGCACAGGATTTGCCTCAAGAAGACAATTCGAGGGATGGGGGATTATGTTAAGCTCAAGAAACGAGCTAAGGTAATCATTACTTTATCCTCCTCCTCTGTTTTTCCTTCTTGAGATTGTAAGATCGGTAGATATTAATTTCTTTTTGCTGCTCGCATCATCGAAGGGGATCGCCGAGAGCAGTTCTGCAGCTAAGAGCACATAGGGTGGTACATCTATATGAAGATATAAAAAGGAGTAGATCTTTAATCCCAAGGTGTAATCAATTGATTGACTTCGAAACGAAGAACACATTGATGGTAGGAAGGGGGAGTTGCTGGACAGCTAAATATAGATTAGAGAAGAAAGGGCTTCTTCTTTTCTGCAGTATCCCCAAAAAAAATCATTACGATGTATTCAAAATTTAAATAGCTTCTGCAATTTGACTTGTAAGAGATTTATTTTATATCTTTTCCCTGACTATGCAATTTACATCTGCTACAGTGAATTGAAATATTTATATTTTTGTAGAAGATGTTTCTTTGAGAGTTGAGAGTTGAGACTGCAAATTATATCTGCTGTGAACTGACAGTTACAGCAATTGTGGTGAGACAAGGCATTTTGCTATGTAGATTGTAAAAGAAGCTTATCCTTCATGCTATTTACTGAGAAATTGTAAACCTCATGCTAAAGTACTGATCATTTTTACTACTGCAGCACTAATCATATATTAACTGAGATTACAAACCTCAAAAATAAATCATTTTTTACTAGAAATGGGCACTCATTAAAGTTCTATCATAATTATAAAGTAATGGAGCGTACGCCACAAATATTATCATCACACAAGACGATCTTCAAAAGAGAAGCATACAATGATATTTAACAGATTACATACATGGCCTCAGTTACTGCATTAATAAACGATATCGGACGGCAACACGATACCGTCTAACCAAAAATTGATAGATATACACAGCATTCGGCAAAAAGTTACCTTCTAATCAAACTCGAATTAAGATGATAACATGGAAAATTCGAACAATCAAGCTGGACACTCCTTTAATAAAAATGACAGTGACTTAATGCTACAAGACATCAATGGTGGGTTCGCAGAGAAGTGGTTCAGCGAAGCTGTCTTTCCTTCACTGTTTCTACTCAAAGGAGAAAGCATGACGGTGACCCGCACCAGTGGAACTCCATCCATCGCCACGACCCTCATCCTCTCGAGCAGCTGCGCTGTCTGAGAAGCAAACGGAGACATCGACGACGAACTGAATTAAATACCAATATGAATATATCAAAATGAGTTGCGATTATCAACGCTCGTCACTTCCATTAAGCAAGCCAAGATGTACGATTTCAAAAAATTCAGAAAAGAATAAAATTGAATTGGGTAAAAGGATCTTGGTGGAGTCGAACCACCACCCTCTCAAGCCATGTCGAGACACGGCTGAGCGCTCTTCCCACTTTGAGCATAAAGATCCACATCGAGTCCAATCACAACGCTCTCAAGCCGCGTCCAGAAGAATAGCTAAACCATTCTGAGCTTGAAGATCCGCACCATTTTAAATCAAATAATTAAAAAAATCCTTTAGCCCATCATTTCAATGAAATTTCATAGAGGGGGGGAGGCGGGCAAATTTTTTTTCTTATATTATCTCATACCCCACCGGACCGATTTAACACCACCAAAATACAAAAACACAAAAAACAAAATCGTTTTTTTTCCCGCTTAGCCGAGTAGCAGAACCGAACAACAAAATAAATATCACTGGATTAGATAAATAAGTAATTAAAAAATGAATCAAACACGAAAATATTAAGGGACTAATCAAACCCTTGGAAAATTCAACCCCTCCTTATTTCTGCTTGGGAAATCAAAATTCCATTTCGCATGGGCAAAATGAAAACATCCACCTATACTTGAAAAAAAAGTTAAATACCGTAGGGAGGAGACTTGCAAGCCCCAAGCCCTCATTTAATAAAAAACATACCACTTGATAAAAACATACCCTCAAACAATTTACCGAACTCTATCGGAAATAGGCCAGTGTGAAACAGAGAAATAAGAACTTTAAATGCCGAAAAAATATTTAAGGAACATACCCAAAAAATTAAAATCATCCAACAGCACAAATTTTAATAAATGCAGATAACCTGAACCTAGAAATATAGCATTAACCTCATCATTTACAATAAAGTAAACTTGAAACGACAAAATTTGTGCAGGCAATAAATACAAATTTGAATGCAGGCAGAGTAAGGCGCATACCGAATAACCATGATCTGGTAAACAACAATAGGCACAATAATAACAAAGTGGGCATATACCATCGCCACATCTCCAAGGAAAGAATCAAAATTTATGGAAGAGAGAATGTGCAACCGGGCAGTCGGGGAACATTTTCAGCACACTTCACCCACCCTGGAACCTTCAGCTGAGGCATTTTCTATTGCAGCATGGATGTTGAAAAGGGCTTCAGCTCCAGAATACCACCACATGAGCTCCACGGCGATGAAGTATCCTCCTTAATAACCACCGTAGGATGCAAATGCTCGGTCCGTAGACCTTACAGAAGTAGAAAACTTACAAGCACATTCTAGGTGATTCTATAAGCAGACTCAAATTACAATTAATCCCTCTTAGTGAAAACTCTACAAACTACACATCTGCACTACATTGGTAAGACTGAACACGAAGGAAATCATTCACATTATTGCAGAAATTCAAAGTAAAAAACTCATGACACGAAGCAGTGGGGAAGAGGTGATGGCAAAATTTTGCTTATTGGTTAAGTTAAAACAACGACACATCGGATGTAATGCTAAGAAATCGCTAGTTAGGCAGAAGGTAGGACGATTAAAATTAGGCTAATTCTAGCTTTTATGTACGCAAACGCAACAAATTAGTGTAAGTCAGAAGGCATAAAACAAATAGCAATAGTAATCCGGCCTCCGAGGTATATAGATTAATAAATGGCTAAACGAATAATTAGACGACGAGCAGCGCGGAATCAAAATATTAAAGGATGTTAATAAAATGAATTTGACTTCTTTTTTGCGATGCTAAGGAAAAAGTAATATTGCACCTTGAAGTATTTCTGAATCAAAATATTAAAGGATGTTAATAAAACGAATTTGACTTCTTTTTTACGATGCTAAGGAAAAAGTAATATTGCACCTTGAAGTATTTCTTTCTACTGTAATAAAAGAATAGCTGGTGGAAAATTGTACCTTTCGTTTGGTTTGTAAAAAGATTTGAACCTTTCCTTTTCGTATGACGAACTGATGATGAAGCTTCTCCATATGCTTAAGCGTGTCGATGTTACGCAGGTAGAACGATATGAAGCCGAGGAGCCTAAGTAGTGAAAATACACAGGGCACAAAACACACAGACGAAGGGATCCTGGGGATTATAAAACGCCCCATGCAATCCCTCCCGACAACAAAAAAGTAGGATTTTTATTACGCTTTTGTGACCTGCCATGCGAGCGCACCCAACATGGCAAAGGTCGGAGATAACATGACATGAAATGATTGGATCACCAGACATGATGATCCATATTTTACCTTGCCCTTCAAGTTGATCCCGTGAATCCACAGCTACATTAGAAAGAACCCCAATCAACATCTCTAGTTCTGATTACTAAAACAAGAGACATCATGTTGAGATCCATTCAACAACCACCTAGTCAGGCCCGGATCGCCGTCATCCCATCTGAATCCTTGCAGAGGACACCGAAAAGCAAACGCGAGCGCTCCAGGTTCCTTTCGAACTAGATCCATGAAAGCTGAATACAATACGACGCTGCGACCGACAATTACCAAATAGAAATAAATCGATAGATCTGTACAAGAAATCAAAATTGAAACACAGATACACAGGAACACGTAGATCGAAGTTGAAAAAATAACTAAGAATAAGAACATAAAGTGATAATTAATAGCAAAAAATATAAAAAGGAAAAAAAATCCACTACAAGATCATGTACTCTGGAAAGAGAAGGTGAATTGCCTGGGGAACTACTCATCGAAGAGATGTATTTCCGATCTGAACCACCCAGGAAGCCTGATGCACAGCACCATCGTCGAAAACGTCGAGGAAAAAAAAAACCCTAAACCGACGATGCAGTTGAGATGATGGACATTTGAGCGGTATTTAACAGAGAGGCGAGAGGAGATGGACGCCCCGATTCGAGCGGTGGGTTGCGGACGGTTCTGAAGCGACCACGCGTCACCCTGTAAATGGAGGTGACAGCAAAGCGGGGGGAATAAATGGACCGGTCGATGTCCCGGTTGCGTGCAAGCAACGCTGGTTGCGTTGGTCCACATCCATAAATGCGTCATTGCTTACGCATTTTTATCGAAGGATCGTATGCGAAGAGGGGAACAAGGGACAGCAAAAATATCCAGTAGAATTCCACCACCATGGGACCTAGGCGTATAGGCCAGTCTAGTTTTCCTTTAAAGCATGTACTGAATCTGTTGCCTGTCCGGTTAAAATATCTCCTCCGATGTCCTTACGATGCATATGTTTTTATACCGAATAAGTTAATATTATTAAAAAAGTTCAATTTATTTTTTTACATTGGTTCACTGTTTTAAATCTTTTGTTTTTTTTTCGTTTTTTATTTTACGAACAAATTCATAAATAAAAAATATAAAATTTTAATACTTTATTTAAAATATAAATAAATTATATTACTAGACTTAAAAGTAAAACTTTATATTAAAAACAACAACTATTAAAATAATGACAAATAATAAAACTCGTTATTAAAAAGTATAAATTTAAAATTATTAAAATAAAAAAGAAGATAAAAACTGGATGGCCCAAGTAGGAATAACTTGATATATTCACGTGAATTGTTTGTACGGACCTAATTTAGACTCCCAAAGAGCCGAGAAATTCTAAGTTTTAAATAGATTTCCAGTTTCAAAGTAGCAGACCCTTGTAATTACATTTGAAAACATTACTAACGAACCAACTTCATATTTTAATTAAGAACGCATGAAGATAAAATTAGATTTTGAGCTCCGATTCTCTCGTCGGAATCGGCCCAAAAGCGTTTGATGTGAAACTTACAATGGGTCAACCTGGAGGATCGAGCATTTTTGTTCCTAAAGATAAGATCCGTTGCAGTTTGCTGAACTAGGTTGTTCAATCCACCCCATTAGGGTAGATTTAACTATTCCGATTTTTAGCTGTTGGATGCTCGGAGAAACTCCAACTCTAAACCAAAGCTCCACTAGAATATGATTCTGACATTTTTCAATCTGATAATTACAGTCCACATTATAAGCACACAAGCGACTGTTCTTGGATCATTTTGGCTTATATTTACTTTGCTCCTAACATCTTATTCCATTAACATTTCAATTCACCAAATAAAGCCCCAATATTTTTCTGCCGAAGCCCATTAATGTTTTTTTTTTCACTATTGCTAACGCCATGAGGAAACCGTGAGGAGGGGGCGGTCATCCCACCCCAAGGAGAGGAAGGCCGGAGAGGTGTCAAAGAGAGCGTACTTGGCGCTGTAGTTGTAGTTCCAGAGGAGCAGCTTGGCTTGGCTGACGGCGTAGTTGCTCAACGCCACGGGCTCCAGGCCGCACCGCTCCATCATGGCCGCCCATTCCTCCTTCACCCCCGTCCGCTCCCCCTCGCCTGGACCCACCGCCGCCAGGATCCGCCGCCCGAGGACGAGACGCTCCGCTCGGGCCCGCTCGCCCGAGTCCCGCCCCATTGCCGGATCGAGCGAGGCAAATACGGCCGCGTAGTAAGCCAGTGCGGCGCCGAAGCGCTCCGTGAAGCCTCCTCGGCCCAGGCTCGCCTCGTGCTCGCACAACGTCACCACGCAGGGGTCAAGCGATTTGGCCACCCGGAGGACGCGCTCCAGGGGTTCAGGCGAGTCGCCGAGGAGGTGGTGGAGTTGGAGCATGAAGTTGACTGCCACTGATTCGTCTGGGCCGACCTGGAAGGTGGAGGCGTCCAGCTCCGTGATTGGGGTCAGGATAGGGATAAACTCGAAGTCCAGGCCAAGGAGCAACGCGAAGTCGCCAAGGCGATTCCCGGTGGCGGCGAGCCATGCCGCTGGTGCGATGCCTCTTGCCGGCGCTGCGATGCCGGAGATCCGCACCTTCGAGGGCTTGCCGGATGGACGGGTGGCGAGCGCCTGGAGGAGCGGCGCCCACTGGACTCCTTGCGAGATCCCCAAGTCCACTATGTGGATTCGAGATGCGGACTGCGTGGCCTCGAGGATCGCCTGGTTGGCAGTGAAATGGGCGAACTTGGAGTAAGGGCACGCGTCGTTGAGGGCCTTGTAGCACAGAGCGAAGTCCTCCTCGGGGGGCAAGTCCAAGAAGGCAGAGAGGGGAGGCGGATGCTTCTTCTCCTGAGCTCCGAGAAGTCGATGGTGGAGGGCTTCAGCGAAGTGGAAGGCGACGCGTTCCGTCGGGTCACCGAACTCGGAAGCTGACTCTCTGACATGGATCAAGGACTTGGCGGCTAGATCGGGGTTGGAATCAGCAAGCCTCGCGCAGTCGAGCAGGCATTCCAGGAGAGGCGGCGAGGTTCCATTAGACGGCGCCTGATCTTGAACATCGGCGGCGGCGTCTCCGGAGTCCTCGTACGGTTGCAGTGGACTAGCCTTGCTGTGACTCTGAACCGGGACGTGACGAGCAATCTCGGAAGGTTCCGAGAAGAAGACGCGGTGGACGTCGGCCGGGGATGACGGGAGGCTGATCTCGGGGGAGCAGGAGGGAAAGTCGTCGGCGAACAGGGCGTCTACGCTGTCGGCCGTGCCGGACCAAGGATCACTAACCATGACGGAATCCACCGCTGGGGACTCGCCGATGAGGCTCTCCATCCACTCATCGGAGTCGAACTCCGCCGCAACGGAGGACTCAAAATCGGAAAGTGGGAAGAGGCCATGGTCTACGTGCCGGCCGCCACCTCGAGTTCCGAAACCGGAGATGGGATCGACGACGAAGGAGTCTCCGAAGGAGGCGGCAGAGGAGTCGGAGACAACGTAGGGGAAGTGGTCGGGCACATGTTGATGGTGGAGGTAGTGCGAGCCCCAGGGCGGGTTGTATGGAGCGAAAGGGTGGATGGAGACGCCCAAGTGGTGGTGCTGCTGCTGTGGACATTGTTGCTGCTGGTTAATGACCTGCTGCGCGATGGCCATTAGATTTCCATTGTCCGCGCACATGTACGCCATTTTCCTCCTCTTCTAATCTCCGCTCTTTAGGCAGTGGAAGTTTTTTGAGGAGAAGAAAGGAAGAAAGAAGAGGGCCTTGAGCGTTACGAACCGGCTGGGTTTTTAAAGGAGGGGCGACGGAAAAGGACGGGCATAAGAAAAGCTGGAGAGACTCGCACAGGTGGGCGCAACGCTCTCGACTCAAACTGTTTCTCATGGAGCAGGAAACACCCTTCTGGAAAAGCTTGGAGCTTGAAAACAACGTCCGACCGTTAGAGTTTCTACTGGGAGGCCGCCGTATCATCCTCTGTTGCTCACGCGCCAGGACGGCAAATCTGATGACGAGCAGGCCGTTGAACGAAGACGAAGACGAGCCAACAGACCACAATGGCCCTAATGGACGGCGGATCATCTCGACCACGTCGTAGAAAGGGCCCGATGCTACGGAGGAGAAGTCGTCGTCGTCGTCGTCGGAGGTCGACGTTGAGTTAAGTGGGTGGGGGGAAGCCCCTGCATTGACGAAGTGGTGGGGACGCCATTGCATCGCCGTCACTCCGCCCAATGTCGCCGTCCTTTTCCGGAAGGGACGCGCGATTTGGACCGGCGATGGGCCATGGCCGAGGAGGCGATGATTCGGCCGGCGCGGTTACTTGCAGCGGGTGGCAATCGAGTTAACTTGACGAAGCGATCAGGACAAGAGGAGAGGCGTGCGCGGTGGAATGTGGAGGACAAAAGCGGTCGGTGGAGGAAGCTTTTGGTTTTGTGGTCGAGCAAGTCAAAAAAGTATAGAGCTCAATCATGAGACTGATAGAGAGATGATGCCGCTTTGAGATTGCAAGCATCACAATGTAATAGAGGTACAATTTGGGCAGCCCTGCCTTCTTCAAGTTGCTTCGATTCTTCTTCTTCTTAAATGGAAAGGTGACAACGTAGATTATGGTGAGATTTTTTCTTTTCCACTCCTGGGGAGTGCGGTCCACACGGAGGGCGAGCTCTTCTAGGGAAGAAGAAAAAAACATCATCATAATTCATTTTCTATTAGAACCGAAAGCAAAGCATGATGCCATTTATTCGCATCCATCTCTATCCCCGTTTTACTCTAATTGAGTTCTCTTTTTATGACAAGTACTCAAAGGAAAGCAATTGCTTGAGATGGCGGGCGACGACGCCGTGCAATATGCATGCTTTGAGCAATCCATTTTCACATCGAATGCCTTTGTTGCTAATGGCATCCCATTCGTAAGTATAAACAGGTGCCCTATGTTTTTTTATACTAAAAATAAGGCATTCAAATAACTACAGTCAAGGTAACTAGCAGTATGCTCATTCACATACAAACCAACACGGAAGAAGCGAGCCATCGACATGCAGTTCTATTTCAGGTCTACCCATGTAAAAACATTTCCTAGTAAAATCTGATGGCATACAACACAAGAGCAGCAAGACTACAGATCCAATGGAAATTTGCTTTCCTCTTGGTCAATGCAGCATCAATAAGGGGAACTGATCTTTATACAATCATCAATAAATATAGACCGCCAAGAACAAAATATACTATGCTCAGAAAGTCAGCAGTGAGAGTGAACCTTGGAATCATGGTAAGATTGCTCCTCGATGGCCCCACATCAATAAAGATCTCTCTACTTGTTAGTCAGCATATGTGAACCCTCCTTGCTCTCTGCATCAGTGGGAGACACTTTTGTTTATTATTTAACGAGAAACCCATCTTATTGCATTTGGACATTTGTAAATGAGAAGATAGACTACATTTGAACATCCAATAAAAAAAGGCAAAGATTGAACAAAGAACAACTACTTGGTTTAAATGATATGAGGAAAGAGATGCTCAATTGCATCTATATTAGCAAATAAGCCACACACGTAAACTTCTTATATGCTATTTGGGCAACAAATAATATTTAAAAAGGGAAAAAATAATCAACATACCAGTTTATAAAGATGCAAAAAGATTGCCTAGCCTCATGGCCTTCTCATAGGTGTTGGTTTTTGCATTGCCATGCTATGAGGCTTTGAACCAACAGAACCATGGCCCATGGCTAACCTGTTACTTGGTACAGAACCTGGATTGCCTTTCAGTGAGGGAGCATGCACACCAAGTCTTGCAGCAATTATCAGGGAACGTTCATGGATTAGTCTCTGTCTTGCCTTTTCTGTTTCTTCCCTCATCCTCATTACAATTCTTTCGATGCCAGTTAAAAATTGCAACTTTGCCTCCAACTTGTACAACTGCAGGTCAAAGCCAAAGATGATAATCTCTTCTGTTTCAAAGAAATGGAAATATATAATCGGCATCAAGGTACTGTTGCAATTCCATATCACTGATTGATCCACTGATATGCAACAAATAACTTGCATTCATCAATATAAACCGCTGCATACCTGCTTCTCAATTATGAAAGAGACGAGTTTCTGGATTTCATTTTCTTCCAGCTCAGCAAGAAGCTTAGCCTTCACAGCAGCTGCTGACAGTGCCGTAACTGCAGCACGTTTTAACCGATTTAATCGGTAGCCATCACTACTTCCAGTAGGGTTGGAATTCTCATCATTGCTAAGCACCTCTTTTCTCTCACCCTCATCTGCAAGATTCATGGGGGGGAAATCGTTTCACAATACAGTGAGGCAAAGCCTTGAACAATCTAGCTATCTAGCAATATTCGTTTTTAGCAAAAAGGAAACAGAGTCTATGCCCAAAATGTACCCCAGAAAGATATTAATCAAGGAATAAGACCCAGTGCTTTTAGATTCTAGAATTGTAATCTATAAAAAATACAGCTTTATTTTCACAGATGGATTCACATATCCAGGATAAACATGGTTCTTAGCAGCCATGCGTTAATGGTGACAAATAGTTTGGGAGAACTTTTTAGTAAAACAGTTCGATCATTTTGCACTACCATTAAATTATTCCTACACAAAAACAGTTCAATCATTTTGCACTACCATTAAATTATTCCTACACAACCATGCTTGACGCACCAGATACCAGCACTCATGAAATTTCTCATTAATACATTTTAGGATAATTATTCAAAACCATTCCTTGGTTTAAATTATTAAACAAAAGACTGGGATTGCTTGAAGACTTGAGGCCTTCAGGGATTCTTCATGAACTTTTCTTTTTCCTGAAAATTTTAGTTTAGATATCCATGGGATGGATTTATGATGCTTTGTTTTATGTCTTTTGCAATAAGAAATATATTATAATAACTGAAATTAATATAAGTATTCTAAATTATGACTCTAATGAGCATCATAATGATAGCATAATCATTTATTAGCCATTTTATCAATTTAAATAATTTCAATTAAAAATTGCTCTAAAATCTAGAAAACTGCAGTCAAGAAGGAACACATCTTTCCTTAGTTGGACCAAAATGAAACTCCACCTGAAAACTGAAGTAGAATCGTGGGTGCCAGGATGAAGGTACAATGAGAATCAGCAGCACCATTGACAGCAATATGAACTTAGGTTCGTGCTCCAGATGACAAATGTACTCTCAGATATATTGCAAAGGGCATTGACAAGTACTAGTAACATCAGATAGGATGTAACCCAACCTAGTTACCTCTCACAAAATGATGGTTCAAACCTTCCAAGCTTGCTGATCATGCTAGTTACCGTGCAAATCAATTTTTTTTTGGTGCATCAATAAATGTAATAATTACTTGTTAAGAAAAAGATGACTACCTATAGGATGTTGTCTACACTCCAGATCTGGAGGAAGACCCTTGAACAAAGCAATAGATACTTGCAATTCTAAAACAACATACAACCAATAAGTATTCATTACTAACCTGCTTTTGCTTTATTGTCCGTGTTTCTCTTTGTTTGGTGGCACTCTTGTTCTTCCAAAACTACTGAAGTATTCATCTTATCTGCAGCCTCTGATGAATCTGGATGCTTGTTGACTATGTCTTTTGAAACCAAATCTTCTGAATGCTTCATGCCTTTAGGTTCTTCCTCCGCCAACATTGAAACACTACTTTCCTTCTCTTGATTTTTTTCCTCCTGAGAAGCTAGATCTTCGTTTTCTTTAGTTGTGCTAGGTGCAGGATCTACAGTCAAAACAGCATCAGTTGCCTTCTCCACATTGCTAGTCATGCACTGTTCACCAGATGATGGAACAACAGTGTCTTGAATCGTGGTTGGCATTGTCTTCAATACAGTTGCATCATGTGTATCATTCGCATCAATTTGTTTTGGTGAGGAACCTTGTGATGAGTTCCTATCAATATTCATAGAAGCAGCAATCTCATTCTGGTCCTTCGGTTTATCAGTACCATCTAAATTTGTCATTTTGTAGTCATCCTTACAAGACCCATTGTTGCTTGTTTCAGTAATGCTGCAGCTTTGTTTCAAAGATCCATTTCAGCCAGCCATTACTATGTTGAAATTAGTTTTTACTCAGATATGATTAGACAAAATACCTCACATTGGCAGGTGGATCCTTCCAATCCTTTTTTGGTGGATCTTCAAGAAGAAAACAATGCCTAGTAGCAAGTTGGATGCCAGGAGACTCCAAAGACATGGATTGCAGGGAACTGATGCAAGAGGCAATAACTGCATCAGACTCAGCAAGTCCTGTGAGAAATGCTGCCTGCAAAGGAAACATTGTAATGGTTGAATACCAAAAGCACTAGATAACATGTTGCATTATGCCATAGAGCTCAACTGCACTTATACTTACAAGTGCCATAACTGGGTTGCCTGCTTCTGCAAATGACCCTAGGCCTTCTTGTTCAGGAAAGCATCCAACAGCCTGAAATGCAGCCTTCAGTGCATCGATAGCAAAGTTGGCAGCAGTTGCATGAGAATTGCTAATATTATCATTCTTGTTATCCATTGAAGCATCTCTCTGGGAAATCACAGGTTGATCTACATTGTCAGAACTTTCAACCCTTTTTGCTTCAACTTCAAGAGCATTTGTGGCAGAGGGTTCTTCCTTAGATTCTTTCTTTTCAGCTTCCATCAATTCAGGAGTACTTGTGTTTGTATTTGGAGTCTGGTCCTTGTTATCCTGGTTGTTGTCAGCATCATCACCATCACCTTCTAGAAAAGAATCCTCAATAGGCATTTGAAGAAAATGTAAGATGCATTGGGCCTTGGTTTTTGTAGCAACATGTTCAGCAACCTCATTCCAGTTCTCTGGAAAAAGTTCTAAGGCTTCAAGTAGAAGCAGGGTTTCCTGATCTGTCCAACTCGCACCACTTACACCAGGAACCTCTGCAGAGTCCATGAGAATAAAATCAGCTGGTGCCATGCCGGATCCAAATTTCCCATCGTTATAGCAATCAGTGCACAAATCAAAATCTGCCTGTCATCAAAATATTATCAATATATATCAAAGAGGTATAAAGCCGAACAATTAAAGTCTAATTGTGCATTGCCTGCTACCTTCAACAAGCATGATAATTAGAAATTGAAGATGAGGAAAAGTCTGTGACTAGTCTTATTACATTAACTAATTGTCATTTTCACATGTTTTTAGCCTGTGATTATAGGCAGATTGGAAATTGGTGATCATGCTTGGTCTAAAGCTGATTGTAACTTGTCTCCAGTACTAAAAGTAGGAACCTTGTCGTGCATACTTTGAACTCTTCCACAGTGTCAAACGTATGATTGTAAACAGTACAAAAGAAGACTGTTGAATAGAAATAATATCACATGCCCGAAAATGACTTGTTCACGTATAAGATGATAATCAACGAGTGCACAAAGTGCACACTCATCTAGTTAAAGTGGTGAAGTATCTACACTGAAAGTTTTGGGTTCAAGACTCACTAAAATTTGAAAAAAACCATGATAATCAACCAAAGCTCAACCTTCAACTACAATCTTACTGACATAACATGGTCATATTATTAGAGAAGACTTTCATCAGAATGTTAAATGTCTTGATGTTTGCTCAATCCACCAAACAGAAGCTTTGATATTCATAAGATAACCAAAAAGCAGGTTCTCTGCTCCTTCATGGATATATAGTATCAGGCAATCAATGCTTATAAAGGGAGCAGTAGATTGCAGATAACAGCAAACCAGCTAAAGGCTTTATGCCCTTTCATTGAGGCAACTAAAGAGTTTCTGCCCAGACTAGCTTGTATGTGCAGCATTCCCACTGTATCCACAGATTGTACAGGGCAATTCAATCAAATTGCTTCTGGTACAAAAGAAGTGACACACAGCAATAAAAACCCACAAAAACTTTTGTCAAGATAAATCCAAATCCAGAGTTACATTAAATCAGTTGCAGCATGTTCAAACTCTCTTTTATAGTAAGATGATCAAAAATATATTGAAATGCATTAGAACTTTACAAGGACCCAACAGCAATTTCTAGTAAACTTACCTAAAGAGAAACTTCTAATTCATCAAACATCCATGTATAATTTGATATGATCATTACCAAGTTTTGGAAACAAGTTCACATGCATTTAGCCTTGCATTTCAAAACGGTGTGATGCTCTGATACTAAATTTTATTATAGATCAGTTGACTGAAAATTCCATTGAATGCTACAAATAATTATGCAGGGAATGTCTCTAGAAACTGCCACAAAAAAGTGAAATTCTTTGTCAAAACATAGCAGAAATAAATCACAACAGCTAATCTTAGCCACAAATTAGAAGGTGTTAAAGGGCCAACTAACCTGCTTTTGGCAATGGTAGCGCTTTCTAGAGCAATCAGCAGAACACGAGTTGCAATGATAATCAACAGAAGGACCAACTGGCTTAACCAAATCATCAGCTAGTGCAGCATTTGGAAGCAAGCTAGGTGTTGCCATAGGCACTATAGGTTCTTCTTTCTTGGTGTCTGAGTTAGGAAATGGTACGATCATTTCAAATTGATATAACTTATCGACCAAAGATGGTGTTTTATCTCCTTCCTCAGCCTCACAATTATCTTCATTGGGCTTGGATGGGGGAGCGGATGGAGGGAAAGGATGGAAATTTATCAGACCCCAGTGATCCAAGAACTCCATAACTTCTTGCTTTGCATCTGCATTTCCAACTACTATATCGGGTAAATCTTTCAGTTCCAATTGTTTCTGGGGGTCAGCATGAAATTTCCTCATGATGGCATCCCGAATTTCTAAATATACTTCGGGCGTCCGGTCCTCAGTCTTGCCATTGAAAAATGAAGGCAGCATATGCTTCTCCAAAGGATGGATTGCATCCCACGAGAACCACCCTATAAAGGGAAGCAAAATTAGGCACATCATTCTAAAATATGGTGAAATTTCCAAGTTCTCTAAACAAGGACACACAATTCAGCAGAAAAAGATGAATTCCCATTAGATTTTGATTACAAGTTCAAAGGAGTGTTTTCAAGTACGAATTTATCTCTGTCTACTCCTCCAAGTTAATAAAGTGTACCCTGCGCCCATCTATCTTTCGTTAGAAGAAGAAATAGCCCTAGGAGAACCAAACTCGAAACATATTTTGACACTCCCAGATGTTAATTACTTAAGGGTTTCAAGTATGTGTCGAAGATCTCAACTTAGTTCAGAAAGCTCACCGGCGGGAGTAGGTACGGCGTGAACGTTAGCACCGCGAGACAGAACAGCCTGAAACTCCGCGTCCAAAGCTTGCTCTTCACCCGTCTCCACCTCCTCTGCTTTAATCGTCCCCCGGTCGGCGGAGGCATCCTTGCCCCCAAACTCTGTCGCAGACGCCCCCGTCGAGGCGTGCTCCTGGGTCTTAGGAGAAGCGGCGGCCGCGTGCTTGTGGGGAGTCTGCCGGGCTCTGGTCCAGGGGCCATTGTGGGTGGGGGGCGGGTGATGGAGAGGGTTTCGCTCCTTGGCTTGGCGTTTCGAGGGGGCGGAGGAGGAGGATCCGGAAGATTTCCTCTTGCTGCCGCCAGCTCTTCGCCGAGGAGGTTCGGTAGAGGGCGGGGGTGCTGCCGCCTCGGCGCTCGCTGGAGGTGGAGCGGCGTCTCGACCTTTTGCATCCATCGCGGCGTCCTCCGGCTCGCCTCGGTCTTCTCCAGTGTAGAACGAGATGGAGCAGATTATAACTGCAGTTAACCAGTCCACCCCTCTTTATTTTTGCCCCTTTCTAATAAATCCATTTTACTTTCTTTTGAAAATAAATTATGATCAACGAGCTAAGCAAAATAAAACATGAATTGCAGTAGTATACCAAAAATCACATTTTTATCAACAAATTTCGTGAAAAAAAATCCTCCTCCTATACAAAACTGGTACTATTTTTATTATTTTTATATTATAACGCTTTCCTCTGATTGTTTATGGTTTTTTACTCAATTAAAATTACGGGTCTTTAATTATTGTTCTTGATTTCTTTGCTTGCCTCCCAAAAGATATTTGATTATGCAGATGCGTTGGTTTGTATATTTGATTGAATTTAAAATTATTCAGAATTTGCATTAGACCCACTCAATCTTAATAATTTTTTTTCCATAATTCTGTTCGTTTGGGGGGTAATCATTTCCCCAAAGCATGATTTATTTTACCAATCTAAAATGGTTTGTAGCTAAGACTGGTATTGACGTGGAATAAATTAACATAATTTTTATTTAATTAAAAAAATAAGGTTTGATGCTAAAAAAATTATGAGGTTAAACCAAATGATCAGATTTGATGGAAACATAATTCAAGTGCTGAATATCTATCTTATCAATAGCTGAAATGAAGATGGACGGAAAGCTGATTTGCTGCACGGGGGTTAAGGCAGGAGTTGTAGGACAGCAAGAAGGTCGATGTGGGTGCAGCAGACGTCTCTGGATGTGGGTGGCGATCCATGGCCGCTGGTGCTCGAGCGGAGAGAGGATGGTGAGGAGCGGAGCAAGGCGGACGATCGGCGAGGAGATGCTGCCAAAGTCGTGTCTCTGATGCGCTGCCATAAATCAGCAGCCTGGTTTCGGCGAAGGAGTTCTGCACTGTGCAGGGGGGCGCTTCAGCTCAGAGCACTTTACCGTAGAGTGGTTCTGCAGTAATTCTTTAAGCTCGTAGATTACCATGATCTCTTGAATTGCGAGCAAGCTCCTCTAATCCGTAGAATGATTGACCGTCTTGGCTATAAAATAAAACTCCGGCATGCCCAGAGGAGTGGCCTCACTTGAGGAACAAGCTTCCATTAAATAAACTGAGATGCCAGTATACAAGAATCAGCTTTAGCAATTGCATATATCTGGAAACCTCACATCACCATCTACATCTGCGTCAGAATTAATCCTCCAAGATCGATCTCTGAGGCATGTGGCAGTGAACCAATAATGTTTGCTCAGATAACCTTCTTCTCTGAGCGTGGATTCACCATGATTACAAAGAGCGTTAATGGCTGACAAGCTTGAGATGGACGCAGCTCGGCATCTGATCCCAACGCGAGAGCGAAGGGACAGAAATCCCAAGGGCCGCCGTCGATCGGATCCCGCATGCCCCATCCGGCACCCGAATTGTCCAAATATGCCCTTGTCGCGGAGAAGAACCGCAAGAGCCAAGCGGGTCCCCGTCGGATCTTGATCCGTTAAAGAAAGTTTAGCATGCACAGCTCGCTCTTTCGTTGTGCTTCATTTTAATTAAATTACAAGAAAATAATTATCGGAGGGAGTCGGATCCGGATAATCCAATAACCTGCTTCCGTTCCGATTAATGATCAGCCCGACATCAGGGCTATTTTGGTAAATAAGGAGGGAATAATCAAACCCATCTATTTTGTCTTCGCAAAGCAATTGAGCAAACCCTTCATAGCGGCTCTGTCCTCTCATCTTCTCCATCCTTTCTCAAGGTGCGCTCTTCCTTTCTGCTCCAGGAATCTCTTCTCCTCGCTTCAATCTCGGTTTTCTTTTCCTTTGTGCTGATTTCTTTTTGTTCTCTGTCACCGCTGAATCTGGAAAGGTGCGGGCTTTTGCGCCCTTTTGATTGCCGAGATCGATGTTCGTTTGCGTCCCATGGATCCCTCTTTGAACCAGTCCTCGCCGCAGGTCGAAGTAGACGACTGGGGTAGGATTGATCTCCTCTTGGCCTTGCTTAAATTTTGTGTTTTGAGGCTGATTTGTCGTGGGTACTTCTAGTTTTTTTTTATTTCTTTTATGATTGTGATGAAAATGCTTATGCCTTTTGTGCTGATTGCAATTTACATGCGAAGGTATTGCCATTTCGATTGATAGGAAATTTTCCGGTTTCATTTGATTCGATTGCTGTTCTTGCGCGATCCTTTACCTTTCCGTTCTTATTTATTCATCTGGTGGATAAGTTTGGTGTGGAAGTGGAAAGTGGAAACTATCCAGAATTAGAAGATGAGGCATTTTCCCTGGATGGACTTCGGAGATTACTTCACATACGTGGGCCCATAACTAGCATATGACATCATTTGCTTTCATATATCTTTATGGTTATATATTGCAACGGACATGAATAGGAAGCATTAGAACAACTGAAACCAGAATTGGTATGGTGGAAAGCTTTAATTTTAGTAATTGATGAGGTTAGTCATCTGTCAAGCTGAAATTGCACAACATTGTATCATCTCTATCATGTTCAAAGGTTGAATGAGAAGTTGAGATTTGATTCTTGCACCATCTTTAGTAAGAATGGTAGTGGAAGTAGCTGCGGAATCCCAGCAGGGTTCCCCATTCTTAATCCACATGGAGAGATGTGGTGGAAGTGCCATTGAGATATTGGGTAGGTGAGACAATTGAGGTTAATGGTGCATGGACGAGGATGTTAGAAGAAGGTTAGGCTAGTTGGGATGAGCGAGGATGCTAGAAGAAGTTAGGTGAGGTGGACTGAACTGTGGATTAAGATTTGCAAGCACATTCTGTTAAAAGTTGGGGCAGCATAGCCTAATTCAGGTGGGTCCTGTTGAGAACTGTTGATGCATGACAATATGAATAAAACGAAAGAAAACAGAAAAAGAGTGACCAAACACATAGATGGTTTAGAAAAATGTTATGGTCTGGCAAAAGGTTGCTTTTATCCAAACTCAAGTCAAATTCAAAAGGATCAGTCAAGTTAACGTCCCTATTCTTTAACCAAACATTTACATAAAGTTTCTCCTCAAGGTTCTCTAAGGAAAGTGTTCAAAAAAAGCTGACGAAAGGTTCAATACAATTACATTATCTAATTTGATAGGTGAAATGTATCTTAATATTCATTATAGTTTATGAAACATGAGCATAGAAACCATAGTACACGAGTGTTATGAAAGAAGCATATAAAGTTCAAGACTTCTGTCCTCACCAAAAAACTGAGAGACCATTTCTCATTCTTTATGGGAAACAATGTTAAAGATTGTTTCAGCTTTCAAGCATGATGGAAAGTGCCAATCAGTTGCTCTCAGGAATAATTAGTTTGCATAAAGTGCATATTATCAACTAATGCTTTGTAGTTTGCACTTGAAACTGCTGGATGCAATGTACAAGCTCTTTTTTAGTCACAATAGTTTTTCCCCTATTTTCTGCGATGACCTTAGTAGTAACACAAAACAAGTATGCTTTAATGCTTATTCATATCGAAAAGGATAACAAAGTTACACCTGCAGGAAAGTTGCACAACATTACTTTTCTCTTTCATCGGTACCAATAATCATACACATGTTCATCTATTGCATGTGCTTGAATTTTGAGTTTTCGACAGCATAAGCCAGTGTCTTTTTAGGAATGCTTCTTTACAAATGAATTCCTGTTTTGAGCAGTCTTTCGGGCAAGCATGAGATTTTGATACCCCCATTGAATTAAGGCTGTTTGATAAGTTTGCATTGGAGTTTAGATATTGGGGAGGTTATATTCAGATTCTGCAACAAATAAATTATGTTCAGTGAAACACAGTGGCAGTTTTCATATTTAAGATAATTTGGCTAGAACCAAGAGGAAAAGAGAAGCATTGGGGGTTTGGAGATAATCAAAGTTGCACAAAGTTGTAAAAAGGAGGGCTATTGTGAGGCTCAAACAATCAAAGATGGTCTTCAGGTGAATTTGGTCATCAATCAGATTGAGCTACTCTTATCCATATTTTTAACAATACTGTTATCTTGTAAAGAACATTATGGAAAATAATATTGGATATCAATTTTTTTTGTTAACCAAAGACAACTATATAGGGACGGTGATCCAGCTGCCAATTGGGTGAAGAACATTGCTGGGGCATTGATGAAATTTGTTAATTGAGAAATGATCTGGAGATCAGTCTGTTTCTTTTTTTTTTAGACAATGTCATTGTAGGCTTAAGTTGAAGTTAGAAGACTTCTAGAGTAAAGATTTGCATTTTGGAATTGAAAAAGGTTCAACTCAACTTCTGTACTAATGCATATGGGAACTGAAGATGATATGTGGTAAGTAACAAAAAATTATAAAACAAAAATTGTCACTCTAACAATAAATTATAATTAGATTATTGTGCTCAATGATTCTTTCGGTTCAATACTCCTTGTTGGCAGAATGTGGCTTCTCTCATATAGACTAAAGCTAGAGGAAAGGTTTTTGCCAACAATGAATGATTGTTGTTTTTTGTTTGTTAAGAGAGCTCTATTCCTTTGGATGTAAGCGGAAATAATTAACATCAGGAGTAGGAGTATGTCCCAATGAGGGTCGGTAAACTTATAAGAAAATTTTTAAGAGAATGTTAAATAGGAAATGAATCTTTGGCCATCATCTGGTGTTAAATAGGAAATGAATCTTTGGCCATCATCTGGTGTTTATTTCCCTAAATCATCTGTATTATTTTATTTGGATTTCTTTGGGCTCTAATCTACTAGTGGACTCTGATCTTTACTGGAGCAGGATAACTGAGATTAATTTCAAATTTAATATTTTTCCACCTCATACTCTCTTCTTTATGAGGCACAGTTTTGTTTGACTATAATGGTAAAGACTCTGTTAAAACCATTATGCATGCTAACTTGTCTTTTGAAATTCATATTCCTCCAGAAAAAAAGTGAGCTTTTGTCCATCTTGCATATCGTCCATTAGTTTCAATTAACACGTGTGTTTTCTCTCCATAACACGTAAGGCTTCTAGAATTAAATTTTTGTTATCCTATGATTTTGGTCATACATGTTGCAGGAACTACGATCATTCTTTCTTATCAGATTGATAATCTTATAATCCAAACCCGTGCATTTATTTCCCATATACTGATTCATGCTTCTTAATTTTGCATCCCTTTTTGCATTTCATTACACTGTGATTGTACAACATATCTTTTCCTACTCAGCTTAAGGATAGATGGTTTCTTCATAATGGATTTCACAGGGTTCTGATGTAACCGCTCGTCACTTTCCGATGAATCCTATCCTGTTGCATATTTCATTTTGTTCTGAGGAAAATATTAAATGTTAGTTTTGCTTTACAGATACAGATGGCTTTGTGATACCAAGCTTGGCTATTGGTGATTCAGATCTTTCTAACACAGATGTGCCAGGAGTAAACGATCCTAAACCTCCCGTGACGGTCGGTATACAAAATGCTCATTATGTAGGCCTAGCTGTCTTCTAAAGTTATGCACTAACTTGTTCTGAAACTTTCACAAATTAATATAGAAAGTTGACAGACTACTTTGTTCTAACCAGACCATCAAGGAAGCCGAAAAAATTTACTTGGGACCTCACGGTGCTCCGCCTCAAGCCAAGCAGCAAGAGTTAAACACAGCCGGCCGCAAGCAGCGGTTTAAACATAAGATAAGGGAGGCAGATCGAAGGTTTGCTGGAACTGGGTTCGAGAACAAGGTAGACACACTAAAACAGCTCGTGGGCAATAAGGCAAGCAGCGGCAGCATGCCGAAGAGTTCTCCGAGAGATTGGCTTGACCCACACTGCCATGAGTCTCAGTTTGAAAAGAACCCTTAGATTCTATTTTATTCCTTTCTGTGGCCTGAAACCATATTTCTGAACATCCTGTTGCATAGCACTGTAGGCGCTCCTATTTATTTACTGGTATGGGCGTTTGTTATCGTCATTATAAACATTGGGTGTTTGCTGTAAAATTGAGCATAAGCAGAACTTTTACTTCTCTCCGTGGCTGGCTGTCTTGCATCTTGTTTCAATTCGTTTTCGTATACGTCTAGTGATCTAACAGGGTGAGGTAGGCCTTGTGAGAGAACTGATTAAAGCTAGACTAAGTGTAGCAAATGGTGGAATTCTCGTTTGCTTCTCGCATGGCGCATCATCCACAAGCAGACAGAGATTTGGAAAGAAGCTCAACCTTGGAGCCACTTAAGTTTATGGCGATTTGTGCTCGGTAGAAAAATAATTCCAGTGCATGCCACGCTAAGCGGAGTATGCGAGCATAACCATTCTTGAAGTGAAAAATGCAGACTGTCGTATGGTATATATTATCAACTCATGGTGTTTGCTGGTGTTACTGATGAGATGATGATTTGTTTTGAGTTACATCACTGGCCCGCAAGGAGATGAATCCTACCTACTAGGATCATTATGTAGTGGACTCGCTTTGAACACTTCGCATAAAAGAATTTGCATCATTATTTAGTGAAAAGCTTATAAAAGAATTATAAATTATATAATTTAAATTGTATGCTTCTAAAAAAATAACATAAGTTATTTCTCTAAGATTCATAAAATGTATAGATTCTTCTTTTGCAATTCAGTCAGCAACTGAGAAGGATAATTAATAATTAGAATTAACACATCGTATCAATATAGTTTATTAGATACTAATTGGAGGACTACAGAGGGATACCTCCCTAATTTACAAATGTTATAATAAGAATAGATCCACAATCAGTTTTAAATCTGCAATTAATCTGAAGGGCTACAGCTTCCCGTCACTCCAGTTTCATACTTTTCCTAAAATCAAAATCTATCTGTAAACATCATTAGCCACTCTCGCCAGGTGCATAGATAGACACATAGGATTAGATATTCACAATCCAGTATTGTTAGATAAGGATAATCAACCATTCTTTTTTCTTGTTTTGATGAAGAACATCAAGCATGGAGCATTAGCTGCACTTATCCTTGTGGCCAAATTAAACAATGTTTAAAAGTAGATGCCTAGATGAGCTGGAAAGAAAGACTGTATTTTATCATACATATCTAATTAACAAGCACCGCCATATGGTAAAGCAAAATCCTCCACAATCAATAACGCTTTGATCGTCTCTCAACGATACATAATTAGGAACTTTTAGGATGTCGCTTCACTTCCTCCAATAATATTACTCTTCCTTGGTTAGCTCTCTTTCTCATTGTGCGTTGTTAATTCCACGCACCTTCGCAATAATGACAATAGTACATATAATAATTAAGGATATCAAAGGGGGTTTCTCTAGTGCTGGATTTGGTTGGCATTCCTTGGCTTTCATAGCAGAGGTGTAAATTACAATTTAACAACTAATCTTCTAATATTTGGTCACCCCGTGGAGGTAAAAGAAAATTCAACATAAATCTTAAAAAATCATAAAAAGGTTGTAGTTTATATTATATATATATATGAGATGCTGTCCGGAGCTAATTAATAAATTAAACCCTTTGTATCGAGTTGGTGAGCACAAAGCCCAACCTCAACTCAAGTCTGATACTGAAGATGCTCAACTCATATGCATACATCTAATTATAACACATGCAACTTCTAATAACATTTAGATTAATTGTGGGGGCAACAAGACACCACATGGTTGCCTGCTAGGTCAACTAGTTAGTCAATGACACACACACACACATATATAACTCATTTCCTTGCAGCTCTTCTGTATCTTGCTAGGTGGAGATCTCTACACAAATGGCAGCAGCGAAGGTAGTCAAGAGTTTTTTTCTTTCTCACTCCTTCAATCTGATTTCTTCCTCTTCTATTCATTTGGTTTGATCTATGAATCTAATATTGTTGCAGAACTCGACGGTGGTCTTGAAAGTTAACCTCGACTGCCGCCATTGCCACAAAAAGATCAGAAATGCCATCTACAAACTCCAATTAGGTAATTTATCACTTTTTATAGATATAGACACACACGCACAGATTTCAACCATAGACTAAGTAATTAAACTATATGCTGTGTTCTCCTCTTAAATCCAAAGAGGAAGTGAACAGTATCACAACCATATCCTACGACAACAAGAAGCAGACTGTGACGATCTCCGGCCCCTTCGACCCCAAACTCCTCTCGAAGAAGCTCAAATGCATGACCGGCAGGGTGATCAAAGACGCCCAAATCACAGAGGACGCCAGGAAACCCAAGAAGGCGGACAAGGCGACGCAAACCGGAGTCCACTTCTCCCAAGACGTGATCAACGCAGAGAAAGCGAAGAAGCAAAAGCGACAGTTGCAGCAGCCGGAGAGGGGCGATGCGCTGAAGAAGAAGCCCGTGGCAGCTGACGATGGGCCGGAACAGGCGAAGGCAACCCGGCCGCCGCCGGCGACGGCTAAATTGGTTGAGCTGGTACCGGGAAATATTCCCTACTTCTGGCAACCGCCGCCGGCGTGGGGCGGCGGGCGGCCGTGCTGCGAGGGGCGCCAAGGAGGAGGGTACCCGCACACGCACTGCAGCTACCCTGATCATGGGGGTTTGGGTTACGGCGTTGATTGTTATCCTGCGCCTCACAAGAACGTCCAGTTCTTCTCCGAAGACGAAGATGATCAAATCGCATGGTGCGCCGTGATGTGATCATCCATCGAGTATAAATTAAATATTAGGATTTGGATTATTACTGATCCATTTTTTAGTGTTTTTTTAAAAAGTATGTGTATGCACTCTAATTTTATGGTAGCGTCGTGAATTAAGTACTCGAAGGGAAAAGTCCGGACCAAGAATTTTTTACTTTTGCGCAAGCACTAATAATTTGTTTACCTAAAGGTTCATGGCACATGGGCGTTAACTTTAATTTGTTATTCCCAGCATAATTTCTTGAAGGCAGATCAATTCCCAATATAATTTATACACTGATATCATTATAAAACTTCAACACAGACGCAAGTGACGAGCTTCCTTTGACAATAAATTCAACGAGGATTAGAAAGAAAAAAAAAACCACACATGATTTAGAATTATTTTAAATCTAGATTCTTAAGGTCTTATAGAATGTAGAATGCAGGTGGAGGAGGAGGAGCATCTTTTAAATTGACTACTAATATGTCTTCATTTAGAGTGTAATGAAACAATCTCCAGATTTAATTTACTAGCTCGACCTCAAGCATCTCTTGGAAGGCCTTCATGGATGAAGTAGGCATCCCAATCACCACCATCGTGCTCTTCATTCCCTTCACCTGGGGAAGAAACAGCGCCACCTTCTGCGGCAGCTCCGCCGGGCCGGACTGGACCGCCTCCCCCCACCCGAAGTCCGCGCTCACGAACTCCAGCTTCGTCCACGTCGAGATGATCAGCGTCGCGGTGAGCGACGGTTTGCTC